>CM071678.1:49881610-52281610 GCA_036553675.1 Solanum okadae
ATATATATATATATATATATATATATATATATATATATATATATATATACATATGTAATTTAATAAATTAAACTTCTATTGATGTGTAGTTAAATTATATATATATAATTTAACGACACATCAACAGAAGTTTAATTTAATAAATTTACATATACACACACACACACACACACACACACACATATATATATATATATATATATATATATATATATATATATATATATATATGTTTAATTAATAAAATCAACCTCAAGAGGTGAGTTTATATTAAAATAATTGTGTATCTATATGTGTGTGTGTGTGTCTATATATATATATATATATATATATATATAATTTAACTACACATCAACAGAAGTTTAATTTAATAAATTTACATATATATATAGATGTATATATGTATATATATATATAGATGTATACATATACATATATAATAAATTTACATATATATAGATCTGTATATATATATATATATATATATATATATATATATATATATATATATATATATATATATATATATATATATATATATATATATGTATTATTTTAAAAAATATCGACATCCCGAGGTCGGTAAATTAAAGAATTCTCTTAAAAAAAGAATGACAATATAAGTCTTCCTCCTAATTAAACACTAACTCTCAAAACCTAGTCCACTTTCACTCCCAACTGCAGATCCACCCCCGACCCACCCCATCGGCGCCGATCCCCACCCATCCCCGACCGGCGCCACGCCACCATCCCCGACCGGCGCCACGCCGCCATCCCCCACCGCAGCCACCCGCCTTCGCAGCAGTAGAGGACGTTGCGGTAGCTGCAGAGGAAGTGATGCCCAGCAGCAGGAGGTCGCGCGCCTCCCTCCCGATCGGCGCCGCCTCCATCTCGACCAGCACCTCCATCCCCGACCTTCTTAGTGAAGGTGAATTTTTAGAACCTCCATAATAAATTACTTTTGTTTCTATATAGTTGAAGTATCTCAAAATTAGAGTACTAATATACTTAGTTTTATTGATTGTTAGTTTGATTGATTGTTAGTTAGTAAGTGAATGATTTAGGGTTTTTGATTGTTAGTTTGAATTAGTTATTATTTGATTGTTAGTTTGAATTAGGGATTATTTGATTGTTAGTTTGTGTTTGTTGATTGTGAATTGAAAATTTTAATGTTAGGGTTAGTTTGAATTAGGGTATCTTAGGATTTGTTTGAAATTCGGTATTTCTTAAGTTAATTAGTTTGATTTTGGAATTGTAAGATTAGATTGAATTAGGGTATTTAAGGAGTTGTTTGAACTTGGGTATTATTTGAGTTAGTTTGAATTATTATTGAGATTTTAGGACTAATAGTTTGAATTTGGGATTAGGAATAGCTAGCTAATTTGAATTTAGGATTTTAAGTACTAGTTAGATTTTGGGATTTTAGGGCTAGTTTGAATTTGTGATTTTAAGATTAGTTTGAATTTTGAATTTAGGACTAGTTTGAATTATTATTGAGATTTTAGGAATACTAATAGTTTGAATTTGGGATTTTAGCACTATAGTTTGATTTTTGAATTCTAGGAGTACTTTCAATTTGTGATTTTAAGACTAATTTGAATTTGGAATTTAGGACTAATAGTTTGAATTATATTTGATATTTTAGGACTAATTTAATAGTTTGAAGTTGGGACACTAGCTAGCTAGTTTGAATTAATACTTGGCTTTAATGCTAGTAATTATAAATGATTGTTTGTTAGTATATTATTGTTTTTGTTTGTTGGTTGTGTTATTCAATTGTTAATTTGATTTGATTATTGTTAGTTAGGTATAGATAATTGAAGATTTTTATTTTAAGGTTTTTAAAAAAAGAAATTAGGCATTTTTAAATTGGGCATTGTTAGTTAGCGAAGAATTAGCATTTTTATATTTTAGAACTAGTTTAAACTTGAGAATATGTAATTTGAGGTTAAATTGAGATTTTTTTGGATTTGATTTTAGGACTAGTTAGTAAAGTGTTAATTTGAAGTTAGAAATTAGTAATTGAAGTGTTATGAGTAGAAGATGAATGTTTGAATGTCATGAACTTAATTAGAATTTGAAGTTGAACTTAGAATTTGAACGTGAACTTAGAACTTAAACTTGAACTTGAACTTAGAATTTGAAGTTAAACTTATAACTTGAACTTGAACTTGGAACTTGAACTTGAAATTAAAACTTGAACTTAGAACTTGAACTTAGAATTTGAAGTTAAACTTAGAATTTGAACTTAGAACTTGAACTTGAACTTAGAAGTTGATCTTGAACTTGAACTTAGAACTTAGAACTTGAACTTGAACTTGAAATTAGAACTTGAACATGAATTTAGAACTTGAACTTGAACTTGAACTTAGAACTTAGAACTTGAACTTGAACTTAGAACTTGAACTTGAACTTGAACTTGAACTTGAACTTGAACTTGAACTTGAACTTGAACTTGAACTTAGAATTTGAAGTTAAACTTAGAATTTGAACTTAGAACTTGAACTTGAACTTGAACTTAGAACTTAGAACTTGAACTTGAACTTAGAACTTGAACTTGAACTTGAACTTGAACTTAGAATTTGAAGTTAAACTTAGAATTTGAACTTAGAACTTGAACTTGAACTTAGAACTTGAACTTAGAATTTGAAGTTAAACTTAGAATTTGAACTTAGAACTTGAACTTAGAATTTGAAGTTAAACTTAGAATTTGAACTTAGAACTTGAACTTGAACTTAGAACTTGATCTTGATCTTGATCTTGAACTTGAACTTAGAACTTAGAACTTAGAACTTGAACTTGAACTTAGAACTTGAACTTGAAATTAGAACTTGAACATGAATTTAGAACTTGAACTTGAACTTGAACTTGAACTTAGAACTTAGAACTTGAACTTGAACTTAGAACTTGAACATGAATTTAGAACTTGAACTTGAACTTGAACTTGAACTTAGAACTTGAACATGAATTTAGAACTTAAACTTGAACTTGAACTTGAACTTGAACTTGAACTTGAACTTAGAACTTAAAACTTGAACTTGAACTTAGAACTTGAACTTGAACTTAGAACTTGAACTTGAACTTAGAATTTGAAGTTAAACTTAGAATTTGAACTTAGAACTTGAACTTGAACTTAGAACTTGAACTTGAACTTGAACTTGAACTTGAACTTAGAACTTGAACATGAATTTAGAACTTGAAGTTGAACTTGAACTTGAACTTGAACTTGAACTTAGAATTTGAAGTTAAACTTAGAATTTGAACTTAGAACTTGAACTTGAACTTGAACTTGAACTTAGAACTTAGAACTTGAACATGAATTTAGAACTTGAACTTGAACTTGAACTTGAACTTAGAACTTAGAACTTAGAACTTGAACATGAATTTAGAACTTGAACTTGAACTTGAACTTGAACTTGAACTTGAACTTGAACTTAGAACTTGAACTTGAACTTGAACTTGAACTTGAACTTAGAATTTGAAGTTAAACTTAGAATTTGAACTTAGAACTTGAACTTGAACTTGAACTTGAACTTAGAATTTGAAGTTAAACTTAGAATTTGAACTTAGAACTTGAACTTGAACTAAGAACTTGATCTTGAACTTGAACTTAGAACTTAGAACTTGAACTTGAAATTAGAACTTGAACATGAATTTAGAACTTGAACTTGAACTTGAACTTAGAACTTAGAACTTGAACATGAATTTAGAACTTGAACTTGAACTTGAACTTGAACTTGAACTTAGAACTTGAACATGAATTTAGAACTTGAACTTGAACTTGAACTTGAACTTAGAACTTGATCTTGAACTTGAACTTGAACTTGAACTAGAACTTAGAACTTGAACTTGAAATTAGAACTTGAACTTGAAATTAGAACTTGAACATGAATTTAGAACTTGAACTTGAACTTGAACTTAGAATTTGAACTTGAAATTAGAACTTGAACTTGAAATTAGAACTTGAACTTGAACTTGAAATTAGAATTTGAACTTGAACTTAGAACTTGAACTTGAAATTAGAACTTGAATTTGAACTTAAACTTAGAACATGAACTTAAAATTTGAAGTTGAACTTAGACTTGAACTTGAAATTAGAACTTGAACTTGGAACTAATTAGCTTGAATATATAACTAATTAATTTTAAAAATTAGATATGAACTTGAATTGAAAAATTGAACTTTTTAAAACTTGAATATATATATATATATATATATATATATATATATATATATATATAAAACTAATATTCTTGGATTTGAAGTTTATATATAACTAATTTTAGAACTTTTCGTGCTAGGCAACTGAAGAAGCTCAACATCTAAAAAAGTTGATACAAGACTATATTGTTTCTTTCATCAAAGTAGGAGATAAGGTTGGTGCTTCTAAATTTCTAAAGTTCAAGTACAATTGTTTTCAATAATGTGTTTGTGTCCATGTAGTATTGATACTTAGCTTTAAATTTAAAAATAATATATTTGGTAAGCATAAGTATCAACACTAGTTGATCCTATTGATGACAAAATTAATTTTCTTGGAAGATCGATTTGTGTCCATCTAGTGTTGACACTTAGCTTTAAATTTAGAAATAATAAATTTGTTAAGCATAAATATCAACACTAGTTGATCCTATTGATGACAAAATTGATTTTCTTGCAAGATCGATTTGTGTCCATCTAGTGTTGCTATTAAGCTTTAATTTAGGAATAATGTGTTTGTTAAGCATAAGTATCAACACTAGTTGATCCTATTGATGACAAAATTGATTTTCTTGGAAGATCGATTTGTGTCCATCTAGTGTTGACACTTAGCTTTAAATTTAGAAATAATAAATTTGTTAAGCATAAATATCAACACTAGTTGATCCTATTGATGACAAAATTGATTTTCTTGCAAGATCGATTTGTGTCCATCTAGTGTTGCTATTAAGCTTTAATTTAGGAATAATGTGTTTGTTAAGCATAAGTATCAACACTAGTTGATCCTATAGATGACAAAATTGATTTTCTTGGAAGATCGATTTGTGTCCATCTAGTGTTGACACTTAGCTTTAAATTTAGAAATAATAAATTTGTTAAGCATAAATATCAACACTAGTTGATCCTATTGATGACAAAATTGATTTTCTTGCAAGATCGATTTGTGTCCATCTAGTGTTGCTATTAAGCTTTAATTTAGGAATAATGTGTTTGTTAAGCATAAGTATCAACACTAGTTGATCCTATAGATGACAAAATTGATTTTCTTGGAAGATCGATTTGTGTCCATCTAGTGTTGACACTTAGCTTTAAATTTAGAAATAATAAATTTGTTAAGCATAAATATCAACACTAGTTGATCCTATTGATGACAAAATTGATTTTCTTGCAAGATCGATTTGTGTCCATCTAGTGTTGCTATTAAGCTTTAATTTAGGAATAATGTGTTTGTTAAGCATAAGTATCAACACTAGTTGATCCTATAGATAACAAAATTGATTTTCTTGCAAGATCGATTTGTGTCCATCTAGTGTTGACACTTAGCTTTAAATTTAGAAATAATATAGTTGTTAAGCATAAATATCAACACTAGTTGATCCTATTGATGACAAAATTGATTTTCTTGCAAGATCGATTTGTGTCCATCTAGTGTTGCTATTAAGCTTTAATTTAGGAATAATGTGTTTGTTAAGCATAAGTATCAACACTAGTTGATCCTATTGATGACAAAATTGATTTTCTTGCAAGATCAATTTGTGTCCATCTAGTGTTGCTATTAAGCTTTAATTTAGGAATAATGTGTTTGTTAAGCATAAGTATCAACACTAGTTGATCCTATTGATGACAAAATTGATTTTCTTGCAAGATCGATTTGTGTCCATCTAGTGTTGCTATTAAGCTTTAATTTAGGAATAATGTGTTTGTTAAGCATAAGTATCAACACTAGTTGATCCTATTGATGACAAAATTGATTTTCTTGCAAGATCGATTTGTGTCCATATAGTGTTGCTATTAAGCTTTAATTTAGGAATAATGTGTTTGTTAAGCATAAGTATCAACGCTAGTTGATCCTATTGATGACAAAATTGATTTTCTTGCAAGATCGATTTGTGTCCATCTAGTGTTGCTATTAAGCTTTAATTTAGGAATAATGTGTTTGTTAAGCATAAGTATCAACACTAGTTGATCCTATTGATGACAAAATTGATTTTCTTGCAAGATCGATTTGTGTCCATCTAGTGTTGCTATTAAGCTTTAAAAAGTTGTTAAGTTGTTAAAGTTATAAAGTTGTTAAGTTGTTAAAGTTATAAAGTTGTTAAGTTGTTTAAATAAGTTAAATTAAATAATGTGGTTTTGTTGATGGATTTAGTTGATGGAATTAAGTCAAAACTAATGTAGTTAAAGTTAAAAAGTTGTTGAGTTGTTTAGATAAATTAAAATAAATAATGTGATTTAGTTGGTGGATTTAGTTGTTGTATTAAGTCAAAACTAAACTAGTTAAAGTTGTTATGTTGTTTATATAAGTTAAAATAAATAATGTCGGTTTAGTTAGTGAATTTAGTTGTTGAAATTAAGTCAAAACTAATGTAGTTAAAGTTCAAAAGTTGTTATGTTGTTTAAATAAGTTAAAATAAATAATGTCGGTTTAGTTAGTGAATTTAGTTGTTGGAATTAAGTCAAAACTAATGTAGTTAAAGTTCAAAAGTTGTTATGTTGTTTAAATAAGTTAAAATGAATAATGTCGGTTTAGTTAGTGAATTTAGTTGTTGGAATTAAGTCAAAACTAATGTAATTAAAGTTCAAAAGTTAAGTTTGTTTAAATAAGTTAAAATTAATAATGTCGGTTTAGTTAGTGAATTTAGTTGTTGGAATTAAGTCAAAACTAATGTAGTTAAAGTTCAAAAGTTGTTATGTTGTTTAAATAAGTTAAAATAAATAATGTCGGTTTAGTTAGTGAATTTAGTTGTTGGAATTAAGTCAAAACTAATGTTGTTAAAGTTCAAAAGTTGTTATGTTGTTTAAATAAGTTAAAATAAATAATGTCGGTTTAGTTAGTGAATTTAGTTGTTGGAATTAAATCAAAACTAATGTAGTTAAAGTTCAAAAGTTGTTATGTTGTTTAAATAAGTTAAAATAAATAATGTCGGTTTAGTTAGTGAATTTAGTTGTTGGAATTAAGTCAAAACTAATGTAGTTAAAGTTCAAAAGTTGTTATGTTGTTTAAATAAGTTAAAATGAATAATGTCGGTTTAGTTAGTGAATTTAGTTGTTGGAATTAAGTCAAAACTAAATGTAGTTAAAGTTCAAAAGTTGTTATGTTGTTTAAATAAGTTAAAATGAATAATGTCAGTTTAGTTAGTGAATTTAGTTGTTGGAATTAAGTCAAAACTAATGTAGTTAAAGTTCAAAAGTTGTTATGTTTAACAAAGTGCTGGTGAACCGATTAGAGGTTCAGTCTACGGCTATCCAGAAAAGGCTTATCAGAAGAAGAAGTCTTGGTATTGTGGTTCATCATCCTCAAGCTTTGATGGTGGGGATAGAGAGACAATATCTGCAATGGAGAGTAAGATAGCTTATCTCAATGTCGAGCTTGCTGCTGTAGCCGAAAGAGAGAAGAAGAGAGAGGAGGAGATTGCGGCAGCAAAGGAGGTAGAGAACAAGAGGTATGCAGCGCTTCAGGCCCAACTAACTTTCCTTTCCTTTTTGAAGCAGGAAATATTCTTCCTCCATGTCCGGCTAGCAGTGATGGATCTGATCAGGAGGGTGATGAGAATGATAAGGAGAGTGAGGGTGATGAAGAGTAGTTGTATCTATTTGACATTTTAGACTTCTATATTTTTAGAATTGTTTAATTTGATCGTATTTTAGTTTATTTTGAAGTTGGATGAAGTTTATTTTGAAATAGCTTGTATATGTTGAAAATATTGTATTGTTTTGGTTTGATGAAGTTTATTTGGCTTTGGGTTGTTTTGGTTGGATGAATTTTATTTGGCTTTGGTTTGTTTTGGTTGGATGAAGTTTATGTGGCTTTGGGTTGTTTTGGTATAAATATGCAGGTGGGCAACTAAAAATTGTAGCAATTTGCTGCCTGTTTTGCAGCAAAAAACCGACCTCCGGAGGTCGGAATTTCAAAAATAAAAAATAAAAATACCGACCTCCGGAGGTCGGAATTTCAACATTACAAAAATAAAAATACCGACCTCCGGAGGTCGGAATTTCAACATTACAAAAATAAAAATACCGACCTCCGGAGGTCGGAATTTCAACATTACAAAAATAAAAATACCGACCTCCGGAGGTCGGAATTTCAACATAACAAAAATAAAAATACCGACCTCCGGAGGTCGGAATTTCAACATTACAAAAATAAAAATACCGACCTCTGGAGGTCGGAATTCAACATTACAAAAATAAAAATACCGACCTCCGGAGGTCGGAATTTCAACATTACAAAAATAAAAATACCGACCTCCGGAGGTCGGAATTTCAACATTACAAAAATAAAAATACCGACCTCCGGAGGTCGGAATTTCAAAAATACAAAAATAAAAATACCGACCTCCGGAGGTCGGAATTTCAACATTACAAAAATAAAAATACCGACCTCCAGAGGTCGGAATTTAAAAAAATGAATATTCCGACATAAAATAAAAACCGACCTCGAGAGGTCAGTAAATACCGACCTCCAGAGGTCGGTATTGAATAGCGACCAAGCTTTTTCCGACCTAAGCTGGGATGTCGGTTTTAGGTCGGTATTTCAAGGAAAACCGACCTCCGGAGGTCGGTATTTTTAGGTCGGTATTCACTGTTTTTTTAGTAGTGAATTACGATTTTATAATCTTGAAATCGTAAGTGCATCCACTCATAACGAGCCCTTGGCAATACCGTTGCCTTGAGATGGTCATACCTCCCTTTCAAACCTATCCACAATTCAATTGGATCTTTCACTGTTAAGTATTCAACCTTCAGGCTTTCATCAAGATGATGACGAAGGAAAATCATAACTTTCGCTTTATACTGACTTGATGCCTTATTTCCTTCGATTATACTATCACCAAGACCCTTAGCGGTAAGGTGAATTTCAGCATCAAGTACCCATGACAAATAGTTCTTTCCAGAAATGTCAAGTGCCACAAATTGAAGCTTTGATAAATTCGACATGATGAAAACTATCATAAAATAATTGAGTTTATATTATGATGTTGGTTTGTTTAATATAAATGACAAATTAATACTTTAAATAATAAAGTATAGGATGAGTATAAAATATATTATATGCATGAACATTAATGTTAGAAAAAAAAAAAGTAAACTCATGAAGCATTGAAACGGTAAGAGTTAAATATATTTTCTACTTGTTTTAAGTATTTATTACTAGTTTCAATTAATGTCAAAGTTTAGTAATAATTTCAAGTTGTATTTAATACAATACTATATTCTTTATGACATACAAAATGTATGACAAGAAAATACTTACGAGTATTCTAACTATCATGTTATCATATTGCTTATTATTTAATTTAGAGTTATAAGTTAGTAGCATATAAATAACATAACAATATAAACTTGAAACATATTGATTATTATGCCTAGTAAAGTATCATAATACTACCTAAAGCAAGTTATATATGCAGTAACTAAAATATAGATCAAAGATTTATGCAAGTCCTATTAGAGATGTTATAAACACATAAATTTATACCTGACTCTAAAAGAAAATTGATTAACTTTTACGAAAAAAAGATAATTCCGAATTAAGTAGGTTTCAATTGGTTAGAGACTCGTGCTGATAACGTGTTGTAAAACAAGAGGAAAATGCAAGAATACTTAAACAAGAAAGTAAGACAAAGTGTGATGGAAAGTATAAAGTTGAGAGCCTTAGTTTAATCTCTTCAATCGTGTTTCACAAGGGTGAAAGACTACCCTTTTATAGGATATTCAAATCATCCTTTTACAACATTTGACAAATACGTTAGTGTAGTGTTTAATTAATATAATAAATGGGAAAAGGGTCAAATATGCCCCTAAACTATTCGAAAAGGTCTAGCTATACCCCCCATTTAAAGTTTGGCTCACTCGTGCCCTCGTCGTCCAACTTTTCGTCTAGATATGCCCTTATGGACGTTAAATGCCAAATGGAATTGCCACGTCATTTTTACAGTACCACGTGACATTTATATTAAAGGAAAAAGGGTCAAATATACCTCTAAACTATTCAAAAAGGTTTAGATATACCCCCCCCCCCCTTTTAATTAACTACCCGACCCATTTTCAACAAATTTTTTTTAGGTAAATCTCGAAAATGAGTAATTGACTAATAAAAAAAGGAAAAATATGAAAAAAAATATAAAATTAACGCCAAAAATTCACAAATAAATATAGTAACCTTATATTCAACAATTTCAACACTTTTTTATTTTTTTTATTTTTTTTTGATAAATCCCGAAAATGAGTAATTGATTAATAAAAAATATGAAAAATATAACCTAAAAATTCAGCATAAAGTCATTTTCATATTTTTCATATTTTTTATTAATCAATTACTCATTTTCGTGATTTATCGAAAAAAATAAAAATTTTAAAAAATTATTAAAATTGTTGAATTTAAGGTTACTATATTTATTTGCGAATTTTTGGCGTTAATTTTATATTTTTCCTATTTTTTATTAGTCAATTACTCATTTTTGGGATTTACCGAAAAAAATTGTTGAAAAAGGGTCGGGTAGTTTATTTAAAAGGGGGGGGGGGTTATATCTAGAACTTTCGAATAGTTTAGAGGTATATTTGACCCTTTTCCCTTTAATATAAATGCCACGTGGTAATGTAAAAATGACGTGGCAATTCCATTTGGCATTTAACGCCCATAAGGGCATATCTAGACGAAAAGTTGGACGGCGAGGGCACGAGTGAGCCAAACTTTAAACGGGGGGTATATCTAGACCTTTTCGAATAGTTTAGGGGCATATTTGACCCTTTGCCCATAATAAATAGATACATTACGTTAGGAATAGATCAAGAGAAATATCCACAATTAAATGGATTTGTAACAAAAAGTTAGGTTTTCATTAAAAAAAATAAAATTGCATTCATCTATTAAAATGTCAATCATTACTATTAAAATATAAAGAATGTGAAGAGTTACCATAAATATAAAGAATGTGAAAAGTTAACATTGAATTAAAGCCATAATAAAAGACCATAATCATCTATATAATCAAATATATACTGATCATTTTGATAGGAAAGAAAGGAGAGAAAAAATCATGAATTTTGTGGATTAATGTTGGAAGAGAGAATTTTGTTCTCATTTTTTTTTCTTAGAGAAATCTGATTCATATATATTGCTAATTTTTTTGAATTTTTTTCATAACTAATTCGTATTTGTTTCTCTACATGCATTTCAGATTTAAATTTGCAGTTGTGTATTCTTCATTTCTCAATCACAACATCATGTACTCATTTTCTGACAATTATTATTTGCCAATTTTTTGAATTTTTTTATTAACTAATTCTTATTTGTTTCTCTACATTTCAAATTTAAATTTGCAGTGTTATATTCTTCACTTCTCAATCACAACATCAGATACTCATTTTTTGACAATTATTATTTTACAAAAATATAATATAATATGTAGAAAAATATAACACATGTCTAAGATTAAGATTTATGAAAAGTATAAAAGATATAAACTTTAGATACATACATGATTATTAGTCCTTTGAGCTTTTTTTTTGGGATATTTACACATGGCGATAGATCCTGTTATATTTTATACATTATGATTATATTTAAAAAGGTTTACTAAAATTATTTTGTCAAATTCACATGTATCATAATTTATAATCTTGAATTAAACAAAGGATGTATGTAGTATGTACAACTATGATTTATATATATAATAAAATAATCTTGAATTAAACAAAGGATGCATGTATGTACAACTACGATATATATATATATATATATAAATTAAATTTTCTGATATCACTAATTATTAATTAATTAGCTCTATCACAAGAATATATTTTTTTACGCATGTTGATCCATGAAATTGACAATAATATACTAGAGTATGAGACTTTATAAAAGGAGAATGCTACAATTTCTTAAGACAAGATACAAACTTTAAGATTCGAAGCATTTTCAAACATAACTGATCATGTTCATATTCAAACTATTTGTTGTTGAAAATATCAAAAGACGAAGAAACATATATCATAAAAATCACACAAGAAAAAAGTCAAATTATTATATATAGTTACAAATTATTGTACTTTACTTTTAAAATTAATTAGTCATTATTTACATGCTTATTAATATTATTTGTATTATTTTAAAAATTATATATGTTGACATTGGACAAACGTGCAACACACGTTTCCAAAGACTAGTCATATCATATATTATATATTACTAAAAGTGGGAAGCTTGAAAGTTTAAAGTTGAATTATCATTTTTCCCTTACATTAAAACAAAACATTATAAAATATACTATTAATTAAATATTTAAAAATAATCCTATCATATTATATAATTATTTATTATTAGTAATAAGTCTGAGTTCAAATAATGTGGCATTTGGAGAAAAAGAAAAGTCTATTACACAATCTCATAATAATGTTAAAGGAGAGCAGTTACAATGAAACTCTTCAACTTTATCATGTGAAAGTACACATATTGCAACTAACTACTTATGTATTTCTATACACATTGTTGTGTGGTTGTTTCTCCCTTCAGGTCCCTATTTAATTGACAAATTGCAAACTTGGAGTATTTATTTTAGTTTTGATTGGATGCTAGAGACTTGGTATGGTAGTTATTTTTGTTTTCCATGCATTTATTTCAGAGCAACTTTTACATATAGCAAACACAAAATTCATATTTGTATGCTATTACAAAGTTTGCATAATTGCGCTCCATAACAAATATAAATATGCATATTTCGTTATACATATACAAAAGAAAGCAGTTGTATAATCTGCTTTGGTATACATATACAAAAAGATCAATTGTATAAAGTGAGAGAGGCAAGTGAGCGAGCGAGATCTGGGAGAGGGGAACGAAAATATATGTATATATACAATTTTCACGTATTTTATACATTTACGTTTTTGTATAAAGTGAGAGAGGCGAGTGAGAGAGCAAGATCTGAGAAAGTGGAGAGCGAGATCTGGGAGAGGGGAGAGAGGGGAACGAAAATATATGTATATATACAATTTTCTCTCGCTTTATACAAACACAAACACATTTTATACAATTTGTGTTTATTGTATAAAGTGAGAGAGGCGAGTGAGAGAGCGAGATCTGGGAGAGTGGCGAGCGAGATCTGCGAGAGGGGAACGGAAATATATGTATATTTACCATTTTCTCTCGCTTTATACAAATACAAACACACTTTATACACTTGCGTTTGTATAAAAAACGAGAGAGGCGAGGGAGAGAACAAGAGGGGCGAGCGAGATTCACCAGGAGAGAGGTGAAATAACAACAATTTGTTATGAGGTACAATTAAATCAAACTATATTTATAGCATTTAATTTGAATTAATAATTTGCTATTATATACAATTTTTCCTTTATTTCAAAATTTTTGTTTCTTTATTGTATATCAACCTTATTTAGGCATAACTGTGCTCATATTTTTATTTTAACATAACAACAGGCATTGCCGTACCAGATATAACACATTTGTGCAATACTCTGTGCATGGATGAAGTACGTCAGATTTTTTTTATTAAAAAAACGATAAGATATGAGTTAAAAATTTATTGTTTGGTGAATATTTTTCAAGTTATGACTTTGTGGTTGTTGAGGCATCAAAATTATAAGGAGAAATTGTTGATTTTAAATTATCTATGTATTTGTATGCATTATACTTGTTCTGCATCATAATTAATCATTTATTTTTAATTCATTCATTTGGATTATAGATTTGAGAGATATTCTAATTTTTGTGAAATGAAAGTGCATCTTTTTCTTTTGTCACTTTGGTGTTACACTTTCAATCTCATTCTACAGTTTTTGTATTTATTTCATTAATTGTTATCCTGAGGGGTGTACATGGTCGAATTGGTTCAGGTTTTTCAAATATAAAACCAAATTATTTGTGTCGGATTTTTAAATTTATAAACCAAACCAAATCAATAAAACTCAGGGTTTTCAACCTGAGATTTTTTTGGATTTTTCCGGTAAAGTGTCCGTACAAACATATAATTCACTTGTACTTCAAATATTTCTTTAGTCCTACCAAAATATAACTATCTAAGGTGTTTCTTAAGAAAATAACACAAAATATGATATGATTAATGACACTAAAATATCCAACAAAAATAATAATAATGAAATCACGTAAAATAAATATTGCAAATTAACAAGTCATAATGAAAATGATCATAATTTAAAAGTACTAAATAATGCTAAAATAAGTTTAAAAAGTATTAGTTACATGACTAAATATTAAAGGAAATTAAAATTAGATTATGTATTTTAATTGTCTAAACCAATGTAAATCTAACGAACCAATATTCAATATTATTGTCATTCTTAGTATTGAATTGATTTTCTTTTCACATTAGTATTAATTTGATTTTGATTTAAGCTTTATTATAATTATCAACATCTGTGGACTATAATCTTTATTGAACCATTCAGAATTCTAAGTTTTAAACTTGAAATAATATATTAAAAGATAAAAACTATGAAAAAGTATATGAAATATTTTAAAATTATATCAAAGTAAATATTTTTATGTATAAAATAAAATTTTAAAATTATATATATAATGTCGGGTTGGTTTGATCTCGGATTGTTTTTTTTAGTTAAAACCAAGCCAACCAAAATATAGTCGGGGTTTTTTTCAATACCAAATCAAGTCAAACCAAACCACTAATCGATTTTTTTTTTCCGATTTGACTCGCTTTACGATTTGGTTCGATTTTGTACACCCCTAGTTATCCTCTTTGAATTTTAGAGACTACGAGGATAAAAACATTGAAGTGTCATCTTTACGTAAAATGCTTGCTTGGCTGAGAAAAGAGGAATATTTTATTAGGTAGTGCAAGTTAATTTTATATTTCACTTAATCTGATAAAGTATTTCTAAATCAAAACAAACAATTCTATTTGGGGTTTTGTAATAATACTAGATATTAGGCCGTCCGCGCTAGCGCAGGCCCAATATATGTTACTTTCGTTGTTTATGTGATACTTTTTGGATTTTGAGATTTAAACAAATCTATTTTTTACTGTAAGTTTTTCATAGATCTTTTTAACATTTTGAATTATTAATTATTGTGATTTATAGTACTTTTGACGTAGTTTACAAATATATAAATTTCATTTAAAAAAAAGTGAAGATTTCATACTCAAATTTCCGGTCAAAGTTAAACTGCTTAACTCTCGAAAAACAAAAAGTGTCACATAAATTGGAACAGGGGGAGAATTTTGTTTATATTTATGTGACACATGAATTAAAATTTGATAGTATTATTAATGATTGTGATTTATATTTTTTACGTAATTTTCAGATAATATTATTCCTTCTGTCCCAATTTATGTAGAATTGATGAAACTTCTACAATCAATCAAATTTTTATGTCTTTAAGTATTTGTCACGACCCAGACCGTCGTGATTGACACCCACACTAACTCGACCGTCGTGATTGACACCCACACTAACTCGACGGTGGGAGAACCACTACTACAAACCAAATCAAGCAACTAAACCAAAACTAAGGCATTTAAGTTACGGAAGTAAGTTAAATACTAAGGAAATAAATAGAGTTCCCATAAACTTTGACAAAAGTCTAACAATAATAAACTAACATTTCGGAAGTAATGCCTAGAACCTGAAAGTCAATGTACCAAAACATCTAAAGTTCAACAAGTCTAAACAAGAAGGGATTCAACCCCAATCTAATGAACTAATCAACTAACTAGAACATAGTCTACGTCCGAAAATGGTGGATATAGACGAAAGAGAACACATGGCAGCCCGGAAGAATTGATTCACCCTTGAATTCGAACGATCATTGATCTCCTAAGCAAGGTCTGTTAGTAGCCGCTTGAAGATGCCCTGTACTCAACAAAAATAAGAGCAAGTGCAGTATCAGTACACAACCACAGTGTACTGGTAGGATTATGCGGCTTTCCAACTAAGTGCAACATACATAAGTCAAACAACAATACAATCACATGCATATATCAAACATATACAATATCATCAACATTTACGAATAACGAGCAACTTCACATGTCTCAGAATACACAATTATGACAAGTCATTGGTCCTCTCATGGAACCCAAACCCAAATAGTTAGCATACCGAAACGTGGTACCCGATCCAATGATTATGCCGGAACGTGGCAACAGATCCCATAATTATGCCGGAACGTAGCAATCGATCCAAGTTAGTTATGCCGGAACGTGGCAACCGATCCATTCAACACACCACAATCACAATCACAAGTATATCCTCAAGATCATACATTTAAGTAATGATTTCATGGTAACCATCACTCATCTATCTCATTTACAATAAGTGTGATCAATAATGTAACATTTGCATACATGCAAGTACCATAATGAAACAAGAACAAACATACACCACACAATCATAGAATCACAACCATCACCAACCTCGAAACAAGCTTGAAACCCTAAGAAACTTGATCCTTCCCTTTTTGGATTCGTTCCGCTTGTTCTTGGTCTACAAACAATCATAATAACACGGGAATCAATAAACAATCACTAATTACCCGGATTACTAACAATTCTAACAACCCTAGATCATACCCATAATCCCAAGTATCCAAAATAGGGTTGTTTCCACCATAGAATCTAGATCAAAACCCTCCCCCGTCGATAATTACCCATTCTAATACGTTCTACGGATCGAAAAATGGATTCGGGGAGTGAAAAACTTATCTTTAGCATCAAGAATGCTGGAAAACTGTTAGGAGTCTCCTAGGGTTTGTTCTTTAGCTCTAAAAATCGAAAAGTGAAAAATAAGGCCGTTTAGGGGTTTATTTACGACTTTAAGTCGCGTCGAACCCGCCATAACGGCCCTCACCCTGCTTCAGCGGCCCCGCCAGAGCGGCCAAAACCCCCGCCAAGGCGGCTTGCACGAACCAGTGAGCTATTTAAAGAATTCCAAATTCCCCATTTCACAACACACCTCATACCAACGACGCTAAAAAAATACCCTTTACACTAAGGTCGATTTCGGGAGTTCTACTCGCCCGAATTCAATTTCGTAAAGTCGTACGGATTCCTTAACGAGTTATCTATCTACCCATGTAATCATAATCATAAATAAATCACCCGATTGTTACTAGATTTTCCTATACCTTAATGACTCCAATTTCGTCCAAATCTGGACTAGGTTGGGAAAATCCAAATACTTCAAAAAACTTTTTCGGTCCCAAATTTTCCCCCGTTAGCATTTCTATAATGAAGGAAACAGGTCGTTACAATAGATACCAATTTAGCCGTCACTCGTCCCCGAGTGACAAAGCTTAGGAAACATAGGCTAAGGAAAGAATGAAGTAGTACCTGAATCGACGAACAATTGGGGATACTTGTCTAGCATGTCCCTCTCAGTTTCCCAAGCAGCTTTCTCAACTGGATGATGCTTCCATTGAACCTTCACGAACTTAATCTCCTTGGTCCTCAACTTGCGCACATCACGATCAAGAATTGCAATCGGTTCCTCCTCATATTGTAGGTCCTTGTCTAACACAATTGAGTCCCACTTAATGATGTAATCCCCGTCACCATGATATTTCTTCAACAAGGACACATGGAATATCGGATAAACTCCCGATAGGTTAGGAGGTAAAACCAATCTATACGCTACCGATCCTACACATTCAAGAACCTCAAAGGAACCAATGTATCGTGGACTTAGCTTGACCTTCTTGCCAAATCTCATCACCCCTTTCATGGGCAATACCTTAAGAAGAATATTTTCACCAGTTTGAAATGTCATGTCTCTCACCTTATGATCCACATACTTTTTCTGTCTACTCTGGGCTGATAGAAGCTTAACTTGAATACTCTTCACCTTATCTTGAACATCCTTTACTAAATCAACCCCCAAAGGTTTCACATCCCCAGCCTCGAACCATCTTATGGGTGATCTACATCCCCTTCTATAGAGTGCCTCAAATAGTGCCATATTTATGTTAGAGTGATAACTATTATTATAGGAGAATTCACTTAAAGGTAGGAACTTATCCCAATGCCCTCCAAAATCAATCACACATGTCCTCAACATGTCTTCTAACACTTGAATAGTCCTCTCTGACTGCCCGTCTGTCTGTGGATGGAAGGCTGTACTAAAGGTGAGTTGTGTGCCCAATTCATCATGTAATTTCCTCCAAAACTTGGACGTGAATTGGGTACCACGGCCTGAGATGATAAAGAGGGGAACCCCATGCAACCTCACTATCTCTTTCACATACACCTTAGCCAATTGTTCAGTATTATAATTTATTCTTACCGGAATAAAATGGGCTGACTTAGTCAATCTATAACCACTACCCAAATAGAATCAAACTTCCCCAAAGTCTTGGGAAGACCAACCACGAAATCCATGGTTATCCTCTCCCACTTCCATTCCAGAATTGACATTCTTTGAAGCAAACCTGCAGGCCTTTGGTATTCATATTTCACTTGTTGACAATTTTGACACTTTGCCACAAACTCCGCTATGTTCTTCTTCATTCCTGACCACAAATAAATTCGCTTCAAATCTCGGTACATCTTGGTCACACCCGGATGGATAGAATATCGCGAACCATGAGACTCTGCCAATAATTTCTCAATCAAGTCATCTACTTTAGGGACACATGTTCTCCCTTTAAAATTGAGCACACCATCCACAACAAGAGTGGTCTCTTGTGCCTTTCCAATCACAGTCTTCTTTCTAAGCTCCTCAAAATTATTTTTCATCTTCAAATTGTTTGGCCTTGATTTCATCAATGAATGTGGCCCTTACTTCAATGCTAGCTAACACCCCACCTCTTTCTGAGATGCCCAACTGCATGAACTTAGACTCTAAGATCTAAATTTCCTTAGCCAAAGGTCGCTTGGATACACTCAAGCAAGCTAAACTACTCATACTCACCGCCTTTCGACTCAAAGCGTTTGCCACTACATTAGCCTTACTCGTATGGTATTGAATGGTGACATCATAATCTTTAAGTAACTCCATCCACCTTAGCCTTGTCAAGAAACTCTTGGATTTGAGCCTTAAGCTCTCTTAATTCTGCCGGAGCCATGCGATATGGAGGGATAGAAATGGGACGAGTACCAGGCTCTAAATCAATGCAAAAATTTATATCTCTATTCGGAGGCATACCAGGCAAGTCATTAGGAAACACTTCTCTAAATTCTGACACCACAAGAATAAACCCAATGGATGGAGCCTCAATCTCAACATCCCTAATATGGGCCAAATAAGCCAAACAACCCTTCCCTATCAATTTCTTAGCCCGAATAGAGGATATGATCTTAGTTTGCTTAGGCTTGTACACCCCTTCCCACTCTAATTTTTCCTTTTTCGGAATTTCTAGAGTTACAGACTTAGTATTACAATTAAGCATGGCTTAATAGGGGGACAACCAAGTCATGCCTAAGATTATATCAAAGTCAGTTATATAAAAAATTACCAAATCAGCCCAAGTCTGAAAACCCATAAACAAAATAGGACAAACACGATAGACATGTGTAACTATGACTGACTCTCAAACTGGGGTAGAAACATGGATAGGGGCATCAAGTATATCACAAATCATATCAAACTTTGAGGCAAATCGCACGGATACATAAGAAAAAGTAGAACCCGGATCAAACAACACATTAGCCATCCAGTCACAGACAAGAATAGTACCTGTGATCACTGTTTCAGACGCCTCTGCCTCATTCTTGCCCGAAAATGCATAACACTGAGCCCTATCATCTTGACGAGCCACTTCCCTTCCTGGTTGCGCATTACCTCTGCATGCATTACCATTTCCTCTACCTCCACGACCTCGCTGATTACCTCCTCTCCCACCTTGTGGACGTCTGCTACCATTATTACCATTCCTCGCAGGTACCACTTTTCTAGACTGCTACTGCGTGGAATCTAACACACGTGGGTGGGGACAATCTCTCACTAAGCTTTCCCACTAAGTGCAACATACATAAGTCAAACAACAATATAATCACATGCATATATCGAACATATACAATATCATCAACATTTACGAATAACGAACAACTTCACATGTCTCAAAATACATAATTATGACAAGTCATTAGTCCTCTCATGGAACCCAAACCCAAACAGTTAGCATGCCGGAACGTGGTACCCGATCCAATGATTATGCCGGAACGTGGCAACGGATCCATTCAACACACCACAATCACAATCACAAGTATATCCTCAAGATCATACATTTAAGTCATGATTTCATGGTAACCATCACTCATCTATCTCATTTACAACAAGTGTGATCAATAATGCAACATTCGCATACATGCAAGTATCATAATGAAGCAAGAACAAACATACACCACACAATCATAGAATCACAACCATCACCAACCTCGAAACAAGCTTGAAACCCTAAGAAACTTGATCCTTCCCTTTTTGGATTCGTTACGCTTGTTCTTGGTCTACAAACAATCATAATAACACGGGAATCAATAAACAATCACTAATTATCCGGATTACTAACAATTCTAACAAACCTAGATCATACCCATAATCCCAAGTATTCAAAATAGGGTTGTTTCCACCATAGAATCTAGATCAAAACCCTCCCCCGTCGATAATTACCCATTCTAATACGTTCTACGGATCGAAAAATGGATTCGGGGAGTGAAAAACTTACCTTTAGCCTCAAGAATGCTGGAAAACTATTAGGAGTCGCCTAGGGTTTGTTCTTTAGCTCTAAAAATCGAAAAGTGAAAAATAAGGCCGTTTAGGGGTTTATTTACGACTTTAAGTCGCGTCGAACCCGCCATAACGGCCCTCACCCTGCTTCAGCGGCCCCGCCAGAGCGGCCAAAACCCCCGCCAAGGCGGCTTGCACGAACTAGTGAGCTATTTGAAGAATTCCAAAATCCCATTTCACAACACAAGTCTAACCAACGACGCTCAGAAAATACCCTTTACATTATGGTCAAATTTGGGAGTTCTACTCGCCCGAATTCAATTCTGTAAAGTCGTACGGATTCCTTAACGAGTTATCTATCCACCCATGTAATCATAATCATAAATAAATCATCTGATTGTTACCAGATTTCCCTACACCTTAATAACTCCGATTTCGTCCAAATCTTGACTAGTTTGGGAAAATCTAAACACTACGAAAAAGTTTTCCGGTCCCAGATTTCCCCCCGTTGGCGTTTCTATAACGACAGAAACAAGTCGTTACAGTATTTTACGTTTGTCAATTATTGTGATTTGTAATAGCTTTTACGTCATTTTCAAATAAGATATGTTACTTCTTTTTGTTTCAATTTATGTGGCACTGCCAGCATTTCGAGAATGAACTAAATTTTTTATATGTCTTTTAAATTTTTATGTTATTATTTACTATGATTTGTAGTAATTTTTAGTACTTTTAAATAATATATGTTACTTTCTTTGTCGCAATTTATGCGGCGGAAGAGTCCATCAAATTTTTATATATCTTGTAAATATACTAAGTTGTTAATTATTGTAATTTGTACTATTTTTTTTATTTTAATTTATTTGTCTTACTTTACTTTTTCAGTTTGTTAGAAAATTTTAGAATTCAACTTTAATTGAATTTTATAATTTCCAGAATCCGATGAAACACCCAAAAATTATTTTCACTTTTAAAGTTCAAATAACTAACAGAAAACATAAAAAACAACTATGACTCGTAATTATGGCCAAATACAACTTTAATTTTTAAATATCATTTTTACTTTAAAAATAAAAATTACATTTTCAAATACTCACTATGTTCACTATTTTGGCTAAAATCATCTCTGAAGTATGACCTAAACCTAAAGTACATCCTTGTATTATATAAGTGAACAAAAAACATTCTTGAACTATCTAAAAAGTTGCAAGATTCATCCTTGTGTCTTTTTTTTTAAGAAACTCACGCCACCAACAAAAAATCTGTCAAGTTGAATGAATATATGTACACATGGTTAGCTAATCAAGTTAGGTGATTTTTTAAATTTTTAGAAATTGGGGGTTTAACTCATATTCAGACAAAATATAATCAAATTCTAAATATTCTTTGTAAAAAATATGGCCAAATGCTACTCCAACTTCAAAAATTTCAAATAAAGTAATTATTTTTTAATTTTAATAACTAAACAGCTACGTAATTTCACTAAATTTCCAGCATTTCTGTACATTGTATAAAATGTGAACATTGTATATTTAGTATATACGCCCTAAATATTTATTAAAGAAAATCTCTAAATAGTTGGATGTAATGTTTTTGAAATGATTTTTTTTACCATAATCTTTCTAACCATCGGAACGTACTGTATAAATATTTCAAAACTTATGTATTGGTGTAAGTCAATTTATTTGATGATGCAAAAAAAAACATACTCTATAAACTAACAACACACAAAATTTAAATTCTGAAAATGAAAGATTCATTTCCTATCCATATCCTTATTCTTTTTAGGTAACTTTGATCTTTTTGTCGTGGCCAAGACGTGACCAAATTAAAAAAATATTTTTTTATTGGTTCAATCAGTTTCTTAACAAAAATAGGCTGAAGGATGATTCTTGTTCTTTTTTGGATAGTATAAGGATGTACATTAGATTTGAGTCATAGTTGAGGAATGATTTTAGCCAAAATCTCTTCACTATTAATATAATTTATTAATGAAATATTAGGAATGCAATTAGTAAAATTTGCAATGAAATCAAGAAAGTGAAGAAAAAGTTTAGAGGTTGAAAAGGTTAGGAGGAATACGGAATAAAAAGAATGATGTAAAAAAAGTTGACACGTAAAAGGAGGAAGAAGCTGGCAAATGTCAAAAAGGAATATACAAGCTGGTTTTTAAGTCAAATTTTGATAAGGTACCATTTTAAAACTGTGAAGTACAATATCTCTAAGCATATAGTAAAAATTAATATACCAAAATTGCCCCTGGCTAGGGAAGCAGGAATGTCGTCCAACAGCTGCTTCCCTAGCCATATATAGTAGTAATATATGTTTCTTCATATTTTTCTTGTAAATTTGTTAAATATTTTTACATGCATTTATTAAATTTACAGCAAGAATTCACTTGCATACTATCAGAGGCTATTATAGCGTCCCACTTATTGTGTTTTTAATGAATAAATTCAAAATAACAAAATCTGCAACATCTTAATTTTTCTCCCTCCGTCCAATCATAGTTGTCCACTATACTATTTTTGGGATGTCCAACAATACTTGTCCACTTTATGAAATCAATGTATAATTTTACACTTAGTTCCTAATTTACCCTTATCATTAATTATAGTTATTTTCTTATTATATTTTTCAAGACATTGTATTTGTTATATTCAATTGGTGATATAGTAAAATTACCCTTCTATTTATAGTTTTTAAGAAGTGTGAATCGTGGACAAGTATTGTTGGACAGAGGGAGTAATATTTTCTTTTTAAAACTTTTTAAATATGCAGAAACTTTTTAATAATTGGAGGCTAACGTGCAATGCACATTCCCAGAAACTAGTGTAGTTAGATAAGTATGATGTGTAATCTTATAAAAATATTTAGGTTGCGCATTCAACTATGCTAATTCGACAAATGATTTGATTATTACTAAGGAAAAAACAAGGGATTGTTTCTAGGTGGGCAGATTTAGTTGATGAAGAAGAACAAGTTTCACCTCCTTCTCTGAATAACAAATTAACCCCAGAAACTTCAATATTTGTGCCTAAAAGTGTGATCACAAAGAAAAATGAGTCAGGAGCCTTAGCATCGGGAATTAACCAATGTATTGATTTGGGAAAGGAATTCTTTGAGGATGAAGAAGATAATACGTTAGATATATGTTTTGATAAAGTGATTAGGGATGATGATCTTTCACCTAGGCAACAAAGAAGTGGAAGCAACAAAAGCAAAAAAATAAAAATAAAAAAGACACATGGAAGGCAACATACTTGGGATAGTAAGGTGACTAAGGAATTTGTTCCAAGACACCTACCTATGCGACTGACAAAGCATAATCATATGACAGTCTCAACAACTTCGACAAGATCCAATAAATCCAAGAAGATCAAGTGATGAACGATCAAGTGTTTTTAGACATATTTTTGAAGAAGAAGACAAGAGGAAAATACTTCAGGTTACTCTAGGACAAACTATTTTTTTTAGTTCATACATATATAAAAAGAAGTTTGAGATTGATAACTCAATCTTCTTCTTAACGTTTATATTTTTGCATTATTTAAGTATCCTCATTAGTCATATCATCATAGAATGTATAATAAACTCTGTGATGATCATAGAATACTTAGTTTTCTCTAGCTCTTTTTTTCTCCATGTTTGTTAATTAGTAGAGGTTTGTTACCTCATTAGGATTGGTAAGGTAAGACCTAACCCCCCTTGCTTGTACTTATTCACGTTGAAGATTTTATTTTATTATTTATAAAAGGTCGCTAGATGCTTTGTCTAGTGATATTAATTTATTTTTTTATTAAAAAAACTATGGCATTTTTTATTAAACTGGCTGTCATAACAAAACTCTCATTAGGAATGCACATAACTGAAAGTAATTATACTTTATCTTTTCTTGGTAAATCTTACGTGAAGAAAATCAAATGGAACAAAGTATCTGATCCTCCCATATGATAATATTAAATGTTATACATTAGTTCTCCTTACTTATTGAAGCATTTTTCTTTCAATTTTTATGACTATTTTAGGAGTTATTCAACTATTTATTTTCTTCCAAAATCAATCTATCACGTTAAAAAAACATAATATCAATAGCTTTTCGATGGCTATTATTTTCCTCATTCTCACCCTCAAAATTTATATTGTATTTTAAGCAAACACATTCTAATGTAATTTTCATTTAAAGCAGTTTAATTTGCTCATACTAGTTATCTTTCACTTGTTAATTGTCATATATTCTATAAGAAAATATATTATTACTTTAATTTTATAAAATAAAATACTGATCATAAAATACATGATACCAAATTGAGACCGCAAAGTATCAATAACTACTTTAGAAAGAAAATGAATAATATATTAATAATTTCTTAAATAACCTAAGAAAGATAACTTTTATAAATATTCAGTTGAATAACTAATTAATACAATAACATTTTTTTTAAGAAAGATTTTCATTGTGTGCTTCGGGTATGAGCTCAAAATCCCAAAGATAAAAAAAAATGTATTGGAGTACTCAATGTAGCATCTCCTGAGTTGACACGTGTTGCATCATCTCCCAAGTTCACCTGTTGATGCCCATATAAATCTTTGTTTCCTCTTTTTCTCTTTTTTTCTGGCCATAAAAAGATTATAAAAATCAACTAAGACAAAGATAATGAACGTGAAAACAACAACAACAATATATATATATATATGAACTAGCTTACCAATGCTGGAAGGGATGTCACGTTCAGATAAGTAGTTAGCTTCTCCCCAATTTTTAATGTATACCCCATTATAAGATTTAGTACATGTTCCAACTACATAATTTTTTATCAACTTTTTACCGCACACATGTGGTTTAAGTCTCGGTGTCACCTGCAAATTAAATCATTTTAATGATAATGTATAAAAGAGTCAATCTCATTATGTATTCTAATATATTTGTTTTTGAGCTAACCTGCGATGTTTCTTCATTTTCTCTTGATTTCTTTGTTGTTTCAGGAACTTCCCCATATACAACAAATTTTTACACTTCTATCAAAGATCGAAATTTTTTGTTTGTCTCCAAATGATGGTAGACCTATTTATCAATAATAATTAAATGCTTATTTTTTTCACAATCTCATCAAAGAAAATATACATAATCAATTTTGTTGGCAGGAAAAAATGCAGATTATTCAAAAGGAAACTTACATAATCTATTATTAAGCTACTTGGACGAGAAGTATTATTGATGATCCAATTTTTCCTTCTCTGTTCAAATATATGTGTATGCATGTAATGCATATTTTTTGGTATAATCTCATTCTGCCACCAAAACAATATTTACGAAATTTACATTTATCCAATATATATTCTCAAAAGGTAATTATCTAGACAAAGTGGGGAGCATTAACATTTTGTCATCAAGTGGCACACAAGATATTGGAGCATCATATTTTATATTCTAAAAGATCATGACCTGGCCAACACAGTACAATGAAGCATGTTTCTTCTACTTCTATCTAGAAGTCTAGGTCTAACTGTTTCTGACGTATTTGTACAGTTAATTTTGAATGAAACTCTAGAATTAGCTTATACACACACTTCTTTGGACTGTTTTTTTCTTGAGCTAAAGGGTTTATCAGAAACAACAACTCTACCTAAAAGGTAATGATTACGTCTGTGTACACTTTATTCTCCGCATACCCCATTTCGTGGGATTACACTAGGTTTATTGTTGTTTTATATATATATATATATATTTTTTTTAAAAAAAATAAATTATTAATATGACATATTTAAATGTTGTTGTGATACATATCATATCTTTTAACTTTAGAGAAAAACTGTCACGACCCGATTTATCAAGTCATGATGGCACCTACTATAACCCGCCAGCAGGTAAGCCAACCCGTAACCCGGAACAACAAGTAACGGGTCTGAGGGTAGAAACTAAACAAGAGTAGGCAAATAACAATATAAACAGACGGACGCAAACCAAAAACTTATATACAAATAAAGATCCCTCCCAGAACCTGGAAGTCACCAGTACAGAGCTACTACAAAATGAGTACAAGTCCCAAAACTGGACAACAGAGACTGGACTGTCTCGAAAGGAAAAAGACAAGTCTATATATACAGATGGAGACTGAAATAGTACAAAACGCCGTGTGCTCACCCCCGTCTCCGGATAAGTCTACTCCAAGCTCGATCAACGCTGGCTACTAGTGCTCGGACCTGCATCACGAAATAGATGCAGAGCGTAGCATGAGTACCAAAACAACAGGTACCCAGTAGGCATCATCGGCCGACTGAGCAAGATAAGCAAAAGTAAACTGAAATGCGAATAAAGGGTCACAATCAAAGGCAAAAGAGTAGTAAATGGGGGGTATGTACACGAGCGTACAGGCAACAAAGACAAGCAATCTAACTAACTCCGCCGGGCTCCCATAAACCCGACGGGTACGCTCGTGCACAATAAAAGAAACCACCTGCACGGACCCCCATAAGCCCGGCAGATGCACTGGCAGTTGAAGTAAAATAATGGAGCTAGAAGGTCTATCACAATATTACCAAATTCCGGACTTTTAACTGAACCATTCCCAATCATATTCCAGGATTTCATTACGTCCCGGACTTTAATCAGAATCTCTCCAACCTCCAAAGCCTCAACCTACAGATGAGAGTAATCAAGACTAAACTGAAGCTTTAGTGAGGAATTGGGAATACACCACGTGCAAGCTGGACCACGGACTCGAACCGGGTACTATAGCTAATGAGTCAACCTATATGGGCTGGACCACGGACTCGAACCGGGTGCTGTAGCCAAAGGTCGGGCACGGGTGGGCTGGACCACGGACTCTAACCAGGTACTGTAGCCAAAACCAGATCACAGGTAAGCTGCACCACGGACTCTAACCGGGTACTGTAGCTAAGCCTGGACATAAGTAAGCTGGACCACGGACTCTAACCGGGTTCTGTAGCCAAAACCAGATCACAGGTAAGCTGGACCACGGACTCTAACCGGGTACTGTAGCTAAGCCTGGACATAAGTAAGTTGGACCACGGACTCTAACCGGGTACTGTAGCTAAAACAAGATCACAGGTAAGCTGGACCACGGACTCTAACCGGGTACTGTAGCTAAGCCTGGACATAAATAAGCTGGACCACGGACTCTAACCGGGTACTGTAGCTAAGAATCAATATCCAACCATACGTCACAGGAAATATCACCAAACCAATTACCATAAATAATCATTTTAGTCCGACCCTCATATACCCCAAATCGCCGAGGAAGTATCCAATAATGAGTAAGCTAGACCACGGACTTTAACCGGGTATTTGCAGCCGATAGAAAAGCAGGGCATTATGGATACAAGGTCATAAGCTGAGTTACCGTCTAGCTAAGGCTCAGACTATCAGACTCAAGTCTGCTATATCAGTCTACAAGGAGCTGACCGTCCGAAACGACGTCGAACAAAGTTCTACTGCCCAACGACATCCGAAACCTCGCAAGTCTATGGCAACACTAGTCTAAGCCTAGACTAAGGCCAAACATACTTCAAATCAATATTATCATATACACCACAAGATATGGATATTCAATAATATCAAGAGACATGCTGTCATAATCCAACACTTTCCCGAAATAAGGTCTAAGGCAGGAATTATAGAAATTTAGCATGCTCGACACCCGAACCCCTCCATACTCAAGCAAATCAATAAACAATTACCTAAACATGCTCAATCTCACGAGAGAAAACCATAGCCTACCTGAAAGCCGATCACGCGTGCTCCAACTCACGGTACCAGATCTTTTCCTCTCCGAACGGTCTCCAAATGCTTCCCCACTAACAAAAGGTTAATCACCTCGTCATTACGAATATATTGACACTAAAATTATATTTTTCGGAGACGGACCCAAAATCGGGTCTAAAACGGGATTGTGGGGCCCACAATTAGAATCTCAAAATAAAATCCGTGGAAACGTCCCAAATACCTTACTAAACTAATACCCCAAAATTTTAGCACAAACAGATGCCTACAACACCGCAAATCAGCCACAATAATTAAAAAGGGCAGCCCCTTGATCACCAATTTTCGGAAAAACGAGACCCTTTCAACCCAAACAGATTATACCACGACGATCCTTGCGAAAAACTCTACAAGTTAGCCTCAAGAATGACTCAAAACGGACTTACGATGATCAAGATCTCACATTTCAAAAATTCAACAACAACACATCCGAAAATCACACTGGCAGTGGCTAAAATTGATTTCTTACCTCAAACGAAGCCTCCCCTCGCGTTTCTGAGACCACCGCTAGATTCCCCTCGAAATTCTCTTGAAGTTTGCCTTTTGAATCACTTAATTTGGATTCAAAATGAAGGAGAAATCTTGTGTTGAAGTTGAGGGAAAAATATGGACGAAGTTCGTCCTAAATTCTGGAAATTTCCAGATTTCCACTCCTCTGCCACGTGTCGTCACGTGGCTCTGCCACGTCACCGCCGCGTCAAAATTCTACATCCCTTCAAACTTAAATTTCGATGTTTCGGACTCGTTCGAAGTCGGAAAAATACAAACCTTATATGGAATCTGATTGGAAATGATATTTCGGACTCAATGGTGAAGTCGGAATTTGCATTTGGAGATCGCTTCGATGAAAAGTGGGTCCCACACCCAGTATCATTTTGAACCAGATTCCACAACTGCTATCTAAAATCTCGAGAAGTGAACAAAGGGTCGTTCTAGACCAAAATCGATCTTCCGAAGCTAACCTAGCTGTCAGAATTTTCATCTGAGCACGACTTCCAAGAAGGTTGACCAAAGTCAACTTTTCAAGTTATAAAAATCTCCAAAACAGGGAAACGGGCCTAAAACCCAGACGAACGACCAGGCGACCGAACAGTCAGTGCCAGCAAGTCATAAATGACTTGGGGTCGCTACAGGAACGCTCTAAACGATGAAATGAATTCTTAAATTTAAAAATAATGACCTGGAGGGTCATTACAATATCCACTACTAAAAGAACTTTCGTCCGCGAAAGAAAGGATCAAGAAGTACCTGAAGGCTCAAACAAGCCGGGAAACTGCTCCCGCATCTCCTGCTCGGTCTCCCAGGTAGCCTCCTCGACTGGACGATGCCTCCAACGGACCTTAACAACAGGAATGGCTCTCGAGCGCAATCTCCTCACATCTCTGGCTAGAATGGCAACTGGCTCCTCTACGAATGTCAAACGATCATCCAACTCGACTGCATCATACTGGAGCACATGAGACTCATCAGGAACATACCGGCGCAACATCGAAACATGAAAAACTGGGTGAATAGCTGAAAAGGCCGGAGGCAAAGCTAACTCATATGCGACCTCCCCAACTGTCCTCAATATCTCAAAAGGACCTATATACCTGGGGCTAAGCTTGCCCCGCCTCCCAAAACTCGATCTCGAATTGCCACTAAGTCCTCATCCTCAAACTGACGGCTGTGAATCCGATCCAGCAGAGATGACTGAGCATCCACATAAGCTAGTACACATCGGGAATCAGAGATATCAAGCCGTACCATCCGGTTAGCTAAGGACTGGATGTCTAAAGCTAATGGTCGCTCCGTAGTAGAAAGAAAAGCTAGACTACCCATACTCACTGCCCTCCGACTCAAGGCGTCCGCTACTACATTCGCCTTGCCCGGATGATAGAGAATAGAGAGGTCATAGTCCTTTAGGAGCTCAATCCAACGGCGCTGTCTCGAATTAAGATCTCTCTGGCTCATAATGTACTGAAGGCTCATGTGATCAGTATAGATCTCGCATCGAACTCCATACAGGTAATGCCTCCAAATCTTAAGTGCGAAAACTACTGCCGCCAACTCTAAGTCATGGGTGGGGTAGTTGCGCTCATGAATCTTAAGCTGCCTCGACGCATAAGCAATAACCCGGCCCTGCTGCATCAATACACAACCCAAACCAACGCCGGATGCGTCACAATATACCGTGAAGCCCTCGCCCTCAAATGGAAGAGTCAATATAGGAGCGGTGGTCAATAACTCCTTGAGCCTCAAAAAGCTCGCCTCACACTCCTCTGACCAAACAAAGGGAACATCCTGGCGAGTCAACCGAGTCAAAGGCGCTGCTATAGTAGAAAATCCCTCAACAAAAAGCCTATAGTAGCCTGCCAATCCGACGAAGCTACGAACCTCAGTCACAGAGGTGGGCCTGTGCCAATCACGAATAGCCTCAATCTTCGCCGGATCAACCCTAATACCCTCCTTGGACACCACGTGCCCCAAGAAGGCTACAGACTCAAGCCAAAACTCACACTTTGAGAACTTGGCATAAAGTCGCTGATCTCTCAAAGTCTGGAGCACTATCCTCAAATGCTGCTCATGCTCACTTCGGCTCCGCGAGTATACCAGTATGTCATCAATGAAGACAATGACAAATAAATCAAGGTATGGCCTGAACACACGTGTCATCAAGTCCATGAAGGCGCCAAGGGCATTAGTCAACCCAAACGACATCACCAAGAACTCATAATGGCCATAACGGGTCCTAAATGCAGTCTTAGGGATGTCTGCTGCCCTAATCCTCAGCTGATGGTACCCGGACCTCAAATCAATCTTAGAAAACACGGCGGCACCCTGAAGCTGATCAAACAAATCATCAATACGAGGCATGGGGTAACGGTTCTTCACCGTCACCTTGTTCAGCTGCCTGTAGTCAATATACAATCGCATAGTACCGTCCTTCTTCTTCACGAAGAGGACTGGGGCACCCCAAGGCGATACACTAGGCCGAATGAATCCCTTACCCAAGAGATCCTGAAGCTGAACACTGAGCTCCTTGAGCTCTGCAGGAGCCATCCGATATGGCGGAATAGAAATAGGGCGAGTACCTGGCTCAAGCTCAATCGGAAAATCAACATCACGCTCTGGGGGTAGGCCAGGTAGATCAGTAGGAAACACATCTATGAAGTCACGAACAACAGGAACTGACTCAACCGGAGAAACCTCCCTACTCACATCACGTACATAGGCCAAATATGATAAGCATCCGCTAGCCACTAGCCTCCTAGCACGAATAAAAGAGATAACCCCAACTGGTGTGCTACTACGAGATCCCTGCCACACTACCGGAGGAATACCGGGAATGGCTAAGGTCACAGTCTTAGAAAAGCAATCTAAAACAGCGCGATAAGGGGATAACCAATCCATGCCCAGAATCACATCAAAATCAACCATGTCAAGTAATATAAGGTCAGCCCGGGTGTCACGCCCCTGGATAGTAACTAAGCAAGATCGAAATACCTGATCCACTACTAAAGACTCACCCACGGGGGTCGACACACGCAACGGCGCTACCAGAGGCTCAGACATCATACTCAATCGAGAGGCATAGTAAACAGAAACATACGAAAAAGTAGAGCCTGGATCAAATAAAGCCAAGGCGGGTTGCTGGCATAATAACACTGTACCTGTGATCACATCGTCCGAGGTCTCAGCATCTGCTCTAGCTGGAGCTGCATAAAAGTGGGCCTGGACTCCCCTACCCTGTGCATCGGCTCTGCCCCATAATCTGCCTCCTCGGGGACCACCCCGTATACCCTGGTGACCACCCCTACGGTCCTGTCCCTGGCCTCTGCCTCTAGCTGGAGGTGCTAGCGCATGCCTAACTGCCTGTGGAGCGGGTAAGGCTAACCTGCGATGGGGACACTCGCGGGCCCAATGATCTAACTCCCCACACTCATAACACCCCTGGGACTGTCGACTGAGAGCTGGAGGTCGGCTACCCCGGCCAGAAGAACCCATCTGTGAACTATCTCGGCCCCGACTAGGACCGACACTAAAACCAATATGGCGGTGCTGATCACCCTCCGATGCCTGGAGAGAAGCCTGGAAGGGGCTACTAGACTGACCCGCCTGAAACCTCTGCTGAGATCTATCATAAGACTCTCGAGGTCTGAAACGGCGCCTATCATGGCTATCCTCCTGTCTAGCTCTCTTGCCGCTGCCCCCTTGGGCCTCACGACGGAGCTGCTCGATCGTGCGGGCATGGTCCACTACATCCAGAAATGAGCGGCCTGCTGAGACTAAAGACTAAGTCTCAATCCGTAACTGTAGTCTCAAACCCCGAACAAAACAACGAACCCTCTCCTCCTCAGTAGGTAATATCATGGCGGCATGCCTGGAGAGCTCGTGGAATCGGGCCTCATACTCTGATACTGTCATGGAGCCCTGCTCTAACCGAGCAAACTGATCTCTGAGCTGATCTCTAATGCTCCTGGGAATAAATCGGGCCAAGAAGGCCTCTGAAAACTCAGTCCATGTGACCGGTGGAGACCCAGCTGGCCTGGTCTCTAAGTATGTACGCCACCACTGCCTAGCGGGACCGTCTAACTGGTAAGCGGTGAAGTCTGCCCCTCTCAACTCCACTAAACCCAAAGTCTGTAGCCGCTCGCGGCAAGTAACTAGAAACTCGTGGGCATCCTCCCCCACTGCCCCAGAAAACCTCGACGGTGATAGTCTAAGGAACACACCGAGCATCTTCTGCTCCCGTAGTGGCATGACGCCCTCCAAATCGTCAGGCTGAACAACCGGTGCCGCTAGCTGCTGAACAACCGGTACCGCTGGTGTAGGCTGGCCCTGCGGTACTGGAACGGCTGGAGCTGGGGCCTGCTGCATACCCCCAATGGCAGCTAGTATCTGTACGAGCATCGCCTGTATATCTGGAGCTGCCACAGGCTCGGGCGGTGGCTGGGCTGGTCCCGGACCCATCGGCTGCTGCGGTGCTGGAGCTGCTGGTGGCTCTATCACCGGCTCCGGAGTTTGCTCTCGGTCCTGGGCTGGTGCTGTAGCTCTGGCACGACCTCGAGGTCGACCTCTACCCCTAGCTGGGGCCCTACCACGCGTGCGAGCCATCCCCATAAAAGAGTGGTACAAGTAAAATTTCAGAAACCGATAAGGCATGCAATGCACGACAGTGATACAAAAGCGACACATTCCTAAAGACATCCTGTAGCCTCCCGAAGATAAGTAACGGACGTCTCCGTATCGATCTGCAGGACTCTACTAGACGTTAGCTCTGTACAAGTGAGACCGACGAACCTGGGGCTCTGATACCAATTTGTCACGACCCGATTTATCAAGTCATGATGGCACCTACTATAACCCGCCAGCAGGTAAGCCAACCCGTAACCCGGAACAACAAGTAACGGGTCTGAGGGTAGAAACTAAACAAGAGTAGGCAAATAACAATATAAACAGACGGACGCAAACCAAAAACTTATATACAAATAAAGATCCCTCCCAGAACCTGGAAGTCACCAGTACAGAGCTACTACAAAATGAGTACAAGTCCCAAAACTGGACAACAGAGACTGGACTGTCTCGAAAGGAAAAAGACAAGTCTATATATACAGATGGAGACTGAAATAGTACAAAACGCCGTGTGCTCACCCCCGTCTCCGGATAAGTCTACTCCAAGCTCGATCAACGCTGGCTACTAGTGCTCGGACCTACATCACGAAATAGATGCAGAGCGTAGCATGAGTACCAAAACAACAGGTACCCAGTAGGCATCATCGGCCGACTGAGCAAGATAAGCAAAAGTAAACTGAAATGCGAATAAAGGGTCACAATCAAAGGCAAAAGAGTAGTAAATGGGGGGTATGTACACGAGCGTACAGGCAACAAAGACAAGCAATCTAACTAACTCCGCCGGGCTCCCATAAACCCGACGGGTACGCTCGTGCACAATAAAAGAAACCACCTGCACGGACCCCCATAAGCCCGGCAGATGCACTGGCAGTTGAAGTAAAATAATGGAGCTAGAAGGTCTATCACAATATTACCAAATTCCGGACTTTTAACTGAACCATTCCCAATCATATTCCAGGATTTCATTACGTCCCGGACTTTAATCAGAATCTCTCCAACCTCCAAAGCCTCAACCTACAGATGAGAGTAATCAAGACTAAACTGAAGCTTTAGTGAGGAATTGGGAATACACCACGTGCAAGCTGGACCACGGACTCGAACCGGGTACTATAGCTAATGAGTCAACCTATATGGGCTGGACCACGGACTCGAACCGGGTGCTGTAGCCAAAGGTCGGGCACGGGTGGGCTGGACCACGGACTCTAACCAGGTACTGTAGCCAAAACCAGATCACAGGTAAGCTGCACCACGGACTCTAACCGGGTACTGTAGCTAAGCCTGGACATAAGTAAGCTGGACCACGGACTCTAACCGGGTACTGTAGCCAAAACCAGATCACAGGTAAGCTGGACCACGGACTCTAACCGGGTACTGTAGCTAAGCCTGGACATAAGTAAGTTGGACCACGGACTCTAACCGGGTACTGTAGCTAAAACAAGATCACAGGTAAGCTGGACCACGGACTCTAACCGGGTACTGTAGCTAAGCCTGGACATAAATAAGCTGGACCACGGACTCTAACCGGGTACTGTAGCTAAGAATCAATATCCAACCATACGTCACAGGAAATATCACCAAACCAATTACCATAAATAATCATTTTAGTCCGACCCTCATATACCCCAAATCGCCGAGGAAGTATCCAATAATGAGTAAGCTAGACCACGGACTTTAACCGGGTATTTGCAGCCGATAGAAAAGCAGGGCATTATGGATACAAGGTCATAAGCTGAGTTACCGTCTAGCTAAGGCTCAGACTATCAGACTCAACTCTGCTATATCAGTCTACAAGGAGCTGACCGTCCGAAACGACGTCGAACAAAGTTCTACTGCCCAACGACATCCGAAACCTCGCAAGTCTATGGCAACACTAGTCTAAGCCTAGACTAAGGCCAAACATACTTCAAATCAATATTATCATATACACCACAAGATATGGATATTCAATAATATCAAGAGACATGCTGTCATAATCCAACACTTTCCCGAAATAAGGTCTAAGGCAGGAATTATAGAAATTTAGCATGCTCGACACCCGAACCCCTCCATACTCAAGCAAATCAATAAACAATTACCTAAACATGCTCAATCTCACGAGAGAAAACCATAGCCTACCTGAAAGCCGATCACGCGTGCTCCAACTCACGGTACCAGATCTTTTCCTCTCCGAACGGTCTCCAAATGCTTCCCCACTAACAAAAGGTTAATCACCTCGTCATTACGAATATATTGACACTAAAATTATATTTTTCGGAGACGGACCCAAAATCGGGTCTAAAACGGGATTGTGGGGCCCACAATTAGAATCTCAAAATAAAATCCGTGGAAACGTCCCAAATACCTTACTAAACTAATACCCCAAAATTTTAGCACAAACAGATGCCTACAACACCGCAAATCAGCCACAATAATTAAAAAGGGCAGCCCCTTGATCACCAATTTTCGGAAAAACGAGACCCTTTCAACCCAAACAGATTATACCACGACGATCCTTGCGAAAAACTCTACAAGTTAGCCTCAAGAATGACTCAAAACGGACTTACGATGATCAAGATCTCACATTTCAAAAATTCAACAACAACACATCCGAAAATCACACTGGCAGTGGCTAAAATTGATTTCTTACCTCAAACGAAGCCTCCCCTCGCGTTTCTGAGACCACCGCTAGATTCCCCTCGAAATTCTCTTGAAGTTTGCCTTTTGAATCACTTAATTTGGATTCAAAATGAAGGAGAAATCTTGTGTTGAAGTTGAGGGAAAAATATGGACGAAGTTCGTCCTAAATTCTGGAAATTTCCAGATTTCCACTCCTCTGCCACGTGTCGTCACGTGGCTCTGCCACGTCACCGCCGCGTCAAAATTCTACATCCCTTCAAACTTAAATTTCGATGTTTCGGACTCGTTCGAAGTCGGAAAAATACAAACCTTATATGGAATCTGATTGGAAATGATATTTCGGACTCAATGGTGAAGTCGGAATTTGCATTTGGAGATCGCTTCGATGAAAAGTGGGTCCCACACCCAGTATCATTTTGAACCAGATTCCACAACTGCTATCTAAAATCTCGAGAAGTGAACAAAGGGTCGTTCTAGACCAAAATCGATCTTCCGAAGCTAACCTAGCTGTCAGAATTTTCATCTGAGCACGACTTCCAAGAAGGTTGACCAAAGTCAACTTTTCAAGTTATAAAAATCTCCAAAACAGGGAAACGGGCCTAAAACCCAAACGAACGACCAGGCGACCGAACAGTCAGTGCCAGCAAGTCATAAATGACTTGGGGTCGCTACAGGAACGCTCTAAACGATGAAATGAATTCTTAAATTTAAAAATAATGACCTGGAGGGTCATTACAAAAACATTTATCTTGTTTTCAAAATACAATTAACATTAAAATTTTGTTTAGGAATTCATCAAAAGATTTTTGTAAAACATCAGCGTTTGCTTTTTTCAGTGCAATTAAAGATATAGAAACGTCCATTAATGTTGCATCCTCATCACCATCAACTCGGTACTGCTTATGCATATTCTAGTCGAAAGTATGAAAAAAATAATTAGATATTTTGTAAAATGAAAAATTGTGTGGAGTAATAGAAAAGACATTCAAGAAAAAGATTAAAATTGCTCGCGTGCTAGTAATTTACACACACATGCAAATGCGCACACACACACAAATATATATATATATATATATATATATATATATATATATATATATATATATTATAGAAGTAACATTTTAAGAACTTAATCAAAGTGCTAGAATGCCCAAAAAAAATATTTGATCATCAATCTTATGCATTTTGTAACAAGATCAGTGATGGTTGTGGTTATGAAGATTCACTAAATAATTTGGTGTGAGATGAAAAATTTCATCCTAAATCAAAATTTTATTCTATCTATATTTTTGGTGAAAACTAATTTTAAAAGCTTCTCTTTCTAAGGAAATTGTTAAATTGAGAGATGTACAATAATAAGCAGTCTTATATTTTAGTATTCAAATCTTAGTACATCATCTTAAAACAAAGATGTTTATTCAAAGATTCATGCACATCTTATCATTCAAATACACATTTAGATTTTGACGTCTTATATATAATCATAAAAATGAAATGAGGCGTTAAACTTGTTAGACAACTTCTGATACTACTACTACTACTATTACTATTACTATTATCTACAGGGGCGGACCCACATGGGGATGTCCGGATGCTCGAGCACCCATTATGCTCGTATCGAACTATATTTACTTATATCAAAATTAAGACAGTATCATATAAAATAAAAAGTGAGCACCCAATAAATAAATGGCTTAGTTGGTGCACTGATTGTTAGTAGGTACTGAAGGTCATAGATTGCTTAAATGCCCAGGTTCGATTCCCTCTAGTGTCATTCTTCTTATTTTAAAATCAGCTCTTTTCTTTCTACCTTTTCACAAATTGTCCTATTTCTAACTTTTCTTAAACAAAATTCCTTTTTCAAGATAATTTTTTTTCTAATTTTTCTTATTGATTTTTTTCGCTATCTTATTTAAATATAATTATCTTTCTTAAGACAAGTGTTAAATTTATACATTTATATTTTATGATTGATAGCTTAAAAACTAACCACAGTTTTAAAATTTTGAATCGGTCATTGCTCATGTCTATTATGTAACTTAATCTCCAAAAAATATAAACGGTCATGATTTTCCATGTCTATTAACTTTTTCTTTCTCATCAGTCAAATTAGGAAAAATGAAAAGGACGGATAAAGCAATTTGTTCTAGCGCCTTTATTTCAGTTCTCCAATTCAAAAGCGAAAAAGTCCTCCTTCTCGTTGGTTTGCCTTTTTGATAATTACAATGGTATGTGAAGGTACCTCCTTTTTTTTAACCAATTCAAATATTCCGATTGTCTATTACATTGAATTGAAAAAAGTAACGCCTACGTTGATGAATTTTAGCTTGCAATTACGCTGTTGATATAAGTTTATGTTAAAAATAGTGAGCACCCATAGCCGTAAATTCCTGGATCCGCCACTGATTATCTATATGTATTAAAATTACTATTTTACTTTTATTATTATTTATGTCACTATAGCGTGATCAATTTAGTTTAAATAGAGACACGAGGATTCACATAGCTAATTTCATTTTTTTTGAATTGAGATATAGTTAAATGTTGTTGTTGTTGTTATGCGACTTAGATGTTTTAGCTCCAGATTTTTTTTTATCTTTCTTCAATAAGATAACTAATATTTAAAAATTTATTACCGAATAGATCAAAGAAAAAATAATTAAATACCTTATAATAAGTATGTTAAACAATAGAGGAATTTTTCAAAGCATACCAATAAGACACCAACTTGTGGTGCAATAGAAGATATGGAAACTACCATTATTGCATCTATACGATCAACTTTGTGGTGCTTATCCATCTTTTAGTAGAAAATATGAAATAAAAAAGTTATTACCGAATAGATCAAAAGATTTGTGTACATGTCTTAATAGAAAAAAAAACTAAACACCTTATAATAAGTATGTTAAACAATAGAGGATTTTTTCAAAGCTTACCAATGAGACACCAGCTTGTGGTGCAATAGAAGATATGAGAACTGTCATTATTGCATCTCTACGATCAACTTGGTGGTGCTTATCCATTTTCTAGTATAAAATATGAAACATTTAGTTATATATTATGTAACATTAAAAATTGTGTGAAGTGATGTTGGAGGAAATAATAAAAAATATATCATTTAAAGAAATAAAGATGAAATTGTTAGTTTGCTAGTAATTTGTACAAGTTAATTAATCTTTTAAAACTTAATAAAAGTTATAGAATATCACAAAAGATAAAGAAATAGATGTTTTTTCATAAGTCTTATGATTTCAATAACCAGGGACGGCTCAACATAATTCGAGTCCTAAAGCGAAATTTTAATTAAAGACCTAAAATCTAAATAAACTTTATTTGTATTTATTTATTTTTCTATATTTTTAGATGTAAATTACTACTTAATATCTTTTATATAAATGATTTTTTCAAATACTTTTTTAAATTATTATTTTTAGGTAAGATTTTATCAATTCAACATTGAAAAACATCATTTTATTGAGACAATTATTATATGAATTGTTAACATAATTCTATAAGTAATAAGTTGATAAACTTTAAAGAAAAGAGTTAGAATCATAGAATCTGATTCAAAAAGTTGATAACTTGGTATACCTAATTTAACATGAAAATTTTACGGAGAAATAAAAAAAGAATTTGTAATTCACTTTGTTCAACACTTTTGACTATTGATTCATATTTTTGAGAGAGTATTACTCTAACTATCAAAGATTTAAAGAAATACAGTGCAAAATGAGTTAAAAATGATAAATAATGTGAGTGTTAGTGAAGAGAATGTAAGAATCCAAAACAATGTTTTCTTGAATTCTTCTATTTTAATGGGGTTAAGATACATAATTTTTTATTTGTAAAAATTTGAAATTGGGGGCCTAAGACCAATGCCTTAAATTTAATAGGCAAGAGCCGGCCCTGTCAATAACAAGTGCAATGATTTTCTTGAGAAACTCAAACTTCTTAGTAACTTGCCTAGCATCTTCACATAAAAATAAATTTTTACTTTCTATTCTTGTAAAGAAATTATAGTTTCAATGGTCACACAAACTAATTTATATTTTAATATATTTATCTATAACATAGTTTGAGAGGAGTATTGATAGTAAGTCAAGTGCTCTATGTTAATTCAGAGTTTGTTCAATTTTCATCAAAATTATCATGTTTAGTTAGTGGGCGTTTGAACATGCGGTTTCCTCTTGTAATTTTAAATCATTAGATGAAAATTAGCATTTGGATAAGTGATTTCATCTCGTGATTTTAAATTATGAGATGAAATCTCAAATTCTCCTAAAATCTTGATTTGAGAATTTCATATCATGATTTCACATTTTTCAAATACAAATATTGACACACCAGTTTATATTATATATAGAAAAAACAATGATATAATTACATAATTTTTTGCAAGAATACCAAAAGGCTAACGAAATATTTACAAAATGTGAACATGATGATAAGTTACTAATTCTATTGACCATGTTCAATTTTATTAAAGAGTACTACACTACAACTCATGATTAATGCTACCTTCTCATTGAAAAAATTAAAGTTTTATCTATAAATATTATATTTTTTTTAGAACAACTTTTTTATAGTGTATTTTCTTTTGTCATGAACTTTTGCATATTTGGTATGAGTATAAAAAGAAAGAATTGGGGTACTTTTGGTAGTTTTCATAACTTATGGGGGGTTTTATGTTTATGAGCCAAAAATACAATTTAAAAATTCAAATTGCATGTACAAACAAAGCTTGAACTTGATTTCATATTATGATTTCATATCACATGGTTGTTTATTAATCTAATATTTTTGATATGGGTATAAAGGGTTCAAAAAGCTTCCGTATGTGGTGAGTTTAATCAAGGGTAGATGTTTGATTTCTTTCATAACCTTACGGTTTTTGTACCGAGGTGATACCATTGTAATTTTCTAAGTCATGTATGGTTTGGATTTCAAAAAACAAATACGTATATATTTTTAATACTTGAATTTTTTTTCTCAAAAATAAAAAATTTCTTCATGCGTCATAACCATTAATTCTATAATAATTGTTTATTATGTTTTGAATTTTTTCCTTTTATATTTTAGGAAACTCATAATCACTATTGGTTTAGAAGTCCTTTTATCCTAATAGATTTGGAAAATGAATATATTGTCCTTTTAGGATTGGGAGAACTTTTTCCTTATAGGTTTGGGACTATTGAAATTTATATATAGGGATATAGTTGGGAACTTGGGATTATAAATCATGGTACACGACACAATCTAGTCCTAAAGGTTTGAGAGGATTGTAAAGAAAACCCTTTTTCTTTTCTTTAATAGTGGAAAACTCTCTTTGCTTTTTCGCTTAGAGGATTAGGCCTAGCCGAACCTCGTTAAATGCTTGTATTATTTTTTCTTCTCTATTTTCTTTGTTTGTAATTGTGTGCTAGTTAATTCACGATATTCTCACAACAATAAATAGTGTTATATGGACGAAAGTTATCTTGAAAGACCTATTATTTTTTACATGAATGTAGGACTTGACTAAAAAAAAGCACAATTGGAGAATATAATTTAGACTTATTGGATAACCTTTAAAAGTATTATTAAAAATATTATTAATCATATACTCCATGTGTTACAATTTATATGGCACACTTTTTTTTAATCAGTTTCAAAAAGATGACATATGTCCTTATTTTGCAAATGTTTAATGAGACTATTTACCTTTTTACCATGTTGGGTTTCACTTATTTGAAAAAATATTCATAAAGGTGTACTCTTATATTTAAAACTTCATATTTTTAAGGATGATTTTGGAGCATACATATCAAAGCCTTTCCATATTTGTGTCTAGTGAAACTACATCACATGAATTGAAATGGAAAGAGTATATATTTAACTTATTGTTAGATGTATGACATATTCAAAGGTTATTGTTGTGATACAAGCCATATGCTTTAGATAAAGAGAATAATATTGTTCTTTATTTCATCACACAATTAACATTAAAAAATTGTTCATGAATCCATCAAAATATTTTTGTACATGACTTGAAAGAAAATAAACTAAAAACTTTATAATTGGAGAAACTTTAAAAAGCTTACCTCTACAAAAGCGGTTGTTGATTCATCATGTATGATAAAAAGATATTGGAACTTCCATTAATATTGCATCCTTATCATTATCAACTTTACGTTGCTTATCCATATTCTAGAAGAAAATATGAAAAAATTAGTTAGATATTTAGTAAAACAAAAAATTGTGTGAAATAATGGAGAATATTTTCTAAAAGAGATGAAAATTGCTCGCTTGCTACTAATTTGTATGTATGTATTAAGTAACATTTTAAGAACATAATCTAAGTGATAGAATACCCCAAATATAAAACAAAAGGGTGAATGTTCATCAATCTTATGCACTCTATAAGAAGATCAATGATGGTTGTGGTCATGCATCTCTTAAGATGACTAAATTCGTTATGTGATAAATAGTTTCATCCTAAATAATTTCTTTTCTAAAGAATTTATTAATGCAAATACAACCTCTAGGGCTATCACAAATATAACAATTATTTCTTTTTAAATTTGGCCAAATCTAAGATGATTGATCTTCTCTTTTATGACCACGATTTACCAGAGTTTGCATCCTTGAAATTGAAAAATAAAATAAATGGTTAAATAAAGAGAGGAAAAAAAATCATGAAAAGCTTAGATCCATCTGACTAGTACTTGTAAAAAAATTCAAACTCCAAAACTACCGGTGTAACACCCCATATGCTAGAACTACCAATAATACAGATTTCAGAAGTTGCAGGTGCCACTGACGGGCACCACCCATGGACCGTAGGGTGACCAACGGTCCGTCCTGGTGGTCCGTGGTTCACCACCTGCAGCCCTCACAAAAAAGGTCCAGAAAATCCCGCTAAGGGTCAGCCCACACAAGGAACTACAGACCGCAGGTCAGGCCACAATCCGTGGTCTCGGGCCGTGGTCAGACCCTCAGAATCTGGCTCCCAGACGTCATTCGACGGTCGACCAGAATGGACAGTCAGTCCACCCATGGTCCGTCGGTGACCCCCGACAACTTTTAAGTCAGGGTTTTTTGGTCTTTTCCCTATGCGTTGGACCCCTAAACTACGTCATTTAACCCCTAAACTACGTCATTTTGGTAAGTTTTAGCCTAGAAACTTAATTAGAACTTACCCAAGTCAACTCATTCTTCAAAATTCATCCAAGTTGAACGAAAAAAAAGAGAAGAGTTGAGCAGCCCTAGTCCAAGAACGCAACAAGTTTTCATTAGTTTCAACCCCGAAATTGAAAGATTTCTCCGTAGAATTCGTCACTAGGTATGTGGGATTTCACTAGTGGGTTCCTTTCACCCATTAGGTCCCTAGATTTCTGTCAGAATCTTGATTTCCTTGATATTATCTAGACCTAGCGTTTCTTGAATGTTAGAAATTGTTGTGATTTAGCTATTAGAATACTCCAAATCAGATTATCATAGTTTCGTAAAAATTCAACTTAGTTTCTTGCATGAAATTCAGAACCCTAGTTGTGTAGATTCGTTTAGTTCATGAATTACACTTGCTAGGCCAGTTTAAACAGATATAGATGCCTCAAATATTGAATGTCTCATTATTAGTATTACAATGTTGCATTTCAGTTAGCATGTCAGAATCTTGAGCTATCCAGTTTATTTTAGTTATATTGTATTTTATACATTCTATTAGGAGTAGGCTTAATACAGAGTTGGACTAGGGTCAGTCACCCTCATAGTCCCATAACTACGTGTCCCAATAGGTAAGTCCCCTCTGTGGGCATTATACTTAGTGATCAAGCTAGTGATGCCTCTATACCCTTGGCAAGGTATATTGGGTCCTCTCGATGGGGCGTATACATCAGACTCCACATTTAGCTCATGTGGTTTTATGTCAGTTATAAGTAGCTCCCACAGACAGACTCTAGTGTATTGACTAGGTTATCAGTTATAGTTCAGTCTTCAGTTTCATTATATTATAAACTTGGTCACTACAATCAGTTAGAATTTCAAGAGCATATCAGATGGTGGTGTAACAGTTTAGAATTGCTCAGAATCTTCATTAGTAGCGGAGGTTAAGGAAAAACAAGGCAGTGATCCTATATTGCTTCAACTGAAGGGTGCAGTTCATCAGCAGAGGGTTGAGGTTTTCTCCTGGGGGAGATGGTGTGCTTCGCTATTAGGGCCATTTATATGTTCCTAAGGTGGTTGAGTTGGGACAACAGATTCTTGCAGAAGCCCATAACTCTAGGTATTCTATTCATCCAGGTGCCACTAAGATGTACCGTGATCTGCAGGAAGTCTTTTGGTGGAATGGTATGAAAAGGGATATAGAAGATTTTGTGGCTAAGTGCCCGAACTGTCAACAAGTGAAGGTAGAACATCAGAAACTAGAAAGTATGGCTCAAATGATTAACATTCCTACATGGAAGTGGGAAGTGGTCAACATGGACTTCATTATAGGTTTACCTCGTACTCGCAGGCAACATGACTCCATTTTGGTGATAGCTGACAGGGTTACTAAGTCTTCACAATTTTTGACTGTCAAGACTACAGATTCAGCAGAGGACTACGCCAAGCTTTACATTAATGATATAGTCAGGTTGCAAGAGTTTCCTTTGTCTATCATGTCAGATAGAGGTCCTCAGTTTACCTCTCATTTTTGGAAGTCATTTCAGAAAAGTCTTGGTACTCAAGTTAATCTTAGCATAACATTTCATCCACAAATGGGTGGTCAGGCAGAGTGTACCATTTAGACCTTAGAAGACATGTTGAGAGCTTGTGTGATCGACTTCAGGGGTAGTTGGGATGATCACCTTCCTTTTATAGAGTTTGCCTATAGTAATAGCTACCATTTTAGTATTCAGATGGCCTCTTATGAGGCATTATATGGGTGTAGATGCAGATTTCCAGTTGGTTGGTTTGAAGTAGGTGAAACAGCCTTGATAGGGCCAGATTCAGTTCATGATGCAATGGAAAAAGTTCAGCTCATCAGAGATAGACTTAAGACAGCCCAAAGTCGTCAGAAGTCTTATGAATATATAAGGAGAAGGGACTTGGAGTTCCAAATTGATGATTGGGTTTTCCTGAAAGTGTCATCTATGAAGGGGGTGATGAGATTTGGCAAGAAAGGGAAGCTCAGTCCCAGATATGTAGGTCCTTACAAGATCTTGAAAAGAATTTGTAAAGTGTTTTATGAGTTAGAGTTGCCAGCAGAACTAGCAGCAGTCTATCCGATCTTTCACATTTCGTTGTTGAAGAAGTGTGTGGGTGATCTGGCATCTATCGTGCCATTAGAAAGTGTGGCTATGAAGGATAGTCTCACATATAGAGATGTGCCAGTTGAAGTTCTTGATCGTCAGGTTCGAAGGTTGAGAAACAAAGAAGTCGCTTCTGTTAAGGTTTTGTAGAGGAGTCCGTCCGTAGAGGGAGATACTTGGGAGGCAGAAGCAGCCATGAAGGTCATGTATCCTTATCTCTTTCCTTCCGATTTCATTCCAACTTGAGGTAATAGTTCATCTTCAGTCTTTCAGTTACTCATGCGTAAATTCAGTCCTAGTATCATGTTCCTTCAACTATACTTGCATTTTCAATGTATTTGCATCTTCTTGGAACTTAGTTTAGTTAGATTTTAGTTTCCAGTACTTAGTGGTAGGGTTGCATCTCTTTCCCTCTATTTCAGCTAGTTTAGCCTTCATTCGAGGATAAATGTTCCCAAGGGGGAGATAATGTAACACCCTATATGCTAGAACTACCAAAAATACAGATTTCAGAAGTTGTAGGTGCCTCCGACGGGCACCACCCACGGACTGTAGGGTGACCCACGGTCCGTCCTGGTGGTCCATTGTTCACCATCTGTAGCCCTCCCAGAAAAGGTCCAAAAAATCCTGCTAAGGGTCAGCCCACGCTAGGACCTACGGACCGCAGGTTAGGCCACATTCCGTGGTCCCAGACCGTGGGTCAGACCCTCAGAATCCAGCTCCCAGACGTCATTCGACGACCAATCAGAACGGACCGTTAGTCCACCCACGGTCCGTCGATCTGTTCCGTCGGTGACCCCCAACAACTTTTAAGTCAGGGGTCTTTTTGTCTTTTTCCTATGTGTTGGACCTCTAAACTACGTCGTTTAACCCCTAAACTACATCATTTTGGTAAGTTTTAGCATAGAATCATAATTAGAACTTACCCAAGTCAACTCATTCTCCAAAATTCATCCAAGTTGAACGAAAAGAAGGAGAAAGAGTCGAGCAACCCTAGTCCAAGAACGCAACAAGTTTTCATTAGTTTCATCCCCAAAATCAAAAGATTTCTCCGTTGAATTCGTCACCAGGTATGTGAGATTTCTCTAGTGGGTTACTTTCACCCATTAGGTCCCTAGATTTTAGTCAGAATATAGACCTAGAGTTTCTTAAATGTTAGAAATTGTTGTAATTTAGCTGTTAGAATACTCCAAATCAGATTATCATAGTTTCGTAACAATTTAACTTAGTTTCTTGCATGAAATTCAGAATCCTAATTATGTAGATTTGTTTAGTTAATGAATTACACTTTGTAGGCCAGTATAAATAGATATTCATGCCTCAGATATTGAATGTCTCATTATTAGTTTTATAATGTTGCATTTCAGTTAGCATGTCAGAAACTTGAGCTATCCAGCTTATTTCAGTTATATTGTATTTTATACATTCTATTGGGAGTAGGCTTAATACCGAGTTTGACTAGGGTCAGTCACCTTCATAGTCCCAGAACTACGTGCCCCCGTAGGTAAGTCCCCTCTGTGCGCATTATACTTAGTGATCACGCCAGTCATGCCTCTGTACCTTTGGCAAGGTATATTGGATTCTCTCGATAGGGCGTATACATCGGACTCCTCATTTAACTCATGTGGTTTTATATCGGTTATTAGTAGCTCCCACAGACAGACTCTAGTATATTGACCAGGTTATCAGTTACAGTTCAGTCTTCAGTTTCAGTATATTATAAACTTGGTCACTAAAGTCAATTAGTTCATATTTAACATGTTTAGCATATTTATCATGTTCAGATTATAGCATCACTTTATCTCTTTGTTCAGTTATATGTTTTTATTCAACTTTATTCTATCCTGCATGCTCAGTACCTTTCAAGTACTGACGTATACTCTGCACTACATCTTCTCGTGATGTAGGTTTAGGTATTCATCATTCAGATCACGCATAGATCGGTTCCCGATCTCTAGTTCAACAGCATCAGTGGTGAGTCCTCATTCTTCGAGGACGAGTGACATGTTATCTTTCCATTTTTAGTCTTTTAGTTTCAATTTTTCTAGAGTTAGCTGGGGACATGTATCATAATCTCTAGTCTGTAGAGGCTTTTATTCAGACATAGTTTATGTTCAGTTTTAGTTTGAGTTTGATCTTTCAGTTGTCATTAAACTCAGTTATATATATTTAGACTTAGAATAGGTATTCCCTATAATTTCAGTATATCTCATATCTTATGCTTCCGCACAGTATTTCTTTTACGTACGCTTATGATATGCCAGCTCAGAGTTAACTTGGGGTCACTCGTGTTCCTTGGTCCCGTGTTTATGCCTTGGGGGTAGCTTCGGGGAGTGGCAACCAGGTTATTGTTACACTGATATGTGAAATGAATCTATATGATTATCACTAATGTAATTTTCCTCCTAAACAAAAATATTGTATACATCATTTTAAAAATGATAAAATGAGATAAGATCGTTTAGATAGTTTGTTCATGTCGTAAGTTCTTTTATAGATATATCAGTTCACTCTAGTAAAATGTTATTACTGAAGGTGTTAATAATTATATGAAAGAGAGTTGACTCAAAGGACTTACCATTTCTTAGCATAAATGCAAACTTAACTAAAGATATCACACAATAGAAAAAAAAGATACATATAGGTGATATCTACTAGTGAAAATTAGAATTTAGGTCTCACTTATTTTTACTTCATTAAGATTAAATATTAATCAATTCAATCATTTAGTGTGTATCTTTTTATGTTGGAATCTAATCAGTCTCACCTTAACCATCAAGTAGATTTTTAACGATAGACTTAGTTGATGGGTATGAATAGGTATGAATAATTAAGATCTGTAACAAAATCTAATATCATTAACATATCTATTCAAAGATTTCTTAAAAGATAACAGTTCACCAATTCGATTTAGTCATTGTCATCTTTTTCCACAGTTATCAACTACCACAATAAATTACCAACAACTACCATTCTTAGTGACCACCATACCAAATCATTAGAATCAGCTAACACCACTAACAATTACTATTTACAGTTATTATTGACACAAACCATTAGTAGAACAAAAATCATTGAACCTTATCGACAATCACCATCTTATGTCACAACTATATATTGTCAACCATCATCTATCACCACAATCATTAGTTATCACTATTATCATCTGCCATAATAATAAAATACCCACAACTATCATTCTTAATGACAACCATACCAAATCATTACAATCAACTAACACCACTAACAACTACTATTTACAATTATTATTTACGAATAACCATCATTAGAATAAAAATCATCGAACCTTATTGACAATAATCATCATAAGTCACAATTATGTATTGTCAACCACCATCATCTATCACCATAATTATTAGTTATCACTATTGTCCAACTATCAATCACCAACAAACTACTACATTCAACTTCTACCATGATCACTATCAATAGCTACAATCCACAACACCATCATTAGTCAATACACCATCCTCAATTGACATACACCACCAATGTAGCTAGCCATCACAACCATCAACCATCATATAACTTTTTAAAAATATTTTATTGATGTAGTATTAGATTAGTTTTAGTTTTCTTACATTTAAGGTAAAATGGATGAAAATACACATTTACTATGACTCAATTTGCTCTAACACACTCATACTTTATGGCGGTCCTATCACCCCCAAAATATTTTTTTAAAGTACTTATTTGACATTTATCGGGTGGGATAAATAAAACATAACAAAATTATTTCTTTTGTACACATACGTTGATCAGAAGGTAAAAACAAAGAGTTTTGGTCGTTATCACTCATTTACACTTATAAAATAAAAATAAAAATAAAAATGGAGAACCCTTCATTCAGACTTTAATTTTTCCTAGAAGAAACTGTCACGCCCCGAGCCTACACCCTGGGCAGGAGTGACACTCGAGAACCATTGCTGGCCTCAAGCAACCCTTGGCCTGACTTAGCTCTTAGCGGAAGACTTACTCATGATAAAAGAAAGTATTGAAATACAATCAAACTAAACTGTCTCAACAAATAACTTAGAATGTTTTAAAGATCAACATTCAACTGGTCAAAATGGCAGCTCAAGTCTCAACATAACTGAAACGGAAAAGACTCAAGGACTAACATCAACTAACTGTCTATGAAGCCTCTAACAACTGAGATGGATGTCGGGACAAGACACATGACATCCTAATGAACTAACTGATAAAGGAATAAAAGGGATCCTTCAGAAAGCATGGAGGCTCACCATAAGACTCTGAATGCTCAACTGGATCAACAAAACACTGGGTGCTGATATTGGTTAGCTGTATCTGCATCATAAGAATGATGCAGACCAAATGACATCAGTACATTGAATGTACAAGTATGTGAGGGGAATTCTAAAACAAGACATAAGCTTGAAAGTAACTGAAAGAACATACCTGTGCTCAACTCAACTCAACTTAACTCATTTCAATATAAAGCAATAATATGAGTGCAATATAAAGAAAAGCTTTTAAAACATGGATAACAAATCTGTGTATTTAGAAATACAATAGTAACTCAGTTTGTATGCAAGGATACAATATAAACTCTGTGGGTATATAAAAATACAATTAACTCTGTGTATATAAGAATACAAAAATACTTCTGTGGGAGTTTCTCTAACCAAAAACCATCACTTAAGAGCTATGTGATGATACATCGTTTTGCCTCACGCTGCCAGTGCCGTCCTATACCTTGCCGAGGGTATAGAACCTAACTACTAAATGGATCCACTAGTCTATGTCAAAAAGCACTAAGGAATCATCTAAAAAGTATGACCCTTTTCTACCCATGATGGCTACATGGTTTATGGGGGCAGTGAGTTGTTTGAACTCATCCCTATATCGGTGCTCAATAATGTTTAAAAACATAAATCTTTATGTGGTTTGAGATAATTACTCAAAAACTAGCACAAAGGCTCTTTAGGAAATCAGTGTTCCCTCTCTTGCTTAATTGTGAAAGCATTTACTATTTAGTGAAAAACTAGCTCAAAGGCACTGTTGGAAATTAGTGTATCCTTTCTTGTTTAAATGTGAAAACATTTGCTCCTTGGGAATACATAGTCCCCATATACTCTATTGAAGACATGAACTTCACTTTTTACTCTTTACTCAACTCAAAACTCAAGTCTTAAAACAAGTTTAAAGCATTGGTAAAATACTTTTGAAAAGACTTTAGGAACTATCTAGACTTGACTTTTAAATTTCCTGGAATTTGAATTTATGAATTCAAGGTTATGATTCATGTTTATGGAGAATATCATGATATTTGGACGTACCTTAGAGTGTATAAATCAACTAGAAAACATAGGTACGTTTCAAGGGTACTCAAACGGAATGAAGTGGGAAAGGGTAGAAGACCTGGCATCCCTGGCGCTCTGAGTGGCACGGGGCGCCAGAGCCAAAACATTAGGAGCCGGGTTGGGGCGCTCTAATTGGCACAGCACCCTAGAGACCAAACTTCAGGCACTGATGTGGGGCGCTCTGAGTGGCGCGACGCCCTACCCCTTGTCCCAGATTTTTTGACGAATTTTCTTAGTCGTTTTTCAACTCTAAACCATCTAGATTCAAATGTTTCCTTTCCCAGACACTTACATTCGAATACATAACCAAAATATGAAAGAATCTACTCAAAACAACATCAACTTTCATGAATCTAACTCAAGAACTTCTCAACAACTTTAACAATCAAGAATCCAATAGAAACTTCAACACAATCCATCAAGAACTCAATTTCTATACTTTAAAGAACATAATTTCACTGAATTAAATCATGATTGATGCGTGGGTGAACTAACCCAATGCTAAGTTATCTCACATACTTCGTAGGGATCAACCCTTAGCAAAATCCACGAGCTTAACTTCAAGAACGCGACGAATCCTTGCTTCTTCTCCTCTTTTCTCCTCTTCTTTTCTCTTCTCTCAAAATCCTAAATTAATTTTATGAAGCGTAATTAGACCCCAACTTAATTACAAAAAACAAATTTAATTAATTGGGTAGTGAAAAGACCATAATACCCTTCTAAAATCCAGTTTTGACTTTCCTTAATTAGACAACCCAACTTCAAATGGGCATATCTCCCTCATACGAATTTGAAATTGTACAAACTCAGTGGCGTTGGAAAGATAATTCAAGGACCGTTCTTACGGTATCTTGTAGCCCACCTAAATCATCCTGTGCTAGGAGAGTTATGGTCATTTGAATTTGACCCAAAACTCATACTTTGCTTAACTTTGTCAAACTTTCAAAATTTGATTATTTCTAAAAATGGTTTCTTTCTAATTCTAGTTCTTTCAAAAAGCGGGGTGTTACAGAAACTAACTGACTTTTGAAATGCAATCTCATGAATAATTATATTCTTCCACAATTGAGTTTCGACATATATGTCAAAAGGATTCTTTAAAAAAATATTCAAGCGGATACTACGTACTCCATAAAGTATGAGTATGTTACTACAAATTCGATCATACATTAGTGTCATTTTAGCCATTTTTCCTAAACTTTGTATTCATTAAATTTTAAATAAAGAAATATTTTATATATTATATGTTAAATAATAAGTAGTCCTATTAGTTAGTATTCATATTTTAATACATCATCTTAATATTGAGTAGTTTAGTAAGAGATTGTTAATGTACATCTTTTTAGTCAAATATACATTAAAATTTAGATATCTTATATATAATATTAAAACAAATAAGAGGTCTTAGACTTGTTAGAGAAATTCTCATACTACTACTATAATTATTACTATTATTTATATGCATTTAACATTTTTTTATTCTTATTTTCATTTAGTGACTATGAAATGATTAATTAAGCTTAAATGGAGAAATGAGAATTCATATAATCAATTTCAACTTGTTTGGGATTAATGAAGAGTTAAATGTTGTTGTTGTTAGGCGATTCAAATGTTTTATCTTTAGAAAGAAAATTGTTCTCTTTCTTCTATTAGACAACTAACATTAAAAAAGAAAATTCTGAATGAATAAAATTATTTATTTATGTTGATGCTTGAAAATATTTTCTCTAAAAATAAAATTCTCCTTATAAAGTATAGAAATTAATTATAGAGAAAATTTAAGAAATAACAAAGATAATAGACATAATACAGTTCTATAAGTCATAGTTTCAGTAATTGTGCTACATAGCTATAGTTTTGTTTGTTATGGAGGTTGCATTTTCTATATTTTGCTTGATCGTTTGTATATTTTTCTTGCGAATATACAAAAACGATAAATATATATAAATTTAAAGTTTATGCGTTTTGAAATTTTCAGAACTTCAATTGTATATTACGCTTGCCAATATACAAATATGATAATGTATTATGAATTTTTCATAAACTGTATACAAATAGCTAGGGTAAACATATATAAAGTCTCGATTTGTAAAATCAAGAAATAAATTATACAAATTCAGAAATTATACTATTAGAGACCAAAATATACAAATTTTGAATTTATACAATTGGGAAACTGAATAGCAAAAATTCTCAAAACTGCAACCATGGATTAAAAATAATAGAGGCTATAACTATATTACAGTATATACTTTAGATGTTTGCCATTTTGCATAATTTTCCCTTAATTTTATAATGGTAAATAATATTATATGGGCGAAAGTTATCTTGAAAGACCTATCATTTTTTGGCATTAATGTAGGACTTCACTAAAAAACCGCAAAATTGAGGATTAGAATTTTTACTTATATTTATTTATATAAAATATTTAAATATTGATGTTGTGATACAATCCATATATTTTAGCTTTAGAGAAGAATATTTTTCTTCCTTTCATAACACAACAACATTAAAAAATTGTTTAAGAATCCATCAAAAGATTTTTGTGCATATCTCAAAAGGACGAAAACTAACAATTTGTAATTGGATTTCAAAAGCTTACCTCAACAACACCAGTTTTTGATTCTTGAGGTTCAAGTAAAGATATGGGAACTTCCATCAATGTTGCATCTTCATCACCAACTTTGTACTGCTTATCCATACCAAGTAGAAAATATTAAAAAATTAGTTAAAAACTTTGTAAACTAAGAACTTGTATGAAGTGATGGAGAAGGTTTTTCTTAAAAAGATATAAATTACTCGCTTACTATGTTTCATGTTATATTTTAAGTACTTAATCAAGTGAGACAATACCCAAAAAAAACGTAAGAATAAAAAGGTGTATTCATCAATAGTATACATTATGTAACAAGATCAATAATGGTTGTGGTCTTGCATCTCTTAAGTTTCACTAAACTCATTGAATGTGTGAAAAAAATCAACCTACATCCAATTTTCTTTCTAAAAAAGTTACATTTTTGGGTTAAATTAGTTTTAAAAGCTTCTATTTTTAATGAAATTGTTAAACGTTACTGCAAACTCTATCACATATTAAATTAATCCTCACCGCAGTAACAATTGTTTCTCTTGTAGTTTGGCCAAATATAAGAGGATCGATCTCCTTTATTTTGACCTAGATTTATTAGAACTTACATCCTTAAAATGGAAAATTAAAAAAATGACTAGATAAAGAAGGAAAATCATGAAAAGCTTAGATCCATCTGACTAATGCTAATGATAAATTTTCAAACTGGAAAACTACTATTTTATTTATTGCAGTGATTTGTGAAATGACTCTATCTAGTTATTATTGATATAATTATCCTTCCTATCCAAAAACATGTTTGCATTTTTCTAGAAAAGTTAAAATATGAAAAGATTATTTGAGATAGCTTGGTCATGTCATAGGTTGTTCTATAGATAAAACAATCTATTAGTGTGAAACTATGGTAAGTAGAGGTAATAAATATTATAATGAAGAAGATTTTCTATGAGGACTTATCATTTTTTGTCATAATTCATACTTAACTAAAGATATCGCACAACAGAGAAAAATATGTGTATGGGTGATATTGAGTGTCGGCCACGTCCAGGGACAAGTGTTGGGACATAACCCACGACTACTCAAAATGTTACTAATACTAACAACTCATAAAATTGTGGTCCTCCGAAAGCAAGGAGGTCTTACTCAAAAGATGGCGATCAGATGAATTGATCTCAACGGACTTTTGTTGAGGATCCTAAGAACCTGTAACTGCATCATTAAAAGATGCATGTCAAATGACATCAGTACATTGAATTTACGAGTATGTAATATAGCTGAATAACAAATAACTAAATGAAAGGACTGTAATAAATATAAATATGTGTGTGTATATATATATATATATATATATATATACACACACACACACACACACACTCAGCTGAATCAATACATGAACATGAAGTGAAAATCATTTAAGATTTAAAATAAAATATACAATGAAAGCAACATGAAAATAATATACTTTACTTGTAGGGAGTTTCTCTAACCGACAACCATTACCATGAGCCTGGCAATGATACAACGTTTTGCCTCACGTTGCTAGGGCCATTCTATACTTTTCCAGGGTATATGATGATATCGTGATTAAGGATCCATCCAATTGGCCTTCTCATAGGTAGTGAGGAGCCAAATGAAGAGTCGATGCTATCCTATCCTACGCTGGCTACGTAGTTCTCTGGGACTTCTGAATCATCAAAGACTCTAACCCAATTCGATGCTCGATGCTATTCCCTAAATAAGTGATATAAATTTATGCTCAATGTTTAAAAACATTCTCTTCCTCTGGTTTGAGATAATTGCTCAAACTATCCTCTTAAAAGAGGTAACTTTTCTTGAAATATCTTTGAACTAATAACTCATTCATAAATCAAAGTTTTTTCTTTTATAAATGTAAAAACTAATACCTTTAGGAATACTTAGTTCCCTTATATTCTTACTCAATTAATACTTGAAAACTCTTTCTGAAAAATATATCAAAATCATATTGTGATATGATCATTGATGACTCGGGAAGTCATACTGCATAAACATTGATGGTATATCGAGATACCATAATGCTTAAACATTGATGGCATACTCGTCTTTCGTACTAATCATGTTTTAAAAACTCTTTCTCAAAACTCATCTTTACTTTCTCAAAAACTCTGTTTAAAACTCAAATATTGGCTTCAAAAAGCTTCTCAAAATTTATAACTCAATTCATAAGGTTCATGCACAATTATGGACATGAACGACTTAACTCAGGGATCTTAATATCAAAATGAAAACTCAGTACTCAAAACTCAAGAACTCAAGGACTCAAGAACTCGCAACTCAGAACTCGACGATACTACTCATCTCAAGAATACTGAATTCATATGGTTCATGTTGAAATATAGACATGAACGAATCAACTCAAGAATCTTAATGCATAACATATAGCAATTCAATAATTAGGAATAGAATTTTAAAAGAATTAGGAACTCAAGAACTAAAAATCAACTCATCTCAAGAATACTAAAATCTAGGGATAGAAACCTAGATTACTCTTTTACTAATTTGAAGTACATGTAGGGTGTGAGGATGAACTAGTAAAATACTATGATAGCCTTATATACCTAGGAAAGAAAGTTTCTTGAAGAATCTTGAAGAAGAACTTGATTAGAAGACTTGAAACCCTAGCTTAGAGGAGAACAATCAAGAAAACCTTTCTTGAGATTCTTGAATTAGTTCCTTGAAATCTCTATGGCTAAGAATTGTGATTTTCATTAGTGATTCATAATTGTATGGAGGAATTTGTAACATCCCACCTTAGAAAGATATAAAATTAGAAAGAACTAATTTTTAAAGAGCTAATTTGAGGTTTGCTCAAGTTAAACTTGAGTTGTGAGTTTTGGGTCAACTTCAAACGACCATCACTTTCAGTAAAGGATGAGTTAGGTGGCCCATAAGATATAAAATGAAATTTCTTTGAATCCTATTTCCAACGCCATCGAGTTTGCTAAGTTTCGAGTTTGGATAGTGAGATATGCCTGTTTGAAATCAGCTTGTCTAGTTAAGGAGAGTTATCCAAATAAATGAGGGGTATTTTGGTCTTTCCCTTACCCCATTAGATTTAAACACTTTTAGTAAGGTTTTAGGGGTCTAAACTTATTTGGGTCAATTTTCATAATCCTAAATACGCTTAGGGTTTTAAAAGAGAGTTCAAGAAGAGAAAAGAGGAGAAAAGGAAGAACAGTTAAGGTTTCTTGCGAATCGAGGATTTATTTAGCTAAATAGAGGTATTTAAGATTTCATAATGTTGTGATCATTAACCCACATGCCAATCATGTGATTTTTATCCGTAATTTCGTTCTTGAGGTTGAATGCTTTGAGTTCTTGAGGTTTTGTGCTTCGTTCTTTGATAATGAAGTTCTTGTTGAGTTCTTGAGGTGAGAGTTGCGAATGAGCGTAGTTCTTGTGAGGGATTTCGATGAAAATGTTCTTGATTATGAGAATTTGTGTATTTTTACCTTAGATTTGCAGTGGGTATGGATTGAATCGAGATTGGGGAGGAGAAGAAAAGATCGGGCGAATAATTGCACCCTGGTTCGCGTCGCGGAGGCGCTTTGAATTTCAGTCCCCAAATAACTACCCCCTCTCCACGTCGCGGAGAGGATACAAAGTCCTTTGCCTCAAAAATAATTTTGCGGCCAAAAGTATAATTCCATCTCCGCGTCACGCCAGTGTTCTTTAATTTGGGTCTTCACTCATTCTTATGTTCAATTATCTTAACCTTCCTAAATCATTCTGAGGTCCTACATTCCAAAGCATAATTCTTGGATTCACATTTCAAAATCAAGATAGAGTTAAAAGTAAAGTTCAAGGGAGTTCTTTCGAGTAATTTTGAGAAGTCTTTTACAAACTTTTATTAAACTTGTTTTAAGACTTGAGTACTTGAGTGTGGGGATGAGGAGAGTTGAGTTTCATTTTTTTTCAAAATGAATATATGGGAACTAAGTATTCCCAAGAGTAAATGTTTTTACATTTAAAATGAGGGAAAACATCGATTTCCAAAGTAGTTCATGAGGAGTTTTGAGTACTATCTCTTTTAAGATAAAAACCTTTTGAGTAATAATCTCAAAGTATGGGGATAAGGAAATGTTTTTTATTATATGAGCTAAAGTTATATTTTGGGAGTAGTATTGAGCATCGATATGGGGACGAGTTCAGATAACTTAAAGTCGTCATAAACCATGTAGCCACAGTGGGTAGAAAATGTCGTACATTTTAGATGATTCCTTATTGCTTTTTAAGTATAGCTTAGTGGATCCACTTAGTTGAGGAGTTCTATACCCCGACAAGGTATATGACAGTTCTGGCAGCGTGGGTGAGATGCTGTATCATCACATAGCTCATAGTGATGATTGTCGGTTAGAGAATCTCCCAAACAGAGTTATTTTGTATTTCTACATACAAACTGAGTTATTATTATTGTATTTTAAAAATACACTGAGTTGTTATCTACTGTTTTAAAATCTTTCTTTTATAATGCATCTCTATTGGTGCTTTTATATTGAACGGAGTTGAGTACCTTTATGTTGAGATGAGGTGAGTATGTTTTTTTAGTTCTAGTTCAAACTTATGTCATGTTCAGTATTCCCCTTACATGCTCATACATTAAATGTACTGACGCCATTTGGCCTGCATCTTTCATGATGCATATACAGAAGATCATGGTCATCAACAGGCGATTCGTTGATACCCATTGCAGTTCCAGAGTTGTTTGGTGAGCCTCCTTACTTTCAGAGGATCCTTTATTTATTTTCATCTGTTTCAATTTTGTTAGGATGATCAGGGGTCTTGTACCGACATCCCTCATAGTATTAGAGGCTTCATCGATAGATAGACAGTAGTAGTCCATGAGTCTTTTCATTTCTAGTGTTTAATGTTTAAAGACTTGAGTTGCCTCTTTCGGCCAGTGAATGTTTTACATAAAATATTTTTAGTATCTAGTTTGAGACATTTGATTTAAAACTTTACTTTTAAAGTTCTTTTATTTCTGAGTAGGTCTTCTGTTGAGTATTAAGCAGAACCAAGGGTTCGCTTGGGACCAGCAATGATTCTCGATTGCCGGCCACGTCCAGGGTGTAGGCTCGGGGCATGACAAACTTTGTATCAGAGCACAGAGTTCAAGGGTCCTAGGGTGTCTATGAAGCCGTGTCTATAGAGTCCTAGTTATCAGTGTAAAGCGCGCCACATCTATAATTAGGAGGTTGCGACATTTTGGAACTATCTCAGTTTTTCCATACTCTTTTCATGCGATAGAGTTCAACTCTATAAAGTTTCTTTCTAATTCGTGCTTGCGCATATCTATCAAATCATGCCTCCATGAAGAGCTGTCCGAGGTCATTCTACTTGGAGAAATGTTGATCTTTAGGATCAAGGGGTCCCCTATGCACCAGAAGTGCAATCCCAAGGAGATGTCACTAATGCTGAGTTTTGGGATGTTATCCGGATGTTGAGTGAAGTGGTGACCAACCAACCTGGGCAACAAAGAGAGAATCGACAGGATGTGGCTGATAATCTAAGAACCGTGAGTTCTTAAGGATGAATCCTTCAGACTTCACCGGTTCAAGTGTCATTAAGTATCCAAAAAACTTTGTGGAAGAGTTGTAGAAAGTGTTTGAGTGATGCATGTTGTGGATGCTAAGTGTGTGGAACTAGCTGCATGTCAAATCAAGGGTGTTGCAAGGATCTGGTATGACCAATAAAAAAAGAGTAGAGCTGAAGCAACACCAATTGTGAGTTGGGCTGTGTTTGAAGGTGCCTTCATGGGGTGTTTCTTTGCCCGTGAAATAAGAGAGGCCAAGGTAAGAGAATTGCTCACTCTTAAACAGGAATCCATGAGTGTGCATGAGTAAAACCTCAAATTCACTCAACTGTCCCGCTATGCTCCGGAGATGGTTGTTGACATGAGGAACATGATGAGTCTATTTGTATCTGGGTTGTCTCGCTTGTTAAGAAATGAGGGAAAGACAACTATGCTGAAAGGAGACATGGACACAGCAAGGCTGATGATCCATGTGCAACTGGTTGAGGAAGATAAGACGAGAGATAGAGAAGAGTTCTAAAACAAGAAGGCTAAGACAACAGGTAATGAGTCCGGGCAGCAGAAGAGTAATATGAACCAGTCATGTTTTCAACAAAATCCAAATGTACATGCTCCATCGTCTGCTAGTGCACCTGCACTAAGGAACAAATGTGAGTTCAAGAATCAGAATTCTCAGAACTTCAGAGCTAGACCTGCAGAATCTCAAGGTAGTGTGGCACAATGAGGTAATGGGATTCCTGCATGTGCTAGGTATGGTAGGAACCACCCATGAGCGTGTGATGGCTCCATGGGTTGCTTCAAGTGTGGTCAAAATGGCCACTTCATGAAATAGTGCCTTAAGAATAGGCAAGGTAATGGTAATGGGGGCAATAAATCCCAATCTTCTTCAGTGGATCCGCCAGATAGAACTGCACCTAGAGGAGCTACTTTAGAGACAGGAGGAGAGGTAAATTGTCTGTATGCTATCACCAGTCACCAAGAGCAAGAGAGTTCACCTGATGTTGTCACTGGTATGATCAAAGTCTTTACTTTTGATGTATATGCATTGCTAGATCTAGGAGCAAGTCTATCTTTTGTGACTCCATATATTGCTATGAATTTTGATATTCTTCTTGAGCAACTTCTTGAGCCCTTCAGTGTTTCTACACCTATTGGTGAGTTTATTCTAACTGAGAGAGTTTATCATGATTGTACCATTTCTGTCAATTACAAGGACACCATGGCTGACTTAGTCGAGTTAGACATGGTAGATTTTGATGTTATTCTAGATATGGACTGTCTTCATGCTTGTTATGCCTCAGTTGATTGTAGAACTTGAGTAGTTAAGTTCCAGTTTCCTAATGATCCAATTACTGAATGGAGGAGTAGTTTAGTCTTGCCTAAGGGTCATTTTATTTCGTACCTTAAGGACAAAAAGTTAGATTCCAAGGGGTGAATCTATCACTTAGTCCGAGTTAATGACTCTATTATTGAGACACCACCTATTCAATCAGTTCCTGTTGTGAGTGAGTTTCCAAAGTTCTTTCCGCATGATCTTCCTGGGGTCCCTCTTGAGAGAGAAATATACTTCGGTATATATATTCTTCCTGATACTCATCCTATCTCTATTCTGCTATATAGGATTGCTCCAACTGAGTTGAAACAGTTAAAAGAGCAGTTGAAAGATCTCCTTGAAAAAGGCTTCATTCGACCAAATATCTCACCTTGGGGAGCTCCAGTCTTATTTGTAAGGAATAAAGATGGTTCTCTTTAGATGTGTATTGATTGCCGCCAATTGAACAAGGTTACCATAAAGAATAAGTATACCCTTTCGAGAATTGATGATATATTTGATCAACTTCAGGGTGCCACTTGCTTTTCTAGGATAGACCTCAGATCAAGCTATCATCAGTTGAGAGTAAGAGAGAGTGATATTCCAAAGACTGCATTCAGGACCCGATATGGTCATTATGAATTTCTAGTTATGTCTTTTTGTTTGACTAATGCTCCTGTAGCATTTATGGACCTTATGAACAGAGTGTTTAAGCCTTATCTTGATATGTTTGTTTTCATATTCATTGATGACATTCTAATTTATTCGAGAATTGAGAAGGATCATGCTAGTCATCTCAGAGTAGTTATTCAAACTCTCAAAGATAGAGAGTTGTATGCCAAATTTCCAAGTGTGAGTTTTGGTTTGAGTGGCGTTCTTAGGCCATATTGTTTCTAGTGATGGGATTCGAGTTGACACTTAGAAGATTGAGGTAGTGCAGAATTGGCCTAGACCCATGTCTCCAACATATATTAGGAGTTTATTGGGATTGGCTGGTTATTATAAGAGGTTTGTCTAGGGGTTCTCATCTATTTCATCCCCGTTGACTAAGTTGACTTAAAAGATAAGAAAGTTTCAATGGTATGAAGCTTGTGAGAAGAGCTTTCAGGAATTGACAACTAGGTTGACTACTGCCCTAGTATTGACCTTACTAGAAGGTACGTAAGGTTTTGTGGTATATTGTGATGCGTCCAGAGTGGGAGTGGGTTGTGTATTGATGCAGAATGTCAAGGTTATAACTTATGCCTCAAGACAACTTAAGGTTCACGAGAGGAATTAACCAACCCATGATCTAGAGTTGGTTGCTGTAGTATTCACTTTGAAAATATGGCATCATTATCTTTATGGTGTTTATGTAGATGTGTTCACCATTCAAAAGAGTCTTCAGTATGTGTTCAGTAAGAAAAAGCTTAATCTCAGACATAGAAGGTGGTTGGAGTTACTCAATGATTATGACATAAGTATTCTCTATCACCCAGGTAAGGCTAATGTTGTTGATGATGCTTTGAGTAGGTTGTCTATGGGTAATACTTCCCCTGTTGAGTAAGGAGAGAAAGAATTAGCCAAGGATGTGCGCAAACTTGCACGATTGGGAGTCCGGTTATTGGATTCCAATGAAGGAGGAGTAGTGGTGATGAATGGGGTTGAATCATCACTAGTGTCCGAAGTGAAAGATAAACAAGACCAAGATCCTGTTTTGCTTGAATTGAAGGTAAATGTTCATAAGTAAAAAGTGATGGCTTTTGAACAAGGAGAAGATGGTGTATTGAGGTATCAAGGTAGATTGTGTGTGCCAAGGGTGGATAAACTCAAGAGAGGATCATGGAGGAAGCTAATAGCTCCAGATATTCTATCCATCCTGGTTCCACAAAGATGTACTGCGACTTGAGATAAGTATATTGGTGGAGTAGCATGAAGATGTGTATTGCAGAGTTTGTTGCTAAGTGCCTGAATTTCCAACAAGTCAAGGTAGAGCACTAGAGCCCCGATGGTATGGCTTAGAAGATAGAATTTCCAGAATGGAAATGGGAGATGATGAATATAGATTTCATTACTGGTTTGCCACGGTCTCGCAGGCAACATGATTCGATTTGGGTGACTGTAGAACGGATGACTAAATCAACCTATTTGTTACTGGTAAAGACTACCTATACAACATAGGATTATGCCAAATTATATATTCAAGAGGTAGTTTGACTTCATGGAGTTCCGGAGTCCATCATTTCAGATAGAGGTGCGTAATTCACTGCACAATTTTGGAAGTCTTTCCAGAAAGGTTTGGGTTCCAAGGTAAGTTTGAGTACTGCTTTACATCCTCAGACTGATGGTCAAGTAGATTTTAGAGGATATGTTGAGGGTGTGTGTGATCGATTTCAAGGGTGGTTTGGATGATCACTTACCTCTCATTGAGTTTTCTTACAACAATAGTTATCACTCTAGCATCCAAATGGCTCCATATAAGGCTCTTTATGGGAGAATATGTAGATCTCCTATTGGATGGTTTGAGGTTGGTGAAGCTGGGTTGACAGGACCAGATTTGGTTCATCAAGCTATGGAGAAAGTGAAGACTATTCAAGAAAGGTTGAAAACAATGCAGAGTCGTCAGAAATCCTATACTTATGTTAGGAGAAGAGACTTGGAGTTTGAGGTGGACGATTTGGTTTATTTGAAGGTTTCACCCATGAAGGGTGTTATGAGGTTTGGAAAGAAGGGGAAACTTAGTCCCCGGTATATTGGTCCTTACAGGATATCCAAGAGGATTGTCAATGTAGCTTATGAGTTGGAGCTACCGCCAGAATTAACAGTAGTCTATCTAGTATTCCACATTTCAATGTTGAAAAAGTGTATAGGAGATCCTTCAGTTATTATACCTACTAAAAATATTGGTATTAAGGACAACCTATCTTATGAGGAGGTGCCCGTTCATATTCTAGATCGTTAGGTTCGCAAGTTGAGGACCAAGGAGGTAGCATCAGTCAAGGTCTTATGGAGGAATCAATTTGTTCAGGAAGCTACTTGGGAGGCTAAGGAGGATATGAAGAAGAGATACCCACATCTCTTTGAGTCCGGAGAATTACAAATCAAGGTACTAATTCTTTTCTTGGTACTCTCTAAATTAATATGCTGAGTGTGTTAAATTGCATTTTGAGTGTTTGAGCCGGGTGTTAGATGTTTCCTTCCTTAATCTACTTAGAGTGATCTTATTCGAGGATAAATATTACCAAGGGGGAGATACTGTAACATCCCACCTTAGAAAGAGCTAAAATCAGAAAGTACTAATTTGGGAAGAGCTAATTTGAGGTTTGTTCAAGTTAAGCTTAAATTGTGAGTTTTGGGTCAACTTCAAACGACCATAACTTTTAGTACATGATGAGTTAGGTGGCCCATAATTTATTACATGAAATTTCTTTGAATCCTCTTTCCAACTCCACCAAGTTTGCTAAGTTTCGAGTTCGGATGTGGGAGATATACCCATTTGTAGTCAGCTTGTTAAGTTAAAGAAAGTTACCCGAATTAATAAGGGGTCTTTTGGTCTTTTCCTTACCCCATTAGCTTTAAACGTTTTAGTAAGGTTTTAGGGGTCTAAACTTATTTGGATCAGTTTTCATAATCCTAAATACGCTTAGGGTTTTAGAAGAGAGTTCAAGAAGAGAAAATAAGAGAAAAGGAAGAATGATCAAGGTTTCTTGCTAATCGAGAATTTGTTTCGCCAAATCGGGGTATGTAAGATTTCATAGTGTTGGGTTCGTTCACCCATATGAAAATCATGTGATTTTTATCCATAAATTTTGTTCTTGAGGTTGAATGCTTTGATTTCTTGAGGTTTTGTGCTTCGTTCTTTGATAATGAAGTTCTTGTTGAGTTCTTGAGGTGAGAGTTGCGAATGAGCGTAGTTCTTGTGTGGGTTTTCGATGAAAATGTTCTGAGTTGTGAGAATTCATGTATTTTGACCTTAGATTTGTAGTGGGTATGAGTTGAATCAAGATTGGGGAGGAGATGAAAAGATCGGGCAAATAATTGCGCCCAGGTCCATGTCGCAGAGACACTTAGAATTTCAGTCCCCAGATGACTACCCTTCTCTCCGCGTCGTGGAGAGGATATAGAGTCCTCTACCTCAAAATTATTTCTCGACCAAAAATTTAATTTCATCTCCATGTTGCGCCAGTGTTCTTTAATTTGGATCTTCGATCGTTCTTATGTTCAATTATCTTAACCTTCCTAAATCATTCAGAGGTCCTATATTCCAAAGAATAATTCTTGGATTCATATTTCAAATTCAAGATAGAGTTAAGAGTAATGTTCAAGGGAGTTTTTTTGAGTCCTTTTGAGAAGTCTTTTACAAACTTTTGAAAACTTGATTTAAGACTTGAGTACTTGAGTATGAGGATGAGGAGAGTTGAGCGTCATTTTTTTTTCAAAATGAATATATGGGAACTAAGTATTCCCAAGAGTAAATGTTTTTACATTTAAAATGAAGGGAAACACTGATTTCCAAAGGAGTTCATAAGGTGTTTTGAGTACTATCTCTTTTAAGAGAAAAACCTTTTGAGTAATAATCTCAAAGTATGAGGATGAGGAAATGTTTTTAATTATATGAGCTAAAGTCAAATTTTGGGAGTAGTATTGAGCATCGATATGGGGACGAGTTCAGATTACTCAAAGTCCTCATAAACCATGCAGCCAATGTGGGTAGATTATTGCTTTTTAAGCATAGCTTAGTGAATCCACTTAGTTGAGGATTTCTTCATACCGGCAAGGTATAGGACCGTGTTGGCAGCGTGGGCGAGACACTGTATCATCACATAGCTCATAGTGATGGTTGTCGATTAGATAATTTCCCAAACAGAGTTATTTTGTATTTTTATATACAAACTAAGTTATTATTATTGTATTTTAAAATACATTGAGTTGTTATCTACTGTTTTAAAAGCTTACTTTATAATACATCTCTATTGTTGCTTTTTATATTGAACTGAGTTGAGATGAGGTGAGTATGTTTCTTCAGTTTCAGTTCAAGCTTATGTCATGTTAAGTATTCCCCTTACATGCTCGTACATTCAATGTATTGACGACATTTGGCCTGTATCTTTCACAATGCAGATACAAGATATCAGGGTCATCAACAGGCGATTCGTTGATACCAATTGCAGTTCTAGAGTTGTTTGGTGAGCTTCCTTACTTTTAGTGGATCCCTTATTTCTTTTCATCTATTTTAGTTTTGTTAGGATGATCGGGGGTCTTGTCCCGACAACCCTCATAGTATTAGAGACTTCATAGATAGATAGACAGTAGTAGTCCATGAGTCTTTTCATTTCCAATGTTTAATGTTTAAAGTCTCGAGTTGCCTTTTTCGGGCAATGAATGTTTTACATAAAATATTCTGAGTATCTATTTTGAGACATTTGAGTTAAAACTTTACTTTTAAAGTTTTTTTATTTCTGAGTAAGTCTTCCGCTAAGTATTGAGCTTGACCAAGGTTTCGCTTGGGACCAACAATGGTTCTCCAGTGCCAGCCATGTCCAAGGTGTAGGTTCGGGGCGTGACAGTATTTGAGTTGGAAAGAACGGAATTCTTTGAGAAAGACTTACCTTGAAGAAGAATCTTGAATAGAGTCTTCTACTTTGATATTTCCTTAGGGTTTGAGAGAAGAGAATGATGGATTAAGAAATGAAAATCTGATTGTTTTGGGTCTCTAATTAGTCAAGCAATTCGTTCAGGGTTTTCTTTGAGGTAAAAAGATAAAAACGACCCTTTATAATATTTTTCCATCGGCTAATTCATCACTGCACTATATCAGGTTACTAAAATGGACATAACTTGTTACTCAAAACTCAGATTGTTGTGAAATTGGTGGCGTTAGAAAGAAGATTCAAATATCTTTAATTTGATAGGTTATGGGCCACATAACTCTCTAAATTCTAAGATATATGATCGTTTGAAGTTTACCCAATTACAATCTTACATCAAAACTTAATTGGTATAAAAGCTTTCAACTCAACTTTGAGCTAGGGGTCCAAGTGACGTTAATTCATATCCAAATTCATTCCATCACTAAAGAATTGACTTTTACACATATTAGCAATTTAAGAATCACTTGGTACAATCTTATTAACAAATGAAGAATGGTTCGAGTCTTAAGTTAGAAAATTTTGGGGTGTTACAATATCTCTCCCTTGGGATCATTCGTTCTCGAATGACAGTTGGATGATATGCTCAAATTACACCTCCCTAAAGAAGTATAAGCGATCGTTATAAAGTAAAGAACCCAACTTGTAGGTTGGGGTCGATCCCACAAGAAATATGGTATAGACTTAACTTTAACTTACAATTATATTCATTAATCAACGTATTTGCGAGACAAGTAAGTAAAGGCGGGGGGGGGGGGGTTGTGTAACAAATAACTAATTGTTGTTTAGAGAGCACGTGAGCAAGATTTAAATTTTAGTTGTTATCAACGAGAGAAAGTATCTAGGGTGTATGTGTTCCACATAAGCTCATAACGCGGTAATCCTAGTAATAGCAATCCTTTCCTAGTGTAGTACATGCAAAGTGATAAGTTATGTATCCCTAAATCCTTGGTCCGGCAAATAGAGAATTTCACCCCACACCTTGGTCCGGCTATGTGTGTATAATTTGCTAACCCTTACCTTTACCTCATATTAGACATCACATCAATGTATGACTTAGTTTTCACCCTTGCACCAATTGACATTAGACTATTAGATAGTATCACACTAAATCTATGTTGATAATTCTTTTCTTATTAACTACCTCCTTGGTCCGACAAGTAGCAACAAGGTGAGTTCTAACATTTGCAACCGTTAAAAAGACTTCTAAACGCAAGAATTATCAATGCATACAGCAACACTATTCAAGAATTACTTAGTTACTATTCATACTTTGTTAATCGCTCATGGTTCCCACAACCCTAGTTGTGGATTTAGTTACCCATACTAGCAAGAATACAATTCATATTGTTAGCAGAAGAATTCATGAACTTACGTAATGAATAGATGAAACCCGTAATCTCCAATTGAAATTCAAAGAAAGAATTTTTATAAACCAAAATTAGAAAATCTAATTGCAATAGTTCCCAAGAACTAGAGTTAAACAATAGTGGCTAACCTCCAAAAATGAGGTTTACATCCCCTATTTATACAAAACATAGTCCTAAACAAAAAGGAAACGAAGTAAGGAAATAAAGTTTCTGGACGCGATTTCGATCTACGACACTGACCTACGGACCGTGGATTGACCTACAGTCCGTAAGTCCTTTCCGTGGTTTGGGACTTAGGCATTCTTCCAAAGCTCAAAATCTTCAACTCTCAGTAACGATTGACGGATCAACATGACAGACCGTGACTCGATCCACGGTCCATGGATCATCCTCCGTAGCTCCATACTTAAACTTTCGAAGTCAGGTATTGGAACCCTTCTCTGAATCATTTGACGGACCGGCAGGATGGCCCGTCGGTCAACCTATGGTCCGTCGTTTGTAACCGTGGTTCTATACTTGGTCAATATTTCCTTGATTTTTCTTCAAGACATGACTGTCCATCTACGCTTACCACCTACGGACAGTGACTGGACCTACGGTCCGAGAGGCCCTTTTCTGCAACATTCTTTAGCTATGTTTCTCAACTTCCACGTCCGAACTTATTTCCTGCAAACAAGATAAAAACACATTAGTACTAATACAAAATGGTTCTAGACACACACAAATCTTAAGTGAATTGTATTAAAAATACCGTAAACTCACGGTATATCAACACCCTTAACTTAAATTCGTTGTTTGTCCTCAAGCGACACACTAAGAGTCTGAACGACACTTGTGTAAAAACATCCATTCAAACTCAAGCAATCACATGGCTTTCTATCCCAACTCTCTTTTCTAGTGCAAATCGTTTCTCTTAGACTCAACAAGCTAACTCATGCGGATCAAAATATGACCAAGATCGACCAATAGACACACAACATACACTTTTTTTCACAATCACAAAGGTACCAACTCTCCGACAATGTAATTAGTGCCCTTACTTCAAACGAAATTCCTTTTTCACACAATGAATATGATTTTGAGTACAAGGATTCATTCAACACTCGCTCTCAGAAGTAACTTCAAGTACAGTTAGTGCTCAATACCATAGGCTTGCCCTTATTTTCACTACTTAGACTGTCCAAACTAGTTGCTAGGATCTCTATAGGACTTTCTTAGCTTGTAACGTAGGTTCAGGGTCAAGTGTGGTACATTTGGGTACTTTTTAGTGACTTTCTGCCCTCCTTGACATTACATTGGCTATTCACCTCTTTCTTGACCTATTTTTGGCATCTTTTCATTTCACTTTCTTTCCCTTACTCTTTGCAACATGGATGTGCCTTTTGATTTTTTGACTCTTATTTCACACTTTATTCTTTTTCTTTCACTTCATTTTTCTTTTGTTTCTTTCAACACTTTTTCTTTTTGATTCTTTTTGCACAAAGTCACATCCTCTTTCTTTTTCTCTTTTCATCACACAACTCTTTTCATACTTATTTTTCATTTGGTTTCCTCTTTCATAGCCACCCTGAACTTATGCATTTTGCATTAGTTGAGGTGCACAATGTCCGATGTCGGACCAGGGTCAAGATCAAGGTCACTTTTGACTTATCCACCCTCAACTTAGGCTTTTGGCCTAAGTCAGGGTTCACATGTCCAAGGAGGGACCGGGGCCAAGACAATAATTTAAGGGAAGGTGAGTTAGGTGAATCAAACGAAATGGTCAATTTCAGGCGTAAATATTTGGATCAAAAGGGAATAATGCTACCATTTGGTTAGATCATTTTAGGCTTAAGTGGACTAATTTGAACAATGGCCTATGATCACTTCCCAACCTCTAGCCTAGATTATCCTAGCAGGACCAACGGGGAATGTTCTAGATTGGTACAAAACTGTCTGAACATTCAACTATCCTCACACACTCTTGGCACCTTGTTTCATTATCAGATTATCAGATTACCCAGTTCAAGTTTTAGCTTACGTCATGAGATCAAATTGGTTTTGTATCATGTCATACTCAGAGACAACATATTCAACTCATTCTAGCCTACAAATTTTGGCACATATCACAAATTTTGGACATGTATCATTTTTCATTCTTGATTATTCCATCATGCTTTATTCTTTCTCTTGCTTCTACACCTACAATCCTAACATATGTCGGTTCAACAGAAATTAAAACAGCCGCTTGGGGGAAAAGAACACATGCAAGAAAATCCCAAGAGAGGATTATGAGTTGGGTTACTCAGACTTCACCCTATCAGTCACAATCCATTTAGCCCACCCCCAACAAAATATAGTGTGATTGTCCCCAATGAACAAAGAGTAAAGAATAAAGGATCAGGTGGAGCATACCTGTGGCACATAGCGTCGAAGACCTATCAATAAACGAGTGGGTCCGGTTTCCTGGAGTCTGTTGGATCAACACTTGGGTCACCTTCAGTAGTGCCCACATCAACAATGAATACCGAAATTCAGAGTTAAGTTGAAATTGTTTACCTTACAAGTAATGGAAGTGGGTGATTGTGTGATGCTAAAACTCCTTAGACCTTTGTGACACCGAACCCGGACCTTGAATTCTTCTTGGGAATGAAAAATGGGAGTGATCAGATTTTGGGAGAGAGAGGAATGGAAATATGGTAGGATTGATGATATGTATGGGGGATGGGAGTGATTTGGGGATATAATGAGGGAGTTATGGGATTTGGAGAGGTTAGAAATGGTTAAGAGGGAATATGGGAAGTGGGGGAAGAATTTTAAAATGAAGAGTTTTATTAGAAAGGGGTCCAGGTTGGGTCGACCAAACCCTAACTTTGGACCCACGAAACGCCGTCTACGGGCCGTGGGTCGACCTACGAACTGTGGGTCGGGTTCGTAGGTCAATCAATACTTGGAAAATTTTGAGAACTTACCTGTGGGTCTACAGACACCATTCACGGTCCGTGGATGGACCCACGGACCGTCGATGGGGTCCGTATCCTCTGCAAGACCTTTTTCTGCAGATTTTTCTTTTCATCCCTACACATGTAGCAACCGTTAGGCCTTTCTTTTTACATTTTCTGGACACTTTTTAGGCACGGACCCTATTCTATACCTAGCCAACACTAAAACAAAAATAAAATTGCTATCTAAAGAATTACAGAAAATCAAATAAACAAAGAAAACTCCTAAATTGAAAAGAAAAACCTATAGTTGGCTAGATTGTACATCTTGGGTTGCCTCCCAAGTAGCGCTTTATTTAACTTCGCGCCACGACGCAGGCCTTTTGATTACTCAAACTTCATCAAGATAGTAGGTCTCAACCACCTCTTGCACATTCTCCTCTTTGCTCATGTAGACCTTGATCCTTTGACCGTTCACCTTGAACCTTGTTCCCTCATTGTTCTCGAGCTCAACCGCTCCATGTGGGAACACTTGAGTGACTATGAATGGCCCGGTCTACTTGGACTTGAGCTTGCATGGAAACAAGTGCAACCTATAGTTGAATAGAAGCACCAGATCACCCACAACAAATTCACGCTTTTCGATCTTTTGATCATGATACTTCTTCATCTTCTCTTTGTAGTACAAGGCTGAACTATGATAAGCTCTTAAGAGAAACTCATCAAGCGCATTCATGTCACTTACTCTCTGATTCGATGCGGCGCCCCAATCCAAATGCAACTTCTTTAGCGCCCACATAGCCTTATGCTCTAGCTTTACCGACAAATAGCAAGACTTCCCATAAACAAGTTGGTAGGGGGACATACCTATGGGAGTCTTGAATGCGGTGTGATAAGCCCATAGAGCATCATCAAACTTCCTTGACCAATCAGTTTTATTCCCATTTACAGTCTTAGCCAGAATCTGCTTGATCTCTTTGTTGAACACTTCAATCTGCCCACTAGACTGCGGATGATAAGGAGTGGCTACATTGTGGCGGATGCCATATTTCTCAAGTAGCGCTTTGAACAACTTATTACAGAAGTGGGAACCTCCATCACTGATAATCGCCCTGGGTGTACCAAATATGGAGAAGATATTCTTTTTCAGGAATGCGGTGACACTTTTACCTACATTGTTGGAAAGTACAATTGCCTCCACTCACTTCGACATAATCAACCGCAACAAGAATATACTTCATCCCATGTGAACTCACAAATGGACCCATAAAATCAATGCGCCATACATCAAACAACTCTATCACCAATATCAGATTCATAGGAAGCTCTTGCCTCTTTGAAATTCCTCCTTCTCTTTGGGAACGGTCACAAGACTTGGCAAAATCATGAGCATCTTGGTGGATGGTAGGCCAGTAATACCCATACTGCAAAATTTTATGTGCAGTCCGAACACCACTATGATGCCCACCAACATGCGATGAGTGACACGTCTCTAGTATACTCAACATCTCAACCTCGGGCACACAACGACGAATAATCCCATCAGCACAACTACGGTACAAATAAGGCTCATCCCAAAAGATCTTATTCACATCATGCATAAACTTTTTCCTTTGGTGAAACGACAAATTCGATGGCACCAGATCACTTGCCAAGTAGTTAGCAAAGTCTGCGAACCAAGGAATCAGATCATGAGAAGCAACCAATACATGTTCATCCGGAAAAACATCATTAATTTCAGCCCCATCTCCTAGCTTGAGCATAGCCTCTTCCTCCAGTCTAGACAAGTGATCAATAACCTAATTTACTGTCCCATTTCTATCTTTTACCTCAAAGTCAAACTCTTGTAGTAACAACACCCATCTAATCAACCTTGGTTTTGAATAATTCTTAGCCATCAAATACCTCAATGCAGAATGGTCAGTATGCACTATGACTTTAGTACAAAGCAAGTAGGATAGAAATTTCTCGAATGCGAAAACCACCGTAAGAAGTTCATGTTCATTCACTGTATAGTTCTTTTGAGCCACATTTAGAGATTTGTTGGCATAGTAAATAGGATGAAGAATCTTCTCTCGCCTCTGTCCCAATACCATACCAAGTGCTATTCCACTCGCATCACACATTATTTCAAACGGTTGCCCCTAATCCGATGAAATAATGATAGGTGCAGACACTAGCTTTTCCTTTAAGTATCCAAATGCTCTCAGACAAGCATCATCAAAATCAAACTTATACTTCTTTTCGAGCAATTTGCACAATGGGTGAGCAATCTTGGAGAAATCCTTGATAAACCTCCTATAGAAACCTGCATGCCCAAGAAAACGTCTAACACCTTTAACATAGATAGGTGGTGGAAGCTTTTCTATTACCTCTACTTTCTCTCTATCAACCTCAATTCCCTTTTTAGAAATCCGATGACCCAGAACTATCCCCTCTTTCACCATGAAGTGGCACTTTTCCCAATTGAGCACAAGATTGCACTCTTCACACTGTTTAGGTACTTCGGCCAGATGGTCTAAACAACGATCAAAAGAGTCACCTACCACAAAGAAATCATCCATACCTACCTCAATAGTGTCCTCCACCATCTCAGAAAATATTGACATCATACAACGCTGGAAGGTCTCTAGAGCATTACACAACCCAAATGGCATCCGTTTGAAGGCAAAAGTCCCATAAGGGCAAGTGAAGGTGGTCTTCTCTTGGTCTTCCGGAGCTATGGAAATCTGATTGTAGCCTGAATAACCATCAAGAAAACAATACCAACCCCTACCAGATAGTCAGTCCAACATCTGATCCATGAAAGGCAGAGGGAAGTGGTCTTTTTCTGTCCAAGCATTTAATTTTTGATAGTCCATGCAGACTCTCCATCCAGTCACGGGACGCATTGGAACAAGCTCATTTTTCACATTGGGAACCATAGTCATCCCACCTTTCTTGGGCACACACTGAACACGATAAACCCAACTACTATCTGTAATGGGGTAAACAACTCCAGCATCCAACCACTTGATGATTTCCTTTTTCACTACCTCTTGCATAAGTGGATTTTGTCTACTCTAGTGCTCGATACTAGGCTTTGATCCGGCATGAGTTGGATTTTATGAGAACAAATGCCAGGAGGGATCCCAATAATGTCTGCAATAGTCCACCCAATAGCCCGCTTGAACCTCTTCAACACGAAAACCAATGCCTCAACTTGCGTCACATTCAAATCTGACGCAAAGATGACTGGTAAAGTACCATATCTCCCCAAGAATACATACCTCAAATGTGATGGTAGAGCCTTAAGCTCTAATTTTTGAGCCTCTTCAACAGACGGTCTTGCGGGTGGAGAGTCACGATTCTTCATGTCTAACTCCAATCTCTTTGGTTTTGAACGAAATTCAAACCTATCAAGTGCGGCGACCAATTCATCATAGTTTTAAATACCATCACCCTAAAAATTCATCATTACCGCTGCTAGTGCATCAACACCCAACCTCTCTTCAATAGACACCTCAGAACCACTCTCTATAATATGATTCACCACTGATACCGACTTGAGCTCACTACTCTGCTTCATGGATCTACAGATGTTGAAAGTGACCTCTTCGTTATTCAATCGGAACTTCATCTGTCCTTTCTCCATATTGACTAAGGTGCGCCCAGTGGCAAGGAATGGTCTCCCAAGGATAATGGGAACCTCAAAATCAACCTCACAATCAAGTATCACAAAATCCGCCGAAAAGATAAAAGACTCCACTTTCACTAGGACATTTTGGAGCACACCAAAGGGACTCTTCACAATTCTATCGGCCATGAGCAATCTCATCGCAGTCGGTTTTGGATCCCCTTAACCCAACTTCTTGCAAATAGACAATGACATCAGATTAATACTAGCACCCAAATCACACAACGCCTTCGCAAAATGCAGCAACCCAATGGTACAAGGAATAATGAAGGCACCAGGATCCTCCTTCTTCTGCACAAGGGACCTTGTAGCAATAGCACTACAATGTTGCAATCTATCATCATCTTCAAAACTCACGGCCCTTTTCTTCGTCACCAAATCTTTCATAAACTTCGCATACCCAGACATTTGCTCCGAAGCTTCTATCAACAGAACATTGATGGAAAACTGTTTCACTATAGCGATAAACCTGCAGTATTTCCCTTTTTCATTATTCTTGGTTAACCTCTGTGAATGGAGGTGGAGGTCTAGGCATGGGGATAACCTTTTGGGTTCTCTCTTCTTCCTTCTCTTTAGCATTCTTAGACTCTCCAGTAACCTCATTCTCATCATCATCTTTACCAACCTCAATTTCAACCTTAGACGACATATGTGGATCAATGGTTTGCTTACCCCCTTGAGTAGTGACTGCCATACAATGCCCATAATTTTTTGGATTTTGGATGGTGTTGCTTGGAAGTGTGCCAGGCTAATGTGGATCGACTGTAGTGGACAACTGATTCATCTGCTTCTCAAGTTGCTTGATCGACACTGCATGGGTATTAACTTTTTGATTGATTCCAGAAAAGTCATTTTGCATCTCCTTCACATTCTCATCAGTTGAATCAAACCTCTTCATCATCTTCTGCATCATATCCTCAATCTATGACATACTACCCCAACTTCCCTATTGCCAGATTCCCGATTCTGTGGAGGGACATATGGCCCAACCCTATCGTTTCTGTTGCCATAGTTGTTCCGGTTGTAGTTGTTGTCGCGATTATAGTTCCCATCTCAGACATATTGACCCTCTTAGTTGTAGTTAGCATAGTTCTAACCTTGTCACCAATTATTCGAATTGGATCTTTGGGCGTTGTCTCGGAAACCCCCCGTCTGATCATTCACCGGATAACTATCCTCTTCATAGTAGCATTCCTCAACCAGTGGTGGATTCTTAGTCAAATAATTCACAGAATTTACCTTTTTGGCACCTCCGCACACATACTTCAATACCAACCCCAGTTCGGTCCTCATCTGAGCCATCTCCTCACGAATGTCATTGAAAGATTGGTGAGGTGTAGCTTGAACTGCAAACGTGCTTCTCCAAGTGTCTGACTTTCTAGTGCTCCAACCTTTGTTTTTCTAAGAGATTTTCTCCAATTTCTTAGCGATCTGCTCAAAAGTGCACTTACCATATAAACCTATAGCGATAGTATCAAGCACAACCTTACTATTGTTTATCCTGACCTCTGTAGAAGTATTCCTTCAGCGACTCATCATCAATGCAGTGATTCGGAACACCTCTTATGAATGTAGTGAACCTATCCCATGAACTTCTCACAGACTCTCCAAGTAGTGCCATGAAGTTGTTGAGTTTGTCTTTGTGGTTCAGCTTCTTTGACACTGGGAAATACTTTGCTATGAACACCTTATGAAATTGATCACATGTGTGAATCGAGTTATATGGGAGCTCAGTAAACCACACAGCAGCATCGCCGGTTAATAATAGAGGGAATACTCTCAACCCAATGATATCCATGTCCAATTCTGGTCGACCTACGCAACTCTTGCAAACATCCTCAACTTGGTCATGTGCCCATGTGAATCTTCCGATGCCAAACCAGAGAACAAACCCCTCGCTGTAAGCATCTGCATCAGACTTCTATTAACCACGAATGTATGCCCCGCAGGTATAACAATAGGCCCTTCAGATTCGATGGTATTGAAGTCGACCCTATAATTATCACGCAACCTTGGTTGGGGTAGTGGATTCAGCACCCTCAATGCATCTCCAAGAAAATTTTCACCCTGAACCTGAACATTCTTATTATCAACCCTAGGAGGATGCAACTCAGCTCCATCACCTAGATTTCCTCCAATAGGATTGACTAGGACCCCTTGATTATTCATCCTTCGCAAAGTTCTGTTAAATTCTGGATTGTAAGGGGTCAGTGGTTCACCTTGACTCCGTGTACTTGGCATACACTAGAGTAGTAACCTGAGAGAAACAAAAACAAAAGAAAAAGTAAAATTAGGAAATAATTGACTAAAGTTCAATGATGTAGTTAAACTTAATCTAAAAGCCTTATTCCCCGGCAGCGGCGCCAAAATTTGATATGCTCAAATTACACCTCCCTAAAGAAGTATAAGCTATCTTTTTCAAGTAAAGAACCCAACTTGTAGGTTGGGGTCGATCTCACGAGGAATATGGTTTAAACTTAACTTTAACTTACAATTATATTTGTTTAGTCAACGTATTTCCCAGACAAGTTAGTAATGGGTGGGGGGTTTGTGTAACAAATAACTAATTGTTGTTTAGAGAGCAAGTGAGCAAGATTCGAACTTTAGTAGTTATCAATGAGAGAAAGTAACTAGGGTGTATGTGTTCCCCATAAGCTTATAACGCGGTAATCCTAGTAATATCAATCCTTTCCTAGTGTATTACATGCAAAGTGATAAGTTATGTATCCCTAAATCCTTGGTCCGGCAAATAGAGAATTTCACCCTGCTCCTTAGTCCGGCTACGTATGTATAATTTACTAACCCTTACCTTTACCTTATATTAGACATCACATCAATGTATGGCTTAGTTTTCACCCTCGCACCAATTGACATTAGACTATTAGATAGTATCACACTAAATATATGTTGATAATTCTTTTCTTATTAACTACCTCCTTGGTCCGGCAAGTAGCAACAAGACGAGTTCTAACATTTGCAACTGTTAACAAGACTTCTAAATGAAATATTTACAATGCATGCAACAACACTATTCAAGAATTGCTTAGTTACTATTCATACTTTGTTAATCGCTCATGGTTCCCACAAACCAGGTTGTGGATTTAGTTACCCATACTAGCAAGAACACAATTCATATTGTTAGAAGAAGAATTCATGAACTTACGTAATGAATAGAAGAAACCCGTAATCTCCAATTGAAATTCAAAATAAGAATATTTATAAACCAAAATTAGGAAATCAAATTGATAATGTTTGCAAGTTAATTCCCAAGAACGCACCAAGAACTAAAATTAAACAATAGTGGCTAACCCCCAAAAATGAGATTTACATCCCCTATTTATAAAAAAACACAGTCCTAAACAAAAAGGAAATGAAATAAGGACATAAAGTTTCTGGATGCGGTTTCGATCTACAACACTGACCTACGGTCCGTAGGTCCCTTTCGTGGTTTAGGACTTAGGCATTCTTCTAAAGCTCAAAATCTTCAACTCTTAGTAACGATTGACGGATCAGCAGGACGAACCATGACTCGATCCACGGTCCGTGGATCCTCCTCCGTAGCTCCATACTTAAACTGTTGAAATCAGGTACTGGAACCCCCTTCTCTGAATCATTTGACGGACCTGCAGAACAGCCCATAAGTCAACCTACAGTCCGTCGTTTGTAACCGTGGTTCCACACTTGGTCAAGAATTCCCTGATTTTTCTTCAAGCCATGCCTGTCCATCTACGCCTACCACTTGCGGACCGTGACTGGACCTAGGGTTCATAGGTTACGTCCATAGATGCCCTTTTTTGCAACATTCTTCAGTTGTGTCTCTCAACTTCCACGTCCGATCTTATTTCCCGCAAACAAGATGAAAACACATTAGTACCAATACAAAATAGCTCTAGACACACACACACACACAACTCTTAAGTGAAATGTATTAAAAATACCGTAAACTCACGGTATATCACTAGACTAAGAATGGAAAGAAAAGAAGTCACTCTTACTAACTTTCTGACTTCTGAACTTACCTTCTAACATAGACAAAGTGATTCATACTAAGAGTTTGGAACTGTTTATATCATATAAGTTAAGAATGATGTTGTTTTGAACAGTCATGCTCTATCCGAAGTTTCTTACATGAATCAAAGGAATCTGGCCATGAAGTAAGAATAAGACTATTATGCCTTAAAAAATACAACTACTAGCTTTGAAACCTAGCAATACCTCTAAACCATGCCCTTATTTATGAATACCGCACCTCATTAGCAGCAACTCATAACTTATACAAGGATTTATGACTAATCTTACAAAGGTCTAAGTTAAACTGTCTGCTTTTAATATGTTCATGCCTAATCTCTAAATCACAGGATGCTAAAGATGAGATGTTTATACTTATCCAAACCACAAGATCTAGGTTCTATACCTCTATAGGGAATCTTATCCCAAAAATACTTCTCCTTATAGCGGCCTTCAACCAACTATTGGCCCATATCAAGAAACACCTAATACATCATGCATTTGTCCACATGTTAACAACACATTATTCAAGCCTAGTGCTATGACAACTCCATGGACTCCTATTAACCAACCCTTATAAGAATTCCTCATCCTCTCACCACTTTTACCAACTAAACTTTTCATGTATTACTACCAGGAACTGACTTATTACTCATCGTGAAACCTTATCTTCTTCTTCCTCCTCTAAATTTATAACCTTAGATGGAATAAACACACCATCACTATCACAATAGGAAAAATAGCAATCCTCTTCTCTATCATCACACAACTACTATCAACCACACCATTCTAAAAACTAAAAAGGATCACTGAGAGAACTTTAGGGTGAAAAATCATAAGCATGATTCATTCGAGATATCTTATATAAGAATATGCATGACATAACATTATGTTGCTAGCCATTGAGAGTAAATTATGTATTTGCGAGACTGAACATACTATGAGACATGAATGCTTATATGATTAGGTTCATATCATGAGGCTGATATCCATAACTTTAAGAAGTAAGATTGAGATCAATGGGCTAAATTCCTTACCCCTCATTCTGGAAACTGAGCATATATGTGAATCTCTATGAAGTGTATGAGCATAGGTCATAGACACAATTTTTATATTAGAACCATCAACAAGATATTGTAATAGCTGAACTTGAGGAATACACAAGATTATGAATGGATTGATATACCTCTAAAAATCTTTCAAAGACTTCACTATCTAATCCTCAACACTTGACTTGGTTTCTCATCTTATCATCTCCCCCTTAGGTTTAAAGCTGACACTTGAAAGCTATGGATCTATTCCATCATCTCCACACTGGTCTACATTCCCTTTACTCTAATACTTAGGAAAGGCTTATCTCATGTTTACTGAATTCTACATAAGCAGGTACTAGACTTCTTCTAAGACCTCTTTCTAAGTGTTTCTATTAACCTCTTCTCATTGGCGTATAAGGCCGCTTCATTTAACTCTTAAGGGGAAAAAAATAACGCTTACATCAACCTATTCCACATTGACAACTCAAATATACTATTTAGGCACACATGAAAAATCATTAACTTAATTGGAACCTCGTCTGATTACATATAATCTTGGTACACCTCTTAATTCTCTTGTTACTCTTATGACTTAGCCATACTTCACTTCCATTATCTTAAAAGTTAGGGTCTCTCACTTATACCACTCATATTCATTGCACCTAACATCTCATTTCCCCACCTACTCTATGTCAAGTCTACCATATCAGATCTCAAGACTAACATCATCACCCTCATGTTGCTATTCTTTTAATTATGATGCTCATCTCAAATTCAAGCTTAATGTTTATTACTAAACCCGGATATCAATATGATTGCTCGCTTACTATACTAACTTACAACTACTAGATAACAATTAAGAAACACCCGCCCACTAAAAACTCATGACAAGTGGTCAATCTTTATCTCGTTGTCTACATACTTACGAATTATCATCACATTCAATTTCACGACTTAAGTACTATTTACTCATTCACTATACATCATTGCCTAATTAGTTCTATAATCCTCAAAATACTATCGGGCTCTCCTTTAGAAAATAATAGGTATTTCTTAGATCAATCCCCTCGTAAATACTCTACTCTTTTATCCAACACCTATACTTGGTCTTTACTAACACAATGTTACATAGACATAAACTCCCTTCTGGTTAAAGTATACTCTAACTCATCCATACTAGTAAATGTTACTCTACCTTTTATCATTAAATCTACACAAACTCATCACTTCTTACTCTACCCATAAGGGGAAAAACACATCAGTAATAACTTACTAGATACATGGCTACAACTTACATACTTTACTCATTAAATAAATCCACTTCTAAGGTTACCACACTACTAAATGCATACTTTTATCGCTGTGGACTTCTACCACTACAAGCTTATAACATCGCAACTCATACTATCCTTCAGATGAAAAAAACTATCCAAGGATTCTGAAACATGCCATCAACATATATGAGAAAATCTTTCACCAATGTGAATTCATCTATGAAAAATACCTTTAACAAGCATGATCATCATAGTAAGTGAGAAATCCTTTCATAATATACTTGAAACTTTCCTTTCAAAGCATCCCCAAATCATTTATAATCATTTCATAAAAATATGCATATCTTCAAAATTCATAATTCACAGTTCATGAGTTCATCATAAGATCATGATTGGAAAACATAATTTAAACATGGGTCAATAGAACTTCAACAAATATCATCGATTAAAATAAATTCATGCATTAGAAGACTTAAGTAATCATAATAAATCATTATTAGATTAAACCTCATTCATTGAATTGAAACCCTAATTTGAGCAATTGAAATCCTTGGGAACCCATGGAGGAAAGAACTCCATAGGTGAATACACACATACCTTGATCCTTTAAGCCCAAGAAAATAGAGAATTTTCAGACTTGATTGGAACCCTAGCTCCTCTTCTTCTTCCTTAGACTTGAGAGAATTTGGAGAGTGAATTTGGTCAAGTTTCAGAAATTTAGGAGAATGAGTGGAAACGGGTAATTTAAGGGCTTAAAACGTTTATATAGGGCTTAGGGTAGAAGGTAAAATGACATAGTATTGGGTTAAAACAATTAGGAAAAGACCCAAAAGACATTTTAAAATAACTATCTAGCCTCACCTATGGTTTGGACCTATGATCTGTAGGTCATTCTACGAACCGTACTGGTCAACCATAGATAGAGTTCAAACACTTTTATTTGGACCAACTTTTGATGGAACCCTTGTATGGCCCGTATGTCTTCCTACCGTCTGTACATGCCAACCGTAGAAACAAACTTCACCCCTTAAAATTTGACTAAGCTTGGAAGTGACATACAAGACCTAGATATGACTCGTACAAAGGTTGACAGATCGTCCTAGCGAAAAAAGGGTATTGTATTTGATTTTTGAAACTTATTTTTACACTTCCTCCAGTTTCCATCTACTACCCGTAAAAGCTTCTATGGTTTGTAGATGGGACTCGTAGACATGAAATTTAGCCCATAAATTTCTTTTCTTCCTTTTCAAAATTTCGAGGTGTTAGACAACCTTGTTGTGATGTTTTGATTGTTCCATTGAGTTCCGAATATCTAATTTGATTGGGTTTCATATTTCATTTGCAGGAACATGGTTCCAAACCAATCTCAAACATGTGAGCGGATTCTAGGGGGATTTAGATGAAATTTTTAGTGCCTGATGTTGGAGCCTGATGCTGGTGGCCCCACTTTTCCGGCCTTGGGGTTGCTTAATCATGCTTTGCATTTTCAGCTAACGCTCCACTTTAGTGGGTTAGGCCAACTAGGCAGAAGCCTCTTTAGCGGCCTTAGCTCGCTTTAGTGGTCATCACTTTAGTGGCCAGGCAACCGCCTTAGCAAGCTCTGCTAGCTCATCCCTACCACTTAAGCGACCCTCACATCACTTTAGTGGCCTACGCTTTAGTGGCTAGTGGATCGCTTTACTGGCCCACTTTTCTTGACTAGCTTCTTTAGCAGCATTCGTAGTCACTTAAGCAACACTTGCAACAGTAATAAAAAGACTTAGATGCAACCAGTTACCCTTATTATTTTCATATTGTGATTGTGGGAGCTAGGAGACTCTGTTTCTAGTGATTCAAAGTTTGTTGTGATTAGGGAGCTTTGGGCTACATAATAATGATTTTGGGAAGAATCGGGGAGGCTTTAGTTGAGGTAAAATTCTATTTTTTAGAGGATGCATTACCTTAGTTGGTATTCTTTAGTCATCTAAAATTAGATATGTGGATTCCCTCTATTTTGAATCTTGATTTTTTTTCTAATTTGGAACACAAGTTTGGGAGATTAAATTCAACCTTTTGATAGAATTGTTTATGGAACTATTGATGTGGATCCCATGATTTATGCTTTGACTCTAATTTGGGTTCATCTATATTTTATATGATATTAAAATCTTAACGATAGTATTAACATTGTGATTCTATGTATGATTGAAAGGCATCATTCGGCGGTTGTACGAAAAGGAAAAACTCCATAGACGTGATATAGATCATACATGGTTGGCCTAAAGGTATGCTATGACTTCCCTTTCCTTAAATTGTGCTCGATTATGTGAAATCATGTTGAATTGAGTGAATTGGCGGAGGGTACCTAGTTCATTATGCTACTTTGCTTAGAAATCATGTTTTAGGCTTATATCGAGATTTTTGGGATTAGTGATGAGTCCGAGACTTGGACTTATTTGGGGATTTATTTATATAGATTTAGTGCCCTTAAATGCCTAATTTGTGCTATAAACTGATGTTAATACTTTGATTTTTAGGTATATGAATTGAGGAGCAAGCAAGGACAGTAATAGGCAAAAAGTAACAAAACAAACTGAAGAAGTGAAGAAAGGCGAGCCTAAGGATCACTAAGAGCACTTGGTGTGTCGTCGAGTGGCTACTTTGACCGCCTAAAGTTCTAGTGTGCCATCCCTGAGGGAAGAAACCAAGTCGGCGACTAGAAATGGGTAGTCAGCGAATCACCGAGCAGTTCTGCGATGCAAAGAGAGCTCGTCCAAAGTTACAGGACTTGAGGATGCTGAGATCCAAGGTAGAAAGGTGATGGAGGAGAGCAATGGGAGGTTCACCGAGTGGTTCAGCGAACCCGACTTACTTTGCCTAATGGTCCTTCATGGCTTATTTTTGGCAACTATAAATTAGATTTTAAACATTTAACTTAGTATGGATTTTTATTCTAGAACAATTTTTCTTCTGAATTTTAATAGTTTCTGACGAGACTTGAAGGCTTTTTGAGACTCAATTTGGAGATTTTGCAAGCGGGTTTCGAATTTTCAAAAAATTGAAGCATTGTAAAGGCTCAATTACTCTTACCCAGTTGATGGCTAATCAATTTGGTAACCATTTTTTTGATATCTTTTTATGATGTTTGGCGAAAACCCCATTCTTGGGGAGTGATCATGTGATTAAGGGTTGAATTAGTTTGTGAGTATTGTTAATTACTAGTTTAAATGCTATATTGAAGTAGGTTCAATCATTAGCTTAGATATAATTTATGAATTGTAGTTTCAAATGCAGTTCTAATTTTGTGTTCTTAGCTTGTTCGAGAGAGACATTTTTGAACAAAAGCTTTCAATTAATGGTTTGTAGGTATTGGGTTGATTTGGGTTCAGTTCGAGAGAGTGAATCCTAAACCCAATCCTACCCATCTTGCTCGAGAGAGAAGATGTATTAAGGTTATGGGCTGTTCTTAGTTGCTATGCTTGTTGATGTTTGAGAGAAATCACTTGAAATGAAATAGTTGTTCGAGAGAAAGCTATTTCAATTATAGTCTAGCCTACCCACTGATATTAAGCTATTTACTGGTAGTCCCAATTACCCATATATCAAAATATGCCTATAGTCGATCGAATCCCGAGAATTCTTCTCCATATTGTTATTTCAAGTTATTTGTGACTGCATAGTAGTTCATAATTCAAAACCAAAAACCCCCCTATCTGACATTTAATGTCACCCCTTTTAACTTGTTTCATCTATTTTTCAATAATTTCTATTCCTATAACTAGTTAGATCACATTCGTATTTCTTAATTGAATTTGAACACGTACCGCTCCCTGTGGGATTCGACCCCAACTCAATTGTTGGGTTATATATTTCTTAACGATCGTTTACACCTAGAATTAGATGAGGTGTGCTTGAAACATAATTCATCAAAATGGCGCCGCTGCCGGGGAGTGGTGCTGTTTAAAATTCTTTTGGTGAAGTTGAATTGTGATCTTTTTAGATGTAGTTGAATTGTGATCTTTTTAGATATAGTTGAATCTATTTATTTTAGTTTTGGTTTTGTGTTGCTTGTGTTAAACAGAGGAGGAGATGAGTGTTAACTGAAGTAATGGTAGCCATGTGGGACACCAAGACGACATTGGGAATCTCAATGATGTCAATGACCCAAACCAAGTGGGTGGTGTTGGTGCCATTTGTTTACCTCCGGCCGAAGGAAACACTAATTTTCACATCACAAGCACCATGCTTCAGCTCCTACAACTGAATGGTTATTTTGGGGGGTTGGCTCATGAGGATCCCAATGAGCATATAAGGAATTTCGTGGATGTTTGTGGGCCGTTCTCATTTAAGAAAATATCGCAAGAATCGGTCCGTCTCAGGTTGTTTCCATTCTCTTTGATGGGAGAAGCTACAAAATGGCTAGCTGAGTTACCGAGGGACTCCATCACCTCATGGGATGAGCTGACCACAACATTTCACGTGAGATTCTTTCCCCGATCGAAGATGACGACTCTTAGGGGTGGTTTCCAAGGTTTCAAACGCTTGGAAGGTGAACCAATCCATGAGACATGGCTGAGAGTTAAGAAGCTAGTGCTTCAGTGCCCAACTCATGGACTCCTAGATAATGTGCTGCTGCAATATCTCTATAGAAGCCTCGATTCGGTAAACGAAGGAGTGGCTGATCAAATTTCTCCGGGTGTTATAATGCAATAGCCCTATGCAATAATGTCCCAAATCCTTGATTGCATGACCAAGATTAATCGGGCATGATACACTCGCGAAGACCAAGTCTCTCCTCTCACTTATAAAATGACAAAAGAACAGATTGAAAAGGATCAAGAGAGAGACTAGAACATGGCCAAAATAATGACCCAGTTGGATATCTTGGCCAAAAATGTCATGGGTGTTAGTAAAATGAGTGTTTATGCTGTGGGTGTTGGTGGAGTAAACCCTGATGAAGCAAAATTTGAAGTGTTGTACAATGAGGAAGTGAACTTCCTAGCTAATCAAGGAGGAGCTTATCATGGAAACTACCCAAGGCCGGGTGGAAATCAAGGATGGAATAGAGATGAGGGCTGGAGAGACCATGATAGAGAATGACGTGATCGTAATGCCACTTGGAAGGATAGAGAGAAGGAGAAGGATAAGTATGTTCCTCCCCATGAGCATCAAAAGCCCAAGGACTCTTAGGGTGGCCGGATAAAAGATATTCTCTCACGCATTCTCAACAAAGTTGAAGTGTCTGACAAAGTGTTGAAAGAGATGAAAGAGGATGTCTCGACTCTCAATCAGACGGTGACCTCTCACTCAGTCTCTATTAAGCAGCTGGAGACCCAAATAGGTCAAATTTCTTCACATTTGAATCCAAGACAACAATGGGGTTTGCCAAGTGACACAATTGCAAACCCCAAAAATGAATCTTGATTTGGTACTTGCATCATGCCACAACATTAACTAAGGTGCTTCTTAGGAGGCAACCTAAGTTTTTAATGCTTTAAGTTTAATATTGAATAATGAGTGGTGATTGTGCAGGTTGAAGAGTGAAGTGTGTTTGAAAATATGAGGTTTGGCGAGCCAAAAGTCCGACTCGCCAAAGAGATCGGCGAGCCCGACCTAGACCGCCATTGGACCCACAAGACCTGAAGTGGAAATCTATAAAACTCGGTGGTCCAATTACTTAATCGGTGACTCACCGAACAGGTCGATGAGCCCAATTTTGTCCGCCGTTTGAACCCCAAATTGACTAGATGTCTTGTAAAACTCAACGAGATAAATTACCACTCGATGCATCAGCGAGTGGTTCAGCATGGTTGACTAATACCGCCTAAAGGGCCACGAACTAAAAGGTTTTAAAAGGCCAAACAGTTTAAAATTTCAAAATCTTTCATATTCTCGCATTTGTAACCCCGTACACTCTCACCCGAACTTTAAATTCTCCATATTTTTACTATTTTACTTACTTTTTGTGTGTGATCTCGTGCTCGAGTTTGGAATACTTTGCCTTCTAGCTTTTCAAACTCTCAATTTGGCATACAAGTTGGTTTACCGAACCCCGTACTTTAGTTTAGTGGTTAAACTCAAATGCAATAGGTGAATGTGTATTGATTTGTGTTGTATATTATTTTAAATCATGTTTTATGTTTTGGATTGCTCGTATTGTTTTCGAACTTGTGCCTAAATGCTTAAAATGATGATTTCCCATGTTTTGTGCAATTAATTTGAATCTAAATTGTTGGGTTTCGGTTAATTTGTATTGGTTCTAGTCAGGTGAAGTTTGAGTAGCCTCAAATTGAGCCAAATGACGTAATTTTCCCAATGATGGAGCGTTTGGCGTCATTCTTAAGGGTAAAAGTCATCAAATGGTCAATTTTGGCCAAACCGGGGGAAGTCTGAGTACCCCAAAGGCATGGGTCATATGGGTCTAGTGTTAGTTGCATACTGTAGGTGTTTGATTTTGATTTCGGGGGTCGCATGCTTAGTTTTGGGAAACAGGGTTAAAAATTGGCATGTTGGGCAGTTTGGCGAGCTAAGTTCGCCAAAGTCCCCTTTTGATCGCCCTTAATTTCTTTATTTGGCTTGGTTGAGTCTGTAACTTTTGGCGGGAAGCCTCAGCTCGCCAAAAGGTTCTTTTTTATCACCCTTTCTGCGTCCCTAATCTCTAAAACACACTGTAATATTCGGTGGGCTAGTTGAAACTCACCGATTGGTGTCGGCGATTCTCAGAAGGGCCCTGAGCATCACCGACATGCTTTATTTTTGGATATTTTTCAAGCTGGTCCTTTCGGCGAGCCCGATTTGGCTCACCTAAGTGACTCGACGACTGGTTCGGCGAGTCTTTCTGCAATTTTATTTCTGTAATTTTCTTAAACAATTTCTAACATTTTTCGATTTGTTTTGCAGATATGGCTAGGACCAGTTTTGACGATAGTGGCATGCCGCCTCCCAAAAGGGCACGGGGCATTATTATAAATGAGGGATGGAATTCTTCAACCATAACAAGAAAGAAAGAACCTTCGAAGGGAGGTAAAGGCAAGGGCAAGGCGCCCGTAGGTGAGAGACCGGAGCACAACTCCGATAGTGATGGGGAATCCTTTGATTCTCAGGCTTCGTTCTCTGAGCCTAAGGATGATCAATTACTATAGACCTGACGAGCAGAGATTCGTGCAAAAGATCATCCAAATTTGTCTAGGATTCTGGTGTCGACCCCCCTGCTATAGATTCAGTGCCAGCTCTGGCACAGACGGTGGTTCCAGCACCACCAATTCAGGGTCCTCCTCCCCGATTACTCAACCGATTAAAAGACAAGGGATTGAGGACCATTATAGAAGAGAAGAGGTTGTCCACATATTGTATAGTGTACAAATATCCTCATGTGTGGGACACTTTCTGATTCCACAGGTTTGAGATCTTCACCAGACCCCGTGGCCTATACATTCCTACATGGGTCTGAGAGTTTTCTACGGCTTATAGTGACCTGGTGCCAAAGGGAAAGAAGAAGGCCAGTGCCTTCAGATCGGTCGAGTCTGTGGTAGTTCGGGGGAGGATAGTGCGGTGCGATAGTAATGAGATAAACACCGTATTAATAGGGCCACAAATATCTAGCACGTAAACTAGAGTATGATCACTTCATATACTCTGTATAACCTGAAGGGTTGGCTAGCTCCCCTCATTTCTGACACCAGCCCGAGGTGGATTAAGGCAGGAGCACCTATTGAGAAGAAGGATTTGAACATAGCAGCTTGGTATTGGTTTTGGTTCATCAGCAGCTCAGTCATGCCGTCATAGAATGAGTCCATTCTCTGCAACCCAAAGGCGGCCTGTCTCATATCTATCACGGCCAAGATGCGGCTAAATCTGGGGTTGATTATAGAGAAGGAGATGGTCATGAGGGCCAAAAAGTGTCAGACGTCCCTTCCATTCCTAGTGCTTATTACAGAGTTGTGTCGACGGGCTGGAGTTCCTCTTGACGAGAAGAGGGATGTTGAGGTTACACCCACATCCTCCATCGATATTTGGTGCTTAAAGGTGGAGTACTCCAGGGAGGAGGCAGATAGGAGGAGATAAGCTCCGGTGGATACATCCCCAGAGACTGATGTTGATTTTATACCTAAAGAGGGAACTTTGCCTACTCCGGCCTCCAGGCTTCAGTTAAATCTACTTCCACTCTTTCCCAGGTCCCAAGTTCTTCTACTACCTCCTAGCCTCCTAGAGCTACTTCAGGTACCACTGCCTTGAGGCCTCTGATCATCCAGGCCATGCTTCACAAGATAGGGCGCCTAGCCCATTCTGCCGATGTGCGGGCTTCCTGGCTAGAGGCCGAGGTTCCCCGGATGATTGAGAGAGCCATTACAACTACTTTGACACCTCTCCGGACTTCCATTGATGCTCTCACGCCAAGAGTAGAGATTATGAGAGAGGACATGGGGTTACTACTGAGGTTACATCTTTGAAAGCTGAGGTTTCTGAGTTGAGGAAGGATGTGGACTATCTGAAGTCCATAGACTTCACTTCACTTCACTATTTGAGTCAGTAGAGGTTCCTGATGTTCCAGGTGCAGATGTACATGCCAGTTCTGACATCCCTCCGGCTACCACCAGAGATGATACTATGAAGGATGTGGTTGCTATTGAGTCAGAGGTGGAGACAAATGAGGAGCATCTCGATGTTCAGAAGGCGACCATTTATGGGAACTGCCTAATTTAGAGGAGGCGATAGTACAGTCAGTCATTCAGACACTATTGACAGATACCTCCAGGGTAGGTTCTAGTAGAGCCATAATTGTTGAGATTCCGGGCACTGATGCCCAATCGCAGAGTGTTACACTGGGCACTGATGCCCCGACAGATGGAGTGACTGAGTAGACATGATTATTTTTACCTCCCTCTCTGTTGTTTTTATTGTTAATCTTTGTTTTAGTTGCATTTGAGGAAAACTGCTTTCTTTTGTGGGTGAGGGGTGAGGTATTTCCATACCTACCTCTTGTGATTCTATTTTGTTTGTGAATATTGGGTTTTGTGATCTATTTATATCTTTTGGTTGTTTGAGCTTGTGGCTTCTTGTTTTGAATGGAAATGGTTTTGACCTATTTTTAAAATTTGTGCCACCTCTATTATTGTTATTGTGACTGTTCTTGTGCAAATTTGAGTATCAGTTATGATCAATATCGATGACTTTAATAGTGCTCTTAATTAAAAGAATGACTGTGTGGCTACGATGAGGCCAAATGAAGTTGCATACACAATATGTGAACTTTTAGCATCTCGTTTTGACTAGCCGGTTATCGAATGAGTCTCTTGTGATGAACACTCCACACTAGCTAAAAAGTGTAGAGTCTTGTTTGATATTGGTGCCAATTCCTTATGTGATGAGATTACTTTGAACGATTGTGTGAATACACCTAGAATTTGTCTCGTTGGTCCGATTGACTAAGTGACACAAGCACTTGAAATGATCTTAGGCAACGATTTTGAAGAGTGAAACAATGTGATAATATACCTCTCTTATGGCTAACCTTATGAGATGTGTGAACCTTGCTTGAACCCTCTTGAGCCTTATCCTTTTCTTGGAAGAAACTTGAACAATTGTGATCCCTCTTTATCCAGTTACCCATAACTTTCATGAAGCGTGGTTTGTGTGAATAGCCAACTTAGGCCAAAAGCCTAAGTTGGGGGTGTGGTGAAAATAGAAGAAAAATCAAGAAGTGTGAGAAATCCCCCTTTGAGTAATAAGTTTGAAAAAGATGGAACCCCACCATATAAAAAAAAGAGAAAAGAAGAAAAGAAAAAGAATGAAAGATTTGTGAAATAAAAAGTGATGAAAATTGCAAAAGAAATGGGGTGTCCGGTAATACATATGAAGTTGAATAATGGGGTGGATTATGAGCATGTTGAAAATTTGAAGAAAAGGAGGAAAGTAATGTTCAGGCCACACTTCATGAAAGTAGAAGCCACTGAGCCTAAATGGTCATACCTTGACACTCAACCCCATTACAAGCCGTGAAACGACCTTTGTGATCTTGAGTGAGCTGAAATGAATGTTGATTGGAAAATAAGGGCAAACCTATGGGTGAAGTCATGCATGTATTCATCTTTGTGAGTGTGAAAGTTGTATGTGATTCTGGAGCTTTAAAATTGTCGAGAAATTGTATGTGAATATGGAATCATCTTTGTTGTGAAGGCATTTGAGTACCTTTGTTGAGCTTCAACTTGCATTTGAAGCAAGTATTGTGAACTTGAGCATCTTTGATAATGGTAAGTCACAATTTAAATCTTTGAGTGCACAATTAATCATTGCATGAGTAAGTTGAACCTTGTTGTGTGCATTCATGTTGAGTCTTATGCAACACTATATGAGACATCCTTTTTGAACTGCTGAGCTTGAGTTTTACTTGAGGACAAGCAAAAGTTTAAGTTGGGGGTGTTGATGAGTCTGAGATTTGGACTCATTCGGGGTTTTGTTTATACAGATTTAGTGTTCTCAAATGCCTAATTTGTGCTATAAACTGATGTTAATGCCTTGATTTTTAGGTATATGAATTGAGGAGCAAGCAAAGACACTAACATGCAAAAATGAACAAAACAAAATGAAGAAGTGAAGAAAGGCGAGCCAGATGATCGCCAAGAGCACTTGGCGTGTTGCCGAGTGGCTACTTTGACTGCCTGGAGTTCCACTGTGCCAGCCCTGAGGGAAGAAACCAAGTGGCAACAGGAAATGGGCAGTCGACGAATCACCTTGCAGTTCCGCAATGCAAAGAGAGATCGCTCAAAGTTACAGGAGTTGAAGATGCTGAGATTCAAGGCATAAAGGCGATAGAAGAGAGCAATGGATGGTTCGCTGAGTGATTCGGTGAACCTGACTTACTTCTCCTAATGGTCCTTCGTGGCTTATTTTTGGCAACTATAAATTAGATTTTAAACATTTAACTTAGTATGGATTTTTAGTCTAGAACAATTTTTCTCCTGAGTTTTGATAGTTTCTTAGTAGACTTAAAGGTTTTTTGAGACACAATTTGGAGATTTTGCAAGTGGGTTTTGAATTTTCTGCAAATTGAAGAATTGTAAAGGCTTAATTACTCTTACCCAGTTGATGGCTAATCGATTTGGTAACCGTTTTTATCTTTTTATGATGTTTGGCTTAAACCTCAATTCTTGGGATGTGATGATGTGATTATGGGTTGAATTAGTTTGTGGTTATTGTTAATTACCAGTTTAAATGCTATATTGAAATAGCTTTAATCATTAGCTGAGGTTTAATTTATGAATTGTTGTTGCAAATGCAGTTCTAATTTTGTGTTCTTAGCTTATTCGAGAGAGACATTTTTGAACAAAAGCTTTCAATTAATGGTTTGTAGGTATTGGGTTGATTTGGGTTCAGTTCGAGAGAGTGAATCCTAAACCCAATCCTACCCATCTTGCTCGAGAGAGAAGATGTATTAAGGTTATGGGTTGTTCTTAGTTGCTATGCTTGTTGATGTTTGAGAGAAATCACTTGAAATGAAATAGTTGTTCGAGAGAAAGCTATTTCAATTATAGTCTAGCCTACCCACTGATATTAAGCTATTTACTGGTAGTCCCAATTACCCATATATCAAAATATGCCTATAGTCGATCGAATCCCAAGAATTCTTCTCCATATTGTTATTTCAAGTTATTTGTGACTGCATAGTAGTTCATAATTCAAAACCAAAAACCCCCCTATCTGACATTTAATGTCACCCCTTTTAATTTGTTTCATCTATTTTTCGATAATTTCTATTCCTATAACTAGTTAGATCACATTTGTATTTCTTAATTGATTTTAAATACACACCGCTCCTTGTGGGTTTCAACCCCAACTCAATTATTGGGTTATATATTGTTTAACAATCGTTTACACCTTGAATTTGATGAGGTGTGCTTGAAACGTTATTCATCAATTAGGAGCATGTTAGTTGTGATATGTAATAAACCTTACCTTGTGGTTTGCCTTGTTCATTGTCATTGTTGAAGGTTTGAGCATGTTTGGCATTAGTCTAGGCTTAGACTAGTGCTTTCCACAGACTTGTGATATTTGGAGCCGTTTGGCCTTAGTTTTGCCCTAACATCCTTTCACATGATTTAGCTTCTTATAGACTGGTGTATCATACTTGGGTATGGTAGAATGAGCCTTAGATTAAGCACTTACTCATCTTTGACAACCTTTAATCCATTTCCCTCTTTGCCCTGTGAGATGCATTTGGGAATTCGGGCTTCGCTTGGCTACTTGGGACTCGAGTTGATTCAAGGTTTGAGTATTGTTATCATTACCTCAGAGTGGTCTTTATCCATGACAGTTCTATTATGATGATTCGACATGAGATCCTTAATGATCCCTTCTAGTCATAACTTCAAGGTCTAGTCACGCACTGCTCATCATCCTATACGGAGTTGATTCCATCTAATATACGAGTTAAGGTCCAGTGATGTTTCTTCTTATCCTCTATGGAGTTGATATACGCTAGATTCAACCTATTTCCTTTTTGGGGACCATCCGCAGTTCGAGGTCTCAGCTTTGCACCCCTTAGCTTTAGGTGGCTTTTATTAGTTATTTGCCTTCTCCGACTCTATACTCATCTTGACTAATTCTTTGTAGATTTAGCTGTTCTGTGAACTTATTGGGCTCATGAGGGTTCGTTTTAATTTTTACTTAAACTTGTGCACAAGTGTACCTTCTAGGGTTATTGGAGTCCAGTTAGATTTAGTTACTTGTACTTGGTTCATTTCTATCTTAGTACACTCGTGTGCATTTCTTTGAATTTCACTTTGACTTCTATTATGTCTAGATTCTATCATTTTATATTGCTTTTACTTTTCCTGCTATGTTGGCCTATGATTCCTACTGAGTACCTATTGTATTAGTACTCATACTACAATGTACATCAGTTTTGTGATATTGGTCCAAGCACCAGCTACCAACGTGTATTACTCGAGGCTTTTGCAGCTTGGATCAGAGGCGCGGGTGAGCACTTGACATCCTAGACTTACCTGTTTCTTTCTATATTTTGGATATTTAGTCTTTTATTTTTGAGACAAACTTTGTATTTTGGGTTGACTTTTGGGACTAGTACTCGTTTCTTAGACACTTCTATACTTGTGACTTACAGGTTCTGGGAGGGACCTCTTATTTGTATACCTTTTTGGTTTGTTTCCATTTCTTATTCCATTTTTGTTAATGAATTACTATTTTTACGTTGTTTCAACCCTTATATCCATTACTTGTTGTTCTGGGTTAATGGTTGACTTACATACTGGTCGATTATAGTAGGTGTCATCATGACTCCAGAGATCAGGTCATTAAAACGTTCATATCAAACACCCAAGTTTACTGGTTTCACTTGTACAAAGCTAATACGTAGTAGAGTCCTACTAATCGGTGTGGAGGCATTCATATCCTATCTTTGGATGGCTACATGGTGTTGTTAGGAATGTTCTCTCAGTTGTATCGCTTTTGTGAAGTGTATGTCTTATTATTTTTATGGAATCTCACTGATTTCATTCTTTCACAGGATGGATTGTACATGCTGGCAGACGTCAGAGGTAGGGTTTGACCTCTCTATTAGTCCAAGGCTGCAACACCATCCCAAGATAAAGAGAGGGGGAGTCTAGAGCTTACAATAGACCCTCTAGCAGCTCATGTTCCTACTCAGCGGATGGGGATGGGTCTAGCCCAGCCACTTCCCGGAATATCTATCGCTCTCGATATCTTGGCAGCCATCACTCAACTTTTGATAGTACATATGGGTATAAACCAGGTTCTAGTTGCAACTAATGTTGCGCCAACACCAGCCTCATAGATCCAGCCTACAATAGAGGCACCTTGAATCCAGGTACCACTTATGTGTCCCCATCCCATGATTGCAGTAAGAGCTATGTTTCTAAAGGAGGGCAGATGCTTGGAGTGTTTCTGAGACTTTCACCTTTGAGGTTTTCTAGGGGTGTGAGAGAAGATGACCACGAGTTTCTTACTACATTTCACGAGCACTAATACACTTTGTTCTTGGTGGAGTCGAGAGGAGCTAACATCAGTGCAATTAGCTAGATGGGCCCGTCAGAAAATAATGGCGTTCTTATCTTGATACTAGACCAGCCGGGTCTCCTCCAATGTCTTGGTCTGAGTTTTTTAGGCCTTCTTTGCCAGGTTCATTACCCATAGCATCAGAGATAATCTTTGGGATCAGTTCTCATGGTTGGAGTAAAAGGCTCTATGACCGTATTTGAGTATGAGGTAAGGTTTCAAAAGCTCTCTCGCCATGCCACCATGATCCTACCTTTTAAGTATGAGAGAGTTTGGTGCTTCGTTAGAGGTTTGAGACTATAGTTGCAAATTGAGAGCTAGGCTATGGTGTTCACGGTCTTTTTTTTGCTAGATGTAGTTGACCATATATGTACTATTGAGAATCTACTTCATAAGGACTATGGGGGCAGCGATAAGAGATCTAGACATGAGGGCAACTATAACGGGTCTTGTTCTAAGCCCAGACAGTGTTTTCAGTAGAATAATCCAGCTTACCTGTTCATGCCAAACTACAAGCTTCAACACGTGACCGGTATAGTCGAAGCGATGTCACATCGAGACAGAGTCAAAATGGGTCCCACTTAGGTGCTTCAAGCTGTGGTGGTTGTTATTTTGTGCATCGATTAAAATAGTGTTGTTATGACGGTGGGGACTTTGATCATTTGTCCAGAGATTGCCCTTTGCATAGGTTAATTACTCCTTCTACACATGTAGCTCCACCAGCTCCACCATTGGCACCTCCGGTTACAGGTGAAAACTAGAGACAGGACCATCATAGTGGTCACCAAGGTATTAGGGTGGTCCCAAGGAGACAAGTCAGGTGGTATGAAGATGCCCAGGGTAGAGGCAGAAATGATCACTTGTTTTCAATTCCACTGAGGGCGGAGGCTAATACATCAAGCGATATGATCACACATACAATTCTCTTATGCCATTAGAAATCCTCAAATTTATTTGATCAGAGATCTACCTTTTCATATGTATCTGTATATGATGCTTCTTATTTGAGTATGAGTTCAAAGCCTTTGGCAGCTCCGTTGCGTGTGTCAACCCTAGTAGGAAAGTCTTTAGTAGTAGATCAGGTGTTTCAATTTAGTTTGGTGACTATCCAGGGGGTTGACACCTGGGTTGACCTTATTTTGCCTTATATGATGGACCTTAATGTGATTCAGGGCATGTACTTGTTATTCCCCTACCGCATGGTTTTAGATTTCTTCGTTAATACCATTAACTTAGCCATTCTCGGTATCCCCTAGTGGTGTCACAAGGCTCTTGTAGTAGCACACCAGTTGAAGTTATATCATTTATTCAATCTTGAAGGTTTGTGGCTACCACTTGGTTGTCTTACTTGGTCTATGTGTGGGATGTTAGTAGAGAAGCTCCTTCATTTGAGTTAGTTCCTATTATTCGTGAGTTTGTGGATGTATTTCCTACTGACATGCCTAGCCTTACCAAGAGCATGATATTGATTTCCCTATTGACCTTGAGCCGAGTACTCATCCTATTTCTATTCCACCTTATCAAATGGCCCCTGCATAGCTTAAGGAGCTCATTGTTAAGGTTCGGGATCTCTTGGGTAAGGGATTCATTTTTCTAGTGTATCATCTTGGGTTGCCCCTATTTTGTTTAAGAAGAAGAAAGATGGTATGATGCGGGTGTGTATTGATTGTAGGTAGTTATATAAGGTGACAGTGAGCAACCATTACCCCATGCCTTATATTAATGACCTATTTGACAAGCTTCAAGGTGCCGATGTTTTTTCAAATATTAATTTGAGATCTGATTATCATCAGCTAAATTAGGGAAGTGAACATCCCTAAGACCCTATTTACGACTCGTTATGGCCACTATGAGTTCCTTATGATTTTGGGTTGACTAATACCCTAGCCACATTTATGGGCTTGCTGATGCAAATGTTTAGGCCTTATCTTGATTTTTTTGTCATAGTGTTCATTGATGATATTTTTGTATACTCATGGAGCAGGAGAGAGCATACGAAATATGCCAAGTTCTCAAAGTGTGCGTTTTGGCTTAAGTCTGCATCATTCTTGGGGCACGTGATGTCGAAAGATGGCATCATTGTAGATCTGGTGAAGATTGAGGCTATTCATGACTGGGCTATGCACACTTCAATTACTAAGACTTAGAGCTTTGTCATATTAGTGGGTTACTACAAACGGTTTTTAGAGAGCTTTTCTACCATAGCTGTACCTTTACCCAGTTGGCTTATCTTGATATTCCTTTGAGTGGTCTGAGGAGTACATGTTGAGCTTTCGGAAGCTTAAGGAGTTGCTTATCACCTCTCCCATATTGATTCCTCTTGTTAAGGGTGAGGGCTTCACTATGTATTGTGATGCATCCAACATTGGTTTAGGCTGTGTATTGATGCAATGGGGCCGAATTATTACTTATTCACCGAGGTATCTTAAGCTGCATGAGCGCAACTACCCCACTCCTAATATGGAGTTAGCAGCGATAGTTTTTATGCTTAAGATCGAGAGAAACTACTGGCCTGTATGGAGTTTGTTGTGAGATCTACACTGATCACAAGAGTCTTCAATACATAATGAGCTAGAGGACCTTTCACAGTGTGCTTGTGTCTATTATCACAAATCGGGGTTCTCAGTTCACTTCTAGATTTTAGAGGACCTTTCAGGAGGACTTGAGCACCCGTGGTGACCTTAGCATCACTTCAACTCATAGACCAACGAGCAGTCAAAGCTTACTATTCAGGTTCTTTAGGATATATAGTGGGCTTGTGTTTTGGAGTTTGGAGGTCATTGGGACTAGTTCTTAACCTTGGTTGAGTTTTGTTTCAATAACAACTACCACTCTAGTATTCAGATAGCCCCGTTCAAGGACTGATATAGTAGGCGTTTTCACTCTCCAGTTAGGTAGTTTGAGTCTACAGAGCCTAGGCCACATGGTATTGATTTGATTCAGAACTTGGACTAGGTGCGGCTGATTCAGAATAGGCTTAAAATAGTTCAGAGTAGACACTAGAGTTATGCTGACTATAGGCATCATCCTTTGACATTTTAAGTTGGTGATCGATTTTTCCTCTATGTATCTTCCATGACGGGCGTGATGAGATTTGGAAGGCAGGGAAAACTCAACACCTGTTATATTACTCCTTTTGAAATCCTTAAGACAACTAGTGAGGTTGCTTATGAGTCTGCCCTACCTCCAATATTTTCAGCTATTCACCCTATTTTCCATGTTTTGATGTTGCACCAATATGTTCCTGGTGAGTTTCATGTTCTCCAGTATGAACTTGTAGAGTTGGATCATCATTTGACCTTTTTGGAGGAGTCAGTTTCTATTCTAGCCACAGATGTGAGGTAGTTGCATTCGAGAGCCATTCGTGTGGTGAAGGTCTGTTGGAGGCATTATTAAGTTGAGGAGGCTACCTGGTAGTACAAATATTAAATGCGAGAGTAGTTCCCCAACTTGTTTGAGACTCTAGGAACTTCTTAACTCTTACCTTCACAGATGAAAATCCTCTAGTAGTGGATGTTGTAATGACACCCCTAGTCATTTATGCATTTATACCTTTTTTTGTTGTTTAGATCATTCCTATAGCAACTATAAGTAATTTATGACTTGTTGTAACTGATAGTTTTGTCAACTGGTTGTTCGTTTTGTTTTTATTCAAATTTCTATGTTTTGGAACTTTTGAACCTTGAATGGTTGATTTCAATCAAAAGTTTAGGAAGACGGCCTTAGAATGCAATTTTGATAGTTCCTTTAACTCCAGAAGGGCCATTTTAGGCTAGTGTCATTGTCACCTTTGGTCCCGAGGCATTCAGTGTTAGTTTGTGTCATTAGGCATTTCAAGTTTTAAGCTTTGGACTAAGTTTGACCTTGTTCAACATTCTTGGTAATCATACCCGATGAGAATTCCCTTAGTGTGGTTAGCTCTAGAATATCAAGTTTGGTCTAAAATGAACCTTTATGTGGATCTCGAGGCTTCTTAACTAATTGTGGGCCCTCTTAAGGAATTGGCGTAAAACAAAGTTTAGGTGTAGGACCTATTTTTTCAAAGAAGACCACAATTGGAAGTTTTTATAGCATTTTTGAGTTTGGAATGTCAAATTTGATTGGCCTACATATCTTATTTGCGTGCACGTGGTTCTAAACAAATCTCACTTGGTCTTAATGCTAGTGCCCCTAATTTTGCGGCCATAGGGTAGCTAAAGTGGCCTTCACTTTTGCGGTCAGTACTTTGCTTTAGCAGGGTAGGCCAGCCAGGCAACAACCACTTTAGCGAGCTTGGCTAGCTCGGGCCTTGCCGCTTGAGCAACCCTAGCATCGCTTTAGGATTCTCCACTTTAGCGTCCATGGGATCAATTTAGCGCGACCCACCTTTTCTTTACCAGACTCTTTAATGGAGTAGCCGCTTAAGCGTCACCAACATCAGTCTTAAAAATATAGGTATGCGATCAGCTCCCCTTGTTATTTTCAAATTGTTATTGTTGGAGCTACGGGACTTTGTTTCTGATTATTTAAAGTTGATTGTGATCAGAGAACTTGGGGACAGCCATTAGTGTATTTTGCAAGCATGGGAGGCTTCAATTGATGTAAAATCTTCTTTTTAGAGGTTGTATTCCCTTATTTGGTGTTCTTTAGTTATTTAAAATTGCTTGCGTTGATTATCCCTATTTTGAGCCCAAATCGTGATTGATTTTGGAACACTTCTTCGGGAGATTGAATTGGTCTTTTTGAAAGAGTCATTTCTAGAATTTTTGGAGCCGGTCCCACAAATTTTTTGTTTTGACTCTAAATTGGTTCCATCTTCATTTTCTGTGATTTTAGTGGCTAAACGACCGTATTAAAGTTGTGATTCTATTCTTGATAGCATGGTATCATGAGGAAGTTCTACGCAAATGATAAGCTTCAAAGATGTGATTTGGAGGGTGTGTGGTTGGCCTAAAGGTAGGCTATGACTTCTCTTTGATCATGCTACTTTACTTTGAAATCATGTTTGAGGAGTATATTATGATTTTTAGGTTCAAAAGCATGCTGGCTAGGATATGTGATCATCGGTACCTTGTAGTTGTCATTGTTAAATGTTTGAGAATGTTTGGCCTTAGCCTTGGCTTAGATAAGTGCTTTCCATAGACTTAAAATATTTGGAGATACTTGGCCTTAGTTTTACCCCGAGATGATTTAGATGATTTACGTCTTTGTAGATTGGTGTAGCACACTTGAGTCTTATAGAATGAGCCTTAGATTAGGCGTTGAATCAGCTTTGATGACTTTCTATCCATTCTTCCTCTATGGCATGGTGAGATGCATTTACGATTTTGGGCTTCACTTGATGAGTTGGAAATGAAGTTGGTTCGAGCTTGGAGTATTGGTCTAATTACCAGAGAGTGGACTTTGTCCTATGAAAGTTCTATTATGATGATTCAACATGAGATCCTTCAGCAGCTCAGATGTTCACATATTAAAGGTTTGGTCACGCTACTCATTATCCTATACATAGTTGATTCCTTCTTGTCACATATTTAAGTATGGTCATGATGCTCTATATGCTCTACGGAGTTGATAAACTTTGGCTACAACCTATTGCCCCTTTGGGGAACATCTTCTATACGTGGTGTGGGCTCTACACCCTTTAGCTTTGGGTGGCTCTTATTGGTTACTTGCCTTCTCCGTCTCTAAACTTGTCGTGACTTATTCTTAGTAGATTTAGCTATTTTGTGTACATGTCGAGCTTATAGGGGTCGATTCGAGTTCTTACTTAAACTTGCGTACAAGTGTACCATCTAGGCTTGTGGGGGTCTAGTTAGTTTAGTTAGGTGTACTTAGTTCATTTCTATCTTAGTACACTCATGTGCATTTCATTAAATTCTGCATTGACTTCTGTTTTGTCTAAATTCTATCATTTCATATGGCTTTTACTTTTCCTACTCCGTCTCCCTATGATGCCTACAGAGTACCTATTATTTTGGTACTCAAGCTGCACTGCGCATCTGTTTCGTGATACAGGTGCGAGCACCAACTGTAACACCCCAGATTCTAAAAGAAAGAAAAATGCAGATTTTCATAAGTTGCAGGTGCAACCAAAGAGGCCATCTATGGATTGTATGGTGAAACGCAGACCGTAGGTGGGGTCCGTCGTTCACCACATACAACCCCCTCATAGAACCCTAGAAAAATCCAGCTAAGTCTGGACCCACTCAAGGACCTACGAACCGTAGGTCAGACCACGGTTCGTGGTCTAGGCTGTGGTTCAAATCCCCCAGATCCCATCCTCTTAAGTCGATCGATGGACTAACAGGACATGCTATTAGTTGGTCCATGGTCCGTCTGTTAGGCTCGTCGTTGGCCCCGTCAGATTTTAAGTAGGGGTCATTTTGGTCTTTTCCCCTATGCGTTGGACACCTAAATGACGTTGTTTAACCCCTAAACTACGTAGTTTTGGTCAGTTTTAACCTAGTAGCTTAATCAGAACCTACCCTAATCAATCATTCACATAAAATTCAAGAGGAGAAAAGAGTTGACCCAAACCCCTCCAAGAACGCAACAAGATCTCGCCAGTTCCAGCTTCTAAATCGAAAGATTTCTCCATGAATTTTGTCACCAGGTATGTGGGATTTCATTGGTAGATTCCTCTCTTCCACTAGATCTCTAGAATTCAGTCATATTCTTGATTCCCTTCATATTATCTAGATCTAGGGTTTCTTGAACTTTAGAAAATTGTTGCTATTTAACTGTTAGAATATTCCAAATTAGATTATCATGTTGTTGTAACACTGTTGCTTAGTTTCTTGCATGAAATTTAGAACCCTAGTGGTGTCGATTCAGTTAGTTCATGAATTACACTAGCTAGGTTAGTTTAAACACATATACATGCCTCAGATTTCAAATATTTCAGTGTTAGTTATAAATGTTGCATTCTCAGTTAGCATGTCAAAATATTGAGCTATCCAGTATAATTCAATTATGTTATGTTGTTCACATTTCTCATTGGGAGTAAGCTTAGACCGATTGGACTAGGGTTCAGCATGCCCATATAGTCCCAGAACTACGTGCCCCGTAGGTTAATATGTCCCCTCTGTGGGCATTACATTTAGTGATCACGCCAGCATGCCTCTATACCCTTGGCAAAGTATATTGGGTCCTCTCGATGGGGCATATACATCGGACTCCATGTTTAGCTCACGTGGTTTTCTGTCGATTATTAGTAGTTCTCACAGTCAGACTGTAGTGCATTTGACCAGGTTCCCAATTATATATTCAGTATTCAGTTTCAACATGTTATGTACTTGGTCATTGCATTCAGTTTAGTTCATATTCAATATTATTTAGTATATTCATCATGTTCAGATTATATCATTGCACAGTATGCTTTGTTTAGTTATATGTTTGTTCAACTTTATCATATCATGTACGCTCAGTACTTTCCAAGTACTGACGCATACTCTGTGCTACATATTTTTGTGATGTAGGTTTAGGTCCTCAGCATTCATCTGTCGTGTAGATCGGTTCCTGATCCGTATTTAGCAGTATTAGTTGTGATTCCTTACTCTTAGAGGATGATATACATGTTCTTTTACATTCAGTCTTTCATTTTAGTTTCAGTTTTGCTAGAGTTGGCTGGAGGCATGTCCCAGCATCTCTAGTCTGAGGCTTATTTCAAACATAAACAGATTCAACTTTAGTATTTGAGTTATAATTCAGTATTCTAAACTCTTTTTCAGTATTTATATATTCAGACTTAGATTGAGTATTCCCCATCATTTAGTTTAGCTCATGTTTTTAGCTTCCGCATCAGTTTAACTTTCTGACATATTCAGTTATGCTTATGATATGCCATCTCAGGGTTAGCTTAGGGTCATTCGTGGTTCTAGGTCCCGTATTTATGTCAAGGGGGTAGCCTTGGGGTGTGACAAACTTGGTATCAGAGCATTAGGTTCAAGAGTACTAAGATGTATGAAAAGCCGTACTAAGTAGAGTCCTTTTCATGATGTGTGAAGTACACCACATCTAATGATAGAAAGGCTATGAAGTGTTATAGGAAAACTTCACTTTCTTGCTATTCTTAAAGTGTGTGGGTGATCCAGCATCTATAGTGCCATTAGAAAGTGTGGTTGTGAAGGACAGTCTCACCTATGAAGAGGGGCCAGTTGAAATCCTTGATCGTCAAGTTCGGAGGTTGAGAGACAAAGAGGTAGCTTCAGTGAAGGTTTTGTGGAGTAGTCAGTCGGTAGAAAGAGCTACCTGGGAAGCAGAAGCAGCCATGAAGGCCAAGTATCCTCATCTCTTTCCTTTCAATTCTGTTTCAGCCTTAGGTAATAGTTCCTCTCTAGTCTCTCAGTTACTTTTGCGTAAAATTAGTCTCCGTATCATGTTCCCTCAATTTTAATTGTTTTTTCAGCGTGTTTGCATGTTTTTAGAACTCAGTTTAGTAAGAAATCAGGTTCTAGTACTTAGTGGTAGGATGTGCAGCTCTTTCCCTCCATATTCAGCTAGTTTAGACTTCATTTGAGGATGAATGTTCTCAAATGGGAGATAACGTAACACCCTCGATTCTCTAAGAAAGAAAACTGCAGATTTTCAGTAGTTGCAGGTGCCACCAATGAAGCCATCTACGGATCGTAGGGTGAAACACGTACCGTAGGTCGGGTTCGTGATTTGCCACCTGCAACCCTCTCATAGAACCCCAGAAAAATCCAGCTAAGTCTGCACCCGCGCAAGGACCTACGGATCAGAGGTCACACCATGGTTCGTGGTCTAGGCCATTGTTTAGACCCCCCCCCCCCTGATCCCATCCTCTGAAGCCGATTGACGGATTGACTGGACAGGCTGTCAGTCGGTCCATGGTCCATCGGTCAGACCCATCGTTGGCCCCATCAGATTTAAAGTTGGGGTCATTTTGGTCTTTTCCCTATGCGTTGGACACCTGAACTACGTCGTTTAACCCCTAAACTATGTAGTTTTGGTCAGTTTTAGCCTAGTAACTTAATCAGAACCTACTCTAATAAATTATTCAACAAAAAATCATTGATCTTAGAGCAAAAGATGAGAAAGAGGTGACCCAAACCCCTCCAAGAACGTTGTAAGTTCTCATCAGTTCCAGCCTCAAAATTGAAAGATTTCTCCGTGAATTTCGTCACCATGTATGTGGGATTTCAATGGTGGATTCCTCTCTTCCACTAGGTCCCTATAATTTAGTTAGAATCTTGATTCCCTTCGTATTATCTAGACCTAGGGTTTCTTAAACTTTAGAAAATTGTTGCTATTTAACTGTTAGAATATTCCAAATTAGATTATCATGTTGTTGTAACACTATTGCTTAGTTCCTTGCATGAAATTCAGAACCCTAGTGGTGTAGATTCGTTTAGTTCATGAATTAAACTAGCTAGGTCAGTTTAAACACATATGCATGCCTAAGATTTCGAATATTTCATTGTTAGTTATAAATATTGCATTCTCAGTTAGCATGTCAGATTATTGAGCTATCCAGTATAATTTAGTTATGTTATGTCGTTCACATTTCTCATTGGGAGTTGGCTTAGACCGACTAGACTAGGGTTCAACGTACCCGTAGAGTCCCAGAACTACATGCCCCGTAGGTTATAAGTCCCCTCTATGGGCGTTCCATTTAGTGATCACGCCAGTCATGCCTCTATACCCTTGGCAAGGTAAATTAGGTCCTTACGATGGGGCGTATACATCACACTCCACGTTTAGCTCACGTGGTTTTATGTCAGTTAGTAGTAGCTCCCACAGTCAGACTCTAGTGCATTTGACCAAGTTCCCAGTAATATATTCAGGTTCAGCATGTTATGTACTTGGTCATTGCATTCAGTTTAGTTCATATTCAGTATTTTTCAGTATATTCATCATGTTCAGATTATATCATTGTGCAATATTGTTTAGTTATATGTTTGTTCAACTTTATCCTATCCTGCATGCTCGGTACCTTCCAAGTACTGACACATACTCTACGCTACATATTTTCGTGGTGTAGGTTCAGGTTCTCAGCATTCAACTCACGTGTAGATAGGTTCCCGATCCGTATTCAGTAGTATAAGTGGTGAGACCTCATTTTTCGAGGACGATAGACATGTTCTTTTACACTCAGTCTTTCATTTTACTTTCAGGTTTGGTAGAGTTAGCTGGGGCATGTCCCAGCATATCTAGTCAGTTAGAGGCTTATTTCAGACATAAACAAATTCACCTTGAGTAATTGAGTTATAATTTAGTATTCCAAACTATTTTTCAGTATTTATATATTCAGACTTAGATTGGGTATTCTCCATCATTTAGTTTAGCTCATGTTTTTAGCATCCGCATCAGTTTAACTTTCTAGACATATTCAGTTATGCTTATGATATGCCAACTCAGGGTTAGCTTGGGGTCATTCGTGATCCTAGGTCCCGTGTTTATGTCAAGGGGGTAACCTCGTGCGTGACACCAACTACTAGTGGTGATTCCATGAGCCTGTTACATCTTGGATCAGAGGTTAGAGTGAGAACTTGGCATTTTTGCCTTAACTTTCTCATTCTGTATTTTGGATAGCTAGTCTTTTGCTTTTGAGACAAGATTTCTATTTGGGTCCACTTTGGGACTTGTACTTATTTGTTTAGACATCTCTGTACTTGTAACTTCCAAGTTTTGGGAGAGACCTCCTATATATATATATATATATATCTTCTGGTTTGTATCTATATGATATTCCATTTTGTCTTAATGAATTATTGATTCTACTTTGTTTCTACCCTTATTTTCATTACCTTTTGTTCAGGATTATGGGTTGGCTTACCTATTGGTGGGTTATATTGGGTGTCATCATGACTTGAGAGATCAGATGTTAAGGTTGTTGAAATGCCCTCATTTGACCACACATTTGATATTGATAGCTATGAATAATTGCTAGTTCTTAGTAACGATAATGTCTTTTAATAGTTTTGCTATTGTGCTAGAATGAAAATCATTCATATAGAAAAAGAAAGAAAAATAAAGTTAAGTGTTGCCAAAAGAGAAATCTGACGGTAAGCTGAGCAAATCGTCAAACCTATGATGGGCCATTAGGAGAACCGTCACACTTGCAGAGATGTAACAAATTTTTTAAGTTCATCTGACATCGAAGGAAATGGGTCGCATGTCACGACTCTGATGGGTTATTAGGCGTAACATCACAGTTTCTTAGTAAGGACTACTTTCTGCAGCTCAATTGAGGATGAAGGTGATAGACCATCAGATCTCTGATGGGCTATCAGGTGAAGCTTCACACTCAGCATGGTTATCATTACTCTTTGAAGAATAGACTACGATCGAAGGGACAGAGCGTTACCCTGGTAAGGGGACGTCAGGCGAACCTTAAAATAGTAACTATCTTTTATTAAATTTTCAAATTCCAGGAACTATAAAAATTACTTTTAGAGTTTATTTTAGCACTTTGTTTTTAGTGAAGAACACAGCACGCTTGAATGAGTTTTGAATGAAAGATTAACATTGTTTTCTTGAAGTCAAAATGTTTGATTGTCTCTACTTTTTGTAAGTAAATTCTTGTTGAATGAATACAATTATCTTTTTTGTTTCAATTATCATGAGTAAATAAAACCCACAACCAACGGTTGTGGACTCCATGACGACTCGACCTAAAAATGAGATTTTTACGAAATGATCTTGTTTGAGTAAAAAAGCATTGAACTTGGAAAAAGAGTTAATAACAAGGATTTGAGGTTTTGAACTCTTCTAATGGTTAATGTTGTAGCAAGATTAACCAACTTTGAGTAAAAATCTTTTGAAATGAGTGAAACACTTTTCATTAAAAAACAATAAAAGTCATAGGCATTTAATTTGGTTGAGAAACAATTAAATGTAGCATAAGTTTGATAAACTTGTATAAGAGCAATGAAAGATGAAATTTTGTACTAATCCCAAAATGGTTAAACAACCTTGGTGAACATGATTCTTGTTAATTCTCTATATAAATTCTCTACTATGTGATATTGTTGATTGTTACATGTTACAAAGTTGTTCTAAAAAAGAAACCCCAAATTCTCCCATATTTCCTAATTATCTTTGATATAAGTAGCTAATAGTAAATAACAAAATACGACAGTTTGTAATGACCCGATTGGTTATTTTTGCAAATTTTATTTAAATTACCATTTTACCCCTCTCGATATTGACCCCGAATTATTTTGATTGACTTTGAAAGTTGGTGTCATACATTGACTAAAAGGTTGAGAATTTGTGTATTTTTTATTTTGAAAGGATTAAGTTGCTTGAAAATGGTTTTCGAAGCCTTTTGGAATGTTGAGTGTCGGAATGGAATTTCATCAGTTCCAAAATGTGGAAATTGGTCAGAGAGATTTTTCAAGTATAGATTCAGAGTCTTTTTGAGGATTTGATGTCCTATTGGAAATTTGTGAAATTTAAGCCTTTGGGTTGACTTTGGTCAACATTCGGGCTTCAAATGCTCATATCAGAATTTCAAAAGTTCCATTAGATTCAGGGGATGATAATAGGCCTAAGTGAGGTCTTGGTTGAATTTTGAGAGGTCCCAAGCTTGATTTGTTCTTTTTAGGTGTTATGTTTATTTCTTGTGACTTTCACGAGTTTTAGGTGAAGAAGATCTCAGATTCGTATTGAAATGGTCCAATTCTTACTAGAACATCAGATATAGTTAATATGCATATATGGTTTGTATGTATGGGGTTTGGAATAAATCCCGAGGGTCTTTTAAATGATTTCAGTATTGGTTGATTTTCTGGTGCAAAAATTATTTACCCTTTGCCTGTGTGATAGGCCTTCCGCTTAAGCGACCTTCACTTTAGCAAAGGTGTGATTGCTAAAGTGAAGGTCAGGCTCTTGACAGTTTCACTAAAGTGAACCAGAGTTCGCTTTAGCAATGGTTGCTTAAGCGAAGTCTGGTTCGTAAAAGAGAGACCCTCCATTTTTGCATGGTTCAATTAAGCAACATCAGAGGGGGTTTATGCCCACCATTTTCAGGGTTTTAGTCATTTTTCCCCATTTTGAGCTTTGTAAAACCCTTGAGTTGATTTTGAAAATATATCTTCTGCTAAATCATTTAGCTATGATTTTGAGACCCTAAAACTTTATTTCCCTTTGGTTATTTATGGATTTGAACATCAAAACATGGGATTTTGATTGGCAAATGGCAACATTTTCCAAAATCTTGAGTTCTTAACTAAAATGGTGATTGTAAACTGATTTTAATTCCTTTTTTCAAAATGGTTTTCACCAATGAGTTCCAAATGCCTTGGGTAATATTTTCAAGTAAAGATTTTTGGATTCAAACCACATTTTCGGAATTGGGTTTTTGAGTTGAATGAACCATTTTTCAAAATGTAAGAGTTGAGAGTTGTTATTTATGGAATCTTATTGTGGTTACTAGATTGAAATAGATTGTGAGGCATTGGATATTATTTTAAAGGGGAAGACTCAAGTCTTGGATTGACTATTTGATTGAATTGAGGCAAGTGACTTTCAAAACTTTGTTAAACTAGTTGATTCATGTATTTCTTTCATTATGTGTGCTGGGGAGTAATAAGAATGAGGTAAAGGGTTTATTGTTCCACTTGTCTAATCTTAATGAATAATGGAGGGGTTAAATAAAAGGCAACATGTTGATCACGATACTTGTGAATTTTCCTTGTTGTGAGCCCTAATGTGTTGATTGATGGAAAGATTTGATGGCATTATTATGGACTTGAATTGTTTGAGTTATTATCTCTTTCTTGTGTGAGATTGCTTATTAGCATTTATTTTTGTGCACCATGATGAGACATGTGATAGTTATTGATGTCGAGGTCATTTTCCCAAAGTGTTATTGATGATGAGGTGATTTCTGGCAAGAGATATGATGTCGAGGTCATTTCTAACAAATGATTTTAATGCTGAGGTTAGTTCCAGTGAGTGGTACGGATATCGAGGTCATTACCGATGAGTGTTACATATGTTAAGTTCATTACCGGTGAGTTCATGAATAATGGGTGGTTCTCAGGAGTTCCAATCGATATTGTGCATGATAAATATTAGTATCTTGTGTTTAGCATACTTGATTAATGTGCTTTTATGAACTTGATGGTTGTGACTGTTATAACTGACAATTGTGGTTATTATAGTTGATACTTGATTATTATTGGACTGTGACTACTAGACTATAATTATGAGAACTTGTGAATTGTGTATTGTGAACTGTTAGGTTTGTCTGATTTTTATGCACGTTGCAGTTTTAGGAGGTTCGATTGGGATGAAAAGAGTACTCATTTCTAGCTAGATTTATCTTGTTTATTTAGTTACTTGCTCAGTACTGTGTTGGTTTGTACTCACTCCTTACTTCTACACTTGTGTAGATTCTGAGACCAGTTCCGTGTGATTGCTCTTTGATAACACTCAACTACATTTCATCTGATTCTAAGTGGTGGCGGTCGCTAACAAGTATAAAACCCTACTAAGAGTTGGGGTCGATCACGAAGGGAGTGATACGGTAAAGAATCCGATTACGAAGTAGAATGGTGTTCTAATCTTTTGTAGATGTAGACATTTTCACAACAAATAAAGTAAATGACAAGGGCTTGACAATTAATGTCAAATAGGGGATTTGGGTGAACAATTAACAACTACAAATAACTAGAAATAAACAAGTAGAGAGGGTTTCTTGGGAGTGTGATAAATGGAATGTCAATTTCTCTAAATGGGTGTATATTATTTACTAAAAATCGTTGAACCTCAGTGGGTAGGTTAGACTTTAGGTGCAATAGCCATTTATCAATCTACTGTCACAACTCAAGCGATTTCTTTCGAACCTCGACAAGCACAACACATCTTAACAACCCAATACCTTAATCAATCTACTTTTTCAAGATAGATTTGTAGGATTGCATTTAGATTCACTTTCTCAAGCTAAATCTACAATAACACAATCACTACAATCATCAACTAATAGTTTTAACTCTAAAACTCCTTTGTCAAGCAAACTTAGAGAACTGAACTTGAATTCATCAATTAAAACTCAAACTATTAATTGAACCCACTTTAAATCAACAATAAAATCAGTAAATAGTAACACCCATAAGTTAATTTAAATATTCAGCTACATAATCATACCCCCAAGAATGGGGGTTTTAGCCAAGCATAATAAAGAACAAGAAATCGTTACCAACTATGTTTTCCATCCGGTTCAGCAACAATCCACAAGTCTCCAAATGCTCAAATTTAAGCAAAAAATCAAACAAACCCTAAATCACTACTCAAAAAGTGTAAGAACAACGTTTAGAATGTTTAGGATAAAAAACCCCAGAACTGGACAATGTGGGAACTCTTTTCTTCTTTTGAAAATTGCATTTATACGTTCCCAACATTTCAGCCTCACAGTCACTCAGTGAAGTAAGTCAGGCTCGCTAACACGATTGGTGATCCGCCCAGTGCCTTCTTCTTGCCCTTTTTGGCTTGTCTTTCCACCCATTTCTCTGTAACTTTCAGTGAAGTAGGTCGGGCTCGCCGACCTAGTCAGTGACGCGCCAAATGCTCATCTTCTAGCCTTCTTGACATGGCTTTGCACAATCTCTTCTCTGCAACTTTTGGCAAGGTAAATTTATATCACCGAGCACTTCGGTGATACACCAAAATTCTCATTCCATCGCCAAGTTGGTTTTGTCCATGGGCTGACCTGCTGGAACTTTAGGCGAGCTGGAGGTCCACTTAGTGACTCGGTGAGTTGCTTTGGCGAGTACCAACCTTGCTTTCCTTCAACTTCATCTGCTTTTTCTCTCTTTTTTGCCCTGTATTGTCCATTCCCTGCTCTTTTGCCTTCATTGCTGCAAATTAGCATTTTAACATCAGTTTAGAGCATAAAATAGGCATTGAGGACACTAAAACTTTGAATATTAAGCCCTAACTAAGTCGAAATCCCCGACTCATCAACACCCTCAACTTAAACTTTTGCTTGTCCTCAAGTAAAACACAAGATCAATCAGTTCAACATAGATGTCTACAAATAGTGATACTTGAGACTCAACATGACTACACACAAAGTTCAACCTACCCAAGAAAAGTTTAATTGTGCACTACAAGTTTCAAACTGTAACCAGTCCTCATTAAATAGAAGTCAAGTTCACAATGCTTGCTTCAAATGTATATTCAAGCTCAACAAAAGTATTTGAATGCCCTCACATCAAGAATGATTCCATGCACACACAAAGCTCATCAAAATTTAAGAATTAAGGAATCAAAATCAACTCTCACACTCTCAAAGATAAACACATGCATGATTCTACCCATAGGCTTGCCCGTATTTTCCAATCAACATGGCATTCATCTAAATTAAGATCACTAAGGTCTTTCAAGGCTTGTAACGGGGCCGAGGGTAAATGTATGATAATTTTTTCTCAGTGAATCTTACCTTCATGAAGCATGTCTGGCATTTCACTTCTTCTCCTTTTTCTTTCACTCTTCTTGATTTTCACAAACCACCCTAAGTTCTTTCAAGCATAGAGATTCTTATATGACTCATTGGAAACCCCTTTTGTTTTATCCATGCACAAGTTTCATTGCAACATTCTTTTTCAATCTTTTTCTTCTTTTGCTTTTCTTTTCTTTTTTTTTATATAGAGGGCTTCCATCTTTTTTTAACACAATCCTTAAGGGTAAATGTTTCACAATATTTTTGACAAACTTCTTAACTTTCCTCATTTTTCACCACACCCCCAACTTTGGCCTAAGTTGGCCATTCAAACGGACCAATATTTCATGAAGGTTTTAGGTGGGGAGGAAAGAGGTCAAATGTGTTCATGTTTCATCCAAAGAAAAAGTTAGGCTCAAATGGTGCCAAGCTAGGTTCACACTATCACAAGGTGGTCATAAAGAGGTATACTAGCAATTTGGTTCACTCTCCAAAGTTTGTGCCTAATATCACTCTATCATTCGCCTACATTAGTCAATTGGACCAACGGGGCAACCATTAGGTATCACCAAGCACATATTTCAAGGCAATCTCACCACACACGGAATTAAATACAATTATCAATAAAGATTCTACAAGTTTAGCTCACGTGCAACGATCATCACAAGACTCATTTCAGTAATCGGATAGTCATAATGAGATGCTAAGATTTCACACATAGGGATAACAATGGGGCAGGATGGATGCAAAGGGGAGCAGGTAATAGTGTTAGTGGGGCAGTGTCGGATAGTATTTTTGCGGGGCAGGTCGGGTACAAAATATTTTAAAAGAAAAATATTTGGGGAGGGGTGGGTATGGGTTAGGGTTTCTTTTTCTTTTGAACTTAAACTAAATTAAAATTGGGCTTACAATGATACGACGAAACGCAATGGAGTGAAGCAAAGAAAAAACTCTGCCTCTCGGCTCTCTCTCACTAAATACCATAGAAAGATGAGGTTTTCTACTACCTTTCCCTCTGTTGATTCTTCAAAATGTACTACTCTCTTTATTATAGTTGATTCTGCTCCAAAAGCTCAATTTATTTCTCGGCTGAAAGAGTCACTATCCATAAAGCAGCTTCAACGTCCGCTAAGTAAGTTTTCTTGAACAGTCTATTCTCTATTCTTTTACTGGTTAACTCTAGTTTCACATAGTATAATCCAGTTGATTTAGTTAAGTATTTCAGCTTGCTGGCGAGATATTGTTTTTATTTGTTGAGTTTTACTATTTTTGGTTGATTAAGTTGAGTATTTGAGCTTGACAACAAGTGTATAATCCAAATTGATTGATTATTTGAATTTTTGAATCAGTGAGTGTTGAAACTATTTCAATCCGCAAATTTGTATGACTTTTAATGGCTAATTCTTGTATGTGTTTATCTAGAATCGGTCATTTTTCTTCATGTCTTGTACAATATGTTGTTACTTGATTTTGGTTCTGTAAAATATATGTAAATCTACTTCATATATTTTAATCGGAATTGATTTTGTATGTTTTGTTTCTCTTTGCTGATTTTCTTATAGTACTAGTAATAATTTGTTTATCTCTTCTTAATGTCTTCTTTTGTTGATTTAATTACGGTAAACTGATGGAGTCTCAAGACGAACAAAATCCAACGTGATCATCATCTAATATTGTCCCTATTGAGAATGAGAGTCAAATGCCTTCACAAACAAATGAAGCTACTAATGAAGTTATTAAAATTGAGCAAAGAAGATTTACTTATAAAGCTTGGCAACATTTTAAACTAGTGAAGATTGATGGTTTCCATTTAAGTGTTTGTAGGTATTGTAATTCTCCTATCAAATCGACTAGAAATTGTGGGCCAACATCTATGTTAGAACATTTTCGTAGATGTACCAAAAAGCCAACTAACTTGATAACTGAGGGTGGTTTGGAAGTGAATGATGGCAGCCAGCAACAATACTTTGATCAAGATGTTTCAAGAAGAGAACTTGCTCCTGCCATTATTTTGCATGAATATCCACTGTCCATAGTTGATCATGTGGGATTTGGAAAGTTTGTTGCTAGTCTCCAGCCTTTGTTCAAAATGGTGTCAAGAAACACAATCAAGAATGATATCTCGAAGATTTGATAATCTAAAATCTAAAACGTGCAAGTTACTGGAAACACTCACATATAGAATTGCAATAAGAACTGCCATGTGAACTTCTGACAACAATAAAAAAGGGTTCATGGCTATTACAACACATTTTATTGACGACTCATGGAGGCTTCAAAGTCATATTTTAAGATTTGTTTATGTTCCTGCCCCTCATGATAAGGATACTTTTTGTGGCGCGTTGCTCAATTGTTTGTTAGAGTGGAATCTTGAAAGAAGAATATCAACGATTATAGTTGATAATTGTAGCACTAACAATGCTATGATGAAGACCTTGTTAGATGAGAAACTTTGCAAAAAATATTTGTTGTTGATGGGGTGGGTATTTCATGTGGGTTGTGTTGCACATATCTTAAATTTAATTATGCAAGAAGGGCTAAAGGTGAAAGGAGATAGTATTAAAAGCATGCGTGATAGTGTCTTATATCTGATAGGGTCATTGGGAAGAATTGAAAGATTTGATGAATTTGCACGTTTGCTACATTTTTCATGTACCAAAAAGTTAGAGTATGATTGTCCAACTCGTTGAAACTCATCATTTCTAATGTTGAGAACTGCAATTGAATACAAAGAGGTATTCAAAAGTTGAGTCTAACGGATGCCAATTATCGTTGTTTTCCAACCGAAGAGCAATGGAGTGAAGTAGAGGATGTTTGTGGTAAGTTGAATCTCTTTTATCATATTACTGAACAATTTTTAGGAATTCAGTATCCTACTTCAAGTTAATATTTTTCTAAAGTTTGTGAAGTTAAGCTCGAATTAGAAGAATGGCTAAAAAGTTTCAATACTTTGATTAAAAATATGGCAGAAGCAATGTTATTAAAGTTTCTAAAATATTGGAATGATATGAATATATTCATGGGAGTAGCTGCAATTGTTTATCCGAGATATAAAATGAAGTTAGTTGAGTTCTATCTTCCACTAATTTATGGTGAAGAAGCTTTGACTAAAATTCAAGAAGTTCGTACTCACTATGATGATTTATTTAAAGAGTACAAGAGTAGAATATTTTCTCCACATGAGTTAGTTGAAGCATCTAGTTCAAATGAAGCCATTGGCCTTTCGGAAAGTGATCGACTATCAAACTTTGATAGATTTGTTGCTTCCAGTAGTGCTATTGCAGAGATAAAATCAGAGTTTGATATGTATTTAGAAGAGAGTTTGTTACCTCGAACTCCATCATTTGACAATTTAAGTTGGTGGAAGACAAACGGATTGAAATTTCCTACTAAAAAAAATGGCTCATGACCTCTTAGCCATTCCCGTGTCTACTGTTGCTTCTGAATCGGCATTTAGCACTAGTGGAAGGTTGATTAGTCCACACTGCAGTAGACTCAAACCTACTACTTTGGAAGCTTTGATGTGTGCTCGCACTTGGTTATGGAACGAAATAAATGGTAGCTAACTTTTCAGTGACTTGTTATTTTAGCAATTTTTTCAGTTCTTAATACTTTAACCACATACTTTTCATCTTAGGTTTGACTTCAAGCATTGATAGAGTTTCATGTACGATCTTGTTGGATGAAGAAGAAGAGACGGATTCAAGTTGTAGACCATTTGGAATGCCATGATATAGTTTATAGAAGACATTGTTAATTTTTATCTTTTGTTTTTAAGAGTTGGTGTTGCTTTAAATTGTAGGTTGTTGGTTTTATAAAGATTGGTTCTTTAGGTTTGCTGTTTGGAATCCTTATTGTTGTAATAGGGCATAGAGAGTTTTTTTATTTTCTTGAATGTGATTAGTAGTTCCTTGGAGAGTCTTTTGATTTTGTTAAATGTGATTAGTTGTCTTTTGTTGTTGTAACATTCAAGAATGTGATTAATAATATCTTGTAATTGGAATCTCAATTGTTGAAGTTAAAAAATTCTTGGATTTCATATGTGGAGTTGGATGGAAATATATGTTCAAAATCAGTTTTGGTGTTTCAACTTGTCTGTGCAAATAGTTTGTGTAGATTTTACTTTTTACAAGTATAACAATGTGAGTTAAAAGATTTTAGTGTTTTTAGTGATTTTTAGTCAATTTGGTGAGTGAATATAACTTCTGCTTTGTAGTGAATGGAAACTGCTCAAAAGACCAGAATCAAGATAATATAATATTAACATTTGAAAGATACCACCTTCGAAATCCGCATGATAGCTATTTAAATAACACACTGCCTTCAACAAAAGAATTAAGCATTGTCAGTCAGGGCGGGGCGGGGCAGGTTCATGTGGAGCGGGGCGGGATGGGGCAAGATAAAATAATCATGCTATGCGGGGCGGAGAAGGGTGGGGTAAAGACTTTGCAGGTTTAACCCTCACCCGCCCCGCCCCTCCCATTTGCCATTCCTATTCACACATGACTTATGCAACTCAAATTTTTCCCTATTGGAATTGAACAAACATATTGTACAATCAAGAGCACTATTAAAGTCATCAGTATTGATCGCAAGAGATACTCAAATATGCAAAAGAAGAACCACACATTTACAGACACAAAAATCAAGAGGTGAATATGAATTCGGATGAAAAACCTAACACTCACATTAAAAACCAAAAACCAACAGTCATAAACATAAGCATCCAAAATAAGATTGATACAACCCAAGGGGATAGGTATGACGATACCTCACCCCGCCAAATAAAACCTAACATTGTCCTCAATGCAAAACAAAATAAATGTCTCAAAAGTAAAATAAGAAAAGAGTCAAGATCCCTCAGTCAGGCTAAGCCTGAGGTGAACGCTGCATTTCTGGGGCTCTCTCAATCTGGGCATCAGTGTCCGACTCATTACTATCAACAACCTCTACTCCATTGGAGCCAATCATCCACGTGTCCCGAAGAAAAGCCTTCATAGCCGTCTGCACCATCGCACCCTCTAAATCCCCAAAATCATGATACACAGCCGCATCACGGGTCCCAAGCTCCTTCTCATTAGTCTTTGGAGCGTCCGACTCAACATCATCATCAGCTATAGCAGCATCTCTGGTCGGAGTAGCTGGAGGGATCTCATAAATGACTGGCATCTCTATGCTTGGAACCTTCGGAAGATCCACAGTGCCGAAAACATAGAAAGATCTGTGGATTTGAGCTCATCCACATCACGCCTCAATCCAACAACATCAACTCTCAAGGTTGTAACATTAGCAGACTGGTGAGCTCCCTACTCACATGCCTAAACTCGCACCATGAAGGTGTCCAAGGCTAGGCCATGTGCGGCGATCAACTCTCAGTGCTCTCGCAACTCAGCTCAGATAGGGGCCAGGACAGCAACAATAGCCCGGTCAATTAGTCTGGGAGCAACTGCCTTGACTCAGAAAGCACATATCAACATATTGGACTAGATGACCCATCTTGTAGAGCATCACCTGTGTCAACGGGAGGCGGGAGGCATCAACAGTAGTAGTAGCAGACATAGAAGGAGCAATATAATTAGTACTAGGAGTACCTAAAGGCTCACCGACCTGAGTGGGAGGGGTTGTATCTGCCTCCATTATATCTATATTGACGGTCGGAGATGTGTCCACCAGCACTGCTCTTCTCCGCTAAGCCTCGTCCCTGGTGTACTCTGCCTTAATCTTCTGGATGTCAGTAAAGGAAGTGGGAGTCACTTCCACATCTGTCTTCACCACAAAGGGCACTCGAGCACGCAGGCACAACTCCGTGATCAGCATCCGTCATCTCATTCTTAATGATCAATTCGATACTTAGTCTATCCCAGTAAATAATAGAACCCAAAAAAGCTATCTTGGGATGTCGAAGTATGGATTCATTCTGGGATGGCAACAGTGTGCTGCTAATTAATCTGAACCAGTACTGCTCTGATACATTCATATCCTTCTTCTATATGTAGACCCTTGGCTCGACCCATGGCGGTGTTATGTCAAAAATCAAAACGGACAACCACCTATTAAGGTCTTCCAGGGTCTTCTTCTGAATTTTATCTGCCAAGAAGTGTATTATATTGATGGTTCACCCTAATGCCTCATTAATATCCAAACTGCTGCATTTAACCTTTTTACCTCGCACCACCACATGATTAACCGGTACAAATGAACTGGCCTTCTTCTTCCCCTTCGGGACCAGCCTCTCATACTCTGAGTAGAACTCCCGGACCCAAGAAGGTATGTATGAGCCTTGGGGCTCTGTGAAGCACTCTAATTTGTGGAACCGAATGATGTCCCACACATCTGGATACATGCCCACCATTCCATTAGTGGACAACCTTTTCTCTTCCAATATTGTACGCAACCCGTCAGCCTTCAATCTATTCATCGAGTGAAGTGGAGGTGCCTGTACCGGAGGCCCTGGTGGTGCCTTCTCAGCAGTTTGTGTTGGAGGTGGAGGAGTGATTGGGTGTCTAGCCGGATCATGCACCGCTTTAGAGCACAACTCAGCCCGTCTCCTCTGAAGAGTTTGGTCACCCTCTAGCTCGGACACAGAGGTTGGCAATCTAGACCCCGAATTATCCTCATGATCAGTTTCTTATGTGGTGAGGTCAGTGTCATAGATGCCCATGTTGTCGGAGTTGTATTCAACTAGACTCGGCTCCACAGGACCCTTCCCGTTATTTATGCCTTTTCCCTCTGTCGGAGGATGTTTGGGCCATGTTGATCGTGGTGGGGCAACCTCTTCAGAAATAACCACTCCTCGTGCTCTCTTTCAGAGTGGTTGGTTCTTTCGGGAACTTTAGGTCTAGCCATATCTGCAAAACAACACATATCGAACCAATGCATTTGAAACAGGTCAGTGAAACATCAAGTTTAAAATTTGCAGAAAGACTGGGCGACTAGTTCGACGAGTCGCCGAACTCTTTCGATGAGCTATAGAGGGCTCACTAAAAGTAACAGAACAAAGACATACAGAAAAAAACACAAGTCGGCGAGGTCCAAGGTCAATCGGTAAGTCGCTGAACTCATTTGATGAACCAAAGTAGCTCGCCGAATATCACAGAATGCTTTGAAAAATTTGGTTTGAAAAAGTGCGATCACAAAGACATTCTACTAGTCGTCGAGTGAACTCGGCGAGCACAAGCTATTGCGGAATGTTAATGAGGCTAGCAGTTAACTTTCAAGGTAAAAAAGATGATCACAAAGATATTTGGTGAACCATCGAGTTAGTCGGCGAGCTTGACTAAGCTCATCGAACTACCTCTCGTGCCAGATTTGTATCCCTACTTCCAATTTTCAGTGCAAAGCATACAAGAACAAAATTAAAGCATTATTCTATACAATTAACACCTCGCCCATATCAGTACCAACCCCGGGTTACTCAGACTTCCCTTATTTTATCTAAAATCAACCAATCAACGTCTTTTACCCTTAAGAATGATGTCACATGCTCTATCATTGGGTAAATTCAGCTGATATAGACAATTTGGGTTACTCAGACTTCACCCACACCTGACCCAACATGCTACAATATGAACTAAATTGGAAGTGTAAAAGTGCAAGAGTCAAAAAATGTAAAATAAAAGGGAGTTTTGAATTTAAAACGATTAGAATCCTTTTTAACCCTTCAGTTCGCGCCGCAATCGGTGGTACCCACTTATGTCGCTGACCCATTCGGCGATGCACCGAATGGTACTTTTTCCCGCCAAAGTTACCAGAACTCTAACCCTTTGGTTGGTCAAAAAGGCAATCTACATCGGGTTCGCTGACCCTCTCAACGATTCACCGAATGGTATCTGAGCTCGCCCAACAACCCCATTTATCCCAAATTTCAAATTTTCAACCTGCACATCTAACAACCGTTATTTAAACAACAAAAATAAAAAAAATAAAAACTAAAACTTGGGTTGCCTCCCAAGAAACATCTTATTTAATGTCGTGGCATGACGAAGACATGTTTTCAAGCTTTATTCTTTGGGTTAAGAATGGTAACACTCGGTAAACCTCCTTTTGGTCTTGCATTTGAATGAGTCAAGATTTGACCAATCTGTGTTTCCAACTACTCAATAGATACTGAGTGTGAAGTAATTGTTTGGTTCAGAGAAAAGACATCATCTTTCATTTCCTTTAGCACCTTGGCTGATTCTACCACTTTATTGAGAATGCGAGCAAGCATATCTTCGGTGTGGAAATTTTCAGGATCAAACCTTGGTTCTTTTGGCTTTTGACGCTCATGGGGAGGTAAGTATCGATCTTTCCCCCTAACCCTCTCTCTCCAATTCGTACCACGGTCACCCTCATTCCCTCTCTCGGTCTCTCCAACCGTCATTATAATCTCTGTTCCAACCTTGATTTCCACCCGATCTTGGATAGTTCGGATGGAAACCTCCTTCCTGATTTGCTAAGAAGTGTACTTTTTCATTGTACAAGGCCTCAAAATGAACTTCATATGGATTCACTCCACTAACTCCGACTACATTCAAGACTTAGAACCACTCTACATGACACATTTCGTCAATATATCCAATTGGGTCATCATATTGGTCATGTTTTCATCTCGTTCTTGGTTCTTTTCCATTTGTTCCTTTGTCATCCTGAAGTTCAAAGGAGACACATGATCTTCCCTAGTGTACCAAGCATGATTGATTTTTGTCATCTCATCAAAGAAGGGTAGATGCTATGTCAAATGGTTATTGCATGATTCCTCCTCGAACGAGTTGGTCTGCCACACCCTTGTTGACTGAGTCGAGGCTCTGGTAGAATATTGTAGCAACACATTGTTTAGGTGTCCATGAGTTGGACATTGGAGCAGCAACTTCTGAAACCTCAACCATGTCTTTTGAATAGGTTCACCATCCACTCGCTTAAAGTTTTGAATATTATCCCTCAACTTCACTATCTTCGAGGTTGGGAACAACCTTACATAAAACGCATCAGTGAGCTCCTCCCCAGAAGTGATTGATTCCTTTGGTAAATCGGCCAACCACTTTGTTGCGTCCCCCACTAGCAAAAAGGGAAATAAACAAAGTCGGACCGACTCCTGAGTGATGTTCTTGAAAGAAAATGGCCCACACACATCCACAAAGTTTCAGATGTGGTCATGAGGGTCCTCAGTAGCAAGACCTACAAAGAGACCCTTCATTTGCAACAACTACAACATAGTTTTGGTCACATGAAACACCGCATTGTCCACAGTCGGAGGCAATCGAATAACACCTGCACTTCCCAACTGATCTTCATTGACATCGTACAAATTACCAATGTCATCATTGTTCCCATGTTGGCTGGGATTGCTTCCATTAACACTCATATCTTCACCTGTTTAAGAGAAGCCAACAAAGAACAAAAATAAGTTGATTCAACTACAACAAAAGCAATTCACAACCAAACTTCACTAAAAGATTTCTAAACACCATTCCCCAACAGCGGCACCATTTTTTATAACGCTCAACTACACTTCATCTGATTCTAAGTGTAGGCAGTCGCTAACATGTATAAACCCAACTGACAGTTAGGGTCGATCCCACAGGGAGTGATACAGTAAAGAATTTGATTACAAAGTAGAATGGTGTTCTAATCTTTTGTAGATGTAGACCTTTTCACAAAAAATAAAGTAAATGACAAGGGTTTGACAATTTATGTCAAATAAGGGATTTGAGTGAATAATTAACAACTACAAATAATGAGAGTAAACAAGTAGAGAGGGTTTCTTGGGAGTGTGATAAATTGAATGCCAATTTCGCTAAATGGGTGGTTATTATTTACTAAAAATTGTTGAACCTCAGTGGGTAGGTTAGGCTTTAGGTGCAATAACCATTTCTCAATCAACTATCACAAATCAAGCGAGTTCTTTCGAACCTCGAAAAGCACAACACATCTTAACAACCCAATACCTTAATCAATCTACTTTTTCAAGCTAGATTTGTAGGATTGCATTTAGACCCACTTTCTCAAGCTAAATCTGCAATAACACAATCACTATAATCATCAACTAATAGTTTTAACTCTACAACTCCTTTCTCAAGCAAGCTTAGAGAACTGGACTAGACTTGTATTTTCAAATACAATTCATCAATTAAAACTCAAACTATTAAGTAAACTCACTTCAAATCAATAGTAAAATCAGTAAATACTAACACTCATAAGCTAAATGAAACATTCAACTACATAATCACACCCCAAGAATGGGGTTTTTAGTCAAACATAATAAAGAACAAGAAATCGTTACCAACTATTTTTTCCATGTGGTTGAGCAATAATACAAGTCTCCAAATGCTCAAATTTAAGTTAAAAATCAAACAAACCCTAAATCTCTACTCAAAAAGTGTAAGAACAGTGTTTAGAATGTTTAGGATCAAAATCCCTAGAACTGGAGAATGTGGGAACTCTTTTCTTTTTTTGAAAATTTCATTTATACGTTCCCAAAATTCAGCCTCGGAGTCACTCGGCGAAGTATGTCAAGTTCGCCGATACAATCGACTAACCACGTGCCATTTTCTCACCCTTTTTGTCTTGTTTTTCTGCCCATTGCTCTGTAACTTTCGGTGAGGTAGGTCGGGCTCGCTGACCTAGTCGGTGATGCGCCAAATGCTCTTTTTCTTGCCTTCTTGACATAGCTTTGCACCATCTCTTCTCTATAACTTTTGGCTAGATAAATTTAAATCGCAGAATACTTCGACGATAAGCCAAAATGCTCATCCTATTACCAAGTTGGTTTTTTCCATGGGCTGACCTGCTGGAACTTTAGGCGAGCTGGAAGTCTACTCGGTGACTCGCCGAGTGGCTTTGGCAAGTACCAACCTTGCTTTCCTTCAGCTTCTTCGCTCCTTTTTCCCCTGTTATGTCCTTTCCCTTCTCTTCTTCCTTTATTGTTGCAAATTAGCATTTTAACATCAGTTTAGAGCATAAAATAGGCATTGAAGACACTAGAACTTTGAATATTAAGCCCTAACTGAGTTGAAATCCCCTACTCATCACTCTTCTACTCATATTCCAAGGCTTATTAAAGGACTTTGAGAGGTAACTGCTTGTCATCCCGGTGGGACCTCTTTTCATTAATGTTAGGCTTTGTTCTATTTGAGAAACAAAGACATTGAGACTTGTAATTATGTTGCATTTGCATTTTATGCTTTAATGGCTTGTACATCTGATACTTAGTTTTTAGGGTTATTATAAAATGAATAAGTTTTATGTTTTTATCTTGTTTTTGTTTTACTTTCTGTATTTTATTCATTTCTTTGGGTTGAGGCTGACTTGTTTTGGTGGGAATAGACAAGTGCTATCATATCTATTGTTGGATCATGAAAGATGGTATCAGAGTCCCAAGTTCATAGGTCTCACGTGTGTATATATAAAGTCTAAGTAGAGTCTCGAGGATCGATACAAAAACATCTATACTTATCTTCTGGGGGCTATGAAGATTGTTAGTAAACTTCTTTTTATGTATCCTTTCTTATCGTGTGGGATTACTTCAGTAGTGTTGAGTTGTCGCATGTTGTTTTGGCATATATCGAGGTCTAGATCTTTTGTTTCCAGTGGTAGATGAGAGGTAGTCCCCGAGACAGTTGCAGAGATCTTAGCCAGAGGTAGATGTAGGATTAGAGTTAGAGGTCATGCTCATGGAATAGCACTGGCTAGAGGTCGTTCTCATGGAGTAGCACCGGCTAGAGGTCGTGCCCGTGGAGTGGCACCAGCTAGAAGTAGAGCAAGAGAGGTCTCACCTAACAAACAAGTTGAGTTTTTTGGGGACCAAGTTCCTCCTGTGTTTGGAGATTCTTTCTTCTAGGAGACTTTATTAAGGATACTAGGTATGCTGGAGAATATCTCTTAAAGTGGTGCGGCAGGTACACCACATGTCTATCTGACTGGATTGAGGGCGCAGATCCCAGGTTACAAGCAGGCTCATGGCATTAATAATCATGTGGGTTAGCCACCAGTGAATCGTGCACTGCCGGTGGGTGCACAAATTACTTTTGAGGTTGTCCCAACGACAACAGATCATCAGTGTTATGAGAGGTCTCAGAAGATGAAACTACCCCAGTTTTAGGGTGGTAATAATGAAGATGCTTATGATTTCTTGATATTGTGCCATGAGATGCTTGATGCAGTGGGTATGATAGATGCTCGTGGTGTTTGTTTTGATTCACGTCAGTTGTGTGGACCTACGAGAGAATGTTGGAGGACTTTTGTGAATTCTAGACCAGTTGGATCTTCTCCGGTAGAGTTGGATACGTAATCTAGTGCTTCACAAGACTGTTTCATCCCTTAGACCATGAGAGAGGATAGTCGATTATTGTTTAAGGACTTGAGACATGGTAGTTTGACTGTTATTTAGTATGAGGCTTGTTTTTTTGTGAGCTATCCATGCACGCCATGACCATTGTTTTGGATAAGGCAGAGAGAGTTTGTAGGTTTGTGAGAGGGTTGAATTTTTCCGTTGGGTCTTATGTGTTTAAAGAAACCAGAGAGAGGGCTTCCTTCCTGTCAAGACCCGAGCCTAATCCTAGACATGGCGGCACTCGAGAACTATTGTTGGTCCCCAAGAGAACCCTCATCCTGGTTGATTACAAGCGGAAGACTAACTCAAGCATCCATAAGCATTAAATTGAAAGAAATATTTAAAACCAGTTTACTGAATCTCAAAACTTAGATGAATATACTAAGTATGAAATATAAATCTTAAATAAAATATCTGAAATTGAAAGACTCTTCAAATCTTTCTATCTATGAAGCCTCTATTATTAAGGAATGATGTCGGGAGAAGACCTCAAAACTACTAACTGGAAAGTAATTGTGAAGTCCTCTGTAATACAATGAGGATCACCAAAGCGAACTAGAGTGTGGAGCGATCTCAACAAAGCGCCTGTTGATAATAATGAACACTTATGTTTGCATCAAAAAATGATGCAAGTCGAATGACATTAGTATATGGAATGTACGAGTATGAATATGGCTGAATAAAAAATAACTGAAAGAAAGGACTACAATAGATAAGAATGAACTCAAGCTGAATGTAAGGAAATAAAGGAGTAAAATCATTTGAAGCTTTACAAAATACTTTCTCATTTCTAAACTCAACATAATAAGTGATATATAAAAATACACTTTAACTCTATTTGGGAGATTCTCTAACCGACAACCATCACTATGGGCTATGTGATTATACATCGTCTCGCCCATGCTGCCATAACTATCATATACCTTGCCAGGATATAGGACTCCTCAACTAAGTGGATCCACTAAGCTAAGCCTAAAAAGTAATAAGGAATGATCTAACAAGTATGATCCTTTATCCATGTTGGTATACATGGTTTATGGGGGCTTTGAGTATTCTAAACTCTCCCCCATATTGGTGCTCAATACATATATACTCATGCTCATATGTTTAAAAACATAACTCTTCCTCTAGTTTGAGATAATTTCTCAAACTACCCTCTTAAAAGAGGTGACTGCTTTTGTAATACCTTTTGAACTCATAACTTATTTAGAAATCTCAGTTTCTCTTTTATCAATGCAAAAATTAATACCTCTCAGAATACATAGTCCCCTTATACTCTTACTCAATTCATACTTGAAAACTCTTTCTCAAAAACATATCAAAATCATATTTTAATATGATCATTGATGACTCAAGAAGTCATATTGAATAAACATTAATGGTATATCTAGATACCATACTTCTCATACATTGGTGACATACTCGGTTGTCATACTAATCATGTTTTAGAAACTTTTTTCTCAAATCTCATCTTTACTTTCTCAAAAACTCAGTTTAAGAACTCAAGTGTTGGCTTTTAAAAAAGCTTTTCAAAATTTATAACTCAAAATAGGGTTCATGCTAGAATATAAACATGAACAAATCAACTCAAAGATCTCAATATATAACAATATAGAAACTCAATAATTAGGAATAGAATTTTGAAAAGAAACATGAACTCAAAATGAAATTATCTCAAGAATACTAAAATCTAGGGAAAGAATCATAGATTACTCTTTTACTGATCTAAAAGTAGATGTAGGGCATGAGGATGAACTAGTCCAACATTATGATAGCGTTACATACCTGGAAGAACAAGGTTATTGAAGAATCTTGAATAAGAACTTGACTAGAAACCTTGAAACCCTAGCATGAAGGAGAAAAATCAAGAAAACAGCTCTTGAGATTTCTTGAATTAGTTTCTTGAAACTCTATGGCCAAGAATTATGATTTTCATTAGTGATTCATAATTATATGGGGGAATTTGAGTTGAAAATAATGAAATTCTTGGAGAAAGACTTACCTTGAAGAAGAATCTTGAATGAAGTGTTCTACTTTGATTTTTCTTTAGGATTTTGCCATAGGCTTTGAGAGAGAAGAGAAGGATGGATTAAGAGATGAAAATATGACTGTTTTGGGTCTTTAATTTGTAAAGAAATTCGTTTATGGTTTTCTTCGAGGTAAAAAGACAAAAATGACCCTTTTTAATGTTTTCCCGTCGACTAATTCGTAACAACACTGTACAGGTTACTAAAATGGTCGTAACGTCTTACTTAAACCTTGAATTGTTGCAAAATTGGTAACGTTGGAATGAGGAATCAAATACCTTTAATTCTATAGGTTATGGGCCACGTAACTCTTTATATTCTAAGAGATATGGTCGTTTTAAGTTGACCTAAGTAAATCTACATCAAAACTTAATTGATAAGGAAACTTTCAACTCTACTTTGTGCTAGGGGATTCTAGTGACCTTAATTCATATCCAAATCATTCCACACTAAATAATTTACCTTTACACATATGAGTAATTTATGAATCACCTGATATGACCCTACAAGTAAATGAAGAATGGTTCGAGTCTTAACTTAGAAATTTTTGGGGTGTTACACTTCAAGTCCATTGTGAGTACTGCCAAGGAGGTAGAGTTGATGGTTAGAGAGGAGTTGGGAGACCCTAACAGGGCTCGATCATTTGGTCAGTTTTATAGCATTTGAACTAGAGGCAAAGGTTCACATAGAAGTAGTAGCTCCTTTCAGCATCATGGGCCGGATAATGTATCGATTCCAGCAGTTTAGAGTGGGATGACAACCCGAGGATCCTATGATTCTAACTGAGGTGGCCATGGTAGCTCATCTGGTTAGCAGCAATAGTCATCCATACCGAGGTCATGTTTTGGATGTGGAGATCTAGGTGATATGATTTGGTAGTTCCCTCTACAGACTCACTCAGGACCCCAGCATACTTATTCAACTGCTGCAATTGGAGATTCAGCACTTTCGGCCAGGGGTCGAGGCAGAGGTCAGTTTAATATAGGCGGTAGGACTTCTGGTAGGGGGTGATATAGCTTCATAGAGTAGAGGTTGGGGTTCTACTAAGACTGCAGTTGTTTGAGAGGGACATTGTTATGCTTTTCTCGGGAGGCTTCAAGCCGAGACTTGTGATGCTATAATTATAGGTATCGTCTTAGTTTTCCAAGGACCTACATAGGTATTTTTTTATTCAGGTTGATCCGGGGTCTACTTTCTTGTATGTGTCTACCTATTTTACTGTTTGATTTGATATGATGTTTGATAGCATGCCTGCGCCTATTCATGTTTCTACACCAGTGGGTGAGTTCTTAGTGGTGGGTGACTCCTTAGTGGTGGATGAAGTGTATTGATCTTTTCTTGTTTCATTTGCAAGATATGATACTTGGGTAGACTTCATCAATCTAGGGATTGTATACTTTCATATTATCTTGGGTATGAATTGGCTCTTCTCCAATCATGCTATTCTTGATTTTTATGCTAAGACTATGACCTAAGCGATGCGGGGTATCCCAAGAATTGAGTGGACGAGTTCTAGTGGTTTTTATCCTAGCAAGGTTATTTCCTTTATTCGAGCTCAAAGATTGGTTTATAGAGGGTGTTTGTCCTACTTATATTTCATTCGGGATACTAGTGTTGAGCCACCTCCCATTTATTTTGTTCCTGTGGCTCGAGAGTTTTCAAATATTTTTCATACTAATTTTCCAAGTGTTCCTCTGGATAGGGATATTGATATTGCTATTGACATAAAGTCGGGCACCAAGCCTATCTCTATTCCTCCTTATCGTATGGCTCCAGTTGAGTTGAAAGAATTGAAGGATCAACTATAGGACTTGTTGAGTAAGGGATTTATTTGCCTCAGTGTTTCTCCATGGGGTGATCCTATTTTGTTTTTGAGGAAGAAAAATGGTACCATGAGGATGTGTATTGGCTACCGGTAGTTGAACTAGGTGACAATGAAAAACAAGTATCATCTTCCTCATATTGATGACTTATTTGATCAGCTTTAAGGGGTATCTTTGTTTTCTTAGATTGATTTGAGGTCCAGCTACTATCAACTAAAGATTAGGGCATTGAATATCCCTAAAACAACTTTTAGGACTCGTAATGGGCACTATGAGTTTTTTTGTGATTTTGTTCGGTTTGACTAATGCCCCTGCTCATTTATAGTGTCGATGAACGGGGTGTTCCAACCTCATATGGATTCTTTTGTGATAGTCTTCATTGATGACATCTTGGTATACTCCAAGACAGAGGACAATCATGATTGACATTTGAGAATTGTTCTCTAAGTGTGAGTTTTGGCTTAATTTGGTTGCATTTTTGGGATACGTGGTGTCCAAGGAGGGTATTCGAGTGGATCCAGCCAAGATTAAGGTAGTTAGAAGTTGGACTAGGCCTACTTCAGTCATTGAGATTCTATGTTTTGTGGGATATCCAGGATATTACAGGCGTTTTGTTCAAAGCTTCTTAACTATTAAATCTCCCTTGACTAGGTTGACTCAACAAATTGTGAGCTTTTAGTGGAATGAGTGTGAGGAGAGATTTCAAAAGAGCAAGCCCTTGTTAGCTTTAGCTTATGTTTTGACTTTACTCGAGGAGGGTGTAGACTTCACCACTTATTGTAATGTTTGTTGAGTCGGGTTGGGTGGTGTTCTAATGCAAAAGGGGAAAGTGATCGTCTATGCTTCTAGATAGTTAGAGACCCATGACAAGAACTATCGTACTCATGATTTAGAGTTGGCAACTATATTGGTTATGCTTAAGCTATGGCGGCATTATTTGTATGAGGTATTATTATGAGGTCTTCACCCACAATCAAAGTCTTTAGTATATCTTCAGTCAGAGGAATCTGAACTTGAGGCGGCATAGATGGCTTAAGCTATTGAAGGACTACGATATTACCATCTTGTCTCACCTGGGGAAGGCTAATGTGGTGGATGATTCTTTGAGTAGGAAGACTTCTAGTATACGGAGTCTTGCCACTATCAGTGTTGAGGAAAGGCCATTGGCTAGATATATTTAGAGGTTAGCCTTCCGATTGCAGATTTGTGAGGAGACTGTGGTTTAATTATTTTTATAGAGGCCCGTTCTTCCTTGGTTGGGCAGATTCATGATGATCACTTGTTTGATGATGAGAAGTTGTGTGTCATTTGAGACAAAGTGTTGAGAGGAGAAGCCAAGTAGATTGTCCTTGATTCTAATTGTTTCTTGAGGTTCGGAGGCATGATGTTTGTGCCCAAGACGGGTGAGTTGATTAGATTTATTCTTGAGGAGGCCCATTATTCTCGATATTTTATTCATTCGAGAATGGCAAAGATGTATCAAGTCTTGATCCATCATTACTGGTGGTGCAGTATAAAGAGGGATATTGTTGATTTTGTTTCTAGGTGTTTGACTTGACAAGAGGTCAAGTGTGAGCAACAACGGCCTGGAGGTATATCTCAGAGGATGCATATTGCTAGTTGGAAGTTGAAGAAGATCATTATAGATCATGTTGTGGGTCTACCTACCACCGTGGATGGTTATGATTTTATTTGGGTGGTTGTTGAAAGGTTGACCAAGTCAGCCCACTTTATTTTGGTTCGGGTGAAGTATACAATGAGAAGTTAGCCCAAACTTATATTAGTTAGATTGTGCAACTGCATAGATTTTTGTTTCTATTGTCTCCAATAAAGGTTCATTGTTCACCTCCCATATATGGAAGGCTTTACAAAATGGTTTGGGTACTCAGTTAGATATGAGTAATACATTTCTCTACTCAAACAGATGGTCAATCTGATTAGATGATTTAGGTGTTGAAGGATATGCTTCGAGCTTGTGTGATTGATTTTGGTGCTAGATGGGATCAACATATACCCTTAGCAGAGTATACTTACATAACAGTTATCATTGCATTATTCAAATTGCCCTATCTGTGGTATTGTATGGAAAATGGTATAGATCTGTGATTCGTTGGTAAGATTTGGCTAAGATGGACTCTTTGGATACAGACTTTCTTAGAGATGTTATGCAGCAGGTCCGTATGATTCAGGATAGAGTGTTGACAACCCTTAGTCAACATAAGAGTTATGCATACCGGAGAGTTCGAGCCCTATTTTTTTCTAATAGAGGGTGATCATGTATGGCTCCAAGTATCACCCATGAATGGTGTGATGAGGTTCGTAAATAAAGGCAACCTTAGCCCTAGATTCATTTAACCTTTTGAGATTTTGAGTCGAGTGGTAGATGTGGACTTTAAGTTGGTTTTGCCACCTAGCTTGACATCTATACCTCATGTCTTTCATGTCTTTATGCTTTAAAAGTACAAGCTGGATGAGTCCTATGTGCTTTCTCTTGATTCTGTTGAGTTAGGTTCAATCTTATCTTTGGAGGAGGAGCCTATAGCCATTTTGGATAGGCAGGTTAGAAAGCTTAGGTCTAAGGAGACTGCTTCAGCGAAGGTGCAGTGGAAGCACTATTTAGTTGGTGAGGCGACTTGGGATACAGAGTCCAACATGTGTGTGAGATATCCTCAGCTTTTTGAGGCGTTAGGCACTTTCTTTATTTAATGTTCGAGGATGAACGTGGTTGTTAGTGGTGGATAATGTAATGACACGGTTGGTCATAGTTGGAAATGTTTTGTAAAATTACCATTTTTACCCCTCCTGATATTGACCCTGATTTATTTTGATTGAGTTTTGAAAGTTGGTTCCAAACTTTGAGTAAAAATTAAGGAATTTGTGTATATTTTGATTTTCTAAGGCTTAAGTTGTTTAAAAGTGGTTTCAGAGTCTTTTGGAGCTTCGAGTGTCAGAAGGGAATCCGTCGATTCTATCAGTTCTGGAATGTAGAAATCGGTCTAAGAGAGTTGTCAATTTTATATTTGGAGTCTTTTCGAGGATTTGAGGTCGTAACTTAGAAATTTGTAGAATTTAAGGCTTTGGGTTGACTTTGGTCAACAGTCGGGGTTCAGATGTTGAGATCAAAATTCTAAAAGTTTCATTGGATTTGGGGGATGAATTTAGGCATCACTGAAGTCTTGGTTGAATTTTTAGAGGTCTCGAGCTTTATTTGCTCTTTTTAAGTGTTAATGTTCATTTCTTATGACTTTAACTGTAACACCTTGTTATTTGGAAGAGCTAAAAATAGAAAGAACTAAATTGGAAATAGCAAAATTTGAAATTTTGCAAGTTAGGCATAAGTTATGAGTTTTGGGTGAACTTCAAATGACCATAACTTCCTATACAATACGATTTAGGTGGCCCATAAGATATCAAATGAAAGGTCTTGGAATCCTCTTTCCAACGCCACCGAGTTATCTAATTTTCAGTTTGTTTGAGGGAGATATGCCCGTTTGAAGTCAGGTTATCCATTTAAGTAAAGTTACCTATATTTAAGAGGGGTATTTTGTTCGTTTCCATACCCATTCAGATTAAAACGAAATTTGGTAATATTTAGGGGTCTTAACTGATTTAGTTCAGTTTTACAAATTCTAAAATACGCTAGGGTTTTGAGAGGAGTTCAAGAAGAGAAGAAAGAGAGGAAAAGATTCAATCGTTCATCAAGTTCTTGATGTTTTTCTTGCGGATTTTCGCCAAGAATTGATCCCTAAGAGGTATGTGAGTTCTCCTAGTGTTGGGTTCATTCACTCACACGCCAATCACGTTATTTTCAGTGAAGTTTCATTCTTGAAATTGAAGAATTTGAGTTCTTGATTAGTTTCTTGAAGTATTGTTTTCGTTCTTGAATTAGGATGGGTTTGATGATTTCTTGAGATAATTTTTATTATATTGAGGGTAGTTTTGAGTGTATTAACATATTCTAATGTGGGATATTCGAATCTAAGTGATTGGGGAAGAAACCATTCGATTCTAGGCAAATTGGGGGTTAGAAAACAAGTAAGAAAATTCATCAAAAAATTCTGGGTTGGGGGCTGGCGCACCGCGCCAACAATGCGCCAGAAAGTAGTGTCTGTAGTTTGGCTTCTAGGGTGCCGCACCATTCAATGTGCCCCAACTTTCCTCTTGTAGTTCAGGGTCTTGCGCTATGTGCCACTCAGCGCAGGGACCCTAGGTCCCCTACCCTGTCATCCTTCTTTCCGTATGATCCCTCAAATCATACCTATGTTTTCTAATTGTTTTCTACACTCTAAGCTATGTCTAAACATCGAGAGATTATCCATAACATAAGATCTTAACCCTTGAATTAATAATTCAAATCCAAGGTAGAGTTAAGAGTCAAGTATTGAAAGTTCTTCGAGTCATTTCAAGAGGTCTTTTGCAAATTATTTTAAAACTTGCTTTAAAAGACTTGAGCACTGAGTTGAGGAAGAGTAGAGCTAAGTTCTTTGTCTTTAAAATAATATATGGGAACTAAGTATTCCCAAGAGAAATGTTTTCACATTTAAGATGAGAGGAAACACCAATTTCCAAAGAGTTCATGAACAGTTTTCAGTATTATCTCTTTTTAGAGAAACCTCTTCAGTAATAATCTCAAAGTTGAAGAAGAGGAAATGTTTTCTTTAAAACCTAATGATCTAAGTTATATATTTTGGAGTAGTATTGAGCACTGATATGGGGAGAGTTCTAACAACTCACAGCCTCCATAAACCATGTAGCGAACGTGGGTAGAAAATGGTCATACTTTTTAGACGATTTGTTTATTGATTTTTAGCATACACTAGTGGATCCACTTAGTTAAGAAGTCCTATACCCTGGAAAAGTATAGGACAGTTCTGGTAGCGTGGGCTAGACGTTGTAACATCACATAGCTCATAGTGATGGTTATCAGTTAGAGAATCTACCAACTGTTCTTATTTTGTATTTTCGCATACAAAAAGAGTTTATATTGTATTTTCTAATACATTGAGTAGTTATCTACCGTTTTAAAGCTTTTCTTTATACTACATTAGTTCTATTGCCTTATATTGAAATGAGGTTGAGTTGAGTTGAGACGAGGTAAGTGTTTCTTCAGTTCAAGTTCAAGCTTCTGTCATGTGTTAGATTTCCCCTCACTTACTTGTGCATTCCATGTACTGACACCATTTAGCTTGCATCTTTTATGATGCAGATATAGGTAACCAGGATTAGCATCCAGCGCTTCGTTGATCTAGTCTAGTTCCAGAGTTATTTGGTGAGCTTCCTTACTTTCGGAGGATCCCTTTATTATGTTTTGTCATTTCAGTTTGTTAGGATGATCGGGGTCCTTGTCCTGACATAGCTCATAGTATTACAGGCTTCATAGATAGATAAACATTAGGTCATGAGTCTTTTCATTTTTAGTTGTTTATGTTGATACTTGAGTTGTTTCTTTGGCTAGTTGAATGTTTATTTCTAAAACATTCTAAGTTAAAGTATTTGAGACTTTTGAGTTAAACACTTTCTTTTAAGTTCCTTTATTGATGATTAAGTCTTCCAATGAGAGTTTAGCCAGGCAAAGGGTTCGCTTGGGTCAACAATGGTTCTTGAGTGTCGGCCACGTCCAAGGTGTAGGCTCAGGGCGTGACATTAAAGAGTTTCGACTCAAGAACACCTCACATTCATGTTTTGATGGTTCCATTATGGTCGGAAAATTGAGTATAGTCAGTTTCATATATAGTTTGTGTGTACGGGACTCTGAAAGAACCCTGAGGGTCCTTTAGATGTTTTGAGTGTTGGCAGATTTTCTAGTGCCTGAGTTCTCTACCCTTCACTTTTGTGATAGGACTTCCGCTTAAGTGACTTTTGCTTTAGCGAAGGTGTGATCGCTGAACCAAAGGCCCGGCTCCCAGAGGGTTCGCTTAAGCGAATTAGAGTTCACTTTAGCGATGGTCTCTTAAGAGAAGTCTGTTTCGCAAAAGCAAGACCCTTTATTTTTGTGGGATTCGCTTAAGTGACATCAGTGGGGGTTTATGCCTACCATTTTTGGGGTTTTAGACATTCTTTCCACTTTTGAGCTTTATAAAACCCTTGGAAGCAATTTTGAAGAGGTTTCTTATGCTAAATCATATGGGTAAGCTTTTGTGACCACCCTAAAAGTTAATTTTTTTTTGGTTATTTATGGATTTTAACATCAAAACTTGTGATTCTGATTTCCAAATTACAAGATTTTTCAAGAACTTGTGTTCTTAACTACAATGGTTATAGTAAAATGATTTTAATTCCTTTTAAAAAATGGTTTTGACCAATGAGTTTCAAATGTCTTGGGTAATGTTATCAAGTAATCATTTTGGGATTAGGACATCATTTTTGGAATTGGAGTTTTGAGTTTAATGACCCATTTTTAAAATGTAAGAATTGAGAGTTGTTATTTCTGTAATCTTATTTTGGTTACTTGATTAAAATAGATTGTGGGGCATTGGATATTGTTCGGAAGGGGAAAACTCAAGTCTTGGATTGACTATTTGATTGAATTGAGGTAAGTGACTTCCTAAACTTCGTAAATTTAGTTGGTTCGTGTATTTTTGTTCATTGGATGTGTTCGGGAGTAATAGGAATTAGGTAAAGGGTTTATTGTTCTACATGTCTAATCTTAATGAATAAAGATGGGGATAAATAAAAGGCAATGTGTTGATCATGATACCTATGAACTTGCCTTGTTTTGAGTTGTAATGTGTTGGTTGATTAAATGCTTTGATGGTATTATTGTGGACATGAATTGTTTGAATTATTGTCTTTTCCTTGTTGTGTGACATTGTTTATTTTCATTAATTTTTATACATCGTGATGTGATATGTGATTCTTATTAATGTCGAGGTCATTTCCAGTAAGTGTTATTAATGTCGATGTCATTTCCAGCAAGTGCTATTGATGATAAGGTCATTTATGGCAAGTGCAATTGATGTTGAGGTCATTTTTGGCAAGTGTTATGGATGTCAAGGTCATTATCATGAGTGATACCGATGTCGAGGTCATTACTAGCGAGTTCATGAACTATGGTGGTTCCCACGAGTTCCAATTGATATTTCGCATGACAAATCTTGGTATTTTGTGTTTAGTGTAATTGATTAATGTTCTTTGATGAACTTGAACTTGTGAGTTATACATTTGACCCTTGTGATTGTTATATTTGATACTTGATGATTGATGGACTATGACTACAAGACTATAATTATGAGAACTTGTGAACAATGTATTGTGAACGGTTAGATTGGGTTGATTTCTATAAAGGTTGTAGGTTGAGGAGGTTCGGTTAGGATGAAAAGAGTAATTATTTTTAGATAATTTTACCTTGTTTATTTGATTATTGCTGAGTACTGTATTTATTTGTAATCACTCGTTGCTTCTACACTTGTGTAGGTGTTGAGCCTTGTTCTGTGTGATTGCTCTTATTCTTCTATACTCCAGGCTTGTTGAAGGACATTGAGAGGTAGGTATTTGTCATCCCAGCGAGCCCTTTTTTTCCTTTATGTTAGTCTTCATTTTATTTGAGAAACAAAGATATTGAGACTTGTAATAATCTTTCATTTTCGTACTTTATGCTTTAGTGAATTGTACATGTGATAACCAGGTTTTGGGGTTATTATAAAATGAATAAGTTTTCCGCTTTTATCTTGTTTTTGTTTTTGTTTCTGCATTTATTTCGTTTGGTTGGGTTGAGAGTGACTTGTCTTGGTGGGAATAGACAAGTTCCATTTCGTCCATTTTTGAGTCGTGACATAATTCGTGCCTTATTTCCTATGAGATTCGACTCTAACCTATTTGGTGTCTAGATATGGCAATGACCGTATTATACTTCATTAAAGAGGTATAGGTGTATCAACAACACATCTAAGAATTCTTAAATAGAATACATCAGGTTCTTGATCCAAAATCAACAACATTAAAGAAAACATATCATAATTTATCAGTCTAAGACAAACAAGTGTTGTAGCATGCAGAATCGCATGACCCCACATAAATATGGAAAATCTAGTTTTCATAAATAATGGTCCTGATATCAACTATCGATGTTTAATTAATAACTCAACAAGGCCATTTTGAGAAAATGTTCAGTTTTTATCTAATTAATGGGCAATAATCTTTAAAAACGTGGGATGAAAACTATGTAGTGTTATCAAGGCAAATATATTATATCTTATTACCAGACTGTGCCTATAATCTTCATATTTGTCCCAACAATTTTGCAAAGGACAAATTGTAAGATGACAATATCCAGACATGCGACCATCTAGAAGAAGCACCTATTAGGATCATAAAGTGTTTAAATGATCCACTAGGTGGATGAATAAGTCCACAAATATTCTCATGTATACGTTATAAAAACGTAGGGGACACAATCACAACTTTTGTTGGTGATATTCTCATAATTAACTTGTCTTGACAACAAATAAGAAAAATCACCATTTAAAAGAATCTTCACGTTATGAATGTCCAATTGATTTTCTTATAATTCATCTTCTCAGTATAAATCTAGGATGTCGCACACAATAATGCCAAAGTACAAAAATATTGAGATTAGTAAATTTTTGGTTTGATATAGTGTGTCTCAATTGCACTAATCATTGTATAATACAAGCTAGAAGTTAAAGAAGGGAACTTATATATAACACATGTTTTCCCATAGAAATTCTTGGCGATACAAAAATATTCAAGATTCATTTCATCCATTGTCTTGGTATGATAATCATTTTCACGAGTATCATTACAAATCAACAAGTTTCTCCAAAACTTAGGAGAAAATATAGCATTATATATGATGAGTTTATCTCTCCTAGGAAAAATTATAATGATTTTTATGAAGCCCTCTATCATATTAGTAACATCAAAAATCATGATATGCTGATAAAGTGTCATTAAAAAAGAAGAGGAAGAAGAGGAGGAAGAGGAGGAGGGGGAGGAAGATGAGGAAGAGGAGGAAGAAGTTCAATCAATATTTAAACCAATTTTATTATTTTTTAACTTAGTAATATGGACAATAATATTAGGACAAAAAGAGTGCTATAAGTTTTTCTAAACAAAATTGTTAGTCTTAGAAATGGTAAAACCAAACTTTAAATATAATGCACATTACAACACAAAGTCAGAATTCAATAGGTTTCATAAATAACCTAAGAAAGATAACTTTCAAAAATATTAACTTGAATAACTAATACAATAACATTTTTTTCTAGGAAAGATTTTCATTGTGTGCCTCGAGTATGAGCTCAAAATCCCAAAGGTAAAGAAAATATTGTATTGGAGTACTTAATGTAGCATCTCCTAAGTTAACACGTATTGTATCATCTCCCAAGTTCACCTGTTGATGACCATATAAATCTTTGTTTCCTCTTTTTCTCTTTATTTCTGGCCATTAAAAAATTATAAAAATCAACTAAGGCAAAGATAATGAATGTGAAAACAACAACAATAATACCAATGAATATATATATATATATATATATAGGAACTAGCTTACCAATGTTGGAAGGGATGTCACATTCAGATAAGTAGTTAGCTTCTCCCCGATTTTAATATATACCCCATTATAAGATTTAGTACATGTTCCAACTACATAATTTTTTATCAACTTTTACCGCGCACATGTGATTTACGTCTTGGTGTCACCTGCAAATTAATTCATTTTAATGATAATGTATAAAAGATTCAATGTCATTATGCATTCTAATATGATTTTTTTGAGCTAACCTGCGATGTTTCTTCATTTTCTCATGATTTCTTTGTTATTTCAGGAAATTCCCCATATACAACAAATTTATACACTTCTACCAAAGATCGAAACTTTTTTTTTGTCTCCAAATGATGGTATACCTGTTTATCAATAATTATTAAATGCTTATTTTGTCAAAATCTCATCAAAAAAAATATACATAATCGATTTTGTTGGTAGGAAAACATGCAGATTATTCGAAAGGAAACTTACATAATCTATTATTAAGCCACCTCGACGAGAAATATTATTGATGATCCAATTTTGCCTTCTCTGTTCAAATGTATGTGTATGCATGTAATGCATATTTTTTGGTATAATCTCATTCTGCAACCAAAACAATCTTTATGAAATTCAAATTTATCCAATATCTATTCTCAAAAGGTAATTATCTAGACAAGTGGGGAGCATCAACATTTTGTCATCAAGTGGTACACAAGATATTGAAGCATCAATATTTTATATTTTAAAAGATCATAACCTGGCCAACACAATATGATGAAGTATGTTTCTTCTACTTCTATCTATGAGGCTTGGTCAGGCCTATAACTGTTTTCGACGTATTTGTATAGTTAGTTTTGAATGAAACTCTAGATTTAGATTGTTAGACGACCGACCTTTATAAGTATTATTGTTGTTACTAATATATATATATATATATATATATATATACCTTTGGTCTGTGTTTTTCTTAAGCTAAAGGGTTTATCAGAAACAAAAACTCTACCACAAAGGTAATGATAAGGTATGTGTACACTTTATTCTCCCCATACCCCATTTGGTGGGATTACACTAGATTTATTATTAATATTAATATTATTATTATTATTATTATTACTATTATTAAAATTTTGTTTAGTAATTCATCAAAAGATTTTTGTACATGTATTAAAAGGAACAAAAACAAACAACTTATAATTGGAGGAACTTTTCCAAAGCGAACTTGCAAAACATCAAGCGTTTGCTTTTTCCAGTGCAATAAAAAATATAGGAACATCCATTAATGTTGCATCCTCATCACCATCAACTCGGTACTGCTTATCCATATTCTAGTCGAAAGTATGAAAAAAATAATTAGATATTTTGTAAAATGAAAAATTGTGTGGAGTAATTGAGAAGGCTATCAAGAAAAAGATCAAAATTGCTCGTTTGCTAGTAACTTTGCATGCACATGCACGCGTGCACACACACAAATTTTATATATATATATATATATATATAATTGTACATGTATTAAAAGGAACAAAAACAAACAAAACTTATAATAGGAGGAACTTTTCCAAAGCGAACCTGCAAAACATCAGCATTTGCTTTTTCCAGTGCAATAAAAGATATAGGAACATCCATTAATGTTGATTCCTCATCACCATCAACTCGATACTGCTTATCCATATTCTAGTTGAAACTATGAATAAAATAATTAGATATTTTGTAAAATGAAAAATTGTGTGGAGTAATTGAGAAGGATTTTAAGAAAAAGATAAAAATTGCTCGCTTGCTAGTAATTTACACACACGCACGCGCACACACACTTTCACACAATTTATATATATATATATATATATATATATATATATATATATATATATATATATATATAAAAGTAACATTTTAAGAACTTAATCAAAGTACTAGAATGCCCAAAAAATTATTTGACCATCAATCTTATGCATTTTGTAACAAGATCAATGATAGTCTGGTTATGAAGATTCACTAAATAATTTGATGTGAGATGAAAAGTTTCATCCTAAATCAGAATTTTATTCTATTCAAAATAATATTTTTGATGAAAACTAATTTTAAAAGCTTTTCTTTCTAAGGAAATTGTTAAATTGAGAGATGTTCAATAATAAGCAGTCTTATATTTTAGTGTTCAAATATTAATACATCATCTTAATACAATGATGTTTATTCAAAGATTCATGCACATCTTATCATTCAGATACAAATTCAGATTTTGATGTCTTATATATAATCATAAAAATGAAATGAGGCGTTAAACTTATTAGACAACTTCTAATACTACTACTACTATTACTATTATCTATATGTATTTAAATTACTATTTTACTTTTTATTATTATTTATGTCACTATAACCTGATCAGTTTAATTTAAATAGAGAAATGAGGATTCACATAGCCAATTTTAATTTTTTTTGATTGAGATATAGATAAATGTTGTTGTTGTTATGCGACTTAGATGTTTTCGTTTGAGAATTCTTTTTTATCTTTCTTCCATAATATAACAAATATTTAAAAGTTATTACCGAATAGATCAAAGGATTTGTGTGTACATGTTTGAATAGAAAAAAAATCTAAATACCTTATAATAAGTATGTTAAACAATAGAGGAATTATTCAAAGTTTACCAATGAGGCACCAACTTGTGGTGCAATAGAAGATATGGGAACTGCCATTATTGCATCTATACAATCAACTTTGTGGTGCTTATCCATTTTCTAGTAGAAAATATGAAATAAAAAAGTTATTATCGAATAGATCAAAAGATTTACATGTCTTAATAGAAAAAAAAAACTAAACATCTTATAATAAGTATGTTAAACAATAGAGGAATTTTTCAAAGCTTACCGATGAGACACCAACTTGTGGTGTAATAAAAGATATAGGAACTGTCATTATTGCATCTCTACGATCCACTTTGTGGTACTTATCCATTTTCTAGTAGAAAATATGAAACACTTAGTTATATATTATGTAACATAAAAACTGTGTGAAGTAATATTGGAGGAAATAATCAAAAAGATATCATTTAAAAAAATAAAGATGAAATTGCTAGTTTGCTAGTAATTTGTAAATGTTAATTAATGTTTTAAAACTTGATAAAATTTCTAAAATATCACAAAAGATTAAAAAAAAAATAGATGTTTTTTCATAAGTCTTATGATTTCAATAACAAGTGCAATTATTTTCTTGAGAAACTCAAACTTCTTAGTAACTTGTCTAGCATCGTCACATAAAAAGAAATTTTTTCTTTCTATTATTGTAAAGAAATTATAGTTTCAATGGTCACACAAACTAATTTATATTTTAATATATTTATCTATAACATAGTTTGAGAGGAGTTATGATAGTAAGTCAAGTGCTTTATCTTAATTCAAAGTTTATTCAATTTCCATCAAAATTACCATGTTTAGTTAGTAGGCATTTGGACATGCGGTTTTCTCTTGTAATTTTAAATCATTAGATGAAAATCAGCATTTGGATAAGTGATTTCAGCTCGTCATTTTAAATTATGAGATGAAATCTCGAATTCTCCAAAAAGCTTGATTTGAGAATTTCATATCATGATTTCATATTTTTTAAATACAAATATTGACCCACGAGTTTATATTTTATACATAAAAAACAATAATATAACTACATAATTTTTTGCAAGAATACCAAAGGACTAATGAAATATTTACAAAATGTGAACATTATGATATAGTTACTAATTCTATTGACCATGCTCAATTTTATTAAAGAGTACTACACTACAACTCATGATTAATGTTACCTTTTCATTGAACAAAATTAAAGTTTGATCAATAAATATTGTATTTTTTAGCACAACTTTTTATAGTGTATTGTTCTATTGTCACGAACTTTTGCTTATTTGGTATGATTGTAAAAAGAAAGAATTGGGGTACTTTTGATAGTTTTCACAACTTATGGGGGTTTTATGTTTATGAGCGAAAAATACAATTTAAAAATTCAAATTGCATGTATAAAAAATGCTTAAACTTTATTTCATATTATGATTTCATCTCACATGGTTTTTTATTGATCTAATATTTTTTATATGGGTATAAAGGGTTCAAAAGACTTCTGCATGTGGTAAACTTAATCAAGGGTAAATGTTTTATTTCTTTCATAACCTCACGAGTTTTGTGCCAAGGTGATGCCATAGTAATTTTCTAAGTCATGTATGATTTGGATTTGAAAAAAAATATTTATATATTTTTAATACTTGAAAAAAATTCACTCTCAAAAATAAAAACTTTCTTCATGCATCATCGCCATTAATTCTATAATAATTGTTAATTATATTTTAAATTTTCCCTTGTATATTTTAGGAAACTCATAATCCTTATTGGTTTAGAAGACCTTTTGTCCTAATAGATTTGGAAAGTCAATATATTGTCCTTCTAGGATTGGGAGAACTTTTTCCTTATAGATTTGGGACTACTGGAATTTATATATAGGGATATACTTGGGGATTATAAAGCATAGTACACTACACAATGTAGTCCTAAAGGCTTGAGAGGATTGCAAAGAAAACACTTCTTCTCTTCTTTCATAGTGGAAAACTCTCTCTGTTTTTTTTGCTCAGAGTATTAGGCCTAGCCGAACCACATTGAATCCTTGTATTATTTTTTCTTCTCTATTTTCTTTGTTTGTAACTGTGTACTAGTTTATTCACGATATTTTCACAACAATAAATAATGTTATATAGACGAAAGTTATCTTGAAAGACCTATAATTTTTTACAAGAATGTAGGACTTAGCTAAAAAAAGGCACAATTGAAGAATAAAATTTAGAATTATTAGATAACCTTTAAAAGTATTATTAAAAATATTATTAATCATATAGTCCATGTGTTACAAATTATATGCAATACCTTTTTTAAATCAGTTTTAAAAAGATGACCTATGTTCTTATTTTGTAAATGTTTAATGAGACTATTTACCTTTTTATCATGTATGGTTTCACTTATTTGGAAAAATATTCATAAAGGTGTACTCTTAAATTTAAAACTTCATATTTTTAAGGATGATTTTGGAACATACATGTCACGACCCGGGAGCACCCCCTAGTCGTAACCGGCGTACTCGACCTCGAAGAGGTCTAATACAAGCCTCTTAGCATTCATTCATCGCATAGACAACAAAACCATAAGGAATTAAAAACTTTCTTCACACACGAAGATACTTTCAATAAATAGCAAGCGGAAGACTTTCTAGACTTTATACAATATGTCTCAAAACCATCTAATACTTGAATATAACATTGGGACTAAGCCCACTCAAAACTTAAGCAAATACTAGAGAGACATAAAAAGAACATGTTGGTTATTGCCCTCGAATCTATGAGGACTCACCAAGTCTTCATCTTCAACTCTTAAATACCTATCAAGTAGCCATGACATATCACCATCTCCAAATCCCTACACTTTAGTCAAAAAGCGAAAGAAAGGGGTTAGCACAATTAAGTACTAAGTATGGAGACCATGCAAGAAAAATATGCACAACGGACATTTACAAGAAATGTATGCTTTCATGTCCTTTGATAAAACCTTTCCTTTACAAGTATAAGAGACATAATACAAGTCAACATTAACATATAAGACCATAGCCAACCATACATATACTTAACATAAATCCATATACAACCCATGCTTAACTTTAGAAGGACACATGTCATTTCATTACCATAGGACCTCTACCTAATATAACCTTAAGACACACTTGAGTGAGACAAGAAGTGACCGCCCACACAATCCTCTTCAAGCACACTTAAGTGTTCCCCAAGATTACCTTAGATAAGGACTTTATAGGCAAAGTGCATAATCATACCCGATAGATAGCATATTAATGAGATGATATGTATAATGATGCTTACATAAAATAAATCATATTTAGTGGGGCATAGTACATGTGTGGTGAGTGACCATCAATATAGTATTTCCAAGGCCTACCACCCCCTTGGAGAGGCGAAAGAGGTACAAACCCCTCAATGTGGTTACCCGGGCCTACCACCCCCCCGAGCTAGGGACCAAGGTACAAACCCCTCGATATGGTTATACGGGCCTACTACCCCCCGTACTAGGCAACCAAGGTACCAACCCCTCGATATGGTTATACGGGCCTACTACCCCCCGTACTAGGCTTGGTCGACTCACAACACTTATATAGAGAAAACAATATACATGTGTCCATTTCATCATCATTTCAGTAATTATATAACCATCCGATTCATAGGACGTACATTGGACCTTCCATTTCCTAAGAATTCTATAAATGGGCATTTTATCAAACACAAGGTGGGCTATTGTTCATGTAAATGAAATCTTGTATTTCAAGAATACTAAGTCCAATAAATTCCAAAATCCATATAAATCAGCCCACCAACAACATACATATATATCAACCTTCATAATTTGATCATGGAAGCATGAAAACCATAAACATCACATAATAATTCCATTTCATGATAATATGCAAAATAGACCATAATAGGATGTGTAGTAGTAATTCCATAATTCAAGAGTTCATAAATAATCATAAGGACCCATAAACTTGAAGTAGAAATAGAGGATAAATGGTTGGACTTGTGGAAAGGAAGGTTTCCACAATCAAACCCACCTACCTCAACTTGTTCACGAGTATATCAACCTTAGAAATACAATTACATAACTTATTTAACTTCTATTAGCTCGGTAATGTTGACGTAAAATAGGATCATCATCATAAGTAAGCCTAGCATGTACAAATACAACTATGCTCCCAAAACAGTGAATCTGGCCAGCCTAGTACCTCATGTTGCATCTTAGATTTGAAAAGGAAAATGGCAGAACTAGACTTTATAACCTTCATGAAAGATGTAGATACATCTCTTAGGGTTGCAAACAAACAAGGATCACCGCAAAATATATTTTGTACAAAAATATATAGTCAAGACACTAGCCGCTGGTCATGCAGGATTTCAATTCTCGGAATCTGGGCAGAACTTTCCCTATGTTGCGTCCCATATTTCGTATCCATAACAGTTAAATTAGAATTTTACATAAACATAAAAGTTGTAGGTATACGAGTTAGCTTTCCAAATCATATTTATTCACTGCAAACTAAGTTCTAGATCAAGAGATATGCCTAAAATACCAAACACTATCCAGCTCAAAAACAGGTTTTGTCACTTACATCCGAAAGGAATGCCATATCCTATCGATTCATATTCAACAAAGCTTCTAATGTATCAAGAAGAGGCACCTAAGTCTACCAAGTCAAGACACACATCACATTATAAAGATCCTTCACATTCCATCATCATCACATATGAACAATAATAGAGGACACACTTTCAATCACAATACAATAACACTTTAAACAAGATCACCTTGAGATCACATGAACACCTTTATATTCACAACATGATTGCCTTTACTTCATTTGATTCTCATTCAAGTCCTTCACATCACATTCACATATATGATATCATGTCAACACTTCAATTCCTCATATAATGCCTCCAAGGCCATAAACACAATACATTCAATAAGTAAACACCTCCACCATAAGTGGATCACACATAAATCTATCACAATTCTATATCAATTCTACCTTAACAATGAAGTTAGGTCCACTTACCCTTTTTCCCAAGCCACAATCACCATTCCTCAACTCTCCAAAAATTCACAATAGATAAGAATAGATAATAATAGAAGTCAACTATTCAACTCAATCCAAGCATACTTCCATCATCATTCAATCATAAATAATAAACCCACTTCATAAGCCAACTTTAGGAAACTTGCCAAGACATGGGTTCATGGAAATTTCTTTCTTAAAACCATCAATAGACACCATTAATAACGTAAATCATCAAAAAAAATCATTTAATGCAAGAACCCATGCTTAGAATCGAAATTAGGATTTTTGTGTTTTTGGAAGAACTTTGAATCATTTGAATTGAGCTCCTTGAAAGGAAGAATAATCAAGGATAAAGGATCCCCATACCTCTAAGTTGAAAACCCACGAGAATTGAAGAAGAAAGAACTCAAAATCTTCAATCCTAGCTCCAACTTCTTCTTCTTCTTCTTCCCCTCTTCTTCTCTTCTTCACTCAAGAACCCTAACTCTTACTCTTTTAAAATGGAACAAAAATGATCCACAATCAGCCTAACACAATAATATAACCTCAAAAGAAAAGATTTGTGAAAAGACCAAAATGCCCTTAAATTTCCGGACGGACTCCTTGCTAACTGCCCAACTTTCAAAGGGCATAACTCGCTCATACGAACTCGGAATCGAGAAAACTCGGTGGTGTTGGAAAGATAGTTCCAAGGGCTTTCCAAACATAACTGGAACTACTCCTGGATCATCCTGAGCTAGGAGTTATGACTGCTCAAAGTTGGCAAAAAACTCACTGATTTCCCACACTTAACCAAATTTCCAGGTTCTGAACTTTTTCCAAAAGTGACTACTTCCAATTTCAAGCTACTTCATATTCATTTTAAATTGTCGGATGTAACACAATTAAAACGAAATTACATAAAAACCCCTCATAGAACCTCATTATAAAGTCAACACAAAGTCATAGGCTCTTGCTTAACCTATCATTTTCCGAGTCGTTACAATACATATCAAAGCATTTCGATATTTATGTCTAGTGAAACTACATCACATAAATTGGAACAGAAAGAGTATATATTTAACTTATTGTTGGATGTATGAGATATTCAAATGTTATTGTTGTGATACAAGACATATGTTTTAGCTATAGAGAAGAATATTGTTCTTTATTTCATCACACCATTAACATTAAAAAGTTATTCAAGAATCCATCAAAATATTTGTGTGCATGACTTGAAAGAAAATAAACTAAAAACTTTATAATTGGAGAAACATTTAAAAAGCTTACCTCTAAAACATTGACTTTTGATTCATCATGTGTGAGAAAAGATATTGAAACTTCCATTAATATTGCATCATTCTTATTATCAACTTTACGCTTCTTATCCATAGTCTAGAAGAAAATATGAAAAAATTAGTTAGATATTTATCAAAACAAAAAATTGTGTGAAATAATGGATAAGGTTTTCTTAAAGAGATGCAAATTGCTCACTTGCTACTAATTTATATGTATGTATCAAGTAAAATTTTAAGAACATAATCTAAGTGATAGAATACTCAAAATATAAAATAAAAGAATGAATGTTCATCAATCTTATGCACTCTGTAAGAAGATCAATGATGGTTGTGGTCATGCATCTCTTATGATGACTCAATTCATTGGTTATGTGATAAATAGTTTCTGTAACACCTTGCTATTTGAAAGAACTAGAAAGAGCTAGAATTATAAAGAGTTATTTTTGGAAAGAAGGGAAAATCTGGGAAATTGGTTAAGTTATGTTAAGTTTGAGTTTTTGTGACTCCTCATGTTGCAATGAACTTTGATATTCTTCCTAAGAAACTTTGTGAACCCTATTGTGTTTCTACATCGGTTGGGGAGTCTATTCTAGCTAAGTGACTCTATCGTGATTGTGTCATTTCCATCAATCACAAGGACACCATGGCCGATTTAGTTGAGATAGACATGGTGGATTTTGATGTCATTCTAGGTATGGAGTGACTTCATGCTTGTTATGTCTCCATTGATTGTAGAACTCGAGTTGTTAGGTTCAAAATTCCTAATGAGCCAGTTATAGAGTGGAGTAGCAGTTCAGCAGTTCCTAAGGGTCATTTTATATCGTACCTTAAGGCGAGAAAGTTGGTTTCCATGGGTTGTGTCTATCACTTAGTCCGAGTTAATGACTCTAGTGTTGAGATACCTCATATTGAGTCAGTTCCAGTTGTGAGTGAGTTTCCAGAAGTCTTTCTTGATGATATACCCGAAGTCCCTCCTGAGAGAGAGATAGACTTAAGTATAGATATTCTTCCCGATACTCATCCTATATCTATTCCGCCATATAGAATGGCACCAGCAGAGTTAAAAGAGTTGAAAGAGCAGTTGAAAGATCTCCTTGATAAGGGTTTTATTTGACCAAGTGTCTCACCTTGGAGAGCTCCGGTTTTATTTGTGAGGAAGAAGAATGTTTCCCTTAGGATGTGTATAGATTACCGTCAGTTGAACAAGGTTATCATCAAGAATAAGTATCCTCTTCCGAGAATTGATGATCTTTTCTATCAACTTCAGGGTGCTACTTGTTTTTCAAAGATAGACCTCAGATAAGGCTATCATCATCTCAAAGTAAGGGAATGTGATATTCCAATGACAACATTCAGGACCCATTATGGTCATTATGAGTTCCTAGTTATGTCCTTTGGTTTGACCAATGCGCTTGCAACATTCATGGACCTTATGAATAGAGTATTCATGCCTTATTTAGCTATGTTTGTTATCGTATTCATTGATGACATACTAATCTATTTGAGGAATGAGGAAGATCATGCTAGTCATCTCAGAGTAGTTCTCCAAACTTTAAAGGATAGAGAGTTATATGACAAGTTCTCTAAGTGTGAGTTTTATCTTGAGTCTATGGCATTCTTAGGCCATATTTTGTCTGCAGAGGGAATTAAAGTTGATACCCAGAAAATATAGGCAGTGCAGAATTGGGCCATACCCACATCTCCAAATGATATTAGGAGTTTCTTGGGTTTGGCTGGCTATTATAGAAGGTTCGTAGAGAGGTTCTCGTCTATTTCATCGCCTTTGACCAAGTTAACTCAGAAAATAGTGAAGTTTCAATGGTCTGAAGCTTGTGAGAAAAACTTTCAGGAATTGTAAAAGAGGTTGACCACTGCCCTAGTATTGACCTTACCAGAAGGTACTCAAGGTTTTGTTGTGTATTGTTATGCGTCTAGAGTTGGTTTGGGTTGTGTGTTAATGTAGAATGGCAAAGTTATAGCTTATGCCTCCAGACAATTGAAAGTTCATGAGAAGTATTACCCAACCCATGATCTAGAATTGGCGGCCGTAGTTTTTTCTTTGAAAATATGGCGCCATTATCTTTATAGTGTTTGTGTGGATGTGTTCACCGATCACAAGAGTCTTCAGTACGTGTTTAGTCAGAAAGAGCTTAATCTAAGACACAGAAGGTGGTTAGAGTTACTCAAGGATTATGATATGAGTATTCTTTATCACCCAGGTAAGGCTAATGTTGTTATTGATGCCTTAAGTAGATTGTCTATGGGTAGTACCACCCATTTTGAGAAAGATAAGAAAGAGTTAGCAAAATATGTGCGCAGACTTGAACAATTAGGAGTTCGACTAATGGATTCCACAGAAGGAGGAGTAGTGGTGATGAATGGGGTTGAATCATCATTAGTGCCAGAAGTAAAAGAGAAGCAGGACCAAGATCCTATTTTTCAAGAATTAAAGGCAAATGTTCATAAGCAAAAAGTATTGGCTTTTGATCAATGGGGAGATGGCGTATTGAGGTATCAAGGTAGGTTGTGTGTACCAAGGGTGGATGAACTCCAAGAAAGCATCATGGAGGAAGCTCATAGCTCTAGATATTCCATTTATCCGGGTTCCACAAAGATGTATTGTGATTTGAGAGAATTTTTTTGGTGGAGTAGTATGAAGAAGGGCATTGCAGAGTTTGTTGCTAAGTGTCCAAATTGCCAACAGGTTAAGGTAGAGCATCAAAGGTCGGGTGGTATGGCTTAGAATATAGAACTTCCAGAATGGAAGTGGGAGATGATCAATATGAACTTCATCACAGGTTTACCAAGGTCTCGCAGGCAACATGATTCTATTTGGGTGATTGTGGATCGACTGACCAAATCAACCCACTTTTGCCGGTAAAGACTACCCAAACAACAGAGGACTATGCCAAGTTGTACATCAAGAGGTAGTCAAAATTCATGCGATTCTGGTATCGATTATATCAGATAGAGGTGCTCAATTTACTGCACAGTTCTGGAAATCTTTTTTCAGAAAGGCTTGGGTTGAAAGGTGAAATTAAGTACTATTTTTCATCCTCAGACAGATGGTCAAGCAGAGCACATTATTTAGACTTTAGAAGTTATGCTGAGGGCATGTGTGATTGATTTCAAGGGAAATTGGGATGATCACCTACCTCTCATTGAGTTCGCTTACAACAATAGTTACCACTCTAGCATCTAAATGACTCCTTATGAAGCTTTTTATGGGAGAAGATGTAGATCTCCTATTGGATGGTTTGAAGTTGGTGAAGCTCGGTTGATAGGACCAGACTTAGTCCATCAAGCTATGGAGAAGATGAAAGTTATTCAAGAGAGGTTGAAAACAGCGCAGAGTCTCCAGAAATCCTACATTGATGTTAGGAGAAGGGAGTTAGAGTTTGAAGTAGATGATTGGGTATACTTGAAAGTTTCACCCATGAAGGCTGTTATGAGATTTGATAAGAAAGGGAAGCTTAGTCCCCGATATATTGGCCTTACAGAATATCCAAGAGGATTGGTAATGCAGCTTATGAGTTAGAGCTATCCCAAGAGTTAGCAGCGGTTCATTCAGTATTTCATATTTCCATGTTGAAGAAATGCATGGGAGATCCTTCACTTATCATACCAACTGAATATATTGCTATCAAGGATAACTTATCTTATGAGGAGATCCCTGTTAAGATTCTAGACCGCCAAGTTTGCAAGTTAAGGACTAAGGAGGTAGCATCACTCAAAGTCCTTTGGAGGAATCAGTTTGTTGAAGAAGCTACTTGGGAAGCTGAGGAGGATATGAAGAAGATATATCCACATCTCTTTGAGCCCGGAGAAAACCCAGACCAAGGTACTAATTCTCTTCTTAGTACTCTTTAATTTATATACTTGATGTATTAGAGTTGTTTGTTGGTATTTTAGTTGAATGTATATGTTACACCCTTAGCCTACTAAGAGTAATCTCATTTGAGGACGAATTTTCTAAAGGGGGAGATATTGTAATACCTCGTTATTTCAAAGAACTAGAAAGAGCTAGCATTAGAAAGAGTTGTTTTTGGGAAGAAGGAAAAATCTGGAAAATTGGTTAAGTTATGTTAACTTTGAGTTTTTGGTCCTAGCTCAGGATGAGTTAGGTGTTTCTACTAGATACCATAGGAAATATCTTGGAATTATCTTTCCAACGCCTCCAAGTTTGCGCGATTTCAAGTTTGTATGAGGGAGATACGCCCATTTGAAGTTGGGATATTTAAATAAAGAAAGTCTAATCCGGATTTTGGAAGTGTAGTTTGGTCTTTTCCATACCCTATTATTTTAATTTCATTTTTTTGGTAATTAGTTGGGGTCTAAACTGAACTTGGCCAGTTTACGGTTTTGCAAAAGAGTTAGGGTTTTGAGAGAAGAGAAAAGAAGAGGAGAAAAGAGAAGCAGAAGCAACGATTCGGCAATTTCATGGAGCATTGCGTGTAGATTTTGCCAAGGGTTAATACCTAAGAGGTATGTGACATCACATAGTGTTGGGTCAGTTCACCCACACGCCAATCATGATTCAATTCGGCGAAGTTGTGTTGATTTGAAAGCAAATATTATGAGTTCTTGATGATAATTCTTTTGAAATCTTGTGGGTTCTTGTTGTTGAAGTTTATTGAGTTTAATTCATGCAATTAGGTATGATTTTGAGTAGAATCTATTGTATTTTGAGCATATAGTCGCTTCTAAGTGTTTGGGGAAATAACCAAGTGAAATTAGAGGGTTTAGAATTGAAAAACGAAGAATAAATTTCGTCAAAAATCTGGGGAAGGGGTTGGGGCTAGGGCACCGTGCCTCTTAGCGTGCCCCAAAGCAATCCTTCAAATTTGACCTCTCGGATGCCGTGCCAGCCAGAGTCCCCCAAGTCAGTCTCTGAAATTTCAAGGTTGGCGCCTCGTGCCTCTCAGAGCGCGAGGGACGCCAGTTTTCCAACCTTTTCCCACTTCTTTCCGTACTAGTTCCTTAGCAACGTACCTATGTTTTCTAGTTTATTTCTACAGTCTAAGGTACGTCTAGACATCATGAAATCATCCATAAACATGAGATCATGAACCTTGAATCCATAATTCAATTCAAGGAAAGTTAAGAGCCAGGTCTAGAAAGTTCATAGAGTCTTTCCAAGAAGTCTTTTACAAATGTTTTAACTTTGTTTTAAGACTTAAGATTTGATTTGAGTAAAGAGTAAGAGTAAATTTCATATCTTCAAAGATTAAACGAGAACTAAGTATTCCCAAGAGTTAAAATGTTTTCACATTTGAGCAAGAAAGGAAACACTGATTTCCAAGAGAGCCTTTGAGCTAGTATTTGAGTAATTATCTCAAATCACAGAAAGAGTTTTGTTTTTAAGACATATGATTTGAGTATATTTTAAAAGTAGTATTGAGCACCGATATGGGGACGCGATTTCATAATAACTCAACTCTCCATAAACTGTGTGCCATCATGCCTAGAAAGGATCATACTTTTTAGATGATTCCTTAGTGCTTTTTAGAATAGACTAGTGGATCCACTTAGATAAGGAGTTGTATAAGACAGCAAAGTATAGGACAGTTCTGGCAGCGTGGGTGAGACGATGTATCATCACCTAGGCTCATAGTGGTGGTTGTCGGTTAGAGAAACTCCCACAGTATTATATTACTTTAATATATGAGTAAACTGAGTTGTTATTGTATCTATTTATTACATTGAGTTATCACCTATTGTTTTAAATGCTTTCTATAAACTGCACCATTATTGTTGTTTTTACTTTGCATTTGAATTGAGTTGTTCATGAGTTGAGTAAAGGCAAGGTAAGTGTTCTTTTCAGATTCCTTTCAAGCTTATTTCTTGTTTAGTATTCCCCTCACATACTCGTACATTCAATGTACTGATGCCATTTCGCCTGCATCATTTTATGATGCAGACACAAGTAACCAGGATCAGCATCCAGCGCCTCGTTGATCCATTTGAACACTTAGAGTTAGTTGGTGAGCCTCCTTGCTTTTCGGAGGACTCCTTCTACATTTCTTTAGTATTTCAATTTTTAGAATGATCAGGGATCTTTTCCCGACATCCCTCTTGTTTTAAAGGCTTCATAGACGAGTAGTCATAGTTCGTTAGTCTTGTATTTCAGATGCTTTGCTATAAGACTTGAGTTTCCATATATGGCTTTATTGAATGTTTTATCCTTAAACGTGCTGAGTTTAAATTGAGACAGTTGTTTTATAAATGTATTTGATCCTTGTAATAATGCTTAAATTCTTCCATTGAGAGTCTAGCCAGGCCAAGGGTTCGCTTGGAGCCAGAAATGGTTCTCGAGTGCCAGTCCCGCACAGGGTGTAGGTGTCACGACCCGAGCCTACACCCTGGACGTGGCCGGCACTCGAGAACCATTGTTGGTTCTCAAGCGAACCCTCATCCTGGCTGACTACAAGCGGAAGACTAACTCAAGCATACAAAGCTTAAAAACTGAATAAAATTCATTAAACTTAAATAGAAAGCTTTCACTCAAAGGAAAACTATGAATAAAATCAATTATTCAACTCGCCATAAAATAGGCAACTTAAGTCTTTAAAACATTTAATAAAATAAATGAATAATATAGACTTCTCAACTATATTGACTATCTATGAAGCCTCTAACTGATAAAGATGGAAGTCGGGACAATACCCATGACATCCTGACTAAATTGGAATGTAAATGAAATCCTCCGGAAACAAGGAGGCTCACCATAGCTAACTCGAACTCCCGGATGTATCAACGAAACTCCTGTTGATGATCCCAAATACCTGTGCCTGCATCATTAAAAGATGCAAGCCAAATGGCTCAGTACGTGGAATGTACGAGCATGTAAGGGGAATTCTAAAGCATAAACATAAGCTTGAACTTTGATAAAAAGGAAACCTATTTACCTCTTCCCAAACTTACTCAACTCAAGGAATACTCAAGGATACTCAAAACTACTCAAACTTACTCAACTCAGAAGTACTCAAGGATAAGATATTCAACTCAGAGATTAGATACTCAACTCAAAGATATGATATTCGACTCTAGGTACTCAACTCAATATAAAGAAACAATACACATGCACTATATGGAAAGCTTTATAAAATAGTAAAAACAATTTAGTTCGTTAAAGAAAATGCAATAACAAACTCAACTTTACTTATATAATAAAGTAATATAGTGTTTGTGGGAGTTTCTCTAACTGAGAACCACCACTATGAGCCTAAGTGGTGATACAACATCTTGTCCACGCTACCATAACTGTCCTATACTTTTTCGTCATATAGAACGCTTAACTTAGTTAATCCACTAGCTTAACTAATGTGATCATCTAAAAAGTATGACCCATTAAAACCCATGATGGATACATGGTTTATGGAGACTTGAGTTAATATGAACTCGCATCCCCATATCGGTGCTCAATACTCCTCCCAAAAATATACTTAGCTCATATGTTTTAAAACAACTTCTTTCTTTGGTTTGAGATAATTACTCAAAACATAGCTTAAAAGCTCTCTTGGAATCGATGTTCCCTTTCTTGCTCAAAACTCTTTTGGAAATCTTAGTTTCCTCTCATCTTAAATGTGAAAACATTTACTCTTGGGAATACTTAGTTCCCATATATCATTTTAAAGAAAATGAACTTTACTCTTTACACAACTTTAAAGCTTAAGTCTTAAAACAATGTTTAAACATCTGTAAAAGACTTCTTAAAATGTGGTTCACACCGAATTATGGACATCAAAGACTCAATGCAAGGTTTTCAATAACCATAGATGGAACTCAATACTTGGAACTCAAGAAATCAATGATACTACTCATTTCAAGAATGCTCAACTCAGAGGGTTCATGCGGAATTATGAGAATGAACTACTCAACTCAATGACTCAAAGATACTTCTCATCTCAAGATTGTTTGACTTATAATGTTCATGCGAAATTATGGGCATGAACAACTCAACTCATGGACTTCATGGGTAATAGGTAATAGTCCCAAGATTAGAAATATAATCTCAAATTAATGGGTTAGAAACTCAATACTTAAGACTTAGAACATGGAGATATTACTCCTCTCATAGATACTCAACTTATGGAGTTCATGCGGAATTTATGGGCATGAACGACTTGACTCGTAGGTCTACATAACATTATGGAACTCATGATACGATTCTTCTCATTCTCGTACTTACTACCTCAAAACTTAGTACAAATCGATAGTTGATCTCAAAGGATTCACAATTGAACTCAAAGGCTTTCTTGAACTCTACTTTTAACTCTCTCTTGAATGTGAATTATGAATTCAAGAGTCATGGTTCATGATATGAAAGATCTCATGATGACAAAATAGACTCATGAATACATTCTCCTCACTCTCATGCTCACTTACTCGAGTTTTGAAACAAGTTACTATAAGTTCTAGAAGACTCCACTAAATGACTCAAAGGGACTTTCTTAGAATATTCGAAAGAATTCTCAAAACTTAACTCTCAACTCTACCTTGAATTTGAATTATGAATTCAAGGTTATGATTCATGTTTCTAGATGATTTCTAGATGTTTAGAAGTCATTTAGAGTAGTTAGAATCAATATGAAGTGCTAAAACACTTTAGAAAGACTTAAACGGACTGAATGATGAAAAACTAATGATAAACGAAAATCTGGGTGCAGCCCGGACGCGCCGTGCCAGCCTTAACTTACTGGGGTTCATATCTGGCACACTGCTGGCACGCCGCCCCAGCATTCCTGGCGCTATGGGGGTGTGTCGCGCCACCTAACACCTTAGGCAAAAAATCTGACGAACTTTTGGTCTCGGTTTCTGATCTTAAATCACTTTTAATCGATTTCTTTTCTCAAGTTTTCCTTAGATTCAATCACCCAACCTAAGTACACACTAATCCACTGAAAACAGCACTCAAAACAATCACTTTAATCTCAAGATATCATCAAAACCCCAACAAAACAAGATTTAGAATGAACTTCAAGAACACCTATCAAGAACTTAAATCCTTCAACTTTTTGAGAATGAAACTTCACTGAAAATAATATGTTTGTGAACAAACCCAACACTATGGAAGCTTACATACCTCGTAGGGATCAAACCCGTGGCTACAATCCGCAACAACTCTCAAGAATTTCGACGAACGCTTCGATCCTTTCTCTTTTCTCCTCTTTTCTCTTCTTCTTTTCTCTTCTTGAACTCTCAACTAAAACCCTAGGCGTAAACTAGGATTATAAAACTGAACCTAATCAGATTAGACCCCTAAAATATTACTAAAAACGAATTAAATCTGATTGGGTAAGGAAAAGACCAAAATACCCCTCTACAACCCGGTTTTGACTTTCCTTAACTGGACAACCTAACTTCAAAAGGTCATATCTCACTCATCCGACCTCGAAACTTAGCAAACTCAGTGGATTTGGAAAGATAATTCAAAGGTATTTCCTACGGTATCTGGTATCATACCTAACTCATCTTGAGTTGGAAGTTATGGTCATTTGAAGTCGACCCAAAACTCATACTTAGTTTAATTTGCAAAATTTCAGATTTTGCTATTTCCAATTTAATTCTTTTTGGAACTCAAGGTGCTACATCTAGTGATCTTAATAGTTAAAAAAAATTAATTCCTTGGTAAAATCTCACTTTCTATGAAGAACGGATCGAGTCTTAGTTCAAAAAAAATTCTGGGGTGTTACAGTAGGCTCGGGGCATGACAGTTTCATCTGAAATCTAATTTCTTTTACGAAAGAATTTATTCATGCAAATACAACATCTAGGGCTATCACAAATTAAATTAATTTCCACTATAATAAAAATTATTTCTTTTTAAATTTGATCAAACCTAAAATGATTGATCTTCTTTTTTATGATCATTATTTACAAGAGTTTGCATCCTTGAAATAGAAAAATAAAATAAATGGTTAAATAAAGAGAGGGAAAAAATCATGAAAAGGTTAGATCCATCAGACTAGTACTTTATAAAAAAATTCAAACTTCAAAACTACAAGGTTATTTGTTACATTGATATGTGAAATGAATCTATCTGATTATCACTAATGTAATTGTCCTCCTTAACAAAAATTTTGTATACATCTTTTTTAAAATGATAAAATGAGATAAGATCGTTTAGATAGTTTGTTCATCAAGTAAGTTCTTTTATAGATATATGAAAGAAAATTGACTCAAAGGACTTACCATTTCTTAGCATAAATGCAAACTTAACTAAAGATATCACACAATAGAAAAAAAGATACATATAGGTAATATCTACTAGTGAAAATTAGAATTTAGGTCTCATTTATTTTTACTTCATTAAGATTTAATATTAATCAATCAAATCTCAATCATTTAGTGTGTATCTTTTTATGTTGGAATCTAATCAGTCACACCTTAACCATCAAGTACATTTTTAACAATACACTCATTTGATGGGTATGAATAGGTATGAATGATTAAGATCTATAACAAAATCTAATATCATTAGCATATCTATTCAAAGATTTCTTAAAAGATAACAGTTAACCAATTCTATTTATTCACCGTCATCATTTTCTACAAATATCAACTACCACAAATTACCCATAACCACCATTCTTAATGACCACCATACCAAATCATTACAATCAGCTAACACTACCAACAACTATTATTTAAAGTTATTATTGACACAAATCATCAGTAGAATAAAAATCATTGAACCTTATCGGCAATTACCATCATAAGTCACAACTATATATTGTCAACCACCATTTATCACCACAATAATTAGTTATCACTACTATCAACTGCCACAATAAACTACCCACAACTACCATTCTTAATGACCACCATACAAAATCATCACAATTAGCTAACACCACCAACAACTACTATTTACAATTATTATTTACAATAAAAATCATCGAACCTTATCGGCAATCATCATCATAAGTCACAATTATATATTGTCAACCACCATCATCTATAACCATAATCATTAGTTATCACTATTGTCCAACTATCAATCACCAACAAACTACTACATTCAACTTCTACCACCATCACTATCAATAGCAATTATCCACAACACCATCATTAGTCAATGGACCATCCTTAATTGACATACACCACCAATGTAGCTTGCCATCACAACCATCAACCATCATATAACTTTTTTAAAATGTAGGACTTCACTAAAAAATCAGAAAATTAGAGATTAGAATTTTGACTTATATTTATTTATATGAAATATTTAAATGTTGATGTTTTGATACAATCCATATATTTTAGCTCTAGAGAAGAATATTTTTCTTTCTTTCATAACACGATAACATTAAAAAATTAATCAAGAATCCATCAAAAGATGTTTGTGCATATCTCAAAAGGATGAAAACTAGCACCCTGTATTTGGATTTCAAAAGCTTACCTCAACAATATCAACATTGATTCTTGGGTTTCAAGTAAAGATATGGGAACTTCCATCAATGTTGCATCTTCATCACCAACTTTGTACTGCTTATCCATATCCAAGTAGCAAATATTAAAAAATTAGTTAAAACTCTTTGTAAACTAATAACTTGTATGAAGTGATGGAGAAAGTTTTCAAAAAAAAAAAGCAGATGTAAATTACTCACTTACTATGTTTCATGTAATATTTTAAGAACTTAATCAAAGTGATACAATACCCAAAAAAAAACTTAAGAAAAGAGGTGTATTCATCAATAGTATTCATTCTATAACAAGATCAATGATGGTTGTGGTGTTGCATCTCTTAAGTTTCACTTAACTCATTGAATGTGTGAAAAAAAAATCATCCTACATCCAATTTTTTTTTAAAATTATATTTTTTGGGTCAAATTAATTTTATTCTATTTTTAATGAAATTGTTAAAAGTTACTGCAAACTCTATCACATATTAAATTAATCTTCACCATAGTAACAATTATTTCTCTTGTAGTTTGGCCAAATCTAAGAGGATTGATCTCCTCTATTTGGACCTAGATTTACTAGAACTTACATCCTTAAAATGGAAAAATGAAAAGAAATGACTAGATAAAGAAGGAAAATCATGAAAAACTTAGATTCATTTGACTAGTCCTAGTGATAAATTTTCAAACTGAAAAACTAATATGCTATTTATTGCAGTGATTTGTGAAATGACTCTATCTAGTTATTATTTATATCATTATCATCCCTATCCAAAAACATGTATGAATATTTTTAGAAAAGTTAAAAATGAAAAGATCATTTGAGATAGTTTGGTCATGTAATAGGTTGTTCTATAGATGAAACAATCTATTCGTATGAAAATTCGGTAAGTAGAGGTATTAAATATTATAAGGAAAAAGGTTTTCTATGAGGACTTATCATTTTTTGACATAATTCATACTTAACTAAGGATATCGCACAAGAAAGAAAAATATGTGTATGAGTGATATCTACTAGTCAGTATTAGTATTTATGTCTCATATGTTTGCATTAAAAAAGATTTAATTTTAGTCTTTCAGATATCAACCATTAAATCTCTATGTTTTTAGGTTTGAGCCTTAATCATTAAGTAAATTTTGTTATGATGCAACCATTATTGGGTTTTGATAGGTACAAATGATTAGATCTATGACAAAGACTAATATCATTAACATGTCTATTCAAAGGTTTCTGAAAATATTATAGTTCATTAATTCCATCCATTCACTGCTACCTCCATACTCCATATTTATCAATCATCATCATCATTGTTCACTGTCATCAACTATTACCATCAACCACCAACAACTACCATCATCAACTACCATCACTATCAATAAATACAATCAACAAAACCTAACATCGAATGTTTAACTTATTTTTATTTGTATGACTATTTATATGTTGTTGTTGTGATACGATTAAATTTTTTTTAGCTCTAGAGAAAAATATTTTTTTTTCTTTCATAACACAATTATCATAAAAAATTTGTTCAAGTATCCATAAAAATTACTGTATATGGCTTATAAGAAAAAAAAAATTAAGCACCTTATAAGTAGAAATGGTTTTCAAAGCTTACCTCTAAATCAACAATTTTTTATTTTTGAGGTGTGATAAATGATATGGGCACATCCATTAACATTGCATCTTCATCACCATAAAGTTTGTGTTGGTTAGCCTAGTAGAAAATAAGAAACACGTAGTTAGATCTTTTATAAAATGGAAATATTTTGTAAAGTAAAAGACAAGGTTTTAAAAAAAAAGATGAAAACTTCTAGCTTGCTAGTAATTTATATTTATTTGTCAAGTAATATCTTAAGAACTTAATCAAAGTGCTAGAGTACCCACACACAAAAAAAAGTTAAAGTAAAAGATGTTTGTCATCAATTTATATATTCCATAACAAGAATAATTATTGATGTGGTCATGCATCTCAAACAATTTACTAAATACATTGGATGTGTGATAAAAAAAATTAGTCTTAATCAAACTTTCTTTCGAAAAAAGTTACAATTTTAGAAAAAATTAATTTTTAAGTCTCTTTTTTTAAGAAATATTTTAAAGGTGCCCACAACCTCTAGATCTTTCACAATTTAAATTAATTTCCACCCATATAAATAATTATTTCTCTTTTATTGGTCAATCCTAAGATAATAAATCTCCTTTATTAGAACTTGCATTCTTGAAATAAAACTAAATGGTTAGGTAAAGAGAGGGAAAGAATATGAAAAGATTAGATCCATCAAAAAAATTTCTAATTTCGATCTATTGTGATCATGCATCTCTCAAGATTCATTGGATTAGTGATTAAAAAATTTATCTTAAATTTGAATCTCTTAAAATAAACTAAGAAATTTGGAGAAAAATAATTTAAAAAACTCAGTCCAAGAAAATCGTTAAAAGTGGCTGCTACCTTTAGATCTATCATAAATTAAATTTATATCCACCATATCAATAATTTTTTGATTTTAAATTTGTCAAATAAAAAATGATCGATCTCCTCTCTTTCTCCCTAGATGTACTAGAACTTGCATACATAAAATAGTAAGAGAATATTAATAACATCAAAGAAAAAGGAAAAGATCCTACATAATTTGATATGAGAAGATATGTATATATATATATATATATATATATATATATATATATATACGCAGAGATAGATCGATGAAATGAACAAGGCATAAGTGTAGACCTCAAACTTTTTTGTAGCCGTTTAACTGGATTAAGAATCTTGTTCTGATAGAATAAACACAGAAGGCGGAGAAGGCAAAATGAGGGTAAGAAGAAACTAGATATATATATATATATATATATATATATATATATATGTATATACTAGTCTCTTTACTTCTTTTTTCTTTTAAACACTTTTTTAGTTGGTTGAATTAAAGGCAAATTCATGTAATCTTCCTTTTTGAATAGTTTTTGTGTGTGTTTGAGATAATGTCCTAAATAGTCATTCAAATATGGGAAATATTTCACTAAAATTATTTTAGTTTTTTTTTCCTATAAAGTCATCCAACTATAACTTTATGTCCTAGAAAGAAAAAAATTATTTCTCTTAATAGATTTCTTAGTTGGCATATAATGTCATATTAATTTCTTATCCTCGTCTCATGTATTATAAAACCTAAATTAAATTTTAGTACCAATATATTAAATGTAGCCGTTTAATTTTAGATATATATCAATTTAATTTCTTATTTATTTTGAAATTAAATCTTAGCATCCTAACGAGGATGATATTGTCATAACTCAAACCATCGTGAGTGGCACCAACACTAACCAACCTGGTGGGAGAACCAAAGACTAACCCAAACCAACCCAACACTATATAAATAAAATCAAGTCTTAGCATAAATGTTTTTTTTTTAAAAAAACATTAAGCTACTAGAGAATTGAGTCCTCATAAACTCAATTCAATAATTAAAATAATTTTGACGTGAAAATTACCCCAAGAACTCAAAGTCACCATACCAAAACTCTAAATAGTTAAACATGAGATGCAACCCCGAAAGTGAACATCAACTAAAACCTATAAGTGTGTGTCAGAATAAATGGACAAGAAGATGCAGAAGAATCCATGTTAGCCTGAAAGATGGAGCTCACCCTTGGACTTGAAATTAGATGTCTTTCCACATAGGTATCTGTTTAACCGCCGGAAGATGTCCTGTACTCCACAAGGAAAAGAACATGTACGATACCAATACACAAAACATAGTATACTGGTAGGATCACATGGCCAGACCAAGATATGAATGTAAATAGTCACTACAATATAGTAACACAGAACAATGTATAACATAACAACAATTATCAACCACATAGACTCTAAGTCACATGTCATCAAACAACAACACTTGGGTCAAATAATGCATAAGTACATGTCCCACATGATCATAATCTAAATACCGGGTCCTTTCAAGAAACAAAAAATCACATACATGGTTCTCTCATGGAACTCAAACCCAGGTTGTTAGTGTGCCGACATGGTACCTGAGCCACCCATATATAGTTAGTGTACTAGTGTGGTACCCGAGTCATCAATAGTTAGTGTACCGACATGGTACCCAAGCCAACCAGTAATCACAAACATTCATAAACAATCATATAGCACAATGAACAAGGCCACTTGAAAATCACAAGTTCATTACCTGAGATTACCTATATGATTCATTCCATATGTCTCGCTACCATGAGTTGCAAAAATGATACTACGAAATAGTCGACATGCATACATACATAGCTGGAAACATTGTCACGAACCAAAAATGTGTTTGATGATTTTTTTTTTATCCCACCAAGACAGGACATCCTAAAACCCAAACCTAATGATAAAAAGCGGAAGTAAAGAAAGAATACGAGTCTAGCACCATAATGTAATGCAAAATGACAATCAAATTAAACAAACTATAACACCTCAGAAATCTAACTAAAGACTTAACAAGAGGAAAATGTTGGACCACAGAGGAGGACACAGACTGTGAATAGTACCATGACCCGTCACCCTCATCGTGGAGGACCACAAACCCCTACACGGGCAGTGGAACTCCACACGAGCTGTCAGGTTGGCCGTGAAAACAAACCAAAACCACCCAAGTCCCTGTGAGGAACCACAAACCACTAGACAGTCCGTGGAAACCCACACGGGTCGTAGATGTCACAACCCGATCCTACACCTTGAACATGGCCGACACTCGAGAATCATTGTTGGACCCCAAGAGTACCCTCATCCTGCTGACTACAAGCAGAAGTGTAACGACCCGAGAGCACCCCCTAGTCGTTACCGACGTATTGGACCTCGAAGAGGTCTTATACAAGCCCTTAGAATTCATCATAACATGTATCATAGAATAAAATCACGGAAAATTTAAAAGTTTTACTTTGGAAGTTCAACTTCACTTCAGATGTAATCCATACATCTGATTTCAATACACCATCTAAACATTAAAAGGAGTGGTTGGGACGTAATCTATACATCATCCAAAACAATTGTAAAACATAAAGCAAGTAAATGTGTCTCGGTTCTCGGAACATGAGCATTAACCAATTCTTGATTCTGGTAGAATGATCAACTCGCCACGAGCGTGACAAGTAGGAGAATCGGCCCTACATTAGTGAAACAATGTATAAAAAAGTATGTGTTATTATATGGAATGTATTAAGTATGGGGTAATATGCATAAATAAACATGATGACATAGATAGCTTAAACATGCATTGCATGACAAACATTTGAACATTTGGAAGCTTTAAGGAAGTAACAACATATAACTCATAATATATGATCAGCACATTTAAAATAAGATACATAAGAAAGTTTTTAAGAAACATACTCATTTATTGGGATATTAGCTTTAACCGACAAAAACACCATGAGAGCGATATCATGGAATCTTGTATATCCCTCATACTGAAAGAATTAGATTCTACTTACCAAGGTAGCTGTAACATCCCACCTTAGAAAGAGTTAAATTTAGAAAGAACTAATTTGGAAAGAGCTAATTTGAGATTTTTTCAAGTTAAGCTTAGGTTGTGAAGTTTGGGTCAACATCAAATGACCATAACTTTCAGTAGAAGATGGGTTAGGTGGCCTATAAGATATCAAATGAAAGTTTTTGGAATTCTCTTTCCAACGCCACAAAGTTTTCTAAATTTAAAGTTCGGATGAAGGAAAATGCTCGTTTGAAGTCATCTTTTCCAGTTAAGGAAATTTACCCGAATTAATGATGGGTATTTTGGTCTTTTCCTTACCCCCATTAGCTTTAAAAGTTTTTAGTAATATATTAGGGGTCTAAACTGATTTGGGTCACTTTTCACAATCCTAAATATGCTTAGGGTTTTTTAGAGGAATTCAACAGGAGAAAAGAGGAGAGGTTAAAGGCATTCGTCAAGATTCTTGAGAATTGTCGAGGAATTTCACCAAGGATGTGATCCCTAAGAGGTGTGTAAGCTTCCATAGTGATGGGTTCTTTCACCCACACACCAATCATGATTTACATTATCAAATTCATCCATAAGAATTGAGTAATTTAAGTTCTTGATGAATGTTCTTGAAGTGTTGCTCTTCATTCTTAAATATTGATGTTTAATTGAGTTTTTGAGGCGATGATCTTGTTAATGAGAATTTTTCTTGAGGATTTTCGAGTAGATTCTCATGTAATTAAGTTGGGTAAAAGAATCTAAGAGGGTTTAGAAGAAATCATTCGATTCTAGGTGAATTAGGGTCAGAAAATGAGAAATAAAATTTGTCGTAAATTCTAGGTAAGGGCTGGCACGTCGCGTCAGCAGTGTGCCATATATGTGCCTCTGAAGTTTAGGGGCTAGCACCCGGCACCACTCAGTGCGCCAGGGTCACCTGCCCCCATCTTTTTTCAATCGTTTGACCCGTCTGAGTTCTTTTAAAGTGTACCTTTACTCCTTTCAAATTCTAACTACTCTATACTACATCTAAATATTGAGAGATCCTTCATAACATGAATCATAACCCTTGAATTCATAATTCAAATTTAAGGTAGAGTTAAGAGTAAGGTCTTGAGAGTTCTTTCGAGTCATTTTGAGAAGTCTTTACAATCATTTAGAACTTATTTTAAGACTTGAGTACTTGAGCATGAGGATGAGGAAAGTTGAGTTTCATTTTTTAAAATGAATATATGGGAACTAAGTATTCCCAAGAGTAATGTATTTACATTTAATCTGAGAGGAAACATCGATTTCCAAATAAGTTCATGAGGAGTTTTTTAGTATAATCTCTTTTAAGAGAACCTTTTGAGTAATAATCTCAAAGCTTGTGAATGAGTAAATATTTTTAAACATATGAGCTAAGTTATATTATTGGAAGTAGTATTGAGCACAGATATGGGGACGAGTTCATACAACTCAAAGTTCTCATAAACCATGTAGCCAACGTGGGTAGAAAAGGGTCATACTTTTTAGATAATTCCTTATTGCTTTTTAAGCATAGATTAGTGGATCCACTTAGTTGAGGATATCTTATACTCCGTAAAGGTATAGGTCAGTTCTGGCTGTGTGGGTGAGACGATTTATCATCATATAGCTCATAGTGATGGTTGTCTATTAGAGAATCTCCCAAATTGAGTTATTTTGTATCTGTACATACAAACTGAATTATTATTGTATTTTTAAATACATTGAGTCTTTGTCTACTATTTTAAATGCTTTATATAAATTGTATCTTCATTATTGTTTTATATTGTATTGAGTTGAGTATCCATGAGTTGAGGTTGAGTTGAGTAGAGTTGAGGTTAGTATGTTTACTTCTTTCCAAGTTCAATCTTTTATGTTATGTTCAGTGTTTCCCCTTACATCCTCATACATTCAATGTAATGATGTCATTTGGCCTGCATCGTTTCATGATGCAGATAGAGAAGATCAAGGTCATCAACAGGCGCTTTGTTGATACCATAGTAATTCGAGTTAGCTTTAGTGAGCCTCCTTGCCTCCAGAGGATCCCTTATTTATTTCTATTATTTTAGTTTTGTTAGGATGATCATGGGTCTTGTCCCGACATCCCTCATAGTATTAGAGTCTTAATAGATTGATAGTAGAGTTTGAGAAGTCTTTTAATTTCCTTGTTAAATGTTTTAATGACTAGAGTTGCCTATATCTGGCTAGTTGAATATTTATTATATTATGTGTTATTCATTTGAGACATTTGAGTTAAAACTTTATATTTAAGTTCATGTTATGTTGAGTAAGTCTTCCATTGAGAGTTGAGCTAGGCCAAGGATTCGCTTGGGGCCAGCAATGGTTCTCGACTGTCGACTGCGTCCAGGGTGTAGGCTCGGGACATGAAAAACTTGGTATCAAAGCACAGAGTTCAAGATTCATAGGTTGTCTATAGTGTCTTAGTTATCGGTGTGAAGCAGGCCACATCTATAATTAGAAGGCTACGACATTTAGGAACTATCTCACTTATTTCATATTCTCATACGATAGAGTTCAACACTATAAAGTTTCTTTCTAATTCGTGCTTGCGCGCATCTTTCAGATCATGCCTCCATGAAGAGTTTTTTTAGGTCGTCCTGCTAAGAGGAATGTTGATTCCCAAGATCAAAGGGTCCCTAATGCACCAGAAGTGCAACCCCAAGGGTAGGTTACTAATGTTGAGTTCTAGGATACTATCTGAATGTTGAGTCAAGTTGTGACCAACCAAGCTAGGCAACAGAGAGGAGTTTGACAGGATGTTGCTGATACATCCAGAATCTCTGAGTTCTTAAGGATGAATCCTCTAGATTTCACTGGTTCAAGTGTCACTGAGGATCCAGAAAACTTTGTGGAAGAGTTGTAGAAATTGTTTGAGGTGATGCATATTGCAGATGTTGAGCATGTGGAACTAGCTGCATACCAATTGAAGGATGTTGCTACAGTTTGGTATGACCAATGGAAGAAGGGTAGAGATGAGGGTTCATCAATTGTGAGTTGGGTTGTGTTCGAAGAGGACTTTATGGGGCATTTCTTTTCCCGTGAGTTGAGTGAGGTGAAAGTAAGAGAGTTCCTTAACTTGAAGCAGGAATCCATGAGTATGCATGAGTACAGCCTCAAGTTCACTCAAATTTCCCTTTATGCTCAGGAGATGGTTGCTGATATGAGGAGTAGGATGAGTTTGTTTATGTCTGGGTTGTCTCATCTTTCAAACAAAGAGGGTAAGGTTGCGATGTTGATAGGGGACATGGACATAGCAAGGCTGATGATCAATGTGCAATAGCTGGAGGAGGATAAGCTGAGAGATAGAGAAGAGTTTCGGAACAAAAAGGCTAAAACAATAGGAAATGAGTCCGAGCAACATAAGAGTAATGCAAACCGGTAAGCCTTTCAACAAAAGCCAAATAGACCTACTCCATCATCTGCTAGTGCACTTACACCGAAGAACAAAGGTGAGTTTAGACATCAAAATTCGTAGAACTTCAGAACTAGACCTGCACAATCTCGAGGTAGTGTGGCACAATGAGGTAATTGGACTCTTGCATGTGCTAAGTATGGTAAGAACCACCCAAGAGCGTGTCATGATGGCTTCACTGGTTGTTTCAAGTGTGGTCAGACAGGTCAGTTCATGAGAGAGTGCCCTAAGAATAGGCAAGAAAATGGTAATGGGGCAATAGAGCCCAATCTTCTTTAACGGCTCCACCAGACAGAGCTGGACCTAGAGGATCCACTTCAGGGACAGGCGGAGTAGCAAATCATCTGTATACTATCACCAATCGGGAAGACCAAGAGAATTTGCCAGATGTTGTCACTGGTATGATCAAATTCTTTACTTTTGATGTAAATACATTGCTAGATCCAGATGCAAGTCTATCTTTTGTGACTCCATATGTTTCTATTAGGTTCGATATTATTCTCAAACAACTTCTTGATCCCTTCAGTGTTTCCACACCTGTTGGTGAGTGTATTCTAGCTGAGAGAGTTTATCATGATGGTACTATTTATGTCAATCACAAGGACACCATGGTTGACTTAGTTGAGCTAGATATGGTGGACTTTGATGTTATTCTAGGTATGGACTGGTTTTATGTTTTTTATGCCTCAGTCGATTGTAGAACTTGAGTAGTTAAGTTTCAGGTTCCTAATGAGCCTGTTATAGAGTGGTGGAGAAGTTCAACAGTGCCTAAGGGTCATTTTATTTCGTACCTTAAAGCGAAGAAGTTAGTTTCAAAGGGGTGCATATATCACTTGGTCCGAGTTAATGACTCTAGTGTTGAGACACCACCTATTCAGTCAATTCCAGTTGTGAGTGAGTTTGTCGAGGTCTTTCTAGATGATTTTCCTAGAGTCCCTCCTAAGAGAGAAATAAACTTATGTATAGATATTCTTCCTGATACTCATCTTATCTCTATTCCGCCATATATAATGGCTCTCGCAGAGTTAAAAGAGTTAAATAGCAGTTGAAAGACCTTCTTGATAAAGGTTTCATTCGACTAAGTGTCTCACCATGGGGCGTTCTAGTCTTGTTTATGAGGAAGAAAGACATTTCTCTTAGGATGTGTATTGATTACCTCCAATTGGACAAGGTTACTATAAAGAATAAGTATCCCCTTCCGAGAATTGATAATTTTTTTATTAACTTCAGGGTTCCACTTGTTTTTCTAGGATAGACCTCAAATCGGACTATCATCAGTTGAGAGTAAGAGAGACTGATATTCCAAAGACAGCTTTCAGGGCATGTTATGGTCATTATGAGTTTCTAGTCATGTCATTTGATTTGATTAATGCTCTTGCAATGTTCATGGATCTTATGAAAAGAGTTTTTAAGCCTTATCTTGATATGTTTATTATCGTATTCATTGATGAAATTCTAATTTATTCGATGAATGAGGAGGATCATGCCAGTCATCTCAGAGTAGTTCTCCAAATTCTCAAAGATAGAGAGTTGTATGCCAAATTTTCCAAGTTTGAGTTTTGTCTTGAGTCAGTGGCGTTCTTAGGCCACATTGTTTCTGGTGATGGGATTCGAGTTGACACTCAGAAGATTGATGCGGTGCAGAACTGGCGTAGAGCCACATCTCCAATAGATATTAGATATTTCTTGGGATTGGTTGGTTATTATAGAAGGTTTGTCGAGGGGTTTTCATCTATTTCATCCCCTTTGACAAAGTTGACTCAGAAGACAACAAAGTTTCAATGGTCTGAAGCTTGTGAGAAAAGCTTTGAGGAATTGAAAACATGATTGACTACTACCTAGTGTTGACCTTACCAGAAGGTACACAAGGTTTTGTTGTGTATTCTGATGCTTCCAGAGTTGGACTGGGTTGTGTATTGATGCAGAATGGCGAAGTTATAGCTTATGCCTCCAGACAGATTAAGATTGACGAGAGGAAATACCTAACCCATGATCTAGAGTTGGCTGATGTAGTGTTTGCTTTGAAAATATGGTGTCACTATCTATATGGTGTTCATGGTTATGTGTTCACCAATCATAAGAGTCTTCAGTATGTATTCATTTAGAAAGAGCTTAATCTCATACAGATTAGGTGGTTGGAGTTACTCAAAGATTATGACATCAGTATTCTCTATCACCCAGGTAAGGCAAATGTTGTTGTTGATGCTTTGAGCAGGTTGTCTGTGGGTAGTATGATATACCGTGAGTTTACAGTATTTCTAATACAGTTCACTTACAAGTTGTGAGTGTCTAGGGCCTTTTTATACTGGTTTTTATGTGTTTTTATCATGTTTTGCAGGAAAGGTGTTCAGGCGCGGAAGTTTAGAGACAGCTGAAGGAACTGCAGAAAAAGGCATCCACGGAGGTGATCTACGGACCGTAGGTCCATTCACGGTCCGTAGGTTATGACCGTAGATCAGCAAGCATGGTATTGAGGACAAATCAGGGAAATCTGACCAAGTGTGGAACCACGGTGCCCATTGACGGTCCGTAGATTGATCTACGGACCGTACTGTTTATTCGTAGAGTGAGACTGCGAGGGTTCCAGTACCTGATTTTTGAAGATTCTAAGTATGGAGCTACGGAGGGGATTGACGGACCGTAGATCGATCTACGGTCCGTACTGTTGGTCCGTCGTTTGCTTCAGAGAAGCTGATTTTTGGAAGCTAAAATATTTTCTAAGTCTCGAGTGACGAAAGGGACTTACGGACCGTAGATCCATCGACGGTCCGTAATTCGGTCTCGTGGATTGAAGACGCGTACCTGAACAAAATTTTCCTTAATTTGTTTCCTTTTTTATTTAGGATTTGTTTTCTATAAATAGGACATGTAAACCTCGTTTTTGGGGGTTAGACACTATTATTCTACTTTTGCTTTGTAACTTTGGAGATTAATTTGCAACTCTAGCAATTATTGATTTCCCAAGTTCGTTTTGAAGATTTTGGCTTCGCAATTCAAGTAAAATTTCTGGGTTTAATATTCTCTCTACGTAAGTTCATGATTTCTTCATCTACAATTATGAATTGTGTTCTTGCCAATATGAGTAACTAAATCCATAACTAAGGTTGTGGGAACCATGATCGATTAACAAAGTATGAATAGTAAATAAGCAATTCTTGAATAGTGTGTTGCATGTATTGGTAATTCTTTCGTTTAGAAGTCTTTTTAACGGTGGCCAAGGTTAGAACTCGCCTTGTTGCTACTTGCCAGACCAAGGAGGTAATTAACAAGAAAAGAATTATCAACATAGATTTAGTGTGATACTATCTAATGGGCTAGTGTCGATTGGTGCCAAGTAATAACTAAGCCAAACATCGATTATGATGTCTAATATGAGGTAAAGGTAAGGGTTAGTAAATTATACACACGTAGCCGGACCAAGGTGCGGGGTGAAATTCTCTAGATGCCGGACCAAGGATTTAGAGATACCTAACTTATCACTTTGCATGTAATACACTAGAAAAGGATTGCTATTACTAGGATTACTGCGTTATGAGATTGTGGGGAACACGTATACCCTAGTTATTTCTCTTATCTTGATAACAACCAAAGTTGAGTTTGATTACTGATTACTTATTAAGGTCTTACTATTTGTTTCACACAAGCACAACCCCCCTTTAATTACTTGTTTCTGGAAATAATTTGACTAATTGAATATAATTGTTGGTTAAAGTAAAGTCTAAACCATTTTCCTCGTGGGATCGACCCCAACCTACAAGTTGGGTTCTTTACTTGATAACGATCGCTTATAATTCTGTGAGGAGGTGTAATTTGAGCGTATCAAATTTTGGCGCCGCTGCCGGGGAATCTTGTTTTAGATTTATTTTTAACTACATTATTGAACGTTAGTCAAATACTTCCTAATTTTACTTTTTTCTTTTTTTTTTGTCTCTCTCAGGTTCCGACTCTAGTGTATGCCAAGTACACGAAGCCAAGGCGAACCACTTACTCCGTACGACCCAGAGTTGAACAGAACTTTGCGAAGAATGAATAATCAAGGACTTCCAGTTCATCCTATCGGAGGAAATCTAGATGAAGCAGTTGAGTTACAGCAGCCAAGAGTAGTTGGTGGGGAAAACCGGGGTCTAGCTGAAAATCAATTGGGAGATGCAGTGAGAGTGCATGGTCCACCAGGCCCACAACAACATGACAACTATCGGGGCAACATCGACATAGCAGACTCCGATGGACCCATTGTCCTACCTCCTCTACCTTCAGGGCACACATTTGTGGTGACTAGTAGTTTGATGCAGATGCTTACAGCAAGAGGCTTATTTTCAGGATCGCCATCGGAGGATCCACATGCTCACTTGGCCAAGCTAAGGGTGGTTTGCAAAATTTGTGTAGGTAGACCAGACTTGGATATGAATGTCATTGGATTACGAGTGTTCCCTCTGTCACTGACAGGCGATGCTGCAGTATGGTTCACTGAGCTTCCTTATAACTTAATTTTCACATGGGACCAACTAGCAGAGGTGTTTAAAGCAAAGTACTATCCAGTGTCTAAGAAGCTCAATCACAAAGATAGAGTCAACAATTTTGTGGCATTACCTGGAGAGTCTGTGAGTAGCTCGTGGGACAGATTCACTGCTTTCGTAAGAAGTGTCCCAATCCACCGTATTGACGATGAGTCACTGAAGGAATATTTCTATCGAGGACAGGATGATAACAATAAAGCAGTACTTGACACTATTGCTGGAGGCTCATATGGTGATTGTACATATGCACAGATTGCTGAAAAATTGGAGAGGATCTCTCGCAACAATAAAGCGTGGAGCACTAGGAGGTCAGATACTGGGAGAAACACTTTTGCCGTTCATAATGCAACTGTTAACCTTGTAGATGATATTCGTGAGGAGCTGGCGCAGATGAGGACAGAGTTGGGGTTGGTATTGAAGCATGTGAGTGGAGGAGCAGAAAAGGTAAATGCTGTAAACTACTTAACTAGAACCCCACCACCAGTTGAGGAGTGTTACTATGAAGAGGATACTTATGCGGTGAACGATCAGATGGGGGGTTTTCGACCAAATGCCCAAGGATCCAACACGGAAAATTGGCGCCAAGGTCAAGGGAACCAAGGTCGGAACTATGGAAATTACAACCGAGAGGGTCACTATGTCCGAGATGGGAACTTCAATCGCGACAACAACTACAACAGGAACAACTATGGCAACAAAAACGATCGGGTTGGACCCTATGTTCCCCCTCAAAATCAGGAATCTGGTGCTTGGGAAGCTGGAGGTAATATGACGCGTTTCGAAGATATGCTGCAGAAGATGATGAGAAGGTTTGATGCGACTGATGAGAATGTGAAGGAGATGAGAAACGACTTATCTAGTATTGGTCAAAAGGTTGATGCCCATGCAGTGTCAATAAAGCATCTAGAGCAGCAGATGACGCAGTTGTCTACTACAGTGAACCCGCGTCAACCCGGCACTCTTCCTAGCAACACCATCCAGAATCCAAAGAATGATGGCCATTGTATGGCAATTACTACTCGAGGAGGTAAGCAAACCATAGATCCACCTATGCCGTCTGTGGAGGAAGTTTAGATCAGAAAAGAAGATGATGTGATGGAGGGTAGACCAGATGCTGAGAAAGCAACAGAGCAAGAGGTGGAGATATCTCAGAAAGTAGTTCCCATACCTAGACCTCCACCACCTTTTCCAAAGAGGTTAGTGAAGAAGACTGAAGATGGTAAATATCGCAGGTTTATCACTATGTTGAAGCAGCTTTCTATCAATGTCCCTTTGATAGAAGCCTTGAAGCAAATGCCTGGATATGCAAAGTTCATGAAAGATATGGTGACAAAGAAAAGGTCTGTGAGTTTTGAAGATGATGATAGACTGCAGCATTGTAGTGCTATTGCTACAAGATCTCTGGTGCAGAAGAAGGAAGACCCTGGTGCTTTCACAATCCCATGTACTATAGGGTTATTACACTTTGCTAAGGCATTGTGTGATCTTGGTGCTAGCATCAACCTCATGCCTTTATCTATTTACAAGAAGTAGGGTCTGGGGGATCCAAAGCCCACTGCAATGCGGTTACTAATGGCAGATCGGACTGTGAAGAGGCCCATAGGTGTGCTCCATGATGTGCTAGTAAAAGTAGAGTCTTTCATCTTTCCGGCGGATTTTGTGATTCTTGACTGTGAGGTTGATTTTGAGGTTCCCATCATCCTTGGGAGACCATTTCATGCCACAGGGCGTGCATTGGTTGATATGGAAAAGGGACAGATAAAGTTCAGAACTGAACAATGAAGAAGCAACTTTCAATATCTGTAGGTCCATGAAGCAGAATGGTGAGCTCTAAATAGTATCAGCCATAACTTACAGAATGGAAAGTGGGTCAGAAGTGCAAATTGAAGAGCGACTAGGTGTTGAGGCACTAGCAGCAGTCATGATGAATTTCGCTAGTGATGATATTGAAGAGTATGATGAGATGGTAGCTGCACTTGATAAGTGTGAATATCGGTCCAAACCAAAGAAGTATGAGCTAGACATGAAGAATCGCGAGTCCCCACCCACAAGACCATCTATTGTGGAGGCACCGAAATTGGAGCTTAAAGCTCTACCACCACACTTGAGGTATGTATATTTAGGCGAAGAGAATACTTTGCCGGTCATCATTGCAGCAGATTTGAATGCAAGGCAAGTAGAGTGCTTGGTGACTGTATTAAAGAAGTTCAAGCGAGCGATTGGGTGGACTATTGCAGATATTATTGGGATTCCCCCCGGTATTTACTCTCACAAAATCCAACTCATGCCAGATCATAAGCCCAGTGTTGAGCACCAGAGAAGATTAAATTCGCCTATGCACGAGGTAGTCAAAAAGGAGATCATCAAGTGGCTGGATGCGGGAGTTATTTACCCCATTTCAGATAGTAATTGGGTATGTCCTGTGCAGTGTGTGCCTAAAAAAGGTGGTATGACTGTGGTTCCAAATGAAAGAAATGAGCTTGTTCCAATGAGGCCTGTCACTGGATGGAGAGTTTGCATGGATTACCGAAAGTTGAATGCGTGGACAGAAAAAGACCATTTTCCTATGCCATTCATGGACCAAATGTTGGATAGACTTGCAGGCAAGGGTTGGTATTGTTTTCTTGATGGGTATTCGGGCTACAATCAAATTTCTATAGCTCCAGAAGACCAAGAGAAGACCACCTTCACTTGCCCATATGGGACTTTTTCTTTCAAACGGATGCCATTCGGATTGTGCAATGCTCCAGCGACCTTCCATAGATGTATGATGTCGATATTTTCTGATATGGTGGAGGACACTATTGAAGTGTACATGGATGATTTTTCAGTTGTAGGTGATTCGTTTGATCATTGTCTAGAACATCTTACTGAGGTGCTCAAAAGATGTGAAGACTGCAACTTGGTGCGGAATTGGGAGAAATGTCATTTCATGGTAAAAAAAGGTATAGTGTTGGGTCATCGAATTTCAGAGAAAAGTATTGAGGTTGATAAAGCTAAAGTTGAGGTAATAGAAAAACTTTCACCACCCATCTCTGTAAAAGGTGTTAGAAGTTTTCTTGGGCATGCAAGTTTTTATAGGAGATTCATCAAAGATTTCTCAAAAATTGCACATCCCTTGTGCAAACTGCTCGAGAAGGAGAGTAAGTTCTATTTTGATGATGCTTGTCTTAGAGCATTTGGAGAGTTGAAGGAAAAGTTGGTTACAACACCTATTATTATTTCACCGGATAGGGAACAACTGTTTGAGGTAATGTGCGATGCAAGTGGAGTGGCACTTGGTGTAGTATTGGGTCAAAGGCGCGAGAAAATCCTTCACCCTATTTACTATGCTAGCAAAGCTCTAAATGTGGCCCAGAAGAATTATACTGTGACCGAACAAGAACTTCTTGCGGTAGTTTTTGCATTCGAAAAATTTCGTTCCTACTTGCTTGGTACTAAGGTCATCGTGCATACTGACCATTCTGCATTGAGGTATTTGATGGTGAAAAAGGATGCAAAACCACGATTGATTAGATGAGTATTGTTGCTGCAAGAGTTCAATTTCGTGGTAAAAGATAGAAAGGGAACCGAAAATCAAGTTGCCGACCACTTGTCCAGATTAGAGGAGGAGGCCATGCTAAAGCTTGGAGATAGGGCTGAAATTAATGATGCTTTTCCAGATGAACAGGTATTGGCTGCTTCTAATGATTTGATTCCTTGGTTCGCAGACTTTGCTAATTATTTGGCAAGCGATATTGTGCCACTCGATTTGTCTTTTCACCAAAGGAAAAAGTTTATGCATGATGTTAAGAAATTCTTTTGGGATGAACCTTATTTGTATCGTAGTTGTGCTGATGGGATTATTCGTCGTTGTGTACCTGAGGTTGAGATGTTGAGTGTACTTGAAGCATGTCATTCATCGCCCGTTGGTGGGCATCATAGTGGTATTCGGACTGCACATAAGATCTTGCAGTGTGGATACTATTGGCCTACCATCCATCAAGATGCCCATGATTTCGCCAAGTCTTGTGATCGTTGCCAAAGAGATGGAGGGATTTCAAAGAGGCAAGAGCTCCCTATGAATCCTATACTGGTGATCGAATTGTTTGATGTATGGGGCATTGAGTTTATGGGTCCATTTGTGAGTTCATATGGGATGAAGTATATTCTTGTTGCGGTTGATTATGTATCGAAGTGGGTGGAAGCAGTAGCGCTCTCCAACAACGAAGGTAAAAGTGTCACCGCATTCTTGAAAAAGAATATCTTCTCCAGATTTGGTACACCGAGGGCTATTATTAGTGATGGAGGTTCTCACTTTTGTAATAAGTTGTTCACGGCACTACTTGAGAAATATGGTGTCCGTCACAATGTAGCCACTCCTTATCATCCACAGACTAGCGGGCAAGTCGAAGTGTCCAACAGAGAAATCAAACAGATATTGGCGAAGACTGTGAACGCCAATCGAACGGATTGGTCAAGGAAACTTGACGATGCTCTATGGGCATATCGCACTGCATACAAGACCCCCATAGGTATGTCTCCTTACCAACTTGTATATGGGAAGTCTTGTCATTTACCAGTAGAGCTAGAGCACAAGGCTATGTGGGCAATAAAGAAGTTAAATTTGGATTGGGGCACTGCATCAAATCAAAGGATGAATGACTTGAATATGCTTGATGAGTTTCGCCTAAAAGCTTATGAAAGTTCAGCCTTATACAAAGAGAAGATAAAGAGGTATCATGATGAAAGAATTGAAAAGCGAGAATTTGTGGTTGGTGATCTTGTGCTGCTATTCAACTCTAGGTTGCGCCTATTTCCAGGCAAACTCAAGTCCAAGTGGACCGGGCCATTTTTGCTCACAAAAGTGCTCTCGCATGGAGCAGTTGAGCTTGAAAATAAGGATGGAACAAGGTTTGTGGTGAATGGGCAAAGGATCAAGATCTATCTGGGAAATGCTGAAACTGTGCAAGAAGTGATTGAGGCCTGCAATCTTGATGAAGTCTGAGTAATCAAGACACCTGCGTCGTGCCGCGACGTTAAATCAAGCGCTGCTTGGGAGGCAACCCAAGATGTACAATCTAGCCAACGATAGGGTGTTGTTTTCCATTTATTAGTTTAGCTTTCTTTGATTACTTGCGTCTTTGTATCAATGTCGGTAGGTGCTTTAGTGTTTTTAGTTATTAGTGTTGGCTAGAATTAATATAGGATCCGTGTCTAAAAAGTGTCAAGAAAATGTAAAAAATAATAGCTTAGTGGTTGCTACATGTGCAGGTACATCACGCAATAAATCTGCAGAAAATTGTCTGATGCAGAGATCTACAGATCCCATCGACGGTCCGTCGATTTATCCACGGACCGTCAATGGCATCCGTAGATCCCAGGTAAGTCCCTAAATTTGTCCAAGTGTAATAGTGATCTACGGTCCCGATCTACGGACCGTAGATCGACTCACGGACCGTAGACTGGGTCTCGTGAGTCCAAACCCTAAAAGTTGTATGACCCGACCCGTACCTCATTACTTAAAAGCCCCCATGTTTCAAACCATTTCCATTCCCTCCATTACTCCCAAAACCATTTCACCCACTCTTTAAACTCCCCAAATCACTCCATAACTACCACATAATATCCTCCCTTCCATAAATTCCCAAAATCCCTTCCATACCAAAATCAACCCATCCCATAATCTAACAAAAAGGGTCCGATGTTTGGTCAGTAACGAAGAGGTGACTTCTTGGTCTTGCTAAGCATAGTATCATCACGTAATCACCCCACTCCTTGTTTCTTGTAAGGTAATAGACTTTCCCTTCACTTTGAATTCTGATTCATAGATTGAATATAGAGAGTCGGGAGTTGGGTCTTGACCTTAGGTACTTGTTAGATGAAAGTGTATGATAAACTTCATTATTACAATGCCCTTGGAACGATAGATAGTGATTGTATAGCATTAGTTTATGTGATCGTAACAAGTACATGCTAGTTTCGACTTAGGGTTCCACATCTAGTCTAAAGTGTTGGGTATAATAATCGGTTGGAATCTTAAGAATGACGAACTAGCATAATTTTAAATTTGTAAATGCATGATGAGGTTGTGTCAATGTTGAAAACTAAGGCAAAAAATGTATGATACCTGGCACTGATGGCTTCCACGATACCCCATCTACGGACCGTAGATCCATCTACGGACCGTAGATGGGGTTCGTAATTGGATGCACCTGAACAATTTCACCAAGTGTGAAACCACGGAGGTGGACTACGGTCCGTAGGTTCATCTACGGATCGTTCTGCACTTCCATGATTTCCATCTGCGACTTATATGTCAGGCTCCTGATCCACTGAATAGATCCACGGACCGTAGATCAGTCTACGGACCGTAGGTCTCCTCCGTGGATGACCACTGTAGCATCTGTCAAAATATTTTTTTTTGTGAACTTAGTTGAGGGTCGTTATCAATTCTCAACGTTTCTTTTGCTGCATATGGTTAGTGTTGGCACTAATATCGTTCCCGCAGGTACGATGGCACCCAAGAAGATGGTCACCTACTCAAAACGGGGTAAGTCCAAATCTATTGCCCCTAGTTTCCGGTTGATTGATAAGGACACCGACATCGAGCTCTGCCCCAGTTACAGAGGTTCAGCCTATTTTGAGGGGCGGTGTGAGCACCACTGATGGTGCGGAGCAGTTGATAGAGAGCACTACTGAGGGTGCTAGGATTGCTGAGGTGGGCACTACTGAGGGTGCCCCCACTGATGTTCCAGAGGGCTCCGGGAAACCGGACCCCCCGCTTGTTGATGATTCGTCGGCACTTTGCGCCACAGGTTTGCTTCACCCAAATCTATTTTCTTTTACTGTTTATGTATGCATTGTGGACAATTGCATCTATATTTGTTGGGGGTGGGGTAAATGGATTGTGAGTGATAGGGTAAAGTCTGAGTAACCCAACTCATGAATCCTCTCTTGGGGTTTTCTTGCCTGTGTTCTTTTCCCCCAAGCGACTGTTTAATTCTTGTTGAACTGGCATGTCTTAGGATTGTGTGTGTAGAAGTATGATACAGAATGAAGCATGATGGCTTAGGAAAAATGATACCCGTCAGATTCTGAGTTGTATGCTAGAAGTAGGCTACGATTAGTTGATTGTGTTGGCTCTGAGTATGACATAGTAACAATCACTTGATTGCATGATTAAACCTAAAACTTGAACTGGGTAATCTGATAATCTGATAATGAAACTATGTGCCAAGAGTGGGTGAGAATCATTAACTGTTCAAACAGTTCTGTGCAAAACTAGAACTTGCCCGGTTAGTCCTGCTAAGACAATTCAATCTAGAGGATAGGAAGTGATCATAGGCCATTGTTCTGAAAAATCTACAAATTGTCTAGAAAAATTCAACCAAATGAAAAAATGTTCCCTTTGATCCAACTTTGAGCCTAAAAATAAACCTTTTTTTTTTAAACCTTGAACTCACTTTCCCATAATCTACTATATTGGCCCCGGTCCCTCCTTGGACATGTGCACTTTGACTTAGGCCAAAAGCCTAAGTTGAGGGTGGCTAATGTAAAAAGTAACTTCAATCTTGGCCCTGACCTGACATCGGGTATTGTGCACCTCAACTAACGGAAAATCCATAAGTTGAGGGTGGCTATGAAAGAGGAAACTGAAAGAAAAATGGGTATGAAAAAAAAGAAGGGGGAAAACGTGAGGAAAGGATGTGACTTGTTAAAAGCGAAAGGAACAAGAAAATAAAAGGAAAATTAGCTACAAAGTCTTAAGTCACATCCGTGGTTGAAGAAAATCAAGGGAAAGAAGGTAAAGCAATAATATGACAAAAATAGGGCAAAAAGAGGTTAAAAGCCTAGTGTAATGACAAGGAGGGCAGAAAGTCACTAAACAGTACCCAAATGTACCACAACTGACCCTGAGCCTACGTTACAAGCCAATAAAGTCCTATAGTGATCCTAGAGTCTAGTTTGGAGAGTCTAAGCAGTGAAAATAAGGGCAAGCTTATGGCAGTAAGCACTAACTGTATTTGAAATTACTTCTGAGCGTGAGTGTTGAATAAATCCTTGTACCATGAATGAAATTAAATTTTTGCGAAAAGAGGATTTCGTTTGAAGTAAGGGCACTAGTTACATCGTTGGAAAGTTAGTACCTGGGTGACAGTGAGAAGGTGGCTGTTGTGTGTCAGTTGGTTGGTCTGTGTCATGATGTGATCCACATGAGTTGGCTTGTTGAGTCTAAGAGAACGAATGTGCACCCGAACAATGAGGAGGTAGAGAGCCGTGTGATTGCTTGAGTTTAGAAATACTTGCTTCTATACAAGTGTCGTTTAGAGTTGTAGTGCGTCGCTTGAGGACAAACAACGAATTTAAGTTGAGGGTGTTGATATACCGTGAGTTTACGGTATTTCTAACACAGTTCACTTACAAGTTGTGTGTGTCTAGGGCCTTTTTATACTGGTTTTTATGTGTTTTTATCATGTTTTGCAGGAAAGGTGTCCAGGCGCGGAAGTTTAGAGACAGCTGAAGGAACTGCAGAAAAAGGCATCCACGGAGGTGATCTACGGACCGTAGGTCCATTCACGGTCCGTAGGTTATGACCGTAGATCAGCAGGACTGGTATTGAGGACAAATCAGGGAAATCTGACCAAGTGTGGAACCACGGTGCCCATTGACGGTCCGTAGATTGATCTACGGACCGTACTGTTGATCCGTAGAGTGAGACTGTGAGGGTTCTAGTACCTGATTTTTGAAGATTCTAATTATGGAGCTACGGAGGGGATTGACGGACCGTAGATCGATCTACGGTCCGTACTGTTGGTCTGTCGTTTGCTTCAGAGAAGCTGATTTTTGGAAGCTGAAATATTTTCTAAGTCCCGAGTGACGAAAGGGACTTACAGACCGTAGATCCATCGACGGTCCGTAAGTCGGTCTCGTGGATTGAAGACTCATACCTGAACAAAACTTTCCTTAATTTGTTTCCTTTTTTATTTAGGATTTGTTATAAATAGGACATGTCAACCTCGTTTTTGGGGGTTAGACACTATTATTCTACTTTTACTTTGTAACTTTGGAGATTAATTTGCAACTCTAGCAATTATTGATTTCCAAGTTCGTTTTGAAGATTTTGGCTTCGCAATTCAAGTAAAATTTCTGGGTTTATTATTCTCTCTACGTAAGTTCATGATTTCTTCATCTACAATTATGAATTGTGTTCTTGCCAATATGAGTAACTAAATCCACAACTAAGGTTGTGGGAACCATGATCGATTAACAAAGTATGAATAGTAAATAAGCAATTCTTGAATAGTGTGTTGCATGTATTGGTAATTCTTTCGTTTAGAAGTCTTTTTAACGGTGGCCAAGGTTAGAACTCGCCTTGTTGCTACTTGCCAGACCAAGGAGGTAATTAACAAGAAAAGAATTATCAACATAGATTTAGTGTGATACTATCTAATGGGCTAGTGTCGATTGGTGCGAAGTAATAACTAAGCCAAACATCGATTATGATGTCTAATATGAGGTAAAGGTAAGGGTTAGTAAATTATACACACGTAGCCGGACCAAGGTGCGGGGTGAAATTCTCTAGATGCCGGACCAAGGATTTAGAGATACCTAACTTATCACTTTGCATGTAATACACTAGAAAAAGATTGTTATTACTAGGATTACTGCGTTATGAGATTGTGGGGAACACGTATACCCTAGTTATTTCTCTTATCTTGATAACAACCAAAGTTGAGTTTGATTACTGATTACTTATTAAGTTCTTACTATTTGTTTCACACAAGCACAACCCCCCTTTAATTACTTGTTTCTGGAAATAATTTGACTAATTGAATATAATTATTGGTTAAAGTAAAGTCTAAACCATTTTCCTCGTGGGATCGACCCCAACCTACAAGTTGGGTTCTTTACTTGATAACGATCGCTTATACTTCTGTGAGGAGGTGTAATTTGAGTGTATCATAGTACTTCCCATGTTGAAGAAGGTATGAAAGAATTAGCCAAAGACGTGCACCGACTTTCACAATTGGGAGTCCAATTAATGGATTCCAATGAATGAGGAGTAGTGGTGATGAATGGGGCTGAATCATCACTAGTGTCCAAAGTGAAAGAGAAACAAGATTAAGATCCTATTTTTCTTGAATTAAAGGCAAAGGTTCATAAACTAAAAGTGAACGCTTTTGAACAAGGGGGAGATGGTGTATTGAGATATCAAGGTAGATTGTGTGTACCAAAGGTGGATGAACTCCAAGAGAGGATCATGGAGGAAGCTCATAGCACCAGATATTCTATCCATCCTGGTTCCACAAAGATGTATCGCGACTTGAGAGAAGTCTATTGGTGGAGTAGTATGAAGAGGTGCATTGCAGAGTTCGTTGCTAAGTGCCCAAATTGCCAACAAGTTAAGGTAGAGTACCAAATTCCTGGTGGTATGGCTCATAATATAGATATTCAGAAATGGAAGTGGGAGATGATCAATATGGATTTCATTACCGATTTGGCACTCTCTCACAGGAAACATGATTCGACTTAGGTTATTGTAGACCAGATGACTAAATCAGCCCATTTCTTACCGGTAAAACTACCTTTTCAGCAGAAGATTATGCCAACTTATATATCCAAGAGGTAGTTAGACTTCATGGAGTTCCGGTGTCCATCATTTCAGATAGGGGTGTGCAATTCACCGCACAATTCTGGAAGTCTTTCCAAAAAGGCTTGGGTTCGAAGGTAAATTTGAGTACTGCTTTCCATCCTTAGACGGATGGTCAAGCATAGAACACAATTAGACTTTAAAGGATATGTTGAGGGTGTGTGTGATCAATTTGAAGGGTAATTGGGATGATCATTTACCTCTCAATGAGTTTTCTTACAACAACAGTTATCACTATAGCATACAGATGGCTCCTTATGAGGCTCTTTATGGGAGAAGATGTAGATCTCCTATTGGATGGTTTGAGGTTGGTGAGGCTAGGTTGATAGGACCATACTTGGTTAATCAAGCTATGGAGAAAGTGAAGACTATTCAAAAAAGGTTGAAAACAGCGCAGAGTCGTCAGAAATCCTATATAGATGTTAGGCGAAGAGACTTGGAGTTTGAGGTGGACGATTTGGGTTTATTTGAAGGTTTCACCCATGAAATGTGTTATGAGGTTTGGCAAGAAGGGGAAACTTAGTCCCCGATATATTAGTCACGACCCAGGGGTACCCCCTAGATGTAACATGGCGTATAGAACCCCGAAGAACTCCATACAAGCCACTTAGCTCTCATAACATAAGAAATAGTACAATAAGAGTAAAACAATAAACCAAAACATTTTATAGAAAAAAAGCGGAAGTCTAAAACACTTGTCTCATCATAGCCATCTAATACAATATAATAAAATTAGGCCAAGCCCATACATCATATCCAAAATAGAAAAAAAGGAAGTGAATCAATAAACTCCGTCGTTGAAGCATGAGGACTCACCAAATCTCGGAAATCTCAAAATCAACCACTAGCCACGAAACTGATGATCCTGGCGGTCCCTACATTTAGGGAAATATAGGAAAGGGTATGCGTTAGTACAAAACAATGTACCAAAATTTGTTACCTTTGAACTCATATGAAATACTTCTTGAAGTAACCTTAGTTCATTATTAATGTGGGGAATTAGCCTTAACCGACATAGAGACCATGTGAGCTATAACATGATCCTCCGGTGTCTCCCACACCAAAAGGGTTGTCCTACTTGCTAAGGTAGAACCATGAACTTATAGCTTAAGTGGATCCACTAGCTAATCAACCTATGGGGGTAACATAGTTAAGGGATAAGGAGATTGCTACTAGAAACCCGGCCTCTACTAACAGGAGAGCTTCATCCCATAAGATTGCTTCTAAAAACCCGACCTCTACTAACGGGAGAGCTTCTATCTCATTATAAATATTTTCTTGGTGTTAAGCATAAATCCCACATAATAGTAATTTCTTACTTGACCTCATTATTCATGGAAAAGTGTACTTGGACAACTAATCCAAGCTAGTTTCATTTAGATATCTCCTTTGTCTTTGACTAAACTAGGTGAGAAAGCCTAATTTAAACCTAAGAATCATTTCTATGTGAGAAAACCTTTCACATCATGCTAGTATGTGTATATGAGAATATCCTTTTACAACACAACATCGTCATTGGTACTTCACTCTCAACGCACCCTTAAAACATTTGCATTTAATTCATAAGAAAATGCATAAGTCCATAATTTATCTCTTGAGGTTCAAAACCCACTTTCAATCATCAATACTTAGAAAACATAGGTTAGATATGAATTTCATCATAACTACATGTCAAGCTTGAAATACATGCTTGATTTCATAAAACTCTTGCTTTATACTCAAAATCCCACATCATATGATTCATAGCTTGAAAACATGGGGATTACATGGGTTCATGGTAAAATCATCACAAAAACATCATATTTCATAAATTCATGCATAAGAGATCATAATTCAATCATTTAAATCAACAATGAAAAGTACCCATGATAATTGTAGAAAACCCTAACTCAATTGGGTAACTCTACCTTTTGAAATAGAGGAATTTGGGAACTCAATGAATGGAAGGAATCCATGGATGAAAACTATCATACCTTGAATCCAAATGATAGCCTTTAATTCGGAATTGTAACCTTGACTTGAAACCCTAGGTTGAATCTTCTTCTTCTTCATGTCCTAGAGAGAAAAATATTTTGGAGAGGAGAATTGATCTTCTTTTGTGAATTTGGAAGAATGAAGTGAATGGGCTAATTTGGGGATTGAAAATACTTATATAGGAGTCTTAGTGAATGGTAAAACGACATAGTATAGGAACTAATTAATTAGGAAAAGACTCAACTACCGCTGAAAATAACTGCCAGCTGACCACTAAAGGACCCCTGTCGACGAATCGTGGTCTGATTTACGGTCCTTCCTGGGGGACCGTCATTGGTCATCAGAAACTAGTTTTTAGGCCAGTGAACTGATGAGTCCACAAGTTGGACTCATTTAGGGCTATATTTTAATAGAAATGGTGTCCTCAAATGCTTATTTTATCTCAATATCTTATGAAAATCCTTAAGTTTTAGGTATTTGAAGTTTTAAGGAAAGCATGGACACTATGTCGCAAAAATGAACGAAAGGGCTGAAAAAAATGAAGAAATGAAGGCCTGAGGATCACCAAGTCTACTTGGCGAGTCTCCAAAGGGTCTTACTTCGCCTTTTGTTCTAGTGTGCTGAGCCCTGAAGGAAAGGATCAAGTCGACGGCAAAAGGAAGCAGTCGACGCATCGCTGAGAAGTTTCGTGAAGCAGTACCATGTCGCCCAATAACCCAGATCACGACGATGTTGAGGGCTGGTGCAAAATGGCGATGAACTACACCAAAGGGTGAATCACAAAGTTGATCGGCGATTCCGACTAACGACGCCGAATGATCCGCTGCAGCACAAATTTATAAAAACTATAAATACTAGTTAGAGTTTTAGTTTTAGTGTGGAACAATTATTATAATTTTCACTTACAGTAGAACAATTGTGATAGTTTTCATATAGAATAGTATTTTCTGATATTTTTGCTCTAAGTTTGAGAGGGTTTTGAAGACTTGAAGAAGAAGAGGGTTTCATCTCCAAGGATTTGGACTTGGGTCTCTTGATTTCTTCATTCTTGGCCTGTAACAAGACTAAAATCTTCATACCTATTTGAATGCAAGCTCATTTAAGTATAAATTTCTATCTCTTGATATGTGGCTAAAAACCCCAATTCTTAGGGTGTGATTTAGTAAATATGGGTAAAGATAATTGTTGGGTCTTGCTTGTTGATAGTCTATTCGTAGTTTAAATGTGATTTCGTTTAGTGGTTGTGGATAAATTTAAAGAATTTGTAGTTGTAAATACAAGTTTATTTATGTGTTTTCGGCTTGCGAGAGAGAGGTCGTAAAACTAAGACCACTAGATTGATGGTCAGTGTGAGTGGGTCGACATGAGGTTCAGCTCGAGAGAGTGAACCCTAGTCCTATCTCCACACACTCAACTTGAGAGAGTGAGTGAGTTAAGGCGTAGGCTAGTCTTCATGCAGCAAGTGGGTGTCCGAGAAGAACGCATTTGAAACGGGGTAAGTTGCTTGAGAGTGAGCTTATCCCCCTTAAAGCTTAGCCTAGTCACAAATACTCTACGAATCTTCTATCGAAAGAATGTACCCAATAATCTAGCTTAACCCGTATTGCCATCACATCCCAAGGATCTCCTCTCATTACTTAGAAACCCTAGTTATTTTGTTGTTTTTGCCTTACTTGTGACAAAACCCCCCATTGTTAATTGACACTCTTGTGTCCTCCTTTAATTTACAATGTTTGTAATCGTCAATGTCTTTAGCTATGATTAGTTAGAACTAAATTTTACTTTTCTATTAATTCTCAAAACCATTCTTATGGGACGATCCCAACCCTTAGTTGGGTTACTAAACTATTGTACGATCGTAGACACTTGCATCAAAAGTTGTGTCTTGATTACGCAAACATAATGAACCACAGACTGTGGTCTGACCTACAGACTGTAGGTCTGGTCGTGGTCCTGAGCCTCAAAAGACTTGGCAGGGTGGCCAATCCACGGACTACACTACGGTCTGTGGTTCTACCCACGAGTTGTGGTTGGCCTCCCTACCTAGCACCTGCAACTTCCCAAAATTTGTTTCATTTCCCTTTTTCAGATTCAGGGTGTTACAATATCTCCCTCTTGGGACCATTCATCCTCGAATGAGATTCAAAATGGTTCTAAAAGAGTAGGAGAGGTACTAACAATCCAACCTACAATGCAATGCATACAACCGAGGAGGAACTATCGACTCCAAGCTAGGACGTTCTCAAAACATCATAAGAGGGGTGAAACTGACTCTAACATCCCATCATCCATGCAATGCACATATACAAGGAGGAAACATCAACTCCAAGCTAAACATACTCAATGCATCATAAGGAAGTAGGAACTACATTTCGCAATCCAATGTGCATGAATTTTCACAATAACTCGTGTTCAAGGAGGAACTACCTTCTCTAAGCTAAAAGCATGCTCAACACAATCTCATGGTGCTCATATGCTTTGGTTCTCAAAAATCATATCTAAAGCATGTTCATCAATTCATATCGTGAAGTCTATAGACAACTCATACTCAATGCACAACAACATGAGGAAATCAATCATGTAAACTCATTTTCTTTCAAAACAGAAGTTTTGGTGTGCACATAACATAAGGAAATCATGGAAACACATAAAACACATGGCTCCAAACCAAGAGGAACTCATTGCCTCAAGCTAGAATAGGAGTATAAGGAAAAAGATGAGTATATAAGGACATCATATCGGCATCGGCCTCCTAAGTAGTACCCTCGACTAACTGATTCCTCCACAACACTTTCACGGGAGCTATTTCTTTATTTCTTAACTTTTTAACTTGCCGGTCCAAAATCTCAACCGAAACTACCTCATATGAGATATTCTCCTTAACTCCCAAACCTTCTGAGGAAATTATGGATGTCAAATCACCAACATATTTCATCAACATGGAAAACGGGATGCACTAATGCCAACTCATTTGGCAAATATAATTCATAAGCAACCATACCAACACGCCTCAAAATCTAATATGGGCCTACATATCAGGGAATAAGCTTCCCTTTCTTACCAAATCTCATTACACCCTTCATGGGTGAGATTTTTAAGTAAACCCAATCATGAACATAAAACTCTAGATCCCTTCTTGTCACATCGGTATATGACTTTTGTCGACTTTGAGCCGTTTTCAAATTTTCTCTTATAGGTTGAACTTTCTCCATGGCCTCATATACTAACTTGGGACCTATTTGGGCAACTTCACCAACCTCAAACCAACCTATAGGAGATCTACACCTCATACCATATAGTGCCTCAAATTGAGCCATATCAATACTCGAGTGATAGCTATTATTATAGGTAAACTCAATCAATGGCAAATGGTCATCCCAATTACCCCTAAAATCAATCACACAACCCCTTAACATATCTTCCAAAGTTTAGGGATAAAAGGTCATACTAAGCTTCACTTTAGTGCCAAGGCCCCTTTGGAATGACTTCCAAAACTGAGAAGTGAACTGGGTACCACGATCGAAAATAGTGTACAAAGGCACTCTATGCACTTTACCATCTATCTCAAGTACATCTTGGCATACTCCTCCGCCGAATAAGAAACCTTGACGAGAAGGAAATGAGCCAATTTCGTCATTCGATCTACTATAACCCAAATAGAATCATTTTGTCGCCAAGTGCGAGGCAAATCAACAATAAAGTCCATATTCAAGTCTTCCCACTTCCAAGTAGGAATGCTAATATCTTGGGACAAACCTCTCGGTTTCTGATGCTCAACCTTTACTTGTTGTCAATTTGGACACTCGGCCACAAATCCACAATATCCTTCTTTATCCCATTCCACCAATAGACCTCCCTCAATTCATCAACATTCGGAATGCATAAACAACCTTGATAAATAAGTTCACCATATCCCCCTTGGGAGAAAGCCTCAACATATTTCTTAAGCATCGCTTCTTTTAAATCTACCAGAATTGGATCAAGACCTTACTTGGCTTTCACATCCTCTAGAAAAGATGATTTGGAACCATTGTGAAACATAACACCACCCTTGGTGGAGTCCACTAGTTTAACACTTAGTAGAGCCAATCTATAAACATCTCAAACCAACTCTTTCTTTTTTTCTTCAATATGAGCAACACTACCCAAAGATAACCGACTAAGAACATCTGGTACCACATTAGCTTTACCATAGTAATAAATAACTCTCATGTCATAATCCTTCAATAACTCAAGCCACCTTCTTTGACGAAGATTTAGATATTTTTTATTGAACACATATTGCAAACTCTTGTGGTCGGTAAACACATCTACATGAACTCCATACAAATAGTGTCTCTAAATCTTTAGAGCAAACACAACCGCGGCTAACTCAAGGTCGTGATTAGGATAATTTTTCTCATGAATTTTAAGTTGCCTTGAGGCATAGGCAATAACTTACCCATTTTGCATAAGCACGCATCCTAGCCCAATTCTCGAGGCGTCACAATAAACCACAAAACCATCCATCCTTTCTGATAAGGTCAACACCGGAGCGGAAATAAGTCTATCCTTCAACTCTTGGAAACTCTTTTCACACACTTCAGACCATATGAACTTAGCCTTCTTTTGAGTCAAAGCCATTAAAGGAGAGGCAATTGAAGAAAATTCCTCAACAAACCTTCTATAGTAACCGGCTAAACACAAGAAACTTCTAATATCCGAAAGAGTTAGAGGTCTAGCCAACTCTTTACCGTGTCCATCTTCTTAGGATCTACCTTAATACCCTTACTTGACACAATATGACCAAGGAAAGCTACAGACCTTAACAAAAATTCACATTTGCTAAACTTTACAAAAATTTGTTGGTTCTTAAGAATATTCAGCACGATCTTCAAATGATCAATATGTTAATTCTCACTTCTTGAATAGATCAAAATACCATCAATGAACACAATCACAAACATGTCAAGGTATTGTCTAAACACCCTATGCATCAAATTCATAAACGCCATCGGAGCATTAGGCAACCCAAACGACATTACCAAAAACTCATAATGACCATACCGAGTTCAAAAAGCCATCTTCAGAATGTCATTTTCTTTCACGCTCAATTGGTGATAACCTGATCGGAGATCAATCTTAGAGAAATATCTTGCTCCTTGGAGTTGGTCAAATAAATCATCACTCCTTGGAATAGGATACTTATTTTTAATGGTTACCTTGTTCAACTGTCTATAACCAATACACATACGAAGAAAATCATCTTTCTTTCTAACAAACAAAACTAGAGCACCCCATGGAGAGATACTCGGTCGGATAAAAGCCTTATCCAAAAAATATTGCAATTGTTCTTTCAACTCCTCAAGTTTTGTCAGAGCCATACGATAAGGAGGAATAGAAATAGATTGTGTATCTAGGAGAAGGTCAATACCGAAGTCTATTTCCCGCTTGGGAGGAATACCGGGTAAATCTTCAAGGAACACATCTGGATACTAATTAACAATGGGGACCGACTCAAGAGTAGGAGTTTCGGAATCTACATCCCTTACCCTAACTAAATGGTAAAAGCAACCCTTAGAAATCATCTTTCTAGCTTTAAGATAAGAGACAAACTAACCCTTAGGCATAGAATCTCCCCCCTTCCACTCTAGAATAGGCTCATTCGAGAACTGAAACTTGACTACACGAGTTCTACAATCAATCTAAGCATAACATGAGTGCAGCCAATCCATACCCAAGATAACATCAAAATCTAACATATCAAGCTCTACCAAGTCAGCAAGAGTAACTCTACGGGACAAGGAAATGAGACACATTCTATAGACCCTTTTAGCTACAATAAAATCACCAACAGGAGTAGAGACAGAAAAATGTTCTAACAACACATCTAGAAGAACATCAAACCTCATAGACACATATGGCATCGCAAAAGACAAGGTAGCACCGGGATCAAGTAAAGCATAAACATCAATTTGGAAAACTTTCAACATACCGATAACCATATCGGGAGAACCCTCTTGTTCAACACGAGTCTGAAATGCATAGAAGTGGTTTTGCTTAGGAGAATTGGAACCCAAACCACTAGGAGAAGCTTTCTTTCCCTCTCTTCCTTTATCCGTAAGCATCGGGCAATCCCTCATTTTGTGACCACTCTTACCACAACTAAAGCACTCATATGTGTTGGCTAGACACTTACCATCGTGCTCCCTCCACACTTAGTACAAGTAGACATGGGCAATGAAGATCCACTACCATTAGCTCCTTGAGGATTACGGTTAAACACTCTATCTTTGTTGAACATAGGAGGAGCATTAGAGGAACCTTGACAGGAAAACCTTTGTCAAAATCTAGGACGACCTTGTTCATCGGACCTTGCATTAGAGAAATTTTCATCACCGATCTTGGCCCTCTTACCTCTCTATACTTTTACTTAAGTTTCTCCTCCTCAATTTGTTGTGCATGTACCATGAGACAAGAGATGTCCATGTCATTGATGAGCATGGTTGTTTAGCAATCTTTAACCACCATTTCGGACACACTCGAAACAAACTTACTCATCTTAGCCCTTGAATCGGCAACCATTGTTGGAGCATACTTAGACAATTAAGTGAACTTTAGAGTGTATTCTCTCACATTCATACTTCCATGTCGAAGGTTAACAAACTCAAGCTACTTGGCTTCTCTCATCTCAAAGGGAAAGAACCTATCAAGAAAAGCGGTCTTAAAATTCTCCCAATCAAGAGGACCCGCATCTTCCGGTCTCCTTTTCTTCCATTGGTTATACCATATTTGAGCCACACCTTTTAGTTGATAAGCGGCCAACTCCGTCTTTTCCACCGGTGTAACTCCCATAATCATCAATACCTTTTAGACACATCAATAAACTCTTGAGGATCTTCCTCAACCTTAGAACCATGAACTCCGGATGATTCACCCTTGTTAAGTCCCTCACTCTTGAAGTCGTCGTACCCATATTTAGGTTCACGAGAACTGCAACCTCCCTATTATCTTGGGTCATCATGGCTTGATCCAACAATTGAAAGAAGTCCTAAACTCTTCATTAGACACTTGCTCAGACAAAGGATCGACCGGAACTTGAGAAGTTTCTTGTTCTGCATTCTCCTTCGTATTCCTTCTAGTATAAGCTCTTCGAGTAGCCATATCCTGAAGAACATAGGATAAAGATTAGGAGAGAGACCTTATAGAGTTAAACTCTATCGCACAACTTAAGAGTAATAAAAGAAATGGAATTTCCTAATCATCATGTAGCCTCTCATTCATAAATGTGGCATGCTTCATACTCATGAACAAGTCTCTACTAGATATGGCTTATGAGACATCCAAGGACCATTCTAAACCTTGTGCTCTGATTACCAAGTTTGTCATAACCCAGGGGTACTCCCTAGATGTAACATGGCATATAGAACCCTGAAGGACTCCATACAAGCCACTTAGCTCTCATAACATAAGAAATAGAACAATAAGAGTAAAACAATAGTCCAAAACATTTTATAGAAGAAAAGCGGAAGTCTAAAACACTTGTCTAATCATAGTCATCTAATACAATATAATGAAATTGGGTCTAGCCCATACATCAAGTCCAAAAGAGAAAATACATGAAAGAAAGTGAATCAATAAACTCCGTCCTCATAGCATGAGGAATCATCAAATCTGAGAAATCTCGAATTCAACCACTAGCCACAAAACTGATGACCCTGACTGTCGGATCCTACATTTGGGGAAATGTAGGAAAGAGTATGTGTTAGTACAAAACAATGTACCAAGTATGATAGCCATGCATACAATAGTTAAATCATGCTAAAAGGGACATTTCATTTCATGACATGAATTAACCAAGCTAGAGCATGATCTAAAAGAGTTAGAAAGCATAAGTCATAAAATCATGGTCAATGCAAGCTAACTTCATCTTTAAAACCTTTGAACTCATATGCGATACTTCTTGAAGTAACCTTAGTTCATTATTAATGTGGGGAATTAGCCTTAACCGACATAGAGACCATATGAGCTATAACATGATCACCCAGTGTCTCCTACACCGAAAAGGGTTGTCCTACTTGCCAAGGTAGAACCATGAACTTCTAGCTTAAGTGGATCAACTAGCTAATAAACCTATGGGGGCACATAGTTAAGGGATAAGGATATTGCTACTAGAAACCCAATCTCTACTAATGGGCTCTTCTATCTCATGAGATTGCTTCTAGAAACCCGGCCTCTACTAACGGGAGAGCTTTCATCGCATTATTAATATCCTCTCGGTGCTAAGCATAAATCCCATGAAGTAGTCATTTCTTACTTGACCTAATTATTCATGGAAAAGTGTCCATGGACAACCAATCCAAGCTAGTTTCATTAAGATAGCTCCTTAGTCTTTGACTCAATTAGGTGAGAAAGTCTTTCAACCTAAGAATCCTTTCTATGTGAAAAAACCTTTCACAGCATGCTAGTATGTGTTTAATAGCCTTTCACAACACAACATCGTCATTGGTATTTTACTCTCAATGCACCCTTAAAACATTTGCATAGATTTCATAAGAAAATTCATAATTCCATAATTTACCTCTTGAGGTTCAAAACCCACTTTCAATCATCAATACTTATAAAACATGGGTTAGATATGGATTTCATCATATCTACATGTAAAGGTTGTAATACATGCTTGATTTCATAAAACTCGTGCTTTATACTCAAAATCCCACATCATATGATTCATAACTTGAAAACATGGGGGACTACATGGGTTCATGGGGAAATCATCATAAAACCATCATATTTCATCAATTCATACATAAGAGATCATAATTCAATCATTTAAATCAATAATACAAAGAACCCATGATAATTGAAGAAAACCCTAACTCAATTGGGGAATTTTACCTTTTGAAATAGAGGAATTTAGGAACTCCATGAATGGAAGGAATCCATGGATGAAAACTATCATACCTTGAATCTAAATGTCACGCCACGAGCCTACACCCTGGGCGGGACTGGCACTCAAGAACCATTGTTGGCCCCAAGCAAACCCTTTGCCTGGCTTAACTCTTAGCGGAAGACTTACTTATGATAAAATACTTTAAAAAGTAAACTGAACTGCTCAATAGATAATTTAGAATGTATTAAATATCATTCAACTTAGCCAAAGTGGCAACTCATGTCTCAAAACAAAAGCCAATAATAAAATAGTGGCAAATGGACTAACTTACAATCTATGAAGCCTCTAATAACTGAGATGGATGTCGGGACAAGACCCACGACATCCAAATGAACTAAAAATGACAAAGAAATGAAAAAGGGGATCCTCCGGAAGCAAGGAGGCTCACCAACAACTCTGAAACCCAATTAGATCAACGATGCGCTGGATGCTGATCCTGGTTACCTGAATCTGTATCATAAAAAGATGCAGGCCAACTGGCATCACTACATTGAATGTACGAGCATGCGAGGGGAATACTAAACAAGACATAAGCTTGAAAGGAACTGAAAGAACATACATGGGCTCAACTCAACTCAACTTAACTCATTTCAATATAAAGCAATAATATGAATGCAATATAAATAAAAGCTTTTAAAATATGTATAACAACTCTGTGTATTTAGAAATACAACAGTAACTCTGTATGTATGCAAACATACAATATAAACTCTAGAATGTATATAAAAATACAATTTTACTTCTGCGTATGTAAGAATACAAAATACTTCTATGGGAGTTTCTCTAACCGAAAACCATCACTTTAGAGCTATGTGATTATACAGTGTTTTGCCTCATGCTGCCAGGGTCGTTCTATACCTTGTCGAGGGTATAGAACCTGACTACTAAGTGGATCCACTAGTCTATGCTAAAAAGCACTAAGGAATCATCTAAAAAGTATGACTATTTTCTACCCATGATGTCTACATGGTTTATGGGGGTTGGGAGTTGTCTGAACTCTCCCCCATATCGGTGATCAATACTACTCCCAAAATATAATACTAGCTCTTATGTTTAAAAGCATAACTTCTTTATGTGGTTTGAGATAATTTCTCAAGACTTAGCTCAAAGGCTATCTTGGAAATCAAAGTTCCCTCCCTTGCTTAATTGTGAAAGCACTTACTCTTTACTGAAAACTAGCTCAAAGGCTCCTTTGAAAATCTCAGTTTCCTTTCTTGTTTAAATGTGAAAACATTTTAAACTCTTTGGGAATACATAGTCCCCATGTACTCTTTGAAGATATGAACTTCAACCTTTACTCTATACTCAACTCAAAACTCAGGTCTTAAAACAAAGTTAAAACATTTGTCAAAGACCCTTGGAAGACTCTATGAACTTCTCTTGACTTGACTCTTAACATCTCTTGACTTGACTCTTAACTTTTCTTGACCTGACTCTTAAATTTTCTTGACTTGAATCTTAACTTTCCTTGAATTGAATTATGGATTCAAGGATTGTGATTTGTGATAGGAAAGGTCTCATGATGTTTAGGAGTGTTTTTAGATAGTTAAACATACGAAATGATCAAGAAATCACTGTCGAGAAGCAAGTCCGCAACGCGGAGATGCATTTAAATATTTGGTCGCAAAATAACTTTTTGAGGCAGAAGGGTCCGTGACCACTCGGCGAAGCGGAGAAAGTTTCTATGAAATGGTGGGGCAGGTCCGCGACGCAGACTGGGTCTCCAGATTCGCCCGACTTGTTCCTTCTTCATTTTCTAACCCCAATTTGCCTAAACTCGATTCTTTTTCTCAAATTTCCCTTAGATTCAGATACCCAGTATATATAAACAAGAACATAACTCAAAACAACTCTATAATCGATGTAATAACCTCAAGAATTCCTCAATTTCAGCCCAATTCAAGAACGAAAGCAAATTCAAGAACATATATCAAGAACATTGAACTTTCAACCTTTTTAGGACGAACACACGCTGAAATAAACTTTTTTGGCACGTGGGTGAACGAACCCAACATTATGAAAGTCTCACATACCTCGTAGGATCGAATCCTTGACGAAATCCGCAATCAATTCTTCAAGAACTTGGCAATTCTTGTCTTCTCCTTCTCTTTTCTCCTCTTCTTTTCTCTTCTCTCAAAACCCTAACTTATTTTCAATAGCGTAAACTGAATCCAATCAGTTGAGACCCTAACTTAATTATAAAAAATGAATTTAATTAATTGGGTGGTAAAAAGACCATAATACCCTTCAAAAATTCGATTTTGACTTTCCTTATCTAGACAATCCAACTTCAAATGAGCATATGTCCCTCATACCAACTCGTAACTAAGTAAACTTGGCGGCGGCGGAAAGAGAATTCAAAGATATTTCCTATGGTATCTTGTAGCACACCTAATCATCCTGATCTAGGAGCTATGGTCGTTTGAAGTTGACCCAAAACTCATACTTAGCTTAACTTTGTCAAACTTTCCAAATTTGATTATTTCCAAAAACGGTTTCTTTCTAATTCTAAGTCTTTCTAGTAGAGGGGTGTTACACTATATTCTATCCTTCAATAGAGGAATTGAAACCTTGACTTGAAACCCTAGGTTGAATCTTCTTCTTCTTCAAGTCCTAGAGAGAGAAATATTTTGGAGAGGAGAGTTGATCTTCTTTGTGAATTTGGAAGAATGAAGTGAATGGGCTAATTTGGGGGTTGAAAATACTTATATAATGGTCTTAGTGAAGGGTAAAACGATGTATTATAGGAACAAATTAATTAGAAAAACACCCAACTGCCCCTGAAAATAACTGCCAGCTGACCACTAACGGACCCCAGTCGACAGACCGTGGTCTGACCTACGGTCCATCCTGGTGGACCATCGTTGGTCATCAAAAACTAGTTTTTGGGCTAGTGAACCTCGACCATGGACCACGGTCTGACCTACGATCTATAGGTCTGGTCGTGGTCTTGAGCCGCAAAAGACTTGACAGGGTGGCCAATCCACAGACCAAACTACGGTCTGTGGTTCTACCCACGGCCCGTGGTTGGCCTCTGTGGCTGGCACCTGCAACTTCCCAAAATTTGTTTCATTTCCCTTTTTTGGATTTGGGGTGTTACAATAATGGTCCTTACAGGATATCCAAGAGGATTGGCAATGTAGCCTATGAGTTGTAACTACCACTAGAGTTACTAGCAGTCCATTCGGTGTTCCACATTTCAATATTGAAGAAGTGTATGGGTGACCCTTCATTTATTATACCGACTGAAAATATTGGTATTAAGGACAGCCTATCTCATAAGGAGATACATGTTGAGATACTTGATCATCAGGTTCGCAAGTTGAGAACCAAGGAGGTAGCATAAGTCAAGGTCTTATGGAGGAATCAGTTTGTTGAGAAAGCTACTTGGGAAGCTAAAGAGGATATGAAGAAGAGATACCCAGATTTCTTTTCTTCCAGAGAAATTCCAAATCAAGGTACTAATTATTTTCTTGGTACTTTTTAAGTTGAAATGTTGTGTTAAATTCAATATAGAGTGTTTGAGATGGGTGTTAGATGTTGCTACCCTTAGTCTACTTAGAGTGATCTCATTCGAGGACGAATGTTCCCAAGGGGGAGATATTGTAACATCCCGCCTAATAAATAGTTAAATTTAGAAAGAACTAATTGGAAAGAGCTAATTTGAGATTTGTTCAAGTAAAGCTTAAGTTGTGAGGTTTGGGTCAACTTCAAATGACCATAACTTTCAGTACAGGATGTGTTAGGTGGCTAATAAGATATAAAATGAAATTTCTTGGAATCTTCTTTCCAACTCCACCAAGTTTGCTAAATTTTGAGTCAGATGAGAGAGATATACCTGTTTGAAGTCAACATGTCAGTTAAGGAAATTTACCCGAATTAATGAGAGGTATTTTTGTTTTTCCCTTATCCCATCAACTTTAAACATTTTTAGTAGTATTTTAAGACTCTAAACTGATTTGGGTCAGTTTTCACAATCCTAAATATGCTTAGGGTTTTTGAGAGGAGTTCAAGAGGAGAAAAGAGGAGAGGTTCAAGGCGTTCGTCAAGATTCTTGAGAATTGTCGAGGAATTTTGCCAAGGGATTGATCCCTAAGAGGTATGTAAGCTTCCATAGTGATGTTTTTGTTCACCCACATGCCAATCATGATTTAAATTATCGAATTCATCCATAAAGATTGAGAAATTTAAGTTCTTGATGAGTGTTCTTGAAGTGTTGCTCTCCATTCTTGAATTTTGATGTTTGGTTGAGTTCTTGAGGCGAGAATCTTGTTAATGAGTATTGTTCTTGAGGGTTTTCAAGTAGATTCTCATGTAATTAAGTTGGGTAAATGAATTTATGAGGGTTTGGAAGAAACCATTCGATTCTAGGCGAATTAGAGTCAGAAGACGAGTAACAAAATTCGTTGGAAATTTAGGGCAGGGGCTGGCACGCCGCGCCGGTAGTGCACCAAACCTGTGCCTCTGAAGTTTAGGTGCTGGCGACGTGTGCCACTCAGCGCGCCAGGGTCGCCTGTCCCCATTCATTTTTAGTCGTTTGACCTGTCTGAGTTCTCTTAAAGTGTACCTTTACTCCTTTCTGATTCTAACTAATCTAAACTACATCTAAACATAGAGAGATCCTTCATAACATGAATCATAAACCTTGAATTCATAATTCAAATTCAAGGTAGAGTTAAGAGTAAAGTCTTGAGAGTTCTTTCGAGTCATTTTGAGAACTCTTTTACAATCTTCTAAAACTTGTTATAAGACTTGAGTACTTGAGTATTAGGATGAGGAGAGTTGAGTTTCATTTTTTAAAATGAATATATGGGAACTAAGTATTCCCAAGAGTAAATGTTTTTACATTTAAACTGAGAGGAAACATCAATTTCCAAATGAGTTCATGAGGAGTTTTTAAGTATAATCTCTTTTAAGAGAACCTTTTGACTAATAATCTTAAAGCTTGAGGATGTGGAAATGTTTTTAAACATATGAGACGAGTTCTTTTATTGGGAGTAGTATTGTGCACCGATATGGGGACGAATTCATCCAACTTAAAGTCCTCATAAACCATGTAGCCGACGTGGAATGAAAGGGTCATACTTTTTAGAAGATTTCTTATTGATTTTTAAGCATAGCTTAGTAGATCCACTTAGTTGAGGATGTCTTATACTTAGGCAAGGTATAGAACAGTTTTGGCAATGTGGGCGAGATGATGTATCATCACATAGCTCATATTGATGGCAGTCGGTTGGAGAATCCCCCAAATTGAGTTATTTTGTATCTTTACATACAAACTGAGTTATTATTGTATTTTTACATACATTGAGTCGTTGTATACTATTTTAAATGCTTTATAAAAACTGCATCTTCATTGTTGTTTTTATACTGTAGTGAGTTGAGTATCCATGAGTTGAGGTTGAGTTGAGTTGAGTTGAGGTGAGTATGTTTCCTTCTTTCCAAGTTCAAGCTTTTATGATATGTTCAGTGTTTCCCCTTACATGCTCGTACATTCAATGTACTGATGTCATTTGGCCTGTATCGTTTCATGATAAAGATACAGGAGATCAAGGTCATCAACAGACGCTTCGTTGATACCATAGCAGTTCGAGTTAGCTTTGGTGAGTATCCTTACTTCCGGAGGATCCCTTATTTATTTCTATTATTTCAGTTTTGTTAGGATGACCAGAGTCTTGTCCCGACATCCCTCATAGTATTAAAGGCTTCATAGATAGAAAGTAGTGTTTGAAAAGTCTTTTCAATTCCTTGTTAACTATTTTAAAGATATGAGTTGACTATTTCTAGCTAGTTGAATATTTTATTATATTCTGAGTTATTCATTTGAGATATTTGAGTTAAAGCTTTATATTTGAGTTCATCTAATGTTGAGTAAGTCTTCCGCTGAGAGTTAAGCTAGGCCAAGGGTTCGCTTGGAGCCAGCAATGGTTCTCGAGTGTCGATCACGTCCAGGGTGTAGGCTCGGGGCGTGACAGTAACATCTGTACATATATCTTTTGGCTAAGTGGAACAAATAGCTAGGTCATTTAAGACAATCCTATAGGGGCACATATAAAGGGACTAGAGGTTTGTACTAGACACTACCCTATTTGAGCCTCCACCTCAAATCCTCTTAGTGCTAAGTCTAAATCCCAATTGAATAGATAAAAGTCAAATATCATTATAACATAGGAAAAGCTATGGTCAACACCAATCCACATCGTTAAAATCAAAACATTTAATAGCTCCTTAAAACACAATTCAAGCATAGGTCAGAAAACATTTCACCAATGTGAATCCATATGTGAGAAATACCTTTCACAATCATGATCATATTCGTATGTTAAATAACCTCTCACAAAAACATTGATACTTTAATCTTAAAGAATCCTATCATCATAAACATCATTTTCATAAGACATGCATCATCCTTCAAAATTCATAATTCATAGGTTTATGAGTTCTTCACAAGTTAATAGTTAAAAATCATGGACTATGCATGGGTTCATATTGTCACACCCCAAAATAGGGGGAGTAACTGGCACTAGATACCCTATTAGAAAAAGTTACCCACTAAAACATACTAGCTAACCAAACTATGAGACAAAAAGATTGGGCAGCACAACATCTAAAAAGGTAATCCTGGACCCTGAAGGTCATGACCTGAATGAGAATAAATCATACAAGCAATGGTAGACAAGCCAAAAAAAAGATGCTTTATCTAGCCGACAAGGCCACAACCGAATACATGCTTACTTACACACACACATATATATACATGCCAAGACTATTGGCTAGTGGTTGAAACATACAAAAAGAAAACCCAGAATATTGTGTCCACAATAGCCTCTATGAGTGACATAAGCATCGTTAGGACAAGCCCCGACTATACCCAAACTGTACAACAAAAGTAAACATCATGTGATAGCCCCAGGATAAGATGGAGCTTACCAACTCACAGCTGAACCTGAATCCTAGCGGGTGGGTCGATTAGAGTCCCTACTTATACTTGCTCGCACGAAACAAAAGCAGCGTCCCCAGGCAAAAGGACGTCAGTACGAATAAAAATGTACTGGTATGTAAAGAGGAAAGTAGAATCATAAATATTTACTATAAAAGGGTAATAGTGATACCACCTAAAACTGTAACTCAAATAATCTCCATGGTTGACATTTGGCCCCCTACTATTTAAATATGCATGGTATGCTCGTATAATCGTATGTCGTGAATACATATATATATAAATGCAAATGCATGACATACCAAACCAAATGCTAGCAATAGTGGTGCCTTTCGGTTGTAAAACCGGATCATATTCGCCAACTTGTGGACATTTGTGTCTCATACGTATAAATATAGGCAATAGGTCCCATACCTCCCGATTATAGCTTGGGAGTAGAATGCATAGCATGTCATGTCATGAATTTATAACACCTATAAGTTACTATTGTCATGTTGCCAATCTTGGCCCGTTTGTAGTCTTGTTCTCATAACCCCATAATCACTTTCATATAACATGTAACCATCTCATGGAACCTCATATATTCTTTCAAATAAGCTTGAAAAGTTCACTCCAATTTTAGAAAGATAACCTAACCTTGAAGATACTCATAACAAGTTTAAGGTGATTTACTTGGTTCCTAGATAATTTATTAAAGAAGTATTTCAAAAAACCAAGTGTTCTAATAGTTTAAACATTTAAGTTATATTAGAGAGTTTTGAAGATCGTGAGTTACTTTAAAGATTTTTCATAATAACTTTAGTGGGAAAAGAGGGTTGGTTACAAGTAATACGGGTCTCGCGTGATATTTTATGTCATATCACCCAAAGAAGAATAAGAATCCATACATGTGTACATATAATCAAGGAAATCGATAAAACTACATGTAGATGTCGAATACTCTATTTATCCGAACGAGTGGAATATCAAAATAATATAATCATGAAAATAATTTAGCTGAGATCCCAATGCCTTTAACTGAAGGTCTTTCTAGCAAGAGAATAGCAAAATATCACATTCGGCGTTTTAGGAATTTCCCAGGAGTGGTGCTAAAATGAGGGACGTAGCTTAGCCTTAACATACCTTTCCAATGAACGCTCGAATGTCCGTAGCTTCTTCATAAAAGTTGTTTCTTACATCCTAAGCACAGCTGGTACGTACCTATAAACAGTTCATAATTGATCTTAAATCGGCAAATTTTCCAAATGGCCTCAACTTAACGAAACGTCCATATAACTTCATAAAACCAATCATAAAAGAGTCCCGAGATGATTAACTTAGTTAACCGAGTGTAAACCTTGAAGAAACACCAATAACTACAAATTTATATCTTTAAAAACTAGCTCCAAACGTAGCTAATAGAAGGGGGAAATGATTGCCACATGTAGAAATCACATTTCTAGGCGCAGGGACAACCTTTAATGGTAGAAATCGTCAAAAACTAACCTTCATCATGAAAGAACTCCATAGTAACCCTCGCTTAAGCTTTATTTCCGGTTAGGAAGTGAAAAGAAATGTTTTCATGGCTTAAATAGTTGAGTAAGCCGACATACCACATTTTTTACCCGCCCCGAATCGCGACCCAGATTCTGCTCCGGCATTCCGTAGTAAAACCCTCATAAGTCTTTACTCCAATGTCGGTTGGATACGAGGTTTGTGCGTTGCAAACTAGACTCGTAGGTCTTCGATTTAATGAGTGATAGGCCTTCTAACTCTTTATATATTGGGAGAAAACATCCAAGACATTTGACCCAAAGTTAAGAAAATATTATTAGAGAAACTTCGATAACTTTTGCCGACCATAGTTTCACTAATTTTCTTGACTTCAAAACTTAACATACGACCCTTGTGCTATTATAATACCTCATAACACACTATTCTTAGCATGTTGTACACTCAAAGGCTTATCCACAAGGTATGGGAGAATTTAAACCTTTCAAACGGGCGAAGTTCTACCCGAGCCATTTCTTTAATCATGAACTTTGTTCGAGGGGTCCCTTTGACCTAAAACTTTAGTTTATTTCCTTGATATTGCCACCTATTTTCAATCTTAATCTCCATTGTACGATACAAAGTCATATACACCTCATATAACCATGCCATACTACGCCACATATATTATGCAAGAATAGAGAAAAAGTACAGGATCTTACACATATGATTTAAACTCAATATGTTCTAATTACATGAAATCATGCAATATAAGATTGGAAAATAACCATTCAATCATAAACCCGTGGAGAATTAAGAAGTTCCCTAATTTGATTAATTAAAATTGAATTGAGAAATTGAAAATCTTGGGGACCCATGGAGGAATGGACTCCATGGGTGAATAACCACATACCTTGCTACTCAAAGACCAAGAAGAATGGTGAATTGAAGACCTTGGAGTGAACCCTGGCTTCTTATTCTTCCTTAGGTTGAGAGGGATTTGAGAGAATGAATTTGGTTGAGTTTTGAGGAAAATAGGACAATGGATTTAAAATGGGTAGATTCAGTACTTAAACTTTTTAGAGAAAGGCCAAAATGACATAGCATAGGCTTAAAACATTTAGGAAAAGACCCAAAAATCCCTTAAAAATAACGATTGAACTCTTCTATAGTTTGGACCGACGGTCCATAGAAATCCTGGTCAACCTTAGAAAAGTTCATAAGCCTTAATTTTGATCAACTTTTAATGAAACGTGTCTTCGGTCTGTAGGACCTTTTGCGGTCTGGAGACCCCAACCGTAGAAATCAACTTTGCCCTTAAAATTTCACTAAGTCTTGGACCTTCCTATAAGACCTATCTACAACTCATAGAGCATTTGACGAACCATCCAGTTCATTCATATAAAAGTTCAGAAACTTGATTTTTAAAACGAATTTATTTCCTTCCTTTTTACGAGACTGGTGTACGACCCATAGAAAGTTCTACGAACCAGACTGGACTTGTATACCTGAACTAGTAGACAATAATTCATGCAACCTATTCCTTTTTTGAAATGTGAGGTGTTACATCATTTTCCTTAATTACTCAAATAATCACTCTGGGACTTCATCCTTCTTCTTTCTTTGAGTCTCCAAATCAATGCGATCTAATCAAATAAGTAACCAACATAAAATTTCAAGCCTAACAAAACCATTATCAACTATTTTGGAAAATGAGGTCAAATCAACCCAAAAACCTGATTCCAAAAAGAAGGGTAAATCTAGAAATTAATATGACAATACGTTACACAAAGAATAAGGAAGTAACCTGTGAAAACCATTTTTAAAACAGAGTTGATATGAATCCAAAATCATAATTTAAACCAAAAACCTTTGAATGAACCCATCTGGTGTATTTGATATTAAAAAATCCAAAAACCAAAAACCTTAAGTTCTTTAAAATCTCCAAACTTTGAAGCTCAAAATCCCTATTTTGATGTTTAAAATCATAAAGAGTTAATGGAAATTGAATATTTAAGGTCAAAATCACTTACCCAAATGATTTATGTCAAAACAACCTTTAGAAATCACCTCCAAGGGTTTCCCAAAACACAAAATTGTGAAAAATGGGGAGGAACCTCGATTTTTTAAAGTAAAAAGACTCCCATGTCCCTTCTTTTTTCCAATGTTGGATTGAGTCCCATGAACACGATGGTCAAAGTTTTATCGCACTCGATGGCGGTCTCCATCCCCATGAATGTGTAGGTGCGCAAGAATTAACCTTTGCGAACATAGGCAAACTGCTACGAATGTGAATGTCTACCCACCTGCCTCTTGCAATCATGGAAGGGGCCATGCAAACATGGAGGCTCAACTTTCTTACCTTTTGCAAAAAAGGTATCCCGCCCCGAGGCTACCCCCTGGGTGCAAACACAGGACATAGGATCACAATGACCCCAAGCTAACCCTGTTGCATATCATAAGCATATTAAGATAAACTAAATCAATAAATATTGTGTGGAAGCTAAATCATATGAATAATCTGAAATGATGGGGAAATACCCATATACTAAATCTGAATATATGAAAAGTGAGAGTTCAACAACAACTGAAAAGTCAAACTCTAACACTAAAGCTGAAACTAACTATGTCTGAAAATAAGCCTCTAAACTGACTAGAAGTACTAGGACATGCCCCAGTTAAATCTACCAAAACTAAAAACTAAAGACTAAAATGGAAAGATAACATGTCAACTGTCCTCAAAGAATGAGGACTTACCACTGATGTTGCTGAACTGAAGATCGGGATCTAGTAAATTCGTCATCTGACTGTTGGGGACTTGAACCTACATCACGAGAAGATGTAACGCAGAGTATGCGTCAATACCTGAAAGGTACTGAGCATGTAGGATAGAGTAAACCTGAATAATAACATAACTGAACAAGCAATAAAGCAATGATATAATATGAACAAGATAAGGATACTGGAAATACTGAACATGGCTAAACTAAATTAAATGACCAAGTTTATAACATAGTGAGCCTGAATACTGAATTATACTGATAACATGGTAAACGCAATAAAATCTGACTGAACTGTAAGGGAGCTACTAATAACCGACATAAAACCACATGATCTAAATGTGGAATTCGATGTATACACCCCATCGAGAGGACCTAATATACCCTGCCAAAGGTATAGATTCATGCTGGCATGATCACTAAAATGTAATACCCAATAGAGGGGACTTATCCTACGAGCCACGTAGTTCTAGGACTTGAGGGTGACTGGCCCTAGTCCACTCGGTATTAAGCTTCTCCCAATTGATTGAGTAATTAACATTTTATGACTGAAATGTTGTAATACTTGATAGCTCAAAATATTGACATGCAAACTGAGAATGCAACATTAATATACTGATAATAATGCATTCGAAAACTGAGGCATGTTTATATATATAACTGAATTAACTGACCTAGCATGTGTAATTTATGACCTAAAAGAACTACATAGCTAGGGTTCTGAATTTATGACAGAATATGCACCAAAAGATACTGAATTCATGATAATCTGACTTGGATCATTCTAACAGCTAAAACCCAACAATTTCTAACATTTAAGAAACCTTAGGTCTAGATAATCTTAAGGGAATCAAGATTCTGACTAAAATCTAGGGACCTAATGGGCGAAAGGAACCCCACTAGTGAAATCCCACATACCTGGTGACGAATTCCACGGAGAAATCATTCGATTTCGTGGCTAAAACTGATGAAAACCTGCTGCGTTTTTTAACTATGGTTCTTGACTTCTTTCTCCTCTTTACGTTCTAGTTTTCTATGTTTTGTGAATGATCTGACTTAGGTAAGTTCTAGTTTGTTTACTAGGCTAAAACTGACCAAAACTATGTAGTTTAGGGGTTAAACGACGTACGTAGTTTAGGGGTCCAACGCATAAGCAAAAGACCAAAAGACCCCTGACCTAAAATTTGTCGGAGTCATCGATCGACGGGATCGAGAAGACCGTGGATCGACCGACAGTCCGTACTGGTCAAGCCATCGATCGACGACTGGGAGCTGAAACTGAGGGTCTAATCCACGGACACGAACCATGGTCCATCACCTGACCTACGTTCGTAGGTCCGGCCATGGGTTAACACTTGGCCAAAAATTTTGGGCTTTTCTAGGAAGGGCAGCAGGTGACCATCCACGGACCACCAGCACGGACGGTGGGTCACCCTACGGTCCGTAGGTGGTGCACATCGGTGGCACATGTAGCTTCTGAAATCTGCAATCTGGTATGTCTATGATACGGGGTGTTACATTATCTCCCCCTTGGGAACATTCATCCTCAAATGAAGACTAAACTAGCTGAATGGAGGGAGAGAGATGCTCCCCTACCACTAAACACTGAAACTGATTTCTGACTGAACTAAGTTCCAAGAACATGCAAATACGGTAAAAATGCAAGTACAACCTAAAGGAACATGATGCTAAGACTGAAATTGTGCATGAATGACTGAAAAACTAAAGAGGAACTATTACCTCAAGCTGGAATGGAATTGGAAGGAAAGAAGTGAGGATACTTGGCCTTCATGGCTGCTTTTGCTTCCCAAGTAGCTCCCTCTACTGACTAACTCATCCATAAAACCTTGACTGAAGTGACTTTTTTGTTTCTCAACCTTCGAACATGACGAACAAGGATTTCAACTAGTACCTCCTCATAAGTGAGACTATCCTTCACCGCCACGCTTTATAAAGGTACAATAGATGTTGGACCACCTACACACTTCTTCAACAACAAAATGTGAAAAACCAGATGCACTGCTGCTAGTTCGGCTGGCACTTCTAACTCATAAGCCACTTTACCAACCCTTTTCAAGATCTTGTAAGGGCCTACATATCTAAGATTGAGCTTTCCTTTCTTGCCAAATCTCACCACCCCTTCATAGGAGACACTTTCAGGAAAACCCAATCATCAACTTGGAACTCTAATTCCCTTCTCCTTACATCTGCATAGGACTTCTGGTGACTCTGGGATGTCTTGAGTCTATCTCTAATGAGTTGTAATTTCTCCATAGCATCATGAACTGAATCTGGTCTTATAAAGGCTGCTTCACCTACTTCAAACCAACCAATTGAAGATAGACATTTATGCCCATACAATGCCTCATAATGGGTCATCTGAATGTTGGAATGGTAACTATTATTGTAGGCGAACTCTATTAGAGGAAGGTGATCATCCCAACTACCCTTGAAATTGATCACACAAGCTCTCAATATGTCCTCTAAGGTCTAAATGGTACGCTTTGCCCACCCATCTGTCTGTGGATGAAATGTTGTACTAAGATTAACTTGAGTACTAAGACCTTTCTGAAATGACTTCTAGAAATGAGAGGTAAATTGAGGACCTCTATCTGAGTTGATAGACGAAGGAACCCCATGCAACTTGACTATCTCATTAAAGTAAAGTTTGGCATAGTCCTTCACCGAATCTGTAGTCTTGATCGCCAAAAAGTGTGCAGACTTAGTAACTCTATCAACTATCACCTAAATGGAGTCATGTTGTCTACGAGTACGAGGTAAACTTGTAATGAAGTCCATGTTGATCACTTCCCACTTCCAAGTACGAATGTTGATCTTTTAAGTCATACCTCCTAGTTTCTGATGTTCTACCTTGACTTGCTGACAATTGGGGCACTTAGCCACAAAATCCTCTATATCTATTTTCATACCATTCCACTAAAAGACTTCCTGCAGATCACGGTACATCTTAGTGGCACCTGGATGAATAGAATATCTGCAATTATGGGCTTCTGTGAGAATCTGTTGTCTCAACTCTCCCACCTTAGGAACACATAATCGACCTTGATAGCGAACCACACCATCTCCCTCTTGGGAGAAAACCTCAACTCTCTGCTGATGGACTGCACCCTTTAGTTGAAGCAATATTGGATCACTATCTTTCCTTTCCTTAACCTCCACTACCAATGAAGATTCTGACCCATTTTGAACTGTTACACCACCATCTGATATGCTCATAAGATGAACTCCTAAGCGAGCAAGTCTGTGAACATCTTTTGCTAGTTCATTTCTTTCATCCTCAACATGTGCTACACTACCCATAGATAGTCTACTAAGAGCATCTGCTACTACATTGGCCTTACCATGATGGTAATGCACACTCATATCATAATCCTTGAGGAACTCAAGCCATCTCTTCTGTCAAAGATTCAAATCTTTCTGGGTGAACACATATTGAAGGCTCTTATGGTCTGTGAACACAATCTACATGAACACCATACAAGTAGTGTCTCCAAACCTTAAGTGCAAACACTACTACTGCAAGCTCGAGGTCATGAGTTGGATAATTCCTCTCATGCACCTTAAGCTGCCTAGAAGCATAAGCTATAACCTTACCTCATTGCATCAACACACAACCTAGGCAGACTCTAGATACATCATAATACATCACATAATCGTTTGAACCCTCTAGTAGAGTCAAAGCAGGAGTTATAGTCAACCTAGTTTTCAGTTCTGAGAAGCTTTTCTCACAATCATCTTATCACTAAAACTTAACCTTTTTCTGAGTTAACTTAGTCAACGGACAGGCTATGGATGAAAATCCTTCCACGAACCTTCTGTAATAACTAGCCAAACCCAAGAAACTTCTGATATTTGTAGGAGAGGTAGGTCTGGGTCATTATTTCACTGCTTCTATTTTATGAGAATCCACTCGGATCCCTTAGCTAAACACAATATGCCCGAGAAAAGCAACGGATTGCAACCAAAACTCAAATTTGCTAAACTTAGCGAATAATTGGCGATCTTTGAGAGTTTGCAAAACAACCCTCAAATTACTTGCATGTTCTTCCTCATTCCTAGAGTAAATGAGGATATCATCAATAAAGACAATAATGAACAAGTCCAAATACTACCTGAACACTTTGTTCATCAGATCCATGAAAGCTGCAGGAGCATAGATTAGTCCAAATGACATAACTACAAATTCATAATAACCATATCGGGTTCTAAAGGCTATTTTTGGAATGTTACTATCTCTGACTCTGAGCTGATGATAACCGGATCTGAGGTCTATCTTTGAGAAATGACTAGCACCCTAAAGTTGGTCAAACAAGTCATCAATCCTGGGGATAGGATACTTATTCTTGATTGTGACCTTGTTCAACTGCCTATAGTCAATGCACATTTTGAGAGTACCATCTTTCTTTTTCACGAACAACACTGGTGCACCCCATAGGGAAATACTAGGTCTGATGAACCCCTTATCTAGAAGGTCTTTCAATTGTTCTTTCAATTACTTAAGCTTAGCTGAAGCGATTTGTAAGGAGGAATCAAAATAGGCTGGGTATCTAGAAGGAGATCAATTCCAAAGTCAATTTCCCTTTTGGGAGGAACTCTAGGAAGATCTTCTGGAAACACTTCTGGAAACTCATTTACTACTGGGATTGACTCAAGAGTTAGGGTTTCGAAAGTTAAATCCTTAACCCAAACTAGATGATAGAGATACCCCATAAAAATCATCTATATATCCTTAAGGTAAGAAATGAATCGACCCATAGGTGCTAAGCTACTACCCTTCCATTCTAAGATTGGTTCGTCTGGAAGCTGAAAACAAACAATCCTAATTCTACAATCGACTTAGTCATAAAAGGAATGTAACCAATACATGCCTAGAATGACATCAAAGTCTACCATTTCTAACTCTACGAGATCTGTTGAGGTGACTTTCTAAGAGACTATGACAGGGCAATTTATGTATACCCGTCTAGCTATAACTGGGTCACTGACTGGAGTAGAAACTGAGAAGGGTTCTAAAAGAGTTTTTGGACTAACACCTAAACTTAAGCTATATAGGGAGTTACAAAAGACAAAGTAGCCACTGTTCCCTTTCCACTGAGTGAACCATATGTGAGACACATCCTTAAGCTGGTAGGATGCCAATTCCACCCTATCACTACCGGTCACTTGCATCACTCCAAATATTATCTTAACCTCATCAATGAAGTTCTGTGGATTCTCACCAACTTGCGACCCTAAAAACTCAGGCAGATTCATCCTAACAAAATCTCGTACTCTAGATGCCACTGATCCACCATTGGTATTAGTAGGAACTAGGACCTGCTGATTGTTCTGGTTGGTCATACTCTGAGCCAAAATTTGAATCACATTCTAAAACTCTGCGTTCGAAACCTCATGGTCTAGGACTAGAGGAACTGTGTTAGCATTGCGTGGATTAGCATTCCATGCGTAAGCTCTACGATGAGGCATGATCTTAAGAGAATAATGTCTACTTAGAAACGGGGAATTAGATCATACCTTACGCACGATAAGAGTAACAAGAAATTCAAGTTTCCTAAAACACTTTGTAGCCTCCCTCTCATTAGATGTGGTGCACTTCACACCCATGAAAAGGACTCTACTTAGTGCGGCTTTTCAAACATCCTACGACTCTTAAACCTAATGCTCTTATACCAAGTTTGTGACACCCTGAGGCTACCCCTGGGCGCAAACACGGGACCTAGGATCACGAGTGACCCCAAGCTAACCCTGCTGGCATATCATAAGCATACTAAGATACTAAATCAAAAAATACTGTGCAGAAGCTAAATCATATGAATAATCTGAAATGAAGGGGAAATACCAATATACTAAATCTTAATATATGAAAAGTGAAAGTTCAACAACAACTGAAAAGTCAAACTCTAACACTAAAGCATAAACTAACTATGTTTGAAAATAAGCCTCTAAACTGACTAGAAGTACAGGGACATGCCCAGTTAAATCTAGAAAAATTGAAAACTAAAAACTAAAATGGAAAGATAACATGTCAACTGTCCTCGAAGAATGAGGACTCACCACTGATGCTGCTGAACTGAAGAACGGGGTCCGATCTATGCGTGATCTGACTGTTGGGGACCTCAGCCTACATCACGAGAAGATATAGCGCAAAGTATGTGTCAGTACTTGAAAGATACTGAGCATGCAGGATAGAGTAAAGCTGAATAATAACATAACTGAACAAGCAATAAAGCAATGTTATATTCTGAACAAGATAAAGACACTGGAAATACTGAACATAGCTAAATTGAATGCAATGACCAAGTTTATAACATGATGAGACTGAATACTGAACTATACTGATAACATGGTCAATGCAATAGAATCTGGCTAAATTGTAAGAGAGATACTAATAAGCGACATAAAAACACATGAGATAAATGTGGAGTCCGATGTATACGCCCCATCGAGAGGAAACAATATACCTTGCCAGAGGTATAGAGGCATGCTAGCGTGATCACTAAAATGTAATGCCCAATAGATATGACTTATCATATGAGGCACGTAGTTTTGGGACTTGAGAGTGACTGACCCTAGTCCACTCAATATTAAGCTTCTCCCAATTGATTAAGTAATTAACATTTTATGATTGAAATGTTGTAATACTGGATAGCTCAAAATACTAACATAGAAACTAAGAATGCAACATTAATATACTGATAATAATGCATTCAAAAACTGAGGCATGTTTATATATATAATTGAATTAACTACCTAACATGTGTAATTCATGAACTAAAAGAACTACATAGCTAGGGTTCTGAATTTATGACAGCATATGCACCAAAAGATACTGAATTCATGATAATCTGACTTGGATTTCAGGGCTAAAACTAATGAAAACCTGTTGCGTTCTTGAACTAGGGTTCTTGACTTCTTTCTTCTCTTTACGTTCTAAGTTTCTATGTTTTGGTGATTGATTTGACTTAGGTAAGTTCTAGTTTGTTTATTAGGCTAAAACTAACCAAAACTATGTAGTTTAGGGGTTAAACGACATAGTTTAGGGGACCAACGCACATGGAAAAGACCAACAGACCCAGACTGAAAAATTGTCGAAGTCACCGATGCACGGGACCGACGGACCGTGGATCACTGGTCAACCGTCGATCGGTGATTGGGAGTTGAAACTGGGGTCTGATCCACGGACATGGACCATAGTCTGTGACCTAACCTATGGTCCGTAGGTCTGTCCATGGGTCAACACTTGGCCAAAATTTTGGGACTTTTCTGGGGAGTGCTGTCGGTGACCATCCACGGACCACCAAAACAGACCATAGGTCACCCTATTGTCGATAGGTGGTGCCCGTCGGTGGATCCTGTAGCTTCTGAAATCTGCAATCCTGTCTATCTAGGATACGGGGTGTTACAAGAGGATAGGGTCAAGTAAACATGAAAGCAGGGTAGCACAGCACTAGATGTAATGGCCCATCCCGTTAGTGATATTATCCACTCAGGGCCTAGGTGATGTGTCCTGGATTTGGAATCATTTAGGGCTTTGTTTATATAGATTTAGTGTCCTCAAATACTTAATTTGTGCCAACAACTAATGTTAAATCCTTGATTTTCAGGTATATGGATTGAGGAACAAAGCAAGGACACTAATAGGCAAAAAGGAACAAAACAAGCTGAAGAAATGAAGAAGGGCGAGCCTGAGGATCGCCAAGAGCACTCAGCGTGTCGCCGAGTGGCTCATCTGACCGCCTAAAGTTCCAGTGTGCCAAGCCTTGAAGGAAAGAACCCAGTCGGCGATGAAAAATAGCAGTCGGTGGATCTTCGAGTAGTTCCACGAAGCTAAGATAGATCGCTTAAAGTTACAAACCTTAAGGATTCTAAATGCCAAGGCGAAAAGGTGATGGAAGAGGTCAAAGGGCGGCTCGCCGAGTGGTTCGGCGAGCCCGACTTACTTCGCCGACTTCCCTTCATAGACTATTTTCGGCGACTATAAATTAGATTTTGAACACTTTAGTTAGTATCTAGGATCTTATCTTTTGTATTATTTTGTATCAGAACACATAGAACTTTTCTCTCTATAGTTTTGGATAGCTTTGAAGAATTTGAGAAGTTCAATTTGGAGATTTTGGAAGTGGATCTTCAAGATTCATCAAATTGGAACATTGTAAAGACGAAATCACTCTTACCCAGTTGATAGAAAATCAATTTGGTAACTGTTCTTATCTTTTTATAATGTCTAGCTAAAACCCCAATTCTTGGGGTGTAATAATGTGATTATGGGCTGAAGTAGTTTATGGGTATTGCTAATTACTAGTTTAAATGATATATAAAAGTGAGTTTAATCATTAGTTGTGGTTTAATTTAAGAATTGTAGTTGCAAACGCAGTTCTATATTTGTATTCTTGCCTTGCGAGAGAGAGAGAGGTTTTAGAACTAAGATTATTGATTGATGATTTGTGGGTATTGGGTTGAGTTGGGTTTAGCTCGAAAGAGTAAATCCTAAACCCAATCCTACCCATCTAGCTCGAAAGTGTGGATGTATTAAGGTGCGGGTTGTTCTTCATTGTCATGCTTGTTGATGTTCGAAAGAAATCACCTAATTTGGGGTAGTTGTTCGAGAGAAAACTATCTCCCTTATAGTCTAACCTACTCACTGATATTTAGTTGTTTACTAGTAGTTGCAATTACCCATATGCCTATATTTGCCAATAATCGATCGCATCCGGAGAATTTATCTCCCTATTGTTATTTCAAATCATTTGTGACTATTTGTAGTTGATAATTACAACCAAAACCCCCCATCTGACATTCGTGTCACCCCTTTTACTTGATTATGTCTTTGATCAATAATTTATATTCCTATGGCTGATTTGACCACATTCACACTTCTTGATTGAATTTAAAACACATATCACTCCTTGTGGGATTCGACCTCAACTAATTTAGTTGGGTTTTATTATGATTTTTGATCGTTGAACACCTAGAATTGGATGAGTTGTGCTTGAAACGTTAAATCAAAAAGGCATCGCTGCCGGAGAGGAGTATTGTTTAAAATTCTTTTCGTGAAGTTGAATTATATTCTTGTTAGTCATAGTTGAATCTACTTACTTTTAGTTTTGATTTTGTGTTGCTTGTGTTACAACAGAAAAGGAAATGAAGGAAGATGTATCGACTTTCAACCAGACGATGACCTCTCATTCCGCTCTATCAAGCAGTTGGAGACCCAAATGAGTTAAATTTCTTCGCATCTTAACCCAAGACAACAAGGGGGTTGCCTAGTAATACTATGGCAAGCCCCAAAAATGAAGCTTAAATGGGTACTTACGTCGTGCCACGACGTTAACTAAGGCGCTTCTTGAGAGGCAACCTAAGTTTTTTATGCTTTGTGCTTATTTTTTAATAATGGGTGTTGATTGTGTAGGGTGAAAAGTGGAATGTGTTTGGAAAGTGTAGGTTGGCGAGCCAAGAGTCCAGTTGGTGACTCGCCGAAGAGGTCGGCGAGTCTGACTTGGACCTTCATTGGACTCACAAAGCAGGTGGGAGTCTGCAAAACTCGACGGGCCTATAGATGAATCAGCGATCGCCAAATAGGTCGGCGAGCCCAATTTTGTCCGTCGTTTGGACCCCAAGTTGACCGAAGGTCCTGTAAAATTCGGCGAGGTAAGTCACCACTAGACACATCATTGAGTGGTTCAGCGTGGTCGACTAATACCGCCGAAAAGGGCCGCGAACTGAAAGGTTTTAAAAGGTCAAACGGTTCAAATTTTCAAAATCTTTCATATTCCCTCATTTTAGAATCGTACAATCTCACCCGCACTCTAGATTTTCTATACTTTTGCATTTTTTATCCTTTTTTGCTCTTGAACTAGTGCTCGGATTTGGATTACATTGTCGCCTAGCATTTCAAATTCTTCATTCGACTAAAAGGTTGGTTTTCTGAACCCTGAACTCTTGATTTGTAGTTGAACTCGAATGCATTTAGTAAAATCCTGTTGTTATAAGTTGGACCTGTGTTAAAACGTAATTGATGTGTTAATTTTCCCATCGTAGTTTCGTAAGTATTCCTAAATTGCTTAAAATGTTAATTTCCTGAGCTTTGTGCGTTAAAATTAATCATAAATTGTTGGGTTGCAGTAATTTTTTGTTGGGTCTAGTTGGGTGAAGTCGAAGTAACCCCCAATTGCGCTAAATGACGTACTTTGCCCAATGATGGAGCGTTTGACGCCATTCTTAAAGGCAAAAGTTGTCAAATGGCCAATTTTGGCGAAATTGGGGGAAGCCTGAGTACCCCGGAGGCATGGGTCGAATGGGTCTGAGTAAAATTGCATAAGTGTGTAGTTTGATTTTGATTTCGGGGGTTGCGAGCTTGAATTTGGGAAAGGGGGTTGAAATTTGGCACGTTGGTCAATTCGGTGAGCTGGGTAGATCTCGTGGAACCGTTCGGCGGTTCGCCAACGTCCCCCTTGATCGCCCTTAATTTAATGTTTTGGCTAGATTAGAGTTTGTAACTTTCGATGGGAAGCCTGAGCTCGCCGAGTTCACTCGGTGACTTACTGAAAGTCTCTCTTGATCGCTATTTCTGCGCCCCCTAACCTCTAAAACACACTGTTAATTTTGGCGGGATAGTTTGAACTCGTCAAGTGATGTCGGCGATTCGCCAAAGGGCTCGGTGCATCGCCGACTTGACATTTCTTCTGGAAAATTTTCAAGCCAGTCCTTTCGGCAAGCCCGATCTGGCTCGCCAAAGTGACTCGGTGACTCACCAATTGGTTCGGCGAGTCTTTCTGCAACATAATTTCTGTAAATTTTCTTGAAATTTTTCTAACTCGTGTCGATGTGCTTTGCAAATATGGCTAGGACCAACTAGGACGAGAGTGGAATGCCACCCTGCAAACGAGCACGAGGCATCGTAATTAATGAAGGAGCAATTGCTCCTTCTAAAAAGAGAAAGAAAGCACATCCGAAGGGAGGCAAGAGCAAGGCCAAAGCGCCCGTAGCGGAGAGACCGGAGCACAACTTCGGCAGTGATGGGGATTCTTTCCATTCTCAGGCCTCATTCTCCGAACCTGAGGATGACCAGCCACTTCAGAGCCGACGAGCTGAGAGTCGTGCCAAAGTTTGTCAAGGTCCGTCTAGGACTCCGAAGTCTACCCCACCTGTTGATGATATAATGCCAGCTTCGGCACAAATGGGGGTTCTAGCACCACCAGTTCAGGGTCCTCCTCCCCGGCTACTCAACAAGCTAAAGGCCGAGGGACTGAGGATTATTCTCGAGAAAAAAAGATTGTCCACAAATGGTGTAGTAGATAGGTACTCTAATGTGTGGGACACTCTCCGATTCCACAGGTTTGAGCAATTTACCAGTCCTCGTGGCCCCTATATTCCTACATGGGTCCGAGAGTTTTACACGATGTACAGTTACCTGGTACCAAAGGGAAAGAAGAAGGCCAGTGCCTTCAGATCGGTAGAGTCTGTCATGGTCCGAGGGGAAGAAGTGAGATGCAGTAGCGATTATATCAATGTTGTAGTTGATATAGGGTCAGGTTTTGACTACCCGAGTTTGGCTACCACTGTGACACCTCTGGATGACCTAAAGGGATGGCTAGCTCCCCTTATTACTGATACCACCCCGAGGTGGATCGAGGCCAGAGTTCCTATTGAGAAGAATGACCTGAATATTGCATCTCGGTATTGGTTTGGGTTCATAGCCAGCTCCATCATACCCTCATAGAATGAGTCCATCCTCCGCCACCCAAAGACAGCTTGTCTCAGATCAATCATCTCCCAGAAGAGCATCGACTTGGGGCTAATCATAGAGCAGGAAATGGCCATGAGGGCCAAACAGCACTAGACATCCCTTCTTTTCCCAGTGCTGATTACAGAGCTATGTCAGTGGACTGGAGTTCCTCGTGACGAGAAGAGGGATATTGAGGTCACACCCACATCCTCTACTGATATCTAGCACATAGACGCCGAGTACACACGGGATGAGGCGGATAGGAGGAGAGCAGCTCTGATTGATGCATTCCCAGAGGTTGATGTTGAGTCCATACCTGTAAAGGCATCTTTGCCTACTACGGCCTCCAAGCCTTTAGATACACCAGCTACCACTCCTTCCCAGGCCCCAGGTTCTTATGCTACTTCCCAGCCTACTAGGATCACTGATGAGTCCACCATTTAAACTCATTCAAGGATTAATTTTAATAGATTTAGTATCCTAGAATGCATATTTTGTGTCAAAAACTGATATATAAATCCTTGAATTTCAGGTATTTGAACTTAGGGACAAAGCATGGACATTATTGAGCAAAAAGGAATAAGGCAGCTGAAAGAACGAAGAAAACAATGCCTGAGGATCGCCTAAACCATTGGGCGAGTAACCGAATAGCCTTGGTCTCGCCTAATGTTCCAGTGTGCCAAGCCTTGAAGGAGAAAATCAAGTCGGCAATAGGAAGGAACAGTCGGCGAGTCGTCGAACAGTTCCGCGATGTAGTGCCTTATCGCCCAAAGTTACAGGACCTCAAGGATGCTGAAGGCAAACGTAAAAAGGTGATACAAATGATCAAAGGGAGGATCGCCGAGTGGATCGGCGATCCCGACTAACTGCGTCGACTGAACCTTCGCAGCACACTTTTTGACAACTATAAATACTTGTTTAAATTTTTAGCTTAGTATCAGATTTTGCAGGGAATAATATTATTATTCAGATTTGGAAGTTTTAGAACTGAGAACTGAGTTTGAGAGACATTTTTCCATAGCTTTGAAGATCTGAAGATTTCCATTTCTACGAAATTGGAAGTGGGTATTAAAGATTCTTCATCTTAGACATTTGTAAATACAACATTAATCGTACCCAGTTGATGGAAACACATTTTTGTATCGATTTCTATCTTTTTACTATGTCTAACTAAAACCCCAATTCTTTGGGTGTGATTATGTGATTATGGGTTGAATTAACTGTTGGCTTTTGCTAATTGATAGTCTATTTGTTGTTTAAAAGTGATTTTGTTCAGTAATTGTGGTTGAATTTAATGGGGTGTACTTGCAAATACAATCCTAACTTCGTGTTTTTGGCTTGCTCGAGAGAGAGAGGATTTAAAACCAAAATTGTTGAATCGATGGTCTGTGGGTATTGGGTTGTCATGGGTTCAGCTCGAGAGAGTGAACCCTAAACCCTTTTCCACACATTCAGCTCGAGAGAGTGAATGGACTAAAGCGAAGGTTGTGCTTCATTGCCGCTTATTGGTGTTCGAGAGAAACCAATTCGATTCGGGGTAAATTGTTCGAGAGAAAGTTTACCCCCACTAGTTGGTTATATTACTACTCACGATCGTTGGCACTTGAACTGGAAGTAGTGTCCTGATACGTGAAATCAAAATGGCGCCGCTGCCGGGGAGTGGTGTTACTTGAGAATTTTTAGTTAACTTTAATTTTCTTGTTAGTTATAGTGAAACTTACTTAATTTTTAGTTTTGCTTTGCTTGCTTGTGTTGAAACAGGAAAAATGAGTGTGAATGGTGACCAAATGGACCACCCTCTTTTGCGATTTTTGAATCTTAGGGATAACCTCCTAACGTTCAAGCAGTTGGGGGATGACACTATCCATGAGATGTGGTCGAGATTTAAGGCATTATTGCAGCAATGCCCATCTCATGGAATGCCAAATAGATTGCTAGTAGAATGCTTCTATAGAGGTCTTGGTCCTGAATATAGAAGTGTTGCTGATCAACTTTTTGCAGGTTGTTTAATACAACAACCCTATGAAGTCATAACCCAACTCCTTGATGGCATGATCAAAGCCAACAAGGAAACAGAGAAAGACCAAGAATGGGCCGCATTGTTGACTCAACTGGATGTTCTGTCCAAGAAGGTCATGGAGTTGGAAGAAAGGTCCAAAAGGAAGGACAAGTACCTTTCCCCCTCACGAATGTCAAAATATGAAGCAGCAAGAGGGTGGACAAAATGAAGAGGTCCTCTCACTTATTCTACACAAAATCGAAGAACAAGATAGAGTGTTGAATGAGATAAAAGAGAATGTTTTAATGCTTAACCAGACGAAAACCTCTCATTCCATGATCATTCAGCTACAAGATGGCCAGATAAACCAAGTGTTGTCATGTCTCTCCTAGAGCATAAAGAGGGGTCGCCTAGTGATACTATGGCCGACCCCAAAATTGAGGTTTGAGGTTGAACCTGCGTCATGCCACGACGTTAACTAAGGCATTGCTTGGGAGGCAACCCAAGACCCATTATCGCTCTATTTTTGCTTTAAGAAATAATGGTGTGTTGTTTGGTAGGTCAAAGTGGGAAAGTTGTTGAAAAGTGCAGGTTGGCGAGCAAAAGCTCCAGTCGGCACATCGCTGAAGAGGTCAGTGATCCCGACCTAGACCATCGTTGGACTCAAGACAACTTTAAAGTGGAGTTTGTAAAACTCGATGAGCCCAGGAAATTATTGGCGAGTCGCCGACTAGTTCAGCGATCGCGATCTATACTGCTATTTGGACCCCCAAATCAACTAATGGCTATGTAAAACTCGGCGAGGTAAGTATCCACTTGGCAACTCACCGAGTGGGTTGGCGACCACGACTAACGTCACCAACTGGACGAGAACTGGATGGTTTTAAGGCCAAATGTTCGAAAGTTTCAAATTCTTTCACTTTCTAATCTTCACAAACTCACACCCATTTAGTATTTTCTATATTTCTTTCTTTATTACTGTATTTGAGTTGTTGATTGGTGCTCGGATTTGGATTACTTTGCCGCCTAGCATTTCAATCTTGTTTTAATCAGCATAAAAGGTTGGTTTTCCGAACCCCACATTTATATTTAGTAATTTGTACTCTTATGCAAGCAATATTATGTTGTTGATGTGTACTGGGACTCTCTGATAGGATTATTATGCTTGAATGCCTATTTTAAGTTGATAATCTTGCCCGTATTGTTTTGGTTGTTGAAATCTCATATTCTTGTGCATTGAAATGATTTAAAGTTTGTGGGGTTGTGCTTGCATGTTGTTTAGTTTGGTTGGGTGAAGTCTCAGTAGCCCATATTTGTGCCAACAAACATAATTTTCCCAATGATAGAACGGATGACGTTATTCTTAAGGGCAAAAGTCGTCAATTGGCCAAATTTAGCAAAACCAGGAGAAGTCTGAGTATCCCAGGGTAATGGGTGCTATGGGTCTAGTTTTAATTTGAGTAGTGCATGTTTTGATTTTGTTTTAGGGGGTTGCGGGGCTGAATTCGAGAAGTTGGGTTGAAAGTAGGCACGTTGGGTCGTTTGGAGAGCTGGGTCGAGCTCACCGAACCACTCGATGGGTCGCCGAAGTTCCCCATCTCGTCGTTAATTTCACACTTTAATTGATGTTGTGATCTATAACTTTCAGCAAGAAGCCTAAGGTCGCCGAAGGCACTCAGCGACTCGCCGAAAGACCACTTGATCTCCTTTTGTCTACACCCCTAAACCCTTTTTGCACTGTAACTTTCGGCGGGATGACCCTCACTCGTCAATTGCTGTCGGCGATTCACTGAAAGGCCTTCCCATCACCGATTGGCCAAATTTTTCTGAAATTTTAGAGCCTATCCTTTCGGCGAGCCCGATCTAGCTCACCAAAGAAATTTGGCGACTCACCGACCGGTTTAGTGAGTTTGTGTGCAACTATTTTCTGTGATCTTATTTGAATTTTTTCTAACTTTTTCCCGATGTTTGCAGACATGGCTATATCTAAAGTTGCAGTGAGAAACATGACACCCCAAAGGAAAGAAAAAGGGATTGCACTCAATAAGGATGCAGTTGCATCTAGGGGCAATGCTACAAAACTCCCCAAAACTAGTGGGAAAGGCAAGGGTAAAGGCAAAGCACCTGCGTCACCGGAGGCAAGTTCCGACAGTGACGGCATCTATGACACTTACCTCACCGCTTTTGAGAGTGAGAGTGAGCATCAGGAGCCTCAAACTATAGCTTCTGATGATGATGAGCTGGTATTAGCACAGAGGGCAGAGCTACGTTCAAAAAGAATGCATGATCCGTCTAGGATCAGAACCCCTCAGTCCACCACTTCTTCTCCTCCAATTCCAGAGCAGGCTTTAGTCCTAGTACCTCTTGTACAAGGTCATCCCCCAAAGTCTATGAACAAACTAAAGACTGAGGGGCTGAGGACAATTATTGAGGAGAAGCGTCTGTCCACGGATGGGGTCATTGACAGGTACCCAGAGATTATGAGTTGTTTGAAGTCTCATAACTTCCAGATCTTCAAAAGCCCTGTGGCCCGTATATACCAAGTTGGGTCCGAGAGTTCTACAATTCTTATAGTACATTGATACCACAAGGGTAGAAGTCTGCAGCTAAATTCAAGCCGGTTGACTACGTTGTCATCAGGGGTAAGAAAGTGCAATGTGATTTTACTACCATCAACGCAATATTAGAATGCACAACGAGGCTTGAGGATGACTGTCTCCACAAGATTATGACGACGACTCTGGAGAACATGAAGAAGTGGTTGGTCCGTTGATATCAGACGGCACTCCCAAGTTGATTGAGTTTAGAGCAACTATTGAAAAGAAGGACCTCAATGTGGCAGCGAGGTATTGGTTTGACTTCATCAGCAGCACGATCATGCCTTCCCAAAATGAGTCTATTCTTCGCCACACCAAAGCGGCCTGTTCGGGCTGTCTTATTAAGGGGTCAAGGCTAAACCTGGGGATGATCATAGCAAAGGAAATGCTCATGCGGGCCAAGCAGTGCCAGACCGCTCTTCCCTTCCCGGTTTTAATCACCGAGCTATCCAGACGGGATTGGGTTCCTAGATATGTTAAGAAGGATGTGGAAGTGATACCCACATCCTCCACTGATACCTGGAGGATTGAGGCAGAATATTTGAAGGATGAAGTGGATAAGAAGAAGAAAAAGAAGGCAGCCCCGGTGAACTCATCCCCGGGTGTGGACACAGACTAACTACCTGCAGAGGCATTTTTGCCTACTCCGGCCCCTGAGCATACAAGTACCCCTATCACTATCCCTTTTGATACTCCAAGTTCTTCCTCTAGTGCACTTCCTCCAAGACCTGATGCTGCTCCTATCTCCCGGACCCTGCTCACTCAGTCTTCATTACTTTGGATAGGGCAACTTTCCCATCTGCTGATCGTCGAGCTACCAGAATTGAGGCATCCATTTCGGGCATGATTAAGACTGCCCTGGTCGATGTTATGACACCATTAAGCGCTATCATTGATGCCCTTGCGGCAAGGATAGTGGTGAGCATGGCAAAGGGGCCACCGAGAAGGTGATGGCCTTAAAGGCCACAATAGCTGTGATATGGATCAGCTGAATTCCACCGATATGTCCATGATCTTCAGGACGGTGGAGATCCCAGATGTACCAGAAATGCCTCCGACTACCACCGGAGATGAGGGTAGAGTTGAAGAAGTAGATGATCATGCGTCTGAGGTGGAGACTGATGAGGAGATACTCTAAGGAAGCTTCATATGAGGGCCTTACTAAGACTGAAGAGGCCATGGTAGATGATGTTGTGCATGCTTCCTTAGCAGATACTCCCTTGGCTACTCCCAGTGCAGTTGCTGCTCCTTCTAAGGTGACCCCGGGTACTGAGCCCCGAGACCAGACTGATTCACCGGGCACTGATGCCCAGAAAGATGAAGTGACTGCGTAGACAGGATCCCCTCTTTACCTCCCTATTTGTCTTACTTTTATTTTAACTTTTGGATATTCTTGTTTGCATTTGAGGACAAATGCATTTATTTGTGGTGGGGTGAGGCCCACCTTTTGTGTGCTTGTTGTGACCTGATTGGTTCTGGTTATATATTTGGGTTTTGAACTAAAATTGTGTTGTACACTGCTTTTTGGGGAAAGTTTGAGCTTGTGGCTCCGTTTTTTTAATTATAATTTTTTTTTGACCCTTTCGGAAAAAAATTGCCACCTCGTGTTTGTATTGAACGTGGTTGTTCTTGTGCAAATTTGAGTATTGATTTTGATCAATATCGATGACTTGAATAGTGCTCATAATCGAACAAATATTAATATGCGGCTACGATGAGGCCAAATGAAGTTGCATAGACAATATGTGAACTATTTGCATCTCGTTGTGACTAGCCAAGTATCGAATTGAGTCTCTTGTGATGAACATTGGACACTAGTGAAAGTGTGGAGTCTTGTTTGACTTTGCTGTCAATGCCTTGTGTGATGAGATTACCGTGAACCATGTGTGATGGCACCTAGAATTTGCCCCGTTGGTCCCGCTAACTAAGTGATGTGAACTCTTGATATGATCTTAGGCAACTTTAAAAAGTGTGAAACAATTTGACATTATACCTCTTTTTGTGTCCTACCTTGTGAGTGTGTGAAACCTTTTTTAGCACCCTTTAAGCCTTGACCTTTTCTTGGAAGAAATTTGATAACATTGTGACCTTTGATTGATCTATTACCCATAATCTTCATGATTTGTGGTTTGTTTAACTAGCCAACTTAGGCCAAAAGCCTAAGTTAGGGGTGTGGTGAAAAGAGAAGGCAAATCAAGATGTGCAAGAAAATTCCCTTTTACCCATGTTTTGAGAAAAATGGAACCCCTCCATACAAAAAAAAAAGAACAAAAGAATGAAAAAAAATGAAAAAATTGTGGAATGTGAAAATGCAAAAAGAAATGGGGTTTACAGCAGTCTATGGAAATTGAATAATGGGATGACTTGTAAGCAAGAATGAAAAATGATGAAGAAAAGGAAAGAAAGTGTTGTTCACACCACGTTTTATGAGGACTATAGCCAATGAGACTAAATGACCATACCTATGCACGCAGCCCCATTACAAGCCTTGAAAAGACCCTTTTTTATCTTGAGTGAGCTAAAACAAATGTTGGTTGGAAAATACGAGCAAACCTATGGGTGAAATCAAACATTGTGTTCATTTTTGTGAGTGTGAGCACTGCATTTGATTCCGAAACTTTAAATTGTTGAACCATTGTGTGTGAATATGGAACCATTCTTTGTGTGAGGGTATTTGATTTCCTTTGTTAAGCTTGAACTTGCATTTGAAGCAAGTATTATGAGCTTGAGATTCTTCGATAATGGTGAGTCACAATTGGAAACTTTGAGTGCACATTTGATCCTTGCATGAGTAAGTTGAGTCTGTTTGTGTGCATTCATGATTGAGTCTTGTGTAGCACTGTTTAAGACATCCTTTTTGAACTGTTGAACTTGAGTTTTACTTGAGGACAAGCAAAAGTTTAAGTTGGGCGTGTTGATGAGTCCACGATTTGGACTCATTTAGGGCTTAATTTTAATAGATTTGATCTCCTCGAATGCATTTTTGTCTCAATAACTAATATAAATCCTTGAATTTCAAGTATTTGAATTTAGGGGAAAGCTTGGACACAATTGAGCAAAAAGGAACAAAGCAGCTGAAAGAACGAAGAAAAGAAGGCCTGAGGCTCGCCTAAACCATAGGGCGAGTTGCCGAATGGCCTTGGTCTCGCCTAATGTTCCAGTGTGCCAAGCCCTGAAGGAGAAAATCAAGTCGGTGATAGAAAGGATCAATCGGCGAGTAGTAGAACAGTTCCGCGATGCAGTGCCTTATCCCCCAAAGTTACAGGACCTAAAGGATGCTGAAAGCAAATGCAAAAAGGTGATACAAATGATCAAAGGGCAGATCGCCGAGTGGATCGGCAATATCGACTAACTACGTCGACTGAACCTTCGCAGCATACTTTTTGACAACTATAAATACTTGTTTAAATTTTAGCTTAGTATCAGATTTTGTAGGGAATCATATTATTATTCAATGTTTGAAGTTTTAGAACTCAGAACTGAGTTTGAGAGACATTTTTCCATAGCTTTGAAGATTTCCATTTCTAAGAAATTGGAAGTGGGTATTGAAGATTCTTCATCTTAGACGTTTGTAAAGACTATATTAATTGTACCTAGTTGATGGAAACACATTTCGGTAACGATTTCTATCGTTTTACTATGTCTAGCTAAAACCCCAATTCTTGGGGTGTGAATATGTGATTATGGGTTGAATTAACTGTTGGGTATTACTAATTGATAGTCTATTTTCTATTTAAAAGTAATTTCGTTCAGTAATTGTGGTTGAATTTAATGGGTTGTAGTTGCAAATACAATAATAACTTCGTGTTTTTGGCTTGCTCGAGAGAGAGGTTTTAAAACCAAAATTGTTGAATCGATGGTCTGTGGGTATTGGGTTGTCATGGGTTCAGCTCAAGAGAGTGAACCCCAAATCCTTTACCACACATTTAGCTCGAGAGAGTGAATGGACTAAAGCGAAGGTTGTGCTTTATTACCGCTTATTGGTGTTCGAGAGAAACCAATTTGATTCGGGGTAAATTGTTCAAGAGAAAGTTTACCCCACTAAAGTCTAGCTTATTCACTTATTTGCAGCAGTTTACTATTAATTACAATTACCCAGTTGTTTATCTTATCTCATAATCCTATCACATCCCAAGAATCCCGTCTCCATATTCATATTTTCATATTATTTATTGTTTTTAGTTGCTTGTTGACTACAAACCCCCCTTTTAATATTTGACACTTCTGTCAATCCTTCATTTTCATGTTTTTCTTGGTAAATGTTTTTAGCAATAATTGACTTGAGCATATTTATGCTTTTCTATTGATTCTTGAGTACAAACCACTCCCTTGGGACTCGACCCCAACTCACTAGTTGGGTTATATTACTACTCACAATCGTTGGCACTTGAACTGGAAGTAGTATCCTGATACATGAAATCAATCACTCAGGCCATGCTCCTTAAGATAGGACACCTAGCCTATTCTGCCGATGTGCGGGCTTCCTGGCTAGAGGCTGAGGTGCCTTGGATGATTGAGCGAGCCATCTTAGCTACTTTGACACCCCTCCGGACATCTATTTTGATGCTCTCAAGGTGAGAGTAAAGACTTGTGAGATTCGACAGGGGGTTACTTCCGAGGTTACAGCTTTGAAAGCCGAGGTTTCTGATTTGACGAAGGATATGGACTATCTGAAGTCCACCGACTTCACTTCACTGTTTGAGTCAGCTAAGGCTCCGGGTGTTCCGACCAGTTCTGATATGCCTCCGGCTACCACCGGAGATAAGCCTATGAATGATTTGGCTGCTGTTGAGTCAAAGGAGGAGACGGATGAGGAGCAGCTTAATGCTTAGGAGGCGATCATCTATGAGGACATGCCTGATTTAGAGGAGACGATAGTACAGTCCGTCATTTAGACATCGTTGACAAATACTTCCATGGCAGACTATAGTGGAACCAATGTTGCTGTTACCTCAGGCATTGATGCCCAAGATGAGATTGTTACACCGAGCATTGATGCCCCGACAAACGGAGCGACGGTGTAGACAGGACCATTCTTTACCTCCCTCTCTATTGTTTTGGTGATTTTTATGTTTTCAGTTTCATTTTAGGACAACTGCTTTTCTTTTGTGGGTGGGATCAGGTATTTCTATACCTACCTCTTGTGTTTTGATTTTATTTGTGAATATTGGTGAATATTGAGTATTTTGATCTATATATGTGTTTGATTGTATTTTGTGGATGATTGAGCTTATGGCTCCTTGCTTTGAATGGAAATGGTTTTTGTCCCATTTTGAAAATTTTATGCCACCTCTTTTGTGTGTGATTGTGACTGTTCTTATGCAAATTTGAGTATCGATTATAATCAATACCGATAACTTGAATAGTGCTCTTAATTCTACAAAATGAATGTGCGGCTACGATGAGGCCAAGTAAAGTTGCATAGACAATGTGTGAACTTTTTGCATCTCATTGTAACTAGCCGGTTATCGAATGAGTCTCTTGTGATGACCATTGCACACTAGCTAGAAAGTGTGGAGTCTTGTTTTATATTGGTGCCAATGCCTTGTGTGATGAGCTTACCTTGAACAAGTGTGTGATGACACCTAGAATTTGCCCCGTTTGTTCGGTTGACTAAGTGATGCAAGAACTTGAAATGATCTTATGCAACAATTTTGATGATTGATTTTTTTAATAATATACCTCTTTTTTTGGCCAACCTTGTGAGATGTGTGAACCTTGCTTGAACCCCTTTGAGCCTTATCCTTTTCTTGGAAGAAACTTGAACAATTGTGACCCCTCTTTATCCATTCACCCATAACTCTCATGAAGTGTGGTTTGTTTAAATAGCCAACTTACTCCAAAAGCCTAAGTTGGGGGTGTGGTGAAAAGAGAAGGAAATTCAAGAAGTGTGAGAAATTTCCCTTTGAGAATGGTTTTGAAAAAGATGAAACCCCTCCATATAAAAAAAAAGAAAATAAAAAGAAAAAAAATGAAAGAGTTGTGAAATAGGTAATGAAAATTGCAAAAGAAATGGGGTATCCGGAAGTCCATGTGAAATTGAATAATGGGTGAATTATGAACATTATCAAAATGTTGAAGAAAAGGAAGAAAGTCATGTTCAGACCACATTTTATGAGAGTAGCAGTCACTGACCCTAAATGACCATACATTTACACTCAGCCCCGTTACAAGACTTGAAAGACCTTTGTGATCTTGAGTGAGCTGAAGCAAGTGTTTGGAAAATAAGGGCAAATTTATGGGTGAAGTCATGCATGTGTTCATCTTTGTGAGTGTGAGAGTTGTATGTGATTCTGAAACTATAAATTGTTGAAGAATTGTGTGTGAATATGGAATCATCTTTGTTGTGAGGGCATTTGAGTACCTATGTTGAGTTTGAACTTGCATTTAAAGCAAGTATTGTGAACTTAAGCATCTTTGATAATGGTAAGTCACAACTTGAATCTTTGAGTGCACAATTGATCATTGCATTAGTAAGTTGAGTCTTGTTGTGTGCATTCATGATTGTATCTTATTTAGCACTATTTGAGAAATCCTTTTTTTAAACTGCTAAACTTGAGTTTTACTTGAGGACAAGCAAAATTTTAAGTTGGGGGTGTTGATGAGTCCTGGATTTGGACTCATTTAGGGCTTTGTTTATATAGATTGAGTGTCCTCAAATGCTTAATTTGTGCCAATAACTGATGGTAAATCCTTGATTTTCACGTATATGGATTGAGGAACAAACCAAGGACACTAACAGGCGAAAAGGAACAAAAAGAGCTAAAGAAATGAAGAAGGGTGAGCCTGAGGATCGCCAAGAGCACTCGACGTGTCACAAAGTGGCTCATCTGACCGCCTAAAGTTCCAGTGTGCCAAGCCTTGAAGGAAAGAACCAAGTCAGCAACGAAAAGGAGCAGTCGACGGATCACCGAGTAGTTCTGCGAAGCCAAGATAGATCGCCCAAAGTTACAGACCTTGAGGATGCTGAATGCCAAGGTGAAAAGGCGATGAAAGAGGTCAAAGGGCAGCTCGCCGAGTGGTTCGGCAAACCTAACTCACTTCGCCAACTGCCCTTCGTGGCTTATTTTTGGCGACTATAAATTAAATTTTGAACACTTTAGTTAGTATCAAGGATCTTATCTTTAGTATTATTTTTTATCAGAACACTTAGAACCTTTCTCTATATAGGTTCGGATAGCTTTGAAGAATTTGAGAAATTCAAATTGGAGATTTTGGAAGTGTGTCTTTAAGATTCATCAAATTGGAACATTGTAAAGAAGAAATCACTCTTACCCAGTTGATGGATAATCAATTTGGTAACTGTTTTTACCATTTTATAATGTCTAGCTAAAACCCCAATTCTTGGGGTGTGATCATATGATTATGGACTGAATTAGTTTATGGGTATTGTTAATTACTAGTTTAAATGTGATTTCAAAGTGAGTTTAATCATTACTTGTGGTTTAATTTAAGAATTATAGTTGCAAATGCAGTTCTATATTTGTGTTCTTGGCTTGCGAGAGAGAGAGGTTTTAGAAATAAGATTATTGATTGATGATTTGTGGGTATTGGGTTGAGTTGGGTTTAGCTCAAAAGAGTAAACCCTACCCATCTAGCTCGAAAGAGTGGATGTATTAAGGTGTGAGTTGTTCTTCATTGTCATGCTTGTTGATGTTCGAAAGATATCACCTGATTCGGGGTAGTTGTTCAAGAGAAAACTATCTCCCTTATAGTCTAGCCTATTCATTGATATTTAGTTGTTTACTAGTAGTTGCAATTACCAATATGCCTATATTTGCCTATAATCAATCACATCCCGAGAATTTATCTCCCTATTGTTATTTCAAATCGTTTGTGACTGTTTGTAGTTGATAGTTACAACCAACCCCCCCCCCCATCTGACATTCGTGTCACCCCTTTTACTTGATTATGTCTTTAATCGATAATTTATATTCCTATGGCTGATTTGACCACATTCACACTTCTTGATTGAATTTAAAACACGTACCACTCCCTATGGGATTCGACCCCAACTCATTTAGTTGGGTTTTATACTGATTTACGATCGTTGAACACCTAGAATTGGATGAGGTGTTCTTCAAACGTTAAATCACTAGGCCACACGGCTTTATATTACGTCACTAGTTAGAAAGGCATGTTTACTTATATACACAAAATCTCTCCTGTGTTTTTATTGATGTGGGACTTCTTGTCTTAAGTTGGGATATTACATACACTCTCTATATGGATTCAGCATTCTCGCTGAGGTTTTCCTCAAAGAATTGGATTTGCCTAGACTCAATACTGAGGGTTGACCCACCTTATCAGGATTTGTGCCTAAACTCAGTTGATCTCTAGCCCACATCAACAAGGCTGATAGAGGAGTGGCTCTGATACCATTTGTAATGGACCAGCCCACTAGTGATATTGTTTTCTTTTGGCCTAGACCCGCATGGCTTTAAAATGCAACACTAGTTGGTAAGGCCTGCTTTCATATTTACCTAACTTCTCTATTTGTTTTTGCCAATGTGAGACTTCTTGTCTTTTGTTTGGGTGTTACACCAGACTTCAGCAAAATCATCAATCACACAAATTTCTGAAAGGACTCTCTTGATTCATTCGGAAACCCATACATATAAACCAAATATGCTACTATCACGACCCAAAGTACACCCTAGATTTGACATGGCGTATAAGACCCAGAGTGACCCTACACAAGCCACTTAACATACATATACACAAGGTAATAGAAACAAGAGAATCTCATATCAAAGTAAAGCGTTTGACATTTAAGCAGAAGTCTAGCATAGTCTTGACAAGCCATTCTAATACATCAAAAAACATCTGAAAACTAAAGACACACGAAAGCAATAAAAGCAACATGGTCCTCAGAACATGCGGAATCACCAAGTCTTCAAATCTACTAAGCAATCCACTAGCCATGAACTGGAGGAGGAAGATAATCAGATCCTACATTAGTGAAACAGTATAGGCACAAGTATGCATTAGTACTTGTAATGTACTAAGTTTGAGGGATATGCATAGAAGCTTAAAACATGATCATAAGAGGACATAATCGAAAACATTAAATGCATGACCAAGCTAAACATAGTAAAATCATTTAAATAAGAATCATAAATCATGAACATGGTCAATGCATATTAAAATCATGATTTACTATTAACCGACCCAGAATAAGTGAGCTCTAACATGGAATCCAGTGTCTTGCTCCCACACTGAAAAGAGATGTCATTGATTTCCAAGTAAATGACCTTAAACTTCTAACTTAGGTGGACCCACTAGCTTTGTCACTTAAGACAACCGACAGGACTATAAAGTTAGGGACAAGGAGATTGCTATTAGAGACCCAACCTCTACTAACGGGAGAGCCTCCATCTAAATATCCTCTTAGTGCGAAGAAAAAATCCCAATGGAATATTCACAAACATAAACTGTCATCGTCCGTGGAAAAACACAATTAAGTTACTAATCCAAGATAAAAACATCATAAAGTAGCTCAAACCATGTGTGAGGAAACCTTCACCATTCAAGATTTCTTAATGTGAGATCCTTTCACAATTCCATTAATCTATATCTTAAAGCAACCTAGATCATAATTCATTCTTTTTTCATAAATCATGCATACTTAATGAAAACATTATTCAGAGATTCATAGTTTCTTCATAAATTCATGCATTTTAGAGTTTATAGTCTAAATCATGATCAATGCATGGATTCATAGAAATTAATTGGGCAGCATGTAATTTAGTCAAAATAATCATAATATGATCAAATTTAAACAATTGAATCCATATAATAAGAACCCATGAGGAATTGGATAAAATCTAATCACTTTAATTGAAATTGAACTTAGAAATTTGAGAAACCTTGGGGCTCAATGGGTGAATGAAACCCATTGAGGAAGCCCTACATACCTTGAGGTTCAAATCCCAAAATCAATGGTGAACAAGGAGGCTTGACTTTGAACCCTAACTTCTTATTTTTGACCTTGGGAGAGAATTGGAGGGGATGAGCTTGGATGGATTAGGGAATTTGAGAGAATAAAAGAGTTGGGTTAGTTTTAGGAATAGAAAGGTAGTTATATGACTTAGAAATAGGGATAGAACGACATAGTATAGGTATTAGAAATATAGGAAAAGACTCAAATACCCTTAAAATAACTGTAAGATGGTCCTACCGTTTGGACCTACGGCCCGTACTAGTCAACCGTAGAACCAACTTCAGAAACCCAAATTTCACCTTACTTCCCACGAGACCTTTCTATGGCCCATCTAAATTGTTACGGCTCGTAAACCCTATCCGTATAACTCAACTTTTAGTCCAAAATTTAACCAAGTCTGGACATTTTCTTGAAGACCATCATACAACTCATAGAATTAACTACAACTTGTTATTTCCTTCTGTAGACCTGAGGTCCTAAATCAAATCTTTGGATCATCCCTACGAGTTCACTCTACAACTCGTGCAAATTCCTACAGTTTGCCCTAACAAGTCGTGGGTCAAACTTCAGAAACTTACTTTTTCAAAAATTCACTCTGGGTTCTACAGTTCCTTTCCTAAGGCTCGGAGGACTTTCTATGGTCTATAGGTCTGTCTCGTAGACCACTGCTTCAAAAAATTTCTACAACTTTTCTTTTTCAACTTGACTTACCAATTTTTGAGGTGTTACAACTACCTAATTAAACTCAATGTTACAGACTTAATGAAGCCATCAAAATACGAATCTGAGATCTCCTTGACACGAAACTCATAAAAGTCATAATAAACTAACATAACACCTAAAAAGACCAAACTATACTCGGAAACTATAGAAATTCAATCCAGACCTTCCTTAGGCCTAAAATCATCCGTCAAATACAGTAGAACAATCAGACATCTCATTCTAGCATCCGAACTCCAAACATTGACCAAAGTCAATCAAAAGTCTAAAGCCATCAACTTCCAACTTCTGACCTGAAATCGATGAAACAACTCTGAATTTGAAACTGATGAATCTCCTAGACCAAAGTCCATATGCCAAAATTGATGAAACTAATGAAATTTTATTCCGAGGCTTGAAACTCTAATTGTTACCAAAAACCACTTTTAAACAACTTAAACCTTTCAAAACTGAAAATTTTATAAATCACAACTCTTTAGTTAAATTTCAAAAACAACTTTGCAAACTGAAAAAAAGACTTAGCGCAACTATCGAGAGGGGTAAAATGGTAGTTTTATGAAAATTTCCAAAAAAGTACCTTTCGGATCATTACATGTTCCACCACTTAAAACCATGCTCATCCTCAAACATAATGTAAAGGAAAGTACCTAAAGCCTTAAAAAGCAAAGGATATCTTACACGCATGTCGGACTCTATCTTATAAGTAACTTCTCCAACTGAATGGTGCTTCCACGGCACCTTCATTGAAGCAATCTCCTAAGTCATAAGTTTTCAAACCTCCCTATCAAAAATAGCTATATGATACTCCTCAAATGACAAATTTGGACCCAACAACACTACATCGAGTGAAAGCAAATGAGACTCATCTGGCATATACTCTGAAGCATAGAGATGGGAAACCAGATGCACAACTAAAAATCTAGGTGGAAAGGCCAACTTATAGACCACCTCTCAAATATGACTCAAAATCTCAAAAGGACCAATGAATTGAGGGCTAAACATGCCATTCTTCCCAAACCTCATCACACCCTTCATAGGTAACACTCTAAGCCAAACATGATCCACGTCCATAAACTATAAAACATGAACCCTCTTATCTACATAACGCTCTTATCGACTTTAAGTTGTCAACATCCTATCGTGAATCATATGGACCTGCTCCGTGGTATCTCTAAGAAAATATGTATTTCATGACTCCATTTCAGTTGTATCAAACCAATATATCATAGATTTACATTGCCTACCATACAATGTCTCAAATGAGGCCATCTAAATACAGGAGTAATAATTGTTGGCGTAGGGAAACTATGCTAAGGGAAAGTGTCGATCCTAACGAGCACCAAAGTCAATCACACATACTTGAAGGATGTCCTCCAACACTTGAATAATCATCTCACATTAACCATCCGTCTAAGTGTGAAAATCTATACTCATGTCTAACTAAGTACCCAAACCATATTGTAAGGCTCTCTAGAAGTGAGAAGTGAATAGTGAACCTCGATTGAAGACAACAAAAACAGGCACTCCATGAAGTTGGAATATCGGACTGATGTAGAGTTGTGTTAGCTTCTCCACAATTTACTTTTCCTAAATTGGGATGAAATGGGCAGATTTGTCTTACCTATCAATAATGACCCAAATAAAATCATAACCACCCATGGTGGTAGGCAAGCCTACATTGACGTCCATAAGGGTACATTCCCACTTCCAAGTTGGATTGGGCATCCTCTAAGACATACCTCCAAGACATTAATGCTCACACTTGACCTGTGGGCAAGTTAAGCATCTAGAAACTAACTCAAAGATGTACTCTTTATCCCACACCACTAGTAATGGTGACTCAGATCATGATATATCTAACCTACCCCCGGATGAATAGAGTATCTAGAATAATGAGCCTCCTCAAGAATTAGTGTAACACACTCGCCCACCTTGGACACACAAATCATGCATATGATCCTCAATACTCCACCAGCATCAAGCACGACCTCCTTGGCCTCACCCCTCAACACCTTGTCTCTGGTACAACATAAATTCTCATCATCAAACTATCACTTATAGATCTGCTCAGCCAAAGAAGACCGGGCCTCAATGAAAGTAACCATACCACTGCTCTCCTCTAAAATCTGCAACTAGACAAGACTATTAGCTAATCTCTGAACATCTCTTACCAATAGTCTCTCCTCAATACTGAAAGTGACAAGACTCCCCATGTTTGGAGTCTTTTTATTCAAAGCATTGACCACCATATTGGCCTTCCTAAGATGATATAGGATAGTCATGATGTAGTCCTTCAGCATCTCTATCCATCTACACTACCTCAAGTTCAAATATCTCTAACTGAAGATGTACTAAATACTTTATTTATCGGTGAAAACTAATTTAGGGAGTACTTACATGCTCATTTACTATATTTTTCATGCATGTACCTTGATTTTTAAGAGCATTCCTTACTCTATTTGTTGTCTTTTGATAATTATGCTGAAAATTGTGCGCTAATACATGTTATTAAACATTGTTGGAATTGATACAAGAATCAATTAAATAGGAGCTGAAACGAGGGTGGAAAGCTTGGAAGAAATTCAGAGAAGTACACAAAAATGAACGATCAAGAGAAATTTGGGCTTTGGCGCACTATCAGTGCATTGCGCCAGGCCCCACACTACTAAATCCCAGGCTTGGAGCATTGGTGGTGCACAACGCTAGGTCCCAAACTATTGAGGCCTATGTTTGGCACTATGTTGGAGCACTGCCCCATGAAAGCCCTGATGGAAAAATTCCATATTTTAGGATTCCAAATCCAATAAAGAAAATGGATTCTTTTCCCAAATCCTATAAATAGAACATTGAGGATCTATCATACTTTTTGGCATAAGAGGCAAGGAATAGTACTCACTATTAGGGTTCTTCTTCTTCCTTTTCTTATTTTTTCTTCTTCTTTTTTTACATATAAGTATCTAAAGACCTTTTTTATGGGGCTGCAGCTACGAATGATTGTTAAACATTTACTTCTTTGGCTGAATTTGATTATCATATAAATTATTCTTGTATTCTTTATTCTATATTTTGATGCTTGGCCACCAATAAAATAAATTCATTTTCTACCCTTGAACTCGAGAGATGAATAGGGAGATAGAATAGGGAATACAAGGAGTACGATCTTTCTTGCATATCACCTATTTAGATTTGTTTTAAGGATTGACACCTACAAAACACCATGCTTGATTACGAAATAGGATGAAAAATAAATACTCAACAATTGAGCTTGTCTTCCCCCCCTCAATGATGTAGTTAGACGGTCAACTGGGATAAGTGGTTAGAGGTCGAGAAATCATGATCATAATATAAATTTTATAAGTCAGTAATTTGATAATCATAGGAAATCCATGAAAGAGATATGATACATGAACTCTTAGTATGTTGCAACCCTAGAATTGTCCTAATCACTAAAAGTCCTTATTATTAAATTCTTGCATTCGTTTGTTTACAAATATAAATTGAACTTATTTGGCACTCTTAAATCAATAATTAGACTAGTATAATTAAGTAAAGTAGTTAATTGACAAGTCTATTAGGTTTGATGATCCATCTCTTTTAGAGCCACAATATTACTTGTACGACCACGTACACTTGCGTGTGCATTTGGAAGCAACATGTTTTGGCGCCGCTGCCAAGGACTTAGAAATTATTATTTATCTCAAGTTATACTTTTTTCTTTTTATTTAATTAACCTTTATTTTTTAGTTTTTGTACAAATAATTTTTTTTCTTTGAATATTTTGATATTCTTATTGATATGGATGATTGAGACTAATGGTGGTTGAGTAATAAGTATCCTTGTAGTATTGTGGACTCCACTTGGATATCAAATGTCCTACTATTTAAAGGGAGGGTTGGGAAAACCTACCCAATATTTTGAATGGAATGTATGTCATATTTGTGGTGATCAATATGGTCATTGGAATAGTTGTCCTAACTTTTATTTCGCTCCACTAAACCCCTATTATCATGCTTATTTTGTTTGTGATAATCACAAGAGTAATGAAGTAGAGGATACATAACAAGAACCTTAAGAGTGGTGCGAAGTTTGTGGAAGTAGCTAGCATATGGCTGAATATTACGGGTCAAATCCAGAATCTATGAATTATGTTGGAAATCTGCAAAGGGGTGGTGGATCTCAAACCTATCGCAACACGTATAATCCAAGTTAGGAGAATCAACCGTTGTAACACCCAGTATCTGAAAAAGGGAAAAGGATCAATTTTGGGGGGAAAATTACAGGTGCCAGCCATGAGGGCCACCCACGGCCCGTGGATGGGACCACAGACCGTAGGTGTGGTCTGTGGATGGCCCTGTCTAAGGGAGGTCTAAAGGCTTGGGACCATGTCCTGACCTACGGACCGTAGGGTTCGATGGCCCAAATTCCACTTTCTGATGACCAACGACGGTCCACCAGGATAGACCATAGGTCAGACCACGATTCGTCGACTGGGGTCCGTTGGTGGCCAGCTGACAGTTATTTTCAAGGGCAATTGGGTCTTTTCCTAATTAATTAGTTCCTATACTACATCATTTTACCCCACTAAGACCCTTATATAAGTATTTTCAACCCCCAAATTAGCTCATTCACTTTATTCTTCCAAAATCACAAAAGAAGATCAAATTTTCCTCTCCAAAATATTTCTCTCTCTAGAAACTTGAAGAGGAAGATTCAACCCAGGGTTTCAAGTCAAGGTCTCAATTCCTTCATTGAAGGCTAGCATTTTGATTCAAGGTATGATAGTTTTAATCCATGGATTCCTTCCATCCATGGAGTTCCCAAATTCCTCTATTTCTAAAGGTAGAATTCCCTAATTGAGTTAGGATTTTCTTCAATTATCATGGGTTCTCTTAAATATTGATTTAAAAGATTGAATTATGATCTCTTATGCACGAATTGATGAACCCATGTAATCCTCATGTTTTTAAGTTATGAATCATATAATGTGGGATTTTGAGTATAAAGCAGGAGTTTTATGAAATTAAGCATATATTGCAAGCTTTACATGAATTTATGATGAAATCCATATCTAACCCATGTTGTCTAAGTATTGATTATTGAAAGTGGATTTTGAACCTCAAGAGGTAAATTATGGACTTATGCATTTTCTTATTAAATCTATGCAAATGTTTTAAGGGTGCTTTGAGAGTAAAGTACCAATGATGATGTTGTGTTGTGAAAAGATATTCTCATAAACACATACCAGCATGATGTGAAAGGTTTTCTCACATAGAAAGGATTCTTAAGTTGAAAGGCTTTCTCACCTAATTGAATAAAAGACTAAGGAGCTACCTTAATGAATCTAGCTTGGATTGGTTGTCCAAAGACACCTTTCCATGGATAATAAGGTCAAGTAAGAAATGACTGCTCTGTGAGTTTATGCTTAGCATCGAGAGGATATTGACAATGAGATGGAAGCTCTCCTGTTAGTAGAGGCCGGTTTATAAAAGCAATCTCATGAGATGGAAGCTCTGGGGTTAGTAGAGGTAGATTTCTAGTAGCAATCTCCTTAGCCCTTAACTATGTGCCCCCATAGGTTGATCAACTAGTGGATCCACTTAAGCTATAAGTTCATGGTTCTACTTTGGCAAGTAGGACAACCTTTTTAGGTGTAGGAGACACCAGGGGATCATGTTATAGCTCACATGGTCTCTATGTCGGTTAAGGCTAATTCCCCACATTAATAATGAACTAAGGTTACTTCAAGAAGTATTGCATATGAGTTCAATGGTTTTAAAGATGAAGTTAGCTTGCATTGACCATGATTTTATGACTTATGTTTTCTAACTCTTTTATATCATGTTTTAGCTTGGTCAATTACATGTCATGAAATGAAATGTCCTTTTTAGCATGATTTAACTTTTTTATGCATGGCTATCATACTTAGTACATTGTTTTGTACTAACACATACTCTTGCCTACATTTTCCCAAATGTAGGGTCCGATAATCAGGGTCATCAGTTTTGTGGCTAGTGGTTGAGTTCTAGATTTTTGAGCTTTGGTGAGTCCTCATACTTCAAGGATGGAGTTTTATTGTTGCATTTTCTTTCATGTATTTCTGTTTTTGACATGATGTATGGGCTAGTCCCAATTTCATTCTCTTGTATTAGATGATGAGACAAGTGTTTTAGACTTCCGCATTTCTTTATAAAATGTTTTGGACTTGGACTATTATTTTACTCTTTTTGTTCTATTTCTTATGTTATGAGAGCTAAGTGGCTTGTATGGTGTCCCTTGGGGTTCTATACGCCATGTTACATCTAGGGGGTACCCCTGGGTCGTGATAACTGTACTTCTTATAGGGAGGTAATCAGTACTAGATCAGATTCATACTCAGTACCATCCTCAAAACAATGGGTAGAAATACCAACAACAAATCAAGGGAATAATCAAATGTCCTGCATGGTAACATGAGTACAAACGAACTATTTAAGAGAATGATTGAAAGGATTGACAAGTTGGATGAAGCTCTACAAAAGTTATCTTGAGCAACCAGGCGTTAGAGGAACATATTACAGAAATCAACCAAATGCCGAATAAATTTAACACTTATGAATTGCAAAGTACGGGCTTAGGTAATACTCAATTAGAGGAAGATATTGAATCCCAACAAGGAAAAAGTTATGAAGAAGCAGAGATAGTTAGCCAATTTTGGCTACAAGAATAAGCTCAACTTCTGTAATTTTAAGAGTCTATCTGCGATGGTCTTACATACATGAAAATCCAACTGACAAAAGGAAGAGCGGAGCTTACACAAGAAATAGATCAATTTGGCTCAGATATTCATGACTTTGAGGCTCTCTTGAACAAAAAGGTTGAGGCGTCTGATGTCGAATCAGCAATTGTCATGGATGATGACCAACTAATGGAGAAAAATAAGTAAATCCAACCACGCAACTATACTTTATTACTGAGTTTCAATGTTGAGAAGGAGTACAAAAGTGAGAATGTTGTAAATAATGTTGCTTTATAATTGAAGCATCTTAGATGTCATTTTAAACATTTTCTACATTATGTTTGAATGACAACATGAAATTTGAGTAATCTTAACTAGTGGATGAGTGTATAGATGAGAAAAATGTCCCTTATATCCCAAAATTTTCTAGTCCACATTGACAAAATGACATTCCTCACATTAAGGCCAAGAACTGTAAGATGCGACATATATTACTTTATTCCTTTATCTTTATACCACCGCCCCTTGAGAGGAGCAGAAAAGTTGTGCAAAGTTAGGGGTACAATTCATAAGTTCAAAGTAGAAGAAAAATTTATGAACTTAATTATGTCGAGCCACAAAGTTAAATCAGGCGCTTATTGGGAGGCAACCCTATTTGTAATGCTGATTTTTATTTTTTTAGTGTCATTTTTGTTTTGTTTTTATAGGTTTTGGAGAAGTCTGGGTATCCAAAATTTGGAACTAAGGAGCATGGCTAAGAATAAGTGTGGGTTTCAGATGACCCTTGATGAAAACTAAGAGGACGTGTTATTAGCTAGGCCTATGGGCTGAAGGGAGTTCTTCCTTTCATTGTAAGCTTATGTATTGAATTGTTGTATTGGGGACAACGTCATCTTTTAAGTTTGGGTGAGGTATGAGTTCCTAGTTTTTACTATTTTATTGAGTCTTTTATTTTTGTTTTTTTAGGATGGGTTCCTCGGCTTTTCTTTTTGGTTCTTTTCCTATGGATAGTCCATTTGAACCGGGTAGATATTTTTATTTTGTTTAGGAGAGTCTTAGAAGTAGTGGCTTGTCCCAATTATAGATGGATGACGACCGTCTTAAAGGAAAATTAGTCATAGGTTTGTAGGAGTGAACACCCGACATTTGGAACTTTAAAGCCCCGCTTGGAAGTTAGCCAGACGTCATAGGTAGTCCATGCCTGATCATATAGATTAAAGAAGTAACTCTTGAAAAACACATAGGTTCTTTAATGGACTCTAGAAAGCAAGAAATTGGGCTTAATTGTGTGAATTCACTGAATGTATTTGTGTATGAGCATCCAATAATTGTGTCCATGTATGTGGTGTCATGTGTGGTGAGCATTTGATTAGTTTCTTGCATAGAATAACATCTAGAACTTGCCCCGTGTTTGTGTGATGAATTGACTTGCATGAAGTTGTAGAACATGATTTAGGCTTCTCCTTGTATAGCCCGCCAATTCTAGTTTGTGCCTCCTAGACATTATCTATAGTGTAGCTCATTGATCCTTGTAGCCTATTTCTTTGTTTTGATACCTTGTCTCAATTTGATACAATTAATGTTCCTTAATGCACTTTGTGATGAAAAAGGGTTGAAGAAAAAGAATAGTGATTTAAAAGGGAGAAGGCAAGTGTAGTGAAGGAGAGAGTCAGTGAAAAGATCCCATGAATTAATTAGCAAAGAGTTGGCTACATATGAAAAAATGAAAAAAAAAGTATTGATATATTGAAGTAAGAAAAGTTATTTTCTAGCGGCAAGTGCTTTTGATTATTAAGGGCGGAAACTAAAAGAAAAAGGGTAAATTTCGAGTGGTGTGAACAAAGGAGATAAATAAGGCTAAGAGAGGAAGAAATGGTAAAGTGTTGTGTTGTAAAACAAGTGCATTAGGGAGGAAATTCAATATATATATATATCCAAAAGTATCCTCCTCGTCCCAAAACGCAACATTACTACCTAAGAAAGTCTTGTTGATTCTATGAGTAGAATGCCTTGTCAATGTCACTATACACTAAGGGAAAGCCTATGGCATGTTGTGATATGTTGAAACATCTTTTGTGAGAGAGAGTGTTTAAACTTTCAGAATTGGCCCTTTAAAGTTGAATGACTGTGAAACTAAAACATCATGAGAGAAGGGTTGTACTGAAAATAGTGAGGATACTCATGACATATACATGGTATTATTGTAATTTTTTTTGTTTATACATGATTCCACTGGCCTGGTAGATTTGCAGTGAGTCTGTTATTGGGGTTATATTGTGTTTGATAGAGGATCTTGGTGCAAAGCAACGACATGTGTTATTGCATGAGAGGCAGACTATGGAAACATGATTAAAAGAGTTTGGTTGATGAAAGTAAGGGTGGGAGGGTCCTTAGGTGTTAATGGTGAAGTGATAGCAACAGTGTAGAGATTTGTTCGAGGACGGACAAAGGTTTAAGTGTGGGGTGGTGATCTTGGTGTACTTATATGCTCATTTACTCTATTTTGCCCGCATGTACCTTGAGTTTTAAGAGCATTATTTACTCTATTGGTTGTGTTTTGATGATTATGCTGAAAATTATGCACTAAGACATGTGATTATACATTACAGGGAATTGATGCAAGAATCAAGTAAATAGTACCTTAAACAAGGGTGGAGAGCTTGGAAGAAAATTAGAGGAGTACGAAAAATGAATGATTAAGAGAAATTTGCGCTCTACCGCACTGTTGGGCACCACGCCAGGCCCCAAACCACTAAAGCCCGGGTCCAGAAAACAGGTGGTGAGCCCTGCTAGGCCCTAAATTTCTAAAGCATGTGTCTAGTGCTATGGTGGTGCACTGCCACATTAAAGCCCAACAAAAATTCCAAATTGTAAAATTCAAAATCCAAGAAAGAAAACAGATTCTTTTCCCAAACCCTATATATAGAACATCGTGCTTCTTTTCTAGAGATCCATCATACTTTTTGGCACAAGAGGCAAAGAATAGAATTCACCATTAGGGTTTTTCTTCTTCCTTTTCTTTTTCTTCTTTTTCTTAGACATTAGTAGCTAAAGATCCTTGCTCTGGGGTTGTGGCTATGAATGATGGTTAAAGATTGATTTATTTGGATGAATTTGGTTATTGTATAATAGAAAACCCTAGAAGTTGGAAAGTTAAAAGGAAAAGGAAAATACAGATTCTTAGCACTGAAACAAGTTCTACGAGTCCAACCTATGGAATGTAGGAAGTTCTACGAGACGTAGGAAGGAAGCAGTATATTTGGAGATGAGTTTTTAAAATTTCATGTTTCTGAAGTTTGACCTACAAATGAGTAGGACAGGTCTACAAATTAAAATGATGGGTCGTATGATGGTTGACAAGTCGTAGATGGCTTCCATACAAAGGTTTCAAACTTAGTGAAATTGTGGACTAAAATATTGAGTTCTATGGATAGGGTCTATGGACCTTAAGAATTTAGACGGATCATAGAAAGTTCTCGTGGGAAGTAAGGTGAAACTTAGGTTTCTGAGAGTTAGTTCCACGGTTTACCAATACGGACCATAGAAAGTTCTACAGACCTTAGGTCTAAAACGTAGGAACCATCCGATAATTTTTAAGGGTATTTGGGTCTTTTTCTATGCATCTAATACCTATACTACGTCATTTTACCCCTATTACTATTTCTTATTCCTAAAACTAACCCCAAATCTTTCATTCTTTTCAATTCCCTAAATCCATCCAAGTTCATCTCCTCTTATTGTCTCTCAAGGTCAAGAAGAAGAAGTTAGGGTTCCAAATCAAGTCTCCTTTTTCATCATTGATTATGAGGTTTTATCCTCAAGGTATGTAGGGTTCCATAAATGGGTTTCATTCACCCATTGAGCCCCAAGGTTTTCTTCAATTTTCCAATTCAATTATAATCAAATGGATTAGGTACTCATTCAATTCTTCATGGGTGTTATTTTTGTTGATTCAACTGTTTGAAATTTATCTTATGATTGTTTTAACTTAGTTACATGTTTTCCAATTGAAATCACATGAACCCATGCACTGATTATGATTTTGACTATGAATCGTAAAAGACATGAATTTAAGAAGAAATTATGTATCTATGAATGATGTTTTCATGAAGTATGCATGATTTATGGAAAAAGGAATGAATTATGATCTAGGTTTCCTTAAGATAAGCATCAAGAGAATCGTGAAAGGTTCTCTCACATATGCATGAATTGTGTAAGGTTTTCTCACATACTCAAGAAATTATGAATGGTGAAAGGTTTTCTCGCACATGGTTTAATGAGATAGTCTATGATGTGTTTAGCTTGGATAAGTAACTTCATTGCATTTTTCCATGGATAATGATATGCTTATGTTTATGACTTCTCCATTTGGGATTTTTACTTAGCATCGAGAGAATATTGAAATGGAGGCTCTCTTGTTAGTAGAAGTCGAGTCTCTAGTAGCAATCTCGTTTTCCCAAACTACATTCCCTCGTAGGTTGTCTTAGGTTACATAGTTAGTGGATCCACCTAAGCTAGAAGTTTAAGGTCTTTTTCTTGGCAAGTAATGACATCACTTTTCAGTGTGGGACTAAGACACCAGATTCCATGTTATAGCTCACATGGTCTATGTCGATTAATAGTAAATATCCCACAAAAAGAACTAAGTTGTTCTTAGAGGTTTTATGAATCTTTACTCATGATTTTAAGATGCATTTACCATGTTCATGATTTATGATGTCTCCTTAAAAGGTTTTACTATATTTACCTTGGTCATGCATTTCACATTTTTTATTATGTCCTCTTATGATCATGTTTTCATGTTTTATGCATATCCCTCATACTTAGTACATTCCATGTGTTAATGCATACTTATTCCTACACTATTTCACTAATGTAGGATCTGGCGATCTTTCTCTTTCCATTAGTGGCTAGTGGAGTGCGTAGAAGATATGAAGACTTGGTGAGTCCTCATGTTTTGAAGACCATGTCACTTTTATTGTTATCATGTCTTTAGTTTTCAGATGTTGTACATGGTGTATGGATTACGTTCCGACCCCCCTTTTTGATGTATTAGAATGAATTTTCAAGACTATGATAGACTTTCGCTTAAATGTCAAACGCTTCACTTTGATATGAGATTCTCTTGTTTCTATTATATTGTGTATTTGTATGGGATTCTCGTGGTCTTATATGTCATGTCACATCTAGGGTGTACTTTGTGTCGTAACAAACTTTGTATTCAGAGCACAAGGTTTTAGAAAAGCTCCTAGGATGTCTGACAAGTCGCGTTAAGTAGAGTCTTGTTCATGAATTTGAAACACGCCACATTAATGAATAGGAGTCTACAAAAAATTTTCTGAAACTCCATTTCTTTCATCACTCTAAAGTCATTAAATAGAGTATATCTCTATAAATATTCTTCTCCTAAATCATGTTTGGTCCTTTTTAGGATATTTCCCCTAGAAAAGCTTACGTGAGAAGGAATGTGGGTGAGAATAGCGAAGCCTGAGGTTCCTTAAGTTCCGGTTGACCCTTTGGCCAAGCAAGTGACTCGTGCCAAACTCTGAGCCGCTTTTTAAGTGTTGGCTCAAGCTATGACGACCCAAGCTAAAAGAGAGGCCATTGCTCTCGTGAACCAAAATATGGGTACGACAGTGACAAGAATAAGGGACTTCACTAGGATGAATCCTCCGAAATTCCATGGATCGGGAATTGTATGCTCAGCTTAACATATGTGAGTTTTGGTTGAGGTTTGTTGCTTTCCTTGACCATATTGTCTCCAGTGAAGGCATCCAAGTTGATCCTAAGAAAATCGAGGCAATTAAGAATTGGCCTAGTGATGAGTCTGGGATTTCGACTTATTTAGGGCTTAATATTCATAGTTTTAGTGTCTTCATTGCTTATCTTATGCTCAAAATTTATGTTTGAGTGCTAATTTACAACTATGAAAGCAAAAGAGCAAGGCAAGGACATTACCGAGCAAAAAGGAGAAGAAAAGCTGAAAAAAAGCTGAAGACAAGAAAAGCTGACGATCGCCAAGACCACTCGGCGACTCACTGAGTAGTACTTCAGCTCGCCAAAAGTTACAGCGTGCCAACCCTGGGGAAAAACCTACTCGGTGATGGAAATGGCATTTCGGTGAACCGTCGAATGTATCGGCGATAAGGATTCTGATCACCGAAAGTTACAGAAGTTGCATGGTGAAGAGGCAAGTCAGGAAGGCGATGAAGAGAGACACTTGGCGCATACTGACCTGATTGGCGATGCTCAACTAATTTCGATGATCGGTCCAAAAGCTGAAAATCGAAAAGAGTAGCAATGTGAATTTTTAAATGATGAAAAGGAGTTCTGAAATTTTGAGCGAATATTCTGAGTGTTTGAGAGTTCTTACTTGGAGTTTTTGATCCCAAACACTGTTTTAGAGTTTTAGAGTAGAATTTTAAGTTGGGTTTTGATTTTAAGTTAATTTCAAGCATTGTGAAGACTCAAATTTTGTTACCCAGCTGATGGAGAACATAGTTGGTAATAATTTCCTGCTTTTTATAATGTGTAGCTAAAACCCCCATTCTTTAGGTGTGATTATGTGATTAACTGTCTCAATTAGCTTATGGGTGTTAGTAATTCTCACCTTAAATATGTCGCATCAATACATCCTTCACCAAGGGAAATAAAAATGGGCTAAGGGTTTAACCTTGGTGCAACCCTATCAACATAAGAAAATGCTCTGAGTCTCCTCCCACTGTCCGTACTTGGGTCTTCGCTCCATCATACATGCCCTTAATCAACCTAATGTACTCCATATGCACACCTCTAGCCTCCAAGATCCTCCGTATGACTCCCCTAGAAACTTTATCGTAAGCCTTTTCGAAGTCGATGAACATCATGTGTAAGTTTTTTTTTTCACTTCCAATACTACTCCATCAGTCCTCTTACAAGTTAAATGGCTTCTGTAGTCAAGCATTCTTGCATAACTTTGAACTGGTCCTCACTCTCATCTCTACCACCTTCTTCCAAGCTTTCATAGTGTGGCTTAACAACTTGATACCCCTATATTTGTTGTAATTCTAAATTCCACCCTTCTTCTTGTACAACAAAATCATAGTACTCTCTCACGATGCTTCAAGCATTTTCACCATCTTGAAAACAACATTAAACAACTTGGCCAACCATAAGAATTTTTACCAATGACAATGTATTCCAAATTTTCTATCGTTTTCATTCGCGATACTTCAGACTTAGTCCACTTCACAATTGGGACTCCATCAACGAAATTTATTAGCTATATTGGGATCGAATCTATGTTGACATTTTTGCTTAAGAGGTCTCATTAAGGGACGAGGGTTGCACCAAGGATGCATAATTGTTCACTGAATTAGGTAAAACTATAAGAATAACATGTTCCGAAGAATTGAGGGGGTGGGAGTGGATTGTGGAATCAATGTGAATTGCCTGATCAATCACCATAAATGATTGATCATCAACTGCCACCATGGCGTATGATTAAGCAAATATGAGATTTAGCATGAAAAGAGTAAAGATATATTTCGTTTGATTAGAGTTTGATTTACTTCCTTTTAAATTAAAACACTTATTTCTTTGGATTTTTTTATTTTTTTTTGGGGAGAGAAATTGTTGAGAGTTGCCATCACTTCAACAAATCTAAAAAAGGTTAGTAACAAAAAGTCTCATGCTAGCTGACCCACAAAATCAATGTCAAATGCTGTACAAACATTAATAACATTGGAAGAATAGAAGCTCACTTTTCTTTAACCAATTAGACCCTCACAAGAAAAAATATATATAAGAAGAAAAAGGGAACTCTAACCCAACCTTGTCAACTGCAAAAACCGTTAGATTTGATTTCAACTTTTAAAGAGATGTAAAAGGAAAACAAATGGATTTTTTAAAATAGAAACACTATTTTCAATATTCAATAATAATAATAAAAATAAAGCAAAGTACACTGTAATTGTGTTTTTCACAGGGAAAAACTAAATAAAACTTAACCAAAATCAAAACTGAAAATTCATAAAAGCATCTATAGTATTATTTTAATATTTACTTAAGTAGAAAGTATGTATTATTTATTTATGATAAAATTTCTCACATAATTTATCTTTTTTTTGTTTTATTTATTTTGAAGAAAGGCATAAAGATATAAATTGCTAACTCTAACCCCCTTTTGTTCCCCTTCTTTCTCTCTCTACCACTGTGTTCTTCACACATCCTTCTCTCACCCTCTTCTCTTCTCTTTCCTACAAAACCAAAGACTACACAGAGCTTCTTCAACCCAAAATATTAGAGCTCCCTCCTCCATATCTAAAACCCACTTTGTTTTCTTTTTCTTCTTTATCAAAATTCTCTCTGTTTCAATTTTGGAGAAACTATAAACAACTCATTCTCCTTCGATCTCCATTTTTCTTTTTTGCTGAAATTCTACTCTACAAACAAACCGCGGTGGGTTCAACAGGGACAGGAGCACTGTATTGTAGGTGAGAATTTAGTTTCCAATTTTGGGGAATGTAGGGTAGAAATAGAGGGTATTTTGCCCTTGTTGAGGTTGTACTCAAAATTGGGACTCTTTTTTTTTCTTTTGCATGTAGGTTTATGAGATCTCAAATTGGGCTATTACTTGCAATACTGTCGGTTTATTTTTCTACTTTAATGGGGTGTGAAGTGTAAATAACTTGAATTTCTTTTTGTTTCAATGCTACAGTAGAATTCGTATGGGTTGTGGTTGTTCAATGTTTTTGAAGAAACTTGTGGCCGAGTTTCTAGCTTCTGGTGATTGCCCATCTGGTTAATTTGCTCAGAGAATATAAAAGGTTCAATCTTTTTGCTGTTGGTTTTGTTTTTTGTTTTATTTCAAAGTTATTGGATGAATTTTTGTACTTTGTCTGTGTTTCTTATATATGTACATGTGGTGCTAAGATCAATATTATTGGAACAAAATATAGAATAGAACATCTTGAATTAGGTTATTTTGGTTTCAGTATATATTAGGGTTTCATGAAGATAAGTTGGAAGAGGGAAGGAGTGCCTAATGCTATTCTGTTTCTGGATATCAACTTCTTATGATTTAGTCTATTAATGTTGTTTTTCATTGTCTTTTTGATTTTCTGTTAAAGGGGAATGGTGTTATTATGAGTATCATCTTTGGGAAGTGGAAACATATTAAAACCTTGTTGCTGTAAATAAATTTAGTATTGTGATGGTCCTGAAAGTGAATGGATATATAGGAATCATATAGTCGAGCATAACCAGTTTTGGATTGAGGCATAGTTTGATTCATTGGGGAAAATAAATTTAACAGTAAAACACAAACTATGAAGATAAGACATGGTTTACTTTCCTTCCAAAACACCTTTCTTCTAAGAACTAGAAGAACAGGTTGAACAGAGGTTGATGCTTGTAGTCCATATTTGTTTCTTTAGGTTGAAAAAGCGGAGATTGCACTTCCTTCGTTGACCATGAATCTTGGTCTTGTCGAATCATGGGAGTGCTTTAACTGTTAAGATTTCTCCTGAAATATTTAAGTCAAGTGTAAGTTTGTCAAATGTTTGATTCATGACGCACTACCTCCCATTTACTGACTCCATAATGTGCTAGTATAGGTAGAATGAATATAAAACCTATCTTTGTGATTTATAGATTAAAATAGTTTGTTTAGGAAATTCTTAGTACAATTGTAATGTACACTCAACAATTGAATAAAAAAAATAATAGAGATACTTCAAGAATTTATTAATGCCTTATTCATACTTATCCAGTCAGTTTCGAAACTTCTATAGTTGTTTTCCACCTTTCCTTTTCTTTTCGTTTCTTCATCCCAAATGAAGCCTCCGAAGCTGACCTCTTCTGCTTTAGCTTATAAATATGATTTTTGTTCTCTTCTAAGCTATGTTACACAAATTCGTTTGATGTACGTACCGGATAAGGGTGTGTGCAAGGATTGGGTATGGCAATATCAAATTCTTTGCTAATTATTAGTGGCCTTTGAAGCTTTGTTGCCCGGATCCTCCAAAAATACCTCCTCATTCACGGTTACTTTCTTAAAAAAAAGAAAAAAGATATGCCGCCGCATTCGTGTCGGATCCTCAAAAAATGTTTTTACATTTGGAGAATCCGACACTCGACCGACAACATTTTTTGAGTATCTAAGAAACAAAGTTCTGAAGGATCAGAACAAAGTATCCACATGCTTATTGCACCCATTCAACAAGTGTATGTCAAGGCTAGTGAAAGATTTGTACAAAAGTGGTTCTAACTTCTAAGAACCTTCCCCCCTTGCAGAGATTGACCAAATTCGTTATCTCTCGCTCTTTATTAGTTTTTTCAACCCAAATGATGCCTGAGAACTTATCTCTTGCGCTTTCATTTATGAGTATGACCCTTTATCAAAAAACTGAATATGACCATTTATCAATAAAATGAATATGATCCTTAGTCCATCCAACTATGCACCTTTCTTCCTAATTGTGCAAAAATAAAATGGGGAAGAGTGAATAGAAACTAGGGTTCATTACAATAGGTAATAAAGAACCAGTTTGGGTCTATGCCATGTAGATTTATATACATGGAAAGTTAAGCTTTCGTAAGAACAATGTAGGTGAAGTGTAATTAGATAGGATGATGCATGATTGTGCTTATAGACAATTTAAAATCCAAGACTCAATCATTTAGAGGAATGATATAATAGGTGAAGATGAATGCGAAAAATTTATTATGATTAGCTTAAATGGAGACGTACTATGCAAAATATGTCTGACAAATTGAAAGGTAAGTTCTATTAAATGGTTGGGAAATTTGATATTATCATAGGAGTGTGAATATTGGGCCTCTTAAGTTGGCCAATCCAATATATTCATAAAGGTAAATGTTGTAAAGATATTGATTTTAAGATGGATGTTTGGTCCTACGTGATTGGACAAGATCAGAAACGATGACATATGACAGAGGGTGCTATTAGCACTTATGGAAGATAAAATGAGAAAAAATAGTCTGAGATAGGTTGTCCATGTTCTATGGAAACATACAAACACCGTCTCCAAACACCAGTCCTTAGGTACGACAACATGGTGGTTAAATGTAATAAACAAGGTGTCGGGTATCACAAAGCCTACAATTCCTCAAAAATCAACATGAGTCTGGATAGGACTTGAAAATAATGGAAGTAGAAGATCCATAGAGTCGTTACCAACTAATAGGGGCTAAGAATTTGAATTAGATATTGTTGTTCACTTACATTAGTGCAGTTTCAGTCAGAATCTTTTAGTCTAGTTAGAGGCTCGTTTCCATGTAGGGATAAGTGGGTGATTTGGAGAACACAAATCTGCCTTAAAACACTACTATTCAGTATTAGAATGAAATGGACCTGAATACATCAATGGACCCTATCAATTATCAAAAGTAGAAACATCAATTGATATAGATGATTCTTACAGTTGACACTGATTGTAGTTTGAGGTTGAGGATAGTTAATTGATTGATTGCTATGGATCATGGCCAAATAGCCAAATCAAGCCAGAAGTTAAGAGCAACCATTGGGTGCCTGAAAAAAAGTCTCTTTCATTTGACAGTAAGTGGATCAAGCTTGTCATTTTAACTATATTTAAGGTTTCCACTTTACTTCAACGTATCTAGAATTCGACCACAAAAACTTGTCTCTGGACCTAGGTTTGAACTACAAACACTGAAACCTCTTAAATTTTCTCAGGCTGCCTAGAACATGATTAAAAAATTCCCATGGAACAAAAGTACATCATGGCTGATGTTAAATTTGTCCAAGGCTCTCCTTTAGTGTTCTTACTCGTATACTTATTCCTAGATATGATGTTCATGTTTTCCTGGGAATCCCAGGTTCTTCAGACTTGGTCCTTGTGGATAATAAATCAAATTATGTTTATCTTTCCCACATTAGTTTTCCAACTTGAGTGTCCATAGAGAAGGGGTTCTATAGTTTTAGATTTATCAAAAAAGAAACAAATTTTTCCAGAATTTCAGTCAAAATTCACTTTCCTTTCCCTTAGCTCTAGGTGGTTCTTTTAGATTATGTGTAGACTCGAATACACTCTTGCTATGGGTAAAGAGACAACATGGTCTAGATATGATGAACTGTGTGACTGCGTTACAGATTATTGCCGTTAAAAGAAGAGGTTTCTCCATTTCTAAACTTGTCCCAGGGATGGCAATTCACCCTGCTGAGTGTTAATTAACAATGGGATCAACTTCTGTTCCTTTCCTCATTTATTCTGTAATAGAGTCTCCACTCAAGCATGTGCAAGAAAATTGCAATTTCAACTGTACATGGCATCTCTGCGGCAAGTTATAAAGTGATGTGATAATTCAGCGTTTCTTTCTTTTATTTGTTTTATTCTTCATTTTCCTGACATCATATTTTGGAAAGGATTTTGATGAATGTATCATATATATATTAGGTTATAGTGGACATATGTCTTTTCGGAAGTATATTCTCCCTTGTGATGCACCATCTGGAAGTATGAAATCATTGAACATATCTGGAAAGGCTAATCAAAATTCTCAGCCATCTGATCCACAAACATCAACAGAGGCTGATGTGGACATCGACATGGGTGAGGTCTATTTTTTGATTATGCATTTCCTATCAGCTGGGCCATGTCACAGAACTTATGGGCAATTCTGGAATGAGCTTCTGGAGCATCAACTTTTACCCCGTAGATACCATGCTTGGTATTCAAGGAGTGGAGCACCAAGTGGTGACGAAAATGATGATGGGAGGTCTTTCCCATTAAGTTACAATAGATTGGTGGAAAGGTAACCTTTGCTCCCCAATTCATCAAATGCCAAGGATATATGACTTATCAATTCCTCTTTAACCAATCTCTTGTCATGTATTTCTTCTTTTATATCTCCACGTTAGTAACATGTTTTCTGAATGGCATTGAAGTACAGTTTATGAATTGCTTTCAGATTGAAAGATGTTACTCTCTGTGATAGGCCTTTATCTGTTGATATTTGATAAGCATCAAACTATTGAAAACTGAGGTCATTCAGTTGTTTTGATTCAAGAATGAAGCCATTTGTACAAATTGCAGATAAAAGAAAATCATCTGGTTTATTGTAAATGTTGTTTTTGTTTGACAGTTAATCTCTTATTGATCCCTTGCTTCCCTCCAGCCTTTTATAAACAGTACTTTTGGTACTTCCCTCATCCTCTTTTGAGAAAATGAAAGCAGTTAGGATCATACTCTCCCTCTTTCCTGAGTTATGTTTGCTGCTTACTGTGTTCATAGTTATATAGTGTGTGATGTATCTAGGTACTCTCACGTGGGAAAGGATCACTTGGTGAAGCTCTTAAAACAATTATTGTTGAGTGTGAAAGCCCCCCCTCTGGGTATGGTTGGTGGCAATACAATTAATGCAGCAGCTGTTCCAACTCTGCTAGGAACTGGTTCCTTTTCACTTCTCAGCAGTACGTCCTCTAGTTTCAGTACTCTTCACTTGGTTATCAAGAAATTTCATGAGTTCTTCTATGCTCTGTGAATTTCGATGTCGTAAATATTAAGATTCCATCTGTGTCATTTCATGTGAAGCAGATTGAATGAGCACAAAGCTTAAATATTTATTTGATTTGTATTAGATTAGTCACAGTGATTTAAATACGTTGAAGGAAACAATAATGATTTAAAGTTAGTTCATGGAGAATGTGTCACATTATAGTTTAAACTTGTTTTTCTGGGTTTTGCAGAAGTCCTATAGAGTAATATTATTAGTAGAATCCTGCCTAGTAAACATTAGGTGCCAAAACTAGCGAATGGAGGGGGGTGGGGGTGGGGGGTAGTTTCATGTCCTTGACAAGAACCATTATGCACCACTTGATGAATCCCCGAGTGGTAGAGGATTTTACTTTCTTCTTTCTGTTAGCTCTCAATTACCCTTAAACTCTCTTCCTCTCAGGTGATCAAGATCAGAGGAATGATGAAGTTAAGCCTCCAGGTTACTTACGTTGGCCGCACATGCTAGCAGATCAGCTGCGTGGACTAAGTTTGAGAGAAATTGGTGGTGGATTTTCTAAACACCATCGTGCACCATCTATCCGTGCGGCGTGTTATGCCATTGCAAAACCATCCACTATGGTGCAGAAAATGCAAAATATTAAAAAAGTTCGAGGACATAGGAACGCAGTTTATTGTGGTAACTTCTTTGGTTTGCTTGTCTTATTTTTGTATCATCGCCTCTGTGGACTCAATGATAACTATCTTTCTGAGTGGCTGAGTGCCCTAAGACTTGAGTTATATAACTTCATGTGTAACTTCTTACTTTGTCTGAATGTTTACCCTTAAGCAAAAGTAAGTAGTGGTCCCATTTTGACGATACTGTTCACAAACTTTTCTACATGGTGTGTGTAATTTTTGACATTGGGTAATCATAAAGTAGCTTTATTTTGATGATCATCATTCTGCTTTTGCTGTTATGTAGAGTTATGAATTTTTTCAATTTTCATCTGGTCAAGGTGGGTTTATGTTCGCTTCTTATTTTGGGCTTGACCCATTGAGTAATTTAGTTAATTAAGCTTTGTTTTAATTAGGCGTTCTGTCAATTTATTCATTGATTCAATTGAATAATTTAGTGGAATATTGACTGCAGCAATATTTGATCGGTCTGGGAGATATGTTATAACTGGCTCAGATGACCGACTTGTAAAGATTTGGTCAATGGAAACTGCATATTGCTTGGCCAGCTGTCGTGGGCATGAAGTAAGTTGTTTCTATAGCTATCTTGATTCATCTCCTAATCTTCTATCTTTTGAGTTCACTGTTATTGTTTTTCTTTCAGGGTGATATCACGGACCTAGCTGTCAATTCCAACAACACTTTAGTAGCTTCTGCTTCAAATGATTGCATCGTCAGAGTTGTAAGATACTTTTTCAAAGTTACATGATTTCCTATCATATGCTTTTCTGAGTGATCATCTTAGTGTTCTTTTTTAATTCTAACAGTGGCGCTTGCCTGATGGGCTGCCGATTTCTGTGTTGCGTGGTCATACTGGAGCTGTTACGGCAATAGCATTTAGTCCAAGACCCAGTTCTATTTATCAGCTCTTATCGTAAGATCATTTGATTGTCTATGCTACTTTGGTGGAGTTCTGTGTGCAATATCTTTGTATCTCTGATTCATTTTCTTAATTGTGTATCTGCACAAAGTTTGATTCAAATGTTACCCTGAAGAGGAGATCTCATCCTGTGGGTAGTTCTTTACATGAGATTGAAGTGATATTAAGGAAGCACCCCTAGTGTCTCCTAATAAAGAAAATAACTCCAACTTTTGCAAAGCTTTTGTAATATTTTTCAGCCATCTAATAGAGGGATTGTCTAGAGGAAGCTGTGTCTTTCAAAGTATTAGTCACGCTATTTGTTCAAACAAAATGGTAACTGACCTGAATAGAGGATTCATATGACCCTAATTGATTTGAGAATGAGGCTTAGTTGATTATTGATTATTGAAAAAGTAACTGTTCACCTGTCAATACCCAGACATATGCTGTTTTAAGTTGACTTGAGCTTGCTAATGGTTGTCTTGTCCATAAGAGATCATTCAAGGTTTCACTGCCCGATCATCTGGATGGTTTGTGTTTTTTAAATTATTTTCTCTGAAAGCTATCATATTCTTGGTAGTTTTACTTCAAATGGTTAATCTCTTTCTTTCCCTTCCCATTCCATAAATCTTGTTCTTTGTCACGTTAGCTGTTTCAACCCACTCTATCTGCACTGTGGCTAAGAACACAAGTAGTCTTTTGTGTAGAGACAGAGTCTTACATTGTGAAGATACCTTACGAGCTCAACATAAATGAGTCTTATCCAATGAAATAACTTGATTTTCTACCATGCTTTAATTGCTCATGGAACATTTTATCATAAGGTAAAATAATTTTATTAATGATGGTATGCTTTTATTGCTCATGGAACAAACTCTTGTATACAAGTGGTATACCAAAGAGAACCTGCAAAAGAGGAGATGTTTTTTTCTATCGCTATGTATGCTGTATAATGTCACTCTTTGACTACTATATATGCTATGCTGCTACCATTACCGCAGGTCATCTGATGATGGAACATGCCGGATTTGGGATGCTAGATATTCCCAGTTTAATCCACGCCTATACATACCCAAACCGCCTGAAACAGTTGCTGGTAAGTTGCTATGTTTATCTGTTGGTTATGTTGCTCAGACTCTTAAAAAATGCCTCCACATCCATGTCGGTTTCTCCAAGTTTATTTTACTTTTGGAGGATCTGGCACTCTCCTATTGACATTTTTGAAGAGTCCGAGCAACATGGTGCCTGTCGGCATTCTGAATCCAAATTTAAATGGCAAATGCCTAAATGGTTGTAGGGAAGAACACTGGTCCATCATCAAGCACTGTTTTGCAAAGCCACCAGATCTTCTGTTGTGCATTCAATAACAGTGGAACATTCTTTGTAACTGGAAGCTCAGACACTTGTGCAAGAGTAAGAACAGATTACTCTGTCTGACTCTTATTCACTGTCATTACCCTGTGGTTGTAGATTTCTGGCACTGATGTTGCTTACGAGAATCTTATCTACTTGCAGGTCTGGAATGCTTGTAAATCTAGTTCTGATGATTCAGAGCAGCCTAATCATGAGATAGAGATTTTATCTGGTCATGAAAATGATGTAAACTATGTGCAATTCAGGTTGATAGCTCCATGACAAGGTTTCAAGTGTCCGTTCAATTCAAGTGTGTTTCCATTCCTTGTGCTCATGATCTTGTCTTGTGAATGCAGTGGTTGTGCTGCTGCGTCCAGATTTTCCTCCACTGATGCATCAAAGGATGACTGTGGCCCTAAGTTCAAAAACTCATGGTATGTCTCAGGAAATTAAAGGAACTAAAAGACAAAGTAGGAAAGAGTAACGATTGTTCTTTCGTGATGTTAGCTACATACTGTATAACTCTGTCGTCATAAATATTGCTTGTGATTTTGGTTAAAGAAGCTTGACAACTGAAGTTTACTGTTTCAGGTTTAATCATGATAACATCGTTACTTGTTCCCGTGATGGTAGTGCAATCATATGGATCCCGAGATCACGTAGATCGCATGTGAGATCCCAGTTCAATCCTTGCTTTCTTTTCTAAGCTCGAATTAATATCTAGATCTGTTCTAATCTGTTTCATCATTCTCATACCGTATGCTCATTGTTTAAGGGAAAGGGTGGACGTTGGCAGAAAGCGTATCATTTGAAAGTTCCACCACCGCCAATGCCACCTCAACCTCCTCGAGGCGGTCCACGTCAAAGAATTCTTCCAACTCCACGTGGTGTTAATATGATTGTCTGGAGCTTGGATAACCGTTTTGTCCTTGCTGCTATCATGGGTATGATGTATTTATACATTTTCCACACATGAAGAGCATCTAAATTAGCTGACGAATTAATACAACTCTTTCAGCTAGACTGCTTTTTAAATTTTTAACTCTTGGTCACTGCCTTCAGTTCTTCTCCCTGATTTCTTCATTGGGTACTTCCCATTGGTAGATTCTCCACCATGCTTCTTGGTACTGTTCCTTGTAAAATAATTGTAATAACATAACTTCAGCTTATTCTCATCCCAAAGGCTTAAGTTCACTCTTCTTTTTCTTTTGCACCTATAATTCTTGCTGAAGCCCTAAGATGTTATCTTAAGGAGATCTGATGAAACTTCGTTTGTTTTCAGATTGCAGAATATGCGTGTGGAATGCTGTTGATGGTAGCTTAGTGCATTCTTTGACGGGTCATACTGAATCTGTAAGTTATATCATGCAATTTGATAATGGTTTGTCATAATAGCTGTCATAAATGGGCAAGCCTTCAAAGATTGTGAACAAGATCTGCCCTATACTAAAATGAACTGGACTGAAGACCCCACTTTATCATATTATTATTTATTACTCCCTATGTTCAATTTGTTGTCCTACTTTCCATTTTAGTCCGTTTCAAATGGAATGCCTCTTTCCTTATTTGCCAACTCTTTATTTCAACTTTCCACATGACATGTTTAAGACCACAAGATTAAAGGGCATTTTGGTACATTTGACATATCTTTAATTTAAGACCACGAGATTCAAAAGTCTTCTTACTTTCTTCAACTTTGTGTCAAGTCAAAATAGGACAAACAAATTGAAACAGAGGGAGTACATTTTAGCTGCCTGAACATAAGATTAAACTTATGTAGGAGTTGATTACAAAATTGCATTTACTTTTGTTTGCTCGGACTGTGTCTCATGGTGTGTGCTTTGTGATTGCAGACCTATGTACTTGATGTCCATCCTTCTAATCCTAGAATAGCCATGAGTGCTGGTTATGATGGGAAAACAATTGTCTGGGATGTGAGTAATTACTGATATCCTCCCCCCCCCCCCCCCCTCGTACTAAAATTTTCTTTTACATATACATGATTCATCAAGTCAAGTACCAAAATTCCACATAAATCCTTCAACTTTGTAGATATGGGAAGGTGCACCTATTCGAACATACGAAATTGGGCGATTCAAGCTAGTTGATGGAAAATTTTCTCCGTAAGTCTATGATCTTACTTGTGCTTTCTACAGCTTTTCTCAATACATTTGATGTTACTTCAAGAGATTCAAGATCAGGTGTGTCAAAGACATCGGATGTAATCTATACAGCTGTTTTACTTGGAAAAGGAGATGCCAGATTTAGTACATTCAATTCACCTTGTGTATGCTAAATTTAATTAGTCACGGACAAATTGTTAGCTTTGATGTATGTTTCTTTCTATCTTATAGGGATGGGACATCAATAATACTTTCAGATGATGTTGGCCAATTGTACATATTGAATACAGGGCAAGGAGAATCCCAGCAGGATGCCAAGTATGACCAGGTTTGTTGTAGTCCAGAAGTATTTTGGTTGCATCATCCCGGATTTAGTAAATGATTTCTGATGCATGTCTTGAAACAGTTTTTTCTTGGAGATTATCGCCCTGTCGTTCAGGATACAAATGGAAATGTCCTTGACCAGGTTGGTGGTCTGTCAATTCCTTACTAAACTGTCTTTGTACTCATCTGCTGCCTATTCGAGAAACTACAAGTTAAGAAAGGAAGGTCGAGATTAAGTGCTAGATAGGTTCAGGGTTGCACCATTTAATTCAAAACAATTTGAAGTGAACATTTTAGTAAGTTTAAAGGCTCACCTATTCTTATTGATATTGATTAGAAAATTGACATTTGAAAATATCCTAGACTCCGTCATTGTCTATCATAGTTTGAATTTGAATGATTGGTATCACATTCCATGGATCGCCTTTCTAATTCAAAATAATCTAAAGTGAACTTTTTAGCTAATTCATACATTGACTCATCCTCGCCAATACTGGCTGGGAATTGAGATTTGAAATTATTTATTCTGGTTATTGTATTCTATCGTTGTATAAATGTTTTAAATTGTAAATCATTGGTATCACCATCCATGGACCATTATTATTAGCAGTGCTGCAGTGGCTTGTGTGATTCATGTTCCTTGAGAAACTGTTCTCGTAAACTTATTCAAAAAAAAAAACAAAAAAACTGTTTTCTTAATTTGGTACACGGAGATGTACTTGTTATGCCAGCTCATACTTTGCAGCATCTGTTTCATATGGTCTCCAATTCTGCGCTGTTCTTCATTACTATTGGGGTGCTATTTTCTGCATTATATCATAATTCTCTGGGATATAAAATGCATCCAATCTATTAAGTTCTGAGTGCATAATGGTTATTATATAAATTGTATTTGTATCAAGCTGTATGGATAATATAAGTGTGCCTGTAAACTACTGCTTTCTTGCTGAGACAGTATCTCTTCAAGTTTTAAAACTTATTACATCTCAAACTGGCATTTCATTTTCTCTCCGAGGGACTGTTAACCCCAACTTCTACGAATTTGAAGGCAGCTTTTGTTTATGCTTTTTCTTAATTTATAATATTTTACAGGAAACACAACTTGCTCCGTACAGGAGGAATATGCAAGATCTCCTTTGTGATGCAGGTTGGTGATTGTGATTCTTGTTTAAAGAATGTCATTATTTTCCCCCATGTCTCATGTATGTATATGATGACAGGCATGATTCCATATCCAGAGCCATACCAGAGCATGTATCAACGAAGGCGGTTAGGAGCTTTGGGAATTGAGTGGAGACCCTCGTCATTCCGATTTTCTATTGGAACAGACTTCAACATGGACCAGCCGTACCAAACTTTTCCCATCATAGACTTGGAAATGCTGATTGAACCACTTCCAGGATTTGTGGATGCAATGGATTGGGAACCAGAAATTGAGATACAAAGTGATGAATCAGATTCAGAGTATCATGTAACTGAGGAGTATTCTTCTGGAAAAGAGCATGGGAGTTTCTGTTCTGATGCTTCTGCAAATCCAGAAAATAGTGACGAAGACAGTGAGGCTGAAGACAATCAAAAAGATGCGCTTCGTAGATCAAGAAGGAAGAAACAGAAAGAAGAAGTAAAAGGCTTTTATGTATTTTTGCATCAGCATTTTCTTTTTATATGCAGTGCTTGATAATCATTTTTGCTTCTTTGTTAAGGCTGAAGTTATGACATCCTCTGGAAGGCGTGTAAAAAGAAAGAACTTGGATGAGTGTGACAACAGTTCTCATAGGATCAATCGCTCTAGGAAATCAAGACATGGTCGAAAAGCGAAGAAAAAGTCTTCATCAAAATCTTTGAGACCCCAGAGAGCTGCTGCTCGCAATGCCCTTCATTTGTTTTCCAGAATTACAGGGACAACTACTGAAGGAGAAGATGAATATGGTTCAGAAAGCGATTCATCTGATAGTGAGTCCACACTTCAGGACTCGAACAATGGAAATGAAGATTCAGATGTGTCCTTAAGTAGTGAACGACATGGACATTCGAAGGGGAAAGAGATATGCGTTGATCACTCTGATGAAACAAATAAGCTCCAGCCATTTCCCAACTCTAATCTCAATGGTGGAATTAGGAGGAGATTGGTCCTAAAACTGCCAAATCGTGATTCAAGTAAATATGGGCCTCCAATGAATTACAAGCCTGGTCTAGCTGGTCCATCTTTGGTCCCTGAGGAAGGTGCTGAAGTAAGTCAAAACTACTTTGGCTGTGAGGATTACAACCTGAGTGATGCTAATGGTGACATAAGAGAAAAGAGTGAAATTGATCAACCCACAAAAATTGAAAATCACTTGGACCTCTTGGAAGGGTGCAAAGATGGAAACATCAAATGGGGAGGGGTCAAATCCCGCTCAACCAAGCGCTCTAGGATGGGAGAATTGTTTCCATCAGGCTCTGAGACAGGACCTAGCTCATTTGCTGAGGGAAACATTCTGAAAGAAAATGTTGTTAATGGGCACCCAATGCTTGAAAAGGAGAACCACAGCGTTCCTCCTTGTTCAGGGATCCAAAATGAAACCAATGGAATTATTCATGTCAATGAGAATCATTGTCAGGATTTTATGCAGGAGACAGAAAATGTTAAGCTTTTAGATGGTACTGACAGTGATCATCCATGTAATCAAAATGCAACTCCTGTCCCAATGAGGTTGCGTATTAGGTCAAAGACTCTTTTTGGTCATCCTGATAACTGTGACATGATTGATGCAAAGACTTCATTGGAGGATTCTGGGTGCACTGCTTGTGATACAGTTTCTGAATGTCAGGACACTGAGAAGGTCTTAAGTTCAGAAGCCCCCACTGAAGAAGATAGCAGAACACCAACTTTAGATGATGGAGACCGTGAGAAGAAGTTAGATGCAGATAATATTGGTGGATCTTCTGGGACAGAATTGCAAGCTCCACAGCCGGTGCGGTCACATGATATGTTCACTGCTGTCTATAGAAGGTCAAAATTTGGTCGGAGTAGAAGTGGTAGAGAAAGTGTCAGTGGAAGTATGGAAGCGACCACTTCAAACGTGGGGAGCCATAGTCTAGCTGAGGGATCTGAGACCGTTATCGAGGGAGTTCGAAGAACTAGGTCTATTAGATTAAGGCCAACAACTTGTGATGTGAATCCTGCACATAACAATGACAGATTCATGCAGTCACATGACGGTTCCGAGGGGACCTCAGTGGAAAAGACAGCAGGTAACAACGATGATGAAAGTTCGTTTGAAGAGAAGCTACTTGGTTCAGCTAGTTCTGTTGGGTTGCGTTCTACCCGAACACGGAGAGCCAGCTATTCTGCCCGTGAACCTAGTCCTCCAGACAGAAAGAAATCATACCAAGCAGCAAAAAGCTCATGGTTGATGTTGGTAGCCCATGAGGAGGGCTCCCGGTATATACCTCAGCGAGGGGATGAAATTGTATACTTAAGACAGGTATTCTTGAATTTATATTAGTTTTCAAGATTTGTGTTTCTAGAATTCTTTTCTCTTAACAGAAACTGGTCCTTAATCTACACTTGGTGATCTATACAGGGCCATGAAGAGTACATAAGTCAGAATAGTTTGAGGGATTTAGGCCCCTGGAAAACAATAAAGGGAAAAATAAGAGCAGTAGAATTTTGTTTGATTGAAAACCTCGAGTTCAAAACACGACCAGGTTCTGGAGAAAGCTGTGCTAAAATGACGCTGAAATTTGTAGATCCTGCTTCTGATGTGGTGGGGAAATCATTTCAGTTGACACTGCCTGAAGTGACTGGTTTCCCTGATTTTCTTGTTGAAAGAACCAGATATGATGCTGCTATAGAAAGGAACTGGACTTCTCGGGACAAATGCCAAGTTTGGTGGAAGAATGAAGGTGAGGAAGATGGGAGTTGGTGGGAAGGTAGGATTCTAAACGTGCAAGCTAAATCTCATGAATTTCCTGACAGCCCCTGGGAAAGGTATATTGTCCGATACAAGAGTGATCCATCGGAAACTCATCAGCATAGTCCTTGGGAACTATATGATGCTGACACACAATGGGAACAACCCCATATAGATGATGAAACCAGAGAGAAGTTGATGAGTGCGTTTACTAAGCTGGAGCAATCCGGGAATAAAGCTCAGGTAACAATATTTGCTTGCAGTACTAATTCATATTAACAGAACACACATCTCAATAGTTTTTTGCTGGGCTTGCAGGACTATTATGGGGTTGAAAAATTGAGACAGGTTTCACACAAGTCAAACTTCATTAACAGGTAAGCCCAGTTGGTTTCATCATTTTCTGTTTGTACTAGTTTCGTGCCCTGACGAGTTGCATTACTTGGCAGTGTGCATTATGAATCTATGATTATCAGAATACTTGTGCCAAACCAAATGTAAAGTTCCCTATAAATGTCAAATGATGCATACTAATGAAGTATTACTAATTTGCAGGTTTCCTGTTCCCTTGTCACTTGAAACTATTCGGGCTAGGCTAGAGAACAATTACTATAGGAGTCTGGAGGGAATGAAACATGACATTGAGGTGATGCTCTCAAATGCCGAGTCATATTGTGGAAGAAATGTCGAGTTAACAACGAGAGTGAGACGTTTGTCGGAGTGGTTCAGACGGACACTCTCATCTATGTAGCAACTTCTGATGCAATTTTGTAGAAATTACTGCCCATTTAACTTAGTCCAGGCCCCCTCGATATTGTAAATAACATTTTTGGCGCTGCTAATTTTTTGATTCTTTTTCTTTTTACGAATACCAAATCCTTCTAGGTCAGGAAAATAGGCTGAAGATTCTTTATGGGAGGTTGGGGGAGATTAGGGGAGCTATCCAGCCCAAATTCATTATTTCTAGTTTAACATCTAAATGTACTTAAACTGATCAAAGATCGTTGAAGCTAAAAATTCTGGGGCTTAAACCCATTGACTGGAAATATCTTTAGCCCAGACCAATGCATTACCATCTGTATCTATTAATGATGTGCATCTATCTGCCTTAAACAACAACAACATAATCCAGTGAAAATCCAATAAGTGGGGTTTGGGGTTTATAGTGTATGCAGATTTTACCACTACCTCGTGGAGATAGAGAGGTTGTTTCTGAAAGACTCTCAGTTCAAGTGCATCAAGCCCAAGTAAAAGAAGAAGAAAGCATAGGCATTTATTAGAAAAGCAATGCAAAGTCTACAAGAAAATATACTAACAACGGTAAAATAGTGTGATAATTGATAACACAATTAACAACATATGTCAAGAATTTCAAGGGTACGACTAGTACTATGGTAGACACAAACAAGCCTAAACCCTCGAAAGGCAAGGCAATTCTCCACCTCTACTATCTCTCTATCCTAATACGTGACTTCCACTCCTTTTTATCTAGAGTCATCTCTTTGGTAATATGAAGTTGAGTCATGTCCTGTCTAATCACATCTCTCCAATACATCTTCGGCCTACCTCGACTCCTTTGCATATCTTCTACAGTCACCTTCTCACTAGGCATCAACACACCTCTTCTGCACAAGCCAAACCATCTCAGTCTTGCTTCCCTCATCTTGTCTGTCACAGAGGCTACTCTCACCTTCTCTTGGATAACCTCATTCTTAATCTTATTAGTCGTAGTATGCCGACACATCCACCTAAACATCCGCATTTCCACAACAAGCATCTTTCAAACATGTGCGTCTATCTGCCTTGCAGAGCCATATTAGCGTACTCTTCCTCCCTTGCATCCCAAAGCGTTATGTCTTCTGAGACAATCCAAGCTAACCATGGATAGTAAGTAATATTTCGTAAAAAGTTGTACTAGCATTAATGAGCAGCATGAAGTTAATCATGCTTTTGTAAGTACAACTTCATGAATGAGAAAAATGAAGAGGTGAAGACAGCAACATGAAGGTTGCACTAGTGATAAAGATGTTGCTTACTTGCTAACTAAAGAAAAGATGGACATGTGGGAGGATGAATACGCTTGGGTCATCGAAACTCCAACTGATACCGTTCCAGATGCCTCCAATTAAGAGGTCCAATCTTCTTCAATTATTTAGTGGAAAAGGGTCAAAAATGACTTTAATATATTAGGAATGGTTCAAAATGTCGTTCTTTTATTTTCCTTCCACCTATTTTGTCAAAAATGTCTTCAACCTATTGAAAATCATTCAAATTTGCCTCCTTCTACCTAAAATCATATTTATCAACTATTAAATACTAGTAGTTAGTATTTAAATCTTTTTAGAATTTATAAATATTATATTTTTATAGCATCAAAATAATTTTAAAAATTCTTTTAACCTTCAAATTCAAATAAATTACGTCTCAGTTTTTTTAATCCATTTTATTTCTACTAATTAGCATCTTAATTATATATCCTTTTTTTTATTACGTAACAAATTTAGACTTTTAAAGCTATTAAGATTTTCGTATAATTTATATGTTAAGTAACACCGTATTTATGCTCTTTCTTAAAAAAAATATCTTAAAGGAAAAGAAATTTCAATAATTTTTTTTTTGTTTTTGTGGACGTATACGCATGATAAAATTCCCTATTCTTTATAACTAAGACAATTATTAAACAACATATATTCAAGTTAATTCACATGTTAATGATAACGCTCAAATCACTCCTCAAAACTAATCAAAAGAGCGAGCGATCGTCATCAATAAAAATACCCAACTAAGAGTCAAGGTCAAATCCCACATAACGGCGATTGAAAAGATAAAGGTTAACTAGATACTAGTTTTAGAGCCCGTTTGGATTGACTTAAAAAAAGTAACTTTTAAAAAGTAACTTTTTAAAGTGCTGGAACTTATTTTTAAAATAAGTAGTTATGTGTTTGGATAAAAGTGCTGCAGTTGAAAAAAAAGTTGTTGATGTGTTTGGCAAATAAGTGCTGGTAAACACTTTTTTGTATCAAAATATCTGAAATACCCTTTAAGCTGTTAACATGATAAAAAGTTGATTAATTCAAGGTTTTTATACTTTAAAAAAAAATTAAAACAAAATTAATTTATGTTTTACATCCATAAGTAATAATATTTTTCTATCATTCACATATTTCTTTACCACCTTATAAGAGGAATATAAATTCATATTTCAGAAATAATAATAATAATAATAATAAAATAATAAAATAATAATAATAATAGTAATAATAAAATAATAATAATAATAAAATAATAAAATAATAATAATAGTAATAGTAATAGTAATAATAATAATAATAATAATAATAATAATAATATAATAATAATAATATTTATAATTATAATAATAATTATTATTATTATAATAATAATAAAATAATAATAATATAATAATAATAATAATAATAGTAATAGTAATAGTAATAATAATAATATTTATTATTATAATTATTATTATAATAATAATAATAATAATAATAATAATAAAATAATAATAATAATAATAGTAATAGTAATAGTAATAGTAATAGTAATAGTAATAATAATAATAGTAATAGTAATAGTAATAGTAATAATAATTATTATAATATAATTATAATTATAATTATTATAATAATAATATAATAATAATAATAATAATAATAATAATAATTCAATATGGGCAATTTGGAAATTGTATAAAAGAATTAAGGGCAAAAAGGTAATATACTTGGTCAACATAAAAGGGCTTTTAAGTTTTTAAAAAAAAAAGCTCCCCTCCCCTAGCTTTTAGCTTTTGGCTTAAAATAAGTCATTTTTGACTTAAAATAAGTCACTTTGATAATTGCCAAACACTCTAATAAGTCAAAAACTGGCTTTTAAGCCAGTTTGACCAGCTTAAAAGCCCATCCAAACAGGCTCTTAATCTAAACATACAAGTTACAAAATTATCAAATAGAAGCAATTTTTACACTTACACTTCTAACAGGGGCAAAGATTGTTGAAGAAGAAGGAAGCTGACGATTGGAACATGTCAAAGGAACAGGTTCAACGAAGCTGACTGACGTGTCTGCAGCGAGTGTTGATGAAGAAGGAAGCTGACGATTGAAACATGTCAAAGGAACAGGTCCAACGAAGCTGACTGACGAGTTTACAGCACTGCTGTAGAATTAGAGTCGCACTAGGATTAAACTACTTATATTAATTAGGATTATATTACGACTAGAATTATATTATGATTAGGATTATATTACGACTAGGATTAGATTATTTATAATTGCATTATTATTATTATTATTATTATTATTATAGTAGTAGTAATAGGTATTGTAATAGGACTCTAAGTATAGTTAACTTAAGACTCTACAATTCTCCCTATATAAGGAGGTTGTAACTCAACATTATTTTCATCAATAGAATCATTGATTTCTCTAATCCTAGATGTGAGATTTCTACATGGTATCAGAGCATAAAAGTTCTTCCGCTCTCTGAGTATTGATTAGGATTATATTATGACTAGGATTAGATTAATTATAATTACATTATTATTATTATTATTATTATAATAACATTATTATTATTATTATAATAACATTATTATTATTATTATAATAACATTATTATTATTATTATAATTATTATTATTATTATTATTATTAATATTATTATTATTATTATAGTAGTAATATGTATTGTAATAGGACTCTAAGTAAAGTTAACTTAGGACTCTACAATTCTCCCTATATAAGGAGCTTGTAACTCAACATTATTTTCATCAATACAATATTTGATTTCTCTAATCCTAGACGTGAGATTTCTACAAAAACGATATCAAGCAAGGGATGTATGAAAATTGAGGAAACTTGAGGTTCAATTAACACTCAACGATCTATTGCAATTCAATCCAAGATCAATCACTAATAAGTAGGCTAGGTCATCTTCAACTACGCTAATTATCTTTTGATCTCAAAGTATTTTATTGTGATATCTCCTTTCGGTCTCAATCACACCAATACAAAATAACCCGCTACCTTAATTTAGATATCTCTTAAATGAAGCCTTGCACCGAACAATGAAACCCTAACTTTCATCTTTCGATCTGAAATTCAAGATTCAATACTAATAAGCCGTATTGAATTTTAACGAGTTAACGATTTATTCCCACACCAATAAATCGTTAAGTATAAAATTTTAATTCGTTCACCAACCGTAAAACCATTAACTCAATACTAATAAGTCGATAAGTCAATTTTGCAATTGACTTACCTGTTACAGATCAATTTTGAACAGTCCTTCTTATTACATTTATGTCTAACTATCTCAGCCTTCTAGCTTTTTGGTGATGTGAAAAGGGAAAAAATTATGGAGAGTACTTGTGTTCTTGTGTTGGTAACGAGGTATAAAGCTCATACTATTTTCTGAATAAGTGAAATCAACTTGTGTGGGTCTAATGTGCCTCTGAACCATGAACAACTCTTATTTTCATGATAAAAGGAACTATATAGGTAAATGTGTTTGTCATCATTAAAAAATGCAGAATTCATTGAGTAAAGATGTACTTTGATGATTAACAAACACAATATATTTTGTGAAGACATTGTCCTCTACTTAAGCAAGTGCACATAAATATTCCTTTGGTGGACATTGTTACAAGGGTTACCAAAATATGCTAAGTACATCAAAGACATTGTAACTAACAAAAGCAGATTCACAAGGTTCTCGACAGTTATTATGTGATTTGAGGCAAATATAAATTTCTTCAAAAGTTTTGATTCTTCTGAACGAACCCCAAATAGCTTTATTCGCTTGATACAAAAATTTGTCATAAAGCCAACTAAAATATATTTAAATCCACTTTTTGCGTTTAAAATATCAAAAATATTGATATAAATTAGTGGCAACAAAAAATAGTTAAGTAACCCATAATTAATTTAAACTTCATCAGGTTTGCACCCAAAATAATCATCGACACACCATGTGAACTTTTTTTAATTGATGTCGTTGGAAACCCACTAAAACAACCTTTAACCACCCTTAAATTTACTATGAAAATACCAATAGCATCTTCAATCTCTCTCTCTCTTGTTTGTACAATCTAAAACACCAACACAAATCTCACATAGTGATGCAATCATTTTTGTGCTGCTTGTATTGTCTCTTCAAATTTAAAATCATTGTAAGAATACCATTGCAATTTTTCTAAAGAGCAATCTGCAATCCAGAAGCCATCATCGCATTACCAAGATATCTACAATGCAGAGCAAGGAAACATGGTGTGCACAATCAATAGTCTCGACTGCATACAAAAAAGAACGAAACCCATACTATGAAACTTCTTCCGCAACAAAGTACATAATAATGATCACACACGAGGGTCATTGCGCCAAAGCCTTGGAGGTAAATATCGTTTTTTTGTAACTGAACACAAGATGCAACGTAATATCAGCAAATAAATTATCCTTGCCAGTGATACTGGGCAACTATAGGCATAGCCTCGATCTTCACAGATTTAAGTTAGAGCATCAGATATTTGACGAGACATGTTGAAGGAGGACCAGTATAAAGCGCCTTATAAGTCCGAAATCAAATCACTGATTTGACCTGGAGTGATGACTTTAGTGTAATGACAAATCACTTGTCTCATCCTGAAGTGCATGGTAATGTCTCGCTCAGCTGACAGGAAAACAACTCATCAACAGCACTAACCTTAACTCTAGAGGGCAACTACCATACTAATTGTTACTGTAAACAGAATCAGGAAAACATTAAAGAGTAAGGTCTTTGAACGGCTTAACAATTGAATATCTAGTACCCTAAACTTTAAAGAGTCCCAAAAGTAAAAGAAGAAAGGAGGAAAAGGCGGAAGAAGATGTGCGATAATAACTTACTTGACTCGATGGATGGAGAGAGAGCCCTCCAACTCTATGAAATCAAAGTTGATCATGGTTCACTATTTATCTTTTCAGTATTCTAGCAGTGATTGGACTTGATTTTTATTTATAGCAAGTAATAAGATTGGAAAATGAACAATGTGGGTTCAGTTCTATCGACTCCTAAATTGGATCAAAGACGATTCTTGAATGAGGGCAGTGATGAATTGAAAAAGAAATCTTTATTTGTGGATGTTTTTCCGTCTTACAAGATATGCAGATAAAGAGAAAATATTCTACTTCCTGATGATCTGGTTCGTCCCAATCAATATTTTCTTTGATAAATCTCAACAATATAAGAGTTAGAATCTGTCCAACTGAGAAACTGTTGCTTGGACCAATGGCAATTGGTCTAGGATTTCAACAAATGAACAATGATTGAGGAATAATGTTTACAATATATGTTTATGCAAGACATCATGAAAACTTACCAACTGCTAAATCATCAAATGTTTCTATTGGCAAGTCCAACTAACACCAAGTAACGGTCAAACCACATGATACAAGTTTTACCAATGAAGTCCAACCCCAGCAAAGGGCAACCCAGGAAAGTGAAACGAGTAAGACAATTTCAAGCAAGCAACAGAAAAATAGATGCATAACAGCTGGTAAATGAGTAAGCTAGCACATGGAAAAATTTAAAACAAGAGACAACTCTTGCCACATTGAATTCTACAGCCACAACATAAGCATATGACAATCTACAAAACCATAATTCATTCGAGACAGGAAAATCCTAGTTATCTTAAGTGCATCGCTCAAAAGATCTTTTATCACAATAGAACATAAATATGAATATTTTCAAGTTTTAAGGACCAGATACCACATATGGAGTTCTCATCTTGTTCAATGCTTCACCGCTTTTTGCTATGTCTCTTGGTGCTCTTCTTACGGCTAGTCCTCCCTTCAGAATCAGACCCGGAATCTGAGTATGAATCAGAGGACTCAGATGTTGAGCTGTATTTCCGGTGTCTTCTCTTCTTCTGCTGCTTCTTCTTCTTGTTCTTCCTCTTCCTCATCCTCTCTTCCTCTGAATCAGTTGAAGAACTGTCGCTTGAGTCACTCTCCCCAGAAGAATAATCTGACCCTGTGACTGATGACGCCTCACTGCCAGATTCAAACACTGAAGCCTCACTATCAGTCCCTGACTCTGTATCTGACTTATGCTTCCTCTTACTCTTCTTCACAGGTTTTTCACTCTTCATCTCCTTCTCAATATCTGGGTTTTCTAGATCAGAAGATACTGAAACTTTCATCCTCAACTTGGGATTTTTCAGCTGCTGCGTGCGAGATGGTCGTGATATGTACACCCTCTCATTCTTGCACTCATAAGTCCAGTGCCCTGCCTGGAAACATTTCTGACATTGTGAAGCTGCAACAGGAGTGGAACCTGAAGGCTTGTCTTTCCTTTCACCCAGTCGCACCTGTTTCTCAGTACTCATTAAATACATCTGCCTCTTTGCTTCTTTTCTTTCCTGCCATCGGCTGGGTCCTTCTTCCTTTTGGCCATATGCATTGACATTTCTAGCAGCAGCAGTAGCAGCACGCTCAGCCTGAGCACGACTCAAACCTTTTGCAGCTGACAAGGCTGCAGCCTTAATCCTTTCTGCTGCATCCTGAGCACCACTTTCTTCATTCTTAGAGGATGCCATAATCTTGGCTCTCAACAAAGAGAAGTCCCTTTTTGAGTTTACGTTAATCTATACCAGTAACCTGGAGAGAAGAATAGCACAATGAGATAAAATTGTTAAGAAGATAACCAAATACCAGCCAAAACACTAAAATGTAATGACAGTATATTCTTGTAAGCACAATTTTTGTTACAATTTATATTCTTCCAAGCACAGTGCATGCCCAAGTAAAGATCAATAAATTATGCCTCATTCCCAAGTTAATTCATTAGCATACACTATCCCAATACCCAACAAAGATTTGTCTTTTCAGCTAATTAGTGGTCTTAAGTTAACAGAAATTATCAATCACAGGAAGTATTGGGTATTCTAAACGAATTGATATTGAATGCTTGCTTAGATATTCAAGTAGATTAGTTAGTAAATTAAAAGAATCTGATTAACGACATTAAAACAACAACAACAACAACAACAACAAGAATTTAATCCTAAAAGCAGAGTAAACAATGATAATATGCATCATACATATGCAAGGGCGGACGGCTCAACCCTAAAACCCACGGCTTTAGGCCCAAAACCTCAAAATTATAAATCCCGAAAGAACCAAAAATCCCTATATTCAGTTCTCTCAAATACAAACACATAATACATCCGAAGACGCCAAATCGCACAGAAAAGAAATAAATTCGATTAAACGAAGAACACAACCCAAAAACAGAGCACCGACAGAAACAGTAAACCAAAAGATGAAGAAGATACATACATAAATAAGTGGCAAGAGATAAAAGAGACGAACCAAACAAATCTGATGAAGATGAAGGCGAAGGCGATGTAAAATTTTGATGGTGAGAAGCACCGTATTAAAGAAGAAGCAGCAGAAAGAAGAGAGAACGCTGCGCAGTAAAGGACCAAAATACCCCTGCCTCAAGTTCTAGCCTAATCCTTATAGGGATGGCTATGGGGCGGACGGGTTTAAACTTGTGTGAGGCAATACAGATTCTGTTATAAACGGCTTATTTTAAGAAATATTTTTTAAAAATAATTATTCAGAAAAGTTTTTTGAAAAGAATCATTTGTATTTGGTTAATTCATTTGAAAAATGTTACTGTATTAATAAGTACATTGTGTATGATTAATTTTTTAAAAAAAAATACTTTTGAGAGTCAAATTATGAAAAAAGACAAGTATAAATGCACCTAATTATGAAAAAAAATAAGTATCAATGCATTTTAATATTAAAATTATTTTATAAAGAGAAACTATTTTAAATATTTGTTAGAAAAATTGTAATTAAATAAAAATGTATATATTCTTTCAATCAATATTATATATAAATGAATAAAAAATAAATTAAATATTGATATAATATTAGCATGGTGATTTAAAATATAAGTTTTAAAAAAAGGTAAGAAAATCTTAGTGGCTTACCTGTTTGGTTAATATAAAAATAATTAATAAAACTAAAGATATATTTTATAAAGATTTCTTAAAAGATTATCTATTTATATTTATAAAGAAATTTTAAATTATAATTAAAAAATATTTCATTAATTACAATCAAAATTCATATATCTACATAGATAATAGAGAATAAGAAATATGTTTATACATAAATGTGTCATTTTTATCTTGGTTTGAAGTAGTAATGGCAAATGGGCGGGTTGGGTCAAATTTGGGCGAGTTGAAAATGGGTTGACATAAAATGGGTAATAATTCAACCCGTCCATATTTGATATGGGTAAAAATTGATTGGGTAACAAATGAGTTGGGTAAAATACTAGTTTACCCATATTTACCCATATTTTCATGAATAAATAGTACTCTACTTAAGAATTCAACATGGAGAAAATATTTGAGTCTTTTTTTTAGATGAAAATTGTTTAAAATACTTTATTTAGTTATATTGTATCATAAAAGTAAAAAAAAAAAAACTCCTATAACTTCTCAATATAAAATAAATTTATGTAATAACAAGGGGAAAATATTTTTAATTTCAAAGTAAATGAATATTTAAATTTTAGGACTAATACATGCTTAATGCACTTTAAGCAATGTCAATACTAATACATGATTTCTTATTTTACACTATTATTTATTATCTAATATAAAATTAAACAAATAAAAAAATATATTATAATTAACAAAAGAAATGTACATTTAAAATAGATATTTTTTGGAGGGCCAAACTTCATCTTTTCAATTATAGAGAAGAATAGTTAGTTTTATAGAAGACATAAAAAGGAAGAGAAGTTACAATAATTTTAGTGATATCATGAATTTTGAGTGAACAAAAGTTAAAAACTTAACCCATTTGGCTAATTCATACTTTACCCATATTTTACCCATATTTTTATGGGTTGAATTAATATGGGCATCAATCCGTATTTTACCCATATGAAAAATCACTCATCCAACCCATTAAAATATGGGCGGGTTGGGTGGGTTACCAAAATATGGGCCCATTTTGCCGGCACTAGTTTGAAGTGATAGATATGTCTTCCAACTTTAGGTGTGCACAAGTAGAAAAGTTTAGCTTGTATAAAAATTGAACAAGTAGACACATGCGTCCTACATGTCAATTCTCGTGGCATACACTCAAACTGATTTTTATTATGTCATGTAGGACACATATTATGTTATCATGTAGAGCGCAGTATGTCTACTTGTTCAATTTTATATAATCTTAAGTGTCCTACTTTTGTACACACAAAATTAAAGGGCATAAATGCCAATAGAGACTAAGTTAAATAGCATGTTAATGTATTATTCCTCAGAGATAAGTGAAACTTATATATGCATGCACATAATACATTCATTAGATTTAATAGTTATACATAATACTTAATGAATGTAATATTGAAATTACAATAAAAAATATTAGATTTTGCAACAAACTTATTAAAGAGTTATTCTACTTATAATGTTAACGAACTTAAATAAAAATTATAAATACATAGGTTTATAATAAAATATTATATATAAAAAGATGATATATAAATGGAGGATTAAAAATGACAAGGGTAAAATGTTTTTTACATAAGTTGGGGGGGGGGGGGGGGGGGAGGGAATGCCTATTTTCAGATAATCTTGGTAAATTAATAATTTCTCTAAGATAATATTTTCCTCCGGTCCCGACTTGGGACAATGAAAAAAATCACTCATTTGGATAAGATAATATATTTTGAGAAGACCTATTTATAAATATATGGTTCCATTAGTAATATAAATTAATAATTTTTTAAATATACAAATATATCTAAGACAATTTAGTGAAATTGATTCTATTGTGTTTTGTTTTTTGTTAAAATATAAATCTAGTTGAAGCTCATCTCTAACTTTTTTTAGTGCATCCAAAAGTTCCGGTGTTGTCTTTTCGAACTTCACCATAAAATTGTGAGTTTTAGATGCGATAATTGTTCTTTACACGTAACTAGTTCCAAAGGTAAAAAATATATTACAATGAATCATACACATACATTATACTTTATGTATAATAAAAGGGAAAATACATAAAAACCCCCCTGAACTTGGCACGAAAACTTACTTTAGTACTTCAACTACACGAGTGTTTATATACCCCCATAATCTCATTTAAAGTGAATAAATATCCCCCTTAATGCTGACGTGGCATAAAGAAAATAGTCAAGCGCGTCTTTCTTTTTGATTAAAAAATTGGTCCCACTAATATATGTATTATATAATTAAAAAAGAAAAAAAAATCACCCACCCGGCCACCCCTACTTTCATCTTCTCCAAACCCACCCACCCCCAATCCCCTTTTTCTTCCTGCAAAACCCCCCAGCCCTTTTCACTTATTTTGAACCCCTTATCTCGCCCCCTTTCTCCTTCTTCGAACACCCCATTGTACCCTACCTCACCTGCATCTTAATCTTCATCTCTTTTTTTTTGTTTTCAGATCTACTAAAGAGAGAAAAATCATTAAACTTCGTTCCGATCAAACTTGAGATTTCTGTCAAACAAAAGAAAATTTCATTAACACATTTTTATGATTTCAAAAATTATGATTGTTGTATGTCATGAAAAAATAAGGGTTTTTGAAGATGGAATATTGGAAAGGATTGTTTTTTTTTTTACTAAAGGGTCGAATTATCTACATTTTCAGTTGATTTATTTGTCCTCAAATATCAAAGAGAGCAATAAATCGGTAAAAAATTCAATGTAGGTCCATATTTGTTGCAATCTCACATCAATGGATATTGATAGAAAATGTATGAGAATTTTTTCAAAAGAAATTGGTGAAATTGTTAGAAGATATTGAGGTTGAAAATAGAGAAGTCATTAGTGAAAATTAATGATAATCAAGCAAGAACTGAGAAATCACTAATGGAGGTGGAAGGTAGTGCATCCATTGGAGAGAGAAGGGAAAAAAAATTAAATTTTAAAAATTGATTTCTGACATGGGAGAGAGAAGAAGAAGGGAAGGAAAAAAAAAACAAATTTTTAAAACTGATTTCCAACATGGTTCTGACGTGGCAATGATGTGGCGTTGATATGGCAATGACTTGGCGCGTGTGTAATATACTTGCCATTGTGAGATTGGTTTTGTATTCTTAGGGTGGTATTTATTCACTTTAAATGAGATTAGGAGGGTATATAAACACCCATGTAGTTGAAGTACTAAAGTAAGTTTTCGTGCCAAGTTTAGGAGGTTTTTTATGTATTTTCCCATAATAAAATGTTTTATGTGAATTCAATAAATATGATACATAATTTAGTAAGATACAAATTGTGATGTATTTATTGTACTTTATGTATAATAAGTTTATTTTTATGTGAATTCAATAAATATGATACATAAATTAGGAAGATATCATTATTTTGATATAATCAATATTGACCTTTATTGAATCTCAAAACACTCTTTAAATTAATAAATATTAATTTATCAATTAAATAATACCTCTACAAAATAATAATATTTCATGGTTCCACCTATATTAATTTAGTAAGGTTTTATAGTATGTTTTATACATAAATGTGTCTTTTTAACTTGGTTTGAAGTGATATATATGTCTTCCAACTTTGGGTGTGTACAAGTAGAATACTTAAGCTGTATAAAATTGAACAAGTAGACAAACACGTCCTACATGTCAATTCTTGAGAGATACACTAAAACTTATTTATATTATGTCATATAGGACACATATTATGATATCATTTGGAGCACATGTGTGTCTGCTTGTTCAACTTTATATAATCTTAAGTGTCCTACTTTTGCACACAAAAAGTTGGAGAGCATAGATTCCAACTGAGACTAAGTTAAATCGCATGTTAATGTATTATTCTTGAAAAATAAGTGTAACTTAAATATGCATACGCATAATACATTCATTAGATTTTAAGTTATACATAATAATAATAATAGTATTGACTACGAGTGAATTTTATCCCCTCTCTTATGTCGACGATGTATGTTAGCTAAACCTACGCTAGTGGTGTCTCCATGGAAAGAGGACGGGGACGGGGAAAGGAAAGACCAAGATGGGAAAACATTCTCTGGAAGTGCTATTGGAGCAAGATTGCAACCAGAGGCGAAAAAAGAGGTAAGCCCTACTGCCACAGAGCCAGTTATTGTGACGCACAATGGGAATGCGAGGTGAACACCAATGAAGCATTAACTGGAGCACCCCTCAATTACAACCACAAAGAAAGGTAAGGTTCTGATTGAACCATGGGCTAATCTATTTGCTAAGAATAGATGAGTTATAAATGGTATGGCTCTATCTTACATCCCACCTCAAGTAATTGATGGAAAATCAGTCATAAAGTTAGATAAAATAGAGGTGGAAAGGGAGACTTCAAAGTGGAAATGTGCTCCGATAGTGTATGTCCTAGGTGAGTCTCCAGGGTACAACACTATGCATAGATATATTAGCCAGACCTGGACAGAGGTAGCAGCGCCTGAAATATTCATGCATGAAAAAGGGTATTTCATAGTGCGATTCCAATCTGTGGAAGATATGCAAGCTATCATGTTTTCTGGGCCGTATTCTATAAGCATTAAACTCCTAATATTAAAGAACTGGACAAAGGAATTTGATTTTGATCAGGAATTCCCCACAAAAATCCCTATATGGGTCAAATTTCCCAGCCTACTTATGAACTGTTGGGGATGTGATTCACTAAGAAGGATTGCAAGTGCCATTGGAATTCTCATGTTTGCAGACGAGTGCACGACTAAGCAGATGAGAGTTTCATTTGCTAGAATGTTGGTTGAGGTGGATGTCACTAAGACACTATCTGAGGAAATCACTTTCATGGATCCAAATAAGAAAACAATAGTACATTGGGTGAAACATGACTTGAAGCCTATTTTCTGCCAAAAATACTAAGTAGTAGGTCATCATGCCTCCCTGAGCAGGTACAAGGCAATGAATATGCACAAGCTATAAGAAGAAGAAGAAGAAGAGCCCCAAGAAGGTAGTGCGGAAATGGATCTCAAAGGAGGTAAAGAAGCTAGTTGTAACAACCACACTGGTAATGCCTGAACCTAGAATGGTAATGCCTGAACCTAAACAAGAAAAGCCTCCCCATCTGGAATAATCACATCTCGACAACCTAGCCCAACCCTAACTTTAACTAACTTTCCTATACTACAACCTACCTATGTTAGGAATGGGTTCAATCCACTGGTTATGTCATGGGGTGAAGGATATACTATACCTCCTGATAAAGGAAGCCAACCTATAAGTTAATGATGACTTGGTTATTTTGGAATATCATGGGTGTAAATAAGAGATACAAGCAGGAGGAGCTTCAACATGTTCTCAGAAATAAACACATCTATTTGGCAAGTTTGGTAGAGACTTGAGTGAAATCTCACATAGCACAAGGGATTAGTAACAACATAGATCCTTAGTGGGCACAATTATCAACATGCTAATAATGGGAGAATATGGCTTCTTTGTAAAACATGCAAGTATAAAGTTACCATTATTAAAGCAGGGACCCAACTGATACACTGTCGTATTGAGGAGATTGGTGTTGATTTGAATTGTTATCTTTCAGTGGTGTATGACTACAACACTGGTGATAAGAAGAAAGAATTATGGACTAACCTCAGAGACTTGGTTATAGGAATGACAACCCTATGGCTAATTTATTTATTTAATAATTAATTTTTATGAGATAAATATTTTCATTAATGCAAATCTCTCTCTCTCTATATATATATTTGGGTAGGTATTTATATATGTCACGAATGTATTATCAAGTTAACAAGATCTTGTTACTTCAAAATATATTATTTTAAAATTTTCCGAGTTTCTTTTTTTTATAAAAAAAAAAACTCACAACAAATGTGAAAATATGTGAGTATATATGAATCACTTAAAATTTATCATTAACAAAATAAATTTTATATTCAGTAATATGGAATAAACATTTTCAATTTGTCCCTACACTAAATTAAATCTAATAACTATAAAAAGAAATAGTAACATTAATTAAAAGTCCTATTTGTTTATGTAAGTATAAAATTTATTAGAAATTCATCTATTGCACATTAATCCTTTAGTTATAGCATTATAAATTCTCTTAGTTATTACTAATTATTACAAATGTTATTCACACCCTTTTACATTCTTTAGTTATAATTTTATGAATTTTCATAGTTATTACATTAATTATTTCTATCTTTCATCTTTCCTTATATTAACTTTTGACCAATAATTTTTCATATTATTATACTGCTACTTTATGATAACACGGTGTTGTTATTTTTTTCTTGAACGAATCATGCTTGGTTGAATAAATTAAAAATTGTTTACAAGTATAAGAACTATATCTTTGTTGGGTAAGATAAACATGTGATTATATATATGATTTCACATATATAATATATTCTTTAATTTTAATTTTTAGTTTTTTCGGTAAAAATAAAAAGGAAACCTTTCTTAGTTACTATGGACAGTCAGATTACTATCTTTGATTTATGTACACAGTCAATCGAGAAGTCAAATATGAGAGCTAACAAAAAAAAACGTCATCTATTATGTTATAACTTATAAAATAAAAATTAATATACAAAAATAGTTCTAAAAATTAAAATGTAATTGTTCTCCACATGTTCATATGACATCTAAACAGATTAAGTGGAATACACGTGCAAAGCACATCTGGTTAGATGACAAGAAAATACATAACAAATATCGTCTATAAGGTAATATTACTGAGATACGACTAATTACATGATTAAACCTCATCAAATTGAAATAAATATATACATTATTGCATTTAACAAATAAATTTTTTCATTGACCATCTTCATAGATTCGTGTAAATAAAAGATATATATGACGATCCACATTGAACATTCACAAAAGAATCTGCAATATTATTTTGTGCAAAACTTATTATTTAGATCTTCAATTAAATTTTCTGAATTAATAATCACGTGCAATGCAGTGTCGAAAAACTAGTATATATGTGTGTGAGAGATTCTACTGCACAACACTTAATTGGAAAAAAATTGGACAAGGTATAATCATCTGTATAAAGAGAAGTTCCCTCCAAAAAACTAAAATCTTTTTCCTCTTCCTTTTTATTAATAAAACATCTACTACCAATTTCGAATAACAGCTTTGCTAAACACTAAGAATACCAACAAAATATCATATCACCCAAGATGATACGCATCCACTGATTCCATGTCCTTTGAAAACTTTATAAAAAATTAACCTTCAAGAAATTTTCCTCAAATGGGATACATTATACTATTATTTTACCTTAAAATATCAAAATCCACACAAGTAGTAACGGACAAAAAATGCCACAAAATTCAAAAATAGCACTATCCACATACATGATAGTTAAATTGTCTAGTGCAGTGCCATACAAACACAATAGTAACAACATATTCTATTCAGCCTAAAATATTCCTGTAAGCAGATTCGCAGCAGTCGAGATGGCTGCTCCTGTGATGGCACACTGAACCACCTGTTCATGAGAACGTTCTTCTAGTGTTAAAGACAAAGCTGCACCAGTTATTGCTCCCGCCAACGCGCTATTTTTCTGCAAGGAGAAACTTTCAATACTTAGAAAACCTCAAAATAGTACACAAGAAACATATGCAGAGCAGAACAACCACAATTACTACATTCCCACGATGGTCTCAACTAGGGTTGTCCCCAGATAGGTTCGGAGCCAACGGAAAACTTAAGCTTATGGTGATTTCTCACAATATAGATTTTGTCTAGATGAATAATCGAGGTGGTGAAGTTGCTTTTGAAATGAACAACAACACAAATTCCACATGAACCAACAAATTCATGGACCGAGCAGAGAGAATGAACTACAGGAAATACTCATCCTACTACTAATGAATTAACAACAACTAGACAGCATGAAAACATATGATCATATCATGCTTCAGCAACCAGAAAAACTGACCCAATCGTGAACACCGCGTGCCTCTTTCAATCCATATGTAAGTCCAGAGTACATCCCCGCAGCTAGTCCTGCGGAAGTTTAATGTAAATGATTCATGCTCAACATCCCCGGGTGAAATATACATGTGATTTATGAATGTAATGTATTGAGTTTGAATGTCACATTTGCAAAGAGATAAAATTACTACCATCAACCAAATAATAATAAAAAAAACATTTCACTTTTCTAGTGAAATCTTATTTAAGATATTATTTTGTGGTTAACATATTTCACATATGCAATTGGACTAGCACACCAAGTAGGATCAATAAATCATGAAACTATTTCTACTAGATAAGTGGCAATTCCCAGGCATAAAGAGAAGATACAACAAATGTGTTGGTTGAACCATTGTATTTTGTTTATAATATGAAAGTCCGTCATTCTAGCCTGCCTTTGTGTACATTGTTTAGTTTCTATTAGGGGTGTTCACGATTTGGATAAAAACCGATTCAAATTGAAAAACCAAACCAAACCGATTAAAAAAAACCGATTTTATTTGGGTTTGGTTTTAGATTTTTGAAAAACGGTAGTATTTGGTTTGGTTTGGTCTTATTCAAAAAAACCGAAGAAATAACCGAACCGATGAATTATATACATATATTTTATTAATATACATACTTAATATATTGTTTTTATAAACAATTTTAAAGATTTTATTTATGTTTCTATTAAAATTTCTTTAAACGTTACTTATTGAAAGCAAGAAATCCCAAGGTGAAAACATTTTTCTTATTGATTTCAGATTTCATGAATATGAGTGTCTATAACAATTCTTTGTGGACTGAAAATGTTATTGTCTCTTCCTTCTAGACCAATATAGTGAATTTTAAAGCTTTATTGATAGTAAATTCAGTGATCGAGTTTGGTAATTTAAGTCATTCTAACTATTTTTTGTTTTGAATGGATTGTTGCCACTTTTTTCACATTTTGAATGATTGTTTCTTTTATTTTTGTGTATGGTTAATAACCGAATAACCGAACCAAACCAAACCGAAACCGATAACCACCAAACCGATAAATGTATATTATAATTGGTTTGGTTTGGTTTGGTTTTGATAATTTTAAAGCCGATTAAGTTGATTTGGTTTTGGTTTTGACCAATAACCGATCCAAATCGACCCGTGAACACCCCTAGTTTCTATCCTCATCGTTCTCTATCAGAGGTTAGGTCCATGTTTCTCTATGCTTTTGCAACTTTTTTGATTTATAGGACATGGGAGGGGTCAAGTCTATCCCCACGTCGTTAGGGTGATGGCTTAAATAGAGTCATCTTTCAATAAAATAAAATAATAAATAAATATATAAATGGAGGAGTGTTTTGTTCTTAAAGGAGAAACAAATCACAATTCACTTAAAACTCAAATTGCAATAATCAGAGAAAAAAAAATGAGTAGGCTTTACCCCATTGAACAGATTCTTTTCCCGTGCTCTTTACCTGAAAAGGAATGCATAAGATGGTATTCAAATTAATCTGACTACAAATAGAAATCAATTTATAACCATATTTTACACATCTTCCAATGACGATTTCATTTTAATCCACAAATAAACTGGGAAACTCACTACCCACTAATCTTCTTGTCCATACAATTAGAGACACGGGCAGAGTTAGGTAGGTTCGAGAAGTTCATCTGAACTTCTTATTACACTGCTTATATAGGTTAAAATTACCTTTAGGTATTTATAGTAGAAATGTTGAACCCCTTTCGCTTCTTGTGTATGTACTTTTTCCATATTTTGAATGCATCAACATAATGTAAACAGTATTAAAAAAGAAACGATAACAACAGAGGAGACATTATCTTACCAGGGCCTCAACTGACTTTCTATTGGTCTCCCCTGCATCCAATATTACAAGAAAGTGAATAATAGTAGATTTTTATATATTCACAAAATTTAACTCAAAAATGATATGTAGACACCAAAAAGACTTGAGGGAATAGTAGTATTTAGGGGTAGGTTATTGATTGTCAAAATGGCAATGATGATACAATTAGTACGTAGAACAACACAATGGAATATTACTTTACTTACCTCTAAGGTCTGGAAATCGATTCTTCTTGGGACCAGTGATCTCTGGTGGTATGCTACTAGTATCTCCACCGGTACCTAAAGCAATCAATTCAAATTAAAATACTAAACTATATACTCGCAACCAACAAAAATAAAAAAAGAAAGAGAGCAAAATTGAAAACACCTTGAATTTGACACAAATTATTAGTTTACAAATTTTAAAAACACCATTTTACTTGACTAATTAAATTTAGATACACCCCGGTTTACCACCCCATGACAAACCATCTCTTACGTGGTATAGAGAGCTCTCGCAGGAGAGTGGAACTCTTAATGAAAAGTATTGAAAAACTTAACAAGGGAAGTGTATTTCATTCAGGTTGAAAGATCAATCGGAGGTATATAATCAAGTTTAGGGGTATTTTTAAGACTATCAATAATTCGAAAATGAAACTAATAATTTGTGATACGTCTCTCAAAAAGAAAATAAAATAGGCTTACTTTCAGAAGCAGTAAAATAAGCCTCACGAGCAACAGCTTGAACAGCACCAATCTGATCATGAAAATGAAAATACACAAATCAAATTATAGTTATTGTGAAAAGAAGAGAAATATATGTATTATAATATACCCCAGCAGCTTTGACGAAACTTTCAGAAATACGATTAAGAAGAGGATGTCCCAAATCAAAAAGTCCTCCCTTATCAAATCCATGCAGCAATGATCGACTCTCCAAGTTACTGCTCATTTTCTTTGCTTTTTTTAACAATAGAAACAAAAAAACTTCTTTTATTTTTTGCAAAAAGAGAGAAGAACAAACAAAGCAAAATAATTTAAAAAGTGAAGTGTGAAGGAAGGGAGAGTTTATAGGGAAAAATTGTATGTATTGATGTTTGGAAGTGACAAGATAGGTACGTGTCCATTTTTCTAAGTTTTGAAAATTGTGAACCGGTCTTCGTGGCAAACTTTGAGGTTTGAAACAGCCCCAACCTTAATGTTTTCTTTATTTTTATTTATTTATTTTACTGATATTGAATCCTTTTATCCTTGTTGTCACTCACCTTTTACTATTTCTTTTTCATGATTTTATATCTTCTGTGTGTGCTGATACGTGACCTATAAATTGAAATCCAAGAAAATTAATATTTTTTTTCTTAATGTATACTACTTGCCGAAATGACATTATAATTAAATCTCTTTAAATCTATCTATACGTAATAGGAGACGCAAAAATTGTCATGTGTCAGGATCGCAAAAAAAACATAATCAATCATTAGTTGAAATTAATTATCTGAATTTAAATTATTATATAAAGACAATTGTTTAAACGTAATAAAATTTTTGTTTCTTTTTCCTTTTATAATTTAATTTAGACATTTTAAACTTTTTATGTTTTCTTTTTTTGCTTTGGAATGTCGATTTTAGTTTGGATGGACCTTTAGTTTGGATCTCGAGATTTTCAGACTCATTTTGAGTTACCCTGTGGCTTTTTGTTAAAATTGAGCATTGGGTATGCGACCTATATTTCATCAAGATGACATCACTTGGAAGTTTTTACATCTTCGTTCAGTTCAGAATGTCGAATAACATAGTTTGTTTGCGTGCACGGGGTTCTAAACGAATCTCGAGCCCTTGTTGAGAAATTTTCTAAACTTTAAGTTTGAGGTGGTGCAGCCATTGCTCGTGCACCACGTCTTACTCTTCACGTTCACACGCTTGCTTGGAGTCGCATTTGTAAAGTCGAATGAAATTGGTCCTCATGGTCGCTAGCTTGGCATCATTTTTGCGAAGACCAGTTTATTGGTCTTCGCATTCATGAGCCTTGACCATCGCAACTACGATGAAGATTTAGTGAACCAGATAAAGGATTAACCATCGCAATCACGATCCTCGGAGTTCCGCGATCGTGATGAGTAAGTGGCTGGCAGTTTTATTCTTGTTCAACATTAATTTTCAACCTTCATTTCTCAAATAGTTCCTTTCTTTTAGAGCTATTGTGAGCTCAAATTGGAGGAGTATAAGTGAGATTTGTTGAGAGTTGCTTGGGAATAGTTTTAGCACGTTGCAGGATCGTTTTTCTCACCTTTAACCTGTAAGTTTTCATTTAATATATCATTTTTAGCTTGTAATGGCTCTTGTTGAGCTTATTTCTTGTTGGGTTGGTTTGAGGCATTTTAGAGCTCAGATTGTGCACATTTTCAGGGCACAAGTTTCTTGAGCTAGTTGGGACATATTGATGAAGTCAGTCTTCCTTGCATGGGTCTCACAGTAACATTTTAGACCCAAATTTGATTGTTGCTTTATTGGTGTCAAAATGATTGTATCGATGTCGGAATCACAATTTTGCTAGTGTGACATCATTTAAAGGTTGCTTGGAAAGAAAATTCTTAGTTTAGAGATTTGAAGCGTGTATGTTTGGCTTCGAGGTACGGTATGCCTTACTATTCTTAGACTTTGCGTGTTGGTTGCTCTAACGTGATGATTTGCCAAGTGTTAGGCTAATATTTTAGCATGATTCCTTCTTGTTATCCTTATTGAATTGATTTAGCCTTATTTTGGTTGTTTGGGGTTGATCATGATTATTGTGATGTTATGGTTGTTCCCATGAGTTGTGAACAAGCCAGGATGGCCTTAGTATTTATGTTGTTGAGCCTTAGCCTAGATTTGACTAGATCATGCCTTAGATGTTTACTTCGATGGCCTATGAGGCATGTTTTGAACATGAATTGGGGTTAGATATGTGTCACAATCTAAAAAATCGACGTGATGACACATGTCTTATCTCACCAAGACACGTCAGCCTAAAACCCAACTAAAGAAATAAATGTGGAAGTAATTAGACAGAATAAAGGACTAACATAAAATAAATATAACATAACTCATAATGCCCCCAAGATTAGTGTCATGTGTACAAACCTCTAAGTATTATAGTAGATTCAAAGGAAATGTAAGTCTAATTGTCTTTGTATCTAGAATAGAACAAGACATTGTGAAAGAGTAGTGATGTGTCATGCTCCGAGCCTACATCCTGGACATAGTTGGCACTTAGAACCATTGTTGGTCCCAAACTAACTCTTGTCAGGGCTCTTTACTATACTGAAGGCTATAACACATATGCGAAATCTTAAAAAAGATGAGCATGCAATAACTGTAGAAACAAACTTAAATCTTTTATTTAAAGATATGAAAATCTGAATAATACATTTATGTTTGTAAAATAATTCTGAAAGTTATAATTAGACTGATTCATCTATGAAGCCTCTAACATACTGAAGATAGGTTACCGGGACAACATCCCAGGCTATTTAAGTACTCCGCTATCAATATATATCAACTACCAATACTCAATGTGAATTGAAGCCCTCCAAAAGTAAGGAGGTCTCACAAAACTTGGATGAAAGTAATCGTAAAAATGCATATGTTGTCATGAGTACCTGAATCTTCATCATAAAATGATACAACGCCGAATAAAGTCAGTACATGAAATGTACGGTAGGTAAAATAGTTGAGTGAAACATAAGTCTAAAACTGAACATACTGAGTTGAAATGAGTAACTTTGCATACAGACTGAAACAAGGTCAACTAAATAATAAAATATGCATGGTGCTTTAACAACAAAATTTTAAAATTGAATACATGTAATAATAACAAATACTGAAATAATATAATTTATTTTACTTGAGGAGTTTCTCTAACGGACAACCATCACTATGAGCCTCGTGATGATACAACGTCTTACCCACGTTGCCAAAATCTCTATATACCTTGCTAGGGTATAGGATGTAACTCAATTTATGGATCCATCTAAAAACGTTCTTGAGGCTGGTGAGGAGTCGCCTGAATTACGGTACGATTCTATCTACACTGCAACTCAATTTATGAAATTTGAGTTATCTTAACTCTTCTGCAAATTGGTGCTCAATACTCCTCCCAAAACATGCAATAATTTAGTCATATAATATTTGGATTGGCATAATACTCAAATACTTCTTTAAGCATATACTGATCTTTTACTTTAACTGACTTAAACTCCTTTCTAAAACTGTTTATGCTTTCTTTATAATTAGTCATGTTTTCTATAAGAAACTGTCTACAGTTTATTTTTGAAACTATGCATCTTGATGCAAAAATATACTTTTTAATTTTTTTTTAAAAATAATGCAGTTGAAGTTAAAATATATTTTCTTAAACTCTTTCTTGAATAATGAACATAAATAAAAAATATAATTTCTTGAAACTCTCCTAAAATAATGCACTTAAAGTTTGAAATAATAATACTTTCTTGAAAATATTGAAACCTACTTTTTTAATGAAAACAATTCATATGAAATACTATGACAAACTTTCGAATAACATTGACTAAAAAGGTCCGTGTGGTAGTATAAGCATGAACCAACAATCAAAAATCATCAATGAATATGAAGTACCATAGTTGTGATAATAAAAAGCAAGAATTAAAAAATAAGAAATAGAAATAATTCAAAAATCATGATCTTTTGGGGTAGAAATCTTAGCTTTGATCGTACTCACTAAAATTGTAGATGTATGAAGTGATGAAGAACTATGTTCCTCATTATGATAGGCTTACATACTTTAAAAGCTCCATGAATCTTGAAAAAGATCCCTAACTTGAAGAAGAACGATTAGAAAACCTTTCTTGAGATTCTTGAATTAGTTTTGAAAATCCTATAACAAAGAATTAAGATTTTTATTAATGATTTATAATTATATGAAAGAATTTGAGTTGGAAAGATTGAAATCCTTGGAGAAGGACTTACCTTAAAAAAGAATCTTGTTTGGAAGTCTTGTGTTATGATTCTCCTTAAAATTTTGCCTTGAGTTTGAGAGAAAGGAGAAGGAGGAATTAAGAGATGGAAATATGATTGTTTAGGATATTTTAGGAGTTAAAAAATCATTTTTGAGTTTTCCTAGGGGTAAAAAGACAAAATGATCTCTTTTAATGTTTTCTCATCGGCCAAAACATCACTATACTGCGCCAGGTTAGTAAAATGACCATAGCTCTTTACTCTGAACTATGATTGATGCAAATTTGGTGGGTTGGAAAGAAGACTTAAATACCTTTAATTTTATAGGTTATGAGTCACTTAAAACTTCATATTCTAACTGATATGATCGTTTAAAGTTTACCCAAGTAAAATTTTATATCGAAATTCAATGAGTAAGGAACCTTTCAACTTAACCTTGTGCTAGAGGATTCTTATGACTTTAATTCATCTCGAAATCTCTTCCCGCACTAAATAATTGACTTTAACACCAATGCACAATTATGAGTCACTGGTACAACCCTATACACATATGAAGAATGATTTGAATTTTAGATTAGAAATTTTCAGGGTGTTATATAATATCTGTTGAGATGACAAGAAACTACTTCACGAACTCCCAAATCAACGAAGATGAGAAGAGATGATCAAGATGATCCGGGCTTGTAACCTACACAAGTGTAGAAAGCAAGGGAGTGAGTACCAAACAACAACAATACTCAACAAGTATCCCTACTAACCCTAAGTAAAGCAATATAGAACACAAGTGCTCCCAACACTTTAACCGTGCATCCACAAAACTACAACTAACACAAAATCAGATTAGCCCAACATAACAATTCTCAATTTTTGTAGCATAGAACATATCTAACAACACCTCAACATCTAGAGGTCATCATCATAGTTTTTCATATTCAACAACCACAATGTCTATAACAAAACACGCACAAATATTATAGAATCATAATGATGTGCAATGCAATAAAGTGCAATATCATATATAGTGATACATGTTTGTCCTACCGATAGATATGTGCTAAGACTTAGGCCGGAACTCATGGAGGACTCACAAGGTTCATATATCCGTCAGAATCATTTTCCATCCGTATAATCAAAACAGATCACATCACAGTATTTCAAAATCAATGTAAGTAGGCATGTTCACATAAATAATGAGAAAATGACCATTTTCATATCAAAACACAATCTATATCAACACAATCATGATACATCATCAATAATAAATCAATATAATAGTTCAAATCATCCACAACACATCGCACATCAATATACCATCATTCAACAAGAACAAGTGACCACGAATATCAAATTCTTCACCAATTTTCATTATTTCCCAACACATACAATAAGAAATACAAGATTCTATATGTTTAACAAAGAATCAAGAAGTTCACTTGCCTTAAAAGAACAAATAATCAACTAGGCACTTGAGTTTTACCTCTCTGATGGGTCTCCAAATCAACAAAATCAAAACAAATATGAAATCACAATAAAAATTCGAGAACAACAATCCCCCATATCGATGATTTTGAAAACAACAATCCCCCATATCGATGATTTTGAAAATTAGGTCTAAATCGACCCAAAAAGTCATTCTCGAGGGCTAAGGATAAATCTAGAATTTTTATTGAAAATCATAATATTCAAAGATTTCAGAACTCAAAAGTGAAATTGTAACGAAAAGAGTTCAAAATCATGATCAAAACTCTAACTTACTTAAAAAACATAAGTTCATGAGAAAAACTCTCAATACTCGGGTCCAAAACTCTGACTTAAATTTGATATATTTCTTGAAAATATCTTACCCATGCTTAGGAAAGTTCAAATATGAAATTTCATCGAAAACATAGTTAAAATCGACTCCTTGAAAGTAACACCTTGGACTACCATCAGTTTTTTAGTTTTGGGTCAACTTCAAACAATCATATCTCTTAGCACATAAAGAGTTAGGTGGTGCATGAGATATCAAATCGAAGGTCTTTGAGTTCTCTTTCCAACGTCACCAAGTTTGCTAAATTCCGAGCTCTGAGTAAAAAGTTATGGTTGTTTGAGTGAAGCTTCTCTAGTTAAGGCTTTTCATCCATTTAAGGAAGGGTATTTTGGTCTTTTCCTTACCCCTACAGGCCTACCCACGTTTTACTCACCCAATTTAGGGGTCTAATTAGACGTTAAGTCATTTTTCATATTCCTAAACACTTAGAAACTTTAGGGCTAAGTTTCAAGAAGAGGAAAAGAGGGTTTTATCAAGCGTTCGTTCAAGAGTTGAAGAATTTCGCCAAGAACAATCGTTCTTTCCAGGTATGTGAGGTTTTCCATAGTGATGGATTTGTTCAGGTCGATTTTGTTGGAAAATTCAGGTTATAACAATAAATTTAGTTTCTTAATTGTGAAACAGTTAATTACTCGAATGTATCAACATAATCATTTGATTATTTCTACTAATGATTCTAACAAAAAGAACCCTCGAGTTTTCTAAGAGAGTTTGGACCAAGGACATGCAAATTTACCTTTCTACAATCTCTCTTATAGCATTAACTTCATGTAGGACAACTGTGGGTCTGTGTCAACTCGCAACCAAGTATTCGATTTCAACATCGATTTTACCAATTTTTTGGGGGGTTCCTCATGCCAAGCATGTAATTCTTTCATTAATTCATCCATGAAATCATTTATGTTAAGTATTATTAAAGAGTTCTTGAGTTTTAGTCTCATTCTTTAACAATGGTGGTTTTGAGTTCTTGAGGCGAGGGTCTTGTGAATGAGTGTTGTTTCTTGGTAGATTTTGTGTGGAATTTTAGTGAATTCGTGTTGGGTTTGTGAATCAATGAGAATTTGGAAGGAACCAATCGATTCCAAATGAGTTAGGACCTGAAATTGAGAAGAAAAATTTGTCAAATTTTCTGAGTAGGGGCCTAGGGCGGCACGCCACCCATAGCGCCAGGAGTTTTGCTCTGTAGTCTAGGCACTGGCGCGACGCACTAGCAGTGCGTCAAGGCCTGACTTCAGTAGTTCGGTCCTGGGGTGACGCACCACCACTGCGCCAGGGTCGTTTGAGTTTCTTTTCCTTTTGTGCTTCATTCCGCACATGTTCCTTCGAATCGTACTTACTTTCTCTTTTTAATATGAACTCTTAAGGTCTTCATAAATCCTTGGGAGAGTCTATATGTCCCACCCACATGTTTTCATTTACACTCCAAATTACCGTAAGATAAGAGGAAAGTTTAAAGGTCCTATCTCATAAAAACTTGAGAACTTCAAATGTTATTTATATACCTATATATATGTACCTATGTTGATTATTGGGCTTGAAAGATAAGTTCACAAGTGTTTTTTTTTAAGAGTGCAAGTGCGTCTAAGAAAAGTACTTCAATAAAGTAAAAAGTCCCTTCTTTGTAATGGGTGAATTAAGCATAAAGTTATATCAATTATTTTGGAAGTAGTATTGAGCACCGAATTGAGTTAAAGTCTTTTATAACTCGGAAGTCCCATAAAAATACGTAGCCAGCGTAGGATAGGTTTGATTTTTCATGCGACTCCTCACTGCCTATGAGAAGGCCTATTAGATGGATCCATAGTCACAATATCATCTTATACCCTGGCAAGGTATATGATGACCCTTGCAACGTGGGCAAAACGTTGTTTCATTGCTAGGCTCATGGTAATGGTTGTCGGTTAGAAAAACTCCCCACAAAGTAAAATATATTATTTTATGTTGCTTTCATTAAATATCTTATTGTAAAGTTTAAATGGTTTTCACTTCATATTCATGTATTGATCCAGATATGTTGTTTTTAGTCATTCAAGTTAGTTCATTGTTTACTCTAACCCTATCACTTACTAGTACATTCAATATACTGACGTCATTCGACCTGCATCTGATTATGATGCAGATACAGGTGCTCAGGATCATCAACAAGTGTTTCATTGAGATCACTATTCACTCGCAGTCAGTATTTGGTGAGGCCTCCTTGCTTCCGGGAGACTCCATTTTCATTTTAGTTTTAGTAGTAGTTGAGATGTCGTGGGTCTTGTCCCGACATCTATCTTGAATTGTTAGAGGCTTCATATACATACAAGATTAGATATGTTATCGTTGTATCAGGTTCTTGATTTTAAAAGTGATGACTTATGCTGAGTATTTTAAGACAGTAATTTAAGACTCTTCTTTGAATGCCTAAAGGTTCATCTATCTAAGCTTCCACATATGATGTAAAGTCATTGCCAGTCACATCCAGGGTGTAGACTCGAATCGTGACATTGAAATCCTCAATTTATTAAACTTTAGCTTCACTAGAAACCTCCAAATTCTCAAGCTTATACGCAGTTAATATGATATGTCAAAATTAGTTTACTCATAACATAAGGTTCCTATATATACATTTTTTTTTATTGAAAATTGAGTTCAAATCGATATAACCTCAATTTTCCCTAAGAAATCACAAATAAGGAAAGAAATCAAAAGAAGATGTTTGGCACCCAGTTGTCTATCAATGGTGGTAGTGTAGGATTGCAAAATTTCATTTACAGGAGTCAGTTCACAAGGCTGGTGTTATTTATATTGAAAAGGAAAAAGCATACTAGTTCATGGTGAAATTGCAGTGGACGAAGATGTGTAGAATAGTTTCTTTCTCATATTTCCAAATAGGGCATGGGTTATCAATATTAATCTCAATTATGCAAGACAAGTTCATGCGAGACAGATTGAAAATGCTATGTGAGGCAAGACAGAGCAGGTTAATATCTTTACAAGTTTAAATGGATTTGCCCTGCAACCACCCCGCCTTATTTGCCATCCCTACTTGTAGCGTAGCTTTTGGGTAACTATTTTTCAACTACATCTCAAATGGTGGCTAAACGTTAATTAATGCCCATAAACTTACCAGTGCCATGCCATTGCATAAACATCTGACTAATGCAAGCAAAAGCAATATTGGCCAAGATGTAACTTACAATTAACTTTCAATCCCAAAGAAAGATGAAGATCAACAACAGTACATCCTGGTCCTGTCTCAACAAGACAGAGACCAAAAACAGAATATCCTCGTCCCATCTTAACAACAAAAGAAAGAACGGAACACTGAAGACACAGCGAAAACCTAGTATGTTTTTGAACAGTCGTGTAACTCAAACCAAATAAGATTTTTATTTGTTCCTAAGTGCCTGATTAATAGCGTAGAGTTATTACTATTTGTTCAGTACTATCTCAATTTTTTATTGGAGTTGACTGTCACAATAAAAATTCAAAACACAAATTTAGAGAACAAGAAAAAGGTTGACAGAGACGAGGGATGATGAGTCCGAGAAGCAATTCTTCAGCACAACCAGAACATCCACCCGCTACGTGATAAAAAGTTATATTGTTCCAAAGTAGCTCAACACTTCAAGGAGAATGAAAAGCAGCGAAGGAGATGGATCCACATTAGCTTTACAGTTTGTCTTACCACCAGTGCTGTTTTCTCAAATCTATATACTAGTAGACAACGTATCGCTGGAATTACAATAATGTACAATTCCCTATAAGTTACACAAACATGAGTAGGAAACTTGGCCTCAAGCAGGATTCAGTAACCTCCCACAGTAACTGTTGATCACCATTGACCATTAAACGCAAGAACACCTTGCAAGGTCAAAAATTGATGCCCTACTACATATGGTTTCACATAACCAAGGAAAATGGGAAAAAGAAGTAAAGAATGGAAGAAAATTCTCTAGCTATGAAGCATTTGGGGAAGCCACTAATCTCTCCCCATGCTTGTAACAGCACTGTACATACTCCTCTCCACCAATACTAGTAAAATTCCAAAATCACCAACTAACCAAATTCTTGCTCTGGAACTTGGACAGATTAGCTTTATCTGCACAAACACATGCTCAAAGAGAGTTGATCATAACATGAGTCAAAATGGTATCATGAATCTTGAAATATTACGATCCATTTACAGCCATTTCAGGAGATGACTTAGGTTGTATCAATGGACAGTCTTCTTCATGCTTCCTACTATCTGGAGATTTGTGCAAGCTTTCAGAATTTTTTTTAGGAGAAGTTGCTTGTTTGTTGGCATGATTTTCAAAATCAGCATTACCATTATCAGAAAAACTCCCTTCCTCATCATGGTTAGCCTCAACAGATCTCTTGTTTTCATCAGATTGAGGGCTACCTGGTGCAGCACTCCCATTATCAGCAGGACTTGCTGTAGTTTTGGAGGGCAACACAGCTTGACTTAAGGTTGAGCATAAAGCAGCAAAAACACTGTCCCTTGATTTAGAACCCTTAGCAACACGTTGCAACCTTTTTGGCTCAGGGTCTTCTTTGGGAGCCACCTTCCGTTTCAACGGAAAAGAGTCTGCTCCATCTTCATCAGAATTATCTGACTGCTTCTTAGGTGGTGGCTTATAATCTTCATCGTTGTCGTCATCCCCAGAATCAACAACTCCCCCGGATCTTCAGTAACATATGAGAAGTCATCATATGTCACTTAATTTAGCAAATACACATTCTAAAAATCACAAAATACCTATCAGATGTGTAGGTCGGAGCAGATCCATTCGGCACCACCAGTTGAGACTTCACTCTGCTTGCATTCACCACAGAGGCTGATGCAGAATCTTCCTCATCACTGACAGATTGCTTGTTCAGTGGTTATCAAAATAAAAACAATTCTACAAAATAATAGGTAAAGGGATACCTCTCTTCGTTGAAATAATCTTCTTCTTCTTTCTCTAAACTACGCTCATCAACTCGTTTCCTTGGGTCTAATAAATTTCCAACACTTCTCATCCCCGAATCATCTAGGGACTGCAATAACACAAAACAGCCATAATAAGCTCAAGTATCCAACAAGAACACATGACAGTAACAGACATAACTATGCAGATACCTGCTCATATTTAACTTTCAGAGAGTTGATGGATGAGAATTTTTCAAACTTGACCAACTCATCCCAAAATGAGTCCACTAAATACTTGAGCAATATTTTTAAGTTGTCCTGCATAGTATCACATCAAGACCAAGAATGCATGAACAAACATATATAAAGGAGGACAGAGAGAGCAGGGAGGCAACAGCCTGACCCAGTGAAGGAAGGTATGTGTACCTTACAGATGTACTCAAAAAGCTCTAGAACAGCTGAGTTCAGAAGATTATAGCGATCTCCATTAGCAACAAAAGCATTAACAATTGGTTTTAAAAGATTCTTCTCGGCGATATGATTCATCAAATACTCATCCTGCAGAATACACCCAGTATTTAAAAAAATATTTATACATATACAGAAGCATAACTCACTGGGTATGTTGTTGTTGTATACAGAAGCATAACTCCTAAAGATGTCTTCACGGAAGGAAATGCAAATATTAAGACCCCTAGAACTCAGCTATCTTATAGAATAACATTGATCACTGATATGTAATAGCAATGACAACTTTAATGCAAGAATCTTCTACATAGACAGATTTTTCTTTTTTCTTTTTTAGAAGGGGACATTCTATCTCATTGTATCAAATTCTGTTATGCGAGATTTGAAAATCACCATCAATACCTTGGTCTAGGTCCGAGATAATTCTTTGTTCCATAGCCCTAGGGCTATTTAAAAATAGCCAATTAAGAAGTTTTAGATGTACTAGCACTTGCATTTCTTGTTCTATGTCCACTGGATTGGATCGAACTAGTTAATTTGGCAGGAAGATAATGGCATAAAAGAAGCATTCCTTTTGGAAAGAGTAAAGAGTTACTAAACAGGTCCATCCAGAGCACATCTAATAGTTTTATCCTCTAGAACCAAGAAAATGACCATTCTCTACAAACCCTATATTACATAAATCCAGATCCTGCATATGTTGATGATTCACCCTAATCCATTTCACCTCAATGAGACAGCATATAAAAGTTAATACATTTAAAGAGTCCCTCAAGCTAAAATTGAGCTAGGAATTCCATCTACCAAGCTGTCTTTTTGACTATTTAAATGAAAAAGATTGAAGGGCTTGTCATCGAACAGAAAATACCACATTCTATTTGGAGATGCTTTTGCGTTAAGTTGCATGGACACAGAGTATAAACCGATAATCCTTAGGCATATCCATACTTAACAACATAAAACACACTTCGAAAGTGTTAGAATAGGAATAGGAATAGGATAAGTATATTGAATCTTACTTGAAAAGGGATTTAATAAAGTGTTTATAAGTAGGGGTCTGAGTGTAACAATGTAGATACACAATTCAATAACATTTTTTCTTATATTTCTCACATGGTATTAAAGCAGGACTCATCTCATCCAATGTTAGGCCCCTATATTAAAAATTGTCCATGCACCAAATATCCAGCCCTGGGCGTGAGGTGGGGTGTTGAAGAATAAAAAGAAATCCCACATTAGTGGTTAATGAGATGGGTGGTCTCCTTATAAGGCTTAGGCAATCCTCCTTCTCTTGGACTAGTTTCTGGGGTGTGAATAGGCCCAAGACGGCAAGACCTAATTTTACATGGTCTGCAACAGTCCCTTCAAGCTTGGTTTGGGAAGTTCAACATGAGTTCAGAAGTTTGGCATGATCCGTAGTGGAGCTAACCACTCTATGTTTAATTATCATTCTACACTAAATTTGTGAATTTATTTGGTGGTTTACGTTGACGATATCGTTATCACTGACAATGATCAAGATGATATCACTAATTTGAAGTAAGGCTAGCAAATGGACAGGATTTTGGCCGGTCCGGTCCAGTTCCTGTACCGGTAAGTCCGGTACCGGTTGAACCAGTAAGGAACCGGTCTTATAGGGCACCGAAACGGAACCCAGTTTTTTATCCGGTTGATCCGATTCAACGGTCACTTCCATTTTTATTTTTTTTTAATTCTTTTTAAGTTGAACGTTAATTTATAGCCGTTGGGCCCTTTTAGCCGTTGGGTTGGGGGCCAAAACGGCTCAAAACAGCTCCCCACCCCTCTCTAACCCCATAACACTATAAATATACCCATATTCTTTTATTTAAATCACAAATTATTTCATTAACATCTTACAAAATCTCTCAATTTTCAATCTCTCATAAATTCATAATTATTATTTTGTGATATTGACTTGGAGTTCGGATTTTGGAGATTTATTTGAAGTAAATAGGAAGCTTCAATTGGCATCTCTCAATTCCGGCTTTGGTTATACGTCTACTTTTACGTAGACGTTCGGTACATTCGTTCCAACTTTAATTTTTTATTTGTTTATTAATTAAGTTATTTTATTTTTTTTGTTATATTATCTTGCTTGTTTTTCATAATATTTAATTATTTTAAACTTGAACATGAATTTGGAAAGAAATAGTGGTAAAAGACCAATGTCGGAAAGAAAAAATAATAGGGGAGGAGGAAGTAGTTCTAATTCTTAAAATTTGCCACCTAGATTTAGATTTAATACTAATGATTATACTCATGTTGATGAAACTTCTTTTACATGAGAATTATACTCATGTTGATGAAACTTCTTTTACATGAGACCCACGACCTATTGAATTTAATTCCGAAAATGAAGTAGATCATAAGACTTTAAATAGATGTTTTACTAATTTTGAGAAAGAATTAGATGAGGAAGTAGAAATAAATGAGAAAGATGATGAGACCCCTACCCCTACTAGTCCGGCTATCGAATTACCGGAACAAGATGAAGTCCCCTCTTTACCTACTTTTTCAAAGACCGTTGTACGTGTTAAAAGATCTTTAGTATGGAAATTTTTGGTACAAAATGAGGAAAAAACTACTGTTACTTGCACGAAATGTAAATTGACCATGAAACATGTAACTACGGGTACACAAGGGGGAACAGGACGACTAAGAACACATTTGAGAAAGTGTAATAAAGAATTTGCTCGCCTAGAAGATATAGAAAGGGCTAATAGAAATGGAATACCCATACTTGAAAATTCTATGGGAGTTGGAGGTTCTAATATGGTTCAAAGTGTATTAAATATGACTAACCCGACTAGCCGAAGCACACACCATACATATAGTAAAGAAAAAGATCATAGAGAATTAGCTAAAATGGTTGCTGTTTGTGGTTTGCCTTTTTCATTTCCTTCCCACCCTGGTTTTGTTCATTATATTCGGGATTTTTTTTTTTTGATGAAGTAAGTAGATTCATTTCAAGGCATCAAGGCTCACAAAAAAAGGATATATTCGGGAATTGTATAACCCAAATTATGAAGGTATTCCAAGAAGTACAATTAAAAGTGATCTTTTTAAATATCAAAAAGAATATTGTCATTTTCTTCGTTGTTTATTTGTTTATTATGATGGTAGATTATCTATTACTTCTGATATGGGACGTAGTCCTAATGGTAATGATTATTTTACAATTACTGTCCATTGGATTGACCATGAATGGAACATGCACAAACGAATATTAGGGTATAAATATGTTGACGAAACTAAAACCGGTTCTTATATAGCAACAAAAATAAGCTCTAATTTACAATTTTATGGAATAAGTGATAAAATAATGAGTGTCACTTTAGATAATGCTTCTAATAATTTAAAAGCAATTGATTATTTAAAATGTAGACTTTGTTCAATTGATAATGATTCTTTTCATATTAAATGTGCCGCACATGTGTATAATTTGATAGTAAAAGATGGTATTTCTCAATTTGGAATTTCTTGTGAAAAAATTAGACTTGCTTGTAATTGGATTTTTAAAGCTAAAGTAAAAGCTATAATTACAGAATTTAAAAATCGTTGTAAAGAATGTGGACTTGCATATAGAAAAGTTCCAAAAAAAGTATGCACTAGATGAAATTCTTTATTTGAAATGCTTGAAGTTGCTTATATTTATCAAGAGTCGGTACAATTAGTTTTTAATGCTCATAATGCGGACCCGAATTTAAGAATTGGCTATGAAGATTGGGAAAATACAAAAGAACTTATTGAATTTTTAAGTGTTTTTTATAAAGCAACAAATGCTGCTTCTGGTCAATATTATTCAACTATTTCTTTGTTTTAGTAAATATTTGTGCTATTTCATTTGAATTTGCAAAATATTGAGGAAAAGATCGATTTGAATATTCACATACTTTTATGATTGAAAAATTAAAAAAATATTTTTTCCCTATTCCTCAAATCTATTTGACTGCTACTACTTTCAACCCAAATTACAAATTTAAAGGTGGTGAAAGAATGGTTGAAAAGATTTATGCAAATTTAGAAATTAAAGATGATGAAACTCCTAGTGTTGAAGATTGTAAAAGTAGCATATATACAAAAGCTAGAGAGTTATATAATACATATAAAGCTATGGAAAAAATAATTCCAATAGTTGAACCTCCATCTTGTAGGCCTAAAAGTGATGATACGAATGATTGGATGGATGGTTATCTTGAGCTTGAATCCTCTACTAATAATGATTTTGATTTATGTTTCAATTAGGCACGGGAAAAGATTAGGCATGAAGAAGGACAACTTCAAGCTCAAATATTTGTATGGTGGAAGAATCGTGAAAATCAATTTTCGACCCTTGCTAGGGTTGTTCGAGATGTGCTAGCGATTCAAGCATCATCGGTCGCTTCGGAGCAAGCCTTTAGTGCGGCGAGATTTATGATTGGAGATCATCGATATTCATTAGAAAAGGATAGTTTGGAAATATCGATGTTGTTTCGAGATTGGGTCAATGCCGAAAGAAGAAATACCGGACTACCACAATTAAGTAGCCAAATAGAAGATGAAATAGATTAAATATTTTGTGATAATAATGATGATGGTGTGGAAGCAATGGAAGAAGAACGACAAATACAAGTTCCAAAAAATGTTTCTTTTGAAATGATACAAAAGTTACGAAAAGATTTTAAAAAAAGTTTCAATTGTTAGTAGTTAGTACAATAATTAATATTCAATACCTAGATTATGTACTATTGTACTCTCAGTCTCTTTCTAATATTTTTTTTTGATGACAAAATAAAAATAAATATATATATATATATATATATATATATATATATTAGAAAGAGACAGTGAGTATTTGTATTGTACAATTTATTTATTTGAATAAATATACGGCTATTCGCCTTGATTTTCTTTTAAAATAGTCTCTTATATTTAATCCAAGTCATTTTACAAATTTAATTTTCAACTATTTTAATATTAGTTTAAACTTTACTATAAAATTGAATTTTAAGGTTTAAACTTTAAATTCAATATAAACTTTAAACTTTAAAGTTTAAAGTTTAAACTTAAATTCAATTGAAACTTTAGTTTACTTTAAATTTTAAAAGTTTTAAATTGAAGTTTTTTAATAATATAATATTATATAATAATTAAGGTTAATAAAAAAATAAAAATAAAATTACCGGTACACAATGATCCGGTAAGAACCGGTTCCGGTCCAAACCGGTTCCTATCCGGTAACTAAGGGACCGGGCGAAACCTTTGGGAATTTCCGGTAAGACCCGGTTTCGATAAATAAATCCGGTAACGAGGACCGGTTCCGGTAAAACCGGTCCTGTCCAATTGCCAGCCTTAATTTGAAGCAACATCTCTTTCAACATTTCTAGACTAAAGACCACGACTAACTGAAGTATTTTCTAGATATTGAGGTTATTCAATCCAGACAGGTTTTTTTTTCTCAACGCAAGTATGCCTTAGACATTCTTGAGACAAGAATGATGAGATGTAGCCCATTGACACTCCTATGGATCCTGTTGAGAATATAATTAACTAATAAAAGTGTGTTCTCTCTAACAACTTGAGCTTTTAAATGAGATGATCGCACAATTCAACATGGTATCAGAACAGGCAGACCTGGGATCGAATCTCACCGCCACCCATATCAAAAAGAATTTTCACGTGCTTGGCCCATGAAAAAAATCAAGCCCGCACATGAGGGGGCGTGTTGATAATATAATTAATTAGTTAAAGTGTGCTCTCTCTAACAATTTAAGCTTTTAGATGAGATGGTCACACACTTCAACAAATCCAAATGCTAAACTCTTGTCATGACAGGGAGAGCCACTCAATGATCCTTGAAGGCCTAGGCGGCTAGTTAAAAAGTTAAATTATCTCATAGTAACTAAACCTGGCATCTCGTTTCTTGTGATTGTTGTAAGTCGGTTTATTACTTCCCCCTATGATAGTCATTGGGTGCAGTTGTTCATATTCTACAATATATAAAGTCAGCTCCAGGTAAAGGACTACTCTTTGAGGATTGAGGCCATGAACATAAAATTGGATATACAAATATTGATTGGGTAAGATCACCCTCGAATACGCGTTCTACATTTGGATATTGTATTTTAGTAAGAGGTAATTTAGTATCCTAGAGGAGTAAGAAACAAGGTGTGGTTGCTCGATCCAATAAAGAAGCAGATTATCGAGACAATGGTTGTAGCAACTTGTGAGCTAGTGTGCATCAAACAGTTGCTGAGAGAACCAAAATTTGGAGAAATTGGTTAGATGCAACTTGTGTGTGATAATCAAGCAACCCTTCATATCGCATCAAATATATGAAATTGAGATAACTCAACACATGAGAATGATTATCACTTTGTAAGGGAAAAGATGCTCTGTCACAAAATTTGTGAATTCGAGTGATCAACTTGCAAATATCTTCACCATGTCCCTCACCACCCTCGTATTGATCACACATGTAACAAGCTTGGTACATATGACTTGTACGCCCAAATTTGAGGAAGTGTTAGAATAGGACTAGTATATATGATCTTTCTTGGAAAAGGATTGTAATATAATGTCTATAAATAGGGTTTCAATGTAATAATGCAGAATAATATTTTTCTTCTATATTTGTCACAGAAAGGGTGGACAATTATCTAGGGCAGCAAGTGTTGCAGCGGAACTGATTGCAAAAAGGGGATATAAGCCAATTTAAAACTAGATCATTCAGAGGTATTTGGAAAAGGGTACTCTAGCTTGTAGGGTTCTTTTTTGTTTATCTTGTTCACATGTTTCCTCCTTTAGGCCTATAGAATCACTGTTTACCTTATATATAAGAATTTGAAAAAAATATTGAACTAAGGATCCAACCAGTACAATCATCATTGGGCAAGTCGATTTTGCATCCAAGGACATAAATACAAGACAACTAAATAGTACTCCCTCCGTTTCAAAAAGAGTGACCTGGTTTGACTTGGCACGGAGTTTTAGAAAATAAAGAAGACTTTTGAATCTTGTGGTCCTAAATTAAAGTTATGTCAAATGTACTAAATTGCCCTTCAATCTTGTGGGTTTAAGCATGCCACGTGAAAAACTGAAATTAAAATGTTACCAAAAAAGGAAAGAGGTCATTCTTTTTGAAACAGACTAAAAAGGAAAGGAGGTCATTCTTTTTTAAACGAAGGGAGTAACACATATGAGGAACATAACAGGTGCAAGACATGCTTCTTACAAAAGAGGATTGACCAGATTAGTCAACAAAAGCCAAAGTATCTTGAGATCATGGCAGAGACAAAGTGTCATTATGAAGGACAAATTAATCAAAACTTGATGCAGTTCAATCACATTGACAAATGATCCTCTTGGTTAATAGAAGTCAACAACTCACATTGCGGGAAATAAGAGTTCTCACGAATCTAACAGCAGCAACTACTAGGTACTTTTCTCTTCTTCGTGTCAACAACAGAACTTTATCTACCACATTATTAAGAAGAAAGCTGCACCTGCAACCCAGAAAAGAAACCATATTATACCAAAGGGTTGAAATAGGGCTTTGGTACCAAACAAATTGCATGCAGAGATGAGAAACTTACTTTATTCTATAAGGATGGTGCACGGCACAAAAACATAAGAGATCACATATATTTAGAAGTATTTCAGGCTTCACACAACTTTGCTTTACATTTCCTCCATCAGTGTTTGCAGACTCACTGACTGATAGTGAATCCCCATTTGGAGGGCAGGATAATGTTATAGTTTGAACCAATCCAGTTAGGTGCTTCTCATAAAAAATTTCAACAATAGTGTCCCTCTGCAACAAATTGAAAATGTTAGAAAGTAAGATAAATGAAAAGAAAATTGAGAGAAATCTTGCTTATTTCCTCAAGCATTGGGGTTTAAAAGGCTAAAGTGTACATATTCTAAATAGGGAAAATAGAATCAAAATAAATAATTACATGAGTAAATCAAGCTATAGTATACGTACAAGATCCTAAAATATCCTCAAGACACTTGCACTCTCCCTCAAGTTGGTGCATATAAATTGTTAAAATATTAATGTATAGAGTGTTCCACATGGAAAAGAATTGTAATGTATTGTTTATAAATAGGGTTCAGTGTAATTATGTAGTTTATGCATCTTAATATTTTTCCCTTCTTTTACATCTCACTTGGTATCAGAGCAACCATGAGAAACATCCAGGATATAGAAGTCAGTTGTCATGCCTTCTTTTCGGTGACTTTCAGATCTGATAAGCATTACCATTCTTTCTGCCAATATTTTGTGAGAACTAACAGCACCACAAGGTCCAACAACCTCTGGCAACCAAATCCCACTGATAACTTTTGGATTAACCCTCATGCTAAGGAGGGTTCCCATGTCAATATCAAATCCTTAAGACTGCTACAAAAGATCATGGAAACCAAGCTTTAGGGATGAGAAGAAACGTGCAGCTACCAAAAATGTGAACCAAAAACATCTCCATGTTTCTATTTCATGGAGCTAGACAGAACACTGAGCTGCTGGAGACATGAACGAAATGTTTCCACAAATATAAATCATGGAGAAGATTTTGGTTGAAGCCTCAGGAAACATCTCCAAGTTACAAACATGGAAATGCATTGGGGGAGAAGATGGCCAAACACCTAGACATTCGGGCTTGGATTCTATAGGTTTTGAATACATTTGAAGCCTACTCTACGGTTATCATGGGTAAAGTGATGTAGTAATTTTATTTTTCTTCGATAAGGTAAAGTGATGTAATAATTTGCCTAGTATAAATACCCCCACTTTCCCTTTTTTGTAGGGCTAGATTTTGATGAGTGATGAGATATTCTCTTGGAGCGTAGAACATTCTTGTTAGCTAAGTTCTCTTCTACAGCCTCTCTTGGATTACACCATAGCTAGGTGACTCATGTATAGGGGTGTCAAATGGGCGAGTTGGGTTGAAATTGGAGATATTAAAATGGGTTGAAAAGAAAATTGGGTTGGGTCATGACCCGCCCAAATTTGTTTTGGGTCAAATGGGTAGGGCTCAAATGGGCTAAAAATCGGGTAGGGTCATGACCCGCCAATTTGACCCGCTTAATCTCAATAATTTTAACATATTGTTATTTAACTTCTATAACCATAATTTGAATTTCAACTCAAGAAAATAATAATAAAAAGATATAAATTGAAAGATAATCCTAGAAGATATAAAATAGATACTAATTTATACCTTCAATATAGGAACATACATCAACGCAAATAAAAAGTCTTAAAACGGGTTGAAACTGGAGATTAAATTGGGCTCAATTAAAGATTCTTTTAAAATGGGTTAAAGCTTGAATGAGTTGAGATTGAACTCAATTCTAATTATCTTGAGCCCAACCCATAAATTTTCAGATGGGTTGGGCGGGTTACCATTATTTGAGCTCATTTTTGACACCCCTATTCATTTATTACATCTTTCTTTGACAAGGGATTCATGTATTATTTCTCTTCCTCTTTTCTGTGAATTGTTTTTAGTCTCAAGTTCTCTTTTGATTGTTCTTGAAGTCAATTGTTTGCAACAACAACTACATACTCGGGGTAGTCCTACAAAGTGGGGTCTTGGGAGGGTAGAGTGTAAGCAGACCTTACCTCTACCTCAAGGGTAGAGAGCTTGTTTCCAATAGACCCTTGGCTCAAGAAAAATAGTCCAAAGCAGTTCAGGAAAAGGAATAACAGAAGTATAAGAAACAACTTATAGTAACACTATTAAGTAATACACCAAAAAATAATACAATAGTCGAAGTATAAGAAACAACAAATAGTAACACAATTCGAAGGACAAGAAACTACAAGAGTAATACTACACTACTAGTAGTGACGTACATCAGGACGATGCTTTCCCACCTACTAACTTTCTACCTTAATTTGTGTCCTCCACGACCTCAATCTAAGGTCATTTCCTGAGCAAGCTAAAATTTAAATTGATGTAAATTGTTTGTATTTTAATTATTTGATTCATCCATTCTTTGCTAGCAATCTTGGGTAGTGATTATTGCTAACTATCAATGTCTTCAACTAGTTTTTTTTTTTTTTTCGAAATAGGCGTCTTCAACTAGTTTTTTTTTTTTTTTTTGAAATATGTGTCTTCAACTAGTTCTTAGTAGGGTCCTTGATAGTTCTAGCCTTAATCTCTATTCTACTTATATCTTATTCTTTTCCATCAATCTTTAATAGTATTCTTAGGGTGGGTTATTCCATATATAGCCCGTTAGCTGAATCTTCATGAGTTGAGAGTTATCACCCAGTCAACATCTCTAGCAGCATGCCCCACATACACTGCTAGAGTTTAGGGCTTCGGTCGGTGCGTTTGTTACACACGCCAGCGCGTGTGAGAGATTCTGACTAGATGCCAACCACTTCCGAACACTTTCCATGGCAGCAACAGCTTTTCCAACAGTTTTTAGCAATTCCAGCAATCTATTTTTGCTGAAATTCTATATTAGGTCACCTTAAGCTGCCAGTTGCTTACATCCTCTCAATCAGGTCTTCTTTTGTATTATGGATCTCGACACACTTTTTACAACTCTATCAGTATACTCATATCTTCTTTTGCATTTTGTTGGCAAATATTTGCTTAGAACTCTCTTCAATCCAACAATGTCTCTCAAATTTGATGCTTCTAGTTCCAAAAATATTGGAGTTGGAATGAAGTCAGATAATTACTTCAGAACCCTTAATAGAAAGTCCTGAATATCTAACTTGGGTTTTATCAGTTGAGTTGTGGGGCAAAGGTCAAGTTGTTCAAGATCACTTAATCATAGACTAGTGAAGTAGATAAAACGGCCCCAACATAGCAAGAGGAAGTTAACGCTCAACTATGTAGTCTCTTATGGTGCTATATTTCCAAATTGATGTCCTTGTTTCGTCCATTCTAGATATGTTATTCAATTTGGGAATAGGTTCGCACTTCATATACTAATGAGTTGTTTCTTTCTTCAAACTTGAGGTAAGCCTCCTTTCTCATTCTTTTTTCTTGTTCTTCTTCTTATTCTATCTTCTTCTACGATGCTTTTCTACTTGGATATTATTGCTTCTTTTTTGTTCTTTTTCTTATTGATGTTGCTCCTGCAGCTGCATCTTCTTCTCCGACTACCACCATTGATGAAGGGTCTTTTTAAAAGAATTTAGTTTTCTTTCAGTTTGTTTGATAGTAAAAAAATCACTTTATTTAATATTTCTTCAATAGTATTTATATACTACTTTTTCTGTTTGTTTAAGAGTAAAAATCAATTTATTTAATACATTTTTAATATATTGAAATACTTTTCAGTTTGATTGGTAGTAAAAATCAGTTTATTTAATACTCCCTCTATTTAGAAAAAAAAAAATTAATACTCCCTCTAGTCCTTATTAAGTGAATTGTTGAGAGTATGGCACAACCCTTAAGAAAAACATTTAAGGAAAAAAATTGAAGGATACTTTCCACTATTACTCTTTTGATTGAAATATTTTCTATTATTTCTTTCACTGTTTATGTTTCAGATTTAATTTTGAGGCTCTAAATAATTTGATTTCGATTTAGCCCCTCGTATGGAAAATTATTTAGCTACTTGTTAGATTGAAATATTTTCTAATAGTGATGGACCCCTAACCCTTTATCAATTGAACCCTTAAACTCAATAAAACACCATATATTGAACCCCTCTGACCGTTGACTAAGGTTACGTGGCATTAAGATGACTGAATTGGTAAGAGTGTGTGATTACACGCCTCAACAAGTGAGTGATGTCATATTAAAATTTTTTAAAAAAAAAAATTAAAAAATAATAAATTGAAAAAAAAAATTAAAAAATAAGAAATTGTTTTCTTCATTGTTGAGTGTGCTCGCCGACAATAGAGTGAGAGAGAGAAGTTGGGCTGGTCCCTTTTTTGCTAGAACGGAGGCGGCGAGGGGGTGTTGGTGGCATCCTGGTACGCCAGAGAAGATGGAGAGAAGGGGTCCATAGTGGTTCACAGGGGCTGGTGGTTCGGAGAAACGAAGACTGTAGACAGAAGATGAGGTGAGTAAGGGTGCGAGGAGTTGGTCACGTAGGCAAAGAGGTTTGCCGGTCGGAGCTAGTGGTGCGGCAGGTTAGGGCTGCTGGTTTTGTGAAGGTCGGGGAATGAGGAAAGGAAAATGGCGAGGGTGTGCGGTGGAGATGGAGATGGTGAGGAAGAGAGTATAGGTGGTGGAGGCAGCAGCTTTCTTTGCTGGTGGCGACGGCTATTTCACGATGGGAATGGGAAGAGGAGAAGAGGAGGAAGACGGCAACGCTTAGGTTATCAACCATGTGGAGTTAAAATATTATTTTATTTAATTAAAAATGTTGATTTAAAAGATTATTTAACCTATTATTTAATATTTTTAATTAATAATTTTTAAAAATAGTTAATGAATATAATTATGACATGTTATTTATTTAAATGACGTGGATTTGACATGTCATCTATTTAAGAGAGAGAGAACTACACGGTAGGAGGGGTTTAAAAATCTTCTTTTGATTGAGTTTAAGAGTTCAATTGGTAAAGGGTTAAGTAGAAGGGTCCATAATACAAACTCCTACAAGTATAAGGGTCCATTAGATCATTTCGCCATTTATTTGTGCAAAGTTACTTGAAATTTTTGAAAGATTATACTTCACTTCAATGAGGCAAGCGCTCTGCTTCTCGCATTAAGCGAGTCAGACCCTTGTTGCTTTTTTTCCGCTTCGTGCTTCCAAAATCACTGCTTAGAACAAGAAAGAGTGTAACAGAGAAGCACAAGACAAAAATTCAAGAAGGTTGAGAGTCATAAGGTCTTGGGTTCAAATTTTAATGGTGGTAAGAAACTACCCAATTTCTTCCAATATGTTTAAGCCTTAGTGAACAGAATTAACCTAGATATTGTGTTGGTGGAAGATAAAAGATACCCTGTGAAATTAGTCGAGGTGCATGGAAGTTGGCCTGGGCACCGCGGTTATTAACAAAGTACTAGAGAAGACCAGCTATTGAAAGGTCAAAACTTCATTAGGGTTTGAATCCTAATGAGAGGTCCACTAGAGATCAAAACTTGTTGAAGGAGTCATTCGAAATCAAAGAAGAGGAAGAAAAAGATGATGAGGATAAACTGTAATACCCAGATAACAAAAAGTTATATTCTACATATTTCCCTTTTTGTCTTCTTTTATATAGGTAGGGTAAGCTTTATTGATAGCACGTTTGCACTAAGAAAGTGCAAAGCCTAATTCATCTTTTAAAGTCAAATAGAAAGAACAGAGAGTTTCCTGTTCCGAAAAGCTTGTGCCTTACTATACGAATCACATGCTTCTTTGAAGTTGCTTCGCTTCACCCACGTCTGTTTCACATCACTTCCTCGCTTTAAGCGGCAAAATGATCACTTAATTTTATTTCCCTTCCCTTCCCTCCCCTACATCCTGACCAAGCTGTAGACATAATACAAGTTGAATGCAACACAGCTTTCTCACCTATCCAGGTTAGTTATTAAGCTTGGAAATAACTAATAAGGAACCAAAGTTAATACATAGAAGAAAAAGGAGGTTGTACAAGTACGTGCTTAGAACTAGAACCTTAAGTCAACTTTTAACTCCCCTAGTACAAGCAAGTATAAGGGGAGCCACACCCTTTGATACAAACAAAAATTATCAATCATTGGGGAACCATAAAGTTACTGACAAGGCACCTGTAATCCTGACGCATATGAATCTAATAGACTGCGAAGAATATCATTAAACTGGCAGTGCATGTCATCACCAAAATCTGTTAGCATACCTCTGACCTGAAAATTCAAAACAAAGCCATTATTCACTGCTTCCATTATGTAGAAAGCACTCCTTAGCCACAAGTCCTGAAACAATCTGCTAAAAATAAACACAGCAGACTGACAAAAATAGAAATAAGAACTAGAAAAGAAACTGAACAAGTGTACTTGCCAAGAAAATAAATACTACATAAAGAAACAAATAGTAGCGTCCTAGTTTAGAAAGATCATGAGTTTCTTAACCTTGAAATATTTTGATGAGGATGTCTGATCTTTCAATATAATGATTTGTTGATACATGTCATGCTGAATTTTACTTAATATAATGGAAGTTCAATTGAGCGGAGTAAACTATCATATTAATCAAACTCGTAGGACTGAGAGGGATACCCAAAAAGTAATGGCAGGAAATGTAGCCAGCAGAAGAAACAAACGACATGCAGAACACTACAAACAAAGAGAAGGAAAGGAGAGACCACCCACCAGCTATCCTAAACTACGGAAAAAATGAGGTTAAGAGTAGGAGGAGCAAAGGTGCACTACAGGAAACCAACAACCCTGACAAATTGATCAACCAATCAACTTTTGGGGCTGATTTTACGAGTCCTCTATATCTATTACACATTATTTAGGTTTTTATCAAATACCAAATATATATTTTTCAAGAAACGAAGGGTTTTTTGCATACCACACTTATCTCTGCACACATCAGTAGTTTAATTGCAACTAGTATTGCCTAAATGAATCCTTTTCTTCCATTACATTGCCACTCCTACAGACCGATGCATCAATACGTCTATGCAGAGCATGGATAAACCATTTCAGGCAACCTTCTCTTAATTTAGCCTCAATTTGTGCTACTTTCAAACTTTGTCAAATTTGATCATTCTAAGCCCTGTCAAATCTTGCACAACACACCTATTCTAACACACATTTCCACAATATTCATCTTGGAGACATGTTGAGCCTCTTCTCTTCTATATAAAGTTGCTAGTCACTCACTCATTACACAGAATTTCCAATTCACCTTATTTAAGTATCTTTTAATCAATTAACACTCTTGTAGCACCCTTTGCTTGTTGTGCAGTGACAGTACCAATATCCACTAATCATTGTTTCCAGATACCGTTGCCGTTGATATCTCTTCTAATTCGTCGATACAATTTTAGTTATCTTTATATAATGTGTTGCATCTTCATCTAATATCATGTTATATAGCGAAGCATAGAACAAACATCCAGAGTAAAAGTAAATTTATATGGCGGAGATAAGTATTACTCCATAGTATTTTTGTGTAAACTTTGGGATAAAAGGGGTTGATTTAATTGCTCATTGTAATAAGTAATAACTATACTTTGAAAAATCTAAATTTGACCACTAGTATTCCAATACATATGGAAAATGGTTACTTATAACTTTTGTTTTTTGATAGCCGAGAAATCCGTCTGTGACCCGCCCTTTGGACCAATCACAGCCTTCTATACTCGATGGATAATGGGCCCGCCCCTCTACCCTTCTCCACTTAAATATCGGGCTTCGCTTTGCATGGTGAAATCTAAAGTTTTTAACTAGTATTCCAATAAATCTAGAGAATGGTTACATTGACCCTATGCAGGCAATTTAGCAAGGGTCAGTTTTAGTTAAGTGAAAATGCTCTCAGGCACATTACCCAAAAACTCTCTCTCCTATTTTCTAGGAGAGAGAGAACCCTCTTTTCCGGTAGTTCACCTGAGATCTACCATTTTCATCCGAAAGGTACCTTTTCTTTCTTATATTCTCCACTCTTTTTTGCAGCTATGGGGGAAAACAAAATATATTTTAATGCTGGTTTCAAATCCTTCGACATAACCAAATGGAATACTGAGGGTTCTGTTTGGTATGAGTGGGTGGAGAGAAGTCGAAGAATGATGAGAAGGACAACTATAAGCAGCAAGGCAATGGACTGGATTTGCTCACTGCTTAGAGAAGCATCCACTGATAATAAGAAGAACATAAGGAGATGGAGGTTTGCAGACAGAAAGGAGGAATTTTTTTGTACTAGAAAACACAATGATTACAGGAGATACATGAGCATTATTGCTTTGAATGCTGGGGGAAGATCTGTAATCATCATTCCAGAACCCGACTTAAATGCTGGATGGTACGATTTAGCATTTAAGATTGAAAACTTCATTAAATGCCACAAAGGACCGGTACCAACGATCCTATCAAGAGCTACAGATCCCAAATATCCTTATGCAAAGGCTGTGAGAGACGGCAAATGGCTTACTAAACGTCATAGAGAAACAGAGATGGCAAGTAAATCGGACAAGCAAGAGGATGGGCTATTGAGCAGGTGCCTTGTAGGACATTTGGAGAAGGCCAGCAAAGAATCACCTTCCTTATCCGAGATTAGAAGATGGTCATCATCTGAATGGAAGAAGACATTTGGAGTCAACATTTATGAGCTATATGGCAATATGTTCCTCTTTGAATTTCCTAATAAATTCATGGCGGAACAAACCCTTCAAGGCCAGTGGAAATGGAAAAACCCAGTTTTCAACTTAGAATGGTGGAGTTCAACCCTAGGTTGTGAACCAATCTCCATGGAAGTTAAAAAGACATGGATCAAAATTATGGGAGTTCCTCTTCATCTTTGGTCACATCAAGTTTTTGCAAAAATAGGACAACTCTGTGGTGGATGGGTGGCTACTGAAGAAGGGACACAGTTAAAGAACCATATGAAGTGGGCAAGAATTTTGGTGGCTGATGATGGAAGAAATATACCAAAAGAAGTTTCAATTGTGTGTGATAGAAACAAGTTTTTTTTTCCGATATGGGTAGAAAGCAAAGCAGGAAGTGTTGATGGAAAAAGCCTTGATTTTTACCGGAGAAGATGACAATGTGATAAATCTGGATCATAATATGAACCAGAGGGTAATAAGGAGAAACCTCTGTGTCCCAGCTCAGAAATCCCTTATAAATAGGGATTCTAGTACAGAGACTCATGTGGGAAGAGAAAAGTTGTCAAAAGTGGTGGTACCCACTGAAGTATGTGACAACTACATACCCTTTTAATGAAGGATGATGCTTTTGGCCTCAATGAAAGGCCAGAATTTTTAAATGAAGGAACCAGTGGGCCTGACCCAGCAAGTTTGGTCTTTTTTAACAACATAACAATCTCAACGCAGCCCATCTTCAGAGAGGACTAGACTCTTAAAGATACAGAAAGCCACTTTTGTATGCAGCATAGAACAGGACAGTAACGTGCAGGAGATGTCAATAATCAGTTCAAGCGATGCTTTGGTAGATGCAGTCTTGCAAACCACAGATCCAAAGTCACAAATCCTGATTAGGGACGGGATGGAGAAGGGGGCAAAAGAAGTTGCATGCAATACACTTGAGCAGAGATTAGTGTCCTCCATTGAAAATGGGAGGTTGAAGAGGCTGAGCCATTGTGCACACAACAACATTTAACTACAGAAAAAAGAAAAAGAGATGTCTGTTTGGGTAAAACAAAATCTGATCAGACTGGGGAAATTACTGGGTGCCAACTTCCAAGGCCATGAACAAGAAGCTTTGGAACTTCTATAATAGGTGGACGTTTGCCAAACAAGCCAGACATCAGGATGCTGCAGTGGTTTGTAAGAAGACAAGGTTCAAAGGTTCTAAAGAATTGAAAAGTTAGTAGCATTTGATGTGAAATTCAAGAGTGGTGGGGGTAGAGAATAGGGGAGAAATTTCCTTACCATTTCATGATGCAATTCAAACTAGTATCATGGAATGTAAGGGGTTTGAATAATAGAGATAAGAGAAGGGTTATCAAGAATATTATGGGGGACTGGAAAGCTGACATCATTTGTCTACAAGAAACCAAATTACAGGGGAATATCACTAAGTTGGTAAGGCAGATTTGGGGGGATAGGTGGGTCAAAATGGCATGTTTGGAGGCGAGTGGGACAAGAGGAGGGACAATGATGTTGTGGGATAGTAGAATATGGAAGGGGGAGGTACTAGAGACAGGGACATATACTCTCACCTGTAGATTTTAATCACAATTGCAGGACTTTTCCTGCCACATTACAGGAGTTTATGCACCCAATTGCTATGTGGAAAGAAGACTAGTATGGGAAGAAATTGGCTCTATCGGAGGATTAATAGAAGGTCCATGGGAAATATGTGGGGATTTCAATGTGGCCAGATATGCTTCAGAAAAGAAATATTGTACTAGGAGAACAAGAGTTTTCTGATTTAATTGAAGATTTGAATCTAATCGATCTCCAATTGGAAAATGCTAAGTTCACTTGGTTTAAAAGGGATAACCATCAAATAGCTTCAAGAATTGATAAGATCCTGGTATCTCAAGAATAGGATAATGCTTTTTGTAATCTGAAACAGTTTACTACGCAAAGAATAATGTCAGATCACTCCCTAGTGACACTTCAAGGTGGTTCCTCGAAGAACAAAAGTTATTTCAAATTTGAGAATTGGTGGTTAAGAACTAATGGTTTCACATATAGAATTAGGAAGTGGTGGGACTCATTCGATTACATTGGGAAACCTGACTACATCCTGGAATCTATATTAAAAGCTTTGAAACATAAATTGAAGGAATGGAATAGAAGTCAGCAAGAAAGTCTTGGCCAACGGAGAAAGAATTTTCTTGAAAAGTTGGTTGTTGTGGAAAATATTGCCACTGATAGAGCATTAACAGAAGATGAAGCAACAGAAAAGGCAACTTTACTTCTGAACCCGGAGGGTTTAATAAAAAATGAAGAAAATACTCGAGACAAAGGTCAAGATCTGTTTGGCTAAAGAAAGGGGACAAGAATACCAAGTTCTTCCACAAAATGGCTAATGCACACAAGAGGTGTAACAACATACATCAACTGTTTGTTCAGGGGAATATAGTCCAAGATCCAGAAAGGATCCAATAGGAAATAGTAGAGTTCTACCAGAAACTTTACTCAGAAGATGTTCAATGGAGACCTGGCAACAATTTCATAAACTGTCCAAGGCTAACAGGGAGTAAATAGAGGACCTAGAAAGAAATTTTGATGAGCCCCCAAGGCCTAGCTCAAGTGGCAAAAGGTAGAGGATTTGTGGCTTAGGTCACAGGTTCAAGCCCCACACCATGCAAAGCGAAGCCCGGTATTTAATTGGAGAAGGGTAGAGGGGCGGGCCCATTATCCACCGAGTTTAGAAGGCCGTGATTGGTTCAAAGGGCGGGTCACAGATGGATTTCTCGGTTATAAAAAAAAAAAAAAAAAAAAAATTTGATGAGGAAGAGGTTCTGAGAAGTTTAAAGCAATGTGCAAGTGGATAAGCACCAGGACCAGATGGCTTTACAATGGGGTTCTACATCAAATGTTGGGAAGTGGTCAAGGGTGATATCATGAAGACTTTTCAGCATTTCTATGACCAAGGGAGGTTTGAAAGAAGTTTTAATGCTACCTTCATAGCCTTGATTCCAAAGAAAAAGGGTGCTAAAGAACTAAGGGACTTTAGGCCTATCAGTTTGATAGGCAACACCTATAAAATTCCCTCAAAAGTGCCACTGAAAGGCTAAAACCAGTGATGTCCAAATTTGTTAACTCACAACAATTAGCTTTTATTAAGGGGAGGCAGATCATGGATGTTGTTTTAATAGCTAATGAAGCAATAGATTCCAGGTCAAGTTTGAAAAAACCAGGCATTTTATGCAAATTATATATTGAGAAAACATATGACCATGTCAACTGGGATTTTCTTATGGGTATGCTAGAGAAGATGGGTTTTGGTCTCAAATGGAGACAATGGATTAAATTCTGCATATCTTCCGTAAGCTTCTCAGTATTGATAATGGCTGTCCAGCAAGGTTTTTTAGTTCACAAAGGGGCTTAAGGCAAGGTGATCCCCTATCACCTTTCCTTTTCCTATAAGTCATAGAGGGGGGACTAAACAATATGATTATGAATACAAACAGAGAAGGATGGCTAAGAGGTTTTGAAGTAGCTAGAGCCGAAAGGGAAAGCCTAAGGATAACTCATTTACAAAATGCAGATGATAACCTGATATACTGTGATGCTGAAGAGAACCACCTTAAAATTTTGAGACTAATTTTGGTCTTGTTTGATGGAATGTCTGGACTTCATGTTAAAAAAGCTTCTTGTATCCCGTTAATGAAGTGCCAAATATGGGCAATTTGAAGTTAATTGTTGATGGTGAAGTGGGTGCTCTTCCAACTCCTATTTTGGGTATGCCTTTAGGGGCCAAATCCCAGTCTTTGGAATTCTAGAATGGGGTGATTGAGAAGTGTGAGATGAAACTAGCAAGGTGGAAGTCTCAATACCTCTCACTTAGAGGAAGACTGACTTTGATCAACTCTACGTTTGATGCACTTCCAACCTATGTTACGCGGACTCTTCATTTTTGCAAGCGAACCCGTCTCGACGCGACTCTAGTGCGGGCGCGGGTGCGTGTTGGATTTGGTCAATCTGATCCGGACACTTTGACCAGAGCCGAGAAAAAAATTTGGGGGAAAGGAGATCAGTTTCCGGTGACCTCTTCAGAGAGGAGGCAGAGCTATACGAAGCTTGAAAAAGTACAGAGAAGAAGAGAAGAAGAAAGAGGAGTTTTTTCTTGAAAAAGTACAGGAAGTACAACTTTTTTATCTTTTTTGAAAAAGTAGAGTCTTTTCAACTTTTCTTGAAAAAGAAAACTAGAGACGAAGGGTTTCTCTAGATAAGTGTGCCCTTTTTTATCTATATAAAATAAATCATACTTTTAATGTTTATTATATTCTCTCTCTTCTTTAACAATTATACTCCTTTTATTTTGTATGTAATTATACCAAAATATGCAATTCGTTACTATATATATTTCATAAATATTTTTAGTAATATTTTATTATATATATATCCACTTATTTGATTATACTAGATATATTATTATTGTTGTTATTGATATAATTTATTTTTAGAGGTACGCTAAAAATAATAAGCAATTATACCATGTATATATAATATTGCACCTTATATTATATATACTAAGTAGAGGTGTTCACGGTTTGGATAAAAACTGATCCAAACCGAAAAATCGAACCAAACCGATAAAATAAAACCGATTTTATTTGGGTTTGGTTTGGTTTGATTTTAGATTTTTAAAAACCGATGGTATTTGGTTGGGTTATGGTTTTATTTGAAAAAATCAAAGAAGTAACCGAACCGAACCGATGAATTATATACATATAGTTTATTAATATACATACTTAATATATTGTTTTTATAAACTATTTTAAAGATCTTATACATATTTTCATTAAAAATTTCTTTATAATTTACTTATTGAAAGCAAAAATGTCCAAGATGAAACATTTATCTTATTGATTTCATGTATATGAGTGTTTATGACAATTCTTTGTGGAACTGAAAATATTATTGTCTCTTCCTTCTAGGCCAATATAGTGAATTTTAAAGCTTTATTGATAGTAAATTTAGTGATCGAAAGTTCAGTAATTTAAGTCATTCTAACTATTTTTTGTTTTGAATGGATCGTTGTTACTTATTTCACATTTTGAATGAATTGTTTCTTTTATTTTTGTGTATGGTTAATAATTGTATATCCGAACCAAACCAAACCGAAACCGATAACCACCAAACCAATAAATGTATATTATATTTGGTTTTGTTTTGATAATTTTAAAACCGATTAAGTTGGTTTGGTTTTGGTTTTGGTTTTGACCAATAACCGACCCGTGAACACCCCTAATTCCAGGTATACCAATTAGCCGTATCCCCGCACCCGTATCCATACTCGGATTCGCACCCTCAAATCTTAAAATTTAAATTTTGCCGAATCCGAGAGTCGGATTCACATCCGTCTCGGATACCCGCACTTGAGTCCGAGCAACTTAGCTTCCATCATATATGATGTCTTTATTTCCTATTCCTCCAGGTGTCATTAATAGGTTGGATAGAATCAAGAGAAAGTTTTTGTGGCAATGAAACAAGGAAAGGAAGGGGTACCACTTAGTCAAATGGAAAAAAGTGATCAATGATAAAAGAGTTAGGGATTTAGGGATCAAGAACCTAAAGAATCAAAACAATGCTTTGAGAATGAAGTGACTTGGAGGTATTCCAACGATGACCAGAATTTATGGGGTTCAATCATAAAAGCAAAATATGAAGAAAGTGATAATTGGATGACAAAGGAAGTTACCCACTCCTTATGGTGTTAATTTATGGAAATCCATCAGATCACTATGGGATGAATTCAAATCAAACACCAAGATTCAAGTGGTAGATGGCGCTAAAACTAGATTATGGAAGGAGGATTGGCATGAAGCAAGCAACCTGGAGACACTTTTCCCATACATACACACTCTGGTTCTTCAAGAACATAGTGCAATAGTTTAACTATGGACACCTCATGGGTGGAATATTATATTTATAAAACACCTCAATGATTGGGAAATTCGCAGAGTTATAGAATTATTCAGCATCACTGAACAATTTAGTGGCTTGGAGACAGGGAAGGACAAATTACAGTGGTTGGGGAACTGTGAAGGGACTTTAAAAGTAAGTGCAGCATATAGGAAGTTGAACCACCCAATTATGCAGGCACCCAAATGGCCCTGGAAACACATTTGGAAGGCCAAGATCCCACACAAAGTAGCATGTTTTGTGTGGTTACTTGCTAAGGAAGTTGTGTTGACACAGGAGAATTTGATGAAGCGGGGGATTACACTATACTCTGGATGTTTTTTTTGTGGGGAAACTGCAAAAACAATCAATCACTTGTTCATCTAGTGCAAGGTCACTGGCCAATTGTGGAGTCTATTCCTAAGGCTCAAAAACATCTCATGGGTCATGCCTGGTAGAATTGCAGAGGCCTTATACAGTTGGGAAGAAGCAGGATCACAGGCAAAGAACAAAAGCAACTGGAGAATCATTCCTGCTACTAATTGGTGGACTATCTAGAAAGAGAGAAATCTTAGAGTTTTTGAGAATAGGGAGAGTAATATGCAACAAGTAAAATTGAATTGTATTCTAACTTTATGTTTTTGGTGTAATCAGATACATTGTCTCTATCATTGATGTTTTAGACTCATTATAGGGATAGGACAGTGCCTTTAGAGTTCATTATGTAAATATGGTTTTCAGTGTTGTACTGATTTAAAGAAATGGAAACAGTTACCAATCTCAAAAAAAAAATCTAGAGAATGGTTACTTCATGATAAGGTAAAGTTGGAAAATTAGTTAATTCTCCCTTAATTTGCTAAAGTAGACAAGTAAAATGGAAATAAATTTTTGGTATACTAGACAAATTAAAAGTACTAGTTTCGCGTTGAAACTTTTGGTGTCAATCACACTTTCAGGGCTGCAACAACAACATACCTAGTGAAATCCCACAAGATAATTTAATAAAACAAATACTTAATTAATACTTTCAAGGGACTGCAACAACAACACACCCAGTGAAATCCCACAAGTGGGGTCTAGGGAGAAACCTTACCAGTTTCAAAAAAAAAAAAAGTGAGGTCTAGGGAGGATAGAGTGTATCAATACCTTACCACTACCTCGTGGAGGTAGAGAGGTTGTTCTAGAAAGACCCTCGGCTCAAGAGCAACAAATCCTTTTAGGGGATTGCAAAGTGAATATTGGACGTGTAAAAAGGTAAGAGGGGAGTAGAAAAGGAATGTGTACAAAGAGAAAAGGTATTTCAATATTTATAGCCTGGTAGAGTTCTTCATAGTTCGATTGGCTTATTTCCTCACTACTTTCATCAATTAAAACAATATTATCGGCAAAAGTTATACACCAAGGACCTCCTCGCATATACTATCGGTTAGTCATTCTTTAATGCACACATATAACTGGAGGTAGTTCCAATCCAACAAAAGGAGTGTCGAACAGATACTATCGTGGAACAGCCTTAATGTCCCTCACCCTGCACCCGAAGAGAGGGGAAAATAATAACAGTAATCAACCACTAAGCAGCATAAGTTACAGCAAGATAAACTGCAAAACTGGCCAGAATTTGGATACCTAAAACCTACCACCATTAAATTTGAAATTGCATTCAACAATCAATTGTTTTCCCTCAAAGCGGCAAACAAACCCCACCCCCTCCCCTCTTCCTTTCAGTGCCATCAAACAACCCAGTTAGGGGTCGTTTGGTAGAAAAATAAATAATGCAAGGATTAGTAGTGCAGGATATATTTTTTGTCAAGTGTTTGGTTCATTGCTTCTGACCTCATCTTGTGTTTGGATTAAAACTCTACAAAAACTTCTTTCCAATTATACCCTTGCATTATTGTGAGATTTTCTATTTTATGTAATCGGTAGATAATTGTCTGACAATATTATATTTTTATGGCCTTCTAAGTAGCTAGGAGAAGAACAATTTTGTTGTCATGTTTGCTATTTTCTCACTTGAATTATTGGAGGGTAAACAATTGTTATCTTAATAAATTAATCACTTAAAAACGTTAATTTTCAATTTAGAATAGATAGACCATCTACTTTAAATTCGAAAAGCCTGTAAACAATAGTAACATCGAATGAATCATCTACATTTACATATAAAAATTGCAAGTTGTAGTTTTAATATGTATGCAATTTATAAATTGTTCAAAATACAAACAATTAGAAACCACATATAAACCAACAAATAATATATTCAATTAAGATTACAAACGTCATGTGGTGATATATTTGTCTTTTCAATTAGTAAATGTTAAACAACTCACATTTTAAATATTGTATTGATATGTATTGCAATTATTTATTAACAAACAACTCTCTCTAAATAATAAAATTTGTAAGCTAATTTATTTAAATAAATTTACTAGTACAAATATAAAACATAAAATCAAGAAAATAAATAAAATGATTTGAAGGATATTTTTGTCTTTACATGGATAATCTCATGGTATTAAATCCAATGTATTACTAATACCACCACATGAAAGGTATTAGTAATACCTCCTCTAATACCATGTAGGGTGTATAATTAATCCATGGATTAGTTATATTTATGCCCAAAAATTCTACCAAACGTAGTACTAAATAATACCATACATAATACATGGACTATTTCTCCTAATACCTCCTACCAAACGACCCCTTAATACACAAGTCTTTTTTGGAGGGACAGTCTTACTATTTCTTTAATGCAGTAGAAGAAAGCTAGTCTGCTAAAACTACATTCAACAACAACACCTGAATTAGTTCAGATGAATCTTGGCAACCTTAAAGACACAGAAAATCACCTCTTTGAGACAATGGAATGTTCACTTAAGGGGACAGAATCATTAAACAACACAGTTCTATTGAGATAATCTGAGGCAAACTCACTATCATAAAGAAATTTGGTCGGAGGGTGGAACACAACAAAGAGATGGGAGAACTTAGAAGTATCTCTAAACTGGCAAAAAGCCCTAAAAATTAATTTGACAATATTTTCTAATAATATATCTCTTGTATCAAACACTCCTTTTCTTTTCTATTTTTGAAACTGGTAACTTTGTATAGGTATGTTGGCCACCTCGAAGACACGTGAAACTTAAGTAATTACAGTAATCCTATGAAGTCAACTAACTGTACTTAATATTCTACACATTATTACTCTTTACACCAAAAACATAAAGAAGTGATGACATTCCATTTGGGTTTAGGTATGAAGCTCACTTTGCCTTCAAAAATTCTATCATTTTTTTTTCCTTCCAAGTGATGACATTCCATTTGGGTTTAGGTATGAAGCTCACTTTGCCTTCAAAAATTCTATCATTTTTTTTCCTTCCAAGTGTTCCACCAGATGCAGGCTCGCACTGTTCTCATTGATATTTTCTGACTCTTGCTACCTCCCCTCCTAATCCAACAGCTTAAAAGGTCAGCAGAGAACTCTAGCATAGACCAATTCACCTTAGCAATATTGATGAATAAGGCCCACACTTAGTGTTGTAACTTTACAATGTAGTAAAAGGTGATTGTTAGTCTCTTTTGCCTCCTTACATTATGAGCATCTTGAAGCTATGAAGATACTCCTTTTCTGCAGTGCTTCACACTAACCAGGTGAAACATTTCACCTTAGTTGGTGCCATATTCATATGGTTTTCCAGGGGCCTATTGACCTACCTGTCAACTCACTCAGACGCCTTTGAACACCTTGTTCACTGAGAACACTCCATCTTGGTGGTGTCTCCATATGACGTTATCAGATTCCAGAGTAGTTCCTTCGAAGCCACCAGCTAGAAACAACAATTATGCCACTCTTGCTGTTTCCCAATCACTTAACAGCCTTCTGAATGCCAAAGTCCAGCCTTTAGCTGGGGAAATAGATCCTGCAAACCCCCTATCCACTCCAGTTCTCCTTCCGAAAGAAAATCTTGTCTCCCCTGCCAATCATGTAGTATGAGTTCACCTTCAAAGCTAACCAGAAAAATGTGATTTGATGGTCCTTCATACTTCCACCCCAAAAGTGCTTGAGACTGCATTATCAAAGACTTTTTTTTTATGAAGGTACTTGAGACGGTGTTTGTGCACCACTATTCAATTTGTCCATATTTATGTTGGATCACCTCTCTCCACAGGACCTGCTCTTCTTGATTATACCTCCATATCCATTTCATGAGTAAGCTTTTGTTCTGTAGCCTAACATTTTTCACCCCAAACCTTCATGTCCTCTGCTTTGTTGAACTGACTCCCACTTGACCAAGTTGAAGCTCTGCCCACTTCATTTCCCTACCACAGAAAATTCATTCTAAAAAAGAAGTGTCTAGACTCTAGTGCCTTGATCACCTTGCTAGGGATGGGAAATAAAGACATCACATATGTAGGCAAAGCATCTAACATAGAACTGAGCAAAGTAAGTCTTCCCCACAAAGAGAGGTATTGAGACTTCCATAAAGCTAAATTTTTTTCTCAGTCGTCTCTATAATGACATCCCAAATTCCCAAAGTTTTATGCTTTGAGCCCAAAGGCATTCCAGCATAGACATTAGGCAAGTTCTCAACCCTACAGTCCAAACTGCTTGCTAACAGCTGAATTTGTTGAACCTCTTGAAGTTGAAAAAGGCTAATTTTCCTCCAATTGACTTCCAATACAGAACAAGCTTCAAAGACAAGCAGAATCAATTCAGTTGCACCCACCTTCTTAGGAATCAAAGGCACAAAGGTGGCATTGAAACTTTTCTCAAACATCTGTTGAGAATAAAAGTTCAGGAAGGTTTGCACCAAGTCATCCTTAAATACAACCCAAAAAGCCTTAAAAAGGTCATTGTGTATCCATCTGGACCAGGTGTCTAATCAATAGCACACAGTCTGATCCCTTCAAGTATTTCATCCTTCTCAAACTGTCTTGTTAGCCAATCTTGTTCAGCTGTTGCAATACTTGAGACACCTTGAATGTCAAGGCTTGACCTTCACCTTTCTGTTTTTCCCAGTATAGATTCTGGTAGAATTCCAAATTGAATTCTTTATAGTCAAAGGCTCAGTGCTACCAACTCCATCAATATGCAAAGAGTCAATTGTACTGAATCTTTTGTGAGTTGTCGCCACCCTATGGAAGTACTTTGTGTTTTTCTTAATTCTTTGGACCCTAGATCTTTGTCTCCAAGCAATCTCTTCATTCCTGGACACTTCTTCACAGTGTTGTTAAAAGCACTGAAGTGCTCGCTTTAAGTGATGCGACAGGCTTTCGCTCTAATGCCTTGAAGCAAGGCGATGGTGAATAAGGGGGCACTTCTGGGGGAAGCATGCTTTTTTTAAAAGCGAGAAAAAGCTCGCTTGAGCGAATTAAGTACTAACTAGGGTTTTTCTAAAAAAAAAAAAAAAAAATACTAACGCAAGTTTTTCCAAAATTTTCCCTCCTTTGTGCAACTGCTGCTGAAGCGCAAGGTTAGTTTTTCTTCTTCTTTTTCTTCTTCTTCTTCTTCTTCTTCTTCTTCTCTTTCTGTTTCTCTGCTGCGCAAGGTAACTAGGTTTTTTTTTTCAATTTGCTGTTAGTAGCATTACCCTGTTTTTTTTCTTCTGATTTAAGATTCTCTGTTACTGTGTATGCTCTGTTTGTAAACTACTGCCTATGCTCTGTTACTGTGTATGCTCTGTTTGTAATACTACTGCCTATGCTCTGTTACTGTGTATGCTCTGTAATAATACTGCCTATGCTCTGTTTTTTTTTCTTTTCTTGTTTTGCTGCTCTGTTTTGTCTCTATTTTTTCCCCTTTTTTTTTTTGCTGCTCTGTGACTTCTGTGGCTGTTCTGTTTTTGCTAGTAGTAAGTTCTATTTTTTTATTCAAGTTCAATGACACAAAAAAGGGAACCAACTTGGGTGTTTGGAACTCCAATGAAGAGTAACACAAAAGTCAAATGTGTCTTTTGTGATATGACATACACAATGGACTATCTATATTTGTTTGATATGTTACTTCTATGGAGTTCTTGGTTATTTATCTATGCATATTTAAGATGTTTTGTCTTTGTACTAAATAGCGCTTTATTTGAAAAAAAAGTGTGTGCTTCGCTACACACTTCTCACTTCGTTGAAGCAAGCCCTCGTCGCTTTTTTCCGCTTCTCGCTTCCCAAAACACTGCTTCTTCATATTCCACAGCCAAATCAGCCTTCTGAATCTGTTCATCTTCAGTTAGTGGTCTCTGTATTTGGATAAGATCCAAATTACCAGCTTGTGACAATATTTATTTTTTGCTTCCTTCCAGTCTTTGATTTTCCTTTTATAAGACTCGGCTTGGAAGCTAGCTTGAAGTCTGTTCTTCATGATACATTTAAAGAAGTCCACCACTCCTGCACTCAACTCCTGAAACCCCCCACATAAAGCCACCATTTTCAAACTTAAAATTCCAATCCCCACAAGAAAACATAATTGGATTATGATCTATCCCAAATTTGGCAATACACTTAGGTTGATCTGTTGAAACATTTCATCCCACAGCAACAAGTAAAGGAATCTGTCAATCCTGGAAGCACATCTGCTATTTTCACCCCCTCTCCAAGTATAGGATCCCCCAAATAAATGAGGATCAACAAGAATAACCCATATTCAAGTGTTTTTTTGGTGTGCTTCAAAATTCTGTGAAAATAGGTTTCAACATGGATCTTTCCATGGCATGACTTGGATGATTCTGTGTCTCAAGTCTTAGGTATCCTCAACTATAGCAACACTGGTATAGCCTCATATCAGCATCAAATGCTTCCAGTATTGAATTGAAAAAACAAAACAAAGAGAAGTCCAATACTACTCACCAGAAGTCCAAAAAGAGAAAGACCTTCGTGACGAATTACATGAGACCGCAGAAGATTTGGGTCCTGATTCAAAAGAATCAGAATGTCTGTCCTGCATCCATTAGAATTTTTTGTAATAAGAACTTCAGAGGGGAACACAAGGTGCATGCACAAAGAACAAGAAAACAAAAAGAATCTACTTGCTGAAGGTTAATGTTATGGTCCATTACCCCATCAACACAAGCTTTTTGTCGGAGCTCTGCAAAATATCAACTATACTATCGAATATGCCCTCATTAACAAGATCCCTGCAACCATTAACATATTTTCAGTTCTATCACCCACAAACCATAACTCGAGAAAAGTTCACTTGCCAGAGAGTAACAGATCTAAAATTAAAACAATCATCTTCATGCATACAGGACAACCATTTCTAGAACAAAGGAAAAGCCTGTGATGCATACCTGAGTAGCCGAACTTGCTGGACCATCTGTAAGCTCTTACTCAACGTGCAAAACTCATGCAAAAAGTGTATCTAATACAATAGGAAAAAGAAAAAGAAGAATCAATAACCATATGACCATGAGACTACTACTACTCAGAGGTTTCCTACCCAAACAACAAAAAGGAAGCAAAATAATAGGTACATATCCGAATTTGAAGAAGATACTAACATGTGCTATGTAAAGAGTTAGTAGCAGTTAGTAGTAGAAGATACAAATGAAACTAGATGCTCATTCTTATAAAAGAGTTAGTAAATATGAAAAATAGCCAAGTCCGACAGAATCATGTTTCAAAAGACATGAAAAAAAATTGTCTCCACTAAGATTCTTTACCAAATTTTTCTTTGATTCTGCAGAAGTAGAAGGTGACCTCAACTTCGCAAATAATTCCTGAATAAAGGTATTATCATCTTTCAGGCGAGATACAACCTGTATCAAAATCAAAAGGTCAGTGGACTGTAAGCATGAGATTGAGCTTAAGTTACTAATATCTTACCATTGCATTGTTCAAACTGATTATGGAATTGAGATTTGCTATTGTTGCCTCATCCAACATTTGAGACAACACGACATCCTGAAATTAGTGACAAAACCAGTAAGTTCCATTCATGTTACATGCCAAAGCTTATAAGAGTACAAGATCATATTATACCTTTAGATAGCCAACTCTATAAGTTTGACGTATCTTTGAAAGGACTATCGAATCTTTGATAGGTATGGCCTATCCAAAAGGGGGGGAAATTATCAGTAAATTCAAGAACACTTGCATTTAAACACCTCTGTCCATATTACTCAGATATGCTCAGCTGGAAACAACTAAGGGGTCCGAAAATTTCATAAGATACCTCCTTATATACGACGTGCTCCTTCAAAAAACTGCGATGATGGATATGTGGTGCCTCTGGGTCATCTGTAGACCAAATTTCAGGTCAATTATTCCAGAAACAAACTCAAGAAGTAGCCGGATAAAAACTTTAAAATTACTTGAGGGGCGTAACAGCAATCCCTATTTTACAGATTACATGCATATCAAGGATCCTACTTGCGTAAAACTTGAAATTATTCACCAAAGAACAATGAAAACCAGAGGTCTCTAATACCAACACAAATAAGAATTCACACATTCAGCAGAAGATGAATTTAGTGAAGATGAGGATGCTTAAGTGGATGTGTGGGCACACTAGGAGAGATAAGGTTAGGAACGAAGATATATGAAGTAAGATGGGAGTGGCCTAAGTGGTGGACAAGATGCGGAAAGCAAGGCTAAGATGGTTTGGACATGTAAAGAGGAGCATAGATTCCCCAGTGAGGAGGTGCAAGAAGCTGACAGTGATAGGTTTAAGCCAAGGTAGAAGTAGACCCAGGAAGAGTTGCGGAGAGGTGATTAGACATGACATGACATGTCTTTAGTTTCCCGAGGACATGACCCTAGATAGGAAAACATGGAGGTCAAGAATTAGCGTAGAGGGTTAATAGGTAGTCGAGCAATTTCTCTCTGTCCAGTGGGAAAGCTTGGCTCTATCTTACAGCACCTTGTCTGCTCCCTCTTCTACTTGTCAAGATCATTATTATTATTCTATTATTATCTTATTTTTCAACTGCATTACTATTATTGTTGTTTTTACTTGGGTTATCAATTCTATTTTTGTTTGTACTTATCTTTTCTGCAATACTCTTCCACCATAGCTTTCTCTTGTATTTGTCAAACCTATTTTGAAAATGTTTTTCTTGAAACGAGGGTCTACTGGAATCAACTTTTAAACCTCACACAAGATAAGAGTAAGGAATGCGTAAACCCTATCCTCCCAAAACTCTATTGGTAGGGTCACACTAAGAATGTTGTTGTTGGATATTCTAAAGCATCACGAAGAATAGACAAGGAAAACCTATCAGTTGTGTATGGAGCACCAATAAACTTGATCGCTCATTTTTTTAATGAAACTTGATAAATCATTTACTCTAGTAGATAATGTCATCAAAGATCATTTCACTTTGTGTCATAAATTTCAACATTCCATGACCGCAATTTACAATGAATAAAGCCACGTCACAACAAAATGCATGTAATCTGTGGCTCAACTTCCAAAAAGTAAATGCAATACTTTTATCCTATTTAGAGCATTATATACATTTATCTACTTCAATCAAGATGGCATGAAGTTATATTGGGAAAGGTGGTGTGGCCTCCATGGAGAACAAGATGAGAGAACCGAGGTTGAGATGATTCGGACATGTGAAAAGGTGTGTGGATGCGCCCGTAACGAGGTGTGAGAGGTTGGCAGCAGGAGCAAAGCAAGATAGAGGTAGGCCGAATAAGAACGAACTAGGGGAGGTGATTAGACAGGATATGGCAAAACCTCATTTTACCGAGGACATTACCCTGAATAGGAAGATATGGAGGCTGAGGACTAAGGTAGAAGGATAGTAAGTAGATGAGTATTGTTGCACCTTATGTGGGAGAGGGAAAGGGCTAGCTTCCTCCTCTTCGCTTCTTAGTACTAGTAGTATTATTTAGCAGTCGCGCATTCTCTTGTTCTTCAATGTATATTATTATGAGTTGCTTCCTTGCTTTGTTTCTTGCTCTTTTTGCTACCATATTTGTCTAGCAAACCTGCTTCAAAAATTTTATCTTTCGAGCCGAAGTTCTATCGAAAACTGCCTCTTTACCCCAAAAAGTAGGGCTAAGGTCTGTGTACATAGTACCCTCTCCATACCCCACTTGTGGATTGGAATGGGTATGTTGTTGTTGTAAACAAGACGACATGGGAATCACCATAAGAGTAGGAACCCAATCTCAAGAAGATTTAATCCGAACCTAAACCAAAACACAGAGTCTCCATGGGGAAAACTAAGTTGTCCCACATTTTTTTTTGATAAGGTCAAAATTGCCCCATATTCAAGCTACAACAGTCCTTAAAGAGAAAGGAGAACCCTATCAAGATAAAAATGGATCATTTCAACTGGAAACAGAAAGTAGATGACAAACTTACATTCAAGGCATCCAACAATATCCAAAATCAACTCATCACCAAATATTTTTTCAAAGATCTGGGAACTATTGAGCAAAACTGCAGAAACCATAAAATCGTAAAGCTACTGAAATATAAGTATTAAACAAATATTGATAAAAAGCAGGCAATACTAACTAATTCCTCTAACTATTTTGAAAATGATGTGAAGACTGTCAACATTCTCCAGGGCTTCACAGATTCTGAATAAATCCATCAGCTTTCCGAAAAAATCTTGCTGCACGAACAACAAATATCAACTCAGACGATTCAATTGTAGAAACTGAAAACAAGAAAAAAGAACAAACGGTAGAAACAAGTAGCTTTTACTATGGAGAAATACTATGCAACTGACTTCTCTTTGATTCTGTGTTCCTTTTTTGCGTCTTTTTTTTTTTGGAAAGGGAGGGTGTTTGCCTTGCATATAGTGAAATAATTTACTGGGTGCAGGTAAAACAAACTTGTGTTTTCCTTGAGGATTTTTCCACAATAAGTAGCTAACATATCCAAAGCATCGGTGTTGTCAAAGGTGCACTTAAGCCCGAAGCAAAGCTCAAAACATGTTGAGCGGCGAACCCTTCGCGTCACTTGATGTGCGGTTCAATGGCGCCATCAAGGCTCTAAGACAAGCTTTTGCTTGTGATTGAGCATTTCCTTGAGAGGGGACACTAGACAATTGATATTTCACTTTATAATCAATTTCTTTGTCCATATATTGGTTATTCATGCTTATAATTATTAGTTTTGGACTAAAAATATATATATGTATTTTTTTCTCCATTTGCGCCCTTTTGCATTAAAGCCCGCGCTTTATTTGCGCTTAAAGCTTCAATGAACCTTAAGAGTTTTTTTTTCCTCTTTTCTCTTTTGATAACACTGCTAAGCGTTTCAATCTACGAAATCTAACAACAGTTCAAATTCTAGAATGCTGAAATGATAGTCACAAATACCTTTTAAAATAGAGGAAGTAAAATCCAAATTAATTCCGCAAATGAATTTCTTTTTATACCCGAAAAATCTCTAATATCCAGTGGCGCACAGTTCGAAACTCGATTGGATAATGGGCACACCCTCTACCCTTATCCACTTAAATATCATGTCTTTGGCTACAACGGGTCCGAAACAGCGACATGCACCTAACCCAAAAAACTCACACTACGCTCTTACCACTAGAGCGAAGCCTTGGGCCTTCTCGAATGAAAATTTTGTGGAATGGAACCAGTTGATGATTGCATGAGCCCTTTTTCAAGTTGTGCCTAAAGGTGGGATTACATGAAGACAAGATAGACAGAGTATTGGATAGCTTTTCTTACCTGACCACCACACAAGATGACCAATTTAAATGGACTTGAAAAATCATCTAGCAGCCATACTTTTTTAATGACAACTAGCAGCCATATTTTGATATCCCAACTTCTCAAATGAGACAATTTATTATGACTCATCATCATAAGTAAAGTTCCTTGCACAAAGTCAAACGTGATGTGATAAATAATTGATTCTAACAAAAAGAAGATGCATTTAAAATGTCTTCCTTCTTTTTTTTCCGAAACTGGTAACTTGTATTCCTCAGCATTAAGGGCAATGTTGGCCACCTCCAAAAAGTAGTAACAGATAAGGGAGGGAAAAAAAAGAAACATAAATACTTACAAAGAACCTATGAAACCACTAATTGGATTTCCTCTTCTATATTTTGTTCTTTACACCAAAAACCTAAGGAAGTAATTACTTTCCATTTAATCTTTTGTATTGAGCATTCTTTTTCTTCAAAAATCCTCTAATTCGTTTCCTTCCAAATATTCCACCAGATACAAGCAAGTATCATCCTCCACCACTTCTTTTGACTCTTGCTGCCCCCCTTCTGATCCAACAACTCAATAAGTCTGATGTGTGTTCTGGCATACACTTGTTTAGGCTAGCTAAATTGAAGAATAAAGCACATATTTGTGTTGTTACATTGCAATGCAAAAATAAGTGTTTGCTGGTTTCAGTGCCTCTTTGCATAGTTAGCATCTAGAGGCTATGTTGATCCCCTTTTATGTAATGCTTCATGAGTCAAATAGGCTCTCCTAGCTACCAACTAGACAAAACACTTCACTTTAGTGGGAGCCACACTCTTCCAAACAACACTTCATGGCCCTGTTACCCTTCAACCAGTTACCGATAGACCCCACTTATACAATCTGTTGAAAAAGAATCTTCCACCTGGGTGTTTTCTCCATAATAGACTGTTTGTTTCCAAATTAGTGCCTGGAAAGCCTTCTATCATATTTAGTAGTTCAATTACCTCTTCTATCTCCCAGTCATTTAACAACCTTCTAAATACCAAATTCCATCCTTGTTGAGACCACAACTCACTGGTTTTGCTATCCGGATGCACACTGATAGAACAAAGTCCAGGAAACAAACTTTGAAGAGATCCTTGACTAGTCGAGTCTTCTTTCCATAATAAAACCTTATCCCCTTCCCAACTTTAACTTGTATATTAACTTCTAGAGCTGGCCAAAAGCTTCTGATAGTCCTCCATACTCAAACTCCATAAGTGATTGTTACTTCACTTGAACACTATTCCCCTTCTTGGCCAAATTTGTGTTGTATCACCTCTTTCCATAGTGCATGCTCCTCTTGGTTGTACCTCCATAGCCACTTGCTCAGCAGACTTTAGTTCTGTAACTAGAGCTTCCTAACTCCCTAACCCCCACAATTCCACCCTTATTGAACTTCTGCCCATTTTACTAAATTGAAACTGCTCTCAATTTTATTTCCTTGCCAAAGAAAATTCCTTCTCAAAGCATCTAGAACTTTGATCTCCTCACCAGGTATAGGGTAAAGGGACATCACATAAGTTGGTAAGGAATCTAGCACAGAGTTTATTAAAGTGACTCTACCTCCCAATGAAAGGTATTGAGACTTCCAAAGTGCAAACTTCCTCTCAGTTTTCTCAATAATTCCATCCCAAATAGTAATTGCTTTATGGTTTACCCCCCTCCCCCTCCCCCAATGGGATGCCTAGATAGACTATTGGTAGCTTCTCTACCTTACACCTCAAGATATTTGCTAGTGTTTGTATCTGTTGAACTTCTTTTATAGGAAAGATACTGCCTTTTCTCCAATTAACCTCGAGTCCAGAACAAGCCTCAAAAACTACCAGAATCACCCTTAAATAGCATAATTGTTCATGGTCTGCTTCACTGAACACTATTGTATCATCGGCATACAGTATATGTGTCAACTCCATATTCTCATTTGCCATGTTTCTTAGTTTGAAGCCTCTGATCCAATTATTTAGTGACGCTTTCCTCATTAAACTGTCCAATCCCTCCATAACTATAATTAAAAAGAATGCAGATAGAGGATCCCTCTGTCTAAATCCTCCTGCTGGGAAAAAACCTGAAGGCTCTCCATTAACAAGGATGTAGAACCTGGTGGTTTTAATACAAAAGTCTATCCAACCAAGCCAACAAATTCCAACCCCATCTATCTAAGAGTGTTGATCAAGAACTTCCAATTTAAATGGCCATACGCTTTCTCAATATCCAACTTGCACATAAACCCCGTAACATCTCCTCTAATTCTAGCGTCAATACACTCACTAGCAATTAAAGTAGCATCCATTATCTGTCTACCTTCAATGAAGGCCATCTAATGTTTGTTCACAAGCTTGCTTATCACCCTCTTCAATCTCTTTACTACAACCTTGGCTATAATTTTGTACACCCTTGTGATCAAACTAATTGGTCTAAAATCTCTCAGATCATTTGCCCCCACCTTCTTTGGAATAAAAGCTACAAATGTAGCATTAAAACTTTTTTCAATTTTTTTTATGAGTGGTGGAAGTTGTGGAAGGTCAACATTAGTCCTCCTTTACAGTTTCCTAGAAAGTTCTAAAAAAACAATTGTGTAACCATCTGGGCCAGGTGCCTTGTCTACTGCACACATTTTGATCCCTTTTAACATCTCTTCCTCTTAAAACCTTCTTGTAAGCCATTGTTGCTCCTCCATAGTAATAGTTTGAACTTCAAAAATATTCAAATCTGATTGCCAACTTTCAGATTGTTTGTAAAGATTTTTTATAGAAATCCACAGTGGACCTCTTAATTTCCATAGAATCAGAGGACATAACCCCATCGATCATCAAAGAATCTACAGTGTTGATTCTCTCATGCGCAGTGGCCATTCTGTGGAAATACTTTGTGTTCTTGTCACCCCCTTTGTTCCACTGAATTCTGGATCTCTGTCTCTAATGGATTTCTTCATTTCTAGCCAACTCTTCATACTCCAGGGCCCATTGTGCTTTCATCAGTAACTCATCATCGGTAAGAGGTCTGGCCTCTTGTATGAATTCCAGACTCCCAATTTACTCCAAAGGTTGATCATTTCTAGCCCTCCAATTACCATTATTCTCCTTTCTCCATTCTTTGAGTTTTACTTTCAAAAGACTCAGTTTTGTTGCTAACTTAAAGTCTGCTCTTCCTGTCTTATTAAAAGAATTCCACCAGTCTTGTATTTTGGATTTAAGCCCTTCCACATTAAGCCACCATTTTTCCAACTTGAAATATGCTCTCTTGAAGACCTCATCCCCACATGACAACAAAATTGGGTTATGGTCAAAACCCAAACTATTCAAGGAACTCTGTATGATTTTATTAAACAACTTGTCCCAAGGAAATGAATACATGAGACTGTTAATCCTTGATGCATTTCTATGATCTGACCCTCCTCTCCAAGTGTAAGATCCCCCAAATAAAGGGGGGTCTACTAGCTCAGTTCATTGATACAGCTAGAGAAATCTATCATTGCTCCTGAAAGTTTGGTATTATTTGTCGTTTTTGAAGGGAATCTGTTAGTGTTGAATCGCCACAAACAACCCAAGGTCCTTTACAAAAGCTTTTCATTGCACCTAATTCTACCCATAACTCCTTCCTTTCATTTCCATCTCATGAAGCATATACTGCTATAAGAAACCAAGTGAAATCTACATTAATGCCGCTCAACTTGCAACTGCTCATCTGATTTCCACTCTCCACCATCTCCCAAGACCTTTTATCCCACATAATAATTATACCCCTTTTACTACCTAATGCCACCATCCAAATTCCCCCCATCAATCAATTACCCTCTAGCTATTGAATATGATCTCCTACTGCTCCCTTTAATTTTGTCTCCACCAAAACTATAATATCTACTCCCCCTTGTTGTAATCTACTCCTCACCAAATTTCTCTTGTCCTCCAAGTTAAGCCCCCTCACATTCCATGATAGGTTAGTGAGCTTCATTATAACTGAGTGTTTAGTTTCCTCCCCCTGCTTTTTTATTCACTCCTGGGCTCCTCTTCTTTGAATTTTTAGAAAAACAAGTTCCTCAACTCCTTCGGAACTCCCTGTTTCCCCCTTTTCTATCAAAATCGAAACAGAATTCTCTTCTTTATTTCTTTATTCCTTTCCTGGTCAATTTTTAGGAACAACACATTGGCTTCCTCTGTGCATCGTTCAAAAGCAGCTCCAAATTCTTGACTGAGCCTAGGATATTGCTCTGTACCGAGTGATGTGCCCTCTCTTCTTCTTCTTCTTTACTACAACCAGAAGCATCGCAAATAATAGGAGTTGGCTCCCCCGGTTGAACAAATTGTTGCATATTCCCTTGTTCTTCACTATCACTAATTTTATAATCTCTTCCCCCATTGTTGTTATCTAACAGTTCTACGAGCTTTTGTTCTTCTTCTCTTGATTTTTTTCCCTCAAGATCCTCTTGCTTCACTCTCTACCATCGCATTTTCTTCTCTGATAGCTTCTAGGTTGTTTCCTCCATATATTTTATTAAAGATCAGTTGTCCAGCACTATCTAGCTTATACTTCTTTTCTGGGGCTAAGTACTCTTGGGCCTGTACAAGAGGCCCAAATCTGATTTCAAATTTAAATGAGTCATGTGCAAGTCACAAGTCTCATTACACCTTTCCCCTCCAGTTGTCTTTCTCTTACAACCCACATGTTGTTTCTAACTAGAATCCCTTAATTGATGGGATTCTAGTACAGAATTACAGCTTGCACTTTAGATTATCCCCTGGGTAAAACCGTGTACTGGATTCAACCTTGTTTCTTCTCCGTTGGTTCCATAACCTGATTCTGGTGCTATTTCAAACCTGGGTTTGCACTCCACCCATATCGGAAAGTGGTAAGTAATTTCGTTCCATTCTATGGAGACCTCCTTGGGTATTTTTCTACCGTCGCTGGCCACCAGAATCCTTGCCCACTTCATCTGGTTTTTTAGCTCTGGTTCTTCTTCAGTTGCAATCCATCCTCCACAGACTCCTCCAATTTCTCGGAAGACTTTCTGAGACCGCAAGTGCAGGGAATGCCTACTAGTGTGATCCAAGTTTCTTTGATTGTTAAGGAGTTTGGGATTCTTCCTATAAAAGGGTTCCACCATTCCATATGGAAGCTGCAATTCTTCCATCTCCATTGCCGTTTTAAGGTTTGCTCTGCCATGTGTTTGTTTGGAAATTCAAACAGAAATGAGTCACCATTAAGCTCGTAGATGTTGACACCAAATGCTTTCTTCCAGTTTGTTGAGGACCACCTTCTGATGTCAGCAAGTGTTGGTTTTTCCTTCAACTCCTCTCTGCAATAACCAACTACACATCTCTTGAGTAGGCTATCTTCCTGATCATTCATTCTATCAGTCACTTTTATGTTGCCATTCCTACTCTTTATCTCAACAGTGCAGAGAGTTTGTGAGCCATTTACTCTCTTGTACAACTGCTGCAAAAGGGTACTTGACATCCATCACTCTCGGAGGAGGTATCTGTACCTTTCTCCTCTGCCATTTAATGAACCTTTCTATCTTTAATGCAATATCCATCCACCCAACACTCAATGTTAGCTCTGGAATGATTAAGCCAGACCTTCCCCATCCATTTAATGAGATTATGCTTATAAATCTCCCATGTTGATTGTTCTTTCTAGTGCAAAAATGGGCGGACTCCTTTTATGAAAATCTCCATCTCCTGATCTTTCGATGCTTTTTTCATACAAAAACATATCCACTCCATAGCTTTTCTGTTCACATTGGACCTTTGCATCATCTTCCTACTCCTTTCCACCCATTCATACCATTCAGACTTGCCATTTTCCCACCTTGTAATATCAAATTACTTAAACCCTGCGTTGAAATAGATCCTATGTCCTCCATCCTTAAAAATAGAATGAGCTAAAAAAGAAAAGAGAAAAAAGAGTAACCACAGAAGGTGATAACTCAGGGAGGTGAGAGAGAGGTTTTCCGGTAAGGAATGCCGGAAAAGTGTCAAGAAAAGATGTTTCTCCTTCCTAGGAAGTAGGAGAGAGAAGGTTTTTGGTTTTCATGCTTGAGAGCATTTGTTTAGCTCATTTCACATGTCTTTTGATAGATGTGAAATTGCTGCTATACCAGGGCCAACACTCTAAGAGAATTTTGGAAGCCAGTCTTAGCTTTTGTTCATATTTTGTATAGTGAATTATAATGAATGGCAATTGTAATGGAAACCTTCACCCTTGATGAAGATTCATTGATCCAGCTACAAATTAGTATGCACAACTGACAACTGAACAATTGACAAAGCTTACATCATGCAATATTAGTTCTGTCACATGCAACTGATCAGCAACACCACTCTCTACAACTATCTGCACAAGAAACAATTGAACAGCACTCTCAGAGATCCGGGATATGATTTGAAATATATACTCAGGGGTATCTTTCAACAACAAAACAAACAGGGTTTTACCATTTGGAATTTTGTTATACTGAAATTGGTCGAAAACCTTTCAATTTATTGTCATAGGTTTTTTTTCTTTGGAAGTATAGAAGCGCGGGGTGGTGTAGACAATTACTCTGGTGAAGACAAGTCTAACAAGTAACTCAGAAATATTAGAGGAAACCAGAAGTCCAGAACTTCTTATAACATAAAAGATGCACAAAGCAGGAAAATGGCAACACCTTTAATATCAAGGGAAGCGTAGATAGCTCAACTGGAGGCAGTTCTCTCAAGTCACTGCTGGCACTATGAAATGTCTCATCTGGAAATAACATCAAAAAGAAATGAACAGTAAACATATATATTGAACCATTTCAACAAAATTATTTAAAAGATACTAACTTGAGAGCACAAGAAATCCCAAGCAGCAGTAGTCCAGGAATGGAACCTTATTTAGAAGTATTGAATAGGTTTCCAGGAATGAAAAATGGTCCAGTTAGCAATACTTTCTATTCTTTTATGTTCCTTACTTCCTCGGAAAGATCCAGACTCTACTATGTAATTTTCTGGTTTCTTCAAGTAAGGCTGTCTAAGTGAACAAAGGGCACGAGGGTAACAATTTGTCCATGCGTTCAACAACAACAATCATGCCTCAGTCCCGAACAAGTTGGGTCGGCTAAATGAATCTTTACTGATCATGTTTCTCCATTTAAAATCATCTCTGTTAACTGTCTATCCATGTGTTCTACCAGTTTAAATTTATGAGGATACTCACTTTCCCCAGAGACATAAGACAGCCAGGAAGAAGTCTAATAGTATTCCAGTTCACATGACAAATCATTTTTTTAATTTGGTTATCTGCCTCAGACGTAAGCTTGCATATTGCCCAACTACGCCAGAGTATTAACTTGAATAGCCAATCTTTAGCATAAGGTATCAGGTATACTTGCTGTGGTACCTAGCAACCATGATTTATTCAAGACAAGAATGACAGCAACTGAAACTATTTTTCAAACAACCCTTGGTAATCTTTATTTTTTAATAAAGCAGCCAACCCTTGGTAATATAAAATTTTAAACCTAAATTTAGTGTTTGATTTTGAGTTGTGAACTGAAGCCTTGGTGACTTGATGCTACAACTCCAGAAAACAATCTTGTTCCAATTCTAAACCAGAAACATATTGTGAAAGTCAGGTGTAGCTTGTTCATTTGTTCAACTGAAAAGTATGAATAAACATCTATGCATGACAAACACAGGTGTGGTTGTTCCCCGGCAAGTATTATCTATTACTAATGGCCAAAATAACTAAGCATCGAAATGGTAAGATGCTCTGTTAAACTAATGGATACAAAATATTTTTAATATAAGTAGGATGTAGAGACTTACAATTAAGGCTACTGAATTGCATGTTTCTCTGCACACTACAGATGCTGTCCCTACAGAGAGAAAAAAGAAAAGGCAGAAGATGTTATTTAGATGATCATTTGTACCACCTCCTGAAAATCTGGAAAATAAACCTCAAGAAAAATAGATTACAACCAAGAAAAAGTGGGTGAGACGCTAGAAAATTATTTCAAGACTTGCCATATGTATGAGCAGCCAGTGGTCTCTTGAAAACTAAGAGCCAGTTCAGTTGAATACTCCGGATCCCTCCAAGAAATAATTGTATCTGAGAAAAAGAAAATACTTCCCATTAAGAAGCTATATAACAAGACAACAGTAAAATCGTGAAAAGGAAGAATGACAAATAACTACACTTAAGAATACCTTCTTGCTTACGGTAGATATCCTCTGCACTGATGCGGTGCATAAGCAACGTTTCATGCTCGTCTTCATCAGTTACAAGTAAACCTGGTTCTTCCGATCTCTGCATCATAGAGTCCCAAGTTCTAAATATGGGGGTATTCATATTTAAGATTTTTGCCAAGAGAAAGCAAAAGGTACCAAGTTCTTGCAAGTCTTCCAGTAACGGTTACCTCTAGATAATCTACAGTTACATGCCCTGTTCCCTGGTCATCCCACTTCCCATCATCATTCAGACGATAGACCTTTACACGCTGCACAAGAATGATATGAAGTGTAAATTACAAAATAAGCTGATCACACAAAGAGAGAAAGAAAGAAACTATTTACATAAAACTTTATACAGACAGCTAAAGAAAATTCTTTATAATTCAATTAATCGACAACAGTTTGAATCCCAAACTAGTTGCAGCCTGCTGTATGAACCTCCTTGAAGCAATCCATCCAAACACAAATTAATTTATCAAGTTAAAATAGTTCAGAGAAAAATAGATGCTTTGATATCTCTCATAGACGATCAGAATAATTTTTTTGAAATGACGATCAGAATATTTTTATCCAATGTTCAGATGCAAAGCAGACAAACTCAGAACACAGAACAATTTATTTGCACATTTTTTTTAGCAGAAAGCCATATATAGTTACAAACAGTCTTCTGGAAAGCAAAAAGTGCAAGGGAAAGACAAGGCCTGAAGACATTAAGTGAGAATCGAAGAACAAGCTTGATAAAATGAAGTGCCAACTAAAAGAAAACACAGGATAACTGGCATGCATGAATTAGTAGTTATAACAATTAAAAAAAACACAATCAGTTTTTTTAGGTAAATAAACAAAATAACCACATATGTTTGGTTAGAAAGCAAACAGCATGCATTCCTTACACAATAAGATGAAACATACAACAACAACAATGATAACAACATACCCATTGAGATTCCGCAAGTAAGATACGGGGAGGGTAGGATGTATCAGACCTTAACCCTACCTTTATGGGGTAGAGAGGTTGTTTCCGATAGACCTTCGGCTCAAAATAAAAGTTTTTGAAGTAGGTTTGCAAGAAAATATGACAGCAGAGGAGCAAGAGACAAAGCAAGGAAGCAACGGATAGTGATATACATTGAAGAATAAGAGAATACACGACTACAAAATAACACTATTAATACTAAGAAGCAGAGAGGAGGAAGCTAGTCCCTTGCCTCTCCCACACAAGATTCGGCAATACTCGGCTACCTATTAGCATTCTACCCTAATCCTTGACCTCCATAGGCGCATGTCTTCATCAGTCTTAATAAAGTTGTGTCATATCCTATCTAATCACCTCCCCTCAGTTCTTTTCGGCCTACCTCTACCTATCCTAACTCCTGCTACAACCAACCTCTCACACATTCTTACCGACGCATATGTGCACCTTCTCTTCACATGGACGAACTATCTCAATCTCACTTCCTTCATCTTGTTCTCCATGGAGGCCACACCTACCTTGCCTCGTAGAACTTTGTTCCTAATCATATCTCTCCTAATATACCCACAGATCCATGTGAGCATCCTCATCTTCGCAGACCCGCACTCTACCCCATACAACAAAGTTGGTTTTACCACCACTCTGTATAACTACCTTTAAGCTTTGGCAACACATTCTTATCCAAGAGCACCCTTGAGGCGAGCCGCCATTTCACCCACTCTGATCCAATACAATGTGCAAAACCCACCGAAAAAAAAAAACCTAAAAACCCATAGAGATCTTCAGGTGCTTACCTTGAGGCTGGAATTAGACGGCCCTCTCTTTTGTAAACGATAAGAAGGCTTCAAAAGAGAGAAACTCAGAAGAAATTTGGGTGGCCAAAAAAAGCTTCTAGGTCAAATCAGAGAAAAAGAGGGTCAGAGAAGGTTTTGAGTGGTCCGAAATAAGATCCGGTTCACATTGGAAGAGAGAGAAGGTCGGAAAAGGGTTCAGGCATGTGAGCATGGTCCTACCAGAACAGTGGAAGAGATGATCGAAGAGAAGGATAGAGGATAGAGAAAGCCGAAAAAGGGCTTTTTGGAGCTTACCTCGAGATGTGGGCATAGGAGCATAGTGGATGCATTTCAATTGCAATGTACAACTTTCAATGTGATGACTTCCTTCAAAACATCTCTTAATTCTTTCTTTCAATATAGTCCAAGCTATACAAAGAAAAAGGGGAATAGCACTCCAAGTCTTCTTTAAGGATACTTCTGGACATACAATTTTCCCACTCTCTAACCCATTCCTCAACTTTTTAGTACTTGCCCATTGGATTCCAAAATTAACCATGAACCATTGGATCCATAATTGCCAAGTAAACTCGCAATGCACAAAAATATGATCCATTGATTCACATGATCTCTCATACAAGTAGCATCCTTTACACAAGATCCAACCCCTTTTCATCAAAATTTATTGTGTCAGACGTGCTCAAGAAACACTAGCCCACCAAAAACATGTAACTTTTATTGGAATTGAGGTCTTCCATATCGTCTTCCAAGGTCACTTTCGTATTTTTACTAATTTCTCAGCATTGAATACTTCATACCATGAACTGACGATAAAAGAACACTTTTTTATTAGCTTCCAAGAACAGGTCATATTCTTTTTCTAACATTAACTCTACTGATTGCATCTTCTGAAGAATAAATCACCTTCTTGCATTTCCTGTCAAAGTGGTTCCTTTTGATTGGAAGTCTCATCCTATATCAGAAAACATGTTTGCTAAACAAACTTCAAAATTGTAAGACAATCAATATAGGTTAGGAAATGGATCTTTCAGCAACCCAAAACACTCTATTACCTTTCCAAAGTCTAATCTTCTTCTCATTGTCATCATCAATCTAACATACCTATTGAATTCTTCGAAAGGTTACAAATCTACCTCCAAACAGCTACTTCATATGGTGCTTTAACTGCCTTAGGTGCAGGAATCCTCTATCCATATTTATCCCCTACCACAACTTTCTCATAGGTTTTTTCCCATCATTTAACCATATCCATTTGCATAAAAAACTTTGATTGTGAGATCTAAGATTTCTAACTCCAAGCCCCCCGTCCTTCTCCGCCTTACTTAATGATACTTCATCTTCCATAGGAACTACCTTCTAAACTGTCTCTGCATTCTCAAATTCCCTTTCAACAGACCTACTCTACTCTTTCAATTTACTTTTGAGGGCTTACAACTTACAGGCAAGGATATAATCTGGCTTCCCAGATAAAGAGAATGAACTCCACCAATTTGGACTCTATCTTTGAAACCTGTGATGCTCAACCACCAGTTTTCGGATTTGAAGTATCTCTTGTTCTTGATCCAACTACCCCCTTGTAATGAAACAGGAACATGATCGGATGCCAATCTTTGTAGGGTACTTTGTTTTATGTTATTGAAGCTAGTATCCCACTCTTCTGAAATCATAATTCTATCAATTTTGGCGGCTCCATCTTGAGTATCCCCTTTGAACTAAGTGTATCTCCCATCTTGTAACGATAGATCTATCAACTTAAGATCATTTTTATTTTATTTTTGATAACCGAGAAATCCGTCTGTGACCCGCCCTTTGGACCAATCACGGTCTTCTAAACTCGGTGGATAATGGGCCCGCCCCTCTACCCTTCTCCACTTAAATACCGGGCTTCGCTTTGCATGGTGTGGGGCTTGTGAAAACTCCACCATCCCCAAATTTCTCCTCCTAGCATTCCTTTTCTCTGATATGAATCTAGTAGTATTAAAATCTCCACAATCAGCCCATGGACCTTCCACTAGACCTCTAATATCAGTCATTTCTTTCCACACCTTCCTTCTTTCAACATAACAATTAGGAGAATAAACTCCAGTAAAGTGGCAGGCAAAAGAGAGCTTCAAATTTGTAGGTTAAAGTGTAGGATCGAATCTCTAGTATCTCCCCATTCCATATTCTACTATCCCAAAGCATTAGGATTCCCCCTCAAGTGCTACTAGCCTCTAGTTGAGCAAATTTAATCCATCTACCACCCCAAATTTGTTTAACGATATCATAAATGTCCCCCTCCAATTTAGTTTCCCAGAGGCAAATGATGTCAGCCTTCCAGTCCACCATCATCTGTACAATACTCCTTTTATCTCTGTTGTTCAACCCCCTTGCATTCCAGGAACCTAGTTTGAACTGCATAGATCCAAAGCTAGCATCTTCCTCCCCTTATTTCTATTCCCACTGCTTTTATATTTAACATCAAAAAAAAAAAGCTTTTGAGTTCTTCCACACCTTTGAACCTTCCTTTCTTACACACACTATTTATCTATATCTTTCTTGCATGCCAGCTGCTATCAACCTGTAAGAGCAGTTCCTCATGTCCTTGGATATCAACCCCAAGAGTTTGCTCAGCTTGACTAAATTTTGTTGAACCCAAACAGAGTTGTCTCTCTCCCCCTCACCTATGCTTTGATCCTGTTGTACAAGCAGAAGTGCCACCTCTTCCACCTCCCAGCTATATGAAATGGTAATCACGTTCTGCTTTTCGATCACCGCTAAATTCCCCCCTTCGTTTAAATTCTCTTCAAATCTGTCCTCTTGCATGTTCTCTCCCCTCAAAACTTCTTGTTTAATTGTATCTTCCGCAATTAGCAAAATCTGGTGTATCATAAGGGATTTGCCTTTTCTTTTAATTCCTGCGGATTAAGATCAGTTTTTCCACCAATTCTTCACTTTGATTCACCACTATAATCTCTTGCACAGTGTTTTGTTCTATGTCTTGCATGACTGGAAGAGAGATGTGGGATTCCATGTCTTCAAGAAGACTATCCCTATTGAGTATGGGATTAGTTGAATTTGTTATTTTGTTAAAAATAACAAAGCTTGCCTAATCAGGCCCATTTTCCACTTCAATTAAATACCCTTTCATGGCCTCTCTAGGCCCAATTTAGAGCTCTTCATTAAAGAAGGCATGCGACTCTCACATGACTTATTTGAATGCCCCTTTCCAGCGGTCATTTGTACATTCCCCACATGTTCTTCTGTACAAAAATCCCTTAAATTTAGGAATTTTTGTATAGAATCACAAAGATTGACATTACTTTGTTTTACCCTCTGGTTCAAAGTTTGACCTGGATTTTTTTTTCAGTGGAATGTCTTCTACGTGGTACAACATGCCTTTTCCGGCAACATTTCACCTCACTTTGCTTTCGGTCCATATAGGGAAGTGGTGTCTGATTCCTTCTCATGCTATTGACACCCCTTGTGGTATGTTTCTGCCGTGTCTTAGACAAGGAGACCCTTTGTCCCCTTTCCTATTTATCATTGCTATGGAAGGGTTGGACAGTTTGATGAGTAGAGCTTCTCTAGACAGCTGGATTAGGGGTTTCAGATGCAAAAACAGGGTTAATGAGGTGATGGATATGACTCATTTATTGTATGCTGATGACACAATATTTTTTTGTGAAGCAGAGCAGGAACAACTCTGTCACATCAGAATTATCCTAGTAATTTTTTAGGCATGCTCTGGACTAAAGGTAAACTGGAGAAAAAGTAGCATTTTTCCTATTAAAGAGGTCCAACAGATTCAAGCTTTGGCTAATATATTGAAGTGCAAGATAGAGAAGTTGCCTACCGTTTATCTAGGTCTGCCATTGGGTGCTAAACATAAAGCAGTTAGCATCTGGGATGGTCTAGAGAAATCAGAGACGAGACTGCACTTTGGAAATCCCAATATCTATCCTTGGAGGGGGGGGTTTGATCAATTTTATTTGAGACTCTTGCCAACATATGTGATGTCACTTTTTCTCATTCCCGGTAAGGTAGTCAAAGCTATAGACTCATTAAGGAGAAATTTCCTTTGGCAAGGTAACAAGATTGAGAAAAGCTTCAACTTAGCTAAATGGATGGCAGTTCAACAGAGCAAAAGATATGGGGATTTGGGAGTAAGAAACCTAAAGATACACAACAACAGCTTACTTACCAAATGGTTGTGAAGATACAATTTGGAAGATCAAGCTCTATGGAAGGAACTCATTCAACACAAGTATGGTCAGGAAGGTCAATGGTGTTCAGAGGAAGTGACAAAAACATATGGTGTGGGAGTATGGAGGACTATAAGAAACCTATGGCGGGCTTTCAAAGACAATGTAAGGATAAAGGTTGGCTGAGGGAACAAGGCTTTATTTTGGAAGGAAGACTGGACTGGTCAAGGGTCCTTGGAAAATTTATTCCCTGGGCTGTTTTCCATTTGCCTGAATCCTGATAACAAAATACAAGAGGTTTGGTCTCCACAATGATGGAATTTTCTTTTTAGGAGATTTCTTAATGACTGGAAATAGAGTGGGTATCAAATATGCTAGCTTTGATTGGAGATTTTCCTGGCACAAGGCATCATACTGATGGTTAATTCTCTGTGAACAGAATGTATAAAAGGGATCTAGCCACAATTGCAGGGAAGAAATCAGGGCCATGGAGTGTTATATGGAAGAGTGTAGCCCCTACTAAGGTGAAGTGTTTCACTTGGTTGGTAACCAGGAGAGCTTGCCTGACACATAATAAACTTCAAAAGAGGGGAAGAATTATTGCCTCAAGATGTTATCTTTGTAAAGAGTCTCTAGAAACCAAGAACCACATGTTCCTCCACTGCAAAGTAACAACACAAGTATGGGCTCTTTTCACCAATTTAGCTAGCCTAAATTGGATTATGCCAGAACATACAGCAGACCTACTAAGTTGTTGGGTCAGAAAGGGAGGTAGTAAGAGCTAGAGAGGTGGTGGAGAACAGAGAATTTTTGTAGGGAAAGAGTGCACTATAGAGAAGATTAAGTGGAAAGTAATTACCACTTTTGGTTTTTGGTGTAAAGAAATGAACATAGAAGAAGAAATTCAACTAGTGGATTTCATAGGAGCTTTGTAAGTAGTCCTGTTTTCTTTTTTTTGTTGTTGTTTCTATGTAACTAACACTTTTGGAGGTGGCCAGCATACCCCTTAATGCTGAGGAATACAAAGTTACCAGTTTAAAGAAAAAAAAAATCTCACCCATTTCATGTGGTTCATCAACTCTGTCTCCTCTTCAGCAGCTATCCAACTACCACGAAGTTGTCCAATTTCCTCAAAACAATTGGTGCATCCAAAGGTGTAGAGGAACACCCAGGACTTTCATCCAAGTTTCTTTGTGTTAGAATAGGAATAGGTTTGTACAATCATATTAGAAAAGGAATATGTTTATACAATCCTATTAGAATAGGAATAGGAATAGAAATAGGAATATTAAATAGTATCCTACTTGGTAAAGGATTGTATTCTAGGGTCTATAAATAGGGTCTCAATGTAATAATGCACACAACAACAATTCAATAATATTTTTCTCTTATATTTCTCACATGATATCAGAGCCTCTACGATCTTGGCAAACAATCAAAGAGCTTCCGCTGCCGGCGGGTGGCTATTATCCATATATGTCGCCTGTCCGGCCAACGATTATGTTAACAAAAGTTGGGTCACCGTGTATCTTTCCGGTGACTATTTTCTCATATCTAATTTGTGTAGCACCATGCCATAATTCCGGTGACTACTTTCTTATATCTAATTTGTGTAGTACCGTGCTATCATTCCGGCGACTACTTTTTCATATTTAATTTGTGTAGCACCATGCTATCATTCCGATGACTACTTTTTCATATTTAATGTGTAGCACCACGCCATCCTTCTGGTGACTACCTTATTTTTGCATATCTTATTTGTGTAGCACCGTGCATCTCTCCGGACTACTTTTCATATTTAATTTGTGCAGTACCGTGGATTTTTCCGAACTATTTTCTCATATCTGAGTTGCATGGCATCATATGTCTTTTCAGTGACTCCTTAGATTTGATTTGCATAGTTCCATTTGTCTTTCTGGTGACTCCTCAAATCTGATTTGCGTAGGGTTGTGCCATCATTCCAACCCATCCCGTATAATTTTTCTTTTTCAGCAAGGTCGTGCCATCATTCCAACCCTACCCATATTATTTCTCTTTTTCAATGGGGTAGTTCCATCAATTCGAACTATCCTATATAATTTCTATTTTCTAGTTGGGTCGTGACATCTTTCCGACCCTACCCATATAATTTTATTTCTTAGATTGTGGGCATTTTTAGCCATCAAATCTAATACTCCGGCATATGAGCATGTTCCGACCAATTTTTCGGTGACTTGTCTAATATCGACTCGTCTATTGATTCCAACATGATCCATATACTTTATACTAGATTTTGAGCACTTACAACGACCGCTGCATTGTGAAGAAATCTATATGGAGCAACCACCTAATTTTGTGGGGGAGTTTAGTAGCCTTGTATGTTGATTACGTAAGTCATTCTATGGTCTGAAATAGTCTTTGCAAGCTTGGTTTGGGAAGTTCCAACACTGTAATTTTATCACTCTGTTTTATCGACATTATGCATCAAATTCATTATTTCATGAGAAGACCAAGCACATTAAGATTGATTGTCAATTTTGTAAAGTCGAGTGATCAACTTGCAAATATCTCACCAAGCCCCTCATCAGTCATCGTGTTAATTACATTTGTAACAAGCTAGGTACATGAACTGCATGCACTAGCTTGAGGGGGAGTGTTAGAATAAGAATAGGTTTGTACAATCCTATTAGAATAGGAATATGTTTATACAATCCTATTAGAATAGGAATAGGAATAGAAATAGAAATAGGAGTACTAAATAGTATCCTACTTGGTAAAGGATTGTATTCTAGAGTCTATAAATAGGGTTTCAATGTAATAATGTACACAACAACAATTCAATAAAATTCTTCTCTTGTATTTCTCACACTTTGATTATCGTGGTGTTTGGAAAGCAGCCAAGCACCGAACTCCACCATTCTAGGTTAAAACCTATGTTTTTCCACTTCCATTGGCCTTGCAGTGTCTGTTCTGCCATGAACTTATATTTCCATAAAGCTCATATATGTTGACCTCAAAAGTCTTCTTCCACTTAGATGATGACCATCTTCTGATCTCAGACAGAAGGTTTTTCTTTAATTGCCTTGGCCAAATAACCGACTAGGCACCTCTTAAATAGTCACTCATTTTGCCTATCTGCAGTGCTTTCCACCTCTATTTCTCGAGGGCCCTTTGAAATTCATTTACTATCGCACATAGCCTTTGAATATGGATAGTTGGATTCTAGTAGTCTTGAGGTATTGGCCAGTACCTGTCTTTTGGAGCATTTAATGAAATTCTCTATCTTAAAAGCCAAGTCGTACCATCCAGCATTCAAGACTGGTTCTGGAATAATAATTATTGATCTTCCCCCCGCATTTAAGAAGATAATGGTGATATATCTCCCATATTCATTATGTTTCCTCGTACAAAAGTACTCTTCTTTTCTGTCAGCAAACTTCCACCTCTTTGTGCTCTTCTATTGAAGAGTTGATGCTTCTCTTAGCAAGAAACATATCCAGTACATAACATTGCTGCTAACAGTTGATCTTCTCATCATCCTTCGACTCCTCTCCACCCATTCATACCAAACAAATCCATCTGAACTCCATTCAGTAACGTCAAATGATTTGAATCCCGCATTGAAATATATTCTATTTTCCCCATATTTGTCGAAGAGCGGGAACAGAAAAGAAAAGAAAGTGGACTATGGCAGAAAGAGATAGCTGTGAAAGAAGAAGAGAGATGGTAGTTCTCAGGCGACCTACCAGAAAGAGGGTTCTCTCTCTCTCCTAGTTAGTAGAGGAGAGAGTTTTTGGGAAATGTGCTTGAAAGCATATATGTGACTTGTATCAATCTAGAAAGATTGAGGCAAATTTGGGGTTATTTGATATTATATTAATATTATATCAATATTTAATTTCTTTTTTTATCCATCTATGTATAATATTGATTGAAATTTGAATATGTACATTTTAATTTAATAAAAAAATTAATTAAAAGTTTAATAATAAAAATTTCATTTTTTTCCCTATAAAATAATCTTAATATTAAAAATGCATTGATACTTGTCATTTTTCGTAATTTGGGTCTCAAAAGTAATTCTACAATTTGCTTATCAAAAGAAGTTTTCAAATAAATTAGCCAAACACAAATTGTTTATTTTTTCAAAAACACTTTTCTAAAAAATTAATATAAAAAAGTGCTTCTAAAAATAAACAGTTTTTAGCGGCAATGCCAAACAAGCTCTAACTAGGAATACTATCAAGGACATTATTTATTAGGGTCAGGAGGCATAAAAAGATATTGCCTTTGCCTGATAGCTAAACTTTCTAAAGTTTTCAATAACCCCATTCCAAACTCCACTTGACTGACTTTTGCACCTGCGTGTAACCCCAAATAAGTAGTTGGTAGTGAGCAACATCTGCCAACTCTCTCAAGTTAGGGATGCATTAACTAGGTATTCCACATTTTTTGACATAATGATAGGGAGACAAAATAAGACCTCAAAGATCAATAGGGTGAGATTCAAGTATTGCACTTGGAATGTTTTTGCACCACAAAAATTAATGTATCATTTGAATAAAGCAGCTATAGGATGGAGATTGAATTCCATTGTTCTCTACCTACATCAAAATCCTTCGGTCATTACCATTGATTTGTTTTCTCAATCATTTTCTAAGTCCTTCCTTGGCAATTATCAAGGATGAAGAGGAAGGTTTGAAAAATGATCACCCTGCCTCTCTTTTGAGCAGAGAAAAACCCCACTAAAGACTTGTTGATCAAAACTGAAAATTTGACTGTGGAGATACTATATCTTATCCATCAATTCTTGTATCACATCTTTCTTAGCATGGATATAAAATATGACTGGCTTAGATGGTCAAAAGCTTTTTGAATGTCCAACTTGCATAAAATGCCTGCTTCACCACTTTTAGTTCTCCTGTCTAGAACTACATTGGCAATAGGGGGATGCATCAGTAATTGTATGTTTTGAATAATAGCATTCTAATAGTTGGAAACAAGCTTGTCAACACTTTTTAGAGCCTTCTTTCTAGAAGCTTTGCTGCAATCTTGTAGACAGTGCTAATGAGGCTAATAAGTTTATAATTGTGAGAAATATAGGAGAAAAATACTATTGAATTGTGTATCTATATTATTCATTGAGACCCTATTTATAAACATAATATTAGACTTCTTTTCCAACTAGGACACTATAATACAATGTTTTTCTAAGTAGGATTCTATATACTATTTCGATTTCTTTTCTTATGCTAAGTAGGATTATATATATTATTCTTATTCCTATTCCTATTCTGACACTCCCCCCAAGTTAGTCCATACAAGTCATATGTACCTAACTTGTTACAAATGTAATTAATATGAGGACCCATGAGGAGCTTGGTGAGATATTTGCAAGTTGATCACTCGACTTCACAATATTGACTAATCTTCTCATGAAATATGGGATTTAATGCATAATGCCGATAAAACACAGAGTGGTAAATACGGAATTACGGTGTTGAACTTCCCAAACCATGCTTGAAAAGATTGTTTCAGACCATAGAGTGACTTATGTAATCACCATACAAGGCTACTAAACTCATCTTGAGCAACAAAACTCAGAATGATGGCACGGCCCTACTAGAAAATATAAATAATATAGGTAGAGTCGGATTGATGGCACAGCTTTACTAAAAAAGAAAAATTATATCGGTAGGGTTGAAATGATGGCACGACCCTACACTAATAAGAAAATAGTAACTAAAAAGAATGGTGTTGTGCGAATCAAATATGAAAAAATAGTCACTGAAAAGATGACACAGTACTTACACAAATCGGATATGAGAACGTAGTCATCAGAAAGATGGCATAGTGCTACACAAACCAAATATGAGAAAGTAGTCACCGAAATGATGCGCAATGCTACACAAATCAAATATGAGAAAGTAGTCCGAAAAAATGCATAGTACTATGCAAATTAAATATGAGAAAGTAGTCACCGGAAAGATGCACGGTGCTATGCAAATTAGATATATGAAAATAGTCACCGAAAAGATGCACAATAACCCAACTTCTGCTAACATAATCATCGGCCAGACGGGCAGAATATATGGTAATAGCCGCCCACCGGCAACGGGAGCTTTTTGATTCCCTACAAAGATTATAGAGCCTCTGATACCATGTGAGAAATATAAGAGGAAAATATTATTGAATTGTGAATCTACATTATTACATTGAGACCCTATTCATAGACACTACATTAGACTCCTTTTCCAACTAGGCCACTACAATATAAATGTTTATCTAAGTAGGATTCTATATACTATTTTTATTTCTATTTCTATTCCTATTCTACATAGGTTATATATATTATTCTTGTTCCTATCCCTATTCTAACAGTAATCTCTAAGCTCAATCCACATAATGGACATCAGAAGACCTCTTCTTTGTAACATACCTTGAGTTAGGCATGCTTTCCTTACCACCAAACTAACAAAAAAAACATGATACCTTTGGTGGAACTTTAACTTTCCAACACTTGGCCCTGGTCTGAATTTCCCTTAACTTCTATAGGGCCCTAATTAGTCAGAGTCCAACTCGTGTCAATATTTGAATTAAAGTCATCCACATAATTTGGCACGCAGCTGCCGGAGGAAGGGATACCTAGTGTTAATTGTTTGGCTCAAGGTATTGGACTTGACACCCGCTCTGCTAATCTTCAAACGAAGAGAAATCAAATCTCCAACCTACCTAGGCTTTACATAAACATACCTGTTATAAAGATTTCGTAGCCCGATCACCAATATCAAGCTCTATCATTGCTACTGATACCAAATTAGAAGATATGATACATATCCTAGCCCTTTGAAGGTGAGACCTATTCCATGTATCCTCATCAACATATATATAGCCCCCAACTAGATCTCCAATTATTCATTAGGTATTTATAGCTCGTGCATGTAGTGGAATACCAAAAGCCTAAGCCCAACGCGGTTTTGAACCCTTATTCATCCACTCTGAGCCAACTATTGATGACCACCATTCTAGTGACAATTTCCTTCTATTTCACAACCACGCATCTGCTTTGATTATAGTAAATTCTTGCCTCAATTGGAAGTCAAAGAGGAAAGCATTGTATTTCAAGGTTCTTATTATGGGACAACACTAATCTGTCATCTATTAAGGAACCATCTTGTATCGCGTCAGTGTTGCACGGATATTGATGGAACATGCTAGTTCACCCTCTTAATCCTTACATAATGACAATCATTAAAGTTCTGGAGAACATTATAAGTGTGAACTTACATATTCCATCCTCATCTTTTGCAACGATTCTCTTTTACCTGAGATGTTTAATGATGGTCAATAAACTTTCTTTATTTTTGGCAATTGACTTGAGCCTTGGGGTTTGCTCCCTTTCAAGGTCTCAAGTTCGAAACTCACTGGGTGCAAACAATTTCTGAGGGCCATCGGACTAGGTAAAACCTGAATTAACCGTGGTGCACTTGCGGGAAACTCCTTGCCGAGGGCCTGTGCACCCCCGGGATTAGTCGGGGCTCAAAGAGACTCGGACACCCGGTGCAAATCAAAAAAAAAAAAAAAAAATGCTAGCCAAGGAAGGACTAAAAGAAAAGTAGTTTTTAGAAAGTAGACTAGGCCTATTTCCCGAGCCCCCCCCCCCTTCTCTCTTTGCTCGTTTTTTTTTTTTTTATGACAAGGGAAACCCGCAGCCGCTACCCTTTGGGTGCGCACAAGGTAAAACCCCCGCTCCTATGCAATAGCTCGCAAACCACATAGGAGAGATAACCCGCACTAGGCAAGCCTGGTGCGACGAGCTAGACCCAGAAGGCAAACCCCTTGCTTTCGCTGGCAAGGGGTTTCGAACTTGAGACCTCCAACATGGAAGTCCCAAGCTCAAACCACTGGGCCACCCCGAAGGGTTTCTCTCTTTGCTTGTTTTAAATCCCCCCCCCCCCTTTTTTTTAATTGTTAAATTTCCCCCTTTTGGTGCAATTACAATTCAAAAAGTAAGTTTTAATACTTGGTGCTTACAAGTAATTAAATTCAACTAATCCAAACAAGCTCACATACCCATAGAGGATGGAGTGGCCAAAGATGTTGCTAAGGAGATAGAGCAATTTTCGGGTGGGTAGAGTTTAAGTTTGTGAAATTGGGTTTAGAGTTTAAATGGATATTGAGAGGTTTCCGTTTGAGAAACTCTAAAGAGATACTGAAGATAAGAGGCACCAATAATTGGAAATGAAAATCGTAAATGGTGGAGTGGGTTTTGAAGAAGGGACAGGCTTAAGTGAAATGCCCTTATCTCCTAGATTTAATAAAATTCCAAAAAATGGAAAGATGAACATGTTTGGCCTTGGAACCCAACTGTAAATAACATTACCATGACATTCAGAGGAAAGCAAAAGAAGTAAGAGAATATAACATATCCATCATAATGAGAAGTGATTAACATCCCCCTAACAAATCCAAGTTTTGTTTCAACCATTCAAATCAAGTGTCTTACATTATATCTTTCCTTAAGTTTGGACAATTCATGACCCGAAAGAAAAGAAAAGATTATCATTCCAGAGAAAGTTGTAGAATGATATGTCAGAGAAATGATCATTAAAAGATAAGATGAAGGGGATCGTAGCATGGGAAATAAGAAGAATGAAGGAGGGAAAGAAAAAGTGGGCGTTAGAGATCTTTCTTCTATTTCATTTTTTGATGTTCTAAATTCTAGTAGAGACAGAGACATTTGGTCAACTTCTTTCTTCTACTCTTCCAATAATTATGTCACAAGACAATTATGGAAACAAAAAAAATTGCTTAAAATGTGAACCTCTAAGAACATGATGCCCAATCTAAGCTAGGGACCAATTCAAATATTGATTACACCATCTTAGGCAAAAGGTGCTAACCTTCTTTCCATGCCTCTTCTTTTTAACTCCACCATTTCTTTGAATTTGAAAGTGATTAATTAGTGAGTTTTCATACCAAGGCTAAATCCAATAATGTGTAGCATCTACTGATTTCACCATATCCCCTTTCTTTTTGTGCTGAGACAGTCTCATTAAATGTTAATCATTTTCATTTATGATGGAACCATTAAATAGTTCCACACCAAATGTGTGTGATTTGTTCCTAATTTACAAATAGCAAGCCCTCTAAACAAGTCATTTTATGTGAACCACATCTAATAAGGAGTCGAAATAAACTTTCAAAACAAGCACAAAGGATACAGTATTTCACCTTCCTATAAAAACCTTCTATAAAGGACACCAATATCAAATTCCCCAAGAAACAGTTCCACTGACAAATATCTTTATGACATTAGCAACCATCGCTAAAGAAAACGGAAGAATTCAATCATATACCACAATACAAAACTCATTGAAGTTGGCAATTCATCATAGTTTGACAAAATTTAAACAAATGCACCAGCTATGCAAGCTCACAAGCTAAGCTCGAGCTTCAGAATCAACCCAAAGGAACATCTTTTACCAAACAAAATTAACCAGCTAGAGCTTAATGAAAGGTGTAAAGCAAGAAATTTAATTTTTTTTAAAATAATAATAATAATAATAATAATAATAAGTTCAACTACGAGAGTAAACTGAACTAACCTGCATCGAGTTGTTGGTGCTAGAAGACTTCTCTTGAGCACCCATTGAAGCTTTTTAGATATTGAAGAAACCCCAATTTCACCAGGTGTTTTGATGATAGATTGAATTAGGGTTTTGAGTAAAAAAAAAAGAAAGTATTGCGAAGAACCTAATTCAGATATGAATTTGGATCAGTTAAAACCTACCCACTACTGATATCATATCAGTGAATCTTCGAAACTCGTTTTCTTGTCGATCTTCACAACTTGTATCATATCATCTCTCCATCTACAGTGTTCATGCCCAGCTTTTGGAAATACTACAAGAGAAGTGCTTCGTTTGATTTTGTTGATGCCATTAATGCCCTTTGTTTCTAGTGAAAATAGCGGACACTGCCACTAACGGGGAATTATTTCGCTTTAAGGAGGGAAATTTACGCGCTTTCTTCCTTACTCCTGCTATCCGAATTCGAGCAAGACAAAAAATCAACGGAAAATTGTATGAAATATCAAATTATTAATTACATTAAATGTTATAGTTATAGTTTATTTTAATTGTAATTCACAGAAAATATCCCTTTTTTTGTCATCTGATTATGTATACAATTAGTCATTTTTGATATACAATTAGTCATTTTTATACATTTCGGTATAAAATATATAAAATGTGTTTGTATTTGTATAAAGCGAGAGAAAAGTGTATATACAGATACAAATACATATATTTCTATCTTATACACTTATAATTATACAAATGCATATCTTATTATACAAATTACAATATATAAATGAATTTATACAAACTAAACAATTTGTATAAAATTGGATGTTTATAGCGAATTATACAAATCAAAAGTTTCATAGCAAACATAAAATTTGTTATGGAGCGCAATTATGCAAAGTATAACTATAACATGCAATTATGATTTTTATGTTTGATATATGTGAAAGTTGCTCAAAAATCAACTAGAGCAAACAAAGTTGGTTTTGAATCTACTTTACAACCATAAAAACATATTTAGTGAAATTTTACAAGTGATATTTAAGAAAGGTAGTTTTTTTTTTTTGATAATCGAGAAATCCGTCTGTGACCCACCCTTTGGACCAATCACAGCCTTCTAAACTCGGTGGATAATGGGTCAGCCCTTCTACCCTTCTCCACTTAAATATCGGGCTTCGCTTTGCATGGTGTGGGACTTGAACCTGCGACCTAAGCAACAAATCCTCCACCTTTTGCCACTCGAGCTAGGCCTTGGGGGCTATTTAAGAAAGGTAGATTGTACCCAAATTTTATTATTATTTACGACTCAAACTATCCCTAAATGTGATATGGCGAATAGAACCCTGAAACACCCTAAACAAGTCACTTGACATAAGCATTACAGTATGATATACAACATAAGAGAGTAAAACAAGAGAACGAGATATAAGTCTCAAAATCTTTAATAACATGGAAAATACCAAAATCAAAGTATATGATTGAATAAGCGAAACATAAACTATGACTGATGAAAGCCTCTACTAATCATAGGTGTGGTTAGGACAAAACTCTCAGCTCATGAATATCATATTTGAAAACTGAAATGACTGAGAACAATAAAAGACTAATAATGGCCATGCCCTTGAACCATGAGAACTCACCAATCCACAAGAAAATGTTGAGCAATCCAACTAGCCAAGAGCAGATGGAGGAACGTCGGATCCTATATTATGAAACAATATAGGCACAAGAGATATATGCGTTAGTACTTTGAATGTACTGAATACGGGAAAATGCATGATAACATAAACGTGATAACATGACAAGTTAAACATGATAATGCATAACCAAGTAAAACATATCAAAAGCATGATAAGCTAAAGTCATAAATTATGGAAACGAGGTCAATGCAATATAGAAGAATCACAACATATGTATAAAACATAAGATAAATAAGAAAATCATATCTTTTATGGGATGTTTACCTTTAATTGGCATAGATCATATAAGTTATAACATGGAATTCAGTGTTTTACTCCCACACCGAAAAGAGATTGTCCTACTTGCCAAGGTAGGACCATGTTCTAAAGCTTAGGTGGATCCACTAGCTAGTTTGTCAAATTGGGACATCCTACGAGGGCATGTAGTTCAATAACTATGGAAATCGCACAAATCCACTCGGTGTTAAGTAAACTCTCAATGAAAATCATTAAGTCAAAATATCATATTCATATCTCTTTAGTCTTTGAAATGGTGAGAATCTAGTAACACCAACTTAATCATAAAGACTCAAAAAAACCATAAGAATAGCTCCTTTCAAATACCATGATTTTATAACATAATCGATGTTTAAAAGACACTTAATCGGAAGCATCTAAATCATGATAATTTTTTCATAGTAAAAACACACTTTAATCAAAAGTGACTAAGTCATGAAAATCTTTCATATTGAGAATACTTCAATCGGAAGCAATATAGAATCATATTCACTACAATACATTTATGCATGCATAGTTTCAAAGCTCAATTCATGGTCAAAATAGGCATATAGCATGAGTTTATGTGAAAGACATTGAAAATGTGTAATTTCAATCAAATCATGTAAAACAAGATCAAACATAATCAATTGAAACATAATTAATCGAACCCATGAAGAATCATATAAACCCTAGAAATTGAGTGAAATCTTAAAGGAGAATTGAGGATTTCTTGGGCTCAATAGATGGAAAGGAATCCATTGATGAATTTTCCGCATACCTTGGGTAATTAAAGCCTTAGAATTGCAAGAGGAAATTTGAAGCTTGAAGAATCTAAGAAATTTCCTTGAGAGCCTTGGAGAGAATTTGGAAAAGATGAACTTGAGAGAACTTTAGGGTTTTGAGTGAATGAGAGGGAATGCGCAGATTTTGAAGAGTAAAATCAATCATAAAACTTAGTTATAGAGCCAAAATGACATAGTTTAGAAGTTAAAAGGATAGAAAAAGACTCAATAACCCTGACATAAAAACTATCGAAGGGACTCTACTGACCGACCTACAGTCCGTACAAACTTCTACGGACTATCTAGGTCATCCGTGGAACAAAGTACAGGAGACCAATATTTCAACCAAAAACCATAAAACCCTTCCTTTAGGTCGTAGAACTTTCTACAGCCCATAGGTCCCTCACGTAGAACTTCTGGTCCAAAAACCCTTTAAGTCCAAACCACTTTTCACGAACCTTGGGATATGGACCGTAAGACCTTGTACGGTCAGAAGTTTCAACCGTAGTCTTAAAGTAACCCAAAATCACTAACTCTGGATCTCCATCTGTGGGCACTTCCTATGACCCCTAACACTACAAAAAAACAGCGTTTAGCGACAATCACATTTTTGTCGCTGAATAACGACGGATTAGCGACGAAACAATGTGTATGTTGCTAAATAAATAAAAATAATATAAGAATGCACACTAATGAAAAATTTGCGACGAAAATAAAATTTTGTTGCTTTATTTGGGAGCTAAAAATTGCGCCTTTATTTTGTCAACGAAAACAACGACGTAAGCAAGAGGGAGTTTTTTGTCAAAATTTAGCGACGGATGTAAGGACAATAAATTAGTCGCTAAACTAAAAAAATATATTAAAATTCTTAGCAACAAAATAAATCGTCCTTAGCTATTTATTCTTTGATAACAAATTTATATATAGCGACATATACATATATTTCGTAGCTAAAGTCGTTGCCACCAACAATTAAATATTAGGGATATATATATTGTCTTATTTTTCTTTCTACCAAAATCCTCTTCCAAAACCCTCTCTTCTGGAACAAGAGATCGACCTAACCCTTTCTTCAACAAGGAGTTAGGTCTAATTCATCGTTGTGAGAGACCTTCGGCTAACCCATTAGTACTTTTCCATTTTTCCACTCTTCTCGTTAAGACTATTGTACTATGTTAGAGACTTGAGACTTGGAGACCATCAATATTGTTATAGCACACAGTACCTAAATGGTTAATCCATCTTCAACAAAGAGAAATAGTTGCTTTATTCTGAGATTTTTAGGAATGTGAATCTATTTTTTAAGGTATGTGCCTGAAAAGTTGCTTTCGTCTAGGGTTTTTTCATATGCTTTGATTTTTATGTAAAATTTAGTTGGTTATAGATTTCATTCACCTGGAAATCTGCTAGGTATTTAGTTTAATTCGTCAGGAGATTCTGGTAGTTTTTTTTTTATGAAGTTAGGGGAATTCTGCTTGCTGAATTGTGTGATATTGTGATACTGTTTTAATATAATAGTAATGCTTGTGACCTCATTTATGTTCGTGTCTTTTTAGTTGAGTTTGTAATAGTACCTGAAGGGTTCTACCAGAGTTACTAGACGTTCTTTTGTTCTATTGAATTTTATTCACCTTTTCTAGAATGCAAATTCAGTCACTAGCTTATGCTATGCATATTAAAAACAGAAAAGTAGTAATACTTGTAGCACAATATGAAAAAAGGAAATCTTATATTTGATTCAGATTCATCTTATTTTTCTGGTTTACCGTGGTAATTGAAAGTTTGTTAATTGTACTTTCATCCGGATTTGATAGTATGTACGTTCTAATTTATTGTACTGTTGTTTGAGAGAGTTTGATTTCAACATAGTTAGACATTTCCTCTTTTTAATCTTGTTTTGACCTATGATATGAAGTTGTAGTGCTATCTCCTTCAATTTTACTTGCTTATCTTGTTGTTGCTATTGAAATCTTCTATAGTTCCTTTCAGTCCACACATGGTACACAGTTGCAGCAAATAAAAAGTCTAATATCCTAGTCTTTGGTCTACTAAGTGTGATAAGAGATTCTAGACAATGCACCTCTTCCTCTCAAGACCCAATCTGTTTAGTTATACACAATCAGTCAAGTAGGGACTGTCAAATATACCTAGAGTAATCACATTAAAAAAAAATTGAGCATGTGTTTCCTTAGCAGTGGTCAAGCACAATACACACTGTAGATCAACGTGAATGCCCCATTTAGTGATTCTATCGATTGTGAATAGTTTGCGATGCAGCGCCAACCATGAAATAAATTGATGTCTAGGGAGAATTTATCCAATGTAATTTCCTAAGAGAGGTCTAGGGAGGGTAGGATGTACAAAGACCTTACCTACTTTGTCATAAAGAAGGTGTTTTTGATAGACTCTCAGCTAAAAAGTGTATTTATCAAGTTTATCGTGTAGAAAGATTTCATCTTTTTCATAGGCTTCAAGATATGTTCATTCAATTTATCTCTTAAGAAAACTTGATTTTAGTGGGCCTTTTTTATTTGATTTTTATATGCATCAATAGTTTGTCTTGATTTATCATAATTAAGTTTATCACTTACTACAACTTAATCTTGGTGAATATTTTCTTTAATGTTATTCAAATGAACCTTTCATGCATGTAAATTAATCTTGCTGATATAGATTCAAATAAATCTTATATTTACAAGTTCTTTCATGTTATGATAATTCATATTATCTTGAGATGCCAGATTGTTTGCTTGTTTAGTGTTTAATTTCTTATCTTTCTCATATGTTTGATTTAATGCTCATTTAGGTGTGACTGACAATCCTGCTTTTCTTCTAGGTTTGCATTACTTCCCTCTTTTGTTTGGTTAAATTATAAAGAGTGTTTGTGCAGTATGATCTGATGCATTTGTATGGTCTATGCTAGATTAAGGAGGCAGTGAGAGAAAAGTGAAAAAAAGTGTTTGTGCAGTATGATCTGATACATCACCTCATTTCTTTTCTCTTCTGGAATGGTCACCATGTTCTTGATTCAAATATTTTCCTAACATGCTTAGAAGTAGTATTTTGTGCAACAAATATTTCTATAGCTAGTCAAATAAGATAACTTTAAGAAATGGGAACATATGTAGATAGCAAGTATAGTTTCTATCAGAGTAAGTTGACTTACAATAATTTATCCTTCATTAATATATAATAACTTTTGCATATTAGATCATTTAAAAGATAACTATAAATAATCTCACGTCATAAGTGCGAGTAGTAACCTGACAAGTTGATAACTATAGGAATAGGTATATTTTATTTTCCTTTCTATTTCCATTGATAATCGTACTGATTCGTATCAATCTGATTAACTATGATTAGTAGTCCCCTGTTATATTTAATTCTTCTTTTGATTTGTAGTGGTAAAAATATTGATCAGTACTAATCTGATAGCATAGTATCAGTACCCCCCCCCCCTCTATACCTTCATCCTTCATGTCTCCTTTTCACTTATTAATTACTACTCTCACAATATATAAAATTATTATTTTATTTTTTAGAAATAAACATTACTTTACTATTATTATGTGTAGGACTAAAGTTTAAACTTCTTAATAGCTAAAGGAGAAGAAAAGTATTCTTAAAGTCCCCAACTGAACCACGCAGCAAGCTAAACAAAAGTGTCTGGAGGAGAAGATAGAGAAGAAAATGAAAAAGGAAAAGAAAAAACTTCTTAATAGCTAAAGGAGAAGAAAAATATTCTTGAAGTCCCCAACTGAACCACGCAACAAGCTAAACAAAAGTGTCTAGAGGAGAAGATAGAGAAGAAAATGAAAAAGGAAAAGAAATTTAAGGTACAAAAGCACCTGTGTCTTGTATTTCTTGTCAGGTAATTAATACTTGAGCTAACTTATTATAGCAATATTTAAGTTGTTTGCAATAATGTGCAGCCATATGTATTCATCTCCAAAATTGATATTAGTTAGCTAGATGTGTAATCATATTTATAAGTAACTTACTAATCTGATTATTCATGATGTCCATGCTTGAGGCGGCAAAGACTATGCTAAAATAGCTAGTTGGTTACAAAATATAATTATTTTCATTCTACTTATAAGAACAAGAAGATACATTGAATTTATTTGTGTTCTCTGAAGTAGTTATCTGTGTTGCTTAGAGATTAGGAAAGAATGAGTATTTTGCTGAAATATTGAGGTTCATTGTGCGGTACTTAGTTTTTTTTTCTTGTACTTCAATATTCTATTTGGTTGATAAAATTACCTATTTACAAAAAATGATAAGACAAAAAGTAACAAGTTGATTGAAAGTTATAAATGACAAATTGTATGCTAAATTTTACTTGTTTAAATTTGTAAATTATTTCTTTGGGGTTCTTGTTATAGAAAATTTAAGGCCATTAATGTTGATGTTGTAATTATGTGGATGTCATGGGACCCACCTCTTACTGTAGCAACATCACTTCTTCAAGTAATATTTTCCCCATAAAAGGGTATGCAATGTAGGATATCAAAGATAAGTGAAAACAAACTTTTACTTCTTCTTTTACAGTACTTATTCCTTCTCTCTTTTCTTCTTGCAATTAAAGTTAATCTTTTTCTTTATTTTATTACACGTTATCAACACGAGACTATAATTTTCTCCGAATAAGTTTCTATCTCAGTTATAACACATATGCCTTATATATCTTTAATTACATGTTAGTGCTTATTTATCTATTTAATTTTTAGTTAATTAGTTTGATAATCTTTATTTAATATATCTTACTCTATTGTTATTTATGGGGTTATATTAACTCCAATAGGTATACAATTTCTTTTAGTTATTCTTATATTAAAGTAATATATAAATAAATTGCCATCATATTTTTCATTTGAATTTTGAGTATATATTTGTCACGATCCGATTTCTCAAGTCATGATGACACCTACTATAACCCACCAGCAGGTAAGCCAACCCGTAACAACAAGTAATGGGTCTGAGGGTAAAAACTAAACAAGAGTAGGCAAATAACAATATAAACAAGCAGCGGCAAACCAAAACATATATACAAATAAAGATCCCTCCCAGAACCTGGAAGTCACTAGTACAGAGCTACTACAAAATGAGTACAAGTCCCAAAAGTGGACAATAGAGATTGGACTGTCTCGGAAGGTAAAAGACAAGTTTATATATATATAGATGGAGACTGAAATAGTACAAAACGCCGTGTGCTCACTCCCGTCTCCGGATCAGTCTGCTCCAAGCTTGATCAACGCTGGCTACTAGTGCCCGGACCTGCATCACGAAATAGATGCAGAGCGTAGCATGAGTACCACAACAACAGGTACCCAGTAGACATCATAGGCCGACTGAACTTGAAAAGTAAAGGCATACTGAAAAGAAGGAATACACAAATCGAGGTCAAGATAAAAAATCTAACTAACAAAGGAATGCACACGAGTGTACAAAGAACTAACTAAAGTAATCTATAAGGTAACTACACCTAACTGGACCCCCATAAGCCCAGAAGGTACACTCGTGCGCAAGTTAAATAAAAACCCGAACGGACCCCCATAAGCCCGACGAGTACACATAATAACTATAATTAAAGAGAATTGCATATAAGAACCCAAGAACGAAGAACATCGAACCAGAACCTCAACCCTAATGAGTAGAATCTGACAGTACGGAGGTCGGACCTCGAACCGGATGCTCACCAGAAGTACCCAAGTAACCAATCACAAGTATCAAGTAATAGAGGCCGGAACTCTAACCGGATGCTCTATATAAGTATCTGGGCAATAGAGGTCGGAACTCTAACCGGATGCTCTATATAAATATCTGAGCAATAGAGGCCGGAACTCTAACTGGATGCTCTATATAAATATCTGGGCAATAGAGGCCGGAACTCTAACCGGATGCTCTATATAAGTATATGGGCAATAGAGGCCGGAACTCTAACCGGATGCTCTATAAAGGTGCTAATGTAGCTGCTGAAAGAGTCCCAATCAATCTATTCTCATAAATGTCCGTGGATCGCCGTCCACACCTGGCCAATCAATGTAAGTCCTTGGAACCGAATCGAAAATCAAATTCAAATCGCGAAGCAGAACTAGTGTCGCCGACGTAACTCTTGAAGCTGTAACAGCGGGGAAATAAGGATAACTATCATCGGAGCAAACGTATCGCCTAGCTAAGGCCCAAACTATCGAGCTCAAGTCTGCTACACCAGTCTACAGGGATCTAAGCCGGCCGAGCCGCGTCGGGGCAAAACTAAGGCCTAACGGATCCGAATCATGTATTTCTAAAGCAAGCCCTAGTCAAACCTAAGCTAAGGCCCAAATGCTTCAACAAATAGTCATCGAGCATACAAGTACTCCACATAGCAAATAGGGACAATTAATAACACAAAGCATGCTCACAGTTACCCAATAATTCCCGAAATAGGCCGAAAACATGATTTCTAAACACCTATGCATGATTCAATCACTATCAACCCAAATCCCAACTAATCAACATGCATTCACACTCTCAAGCTCAATCTAAGAGAGGGAAACCGTAGCTTACCTGTAGGCCGATCACACGCGCTCCAAAATCACTTCTCTGGAGCTTTCCCTTACCGAACGTCCTCGAAACGCTGCCCCGCTATAAAAAATAGAGTCACAACGTTATTACGGTCGTTTAGACACCAAAATCACAATAAACGGAGACGGACCAATTTCGGGGTCAAAACGAGAAAAGTGGGACCCGCGCTGGAAATTCCGAAATTAACCCCAAAAGTGGGTCCTAACCAGTTCCCCCAGCTCATGTCCCATAATGGGACACAATTCGGGGCTCGGGAACAACACAATATCAACATGCAACTAAAACTCAAATTGTCTCAAAAATTAGAAATGGGACAGCAGTTGAATCAGTGTATTTACCAGAAACTGGAGGTCTACAGTGAAATGCGACAACACCACGACGTTCTCCTCAAAAAACCACTCAAGATAGCCTCAAAAATCACTGAAATCGGACCTAGAATGGCTGAGAAAACAAGTCTCAAAACCCTCCAAAATCAAGTTCACAAAAGGGTCGTGGCAGCAGGTGTTTTACGAAAATTACCTCAAACGGGGACCCCAAATCACTATCCGAGCTCACCAACGCGTTGTCCTCGAAAAATCTCACAACTTTGCCTTTTGAATCGCCCAAATCGGTTGAGAGATGAGAGAGTTATGAGGGTTTGAAGTTTGGAAATGTTGCTGGTTTTTCTGCAATAAATAGCATATTGCTGCAATTTTTTTTTTCCAAAATTCTAAAACTCTGACGGAGTGCTTCGAACTCGTTCGAAACCCTGTGTACGCAAATGAGATATGCAACCATACCAAATTTGATATTCCAGACTCAACGGCGTAGTAGAAATTTCCATCAGAGGTCATTTCGATAAAAAGTGGGTCCCACTTCCAAAAGTCATTTTAAGTCAAAACCCACAAAAGGGCTCGGAAAGATATCGAAAACCTCCAGACACAAAAGAAGGGTCAATCGAGACCAAACCTGACATTCCGGAGCTAACCGCGCTGATGGAATTTTCATCTGAGCGCGTTTTCCAAGAATGTTGACCAAAGTCAACCTTATGCCAAATTTCAAAGGCTAAAACGCCTAATGATCCAAACTCACATCGAAGGCCTCGATACTCGTGCCAACTATGCTACCAGCCTAATTTGGCCATTTCGGAGCTGATGGAACCGTCACAATTCTATTCTGAGGTCGTCTTCTTGAACTTTTGATCGAAAAGGATCGTTCAAGGTTTATAAGCTCCAAAACACAAAAACTCGTACCAAGACCAAACGAACGACCAGGTGACTGAACTGTCAGTCCCAGCAAGTCATAAATGACTTGGGGTCGCTACAGGAATGCTCTAAACGACACATAGAAGGCAAGACACAGAAATGACCAGGAGGGTCATTACAATATTACAAAAAATAACAATACACTAAGAAATCAAGAAATTGAAGGTTGAACATATTTGTCTTTCTTTTATCATTTAAGGATTATTGGTTTGTTAAAAAGGGGAAATCATAGACAAATCAGAGAGGGGCAACTATACTTGAAAAATATTATTCTTTCTGTTGCTGTCTCATTCTCAACACTCCTACTAAAATAAGAAAATTCATTTAAATGAGAAATTATAATTAAAATAATGTCCAAATGTTTAGTCATGAATATGACACTACATAAACTTTTACTTATAAATTATTATAACTAATGTTATGTACTTGCAATAGAATTATTATTTAATGTATTTCTTATTGCAAATTTTATTTTTGAAAAGGCAATAGATTTAAAATAGATAAAATATTATCATATAATTAAAGGAAAACTTAATAGCTACATACGAATAATTAATTCCTGACAATTTCTCATCAAAATTTAAGTATTATGTATTATCATTATTTTTATGGTTACATTAACTAATAACCAACTTATTTTTATATGAACATATGTTAAGGATCTATATATATATTTATTTGCTTCAGAATTTTAGTCTTAGTTAACTTTGTTATTTCTAATTCATCTTTTTTTTTTTTTTAGTTTTCACCATGTCAAATCTATCAAAGCTTGAGTTTGTGGCACTTAACATTACTGGAAAAAATTATTTATCCTAGTTCCTTGATACTGAAATTCGCCTTGACGCCAAAGGTCTTGGTGATACTATTAAACAAGAAATAAAGCATCACGTCAGGATAAAGCGAAGGCCGTGATTTTTCTTCGACATCATCTTCATAAGGGATTAAAAACTGAATATTTAACTGTGAAAGACCCTCTTGAATTATGGATTAATTTGAAGGATCGGTATCACCACCTAAAACTTATAGTGTTACCAAAAGCTCAATATGAGTGGATACACCTTCGATTTCAAGATTTTAAAACTGTAACTGAGTACAATTATGCTATTCATAAAGTAAGTTCCATATTAAAATTATGTGGAGATACTATCACTGATGATGACTTACTTGAGAAAACTTTTTCCACTTTTCACACTTCAAATGAGTTGTTACAGCAACAATATTGTGAAAAAGGGTTTAAGAAATATTCTGAATTAATTACATGCCTACTTGTGGATAAGCAAAATAATATTTTGTTAATGAAAAATCATGAAGCCCGTCCCACTGGGTCTGCTCCATTCCCTGAAGCGAATGTTGTAGCAATACATAATCAATATGAATCAAGAGAAATTAATTCTCGTGGACATGGCCGTGGTCATGGACAAGGACGTGGATGTGGTAGAGGACGAAATAATTATCGTCATTATGGTAGAAATAAACATGACAGTAATAAAATTTCTCAAAATAATCCTTCTTGAGGTAGAATTAATGTTTGTCGCCGATGTGGTATGAAAGGTCATTGGACACGTGAATGTCGTACGCCTGATCATTTTGTGAAACTTTATCAAGCCTCTCTCAAAAGAAAAGATAATAATGTTGAGGCACATTTGACCTTTCGGAATGATGATAACGAAGCAACTCCCTCAATTAAATATGATGATATTGAGGCAAATCTTGCTTATAAAGATGATGATTTTGAAGGCCTCCCAAATATTACTCATTTGAAAGCTAAAGACTTCTATGAGAATATTGATTGAAGAACTAATCATATAACTGGGGATAAATTTATGAAAAAGAATAGTTGTTATTTTCTAGTATGTTTACTACTATGTCGTTCTTCTTAAATGTTTTTCAGGCATTATGTCTTACTAAGTTCTACATTTTTAGTGTAATTTCTTAAAGTTTCTTATGTTGTTAGTTTTTCACGTTCTTGTAATATCTTTTATTTTTATGAAGAATATGGAAATTCCACAGTCATCAGTTGGATCCAAAATCAATTATGATAATATATGCCTTATAGACAGTGCCACAACACATACTATCTTAAGAGATAAAAAATATTTCTCTTATTTAATTATGAAAAAAGCTAATGTGAATACAATATCTGGTAGTACAAAATTAATAGAAGGCTCCGAAAAAGTTAACTTAATACCTATCGGAGGAACGAATTTGACAATCGATGAAACATTATATTGTAGTAAGTCTCAAAGAAACTTATTAAGTTTCAAAGACATTCGTCAAAATGGCTATCATAGTGAGACTAGAAGTGATGAAAATAATGAATATCTTTATATTACTACAATGATGTCGGGTAAGAAGTTTTTACTTGAAAAGTTACATGCTCTTTCATCCGGCTTATACTACACAAGTATTAGCATGGTTGAAACAATGCCATAGTAAAAAAATGTTTACTAAATCAAATGATTTTATTATTTTGCATGACCGGTTGGGCCATTTCCGTTCTAATATGATGCGCAAAATAATTGTGAGTTCACATGGACACTCTTTGAAGAACCATAAAATTCTTCAATTTAAGGAATTCTCTTGTACTGCATGTTCTCAAGGCAAATTGATTACTAGACCATCAGTAATCAAATTGGGAATTGAATCTCCAGCATTTCTGGAACGTATACAGGGTAATATATGTGGGCTCATTCACCCATCATGTGGACCATTTAAGTATTATAGGGTTTTAATAGATGCATCTACAAGATGGTCACATGTGTGCTTATTATCAACGCGTAATGTGGCGTTTGCGAGATTACTCGCTCAGATAATAAAGTTAAGAGCACAATTTCCAGATAATACAATTAAGAAAATTCGTCTTGATAACGCTGGTGAATTTACATCTCAGACTTTTAATGATTACTGCATATCAACTGGAATAACAGTTGAGCATCCGGTTGCTCATGTTCATACTCAAAATGGTCTAGCAGAATCATTGATTAAATGTCTCCAATTAATTGCTAGACCAATGCTTATGAGAACAAAACTTCCCATTTCATTATGGGGTCATGCTATTTTGCATGCAACAAGTCTTGTGCGGATCAGACCCACAAGTTATCATAAAAGTTTCCCCATTACAATTGGCTTTTGGTCAAGAGCCGAACATTTCCCATCTTAGAATATTTGGATGTGCGGTATATGTTCCAATTAATCCACCACAAGGTACAAAGATGGGTCCCTAAAGAACGTTGGGGATATATGTTGGGTATGAATATCCTTCTATTATAAAATATTTGGAACCTATGACTGGAGATTTATGTACGACAAAATTCGTTGATTGCCATTTTAATGAATCAGTATACCCAACATTAGGGGTAGAAAATAAGCAACTGAAAAAGGAAATAGATTGGAATGCATTATCACTATCTCATTTAGATCCCCGTACAAACAAATGTGAACAAGAGGTTCAAAAGATAATCCATTTGCAAAATATTGCAAATCAACTGCCAGATGCATTCACTGACCTACCAAGAGTTACTAAATCTCATATTCCTGCTGCTAATGCTCCAATTTGAGTTGACATCCTGATAGAACAATTAATTAATATAAATGAGTCTAAACCACGCTTAAAATGTGGTAGACCAATCGGTTCCAAAGATAAAAATCCTCGAAAAAAAGGAGCTAACGATCAAGATGGTCATAATATGAAAGAACCTGCTCAAGAAGAGCAGAAAGACATATTAGTTGATGAAACCTTGGAAGAGGTTCAGGCGCCTGAAAATAATGAAGAAATCTTAATAAACTATGTCTCATCAAGAAAAATATGGAACTGAAATGATATAATTGTCGATAATATTTTTGCTTATAATGTTGCTATGGAAATAATGCAACAAAATGAGGATCTTGAACCAAAATCTGTCGATGAATGTAGACAGAGAAATGATTGGACAAAATGGAAAGATGCAATTCAAGTTGAATTAGCTTCGCTTGAAAAATGCGAAGTTTTCGGACCAATAGTCCAAACACCTGATGGTATAAATCCAGTGGGGCACAAATGGGTCTTTGTGCAAAAATGAAGTAGTGAGATATAATGCACGACTTGTGGCACAATGATTTTCCCAAAGACCTGATATTGATTATATGGAGACATATTCTCCCGTGGTGGATGCAATCACTTTCAGGTATCTTATAAATGTGGCAGTTCATGAAAAACTTGGCATGCATCTGATGGATGTCGTTACAGCCTATTTATATGGCTCACTAGACAACGACATATTTATGAATATTCCCGATGGATTAAAAATGCCTGAAATATATAAGGATTTCTGGGAAAGTTTTCAATAAAACTTCAAAAATCTTTATACGAATTGAAACAATCAGGACGCATGTGGTATAATTGCCTTAGTGAATATCTATTAAAAGAAGGGTATAATAATGACCAAATTTGTCCTTGTGTATTTATTAAAAGGTCTGGATCTGAATTTGTCATTATAGTTGTATATGTTGATGACTTGAATATCATTGGAACTCACGAAGAGCTTTCAAAGGTAGGATAATGTTTGAAAAAGGAATTTGAAATGAAAGACATTGGAAAAACAAAATTTTATCGGGGTCTACAAATTGAACATTTTACAAATGGGGTATTTATTCATCAATCAACATATACTAAGAATATTTTAAAGAGATTTTACATTGATAAAGCACATCCATTAAACACCCCAATGATTGTGAGATCACTTGATATTAATAAAGATCCATTTCGACCTCATGAAAATGACTTGTTAGTTCTGAAATACCATATCTTAGTGAAATTGGTGCATTGATGTACCTTGCTAGTATTTCTCGACCAGATTTATCTTTATCTGTAAATTTATTAGCTAGATACAGTTCTTCCCCAACACGAAGACACTGGAATGGTATTAAACATATATTTAGATATCTTCAAGGGACTATTGATTTGGGACTATTTTATTCAAAGGAATCTGATTCACAATTAATTGGCCATGCGATGCAGGATATTTGTCTGACGCACATAAAGGTTGATCTCAAACAAGTTATTTATTTCCATGTGGAGGTAAAGCTATATCATGGTGTTCAACAAAACAAACTATGGTTGCTACTTCTTCAAATCATGCAGAGAAAATAGCCATTCATGAAGTAAGTCGAGAATGTGTGTGGTTAAGATCACTAACCCAACACATCCAGGAAACATGTGGTCTTTATTTAAAAGGAGATGCTCCAACAACATTATATAAAGACAATGCTGCATGTATAGCTCAACTAAGAGAAGGATACATCAAAGGCGATAGAACTAAACATATTTCACCAAAATTCTTCTTTACTCACGATCTTCAAAAGAAGGGAGAAATAGATGTTCAACAAGTTCGTTCCAGTGATAATTTAGCAGATATGTTCACCAAGGCATTACCAACTTCAATCTTTAAGAAGCTGAGATACAAGATCAGAATGCGTCATCTTCGAGATATTAAGTAATGTGTTCATCGGGGGGAGTAAATACGTGTTGCACTCTTTTTCCCTTAACCAAGATTTTATCCCACTGGTTTTCCTAGTAAGGTTTTTAATAAGGCAACAACAATGCGTATTATAAATAATTATATATATATATATATATATATATTACATGAACATCCAAGGGGGAGTGTTGTAAATATGTGGATGTCATGTGACCTACCTCTTACTGTAGCAACATCACTTCTGCAACTAATATTTTCCCTATAAAAAGTATGCAATGTAGGATATCAAAGATAAGTGAAAACAAACTTTTACTTCTTCTTTTACAATATTTATTCCTTCTCTCTTTTCTTCTTGCAATTAAAGTTAATCTTTTTCTTTATTTTATTACAGTTGAATGGTTTTGTTTTGTTTTTAGTTAAAATTTTGTTAACACTTACTATGAAGGACGATAAATGTATGTGTTATGTTTTATTTTTTTTTATTTTAGATAACTAAAAGGTGAATGATATAATATTTCCTTTAGCGGTTATCCTGGTAGTATAAATTACAAAAATAGGATTTCTAATTATTTTGTTTATTTGAATATTATTAGGAACATGAATAATTTAGAGCGTGGTTGGATGTATGAGAGGTTGGATGGTCGAGGGGATTTAAACTCTAATTTTGTCATCGGTGTGAATAACTTTATTCAGTTTATATGTTCCCAACAAAATCGCATGAGTGGTAACAACCTTATATGTCCATGTAAAAAATGTCACAACATTAAATACATGGATGTTGAAACCGTTAGATATCATCGTCTTCATTCTGGATTTGTTGAGAACTATTTTGTTTGGAAACATCAAGGGGAAAAAGAGTTTATCAGGGAGATTTCTTCTGGTAATGATTTAAATGGTGGTCCTCAATTTGAATCGGGATACGATAATCCATATCGACAAATGGTTTTGGATAGAGCTGGTCCAAACTTCGACCATGGTTCGATGGAGAAGGATCCTAATCCTTCAATGGAGGAGGAGCCTAATCCCAAGTCTAAAAAATTTTATGATTTGCTACAGGCTGCTGATGCAAAATTATATCTTGGTTCTTCCATCTCTCAACTTGCAGTTGTTTCTCGTATGTTGAATATTAAAATGGAGAACAATATGTCACAAAGAGGTTATAATCAAATGACACAATTGTTGAAAGAGGCTTTACCTGAAGATAACATGGTGCTTGATAGATGTCTAAAAAGCTAGTGCGCAACTTGGGTTTGCCGGTTGATAAGATTGATTGTTGTGAATCAGGATGTATGTTGTATTGGGGACCATCCTATCGGTCTGTAGACCTCAATTGCTAACAACCAATTTTGTAACTTTTCTTTCTAAATACCTCCCCCTTGAAAATATTCATCCTCGAATGGGACTCAAGTTAACACAAATAGATTAGGGAAAGAGATCTAACAACCAAACATCAATATACATCACATCAAAATGCACATTAACAAAAAGTAATCGACCCCAAGCTAAAACATAACTTAGAATCAAGTTTTCATGAACATGCATGCATATGGAGACATGAGAAAAGCTAAAAAGCATGAATCCGAAAGAGTAAACATGAGGAACTAATACCTTAAGCTAGAATGGGAATGTAAGGAAAGAGATGAGAACACTAAGACATCATATTGACTTCGTTTTCCCAAGTAGCACCCTTAACTAATTAATTCCTCCAAAGTACTTTCACGGAAGAAACTTCTTTATTTCTCAATTTTTGGACTCGACGATCCAAGATTTCAATCGGAACCTCTTCATAAGAAACACTTTCTTTAACATCAACACTCTCCAATGACACAATAGAAGTAGGATCACCAATACATTTCTTCAGCAATGAAACATGAAATATCGGATGTGCTGATGCCAACTCGGAAGGTAAATCCAACTCATAGGCTACCTTACCGAAATACCTTAAAATCTAATATGGGTCTACATAACGAAGACTAAGCTTCCATATTTTCCAAATCTCATAACACCCTTTATAGGTGAAATTTTTAAGTAAACCTAATCATCAACATGGAATTCAAGCTCTCTTCTTCTAACATTGGCATAAGACTTTTGTCGACTTTGAGTCGTTCTCAACCTTTCTCTAATAATTCGAACCTTCCCTATAGCCTCATGAACCAACTCGGGCCATATCAAAGTGACCTCACCAACTTCAAATAAACAATATGAGACATACACCTCCTACCATAGAGAGCCTCAAATGGAGCCATTTTGGTACTTGAGTGGTAACTATTAGTATAAGCAAATTCAATCAAAGGAGAATGATCATCCCAATTACCCTTAAAGTCAATCACATAAACTCTTAATATATCTTCCGAAGTATGAATGGTATATTCACCTTGATCATTGGTTTGAAGATGAAAGTCGTACTAAGATTCACCTGAGTACCAAGACCTTTCTGAAACAACCTCCAAAATTGAGATGTAAACTGAGTACCTCAGTTAGAAATAATGGATAAAAGCACTCCATGCAACTATACTATTTCTCGAATATATAGCCTAGCATAGTCTTCCACTGAAAATGAGATCTTCACAGGAAGAAAATGGTTTGTCTTAGTCATTCTGTCCACAATAACCCAAATAGAAACAAACTGTCGATGAGTTTGAGGTAAACCCGTAATGAAGTCCATATTCAAATCTTCCCACTTCCAAATAAGAATACTAATGTCTTGAACCAAGCCTCCCGATTTTTTATGCTCAACTTTTACTTTCTGACAATTAGGATAGTTAGCCATAAACTCCACAACATCCTAATTCATCTCATTACACCAATAGACCTCTCGCAAGTCATAGTACATCTTAGTGGCTCCTTGGTGAATAGAATATCGAGAACTGTGAGATTCTGATCAAATGTATTGCCTCAATTCATCATAATTTAGTACATATAACCGACCTTGGTAATGAAGCACATCATCTCCCCCTTGGGAGAAAGCCTCAATGACTTTTTTCAGTAACCACTTTATTCAACTCAACCATAGTCGAATCAAGATCTTGCATAGCTTTCATATCTAAATCAAAAGACAATTCTGAGCCATTTTGAACAATGATATCACCATCCTCATAGTCAACCAAATGGACACCCAATCGAGCTAGTCTATGAACATCGTGAACTAACTCCCTTTTACCATCTTCAATGTGAGCAAAACTACTCATTGACAATCGACTAAGAGTATCGGCAACCATATTTGCCTTACCCAGATGATAAAGAACATTCATACCTAATCTTTCAATAATTCAAGCCATAATTTTTAGTAAAGATTCAAATATTTTTTCTTAAACACATATTGCAAACTCTTATGATGGTGAACACATCCACATAAACACCATAGAGATAATATCTCCAAATCTTCAAAGCAAAAACCATTGTCGCTAACTCCAAATCATGAGTTGGTTAATTCTTTTCATGCACCTTCAATTGCCTCGAGGCATAAGAAATTACCTTCTTATGTTGCATCAAGCCGAAACCAAGACCAATCTGCGAAGCATCATAATAAACTACAAACTCATAAGATCTTTCCGGTAATGTCAAATTTGGGGCTGAAGTGAGTCTATCTTTCAACTCTTAGAAACTCTTCTCACAAGATTTCGACCATTGGAATTTCACCTTTTTCATTGTCAATGTAGTCAAAGGCGAAGCAATAGAGAAAAATCCTTCCACAAACTTTTTATAGTAACTGGCCAGACCTGAGAAACTTTGAATATCTAAAGGGAAAGAGGTCTAGGCCAATTCTTAACTGCCTTAGTCTTCTTAGAATCAACCTTGATACCTTCACCAAATACAATATGGCCAAGGAAAGCAACATACCTCACCCAAAACTCACATTTTCTAAACTTAAAAGAAAAATTGACGATTCTTGAGGATTTGCAGAACTATCCTTAGGTTATCAACATGTGCATCCTCACTCCCTAAATAGATCAAAATATCATTAATAAATACAATCATGAACATGTGGAGGTATTGCTTGAAGACTATATTCATAAGTTCAATGAAAGCCACCGAGGCATTAGTCAAACCAAATGACATCAACAATAACTCATAGTGATCATACCAAGTTTGAAAAGCCGTCTTTGGAATGTCATTTCCCCTTAGCTTCAATTGATGATACCCCGATCGAAAGTGAATCTTTAAGAAGAAAATAACTTCTTAGAGTTGATCAAACAAGGGATCAATCATTGGAATAAGATATTTATTCTCTATTGTGACGTTGTTCAACTACCGATAGTCATTGCACATACGAAGTAAACCATCCTTCTTATGAACAAACAATATTGGAGTACCCCATGGTTAGATACTCAGTTTAATAAAATTCTTATCTAATAAATCTTTCAATTAATCCTTTAACTCCTTAAGTTTTGTCGGAGCCATATGGTACCGAAGAATGTAGATAGGTTGTGTATTTGGAAGAAGGTCAATACCAAAGTCTATTTCTCTTTTGGGAGGAACACCAGGAAAGGAAATATTTCCGAAAACTCACTAACAATTGGGACAGACTCAATAGTATCCATATTTCTAACTTGAACAAGATTATAGATACAACCTTTAGAGATTATTTTCCTACCCTTTAAGCAGGAGATAAACTGACCCTTAGGTGTTGAATTTCCACCCTTCCATTCTAAGATAGGTTCATTCGGAACCTTGAATGTGACCAATTAGGTATGAAAATCTATGAAAGCTTATCAAGAATGAAACTAATTCATCCCAAGAATTACATCAAAGTCTATCATGTCTAGCTCTACCAGGTCAACTAGAGAGACTTTATGACAAACTGAAATTGGGAAATTTTATAGATTCACCTAGTGATAATAGAGTCACCGACAGGTGTAGAGACTGAAAAAAGGTTCTAAAAGGATTTTGGGACAAACATCAAACTTCATAGCCATATAAGGAGTCAAAAAACTATATAACACTTAAATCAAGCAATGTATAAACATTTAATCGAAATACTCGCAATATATCAGTCATTACATCTAGAAGAACCCTTGTGATCATATCGAGTATGAAGAGCATAAAATCTGTCTCTAACGAGGAGCATCACTCACACAAGAAGAAGCACTAGGCTAAGCCTATCGACCACCCTTACCCTTTCTATCTTATGAAGGGCAATCTCTCAATTTGTGACCCGACCTTCCACAACCAAAACATGCACCTGAATTGGCTAAGCACTCTCCTAGATGGTTCTTCCCACATCTCTTACATGTGGGGAAATTCTTACCACTAGTAGCACTACCTTGAGGCTTAGGGTTAGATACCACATCCTTGTTGAAATTTTAGCTGGAGTAATCGATGAATTCTGATCAAAGAACTTTTGCCAAAACTGAGAACATCCATGTCTATCGAACCTAGAGTGAGAGAAATCACCACCAACTGTTCTTGCACTCTTTGACACTCTAGCCTTTTACTTAAGCTTTTACTCCTCAATTAGTTAGGTATGAGTCATCAACCTTGAGATGTCCACCTCTTTAATCAATGTGGCAATTCGACATTCTTTGACCACCATTTCGAACACACATGAAACAAACTTACTCTTTCGTGCCATCGAGTCGGCAACCATTGTTGGAACATACTTGGACAATTTAGTGAACTTCAAATAATACTTCCTCACACTCATGTTTCCTTGCCTTAGATTTATTAATTCTTCCACTTTAGCTTGTCTCATTTCAAAAGGTAAAGAAAAGATCAAGAAATGCCTTTTTGAAATTTTCCCAACCTAAGGGACCTGTATCGATAACCTTTTCGTCCTTTCATTGAGTAAACTACACTTCGAGTAACCCTTTTGAGTTGGTAAGCGGCCAAACCTGCCTTTTGCACTAGAGTCACTCTCATGATGTCCACAATCTGATGGATTCCCTTGATGAAATCTTATGGATCTTCATCCACTTTCGACCCATGAAATTCCAAAGGATTCATTCTCATGAAGTTTCTTACCCTTGTTGCCGCCATACCCATATTTTGGTTCACGGGAGCTACAACTTCTCTATTAGCTTGAGCGGTCATAACTTAAGCCAATACTTAGAAAGTAGCTCTAAACTTGGCATGATACACTTGTCGGCCAAAGGATCAATTGGAACTTAAGGAACTTCGGGTTCCACATCGGCACTAGCATTTATTCTGAATGAAGCTCTTCTTGGAGGTCTATTCTGAAAATTTATAGAATAAGAGTTAGGAGGAAGACCTTTATAAAGTTCAACTCTATCACACAATTTAGAGTAATGAAAGAAGTGATGTTTCCAAAATGCTTTGCAGCAACTTATTCATAAACGTGGAGCGCTTCACACTTATGAACATGACTCTACTCAACGCGGCTTATTAGACTCCTAGAACCTTTAAAACATAGCTCTAGTACCAAGTTTGTCACAACCCAAACTTTTCCTTAGACGTGATGTGGTGAATAGGACACTGAGAGACTCTAAACAAGCCAATTGACATAAGTATTACACTATGATATACAACATAAGAGAGTAAAATAAGAGAATAAGATATAAGTCTCAAAATCTTTAACAATATCGAAAATACCAAAAATTAGAGTATATGACTGAATAAGCGGAACATCTATTATGTTTGACGAAAGCCTCTACTAATCATAGTGTGGCTTGGCTAAAACCCGTAGCTCACAAATATCTGGAAATTGAAATGATAGAAAGCAATGACATATTGATAATGTTTATGCCGTCGAACCATGAGGACTCATTAATCCACTAGCAAATATTGAGCAATCCAACTAGCCACGACTAGATGGTATTATGAAACAATATAGACACATGAGATACACGTGTCTATAATTTGAATGTACTGAATATGAGGGAAATTCATAATGACATAAACATGATAGTATGATAAGCTACAACATGATAACGCGTGACTAAGTAAAACATATCAAATCATGATAAGCTAAAGTCATAAATCATGGAAACAAGGTCAATAAAATATAGAATTATCATAATATATGTATAAAAACATAAGCTAAATAAGAGAATCGTATATTTTCTGGAATGGTTAACTTTAACCGATATAGATCATGTGAACTATAACATGGATTCTGGTTTCTTACTCCCACATCTAAAAATGATTGTCCTACTTTCCAAGGTAGTACCATGTTCGAAAGCTTAGGTGGATCCAGTAGCTAGCTTATGTAATCGAGACATCCTACAAGGGCACATAGTTCAAGGATTTTGAGAATTGCCTAAATTCACTTGGTGTTAAGTAAACTCCTAACGGAAATCTTAAAGTCAAAATCTCTTTAGTCTTTGAAATGGTAAGAATCTAGTAACACCAACTCTTAGGTGGATACACTAGCTAGCTTGTCTAATCGGGACATCCTATGAGGGCACATAGTTCAAGGATTTTGAGAATTGCCTAAATTCACTTGGTGTTAAGTAAACTCCCAACGGAAATCTTAAAGTCAAAATCTCTTTAGTCTTTGAAATGGTGAGAATCTAGTAACACCAACTCAATTATAAAGACTCAAAAAAATCATAAGAATAGCTCTTTTAAAATGTCATGATTTTATAACATAATCAATGTTTAAAAAACACTTAATCGGAAGCATCTAAACCACGATAGTCTTTTCATAGTAAAAACACACTTCAATAGAAAGTGGCTCAGTCATGAAAATCTTTCACATTGAGAATACTTCAATCGGAAGTAACCTAGAATCGTAGTCAATACAATTCCTTTATGCATCCATAGTTTCACAGCTCAATTCATGGTCAAAATAAGCATATCACATTGGTTTATAAGAAAGACGTTGAAAACATGTAATTTGAATCAAATCATGCAGAACAAGATTAAATATAATCCATTGAAACATAATTAATTAAACCCACGAAGAATCATATACAAACCCTAGAAATTAGATGATATCTTAAAAGAGAATTGAGGATTTCTTGGGACTCAATAGATGGAAAGGTCATTGATGAATTTCCCACATACCTTGAGTAATTAAAGACTTAAAATTGCAAGAAGAATCCTGAAGCTTGAAGAACCCTAGAAAATTCCTTCAGAGCCTTGGAGAGAATTTGGAGAAGATGAACTTGAGAGAAATTTGGAGTTTTAACTGAATGAGAGGAAATGCATAGATTTTGAAGAGTAAAATCAGTTATAGGACTTAGTTTTAGGACCAAAATGATATATTTTTGGAGTTAAAAGGATATAAAAAGACTCAAATAGACCCCGACTCAAAAATTGCGGAGGGACTCTATGGACCGACCTATGGTCCGTACAAACTATGGGTGAGAGTTCGGTTCTTCGGTTTATCAAACTTAGATTTGGTTCTTCAGTTTTTGGTTTTAGAAAAGTGTGCACCATATACCAAACCAAACTAATTCGGTCTGGTTCGGTTTTTTCTACTTTCCTTCAATTTAGTTTTGTGCTTTCAAATCAGTTTTCGCTGCGAATGTAAAATAAAATGAGGACAAAATCGAAGTATAAGATTCTGCAAATTTAAAAGTATGTTAAGGAATGATGTGTCTCTCCATGGAACATTTATCATGTTAACTAAAAGACTATAATTAGCTTTGTTAAGAACATTATGCTTCCAAGTACTTCTTAAAAAACAAGGACGGAGACAAGTTCCTTTATATAATGTACATTGATAAAAATATGTTTTGGTTCCTTTTGGGAATTAATATTTGAAGTTAAATATTGAATTATACATTTGTTGCTACTTTGATTTGTTTATGAATGATTTAATTGTTACTTTATTTTTTTTATTTTTAGTTAAGAGAATTCCCATATTATATATAGAGTAAAATCTCACCAAATTAATACTCTGTAAATTAATAATCTCTCTAAGATAATAATTTTCTCTGTTCCCAACTTGGGCCAGTGGAAAAAATCACACATTTCAATAAGATAATAAGATAATATATTTTTAGGAGACCCCTATATAAATAAATGATCTCATTAATATTATAAATTAATATTTCTTTAAAGTACAAATATATCTAAGTCAATTTAATGAAATATGATTCTATAGTGGTTTATTTTTTCTTAAAATTTAATTCTAGTTGAAATTCATCTCTAACTTTTATTATTGCATCCAAAAGTTTTGGTGTTGTATTTTCGAACTGCACTATAAAACTGTAAAGAGTTTTAGATGTGATAAGTGTTTCCTTATGCATCACTGGTTCCAAAGGTATTGTATCAACAATCAACTTCATCAACAACATTGTTTTTTCTGATGATATCCCCAATTTGTTCTAAGCTCTAGACCTCTGAACATGTATCATTTTTATCCAGATAATCCAACAAGTTATTGACGTTCATTTTACTGCGGTAATTGAGATCATAATCATCACCTTATTTTCATGAATGATGTTTTCACGAGTTGTTCATTCAAATTATCTGAGATTTCATTCTCCCAATGAATGTTATAGTATTGAAACAATTTGCTATTATTTATTGCTGAACATTTGTTGCCCGAATCGGGATTGCAAAATTGATAGCATCCAAAACATTAATCTTTCTTGGATATATTCATCTTACATCATTACCTTCTAATATCTTATGATAAAATATGTTGCGATTATACATCATGAAAGTTCCTATTATTCTAGCATTACAAGGTTGAATCTTCAAACACTCTTTAAATTAATAAATATTAATTTATCGATTAAATAATACCTCTACAAAATAATAATATTGTATGATTGCACCTATATTAATTTTATTTTTTAAATTTTTTAATAAAAGTTTAGTTCTTCAGTGCACCGAAGTTCTGAAACCCTTACACCGAATACCAAACTGAAGAATTGAACTTTTGAAAAAATAACACTGATACCGAATCAAAAAACTGAAGAACCAAAACTGAATAACCGAATTGGTTCGATTCAATTATTTCAATTTCTCAATATTTATGCCCATCCCTAGTAGAAACTTTTACGGATTGTAATGGTTATCCGTGGAACAAAATTTGGAGACCAATATTTCAACCAAACACCAAGAAACCCTTCTTACTGGTCATTGAACTTTTTACAGCCTGTAGGGATATCATGTAGAACCCCTAGTCCAAAAAACCTTTGAGTCAAAACCACTTTCGTTGAACCCTGGGCTACGAACTGTAGGACCTTGTATGGTTTGTAGTCTCAATTGTAGTCATGAAGTCACCTAAAATTACTAAGTATTGATCTCCATCTACTTACACTTCTTACGGCTCGTGGAGGTTTCTATAGACCATCTTGTCAGTCTGTAGACCTTTATATGGGACTTGACATTTTTTCAATAGCTCAACTCGTTTATGTGACCAGAATCATACGAGTCGTAAGACCTTGTATAGACCGTAGGACCTTATACAGTCCGTAAGTGTTTTTGTACAACCTGCACTAGCAACCAATTCTGCAACTTTTCTTTCACAATTCAACTTACCAAGTTCTGAGGTGTTATATATTACCTTGTGGACTCAATATTTTTATAGTCAATATTTTGAAATTTGTATGATATGCACCTGTTTGTAAAATAATGATGAAATCTATAATTAAACTGAATCACCTAGGAAGCCTTTAATGTACTTGTAACACCTCAAAAATTGGAAGTTAACTTTGAAACGAGTTGCAGATTTTAGGTTATTGGTACAGGTTTACGAGGCCTGTCTACGATTCATAGAAGGTTCTATGGATCATAGAAAGAAGTCGTAGAAGTTGAGTAAGATTTTGGACAATGTCAAGTCTCCGATAAAGGTCTATGGTGCAACAGGATGAGTCATTGAAGTGTCTACGGGTCGTAGACCAGTCCCCAAAGAAAGGATGTTGGACTTGGAAGATTTTTAGCAATTGGGTTCTATGAACTGTAGAAGTTGCGATGATTGTAGAGGAGCTTCGTGGAAAATGTTCAGGATTTTGGGTTCCAGTAATCGACCCAAAGACTGACCAGGATGGTCCATAGAAATTCTTATGGACCTTAGGTCAAAGCCGTAGAACTCTTCCGACAATTATAATTCAGGGTTAATTGAGTCATTTCCTATCCTTTTAATTCCTAAAATACATTATTTCTATACTATTATAAGACCACGCAAATGATTTGACTCTTATAAAGCTACCCATTCCCTCGCATTCAGTCAAATCCCAAAATCCTTCCAAGTGCATCCTTTCTAATTCTCTTAAAGCTCTTAAGGGTAGGGTTTCTTCAGGGCTTAAAGGTTTCTTATCTACTCTCTAGGTCTTTTATCACCAAGATATGTGTTTCTTTCATGCATTGGGTCCCAAAGGATACTCAATTCTCTTTTTAAATTTCACCCAATTTCTAGGGTCTTATGTCAAATCTTCATGGTTTCAATCTATTATGATTCAATTGTTATTATTTAATATTATTATGCATGATTTGATTCAATTACATATTTTGTGGAGGAGTCAGTCCGTAGAGAGAGCTACTTGGGAAGTAGAAGCAGCCATGGTGGCAAGTATCCTCACCTCTTTCCTTCCAATTTCGTTTTAGCTTAAGGTAATAGTTGCCCTCCAATCTCTCAGTTTACTCTTGTGTAATTCAGTATCGATATCTTGTTCTCTCAGTTATCCTTGCATTTCAACATATTTGCATGTTAATGAGACTCAGTTCAATTAGATATCAGTTTCTAGTATTCAGTTAGTAGGGATTTTAGCTCTTTCCTCCAAACTCACCTTGTTTAGACTTCATTCGAGGACGAATGACCCCAAGGGGGTTATATTGTAACACATCAAAAAATTAGAACTAAGATTGAACAAGAGAGAAGGGAAATCCATAGAGGGGGTCCACGGGCCGTGAAGAGGACCACAACCTGTCACCCTGCTCATGGTTGTGCACCCAACAAAAGGTGAAAGACCACAGATCACTAAACGGTCCATGGAGCTCCACATGGGCCGTGAAGTGGTCCGTGAGGGGGACACAGAACCTCCATGGCTACTATGAAGTACCACGGACCACTAGACGATCTGTGGAGCTTCACACGAGCTATGAAGTGGATTGTGAAAGGGTCTTGATAGACTTTGAGGTTTGAGTCTACTTCAAATGATCATATATTTCAGCACAAAATGAATTAGGTGGTCCACGACCTATCAAATTAAAGGTATTTGAGTCCTCTTTCTAACACCACCAAGTTTACCTAATTTTGAGCCCGAAGTAAAAATTTATACTCGTTTTAGTAAAGCCCTGTCTGGCAGAGAATCTTCACGACCCACTTGATGGGTCGTTGTGCTCATGACGGCACGTGAAGCTTGTCTTGAAGTCAATTCATTAGCTTTTAAGTTAAGTTTCACCCTTGAAGTCATTGGTTAAGCACCACGGATGTCTAAACAGTCTGTGGAGCTCCACACAAATCGTAAAGTTGCCTGTGAGGTGACTTGTCAGACTTAGAGTTTAAGTCATGATACGCTCAAATTACACTTCCTTTCAGAAGCATAAGCGATCGTTATCAAGTAAAGAACCCAACTTGGAGGTTGAGGTCGATCCCACGAGGAAAATGGTTTAGACTTTACTTTTAACCAACAATTATATTCAATTAGTCAAATTATTTCCAGAAACAGGTAATAAAAAGAGGGGTTTGTGCTTGTGTGAAACAAATAGTAAAAACTTAATAAGTAATCAATAATTAAACTCAACTTTGGTTGTTATCAAGATAAGAGAAATAACTAGGGTATACGTGTTCCCCATAATCTCATAACGCAGTAATCCTAGTAATAGCAATCCTTTTCTAGTATCTTACATGCAAAGTGATAAGTTAGGTATCTCTAAATCCTTGGTCCGGCATCTAGAGAATTTCACCCCGCACCTTGGTCCGGCTACGTGTGTATAATTTACTAACCCTTACCTTTACCTCATATTAGACATCATAATCGATGTTTGGCTTAGTTATTACTTCGCACCAATCGACACTAGCCTATTAGATAGTATCACACTAAATCTATGTTGATAATTCTTTTCTTGTTAATTACCTCCTTGGTCCGGCAAGTAGTAACAAGGCGAGTTCTAACGCGTGCACTCGTTAAAAAGACTTCTAAACGAAAGAATTATCAATACATGCAAAATACTATTCAAGAATTGCTTATTTACTATTCATACTTTGTTAATCGATCATGGTTCCCACAACCCTAGTTGTGGATTTAGTTACTCATATTAGCAAGAACACAATTCATAATTGTAGATGAAGAAATCATGAACTTACTTAAAAAGAATAATAAATCCAGAAAATTTACTTGAATTGCAAAGCCAAAATCTTCAAAACGAACTTCAGAAATCAATAATTGCTAGGGTTGCAAATTATTCTCCAAAGTTATAAAGCAATAATAGAATAATAATGTCTAACCTTCAAAAACGAGGTTTACATGTCCTATTTATAGAAAATAAATCCTAAATAAAAAGGGAAACAAATTAAGGAAAGTTTTGTTCAGGTACGCGTCTTCGATCCACGAGACTGACTTACTGACCGTCGATCTATCTACGGTCCGTAAGTCCCTTCCGTCACTCGGGACTTAGAAAATATTTCAGCTTCCAAAAAGATCATCTTCTCTGAAGCAAACGACGGACCAACAGTACGGACCGTAGATTGACCTACGGTTCGTCAATCCCTTCCGTAGCTCCATACTTAGCATCTTCAAAAATCAGGTACTGGAACCCTCGCAGTCTCAATCTACGGATCAACAGTACGGTCCGTAGATCAATCTACGGACCGTCAATGGGCACCGTGGTTCCACACTTGGTCAGATTTCCCTGCTTTGTCCTCAACACTTTCCTGCTGATCTACGGTCCTCATCTACGGACCGTGAATGGACCTACGGTCCGTAGATGACCTCCGTGGATGCCTTTTTCTGCATTTTCTTCAGCTGTCTCTAAACTTTTGCGCCTGAACACCTTTCCTGCAAAACATGATAACACACATAAAAACCAATATAAAAAGGCCCTAGACACACACAACTTGTAAGTGAAATGTATTAGAAATACCGTAAACTCACGGTATATCAACACCCTCAACTTAAATTCGTTGTTTGTCCTCAAGCGACGCATTAGGACTCTAAACGACACTTGTATATAAGCAAGCATTTCTAACTCAAGCAATCACATGGCTCTCTACCTCCTCATTGTTCGGGTGCACATTCTTTCTCATAGACTCGATAAGCCAACTCATGTGGATCACATCATGACACAGACCAACCTACTGACACACAACAGACACCTTCTCACTGTCAGCCAGGTACCAACTTTCCAACAATGGAACTAGTGCCCTTACTTCAAACGAAATCCTCTTTTAGCAAAAATTTGATTTCATTCATGGTGCAAGGATTTATTCAACACTCACGCTCAGAAGTAATTTCAACTACAGTTAGTGCTTCTTGCCATAAGCTTGCCCTTATTTTCACTGCTCAGACTCTTCAAACTAGACTCCAGGATCACTATAGGACTTTATTGGCTTGTAACGTAGGCTCAGGGTCAGGTGTGGTACATTTGGGTACTGTTTAGTGACTTTCTGCCCTCCTTGTCATTACACTAGGCTTTTAACCTCTTTTTTACCCTATTTTTGTCATATTATTGCTTTTTACCGTTTTCCCTTGATTTTCTTCCCTCACGGAAGTGACTTTAAACTTTGTAACTCAATTTCTTTTTGAGTAATTCACATCTTCTTCTTCTTCTTCTTCTTCTTCTTTTTTTCACTCTTTTCATCCCCATTTTTCTTTCAGTTTCCTCTTTCATAGCCACCCTCAACTTATGGATTTTTTTTTGTTAGTTGAGGTTCACAATACCCGATGTCAGGTCAGGGCCAAGATTGCAGTTACTTTTTACATTAGCCACCCTCAACTTAGGCTTTTGGCCTAAGTCAAAGTCCACATGTCCAAGGAGGGACCGGGGCCAACATAGTAGATTATGGGAAAGTGAGTTCGGGGTTTTAGAAAGAAATAGTTTATTTTTAGGCTCAAAGTTGGATCAAAGGGAACAATTATTTCATTTGGTTGAATCCTTCTAGGCAATTTGTGGATTTTTCAGAACAACGGCCTATGATCACTTCCTATCCTCTAGATTGAATTGTCTTAGCAGGACTAACCGGGCAAGTTCTAGTTTTGCACAAAACTGTTTGAATAGTCAATGATTCTCACCCACTCTTGGCACATAGTTTCATTATCAGATTATTAGATTACCCAGTTCAAGTCTCAGGTTTAATCATGCAATCAAGTTGATTGTTACTATGTCATATTCAGAGCCAACACAGTCAACTAATCGTAGCCTACTTCTAGCATACAACCCAGAATCTGACGGGTATCATTTTTCTAAGCCATCATGCTTCATTCTGTATCATGCTTCTATACACACAATCCTAAGACATGTCGGTTCAACAGAAAATTAAACAGTCACTTGGGGGAAAAGAACACAGGCAAGAAAACCCCAAGAGAGGATTCATGAGTTAGGTTACTCAGACTTCACCCACTCACGATCCATTTACCCCACCCCCAACAAAAATAGATGCAATTGTCCACAATGCATACATAGACAGTAAAAGTGAATGGATTTGAGTGAAGCAAACCTGTGGCGCAAAGCGCCGGCGAATCATCAACAAGCAGGGGGGTCCGGTTTCCCGGAGCCCTATGGAACATCAGCGGGAGCACCCTCAGCAGTGCCCCCCTCAACAATCCTAGCACTCTCAGTAGTGCTCGCTATCAACTGCTCCGCACCATCAGAGGTGCTCACACCGCCCCTCTAAATAGGATGTGCAATTTTTGAGAAATCTTTGATGAATCTCCTATAAAAGCCTGCATGCCCAAGAAAACTTCTAACACCTTTTACAGAGATAGGTGGTGGAAGCTTTTCTATTACCTCGACTTTAGCTTTATCAACCTCAATACCTTTCTCTGAAATTCGATGACCCAACACTATACCTTCTTTTACCATGAAATCACATTTCTCCCAATTCAGCACTAAGTTGCAGTCTTTACATCTTTTGAGCACCTCGGCCAAATGTTTTAAACAGTGATCAAACGAATCACCTACCACTGAAAAATCATCCATGAACACCTCAATAGTGTCCTCCACCATATCAGAAAATATCGACATCATACATCTCTGGAAGGTCGCTGGAGCATTGCACAATCCGAATGGCATCCGCTTGAAAGCAAAAGTCCCATATGGGCAAGTGAAGGTGGTCTTCTCTTGGTCTTCCGGAGCTATAGAGATTTGATTGTAGCCCGAATAACCATCAAGAAAACAATACCAACCCTTGCCTGCAAGCCTGTCTAACATCTGGTCCATGAATGGCATAGGAAAGTGATCTTTCTCTGTCCACACATTCAGCTTCCGATAATCCATGCAAACTCCCCATCCCGTGACAGGCCACATTGGAACAAGCTTATTTCGTTCATTTGGAACCACAGTCATACCACCTTTCTTTGGTACACACTGCACAGGACATACCCAATTACTATCTGAGATGGGATAAATAACTCCAGCATCCAGCCTCTTGATGATCTCCTTTTTGACTACCTCTTGCATAGGTGGATTTAATCTTCTCTGGTGCTCAACACTGGGCTTATGATCTGGCATGAGTTGGATTTTGTGAGAACAGATACCGGGGGGGATCCCAATAATATCTGCAATAGTCCACCCAATCGCTCGCTTGAACTTCTTTAATACAGTCACCAAACACTCAACTTGCCTTGCATTTAAATCTGCTGCAATGATGACCGGCAAAGTATTCTCTTCGCCTAAATATACATACCTCAAGTGTGATGGTAGAACTTTGAGCTCTAATTTCGGTGCCTCCACAATAGATGGTCTTGTGGGTGGGGACTCGCGATTCTTCATGTCTAGCTCATACTTCTTTGTTTGGACCGGTATTCAAACTTATCAAGTGCGGCTACCAACTCATCATACTCATCAATACCATCACTACCAAAATTCATCATGACTGCTGCTAGTGCCTCAACACCTAATCGCTCTTCAATGTGCACCTCTGACCCATTCTCCACTTTGTAAGTTATAGCAGATACTGTTTGTAGCTCACCATTCTGCTTCATGGATCTACAGATATTGAACGTTGCTTCTTCATTGTTCAGTCTGAACTTCATCTGTCCCTTTTCCATATCAACCAACGCACGTCCTGTGGCAAGAAATGGTCTCCCAAGGATGATGGGAACCTCAAAATCAACCTCACAGTCAAGGATCACAAAATCTGCCGGAAAGATGAAAGACTCTACTTTCACTAGCACATCATGGAGCACACCTATGGGCCTCTTCACAGTCCGATCAGCCATCAGTAACCGCATTGCAGTGGGCTTTGGATCCCCTAGACCCAACTTCTTGTAAACAGATAAAGGCATGAGGTTGATGCTAGCACCAAGATCACACAATGCCTTAGCAAAGTGTAATAACCCTATAGTACATGGGATCGTGAAAGCACCAGGGTCTTCCTTCTTCTGTACCAGAGATCTTGTAGCAATAGCACTACAATGCTGCAATCTATCATCATCTTCAAAACTCACAGACCTTTTCTTTGTTACCATATCTTTCATGAATTTTGCATATCCAGGCATTTGCTCCAAGGCTTCTATCAAAGGAACATTGATAGAAAGCTGCTTCAACATAGTGATAAACCTGCGATATTTACCATCTTCAGTCTTCTTCACTAACCTCTGCGGAAAAGGTGGTGGAGGTCTAGGTATGGGAACCACTTTCTGAGGTATCTCCACCTCTTGTTCTGTCACAACCTCTGACTCCTCTCTAACTTTCACCACATCATCTTCTTTTCTATTCTCAACTTCCACCATAGACGACATAGGTGGATCTATGGTTTGCTTACCTCCTCGAGTGGTAATTGCCATACAATGTCCATCATTCTTTGGATTCTGGATAGTATTGCTTGGAAGAGTGCCAGGTTGACGCGGGTTCACTGTAGTAGACAACTGCGTCATTTTTTGCTCTAGATGCTTTATTGACACTGCATGGGCGTCAACCTTTTGACCAATACCAGATAAGTCGTTTCTCATCTCTTTCACGTTCTCATCAGTTGCATCAAACCTTCTCATCATCTTATGCAGCATATCTTCGATACGCGTCATATTACCTCCAGCTTCCCTAGCACCAGATTCCCGATTTTGAGGGGGAACATAGGGTCCAACCCGATCATTTCTGTTGCCGTAGTTGTTCCTGTTGTAGTTGTTGTCGCGATTGAAGTTCCCATCTCGGACATAGTGACCCTCTCGGTTGTAATTTCCATAGTTCCGACCTTGGTTCCCTTGACCTTGGCGCCAATTTTCCGTGTTGGATCCTTGGGCGTTTGGTCGGAAACCCCCCGTCTGATCGTTCACCGCATAAGTGTCCTCTTCATAGTAACACTCCTCAACTGGTGGTGGAGTTCTAGTTAAGTAGTTTACAGCATTCACTTTTTCTGCTCCTCCACTCACATGCTTCAATACTAACCCCAACTCTGTCCTCATCTGAGCCATCTCCTCACGGATATCATCTGCAGAGTTAACAGTTGCATTATGAACGACAAATGTGTTTCTCCCAGTATCTGACCTCCTAGTGCTCCATGCTTTATTGTTGCGAGAGATCCTCTCCAGTTTTTCAGAAATCTGTGCATATGTACAATCACCATATGAACCTCCAGCAATAGTGTCAAGAACGGCTTTATTGTTATCATCCTGTCCTCTATAGAAATATTCCTTCAGCGACTCTTCATCAATACGGTGATTTGGAACACCTCTTACGAATGCAGTGAATCTGTCCCACGAGCTGCTCATAGACTCCCCAGGTAATGCTACAAAATTATTGACCCTATCTTTGTGATTGAGCTTCTTAGACACCGGATAGTACTTTGCTTTAAACACTTCCGCCAATTGGTCCCATATGAATATTGAGTTATAAGGAAGCTCAGTGAACCATACTGCAGCATCACCTGTCAGTGACAGAGGGAACACTCGTAACCCAATGACGCTCATATCCAAGTCTGGTCTACCTACACAACTTTTGCAAACCACCCTGAGCTTGGCTAAGTGAGCATGTGGATCCTCCGATGGCGATCCTAAAAATAAGCCTCTTGCTGTAAGCATCTGCATCAAACTACTAGTCACCACAAATGTGTGCCCTGGAGGTAGAGGAGGTAGGACAATGGGTCCATCAGAGTCTGCTATATCGATGTTGCCCCGATAGTTGTCATGTGGTTGTGGGCCATGCACTCTCGCTGCATCTCCCAATTGATTTTCAACTACACCCCTGTTTTCCCCACCAACTACTCTTGGCTGCTGTAACTCAATTGCTTCATCTAGATTTCCTCCGATAGGATGAACTGGAAGTCCTTGATTGTTCATTCTTCGCAAAGTTCTGTTCAACTCTGGATCGTATGGAGTGAGTGGTTCGCCTTGGCTCCGTGTACTTGGCATACACTAGGGTCGGAACCTGAGAGAGACAAAAACAAAGAAAAAAAAGTAAAATTAGGAAATATTTGACTAACGTTCAATATTGTAGTTAAAACTAAATCTAAAAGCCAGATTCCCCGGCAGCGGCGCCAAAATTTGATACGCTCAAATTACACTTCCTTTCAGAAGCATAAGCGATCGTTATCAAGTAAAGAACCCAACTTGGAGGTTGAGGTCGATCCCACGAGGAAAATGGTTTAGACTTTACTTTTAACCAACAATTATATTCAATTAGTCAAATTATTTCCAGAAACAGGTAATAAAAAGGGGGGTTTGTGCTTGTGTGAAACAAATAGTAAAAACTTAATAAGTAATCAATAATTAAACTCAACTTTGGTTGTTATCAAGATAAGAGAAATAACTAGGGTATACGTGTTCCCCATAATCTCATAACACAGTAATTCTAGTAATAGCAATCCTTTTCTAGTATCTTACATGCAAAGTGATAAGTTAGGTATCTCTAAATCCTTGGTCCGGCATCTAGAGAATTTCACCCCGCACCTTGGTCCGGCTACGTGTGTATAATTTACTAACCCTTACCTTTACCTCATATTAGACATCATAATCGATGTTTGGCTTAGTTATTACTTCGCACCAATCGACACTAGCCTATTAGATAGTATCACACTAAATCTATGTTGATAATTCTTTTCTTGTTAATTACCTCCTTGGTCCGGCAAGTAGTAACAAGGCGAGTTCTAACGCGTGCACTCGTTAAAAATACTTCTAAACGAAAGAATTATCAATACATGCAAAATACTATTCAAGAATTGCTTATTTATTATTCATACTTTGTTAATCGATCATGGTTCCCACAACCCTAGTTGTGGATTTAGTTACTCATATTAGCAAGAACACAATTCATAATTGTAGATGAAGAAATCATGAACTTACTTAAAAAGAATAATAAATCCAGAAAATTTACTTGAATTGCAAAGCCAAAATCTTCAAAACGAACTTCAGAAATCAATAATTGCTAGGGTTGCAAATTATTCTCCAAAGTTATAAAGCAATAATAGAATAATAATGTCTAACCTTCAAAAACGAGGTTTACATGTCCTATTTATAGAAAATAAATCCTAAATAAAAAGGGAAACAAATTAAGGAAAGTTTTGTTCAGGTACGCGTCTTCGATCCACGTGACTGACTTACGGACCGTCGATCTATCTACGGTCCGTAAGTCCCTTCCGTCACTCGGGACTTAGAAAATATTTCAGCTTCCAAAAAGATCATCTTCTCTGAAGCAAATGACGGACCAACAGTACGGACCGTAGATTGACCTACGGTCCGTCAATCCCTTCCGTAGCTCCATACTTAGCATCTTCAAAAATCAGGTACTGGAACCCTCGCAGTCTCAATCTACGGATCAACAGTACGGTCCGTAGATCAATCTACGGACCGTCAATGGGCACCGTGGTTCCACACTTGGTCAGATTTCCCTGCTTTGTCCTCAACACTTTCCTGCTGATCTACGGTCCTCATCTACGGACCGTGAATGGACCTACGGTCCGTAGATGACCTCCGTGGATGCCTTTTTCTGCATTTTCTTCAGCTGTCGCTAAACTTTCACGCCTGAACACCTTTCTTGCAAAACATGATAACACACATAAAAACCAATATAAAAAGGCCCTAGACACACACAACTTGTAAGTGAAATGTATTAGAAATACCGTAAACTCACGGTATATCAGGTCAACTTTAAACAGTCATATATTTCAGCACAAAATCAATTAGGTGGACCAACCTATTAAAATAAAGATCTTTAAATCCTTTTGCCAACGCCACTGAGTTTGCCTAATTCCAATCTACGAGTAAAAAATTATGCTCATTTTAGTGAACCCTTGTCGGGTAGGGCATCTTCCGCTAGACAGGCCATCATGATCATGACGTCCCGTGAAGCCCCTCTTGAAGTCAGTTTGGCAACATTTAAGTTATGGTCGCATGGGTCTTTGCTCCTATGCGTTTGGTACTTAAACTATGTCGTTTAATGCTTAAACTACGTCGTTTTACTTAGTCTAATCTTAGTAAACTAGTCGGAAACTACCTAAACCCCTCATTCTCCTAAAATCACCTAACTTAGAATGAAAAGAAGAGAAAAGAGGCGATTGTTTTCCCAAGAACAAGCAGAGGTCTTCTTCAAGTTCAACCTCGATATCCAAAGGATTTCTCCGTAGATTTCGTCGCTAGGTATGTGGAATTTCACTAGTGAGTTCCTTTCACCCATTAGGTCCCTAGAATTCAATCAGTTCCTCAAAGTTCTCATAAATTGTTTAGACCTGGGGTTTCCAAAACCTTGGGAATCCATTGAAAGGTAGTTCATATAGTTCGATTGCACTGATTACCTATTTTCTTGAAGAATTAATGGAATCCCATGTATAAAACTCAGAACCCTAGTTTTTATTCATCATCAGTATTTCATGAAATATACTTGCTACACAAATTAGTCCAAAAATCATGCTTTAGAATTCGAATGTCATATCTTTCAGTATATTTATGTGCATTCCTAGATAGCATGTCATTATTTTGAGTTACTCAGTATTTTAGTTGCATTTAACTTTTCATTCAGTTGGGAGTAGACTTAGCACCGAGTTAGACTAGGGTTCATCATATCCTCAAACTCCCAAAACTACGTGCCAATGTAGGTTCAGAAGTCCCCTCTGTTAGGCATCAATTTTAGTGATCACACCACAATCATGCCTTTATACCCTTGTCAAGGTATATTGGATCCTCTCGATCGGGCATATGCATCGGACCACGTTTAGCTCACGTGGTTTATGTCTGTTAATAGTAGCTCCCATAGTCATACTCTCATTGCATTGACATGTTATCAGCATTAATTTCAATATTCAGTTCAGCATATTGGTTACATGATTAGTGCTTGGTCAATACATTTAGCTCAACTTTCAGTTACATTTCAGTACAGTCTATTTCTATATTCATTATTGTATTGTTCAACTATATCATTGTTCAGCTTAGTAGATATATATTACATGCTCAGTACATTCTAAGTACTGACGCATACTTTGCGCCACATCGTTTTATGATATAGGTTCAGGCACTAATCATTCAAATCATGCTTGGTCGATTTCCAGCCTATCCTCAATAGCTTTAGTAGTGAGTCCTCATAGTTTGAGGACGTTTCTTTTTTGCTTGGTTTAGTTAGTTATTTTCAATCTTCTCATTATTTTTTAGAGTTAGTTAGGGACTTCTCCCAGCAGCTCATCGGTAGAAGAGGCTTTCAGACATAGAGTCAGTATTCAGTTGTTTGGGGTTGCTTCCCATTGACATGTTCAGATTTACTCTCATTTGGAGTCCTTAGTTTTGACTCAGTTATTAGTTATGTATCACGCCTTGAGCCTACACCCTGGGCAGGACTGGCACTCGAGAACCATTGCTGGCCCCAAGCAAATTCTTGGTCTAGCTTACTACTCAGTGCAAGACTTAATCATGATAAAAATACTTTAAAAAGTACTTTTATAAATAAACATTCACTAGCCAAAGTGGCAACTCAAGTCTCAACATAACTGAATGGAAATGGAAAGACTCATGAACTAACAATAACTAACTGTCTATGAAGCCTCTAGCAACTGATATGGACGTCGGGACAATACCCACGACATCCTAATGAATTAGAATACTGAAAAATAATAAAAAAGGGGATCCTCCGGAAGCAAGGAGGCTCACCAACAACTCTGAAGATCAACTAGATCAACGATGCGCTGGATGCTGATCCTGGTTACTTGTATCTGCATCATAAAAGATGCAGGCCAAATGGCATCAGTACATTGAATGTACAAGCATGCGAGGGGAATTCTAAAACAAGACATAAGTTTGAAAGGAACTGAAGGAACATACCTTTTCCAACTCAACTCAACTCATTTCAATATAAAGCAATAATATAAATGCAGTATAAAGAAAAGCTGTAAAAACATGTGTATAACAACTCTGTGTATTGAAGAATACAATAGTAGCCCAGTTTGTATGCAAGGATACAATATAAACTCTGTGTGTATATGAAAAATACAAAATAACTCATTGTATATAAGAATACAAAATATCGTTGTTTATATAAGAATACAAAATATCTTTGTGGGAGTTTCTCTAACCGACAACCAACACTATGAGCTATGTAATGATACAATGTTTTACCTCACGCTGTCAGGGCCGTCCTTTACCTTGTCGGGGGTATAGAACCTAACTACTAACTGGATCCACTAGTCTATGTTAAAAATCACTAAGGAATCATCTAAAAAATATGACCCTATTCTACCCATGTTGGCTAAACGGTTTGTGGAGACCATAAATTATTTGAACTCAACTTGTCCCCAAATCGATGCTCAATATTACTCCCAAAATGTAACTAGCTCATATGTTTAAAAACATAACTCTTTCTGTGGTTTGAGATAATTGCCCAAAACTAGCCCAAGGGCACTCTTGGAAATCAGTATTTCATCTCTTTGTTAAATGTGAAAACATTTACTCTTTACTCAAAAACTAGCTCAAAGGCACTTTTGGAAATCTATTTTTCCTTTCTTGTTTAAATGTGAAAAGATTTACTCTTTGGGAATACATAGTTCCCATATACTCTTTAGAAGAAAATGAACTTCATTTGTTACTTTTTATTCAACTCAAAACTCAAGTATTAAAACAAGTTTAGAGCATTTGCAAAAGACTTTGAAAAGACTCTGAGAACTCCTCAAGAATTGACTCTTAACTTTCCTTGATTTTGAATTATGGATTCAAGGTTATGATTCATGTTTATGAATGATCTCATAATATTTAGACGTACCTTAGAGTGTAGAAATCAACTAGAAAACATAAGTACGAAGAGAACTCGAACGGAAAGAAGTGGGAAAGGGTAGAGGACCTGGCGACCCTGGAGTACTAAGTGGCGCAGGGAGTGATCTTAGGCGTATTTATATGCCTAGGAACCAAATAACACCCGCATGTAAGCTAAGTTTAGAATTTATATTAATTGATGGTCGTGTTGAGTCTTTTGAATGCATCTATACTAACCAACATGATTAGTTGTGTAGGTGAGTTTAAATGAAGGAGCGAGCACTAAAACGAGTATTGGGAAGAATGATAGGATCCAAGTTAAAAAAAAGCAAGAAAGAAAAAGGAAAAATAAAAGATCAAGGAAAATCCATACCATCTTTTCGTCACGGAGAGGGATTTTATTCTTACTCACGAATTAGCATTTGAGACAGAATGGTTCGTGATAGCCCTGCGTCACGGAGAAGAGAAAAAGTCCTCAAACGATAGTTTAACAATCCCTCCGCGTCACACCCCAAAGTGCCATATTTGGTCATTTTTTACTTAATTATAAATAGACTCATATTTTATTTTATTATTTATTCTTTTTCTGGGTTTTGAGGAACGACGATTTGGAGAGCTATTTTATCTGTTTTTAGGGTTCATTCTTAAACTCTTTTACTTTCGATCTATTTATGATATTTGAACATTGCATAATCAAAATTCTTGTTATGAATAGCTAATTTACTTAGTTCTAGGGCTTTGGCTACATTATGATTGTAAATTATTGAAGTTTTATGGATTGACATTAACTATCATATGAATCTCTCTTCTGTTCTTGTTTTTTGTATTTTGTGCTTGATTACCGCTGAAATAAACATCTTGTCTGAATTGAACTTGGAGAGGAATAAAAGGATAGAACGTTGGGAATGAGGAGCATGATTTTCTCTTAAGAATAAGAGTTAATTTGTATCTAGAATAGGGATATACCTAGAGACCTTGCTTGGTCTTTAGACAGGAAGAAATCGTAATGCTCGATAATTGGTCCTGCCTATCCCCGCTCAACTATGTAGTTAGGTTGCCATTAATCGTAGGAGATTAGAGGTCGAGAGACCATAATCATATATTTAACCCTGTTATCATTGATTCGATAGTTGATGAATATCCGTTAACAAGATAATGTGCATGATTCCTGATTTAAGCTACAACCCTGGACTTTACCCAATCATTGTTCAAACCCTTGAGAAATTAAATCACTTTCGTTTAGCTTTTACTTAAATTTCAGATTATAAAATAAATCACTTATTTAATCTTGAGAACACTTATGTTTAATTGAAAGTATTGGAAAAATCAAATTATTATAGTCGTGAGTCTGTGTGGCTATGATACCCGACTCTTAATAAGAGCTACTCTAATACTTCAACGATCACGTACACTTGCGTGTACGATTGGACGTAACAAATTTTTGGCGCCGCTGTCAAGAACTTTAGAATTAGAAAGTCTTTCATTTATATAATTCCTGAAGTAAAAAAGCAAGTGTTGACAACTTGATCTTAGCTATTCATTTTGTAGGTTGTGCTTAACTCTTTAACTGGAAGACGACCAGGACTTGGACGAGCCTCTAGTTGAACCGGAAATATTCATTCATTACCGGAGAAGGCAAAGGTGACTCACTTACCCAGTCCCTCTTGTTGATAGTGAATGAGTAACTCTTGTAACAAGAATTGAAGAAGAAGAACCTGTAGTGATGGCTGAGATGAAAGTGAGAGACGTGGCAATCTCACGAACCACCAACATGACTTCATCCATTCAGAAACCTGCAGCTGGTGGAAGGTTTGAACTGAAGCATAGTATGGTGCACTATTGCACACAAATGGGTAGTTCACTAGTTCATGAGGATTCCTAAGTTCACATTCAAAATTTCCTCGAAATCAGTGATACCTACACTCCAACTGGAGTGAACTCAGATTATGTGAGGTTCACCTTATTTCCCTTTTCTCTGCTAGGGGAAGCAAAAAGATGGTTAAATTCTGAGCCCATGAACTCCATAACCTCTTGGGACAATCTTGCAAGGAAGTTCAGTATCAGATTTTTCTTATCTGGGAAAATAGCTAAGTTAAGGAGTGACATACTAAGCTTCCGACAAAAAGGAGAAGAGAACTTATACCAGGCATAGTACAGGTTTGAGTCGATGTTGTTAAGCTATCTGCACCATCATCAGTCTAACGAGGTGTTGGTCCATACCTTCATTAAAAGACCGGAACCTAACACCAAGATTTTACTTGATTCAGCTGCAGGTGGACAAGATTTGGAGAAGCTTATGCTGAGCTATTCACCCTGCTGAACAAGATTTCACAAGTTAACCCCGAGTGGAATGGAGGAGGTGCTAAATCGGTAGTGCAGAAGATTGATGGAATGTTGGAGGTAGATGCAGTGACAGTATTAACTGCACAAATTGTTGCGATGCAAAACATGATGAACACTCATTTCAGCAACCTATCATTGGGACAACAACCAGCTCAAGTGAATGCAGTCCAACAACCACCCATATGGTGTGAAATTTGTGGAGGAGGAGATCATAATGCAGAGGTATGTGGTGCAAACCCAGATTCTGTAAATTTTATAGGAAATGCACAACGTGGAGGAGGTCATCAGAATTATAGGAACTTCTATAATCCCAGTTGGAGGAATCGTCCTAATTTTTATTGGGGAGGAAATCAGAATCAGGACCAAGGCCAGAATCAATATAGACCTAGGGGAATGCACATGGGTATTAACAACAAGCCCAATGAGAGCAACCTAGTAATCAGCAAAATAACATGAGCATGGAGGAGATGCTGAAAAAGATCATGGTTGATCAAGCTCAGTTAGCTGCTGATGTTAGAAATAACCAGTTAGCTACCCAAAACCTGGAGAAATAATTTGGGCAATTTGCTAGTGCCCAAAACTCACGACCTCAAGGAGGTTTGTTGGGAAACATTGATCCTAATCCCCGGCAAGTGAATGTGGTAGGTTCTCGCAGCGGGTTACAGTTGGTTGAGTTGGCTCCTAAGAAAAGAAATGTTGAGTCTGTTAGTAAAGAGAGTGAGGTTGTTGCACAAGAATAAAGAGTGCAATCAATAGTGAAACCACCTCCACCATTTCCTCATAAGTTTAAAAAATAGAAGGAGGATGAATGTTTTGGCAAGTTTCTCTCTTTTTTAAAGCAGGTTCACATTAATTTGTCGTTGGAAGATGTTTTGCAGGGTATACCCAGGTATGTGAAGTATGTAAAGGAGATCGTGGCAAATAAGAGGAAGCTGACTGAATATGAAACCGTAGCACTTACTGAAGAGTGCAGCTCTTGAATCCGAAATAAGTTGCCCACCAAACAGAAAGATTCATGCAGCCTTACAGTTCAAATCACTATTGGGAAGAGCATCCATGCACGAGGATTGTGTGATCTTGGAGCAAGTAGAAACTTGATGCCAACATCGTTGTACAAAAAGTTGGGGTTGAGTAGTCCTAAACCCACCACCATTATCTTACAGTTGGCAGATTGATCAGTTGCTAGACCAGAGGGTGTTTTGGAGGATGTCTTGGTACAAGTGGGATCTTTGATATTCCAACAGATTTTGTGGTGCTAAATTTTGAGCCAGATCCTGAGGTTCCATTCATCTTAGGAAGACCTTTCTTGGCCACAGGGCGTGCTTTGATAGATGTAGCAGCCGGTCAACTTACTATGCGGGCGCATGACAAGGTGTAAGTGTTTGATGCCTATAAGGCATTGAAACTCCCATCAATCTATGGAGAGTTGTCTGGTATAACAGTGATAGATCTTGAAGCAGAAGCTCATTATATTGCATCCAGAGACCCGTTGGAGCGTGTATGGGACATGATATCTATGGGGATGTTGAAGCACAGGAAATTGTACAATTTTTTAATGTGTCAAGTGTGGGCTCGTCAAGAGATCACTGGGAGCCTTTGAACAGGGTGTTGGGTCCTCCACCCAAGCCTTCCATCGAAGAAGCACCCAAGCTGGAGCTAAAAGCATTGCCAGGCCACCTCAGGTATGCATTTTTGGGTGAAGATAAGACTTTACCGATTATTTTGTCAGCAACCTTATCTGAATCACATGTTGAAGCAACATTGAGTATTTTAAGGAAAAGAAAAGCAGCTCTGGGCTGGCAAATATCTGACATTCACGGAATAAATCCCGCGTTATGTATGCACAAGATTTACATGGATGAAGGGCATAAGCCGAGAGCATAACACCAACGGAGACTAAATCCAGTAATGAAGGATGTAGTAAGAAAAATGGTGATAAAGTTGTTAAATGCGGGGATAGTATACCACATATCTGATAGCAAATGGATGAGTCCAGTACAGTGTGTGCCCAAGAAGGGCAGTATGACGGTGATAACAAATGAGAAGAATGAACTGATCTCTACAAGGAGAATGACTAGGTGGCGTATTTGCATGAACTACATGAAGTTGAATGAACCCACTAGGAAGAACCATTATCCGGTGCCATTTATTGATCAGATGTTGGATAGATTAGCAAGGGAAGAATATTACTACTTCTTGGATGGCTACTCAAGTTATAATCAGATAGTCATTGCACCAGAGGATCAGGAGAAGACTACATTCACCTGTCCGTATGGCACCTATGCGTTCAAGCGTATGCCATTCAGATTATGCAATGCACCGACGACATTCGAGAGAAGCATGATGGCGATCTTACATGATATGACGGAGGATTTTGTTGAGGTATTCATGGATGACTTCTCGGTGTTTGGCGAGTCTTTTGTTCTTTGTTAGACGAATCTTGACAAGGTCCTTGCAAGATGTGAAGAGACGAATTTGGTGTTGAGTTGGGAAAAGTGCCACTTCTTAGTTCGAGAATGGATTAGTAACACCCCGGATAATGGTAGGTTAAACTAGAGCGTAAATGTAAGGTTACAAATCATAAAAATAAATCCCCAAACTTTTAGTAAATCAATTAGGGTTAAAATGGGTTTATAGAGTCAAGGCCACAGACCAAGGCTGCCCCTAGCTAGAAGCTATTACCCCAACCTTCGCGAGGGGGACCACGAGTCGTGGTCCACTCCACAGCTCGTGAAGGTGTTCGTAAAGATCCATTGGCCATGGAAAGATGGCCACCTAAAAGGCTAGCCACTGCCTCAACTTCACGGAAAGCACCATTGCTTGTAGTCTTAACTACGGCTCGTGGAGCCCTTCGTGAAAGAGACTTGGGATGGGGGAAAAGAGTAGCCTAGCTACTGCCTCACCCTCCATGAGCATGACCACGAGGAGTGGTCCACTAATGGATCGTGAAGGTGCCCGTGAGGGTGCCTTAGGCGACCGAGCATTGAGCTCCAAAAAGGGATCTACTGCCTGAACTCCACGGGCAGGACCACGGGTAGTGGTCCTCACCACGGCTCGTGGAGTGAGTCGTAAACCTGGGCGAGGGTCAATTAATGAAGGTCTTTAGGGTTATTTTCTATTTTAGTCCAATTAAATGAGGGGTGTTTTGGGTATTTTAAGGGGAAATATATATATTGTTTTTAAGTCAATTTCACCTATTTTCAAGTCATAAGCTCAAACATCCAAATAATTCCCAAAATCCTCTCCTCTCTCAATATTTCTGTCTCTAAACTCAATGGAGAAGAAAAAGCCATTGGAGCTAGCGTTTGTAGATCTTCAAGGTTCTTCCCCAAAATTTCGTGGTGATTCTTAGTCAAGGTATGGATGCTATTCATCCTTGGGTAGCTATCACCCAAGGAGCCTCTTCAAATTGTGTTTTCAAGATTCCAAATCCCCAAATTCTAGGATTTTCAATCTATAACAAGGGTCTTCTTTCCAAAACGTTTTTATTGTTTAAGGTTGGTTATGGTGAATTATGAATAGGTTGTTGGAGTATTGATGTTGTATAATGAAAATTCCCCATAGACCCATGTTTCCCCATATTGATAGATCTTGAATTGATATTGTGGGTTGGTCGATATTATGAATGCATCAATTGAATATGGTTATGTTAATTAAGCTATTAAATCATGAAATTCCTCCTATATTATGAAGTAATTGTACATGGTTGGGTTGATTGAGATTCAAGACCCTTTAAGGGCAAAGGTATGAGGGTTTGCACCTCTTTATGAGAACTATGTATGAGATTGTGATTTACTTGAATAGTAATGATCCTTTATCCATTGTGTAGTTGTGGTATTGATGCAAGATCTATCTTCCATATACCCTATACATTTGATTATGCATGAAGTATGTATGTATGTCTATGATGAGCTTGTTGTGTTGATTGAAAGGCCATTCTCATGAGCACACTATGAATACGTTGTGAATGGTTTACTCACATGTTGATGATTGTAAGGTGAAATGGCATTCTCACTTAAGGAATGAACATGAACTTAAATTATGACTTCTTAAGGGGTACTACTTAGTGTGAGTGGGGATATGGAACTTCACTTATGCATTGCACAAGTAGACTCTAAGAAGGGTTATGGTGAGGTTCTTTTATGTTATGATGGCTTATGGATTATGTCTGAAAGATATGTATGAATCTTAAAGTTGATTTCACTTGTTGTAAGTGATGGCTTATGGATTATGTCTGAAAGATATGTATGAATGTTAAAGTTGATTTCACTTGTTGTAAGTTATGAACATGAGTGACTCTTTACTTATGTGTGTTGACTATGAGTAAGGCAAAGTAAGATATGTATGATGTTGGTAGCATAAGGGTGACACTTAGCATTTGGTGAGGTTATGGGACTTTACCTTTGCATTGCACTACTGTGGCTTTGGGTTGCTTGTATGATTGGTTTGGCTTATGTTTCTTCATAATTATGCATAATGGTTTTTTAAATTTGGTAAAGGCATGATTTCAACTAAATGTCCCTTTTATGCATGTTTGAAGGATTTTTGTGCATGGTGTCTATACTTAGTACATTATTTATGCTAACCCATATTTTCTACATTCTATGAGTGTAGGTTCCGGTAGTTGATACATTCTACTTTCTTCAAGAGAAGCTTGGGTCGACTATTCCCTAAGCTTGGTGAGTCCTCAAGTTCGAAGACAAGATGCTATTGTTTCTAGTTCTATTGTATTTCCTACTTTGAGACTATTGTTGATGTAAAGGGCTTTTGACCCTATTTGCACTCTTTATGTTCTAGATGGTGATTGAGACAAGTCTAGATTCCTATGTTCGTTTATGAAAAAGAAGTTGACTTTTATTGTAATAGTTTTAAATTTTTCCGCAATTATTCTATGTCTTTATGTTATGATTATGCTAGGGGCTTGTATGAGACCCCTTCAGGGTCAAGTACGCCATGTTACTCCTAGGGGGTAACCCCGGGTCGTTACAAACTTGGTAATCAGAGCACAAGGTTATAGAATGATTCTAGGATAATATCTCATGTACCACGTGTAGTAGAGTCTTGTTCATAAGTGTGAAGCGCACCACACTTATGAATGAGAGGCTATAAGATGTTTAGGAACTCTCACTTCTTTCATTACTCTTTAGTTGTGCTTTGGAGTCCTAACTCTATGAAGTCCTTTCCTAACCCTTCTCTTGTGATTATAGGGAATGAATACAAGAAGAGGGAATGCAAGAAGGGTGCAAGAGGAGAATCTCAATGAGGTAGTTCCTCCCCAAGCTCCTCAAGCTCCTAATGAAGAGGGGCCCATGGCCAATGTGGAGATAAGGACGGCTCTCCAAACATTAACTCATGCTTTAACAACTCAAGTCACTAGGGATGCTAGAGTTCAAGTGAACCCCAATGCAAGTACAACCGCTTCAAGGATTAGGGGTTTCACAAGAATGAACCCCCTTACATTCTATGGCTCCAAAGTGGATGAAGATCCACAAGGGTTTATTGATGAAGTATTTAAAGTGCTTGAGGCTATGGGTGTGTCTCCACGAGAGAAGGCGGAACTAGCCGCCTACCAATTGAAAGATGTGGCTCAAGTACGGTATGAGCAATGGAAGGATGAGATAACCGTGAGAGAGGGCCCGGTTGATTGGGGAGTGTTCAAGTCGGCCTTCCTTGATAGGTTTTTCCCACTAGAGTTGAGGGAGAGGAAGATGCAACAATTCATCAACCTTCACCAAGTAGGTATGAGTGTGAAGGAATGTGGCCTTAAGTTCACCCAATTGTATAAATATGCTCCAACCTTAGTGGCGGACTATAGGGCCAAGATGAACAAATTTGTTATTGGGATATTCTACTTAGTAGTCAATGAATGTCGTTTGACAATGCTCATCCCAAGTATGAATATTTCACGTCTTATGGTTTATGCTGAGTAAATTGAGGAACAAAAGCTCAAACAAGTGAATAGAGAAGTAAAAAGGGCAAGGACCGATGATGGGAATTCTTCCAAGGGTAAGTTTGAGGTTCAAGGTAAACCAAGGTTCAAGAAGAGGTTTTCCAACCAAGGCTCATCTAGCACTCCAAGGGTCAACAAAGATAGGGTGTCTAACCCTAAGCCACAAGGAAGTAATAGTGGTAGCTTTTATGTTGAAAGACCTAGTTGTGCAAAGTGTGGCAAGAAGAATGAACGCAAGTGCCTAGTTGGCACGGATAGTTGCTTTAGTTATGGGAAGAGCGGTCATATGAAGAGAGATTGTCCCATGCTAAGGGCCCAAGGAAGAGAGGGCAAGCAAGTCCCTCTAAGGGGCTCAAGTTTCGATGCTCCCAAGAAGAACCGCTTCTATTCCCTTCAATCCCGAGGTGACCAATACAGCTCCCCAGATGTTGTTACGGGTATGTTGCAAGTGTATTCCATTGATGTTTATGCATTATTAGACTCCGGTGCCACTTTATCTTTTGTTACACCTTTTGTGGATATGAAATTTGAAGTGATCCTCGAAGAGTTACTAGAACCTTTTTCGGTGTCTACCCCAGTTGGTAACTCGGTTATAGCAAAAAGAGTCTATAGGAGTTGTCCTATTTCTTTGTCTCATAAAGTCACTTTGGTTGATTTGGTAGAATTAAACATGCTTGATTTTAATGTAATTTTGGGCATGGATTGGTTGCATGCATGTTATCCTTCAATAGATTGTAGGACCCGTGTGGTCAAATTTCAATTTGCAAAAGAGCTAATTTTAGAGTGGAAATGGGGGAATTCTATTCCTAGAGGTCAATTTGTTTCATGTCTAAAAGCTAGAAAAATGATCTCCAAGGGGTGCATATATCATATTGTTAGGGTTATGGATGTCGAGTCCAAGGTCCCTTCTTTAGAGTCGGTCCCCGTGGTTAGTGAGTTTCCGGAAGTCTTTCTCGATGACTTTTCCTCCCGAACGGAAAATAAACTTTGGCATTGATCTTTTGCCGGATACACAACCCATATATATTCCTCCCAATAAAATGGCTACGACCGAATTGCAAGAGTTGAAGGAGGAACTCAATGACTTATTAGACAAGGGTTTTATTCAACCAAGCATATCTCTATGGGGTGCTTCGGGATTGTTTGTGAAGAAGAAAGATGGGTCCCTTAGGATGTGTATTGATTACCGCCTATTCAACAAGGTCACTATAAAGAATAAGTATCCACTTCCTAGGATTGACGATTTGTTTGATCAATTCTAAGGGGCTACCTTTTTCTCCAAAATAGATCTTTGTTCGGGTTATCATCAACTAAGGGCAAGAGGATGTGATATTCCTAAGATAGCCCTTAGGACCCGGTACGGTCACTACGAAGTTGTGGTTATTCTTTTGGGTAAACAAATGCCCCAACAACATTCATGAACCTAATGAATAGGGTATTTAGGCAACATCTTGATTCATTTGTGATCAGTTTTATTGACGATATTTTGATCTATTCGAGAAGTGAGGGTGAACATATGGATCATTTGAGGATTGTTTTGCAAGTCTTTAAAGACCACCAATTGTATGCTAAGTTTAGTAAGTGTGAGTTTTGGCTAAGGTGGTTACTTGCCTTGGTCATATTATGTCGGGTATGGGTATCGAGGTAGATCCTAAGAAGATGGATACGGTCAAGAGTTTGCCTAGACCTCTATCTCCTACTGATATTAGAATCTTCTTAGGTTTGGTCAGTTACTATAGAAGGTTTGTTGAGGGTTTTTCCTCCATTGCTTCTCTGTTGACGGCTTTGACTCAAAAGAAAGACAAGTTTGTGTGGTTGAAGGCTTATGAGAAAAGTTACCAAGAATTGAAAGATAGACTTACATCCGCTTCGGTGTTTACCTTACCGGAGGGTACCGATGGGTTTGTGGTATATTGTGACGCTTCTCGAGTGGGTTTGGGATGTGTCCCTATGCAATGGGGTAAAGTGATTGCCTATGCTTCAAGGCAACTCAAGGTCCATGAGAAGAATTATCCGAATCATGATCTTGAATTAGCGGCAGTAGTGTTTGCTTTGAAAATATGGAGACATTACTTATATGGGGTCCATGTAAATGTGTTTACCGACCACAAGACTCTTCAATATGTGTTTATCCAAAAAGACTTGAATCTCCGACAAAGAAGGTGGTTAGAGCTTTTGAAGGATTATGACATGAGTGTCCTTTACCACCCCGGCAAAGCTAATGTAGTTGAGGATGCCCTAAGTAGATTGTCCATGGGTAGTGTGGCTCATGTAGAAGATAAGAAGAAGGAATTGGTTCGTGATGTGCATAGGTTGGCCCGGTTAGGTGTCCAACTAGTGGATTCCACCAAGGGTGGATTCATGGTCCATCATAGGTCCGAATCGTCCTTTGTGGTTGATGTAAGTCTAAGCAACACCTTGATCCCTTACTAATGGAGTTGAAATAATCGGTTCTCAATAAGTTAGTTGAGGCTTTCTCCCAAGGGGGAGATGGGGTGCTTAGGCACCAAGGTAGATTATTTGTTCCGGATGTTGATAGCATAAGGGAGCAAATTTTAGAAGAGGCTCATGGTTGGCAGTATTCTATTTATCTGGGAGCCACCAAGATGTACCGTGACCTACGGGAAGTCTACTGGTGGAATGGTATAAAGAAGGATATAGCGGGTTTTGTAGCCAAATGCCTGAATTGCCAACAAGTTAAGGCCGAGCATCAAAGGCTCGGAAGGTTGTCCCAAAATATAGATATTCCCACTTAGAAGTGGGAGGATGTGAATATGGATTTTATTGTGGGATTGCCTCGTACTCGAAGGCAACATGATTCTATTTGGGTCATTGTTGATAGGATGACAAAGTCAGCCCACTTTATTCCCGTCATGACTTTATTTTCGGCGAAAGACTATGCCAAGTTGTACATCAATGAGATAGTGAAGTTGCATGGGGTCCCCTCATCTATCATTTCGGATCGGGGTACTCAATTTACTTCATATTTTTGGAAGGCATTCCAAAAGGGGCTAGGTACCAATGTTAAACTTAGTACCGCATTCCACACTCAAACGGATGGTCAAGCGGAACGCACCATTCAAACCTTAGAGGACATGTTGAGGGCATATGTGATAGATTTCAAGGGTAGTTGGGACGACCATCTCCCATTGATTAAGTTTGCCTACAACAATAGTTACCACTCAATCATTGCCAAGGCTCCATTTGAAGCCCTTTATGGTAGGATGTGTAGATCTCCGGTTGATTGGTTCGAAGGAGGTAAATTTGCTCTAATTAGTCTCAAACTAGTTTATGAGGCCATTGAAAAAGTTTGATTCATTAGAGAGAGGTTGAAGACGGCCCAAAGTCGGCAAAAGTCATATGCCGATGTTAGAAACAGGGATCTTGAATTTGAGGTTGGTGATTGGGTCTACTTAAAAATCTCACCTATGAAAGGTGTGATGAGGTTTGGTAAAAAGGGGAAGCTTAGTCCCCGGTATGTGGGTAGTTATCAAATTTTGAAGTGTATTGAGAAAGTTGCCTATGAATTGGACTTGCCAAATGAATTGGCTTTGGTTTACCAGGTATTTCATGTTTCCAAGCTTAAGAAGTGCATTGGTGATCCGGTATCCATTCCTTTAGAGGGTTTAGGAGTTGATGAGAACATTTCTTATGAAGAGGTCCCGGTGGAACCTTTGGACTGACAGGCTAAGAGGTTAAGAAACAAAGAGGTAGTTTTCGTTAAGGTCTTATGAAGGAATCACTTAGTTGAGGGTGCTACATGGGAGGCCAAGGTCGATATGAAGTCCCGTTATCCTCATCTTGTTGCTTCTACTCCTATCCAAACTTGAGGTAAGTAGTTTTCTTGAGTTTGGCATTTTGGAAGTCATTTGTGCAATGAGTTTTCTTTATGATTTCCTTATGTTGTGCATGTTCTTGTAAGAATTCATGTTTAGCATATCTTGAGTTTACATGATTTAGATGTCCCTCATGTTGATTTGCGCTTTAGTATGATGATTGCATATTTGGCTTCATGAGGTGAATTGATGGACATGCTTAGTTATGTTTTGATGATATGGCATATTGGCTCCTTATGGTTGTGTTGAGCTTGTTTGAGTTAGAGAAGGTAGTTCCTCCTAAAATGATATGGAGTGATGAGTTTTGTGCATGTTGGGTTGTGGATGTAGTTCCTACTTCCTTGTGATTGCATTGTTTATGTCTTGAGATGGAGTTGATGTTTCCTCCTATAAGTTGTGCATTTTTGTTATGTTGCATGCATGATGGGATGCTAGTCTTGAGTCTTTAACTCCGTATGGTGTCTAAATCGTCATTCGAGGATGAATGTCCCCAAGGGGGAGATAATGTAACACCCTGAAAAATGGTAGGTTAAACTAGAGCCTAAACGTAAGGTTAAAAATCATAAAGATTACTCCTTGAACTTTCAGTAAGTCAATTAGGGTTAAAATAGGGTTTATAGAGTCAAGACCAAGGGCAAGTGTCAAGGCCAAGGGGTAAAGCCAAGGCATAAGGCCAAAGTTGCCCCTAGCTAGAAGCTATTGCCCCAACCTTCACGAGGGGGACCACGAGTCGTGGTCCACTTCACAGCTCGTGAAGGTGGTAGTAAAGATCCCCTGGCCATGGAAAGATGGCCACCTAAAAGGCTAGCCACTACCTCAACTTCACGGAAGAGACCACGGCTCGTGGAGCCCTTCGTGAAGGAGATTGGCATGGGGGCATGAGGGCAAAGATTAGCCTAGCTACTGCCTCACCCTCCACGAGCATGACCACGGGGAGTGGTCCACTTCACGGATCGTGAAGGTTCTCATGAGGGTGCCTTAGGCGATGGAGCCTTGAGCTCCAAAAAGAGAATTGTAACACCCCAGAAATTTTTTTGAACTAAGACTTGAACCATTCTTCGTTGTGAGTAGGATTTTACCGAGTAATTAAAATTTCTTAAGTGTTAAGGTCACTAGATGTAGCACCTTGAGTTCCAAAAAGAATTAAATTGGAAATAGCAAAATCTGAAATTTTGCAAGTTAAGCTAAGTATGAGTTTTGGGTCGACTATAAAAGATCATAACTCCTAGCTCAGGATGATTTAGGTGTTCTACCAGATACCGTAGGAAATATCTTTGAATTATCTTTCCAATGCCACCAAGTTTGCTAAGTTTCGAGGTCGGATGAGTGATGGCCTTTTGAAGATAGGCTGTCGAGTTAAGGAAAGTTAGCAGAAAATAGAAAGGGTATTTTGGTCTTTCCTTACCCAATCAGATTTAATTCATTTTAAGTAATATTTTAAGGGTCTAATCCTATTAAGTTCAGTTTTACAATCCGAAAATTATCCTAGGGTTTAGTTGAGAATTCAAGAAAAAAAAATAAGAGAGAAGAGGAGAGAAGAGGAGAAAAGAGGAGATGATCAAGCGTTCGTCGAGATTCTTGCGTGTTGTAGCGGATTTTTGTCATGGGTTTGATCCTTAAGAGGTATGTAAGCTTCCATAGTGTTGGGTTTGTTCACCCACACACCAAACATGTTATTTTCAGCGTAAATTTCATTCTTGAAGTTGAAAGACTTGAGTTCTTGATAGGTGTTCTTGAAGTTCATTCTAAATCTTGTTGTGTTGGGTTTTAGATGATTTATTGAGATCAAAGTGAGTGTTTTAATGGATGTATTGAGTAGATTAGAGTTTACTTATGTTAAGTAATCAATTCTAAGTAATTGGGTGAAGAAACCATTCGATTCTAGGAGAAATAGGGTGAGAAAACGAGAAAACAAACTTGCTAAATTTTCTGGGTTGGGGCCTGGCGCGATGCGCCTACCAGAGCGCCCCTAACCCACTTCTGAGGTCTAAGGGCTGGCACCCCGCACCACCCATAGCGCCAGGGTTGCCTGCCCCATCCAGTTTGTCGTCGGTTGCCCCGTTTGAGTTCATTTAAAGTGCACCTTCACTCCTTTTAAACACCTAAAATCATTCCTAACATGATCATAACCTTGAATTCATAATTCAAATACAAGGTAGATTTGAGAGTTAAGTTTTGAGAATTCTTTCGAACATTCTAAGAAAGTCCCTTTGAGTCTTTTTGTGGAATCTTTTACAACTTCTAGTAACTTGTTTCAAGACTCGAGCAAGTGAGTGTGAGGATGAGGAGAATGTACTCATGAGTCTACTTGTCATCATGAGATCTTTCATATCGTGAACCATAAGTCTTGAATTCATAATTCCCATTCAAGAGAGAGTTAAAAGTAGAGTTCAAGAAAGCCGTTGAGTTCAATTGTGAATCCTTTGAGATCAACCATCGATTTGAACTAAGTCTTGAGGTAGTAAGTAAGAGAATGAGAAGTGTCGTATATATATATATGAGTTCCATGTAGTTTGTAGACCTTCGAGTTAAGTCGTTCATGCCCATAAATTCCGCATGAACTCATAAGTTGAGTATCTATGAGAGGAATAATATCTCCATGTCCTAAGTCTTAAGTATTGAGTTTATAACCCATATGAGAATATAATCCTAATCATAGGACTATTACCTATTACCCATGAAGTCCATGAGTTGAGTTGTTCATGCCCATAATTCCGCATGAATATTATAAGTCGAACAATCTTAAGATGAGAAGTATCTTTGAGTCCTTGAGTTGAGTAGTTCATGCTCATAAATTCCGCATGAACCCTCTGAGTTGAGCATTCTTGAAGTGAGTAGTATTATTGAAGTTCTTGAGTTCCAAGTATTTGAGTTCTATCTATGGTTATTGAAAACCTTGCATTGAGTCGTTCACGTCCATAATTTGGCATGACCCTCGTTTTAAGAAGTCTTTTACAAATGTTTTAACTTTGTTTTAAGACTAAAAGTTTCAAGTTAAGCAAAGAGTAAAGAGTTGAGTCCATTTCTCAAAAAGCTATAAGGGAACTAAGTATTCCCAAAGAGTTTATAAATGTTTTCACATTTGAGCAAGAAAAGGGAACTTCAATTCCAAGAGAGCTTTTAAGCTAAGTTTTGAGTAATTATCTCAATTCAAAGAAAGAGTTTTGTTTTTACAAACATATGAGCTAAGTATATTTTGGGAGTAGTATTGAGCACCGATATGGGGATGCAAGTTCATATTAATTCATGTCTCCATAAACCATGTGGCCATCATGGGTAGTAAAGGATCATACTTTTTAGATGACTCTTTAAGATGCTTTTAGCATAGACTAGTGGATCCACTAAGTTAAGCATTCTATATGACAGCAAAGTATAAGACAGTTCTGGCACTGTGGGCAAGACGTTGTATCACCACTTAGGCACATAGTGGTGGTTGTCTGTTAGAGAAACTCCCACAGAAATTATATTACTTTATTATATAAGTAAAGTTGAGTTTGTTATTGCATTTTCTTTAACGAACTAAGTTGTTTTTACTGTTTTATAAATTTTTCCATATATTGCATGTGTATTGTTGCTTTATATTGAGTTGAGTATCCAGAGTTGAGTATTTCAAGTCGAGTATCATATCTTTGCGTTGAGTATCAAATTTCTGAGTTGAGTAAGTTTGAGTAGTTTTGAGTATCCTTGAGTATTCCTTGAGTTGAGTAAGTTTGAGGAGAGGTAAGTATGTTTCCTTTTTATCAAGTTTCAAGCTTATGTTTATGGTTTAGAATCCCCCCTACATGCTCGTACATTCCACGTACTGAGCCATTTGGCCTGTATTTTCTCATGATGCAGACACAGGTATTCAGGATCATCAACAGGAGCTTCGTTGATATCACTTGGAGATCGAGTTAGCTATGGTGAGCCTCCTTACTTCCGGAGGATTCCATTTACTTTCAGTTGTTAGGAGGTCATGGGTCTTGTCCCGCCTTCCATCATTGTCATTTAGAGGCTTTATAGATAGACAATAGAGTTTTAGAAGTCTTCATTTATATGGTTAAATGTTTTAAAGACTAAAGTTGCCTTTTTATGGCGAGTTGTATATATTTTATTATACAGAGTTTTCTTTGGACTTAAAGTTTGTATTTAAGTTTTATGAACTTTTATTTCAGTTTTAAGCTTTTGTATGCTTAAGTTAGTCTTCCACTTGTAGTCAGCTAGGATGAGGGTTCACTTGGGGACCAACAATGGTTCTTGAGTGCCGGCCACGTCCAGGGTGTAAACTCGGGTCGTGACAAGAGCTACTATCTCAACTCCACAAGAAGGACCACAGGTCGTGGTCCTCACCACGGCTCGTGGAGTGAGTCGTGAACTTGGGTGGGGTCAATTAACGAAGGTCTTTAGGGTCATTTTCTATTTTAGTCCAATTAAATGAGGGGTGTTTTGGGTATTTTTAGGGGAAGTATATATATTGTTTTTAAGTCAATTTCACCTATTTTCAAGTCATAAACTCAAACACCTAAACAATTCCCAAAATGCTCTCCTCTCTCAATATTTATGTCTCTAAACTCAAGGGAGAAAAAGAAGCCATTGGAGCTAGGGTTTGTTGATTTTCAAGGTTCTTCCCCAAAATTAGTGGTGATTATTAGTCAAGGTATGGATGCTTTTCATCCTTGGGTAGCTATCACCCAAGGAGCCCCTTCAAATTGTGTTTTCAAGATTCCAAATCCCCAAATTATAGGGTTTTCAATGTATAACATGGGTCTTCTTTCCAAAACGTTTTTATTGTGTAATTATGATTGTTTATGGTTGGTTATGGTGAATTATGAATAGGTTGATGGAGTATTGATGTTGTATAATGAAAATTCCCCATAGACCCATGTTTCCCCATATTGATAGATCTTGGATTGATATTGTGGGTTGGTCGATATTATGAATGCGTCAATTGAATATGGTTATGTTAATTAAGCTATTAAATCATGAAATTCCTCCTATATTATGAAGTAATTGTACATGGTTGGGTTGATTGAGATTCAAGACCCTTTAAGGGCAAAGGTATGAGGGTTTGCACCTTTTTATGAGAACTATGTATGAGATTGTGATTTACTTGAATAGTAATGATCCTTTATCCATTGTGTAGTTGTGGTATTGATGCAAGATCTATCTTCCATATACCCTATACATTTGATTATGCATGAAGTATGTATGTATGTCTATGATGAGCTTGTTGTGTTGATTGAAAGGCCATTCTCATGAGCACACTATGAATACGTTGTGAATGGTTTACTCACATGTTGATGATTGTAAGGTGAAATGGCATTCTCACTTAAGGAATTAATGAGCTATTATGATGATATATTGACATGAGTGCCTAGTGCATTCTCTTATGAACATGGACTTAAGTAAAGACTTAATATGACTTTTTAAGGGAATGATGGTTAACACCGAGTGGATATGAGTATGAGATAAGTTCCTTCACGCTAGTAGTTGGGTTCTCAATGCGGTGTCTCATGAGATGGAAACCTCCATGTTAGTAGTTAGGGTTTCTAGAAGCAATCTCCATATCCCATAACTATGTGCCCACATAGGTCTTAGCTAGTGGATCCACCTAGAAGCTAAAATGTATGTTTTACCTTAGGCAAGTAGGACACCTCTTTTTGGTGTGGGGGTAGAACACCGGATTCCATTTAGCTCACATGGTCTATGTTGGTTAATGTTATTCTTCCCTATATGATATGAATATGAACTATGGTATGAACATGAACTTAAATTATGACTTCTTAAGGGGTACTACTTAGTGTGAGTGGGGATATGGAACTTCACTTATGCATTGCACAAGTAGACTCTAAGAAGGGTTATGGTGAGGTTCTTTTATGTTATGATGGCTTATGGATTATGTCTGAAAGATATGTATGAATGTTAAAGTTGATTTCACTTGTTGTAAGTTATGAACATGAGTGACTCTTTACTTATGTGCGTTGACTATGAGTAAGGCAAAGTAAGATATGTATGATGTTGGTAGCATAAGGGTGACACTTAGCATTTGGTGAGGTTATGGGACTTTACCTTTACATTGCACTACTGTGGCTTTGGGTTGCTTGTATGATTGGTTTGGCTTATGTTTCTTCATAAATGTGCATAATGGTTTTTAAACTTGGTAAAGGCATGATTTCAACTAAATGTCCCTTTTATGCATGTTTTAAGGATTTTTGTGCATGGTGTCCATACTTAGTACATTATTTGTGCTAACCCATATTTTCTACATTCTATGAGTGTAGGTTCCGATCGTTGATACATTATACTTTCTTCAATAGAAGCTTGGGTCGATTATTCCCTAAGTTTCGTGAGTCCTCAAGTTCGAGGACAAGATGCTATTGTTTCTAGTTCGATTGTACTTCCTACTTTCAAACTATTGTTGATGTAAATGGCTTTTGACCCCTATTTTCACTCTTTATGTACTAGATGGTGATTGAGACAAGTCTGGATTCCTATGCTCGTTTATGAAAAATAAGTTGACTTTTATTGTAAAAGTTTTAAATTTTTCCGCAATTATTCTATGTCTTTATGTTATGATTATGCTAAGGGCTTGTATCAGACCCCCTTGGGGTCAAGTACGCTATGTTACTCCTAGGAGTTAACCCCGGGTCGAGACAGGATTGTAGTGGGGCACAAAATTTCAACAAATGGGCTAGAAGTTGATAAAGCCAAGGTGGAGGTCATTGAGAAATTTCTACCACCCATCACTGTGAAGGGAGTTAGAACCTTTCCAGGACCCGCCAAATTTTATAGAAGATTCATCAAGGATTTTTCTAATACCGCAAGACCCATGTGTAGCCTATTGAAAAAAGATGTAAAGTTTGTATTTGATGAAATTTGTTTGCAGGCATTTGAGCTATTGAAGAAGAAGTTGATTGAACCCCTATTATGCTTGCTCCTAACTGGGAGTAACCCTTCAAGCTCATGTGTGATGCCATCGATACAGCGGTTGGTGCAGAGCTAGGCCAGTGTAAGTAGAAGATGTTTCAGTCCATCTATTATGCTTGCAAGACACTTGATGCAACTCAAGCTAACTACACTGTCACATAAAAAGAGATGCTAGCACTAGTATTTGCTTTTGATAAGTTCAGGTCATACTTGGTGGACACCAAGGTTGTTGTCAACACTGATCATGCTGCAATCAAGTATTTATTCAATTAGAAGAATGCGAAGTTTAGGTTAATTAGATGGATATTACTCTTGCAAGAGTTTGATTTGGAAATTAAAGATAGGAAGGGGACTGAGAACCAATAGCCGATCATTTGTCCAGATTGGAGGACTCATCTCATGGAGGAATGAAGAACAGATTCGCGAAGAGTTCCCCGATGAGCAATTGCTGGCCTTAGACCTTGCACAATTACCCTGGTATGTTGATATTGTGAACTTTTTAGTGACTGGTTTATTTCCACCTAGGGCTTCAAAACATCAAAAGCAAAAGCTAAAGTATAAGGCACCATTTTATATGTGGGATGCACCTTTCTTATTCAAGTAGGGACCTGATCATATGGTGCGAAGGTGTGTAGATGAACATGAGAGAGTTGCCACTCTTCACCCTATGGTGGGCATCACGGAGGCGAGCGCACGGCGTAAAAGGTATTGCAATCTGGATTCTTTTGGCCTACTTTATTTTAAAATGCTGCAATTATTGTGAAGGGTTGTGATCGATGTGAGCGGATGAGCACTATTTCTAGAAGACATGAGATGCCGCTGAACAACATCCTCGAAGTTGAGATCTTTAATGTATGGGGGATAGAATTCATGGGACCATTTCCATCTTCCAATGGAAATCAGTACATCCTAGAGGTTGTGGACTATGTGTCCAAGTGGGTGGAAGCAATTGCTCTACCTACTAATGATACGAATGTGGTAGTGAAGTTCATCAGAAAGCAGATCTTCACTAGGTTTGGAACTCCAAGGGCCTTGATAAGTGATGTAGGTACGCATTTCATCAACAGTTCAGTGCGGAATCTGCTAGCTAAGTATGAAGTAAGATACAAGGTAGCCACCGCTTATCATCCTCAGACTAGCGGGCAAGTGGAAGTGTCCAATAGGGAAGTCAAGCAAATTCTACAAAGACTGTGAATGCACAAAGGAAAGATTGGTCTGAAAAGTTAGATGATGCTTTGTGGGCATACAAGACTGCGTACAAGAGACTGATAGGGACTTCTCCTTATCGAATGATGTTTGGAAAAGTGTGTCACCTTCAAGAAAAATTGGAGCATAAAGCATACTGGGCTATCAAGAAGTTGAATTTAGACCCAGAGTTAGCTGGCAAGAAAAGAATAACACAGCTACATGAGCTAGAGGAATTCAGGCTTCACGTGTACGAAAATCCCAAGCTATATAAGGAGAAGACTAAGAGGTGGCATGACAAGCATATTGTGTCACACACATTTGAGCTTGGTCAATTGGTGTTATTGTTAAATTAAAGACAAAAGTTGTTATCCGAAAAACTTCGGTCTAAGTGGAGTAGGCAGTTTGAATTAGTAAGGATGACCCAACATGGAGCTGTGGAGCTAAGAAATTAGGATAATTGCTCCACTTTTCTTGTAAATGGGCAACGAGTAAAACACTACTCCGGGAATGATGTTGATCATGAGCATGAAGCGCTCACCTTGAATGATGAGTGAGTTATCAGCTAGGTAGTACCGCAACGCTAAATCAAGCGTTGCACGGGAGGCAACACGTGGCCCCTTGTAATAGTTAGGATTTCTTTTCTTTTGTTTTGTTATTTCAATTCATAGGAATTAGTATAAATAAAAAAATTATATATCAGGAAAATACAAAAAAATGAGTCGTGCCACGACCAAAACTAAGGCGATGGATGGGAGGCAACCCATCGTGTTTACATTAATGGGTGTTGTGCTTAAAATGTGCAAGGAATGGGATTGGGCAACCATAGCGCGTCACGGACGGATTGTCAATTCTTACCTCGCTAGAAAGCAATTTTTCAAAGCGAGGCAGAACACTCCGTAATGCGAGCGCGTCATGGAGATGGTCATGAAATTTGGATTCGACGAGAATTAAATTTCTCGTCAAAAATCTAGGCAGAATGGTCCATAATGGACCCGCGTCACGGAGCTTGGAAATGTATTTTGATTCCACTGGGAATTAATTATTTTTGCAAATCAGAAGTGTATGTAACAAGCACGCGCCGCAAACCAGAGGTATTTTCATTTTTCATTAAAATAGCTAGGTCTAACCCCTTTCCTTTCAAATAAACCCAACCCAAATTCCCTTTTAACCCCAAATCAAGTCCCAAATTCCCCATTATTCCCTTTTTCTTTGAACTATTTCCCCTCCCCTTCGCCCCCTCTGATTTCTCAACTTCAAATCTGTAACGCGGAGTCAATCACTCATCCATCTGCTTACTCTACTCATCTTCGACAGTGAAGGTACATGTTTTGTTCCCATTTTCTCTCACGTTTGGATTGCTCATACTTTGTTTGTTGTTGTTGTTGTTGTTTGGGAATACATGAGTTATGGGTATGATTGGTAGTAGACAAAACTATTGTATGTTGTTATTTCTGGGCATTTCGAATTCTTGAGTAAAAATTGCATGTGTTTGAGTTTATGTGGGTATAGGGTGGAACCTGTTTGTATGAACTTGATAGAGTTCAAGATTAGGTTTTATTGACTGATTCAAATTGTTTGTTTCATGAATTGTATTGGGGGTTTCAAAAGCTTGAGTAGCAAATTCCTTTGTTGGTATTATATGAATCTTAGGTCTAGAAGGGTTGCATGAACATATTCATGTGCATTCTTAAGTAGAACTGAGGGTGTATCATTATGTGGAGTTGTGGGTTGTGATATATGGACCTTTGGATAATGTTGTTGTACTTGAATATGCTACAGTGATTGGGTGGGAACTATGACTGTGTTCTTATGTTGTTGGGTTGTGGTCATGGGTGTGTATAGTGCCCATTGGGAAGTCTGATTACCCTATGGTGGGGCATGTTTGTGATAAGTGTGGGGTGATGGTTGCGCTTCAACCATACCTCATCCTATTTTGTCTGTTGTTTTGGGCTAAATTAGACTATGTTTGCAGGTAGTCATGTCAGGTACCCAGTGACCCAGAAAGGAAGTAACCAATTCGAGCCAGAGGAAGTGAGTTTGGAGTGGGGGAAATGTGCCTCCCACACCTGCAGTACCCATGGGGAAACTAGGAGGTTTGGGTTGCGAATTGTGGTCAAAGAAGGTAAACTCTGGTGGAAGAAGCACACAGAGGCACAATATTTTTCTGACGTGTGCATTGATAGAGATAGCCTAGCACAGGAGTTTCCTAGAATCATGAGGCGTATCCAAGAACTTCAGATGGAGTTTATTCTTGCTGAGCCGACTGAGTGCAACTTACACATGGTCCAGGAATTCTATGCCAACTGGGCGACGGAATCTAGATAGCATTTTGTGAAGGTGCGGGGAGTGGATGTGACTCTCACTCCCGCAATTTTGAATGACATAGTTAGCACTTCACTAGATGTTGATCAATTGGTGCTGACAGGGTTGAATATTTGACCACCGTACTGGGCCATTCGACACACGCTTTATGGCCCCAGTCTATGGTGCAATGGACTAAGCACAACGCAAAGAGGTATCACCAATCTCTTCCTTATGCGCACATGCTCAGAGAAGCTCGGGTCTGGTTAAAAATTGTGATGCACTATTTGATACCTGGGCTGCACTACACAGACATCACCTGGGATAGAGTGTGTTTGGTCTACGCTTTGATGATGCCCACGGAATTGAATATTAGAGCTGTGTTGAAATCATCTCTGAGGAAGGCCCAGGTTCATAAAGGGCGCATGTACGCATTTGGAGGTCTCATTACTAGACTTTGTTGTGTTGCAGGTGTACCTGAGGAGAGCTTGGACTATATGGATCCACTTCTCCCAGCGCCGGTAGATATAACGAGGACAAAGGGGCCGAACAATGAGTTTGGTCCAACACTAACTACCGCGGAGCGCCATAGATGGGATGAGCTGCTTATGGCCCAGATGTATGGGCTGGAGATGCTGCTCCACCAAAATGTTTGTCGGGCGTCGACTGACGTGCAATTGGGGGATGTAGAAAGGACATACCCGTTGAATACACATGCTAAGGCCTTGCTTGGCATTGGTCCTGTGTTTCATGAGCCGGTGGATGAAGATATACCGACATATGAGGATCGGTTACGCACTGGCTCGGATGTGGACTCCGATTCTGAGACGGAAGAGGTTGACCATGCTTTGGCCGGTGCTGAGGCCGACGGTGGAGATGCCATGGATGACTGATCAGGGAGTGGTTCACCTTACCTGTGTACTATGTTTTATGATTTTGTGAAGCACTTGGGACAGTGCTCATATTTTAAGTGTGGGGTGGGGTGATATTATCTCAGGTTTGTATATATTAGTAAACATTAGTGTTGTATGTCTATCTTTTATTTTATGTTTTTATTTGGGATTCTTGGAGGTTGTTTTCGGTTCTTTGGCCAAGGAGAGTCCCTTTGAACCGTACAAAACACAAAAAGATTTTGTCTTTTTAGGATTGAGTCAGACGTCGTAGTTAAGTCGCATTGCCCTATGATAGATGGATGATGACCGTCTTAAGGGCAATTTTTTGTCATTGAGTCATAGGTATGGTATGTACTGAAGCTTGAAATTCCGGAAGGAGATTGTATGAAAGCATGTCGGGAAATTGATATATGAATGCATTTGAATTCTTGTACTTGGCTTTAATGATTACAACTTACGCTTAAATAGAACCTTGGCATGAACTAATTGTGTTGCCTGTGATTGATCCACCTTGAGTAGAACTTGTGCCATGAGGGGTGAGGTATTGTAGTATCCATGTAATGTATCTGTGTCTAGAACTTGCCTGGCATGTTATTGAAGCAAAATAAAAAAAAAGTGTTGTTTTGTTTAGGAGATGATAATAGGCTTTCTTTGATTTGTCCTGTTTATGTTAGCCTTTTCAGAGAAAATATCCCTAGTATAGCCCCATTGAGCCGGTTAGCCTTGTTTTTGTTCTAACCTGCTGAATTGAGCCGAATCCCTTTTATTGATACCATTAGTTTTAATCCCAAAGTAATCCTTAATGCACTATGTTAGGATGAAAAAGTGAAAAGACTGGTAAAAGTAGATAGGGTGAAAATGCTTGGTTTGGTGGTAAAGAAAGAAAAGAGGTAGAACAATGATGCCCTTTAAGTTCCTAAATCTGTGATTGGTCCTGGTCCCTTAGACATTGTGCACTTCGACTAAGGTCAAAAGCCTAAGTTGAAGGTAGCTAATTCGGAGAATACCTTAATAATGGCCCTGGTCCTTACAAGGACAATGTGCACCTTAACTCGTGAGAAATCTATAAGTTGAGGGTGGCTATTGTTAATTGTCAAAAAAAAAGTGTGTAGAAAATAAGGGCTCAAGGAAAAGAGAGGGCAAGGTTTTAAGTACAATTGGGAAAATTTGCAGAAAGGGGGACCCAAGGGAAAGAAAAAGTTGTGAATGTAGCAAGAAAATCAAAACATTTGCATTAGGGATGATATTCAATTTGTTGAGTTAAGTGTGCGGACTATTCCTTTGCGTGATGGGCACTTGTTGTATAAAATATAGGTGATATTTAATGGTGAACATGAAGCTGAATGCTTTGGTTGAAAAAATTTGTCAAGTCAGTACTTGAAATGTATGATGTATGAAAGTGGTTCATGCCAATTGTAAAGGAGAACGTGCCTGCTTGAATTGTTTAAAGATCCTTGAAAGGAAGTAGTGGATGCACAAATACCAGAGTAGGGATTCTAGGTCTAGGACTGGTTTAGGAAGTTGTTTGAGGACGAACAAAGCTCTAAGTGTGGAGTGGTGATCTTAGGCGTATTTATATGCCTAGGAACCAAATAACACCCGCATTTAAGCTAAGTTTGGAATATTTTTATGTTAATTAATGGTCGTGTCGAGTCTTTTGAATGCATCTATACTAAACAACATGATTAGTTGTGTAGGTGAGTTTAAATGAAGGAACGAGCACTGAAAAGGGCATTGAGAAGCACGATAGGATCCAAGTAAAAAAGAAGCAAGAAAGAAGAAGGAAAAATAAAAGATCAAGAAAGATCCATACCCTCTCCGCGTCACAGAGAGGTATTTTATTCTTACTCATGAATTATCATTTGAGACAGAACAGTCTGTGACAGCCCCACGTCGCGGAGAAGAGAAGAAGTCCTCAAACGGGAGTTTAACAACCCCTCCATGTCGCGCCCAAAAGTGCCAGATTTGGTCATTTCGACTTAATTATAAATAGACTCATATTTTATTTTATTATTTATTCCTTTTCTAGGTTTTGAGGAACGACGATTTGGAGAGCTATTTTATCTATTTTTAGGGTTCATTCCTAAACTCTTGTACTTTCGATCTATTTATGATATTTGAATATTGCTTAATCGAAATTCTTGTTATGAGTAGCTAATTTCCTTAATTATACAGTTGTGGCTACATGATGATTGTAAATTATTAAAGTTTTATGGATTGACATTAACTATCATATGAATCTCTCTTATGTTCTTGTTTTTCGTATTTCGTGCTTGATCACCACTGAAATAAACATCTTGTCTGAATTGAACTTGTGAGAGGAATAAGAGGATAGAACGTGGAGCATGAGGAGAATGATTTTCTCTTAAGAATTAGAGTTAATTTGGATCTAGGATAGGGATATACCTAGAGACCTTGTTTGGTCATTAGACAGGAAGAAATCGTAATGCTCGATAATTGGTCCAGCTTATCCCTGCTCAACGATGTAGTTAGGTTGCCATTTATTGTAGGCAATTAGATGTCGGGAGAACATAATCATATATTTAACCCTGTGATGATTGATTCGATAGTTGATGAATATCCGTTTAACAAGATAATGTGCATACTTCCTGATGTGAGCTACAGCCCTGGATTTTACCCAATCATTGTTCGAACCCTTGAGAAATTGAATCACTTTAATTAGAAATAATTTGTGTTTAATTGAAAGTATTGGAAAAATCAAATTATTCTAATCGTGAATCTCTGTGGGCACGATATCCAGCTCTTAATAAGAGCTACTTTAATACATGAACGACCACGTACAATTGTGTGTGTGATTGGACGCAACAGGGTTCCAGACTCAAAACTACAGAACCTAGGTTAGGGCGAACTGGGTGGCGCGACACTCCAGAGCCCAAACTTCAGACACTGATGTGGGGCACACTTTTTGTCACGACCCGATTTCTCGAGTCATGATGGCACCTACTATGCCCTACCAGTAGGTAAGCCAACCCGTAACCCAGAACATCAAGCAATGAGCGAAAGGGTAGAAACTAGCAAAAACAATAATCTAAACAAGGACAACAAGGCGGAAGCAAACCAAAATAAATATATACAGAAATCCCTCCCAGAACCTGAAAGTCACTAGTACAGAGCTATCTAATAAAGAGTACAAGTCCTAAAAGTAGACCAGAACCAAGCGTGTCTCAAAGGCAACAAAACTAGCTAAAACAAAAGAAGGAGACAAGACAAACCCAAAACGCCAAGTGCTCGCCCTCGTCTCCGAATCATAGCTGCAAAAGAAGGTTGCAACTAATCACCGCTGGTAACTGGTACTGGGACCTGCATCACGAAGTAGATGCAGAGTGTAGCATGACTACCAAAACAACAGGTACTCAGTAGGCATCAAAGGCCGACTGAGCAAAAAGGGTAAAAATAATAAGAAAAGATAGAATCTAGACACAGAAAGGTCAAAGCGAATAAGAAAAGAAAGCACACAAGCATACCAGAAATAAACTAAGTACAACTAAACTAAACCTAACTGGACCCCATAAGCCCAGAAGGTACACTCGTGCGCAAGTTTAAATAAAACCTGAACGGACCCCCAACTGTCCGGAGTACACAGAATAACTAAGTCTAATGAGAAAGAAGAAAGTCGGGCTTCCAGCCCAAAGTAACCAAGATAATCCATCAGACTCCACCAAGCCAGCAATGCACTCCTAGCCCAGCAAGAAAGAGTGACCCTAGGGGGCACCCAACCAAACAGTCCACTCCCACCCCAGCTAGAAAAAAGGACCCATGAGTAAGGTGGATATCGCGAGTCGTCCTACTATGCAGTCAGCTCCCAACCCAGCTAGAAAGAGCGATCCGGGGACACCCAGCCAGTAGCACACTCCCAGCCTAGCTAGAAAGAAAGGCCCGGGGGATATCGCCGAAATCACCGAGTCTACCCAGCCAGCGATACGCTCCCAGCCCAGCTAGAAAGAACGACCCGGGGGGTGATGGTATCTCCAATAGGATCCAATCCAACAACTACCACCGTGAAACGCCGTCCACTCTAAGAAATCACAGAAAAGGCTCCAAGCCTATACTATCTCAATCCCACACCTTTAGTGATGCACTAAACCTTCGAGAATGCATCAGGACTAGAGGGAGAAGATACATAAGTGCAGCAAGCAGCGATAACGCCTAATCTAAGGCTCAAACTATCATAGTCAAGTCTGCTACTCCAGTCTACAAAGAGCTAAGTCATTTGAACGACGTGGGCAGAAAGTCAAGGCTATCCAGCCCACACGGGTCATAAGCCTAAGGTAATGCTAGCCTAACCTAGACTAAGGACATTATGCTTACGATTAAGGATAAACAAGGCATACAACACATAGCATACAAGCATACAATAGCATTTAGCACATAAGCATGCAACTCTACTAAACCGGTTAACATGATACTACACCCGAAATATGACCAATTTATCCTAACATAAGGTATCTAATCAAAGTAACGTAGGAAACTGGTACCCACCCCCAATTCACTTCAATCGACATACTTTTACACAATTAAGCTCAATCTAAAAGAAAGGAAGCCGTAGCCTACCTGTAGACTAATCACACGCGCATCGAAACGCTGACACACTATCAAAAATAGAGTCACAAAATTTTGGGCATGGACTGGTTATCCCCTTATCGCGTTATTTTAGATTACTTCTCTAAGACCGTTACCTTAGCCATTCCTGGTATTCCTCCGGTGGTGTGGCAGGGATCTCGCGGTAGCACACCAGTTGGGGTTATCTCTTTTATTCGGGCTAGGAGGCTAGTGGCTAGCGGATGCTTATCATATTTGGCCTTTGTGCATGATGTGAGTAGGGAGGTCTCTCCGATTGAGTCAATTTCTGTTCTTCGTGACTTCTTAGATGTGTTTCCTACCGACCTACCTGGCCTACCCCAGAGCGTGATATTGATTTTCCGATTGAGCTTGAACCGGGTACTCGACCTATTTCTATTCCGCCATATCGGATGGCTTCTGCAGAGCTTAAGGAGCTCAATGTTCAGCTTCAGGATCTCTTTAGTAAGGGATTTATCAGACCTAGTGTATCACCTTGGGACGCTCCCGTTCTTTTTGCTCAAAAAAAGGACGGTACGATGCGCATATGCATTGACTAAATGCAGTTGAATAAGGTGACAGTGAAGAATCGATATCTTCTGCCTAGGATTGATGACCTATTTGACCAGCTACAGGGAACTTCAGTGTTCTTTAAGATTGATTTGAGGTCCGGTTACCACCAGTTGAGGATTAAGGCAGCGGACATCCCTAAGACTGCATTTAGGACCCGTTATGGCCATTATGAGTTCTTGGTGATGTCATTTGGGTTGACTAATGCCCCTGATGCCTTTATGGACTTAATGACGCGTGTGTTCAGGACTTATCTTGATTCCTTCGTCATAATCTTCATTGATGACATTTTGATATACTCGCGGATTAGGGGTGATCAGGAGCAGCATTAGAGAGTTGTGCTCCAGACTTTGAGAGATCAGCGGCTTCATGCCAAGTTCTAAAGTTCCAGTTTTGGTTAGACTCTGTAGCGTTCTTGGGGCACGTTGTATCCAATGAGGGCATTATGTTAGATCCGGCGAAGATTGAGGCTATTCGTGATTAGGCTAGGCCTACCTCAGTTACTGAGATTCAGAGCTTCATCGGACTAGCAAGATACTATAGACGATTTGTGGAGGGTTTCTCTACCTTGGCAGCACCTCTGACCCGGTTGACTCTTGTTGATGTTCCCTTTGTTTGGTCAGAGGAGTGTGAAGCGAGCTTTTTAAGGCTCAAGGAGTTATTGACCACCGCTCCTATATTGACTCTTCCAATTGAGGGTGAGGGCTTCACGGTTTATTGTGACGCATCCGGCGTTGGATTGGGTTGTGTACTGATGAAGCAGGGCCGAGTTATTGCTTATGCGTCGAGGCAACTTAAGATTCATTAGCGCAACTACCCTACCCGTGACTTGGAGTTGGCGGCGGTAGTTTTCGCACTTAAGATTTGGAGGCACTACTTGTATGGAGTTCGATGTGAGATCTATACCGATCATAGGAGTCTTCAGTACATCATGAGCCATAGGGACCTTAATTCGAGGCAGCGTCGTTGGATTGAGCTCTTGAAGGACTACGACCTCTCTATTTTCTATCATCCGAGCAAGGCGAATGTGGTAGCGGACGCCTTGAGCCAGAAGGCGGTGAGTATGGGTAGTCTAGCCTTCTTATCTGTTGAGGAGCGACCCTTGGTTTTGGACATTCAGTTCTTAGCTAATAGCATGGTTCGGTTGGATATCTCAGATTCTAGACGCGTCTTGGCATATATGAGAGTTCAGTCTTCTTTGCTTGATAGGATATGTGGTTGTCAATTTGAGGATGAGGCATTGGTGGCCCTTAGAGATCGAGTATTAGCGGGTGATGGTGGTCAGGCTACCTTATATCCTGATGGAGTGTTGAGATTCGCCGGCCGCATCTGTGTTCAGAGAGTTGGGGATTTGATACAGTTGATACTTTCTGAGGGTCATGAGTCTAGATACTATATCCATCCGGGTACAGCGAAGATGTATCGTGATTTGAAGCAGCATTACTGGTGGAGTGGCATGAGGAGAGATATTACTGATTTTGTTTCCCGTTGCTTATGCTGCCAGTAGGTAAAGGCCGAGCATTTGAGGCCTGGTGGTGAGTTTCAGAGATTACCCATTCCGGAGTGGAAGTGGGATCGCATTACTATGGATTTTGTGGTTGGCCTACCACGAACTTCTAGAGGTGTTGATAGCATTTAGGTCATCGTTGATCGATTGGCCAAGTCAACACATTTCCTTCCTATTCAAACTTCATTTAGAACCGAGAGGTTGGCTTGTATCTACATTCGGGAGGTGGTTCGACTTCATGGAGTGCCAGTTTCTATTATATCAGATTGGGGTTCTCAATTCACGTCTAGCTTTTGGAGGACCTTTAAGGATGAGTTGGGCACTCGGGTTGACCTTAGCACAGCTTTCCACCCGCAAACTGATGGTCAGTCGGAGCGTACTGTTTAGGTCCTTGAGGACATGCTGCGGGCTTGTGTTTTGGAGTTTGGTGGTCATTGGGACCAGTTATTGCCTTTGGCGGAGTTTGCGTATAACAGCAGCTACCATTCTAGCATTCAGACGTCCCCGTTCGATGCCTTGTATGGTAGGCGTTGTCACTCTCCGGTGGGCTGGTAAGGCATAGTAGGTGCTATCATGACTCGAGAAATCGGGTCGTGACACTTTTGCCCCACCCCTTTTCCCAGAATTTTGACGAATTTTCATGTTATTTTTTCGACCCTAATTTGTCTAGAATCGATTGGTTCCTTCCCCAAACACTTAGATTCGAATACCCAACTAAAGTATACAAGAATCTACTCAAAAACAACCTCAAATCTCATGAAACTAACTCAAGAACTTATCAAGAACTCAACAATCAAGATCCCAATAGGAACTTCAACAAAATCCACCAAGAATTCAATTACTCTACTTTCAAGAACATAAATATGCTGAATTAAATCATGATTGGCTTGTGGGTGAACGAACCCAACTCTAAGTGATCTTACATACCTCGTAGGTATTAACCCTTGGCGAAATCCACAAGCAAAATCTCAAGAACGATGATGAACTTTGGCTTTTCTCCTCTTTTCTCTTCTCTCAAAGCCCTAGTGTAATTTTGTAAAGCGTAAACTAAACCAAATTAGTTTAGACCCCAATTAAATTACTAAAAACAAATTAAACCAATTGGGTAGGGAAAAGACCAAAATACCCCTCTTAAATCCGGGTAACTTTCTATATCTAGACATCCCAACTTCGAACGGGAATATCTCCTTCATACAAGCTCGAAAATTAGCAAACTCAGTGGCGTTGGAAAGATAATTCGAAGACCTTTCTTTTCATATTTTATGGCACATCTAATTCATTCAGTACTGACAGTTATGGTCATTTGAAGTTGACCCAAGACTCATACTTAACATAACTTGCCAATATTTTCAAATTTAATCTTTCTAAAAAGTGGTTTCTTTCTAATTCTAGTTTATTTCAAATAGAGGGGTCTTACATTATGCTTCAGCTTATCTTTGTTATCTATTCAGTATTCTTGTGATATGTTAAAATCAAGGTTAGCTTGGGGTCACTCGTGATCCTAGGTCCCGTGTTACGTTTAGGAGGTAGCCTCAAGGCATGACACTGTCATAAGGTAACACTTCTCCTTTGATATCTAATGAGTTATTTGTTAGAGTCTTGTTATTATGAGAGTCAAAAATATTATCAGTTTGTCTTGTAATTGTGATATGTTAGCTTTACCCTTCTGTTGTCCGGACTCATTCCCTGTCTTAACTCTCTTGTTTCGGAACTTTTCCCTATCTTTCAGCTTCTCTTCCTCAACCTGTTGTACATAGATCATCAGCCTTGCTATGTCCATATCTTTTATCGACATAGATGTCTTGCCTTCCTTACTTGACCGACGAGACAACCCAGCAACGAACAAACTCATCATGTTTCTCATGTCAGCAACCGTCTCCGGAGCATACCGGGAAAGTTGGGTGAACTTCAGACAGTGCTCATGAACACTCATAGATTCCTGCTTAAGAGTGAGGAATTCTCGTGCCTTTGCTTCTCTCAGTTCAAGGGGAAAGAAGCGCCCCAAGAAAGTCTTCCCAAACAAAGCCTAACTCACAAATGGTGCACCTTCAGCTCTATTCTTTTTCCATTGATCAAACCAGATTCTAGCGAAACCCTTCATTTGGTATGCAGCTAGTTTTACCCTCTCAGCATCAGTAATGTGCATAATCTCAAAAACTTTCTGAAGCTCTTCAACAAAGTTTTCTGGATCCTCAGTGACACTTGAACCAGTGAAGCTTGGAGGATTCATCCTTAAAAATTCATGGATCCTAGAAGTATCAGCTACTTCATATTGATTATCTCTATGTCCAACTTGATTGGTCACAACTTGACTCAATATCCGGATAGCTTCCCGGAACTCAGCATTGGTGACCTCTCCTTGGCAGGTGCATTAGGTACCCCTTGTTTATATGGTTCAACATTCCTTCTAGCGGGACGACCTCTAACATCTCTTCGTGGAGGCATGATCTAAAAGATATGCGCAAGTACAAATTAGAAGAAACTTTTAGAGATAAACTCTATCACACGAAATGAGTATGAAAGAAGTGAGATAGTTCCTAAGTGTCACAGTCTCCTAATTATAGATGTGGTGCGCTTCACACCGATAACTAGGACTCTACAAACATGGCTTCATAGACTCCGTAGGATTCTTAAACTCTGTGCTTTGATACCAAGTTTGTCACGCCCCGAGCCTACACCCTGGGTGGGATTGGCACTCGAGAACCATTGATGACCCCAATCGAACCCTTGGCTTGGCTTACTATTCAGGGGAAAACTTACTCATGATAAAATTACTTTAAAAAGTAAACTGAAAGCTCAATAGATAACTTAGAATGTTTTATAAATAAACATTCACTAGCCAAAGTTGCAACTCAAGTCTCAACATAACTGAATGGAAATGGAAAGACTCATGAACTAATAATAACTAACTGTCTATGAAACCTCTAACAACTGAGATGGACGTCAGGACAAGACCCACGACATCCTAATGAACTAGAATACTGAAAATAATTTTTAAAAAAAAGGGATCCTCCAGAAGCAAGATGGCTCACTAACAACTCTAAAGCTCAACTGGATCAACGATGCGCTGGATGCTGATTCTGGTTACATGTATCTGCATCATAAAAGATGCAGGCCAAATGGTATTAGTACATTGAATGTATGAGCATGCGAGGGGAATTCTAAAACAATACATAAGTTTGAAAGGAACTGAAGGAACATACCTGGTCTCAACTCAACTCATTTCAATATAAAGCAATAATATAAAGCAGTATAAAGAAAAGCTTTAAAAACATGTGTATAACAACTCTGTGTATTGAAGAATACAATAGTAACTCAGTTTGTATGCAATGATACAATATAAACTATGTGTGTATATGAAAAATACAAAATAACTGTGTGTATATAAAAATACAAAATAGCTCTGTGTATATAAGAATACAAAATATCTCTGTGGGAGTTTCTCTAACCGAAAACCATCACTATGAGCTATGTGATGATACAACATTTTGCCTCACTCTGTCAGGCCATCCTATACCTTGCCGGGGGTATAGAACATAACTACTAAGTGGATCCACTAGTCTATGCTAAAAAGCACTAAGGAATCATCTAAAAAGTATGACCCTTTTCTACCCATGTTGACTACACGATTTATGGAGACCACAAATTATCTAAACTCAACTTGTCCCAAAATCGATGCTCAATACTACTCCCAAAATGTAACTAGCTCATATGTTTAAAAACATAACTCTTTCTGTGGTTTGAGATAATTGCTCAAAACTAGCCCAAGGGCTCACTTGGAAATCAGTGTTTCCTCTCTTGCTTAAATGTGAAAACATTTACTCTTTACTCAAAAACTAGCTCAAAGACTCTTTTGGAAATCAATGCTTCCTTTCTTGTTTAAATGTGAAAACATTTACTCTTTGGGAATACATATTCCCATATACTCTTTTGAAGAAAATGAACTTCATTCGTTACTCTTTACTCAACTCAAAACTCAAGTCTTAAAACAAGTTTAAAGCATTTGCAAAAGACTTCTGAAAAGACTCTAAGAACTTCTCTAGACTTGGCTCTTAACTTTCCTTGAATTTGAATTATGGATTCAAGGTTATGATTAATGTTTATGGATGATCTCATAATGTTTAGACGTACCTTAGAGTGTAGATATCAACTAGAAAACATAGGTACGATTCAAGGGAACTTGAACGGAAAGAAGTGGGAAAGGGTAGATTACCTGGCGACCCTGGCGTACTAAGTGGCGCAAGGAGCCAGACTTAAAACTACAGAACCTGGGTTGGGGCACACTGAGTCGCACGGCGCCCCAAAGCCCAAACTTCAGACACTGATTTGGGGCGCAGTGCCCCACCCCTTTTTCCCAGAATTTTGACAAATTTTCATGTTCATTTTTCGACCCTAATTCGTCTAGATTCGATTGGTTTCTTCCCCAAATACTTAGATTCGAATACCCAACCAAAGTATACAAGAATCTACTCAAAAACAACCTCAAATCTCATGAAACTAACTTAAGAACTTCTCAAGAACTCAACAATCAAGATCTCAATAGAAACTTCAACAAAATCCACCAAGAACTCAATTACTTTACTTTCAAGAACATAAATACGCTGAATTAAATTATGATTGGCGCGTGGATGAACGAACCCAATGTTATGTGATCTCACATACCTCGTAGGGATTAACCCTTGGGGAAATCCGCAAGGGAAATCTCAAGAACGATGATGAACTTTGGCTTTTCTCCTTTTTTCTCTTCTCTCAAAGCCCTAGCATAATTTTGTAAAGCGTAAACTGAACCAAATCAGTTTAGACCCTAATTAAATTACTAAAAACGAATTAAACCAATTGGGTAGGAAAAAAGACCAAAATACCCCTCTTAAATCCAGGAAACTTTCCATATCTAGATAACCCGACTTCGAACGGGCATATCTCTTTCATACGAGCTCGAAAATTAGCAAACTCGGTGGCGTTGGAAAGATAATTCAAAAACCTTTCATTTGATATCTTATGACACATCTAAATCATTCTTTACTGAGATTTATGGTCATTTGAAGTTGATCCAAGACTCATACTTAACATAACTTCCAACATTTCCAAATTTAATCTTTCAAAAAAGTGGTTTCTTTCTGATTCTAGTTTCTTTCAAACAGCGGGGTGTTACATTATGTTTCCTCTTATCTTTGTTATCTATTCAGTATGCCTGTGATATGCTAGACTCAGGGTTAGCTTGGAGTCACTCGTGATCCTTGGTCCCGTGTTACGTTTAGGGGGTAGCCTCGGGGCGTGACACTGTCATAAGGTAACACACCTCCTTTGATATCTAATGAGTTATTTATTAGAGTCTTATTATTGTGAGAGTCAAAAATATTATCAGTTTGTCTTGTAATTGTGATATTTTTATTATTTTATTAATTTAGTCAAAAGGCACTTCTAAAACATGACATATTATGAGTAAGAAGCAAAAGATAATCATCTTTTTTGTTTGATAATCATTTTATTTCAGAAAGTGATGCTTGAGTATTAGAATAGTCATAATTTTATCGGATGGACCAAATGATGGATGAAAACATCAAATGTCAGAGAGTTAAAAAGAATAAAAGAAAATGTAAGAAGGCTAGACAATTTAGTAGTTACTTATTTTAGAATATGATGCTAAATTTGATCACTTTGTTCTTTTATCATATAGAAAAAACAGTGACAAAGAAAATAAGCAAACAAATGAGAGGAATAAAATACTAATTGATGAAGAAGATGGTAATCCTAGCCCTTTTGGATCTTCAAATACTGAAAAAGTAGAAAACTTTTCCTTGTTAGATCCATAATCTGGTTATATTCTACATCAACTATTGATTTTAAAGATTTTGATCTTGAAGTTACGGATGATATCCCCTGAAAATCAAGAGTTGTTTCAGATTTGAAGTCTAATATTAATAAAGATAGAAATAAGTATAACATACTGGATCAAGAAAAATCAACTTCCTTAATGATGGTCTGGCTATACCAGGTGACTTGTATACACCAAAAGGTCTTATATGAAAGGGCAATGCATATCCAATTTGAAAAATGTTAGAACAATTAAGAGTGGAAAATGTAAAAAGACTGTACAACTTAGTAGTGACTTATTTTAGAGTGTGGATCTTAAATCTTATAATTACGATTATTTTGATCTTTTATCATATGGACAAGCGATTCAACAAGGGAAAGAAATAAACAAAGAAGAGGCATAAAATACTAATTGATGAAGTCTTTTTTTCTCTACAGTCTAAAATCTTTCCATTCACTCAGGAAAGCCTATACCCGAAAGAGGGAAATCCTCTCTCTCAAATCTTCAAATACTGCGACAGTGGAGGACTTTCCCTTGACAATTCCACAACCTAGTAGAAGTTATGCATCAAATACTCATTTTGAAGATTTTGATCTTGAAGTTGAAGATGACATACTTTGAAAATCAAGAGGTGTTTCAGGGTTGAAATTGAAGTCTAGAATCCAACAAACACAAAAACAAGAATAATCTCCTCTTGAAAATCTTATATTTCTTTAGGAGGATCATGACAAATCAACTGTCACACCCTGAGCCTACACCCCGGACGTGGCTGGCACTCGAGAACCATTGTTGGCCCCAAGCAAACCCTTGGCATGGCTTACTTACTCAGTGGAAGACTCTAAGCATTATTACAATGATCAAATGCACTTACTCAATGGTTTAATAAAAATAACTTAGAATGTTTAAAAGTCAACATTCAACTTGGCCGAATTGGCAACTCAAGTCTTAACATATGAAATGATAATGTAAAGACAACTGAACTACTAACTGTCTAACTATCTATGAAGCCTATAAAACAAAGAGGGATGTCGGGACAAGACCCCCGATCATCCTAACAATGAAATACTGAAAGCAAATGATCAAAAGAGTCCTCTAGAATGCAAGGAGGCTCACCAACTAACTCTGAGTGCTCAACTGGATCAACGAGGCATTGGATGCTAATCCTGGTTACCTGCGTCTACATCATAATAAGATGCAGGCCAACTGGCATCAGTACATTGAATGTACGAGTATGCGAGTTGGAATGTTAAACACAACTAAAGCTTGAAAAAGATCTGAAAGGAACACTTAGCTTGGCTTTGCTCAACTCTTGAATAACTTAACTCAATATAAAGCAATAAAACACATGCAATATATAAAAAGCCTTTAAAACAGTAGAAAACAACTTAGTTCATTAGAGAAAATGCAATAGCAAACTCAACTTTACTCATGTAATAAAGTATTATAGTTTCTGTGGGAGACTCTCTAACCGACAACCACCACTATGAGCCTATGAGGTGATACAACGTCTTGCCCACGCTGCCAGAACTGTCTTATACTTTGCCATCATATAGAACGCTTAACTAAGTGGATCCACTAGTCTATGCTAAAAGCATCTTAAGGAGTCATCTAAAAAGTATGATCATTTACTACCCATAATGGCTACATGGTTTATGGAGACTTGAGTTAATATGAACTCGCATCCCCATATCGGTGCTCAATACTACTCCCAAAATATATTTAGCTCATATGTTTTTAAAACAAACTTTTCTTTGGTTTGAGATAATTACTCAAAACTTAGCTTAAAAGCTCTCTTGGAATCGATGTTCCCTTTCTTGCTCAAATGTGAAAACATTTTTAAACTCTTGGGAATACTTAGTTCCCTTATAACTTTTTTGAGAAATGAACTCAACTCTTTACTCTTTGCTTAACTTAAAACTTAAGTCTTAAAACAAAGTTAAAACATTTGTGAAAGACTTTTGAAAACTTTATAAACTTCTCTTGACTTGCTTCTTAACTTCTAGACTTGACTCTCAACTCCTCTTGACTTTGATCCTAACTTTCCTTGAATTGGATTATGGATTCAACGTTCATGATCTCATGTTTATGGATGATTTCATGATGTTTAGATGTACCTTAGAGTGTTGGAATCAACTAAGAAACATAGGTACATTGCTAAGGAACAAGTACGAAAAGATAGGGAACGAATGGGGAGAACTGGCGTCCCTGGAGCGAGGCGCCAGCCCTCAAAATTCAGAAACTGGTCTGGGGCGCGCTGGCTGGTGCGGATCCCCAAGGGTGAAAGTTCATAAACCTTTTTGGGGCGCGCTGGCTGGCGCAACGCCCCACCCCTATCCCCATGTGTTTGACGACTTTTCTTCTCCATTTTTCATCTCTAAACCCTCTAAACTTCAATGATTCCTTCCCCAAACACTTAGAATCATGTATACCCTCAATATATGATAGATTCAAACCGAAATTACATCCAGAAACATGAATCAAATCGCAAGAAACTCTAACAACACAACCCACAAGAAATTCAAACGAAACTTTCAATAATGTTCATCAAAAACTCAATTTCTAAACTTTCAAAGACTTAAACTCACTGAATTGAATCATGGTTGGCACGTGGGTGAACTAATCCAACGCTATGTGATCTCACATACCTCGTAGGGATCACCCCTTGACGAAATCCACAAGCTAAACTCGACGATCTTGACGAATCTTGATTTCTTTTCTCCCTTCTCCTCTTTTCTCTTTTCTCTTTTCTCCAAGCCCTAGCGTGAAACTTCAACTTTTCTAAACTGACTAAAATCTGATTTTACCCCAATTAACTCCTAAAAATGAATTAGAATAATTAGGTAAGGAAAAGACTAAATTACCCTTCCAAAATTCGGATTAGACTTTCCTTATTCGAACAACCCAACTTCCAAAAGGAATATCTCACTCATACAAACTCGGAATCGCGCAAACTTGGCGGCATTGGAAAGATTATTCCAAGAGATTTCCTACAATATCTGGAAGTACACTTAACTCATCCTGAGCTAGGAGTTATGGCCGTTTGAAGTTGACCAAAACTCAACTTATTCTAACTTAACAAAATTTCCAGATTTTCGTTCTTTCCAAAAACGACTATTTCCAATTATTAACTCCTTCCTAGTTATTTCAATTTGCGAGATATTACATCAACTTTCTTAGTGATGGTCTGATTGTACCAAATGACTTGTATACATCAGAAAAACTTATATGAAAGGACAATGCATCTATTACTGGAAGAATGTTGGAGCAATTAAAAGTGAAAAAACTTAAGACAAAAAAGGATAATGGTTAGGTACAACCGTGACAAGTTTAATAGTAGATATACTATTTTGCTATTTTGTTTCATCTTTTTGAGATTACAATGTCATGAACAAACTTGTTTATGAGTTAATTTTTTTTGTATTTGAAGGCCACAGTAGTGACGGAATGATTATATATGTACTAAATTAACTTCTTTATGTTCAAATTAGTTTTTGTCAATATATATGAAGTGTTCAAGATTAGTTTCTTTTCAATATTTGATCTTGCAATTTTGTTCGGGTACTGAACTAACTTATTTATGTTCAAATCAATTTTTTGTCGATATATATATATATATAAAATGTTTACAATCATTTTCGTTTCCATATTTGATCTTGCAATTTTGTTCAGGTTCTATTAGTGTGTAAAAAATGATCATGAGTGATTAGTACAAATATTAACATTACTTCAACAACTACACATTACTTTAACAACTATACATTGCTTCATATTAATATGTGATTGATTGGTACTTTCAATAGAGATTTCATATTCAGTATATTATTTACAACTAAACATTACTCATAAATATTAAATAGTTTTACATCAATACATGAATGCGTAATACATTTATTGCAAGACCAAAAAGAAGGATAAGAGTCATACTTCAACAACTAAGCACCTCACACAAGATGGATATTCCAAGAGCCTCACTACATCACAAAAGACACTAAACACTTAACAACTGATTTCACTTTGTCATCAAGGTAGCTACAAATCCAACAAAAAAATGAAATCATGAATTGTATTTTATCTTACAATATTTCTCTTCAAATATCCTAACTTCGTCCACTTCGAAATCATTAGTTGCATCTAGCGTTAGCAATTTTTTTAATAAATGACCTCTTTCAATTTTCAAATTTTTCATTGCAATTATCAAATTCTCCATTTCAATCTTAAAATTATTTGTTTCAATCTTTACAACTTTCAATTACAACTCTAAATTACATAGATAAACTATTTCGGAAAAATTTTGATCTTCTCATTCTTAATATCCACATGAAGAAAATTGTCATAACAGTCAAAAATACAATAATAACAATTAAGAACAAAAAAAATTAAATAATAGAAACAAACCAGTTCAAAAAACATATTTACATCTGTATGAGAGCATCTGGAAAATCTTCTTTCCGAATCAGATTTAGTACCTGAACTCAAACTTCTGACCACCAAATCATAAGCACATTTTCTTTAAGACGAATAACTATTTTGTGATATTAGAAAAACTATCGAAGGGAAGGAGAAGATATTTGAAGAATTACTGTAGGGGACGGTGGAAAAATTGAAAGAAATATCAGTGGGTTCCTGATTTGAAAGTTTTTTAAAGTGTTTTTTTGAGTATGGATAAGGAAAATGAGTTAGAGTCCGTTTGGATTGACTTGAAAAAGGTAATTTTAAGTCAAAAATAAAAAGTTAAAGGTCTACTTTGGTTTCTGACTTATTTTAAGTTATTTTTGACTTATTTTAAGTCATTTTTTACCTTGCCAAACACTTCGTAACTTATTTTAAATTTATTTTTATTTTTTGTCAAACACTTTCAGAAATTAAAAATTGACTTAAAAATAGGTCAACTTTTAAGTCAATTCAAACGGACTCTTAAATATTTTATTGAGTTAAGTTCTCAGAGGGACCGGGGCATGTGTTTAAAATGAAAATGAATCGTGTAAAAGAATTTAGGTTATTTTTTATTGATTTGAGAATTTTCATCCATAGAGGGGTATAGATGATAAGTTTATTAATGGTAAGGTAAGAACAACTTGATTTCAACGATAGAGATAAAATCAACTAATAATAAATCAAAGTTGAGAAATATTTTTTACCCTTTTCTCTTTAAAATATGGCATTGCAACTAATGTTATGTCGTAAAAAAAGAATTAAAAGTTATTTTTCTTGTCAAGATGTATCTCATATATATATATAAAAGCAAAGGGATATTTTCTGAAATTACTTTGGGATGGAGCAATTTCGAGTATTTACATTCAATTTTGGTCTATCTTTTGTACTTTTCTCATATATATATATATATATATAAGCAAAGGGATATTTTCTGAAATTACTTTGGGATGGAGCAATTTCGAGTATTTACATTCAATTTTGGTCTATCTTTTGTACTTTTCTCATATTTAAAATTATAGTACATTCAAATATGAATATTATTAAGATTTTCTTTGGTAAGAATGTATAATCAAACACAATTTAAAACTATATAGTTTTAAATAGTGAAAAAATTAATATCATTTAATCAAATCCTATTTAAAATTTTATGAACAACAATAATATTTATCAAATATTCATTTTATACTCAATGAGATGATTTATTACCATACAACTATATATAATTTACTTTAAATAATAAAATAAAATTATTTAATCAATACTGTTTAAAAATAATAAACTTATGAATTAATATCGGGCAGCCGCAGCACGGGTCAAAAGTAAGAAAGAAAAAACAAATTGGCTACCAGACTTGTGATGACGTGGAGCTCCCAATAGTGATGGGTAGCACTCTTCTGATGACGCGCAACACCCAATAATGTCTCTCCAGGTCAGCAACAAGACGTGACCGGCTAATTCAAGTCACCATCGTAGTCACACTCTCCAACACTTATCTTCATATGCAACTGGTTCCACCATTAACCAGTTAACTTCATCCGCCAGTATAAATAGTTTCCCCTCATTTCACCACTGATGAAAACCCATTCCATTAGAGAGATTGAAAATTTGAACGCTTTTTCTGTTGTTTCAATCTTCTTTTTCCGGTGAATTTCCAGCGGCGTTTGTGTGTGGTGTTTGATCAATTATAAGGAAGAAATCATGTTTCTGGTGGATTGGTTCTATGGAGTGTTGGCATCACTAGGGTTATGGCAGAAGGATGCGAAGATCTTGTTTTTAGGGCTTGATAATGCTGGCAAAACCACCTTGCTTCATATGTTGAAAGATGAGGTTCGTTTCGTTTCTCTCCTTCCTTTTTTTAAGTCTAAATTCAATGAAGAACGAATTAGAAGCACATGACCATATAGGTGATACTAATTACTAAGCTTAGTTGTGACATCAGGTACGTGTTTCTCAATCCTGATTAGCGACTAAACTAATGATTTTTTTTTAAAAATTTATAGAACCTGAATTATGCCTAAACAGTCAATGATTACTAGCATTAGAATCAAATGGATCTTAATAGATGGTGAAACGCTCTACTTTAAGAAAACTTTGTTTTAAATGACAATCTTATTACATGCACTAGGTGATTCTTCTCATCTGTGCGTCTTGATGGAAAGAATTATCCCGTGGAAATTGGAATTAATTGAGGCTTGAACTTATATTGAATGCGGATAATATAATTTTTGTTATAGCTGTTGCAGCCGCTGAAGCAGCCATTGGCCTGGCTATTGTTTCATCAATTTACCATAACAGAAAATCAACTTGTATCAACCAATCAAATTTGTTGAATAATTAATATTAATTATCTGGATTCTAATAAAGCTGGGCCCGGACACCACGGTCATAAAAAGAACAATCTAATTACTTGCACTGGAACGGAATGAATACAAAAAATTGATATAGCTGACCTCAACTAGCTTCCAATGGAGTCTATTATGTATATGTGGAGTTGATTTTGCATAATGTGTTTTAAGTACATGGTGTTTATTGATGGAGATAGTAAATGTATTGTATGCTTAGGAGGTTGAGTTATTGAAACCAGTTGATTGAATTTTTTATTGGTATCACTATTTTGCTTGTAAGGGTGGTGCTGTATTGCTTGCTGACTACAATCATGTTAAAATTGATGCAGAGATTGGTGCAGCATCAACCTACACAGTACCCCACATCAGAGGAGTTGAGTATTGGGAATATCAAGTTCAAGGCTTTTGATTTAGGAGGACACCAGATTGCTAGAAGAGTCTGGAGAGACTACTATGCCAAGGTGAATACTTATATGGTTAAGAGCAGCTGTTTACTCATTCCGAAACGGGTTATTATATACACTTTCTAGTTGTGTATCACATTAATCATTATGGACAGACTTATCGTTTTGGAATGCATGTTGTGACATTTTGGCTTTAATCAGGTTCATTGTTGTGCATCATTAACATCATGTTTTTTTGGGAAATCAGTAGTGACATGAATGCTATGCAAGTCTGTTGTAACTACTTCCATAATTTGCGTTGCCCACACTCTACTTGCTGTTTGACAAGCAAGTTTTCTCATTTGCAGGTGGACGCTGTTGTTTATCTTGTGGATGCAAATGACAGAGAGAGGTTTCCAGAGGCAAAGAAGGAATTGGATGGGCTTCTGTCAGATGAGTCGTTAACAAATGTCCCATTTCTCATTTTGGGAAACAAGATTGATATACCATATGCTGCTTCAGAAGATGAGCTGCGTTATCACTTGGGCCTAACTGGTGTGACCACTGGCAAGGGTAACGTCAACCTTGCTGGTACCAATGTCCGTCCAATTGAGGTGTTTATGTGCAGCATTGTGCGCAAGATGGGATATGGTGAGGGCTTCAAGTGGATGTCGCAATACATCAAGTAGGAGAGTCAACCATAACTTGTTGGCGAAGTTCTTCTTTTGTGATCCCAATCGGTTGGTTGGGGTGTGAGGGGGGCAAGAACACAGAGAACTTCTCCCAATCAGGAAAGTAGCATGTCAGGTTACATTGTATTGGATAAACGCTACAGCTTTGCACTAGCTTGTTTCTAGTTTTATCTTTACTCTTTTTGGATAGAAAGTTTGTACAGGGAAAGCACAATAACGAAAAAAGGGCAGTCCTTGTTCTTTATCCTTGCAATATGTGGCTCATTTCTTGGGTGAAGCCTGTCGTCAACTCTTTTTAAGGGTAAACTTTTTACTCATTCAATTTCCCTCAACTACCTTGCCAAAATGACCTAATAATCCTATCCTATGAAACAATACTATATTCTCAAAACTGGCCAAAGTCTTGTAACCAAACATATACAGCCTCCAACCAATTTCAAAAAACTAGAGATTTTTTTTTTTTTTAATGACAAGGGAAACCCGCAGCCGCTACCCTTTGGATGCGCACAGGGTAAAACCCCCGCTCCTATGCAATATTAGAGGTCTCTCTCGTTCTATCTTCTCTTTCATCCTATCTTCTCCTCACAAATCGTAGTCATCATTGTTCTACTGTTCTCACGTACGTGTGCTCTATTGCTACTGCCGGTGTGCCGCCGCACTCATCCATGGCTTCCCAACAGGAAAATTGCCATAGTTTCGCCAGAAAATCAAATGATTAGATCTCCTCGTTGCCCTTTTTTGTTTCACCAGAGTCTTTCTTCTTGGATGAAGTTCTCTCCCAGGGCTTCTGAACTTCTTCTCTCCGTGTTCACTTATATATATTAATAATGCTCAAAATTACACCTTACGATGCAAAAGATTTCCCAATCATTGGACAATTTTAGAACACTAGGAATATTTCATTCTGAATTAAAATATAAGAAACTTCAAAGTTATAGAATCTATGAGAGTACGATAGGAAATCTAAATAGTTGTGAAGGGGCATGTCGATTTGAATGAATCATTTCCACGTAACAAGCTTTTCATTTTTCACTAAAGTTTTTGTCTTATAATATTTATTTACTGGTATATAATTTTCGGGGATCGGAGCTTAGAATATTCGGACAACATGGGATCTTGTGCAAACGTTCATCATCATGGCTATAAAGCTCCATGCGGTTTTCCTTTACTCACAATACTATCTTTTATCTCGTTTTTATTTTATATTTTCGAACATATCTAATTGCTAATAACTAAATCAGACAAATATATGTTATAGTGATACATAACATAAAAAATAAACATTCAGCAGATATACGTTGAGATACACCAAACATACATTCCCCTTCCTTGGTGTGATTGGTGCCTTCGACACTGTTCTGCATAAACTTTTTGTGTAAACAAGCAACAAAATACGGAGACCAACAACTAAAACATAGACTTCAATGGTAGAAAAAGAAATTTCAAATGTGAACAATCTATGGAGCGATAGTTTTAGGGATAGAAATTTTTAAAATTGAGGTTATGAGTGAAACAGGGAATGTCCACGAAAAAAGTCAAAATAGGGGATTCACTTTTCCTTAAATCTGCCATTCATGCTAAACGTAGTAAATAGTTGATAATGTGTATACCAAGAGTAATATTAGTCTTATATATTTACCCCGTATAAAGACGCCATTAAAAGATTCAAGGCATCCAAGATCAACTACTTATTGTGCCATTGAATCCAAAATCATTGATCATGACTATCATTGACGAGTTTGTGATACTTAAATGGGCTCGATTATATGGTCCATGCCCCATTTGATCATAGAATAGTTTAGCCAAAGCATATAATCATTACATATCATGAAATCAATACTGCAAATATTTGACATCTTAGTCAGGCAATACACTCACTCGCTGAGACCACACTTAACCTCCCACAACAACAGGTACAACATGTCAAACTGTGAGTGCCAACCCACGCTTTTCTAAAACATTTGGAGGGTCGAAGCTGCGATGATAACACAATCTACCAATTTACAATATCTCTACCAATGTACAAACTGATTTGCACAATAAGCACACATAACCTATTCTTTTCAGTAGCTTCAACCAGGCAACTCTTTCGTTCTATAGGGATCACGTTTGTGGGAGGGGGTAGGGGCAATATCATAATGCTTTTTGGAGGGTGGCTGCTAGCCTGGGTTACTGCTGTAGCTCCAAATATTTCAGGGAAGTACTTGTTCCTTATCTTCTTAACCCATCTGGTTATCAGGATTGAGAAGCCTTTTGTATTCCAGCTGCAAAACAGCAAATATGGTAAATGTCAAGTGATGAATAACATCTTGAAGTTTGTCTCCCCAGTTCATCAATCGAAAAAAGATAACAGAAAAAAAGAGCTTCCTTACTGCAGCATTATTATGTTCCATCTTCATCCTACTATATTCTTCTTGTGCTCGCTTTGAACGAAACATGGCCTGAACTCGTACAACAGACCTTTCAACACGCTCTTCTGCTTGTTTCCTACTGGCTCGGAAGAAGTCCTCCACCTCACCATCAGGTTTGATATCCACTGATTCACTAGATTGAACCTGAAGACCACGAAAGCCTTTTCGCTTCAAACGCCATCGCAAGACTGCCTTTTCAAGCACCCCAACAGACCAAACTATCTTGCGATACTGCTTCCGTTCTTGGAAACCACGGAACACGGCCTGCATAAACCAGAGTCGGATTCCACTATTTAAATTTGTCCCGTCTGCTTACTAAAATTATTTACCTTATCCATCCCCCCCCCCCCCCCCCCAAAAAAAAAAAAAAAACCAGTCTACACTCTACAGTAATAGCCCCGAGCAGTATCAACAGAATAGCATTAAGTAGCATATTGAAAAGAAAAGAGCATCCATTGCAGGTTAATAGCAATATTCGAGATTTGAGGGAATTAATGTGGAGACAACAAGGTATAATCTCTTTAGCCAATTCATGAACATAATGCGCACCTCATCTCAGTGAGCAGATCACATGAAAATTAAGGGAAAATGGAACACAGTACTAACTTGGACCAACCAGACAGTTTAAACTTTCAGATCTTTTGATGGAAGAGATGGCTCTAATTATTCAGCCAAACTTATGAGAAAGGGCAACTTACTTGAATTTTGATCGCATGACGCCGCATGGTAAGAAAGTCTTTCCGCATTTTCCAAGTTCGGAACCTATATTGGATTCGGGCAGCAGCAGCCAGTTTTTTACGTGACTCATAATTGCGGAAAGCATGCTGTATCTTCATAGCAGCAACTATATTACGTGCTTCTGTCTCTGGATTTAAAGACTCAACAGCTTTGGTCTGTAGTTTGAATGACTGTTCTCTGAATGCAGCCTGTATACGTGCAGCAGCATCAGCAGCAGTACGATAAGCTGTCAAAGTATCTTTTAGATACAGCTCCTCCTCTGTGAAGTTTTCAGGGTTTATAGGTTCAGTAGTGATCTGCAGTGAACCACTAACATTTCCAGCCAAGGTCATAGCCTCAAAGTGTGCAACTAAAGCCTTCTCTGCAAGATAAGCCCCCAAACCGTCGAAACCATTTTTAGATGCAAGATCAGCAGCAGTGGATCCATCAGGGTTCTCTGAATTGGGGTCTGTGACCAAATTTGGTTTTGCACCAGCAGATAGAAGGGTCGCAACCATTTTCTCCCTGATAATCAGAACTCCCAATAATAAGCAACCAATATGCTGGAAAATTTGTAATATTCAAAAATAAATTTGTCCTAGTTATGTCTTCATTTCCTTTAAGAAAAATCTTTTTTCTGGTTGGGGGAGGGAGGAAGGAGGAAAGGGGGTCGCGCGGTTCAGACATTTGGTGGACAGCAGTAAAAAATATTCTCAAATCAGAAGAAGCTCCATGATTTTTTTCAACCAGTGTTCTTAAAAGTGAAAGTGCAAAAAAAAGTGACAACCTCCATGGGATTTGAAGCAAAAGCAAGTAATCACAAGCTTTTTTAATAGTAAAGCGTAAGTTACGGAAATCAAAAATGTCAAACATTAAATGGCAGTTAAATAACTAATTTCAACATCCAATATATAGTAAAGCCAATATTAATCCAACTCCTCAAAGTTTGAGAATGAAAGAACTGCCGCTTTTCTGTTGGATCACTTTGGGAGTCAATGTTTGAAGTGCACATTTCTGTTGAGCACATGGCTTCACTTGTGAAGCGGTAACCCCACACTTCACATTAAAGCGACGAACTGTTGGCTTTTAAAAACACTATTTTAACCAATGAAATAATAATGATCTCAAAATTCCTCAGCTGCACTAGGGATTACCTTCCATAGTGCGCAGCCCAGTGAAGAGCTGTCCAACCATGCTTGTCCCGGTAATCCACTGATAAGCCTGACCAGGTAAATGGATATATAGCCCAAGTATAACCTAGGATAGCACACAAATGGATAACTCCTTGACCTTGCTCATCCCGCTCTGAGGTCTTAGACCCTTCAATAACTCTTTCCAATAGCCATTCATGAAATTTGGTTTGCAAAGACAGCTCAAACAAGCAGTCTTTTGCATGTATGGAAGGGACTTCCCTGCCTTCAATTGATTTGATCAAATATGCCCAATTATTAGTAATGTAGGCACACTTTCGAACAAAGTTCTTTGCATCTTTCAGAGAATTTTGGTGTACTTTACTGGAAAAAATGCTTAGGCTCTTAGATGTAGAGAAGAGCAAATGAGCTAGTCTCATTTGAACTTTAAATTCATCCCAACTAGACTGGTCCTCCAGAGGAGCTGTCCATTTATGTGCTGAAGGAGCTCGAAACTCAAAGGTCATGACTTGACTAATCGGTGTGTTACCATCCAAACTCAAATATAGATTTACCAGTCCAGGGGCTTGAGGTGAAATTACACAACGATATACCCCAGACTGCACAAATTCTGCAGTAAAACAAACATCTGCACATACACAGAACAAATTTGACTTTGCCAGTGGTGATTGTCTTCCTGGAAAATGCCCAACCACTAAAATCTGCAATAATTAAGACAAATAATAAATGTTGAGATCGTAGATAAAAAAGAAAGTGTACATCTTGGAACTCCCACCTCCACGCAGAAACTGGCTACTGCAAGAATTATATCTATAGTTTCAAGGAGTGATTTTTCTCTCTGTAACTTAAGTGCACTCAATTCACAAAAGCAAGCATTAGCGAAAGCATGCAAAGCTGAACAAGTTATTTGTTTATTTAATTGCTTTTTGATAAGTAAGATAGGTCTTGATTGCCACCTAAATGTCATGTTATGTCAAACCTGGACATGTCTAATGACGTACTGATATTTCATTAATACAATGAGATTGATAAAAAAAAAATCATATATGAATGCAAACAGAACTTTAATCAAAATATGGGATGGAACACTCCTCCTCTCTTATCATTAAGAAGGTAATATTCTTGTGAATTGATACTATTATAGCAGGGCAACAAGGCTTTGAAATACAAGAACCTTTGTTTCTTCACTTGAAAGAGCCCAAGAAGGAGATATTTCTGTTATGTTGAATGTCTGCTGCATTACATAGGATTGATCAATAGTTACTGAAGATTCAGGAGTCATCAGCTCATCTGCAGATCCCGTAGAATCACTGATGAAGTAGTTGATCCACCGTCCAAAACTGTCTTGAGTTTGGAGACCATCCTTGTTAAGACTATCAAAAGAATCACCTGCACCCACTGTCATTACTCCAGATTCTTTCTTCTGAAAGTTTGAAGTCATCTGACTATCCCCAGAACGGAAGGACATGTCATTTGAAGGATTAAAATTTACGGCATCGCTTCCAGCCACTTGGCCAACAAAACTTTCTAAGGATGCTATAGGTGCTCTCGACATGGATGAAGAGCCATCCTGCAAATCACTATTATCAGTAGTCATACAATAGAAAATTACATGGAATCCAATTAAATATTAAGGAAATGACTTATTTCATGGCAGAACTTGACAATTGGAAGGATATACTTAAAGCAGAAGTTACATGTTAGGTCAATAAGACACGATGCAAAAGCCAATCATTTTTCTGAGTCATAATACATAAATATGCCCTTTAACTTAACTTCAGCTAAGCTGGCATCTATGCCCTTCAACTTTGGGTGTGCACAAGTAAACACTTAAACTTGTATAAATTGAACAAGTAGACACGTGTGTCCTACATGGCATAATACAGATAGGATGCCACGTAGGACACAAAATTGCCATGTAAGACGAATATGTCTATTTGTTCAATTTTATACAAGTTTAAGTGTCCACTAGTGCACAGCCAAAGTTGGACGGCATAGATGACAGTTGAAGCCAAGTTGAAGGGCACATATCTATATTATGCCTTTTTCTAAAGACTTTTGCCACCAAGATCCTTAAAAGGTATACGGAATGATACATGCATATCAACATTGACCTATATACACAGTATGTGTGTGTGTGAATCTATCTAATAATGAGCATTTCATTGTGCGAGCAACGAAAAAGCAGATACACTTATTATAAAACTGTAGAAACTTTGGGGACACAAAACTCTATCCAAAATTTAAAATGTCCTAAACTACAAGGTTAATCATGGTGACCATTGGAGTAATGTAAAAGTTACTTGGGAATATCAACATCTGCAGAACAGAAAAGATAGCTCACTGACTTCGACAGTTGAAGTTATTTAAAAAGAAAAAAAGAGTTCGAGAACAAATTAAACACAATTCAACTAAATTGGCAATTTCTGAAAAATAATTAGCAATACAAAAGTCATTTCAATCCTAACCCGAAGCATAATTAGATAGTATTGATTTTGGTGCTAATTTACCCTTTGACAGATATATGTCAGTAAGCATATAGAGAATCTTTTACAATTTATTTTTTTTGATAAAGTTAACAGTTATATAGATGTCAACAGGTATACTATACGAATTGTGTAGTCCCCCTCAAAAAGTATCCAATTACAAAAAGGGTCCCAACTACTACACTAGTCACAAACTGTCTAGAATGTCAAAAATATCTTCACTTTGTATTAACATTTCCTGTTTACAACAAAAATAAAAGAGGCCTAAGCAATTCATTTAGAACTTCTAAATGTTGCAATATTTGTCCTCAAAACATCTCTAATTCCTTTCTGCCCATATAGACCCCCATATACATGCTGGGACAATTTTCCATCTCTCCTCCTTGTTAGCTGCATTACCATCTCTGTTCCAGCATTGTTATACTTTCTAATGCTACCTGGCATAACCACCTAATTTTCCTTAGGTTGATAAAAAATTCCCATAGCTAGTCAGCCCATCTGCATTGTAAGAAAATATGACTGATTGTCACTGCTTGATCACCAAAAAAATAACATCTAGAGCATAGTCAGAACTGCTTCTTTAGCCAATAACCAGGTAAAACAGGCCACATTGTTTGGAAGTTAATTTTCCATATCAATTTCCATGGTAAGCAATCCACCTGATTGTTGTGGGAATTTAGAACCTTGTAAGCATATTTTACTAATTCCCCCGACAGTCAGGTTGCAAAACCAGCCTATCCTCCGAAGAACCAGTGAAATGGGAAAGTGTTGTAGAATTCTGCTATTCTTCCCGGTTCCCAATCATTCAAAAGTCTTCTGAGGTTGAGACTTCATCATTGTCCAAACCACATATCAGTCATTGTTGTTTATTGTTGTTGACACAAGATGAAAATTCCTGGATATAGTTGATTGAGAGGAGCTTGACCAATCCAGTTTTCAATCCAAAATGAGATCTTCCTTCCATTCCTAACCTTCAACCCCAGTTTTGACTGAAATAGAAGCCAGAGATTCCTGATAGATCTCCAAATGCTTCATTCATATGGAGTAGATACATGATTTGTTGTCCAGTTGCCTTCTTATCCATATCAGCGTTATCAAAATTCAAAAGTGAAAAGGGCAAAAAAGGCTCTAAGGTACCTTGGGGCTTTAAGCACAAATAAAGTGTGGGCTTTATTGAGAAAGGCACAAATGGAGGAAACATACAAATATATATATATATATATGTTTAGTCCCAAGACTAATACTAAGCATGAATAACAAATGTATGGACAAAGAAATTGATTGTTTATACGATAAAGTGAAATATCAATGGTTTAGCTTCGCCTCTTCAGGAAATGCTCATTCACAAGGAAAAGTATGTCTTAGTGCCTTGATGACAACACTGAAGCGCACATTAAGCGAAGCGAAGCGCTCAACGCGTTTTGAGCCTCACTTCAGGACTGAAGCGCGCCTTTGATAACATTGCTCCATATCTTACACTGATGAAATCTTTCCATAACATATTGTCTTCTATGGCCAACCTCCATAGCCACTTCAACATCAAACTCTTATAGTGAGTTTTCATGTTCCTGACTCCCACTCCCCCTTCTTTCTTGTTGTAAATCAATTCTTCCCATTTCACTAAATGGATCTTCTTCGTATCTTCTTGTTTCTCCTTAAAGTATCAATCTTGTTGATCACATTAACAGGAGCAGGAAATATAGACATCATATAAGTGGACATTGCATCAAGCACACTGTTGATTAAGGTTAATATACTCCATTGATATGTAACTCTTCCAATTTGTCAACCTTCTCTCACACTTTTCTAGTACACCATTCCATATCCCCTTTGAATTGTTTTTGGCCTCCAGAGGCATACCCAGGTAATTCACCCACCCTAACTCCTGATATGTTTGCCAATTCTTGGATGTCATTCGCCTCATTTTGCTGGATAAATGTGGCTCTTCCCCCAATTAATCTGGAGACCTGACATTGCTTCTAATAGGATGAAAATAACCCTCAGAATCAGAACTGGTCTTTTCCTTCCATCGCCAAAATGAAAAGGAAAGGGGATATAGCATCCCCGGTCTAACCTCTCTGTGAGGGGAAGAATCCAGTTAAGGACTGAATTTCACTGTACTAATTCAGTATTTGATACACTTCGTCCATTTGAAACCAGATCTTATCTTCTGAAGGAGCTCAAGCAGATATTTCCCGTTTAAATGGTCAAAAGCTTAATGGATGTCAAGTTTGCAATAAATTCCTGGCTCATTACTCCTCTATCTAGCTTAAAACACATTCATTAGCCATTAGTATTCCAGACATGATTTGCCTTCATTTGATGAAAGTCATTAGTTGTCTGTCCACCACTCTGTGTATCACCTTCTTCAACCTTTCTGCTAGCATCTTTGATATGATCTAGTATACACTCTTAATCAAACTGTTTGGTCTGAAGTCATTCAGTTCAATAGCTCCCACTTTCTTGGGGATAAGAGCTACAAATGTTGAGTTGTAGCTTTTAGCAAAGAACCCTTCTACATGAAAATGTACAACTACTATCACCTCTAAGCTAATCACCTCCCATCACTGATTGAAGAAAGCCATAGTTCCATCTGATCTTGGCAGCATTTAGAAAAGCGGTAAAGCGAAGCGAGGCGTAGACTGGATGCTTCAATGGACTGAAGCGAGGAGCAAACAGAAGCAAAGCTGTAGAAAGCGTGCACTTTTAAAAACATTTAAAACAACTGAACTCTTTTTCGAAGAGCGCTTGGGTCAAGACAAACTTGGTATTAGAGACCTAGGTTTGTTGATCTCATCATACTAAAACGAATCTAGTAGAATCCTGTGGAATGGTATAGAGACGTATGTACTTTTCTTTAAGCGTCTACATGACTTAATGAAATTCTTTTACTTTCTTCCTTCGGGCTATAACTTGATTCCAATTGGTATTTGATGATACAAATTGGTATCTAATCTCTTTCACTCTTCTATCTGCAGATGGTAGATACACGACACAATGGTGCAAGGGTGGTAGCTCCAGTGGTAGAGTAAATGACTAAGCTCGCAGCGAGACGGCGTGGCAGAGGCAGAGGGAGAGGTAGGTGTAAGGGCAACACCCACCAAAGGTAGAGCTCAGAATTATAATGTACCAAGGGAAGGAACCTCACCCCACCCCAGGATCTGGTAGAAGAGGAGATTTAGATTGAGATCGAGGAGGATACTGAACCAGAAGTGAAGACACAGACTCGGATAGCAGGTCTTCCCCTATGAATGCGGGGATTGTTCATCAGGTACTAGATTTTCTGAGTGGGTTGGCAAGTACTAGATTTTCTGACTATATTATACCTTGAAGGCTACAATATAGTCAGCTTTACCAGAACAGTAAAAGGAGTAACAGTTCTTAACTTTTGCTCCAAAATCTTCAGTTTGTATCCCCCAGTTCTCAAACTTGAAAGTATGTCTTAACTGTATTCCCAGTCACCACATTGCAGTAATAGTGGAGAGTGATCAGAAGTTACTCCATGAAGAATGGACAGCTTTATGTTTCTGAAGCTTGTATCCCATTCCCCTCTGAAATAATCAATCTGTCCGGTCACATAAATGAAGCTTATTACTTTATTAATGTATTTTATACTCTTTTTTTTTAACTTGTATTAATGTATTTTATACTTGTTTTTCACTTTTTATTTTTATTTGGTATGATGATGACATGAGTTGAACTTAAATTGAGAAACATGGTCAGTGAAGATTGATATAGCAACCCCAACTAGTTTGGGACTGAGGCACAGTTGTTGTGCTAATTTACCCTTCAGGACTCTCCTTATTGCCTATGAGAAATATATAATCTAACCTACTAAACAAAAAATTAAGGCCTCACATTAATTTCATTAAATTTAATCTTGTAGCTGAAAAAGATGATATAGCTGACTCCAACTAGTTTGGTACTGACGCACAGTTGTTGTGCTAATTTACCCTTCAGGACTCTCCTTATTGCCTATGAGAATCATATAATCTAGCCTACTAAACAACAAGTTAGGGCCTCACATTAATTTCATTAAATTTAATCTTGTAGCAGCAAAGATGAGAAAGAGTAAAGCTGGACGGTGATGAATTGTACTAGTGAGCAAGCTGCATATTAGAACCACTTACATTGAAGCTGTAACCATTAACTTCACATTGACTCTGTTGCCCAACTGAAGCTCTTCCTCCTACTGTACATGGTTACGAAAGGAAAGATGACTTATCAATGAATTACGAAAAATGATCAAATAACTTTTTCACATGCTACAGGCACCTTCTACTAGAATTCATTGTACCTTCTTGAGTTGTCATTAGCTTGTTAGGATCGTTGGGTACCAAAAGCTCATCCCAGTCGAGTGTATTAATCTCAAGAAGTCTCTGTTCATGGGTTTTGGTGGTCATATCCCTGTTAGGCTCTGCAATCAGTAGAAGACGGAACTTAATCTAGCCGATTCTGAAGGGGGAAATAGGTTTTAACTTATTAGGAAATTCAAAGGTTACAGCAAGTCTGAGATCTAATAGCATAAGTAGGTCACTATCTTCTTGTATGATGATAAATAATTATAAGTTCCTCATATAAAAATATTCCATTATCTTCAAGAGTAATATTCTGTTTAGTTATGCAGCTAGTGCCAGCTACTACTTAGACATAAGGATCAAACATGTTGCTTACATCTCCACTCATAGATGGATCAGTTCAGGCAGTTGAGATTCTACTAAATAAAATTGCAATAACATATCATTTTTAGGAAGTCACTTTGCAGTACCTAAATGTGCATGTCGGCTGGCACCATACGCCTGTTCATCTACGGAATTACATTCTTCTGATAAAACCCAACCAGGTGGGTCAGATGGATCTGAACTTGAACTAGAATTAACTGGGGTGGCTGGAGAACTCTTGGCAACAGAGGTTGCTGGGACACCCCGTGTCTGCACGGTAGACACAGACAACAGCTAAATTAAACCATTGATATATTTATAGCTACTTAAAAAGAGATTTATTCAGGTACAAGTATATTCCGTTTCTATTTTGGGGATAAGAGTAAATAATTTTATTCATAATGGGAAAATATCCCCATATACAAGCAATATATCAAAAAGTAGAGAATCTACAAGATAATATTCTCTAGTAATGACATCAAATCTTAAATACAAACTGAAACTTCAGCGTGCACCAAAAAGAAGCAAGGAATGAAATGTTATTCCTCAAGAATGCATAGTCATTCTCTAGCCCTTCAAAGACTATTAAATTTTTCTCCTTCTACTAAACCTGCACTAGTGATAATGGTGCAATGTTCCATGTTCTCCACTTCCCTTTTTCTAAAAGTACAGTTAGTGATTGCCTCCTTTACAGTGCTTGACATTGTCATTGCGGCCATAACCATCTGAGCACCTCACACACTGAGTGATTTGTCACCTGATAATGTAGGAGGTGATGATCCATATCTATTTTTGTTTGATAACTGTGGGGTCCGGGCCAGCTTGCGCACAAGTGATGATTCAGATCTTCACCAAAGCATTTGCACATAAAGCACCAATTAACATTTGTAATCCTCCTTTTCCACAAATTCTCAATGTAGGATTGATCCCCTTGCTGTCAGAATAAGTAAAAAAACACCTTTATCTGGTGCCATGCGGATCCAAACCAACAAGTGTGGAAAATTCAATCCTTCCTCATCAAGAGCTTATGATAATATGACTTTAATGAAAGTAATTCATCTCTTACTGCCCCCCATCTCCATGATTAAAGAGTCCATGCTAGCAGAGGCACCAAGATGAGGTAGCAAGCATGACCCGACACATCAATATCTTGGTAACTTGTAATCAATGTCTCAAAGATGTAGCAAGAAATTACACTACACCATCCAGAAGTCAGCCTGACTTGCAATCAAACAAATTCCAGGAAGTACAAATAGTGACAACATTAACATGGTACACTGGGATGAAAATCCAAGTGAACCGTATCAATCACGGAATGTTACAGGTCTTTCTGGTCACCAGGTTCAAAGTCTTTCTCATTCAAAATTACAGTTCATATCCACAAAGCATGGTGGTGCTTACAATCACATGCACAAAACTTGTTAGTTGTTATCTCACTCAATTTTGACATAGATGCAGTTTGAAGAACCTCTGTCATTGGGTAATTGGAGCACATCAGCCCAGCTCAGATAACTGCATAAAGCCATAAACTATCTTTATATCAGAACTATCAGTTCAGAATCACACTTCTGCTCCTTTTTTGGGGATAAAGAAGTCATAGTCACCTCCCCTTGTGCTATCAACTTAGTGGTAAGCATTTGACAACAGAATTGTTTTCTGGAAATCAGTATGACATAGAAAAAGGAAAAAAATGAATACAAAATCCCACTGCATAAAGATGATACCACCATCGCCAGTCCCCAAGGATTCGCAAACATTTTTGGACTCCTAAAGGATTTCTTTGATTTCATCTCCCTATCCAACAGAAGCTGTCCTCACACTCACTGCATGTGATGGCAGAAGGAATAGAACAGCCTTCTGTTACCGACTTGAAGGTTTCAACTAGTGGTGACAAATGGGTGGATTGGATCGGATTTGGGCGATTGAAAATGGACTGAGCTAAAATCAATTGGGTAAAATGGATGGTCCTAACCCACTTTAATCTCCTAAAGCTTAAAAAAAAAATTAACCCTTTAACTAAGTTAATTGAAATTAACTTTAACAATCTTTTTACACATAGTACAAACCTGTGTTTCACAATACCATTCTTGTTAGTTTCCTTGAGGAAAAAATAATGACAATCAAAACAAAGTTGTGAGGTAGAAGTTTGTAAATATATTCTTATAGTATATATTTACAAGATATTAGATTAAGAAATCCAGTAAAAATTAGACATACGTCAACTCTAAATATGTGATTTTTATTTATTGATCTGCATAAAATTCTAACTCATCCCATCCCTAACCCAACCTGATACAAAATCCATTTTGAACTAACACGACCAAGCAATAAATCAATTTTTACCCTCTTTTATTAAATTAATTTCTGTACCAAGATGACCAATAAGTTCAAACTAGCGATAAATTAAATCTAGACCCCAAGCCACTAAATCATGACTGGATAAAGTGGTAGACTTTACCAATGTACACACTAAAATGAACTGAAGATATGGGTTGGTATTCGAAACATTCGGATAGGATATGAAATCTTTTATTTGAATTTTCGATTTCTGAATTGAAGAAATTACAATCCAAATAAGCTTAGATTGGATTAGTTAAGTTTGGTTTTGGATTAATTGATTTGGATTATTCTGAATTTTCGATTTTGACTTTTGAGCCTATAAGGGAAGGAAGCCATAACAATTAATAAACCGTAATTCAACTAATAAATTTTAAAAATAAATTTCAAAGCCCAATTCAGAATACAAAAAACAAAACCAAATATCTAAATAAAAAAATTGGATTAGGATTTACCCAAACTATGTCCATCCTCAATATGAGACCTCTTTGGTCACTTTTTCTATTCAATACACTATAATACTGTTGATATGAGGCCTCTAAGCGTGGAGTTGGATATGGGTAACATTTATATCCCTCTATTCTCTCTTCTTCTTTTTTTAATATACTAATCATTTATTCTTATTAAGTTTGATTTTTAAGTTATTATTTTATATTTCTTTGAAATGTATTAGGTTTTTTATACAACAAAAAAAATCATAACTGGATGAAAGAATCAGAAAGGATAAATTATTACTTTTAATTGAATGCTTCATGTTAAAATCATTTGGTCAAAATGTAGTACTCCGTAATGTTTTATGTTGACAAAAAAGAAAAGAAAAGAAAAAGTTGAAAAGTTAGGAATAAATAAAATAAAGAAGGCCAAGCCCCAATAATAACTAATAAGTATCCCACAATACTTGGAAATGGGTAACATTCATATCCACGGTTACTCATGATTTGAGAGCATTTTTAAGTTAGCATTTTGGTAAATATGGATACCCATATTTTACCAATATTTGTTCATATTTTTTTATTTTTTTTTATGGGTTAAAAATAAATTAAAACCCATATTTACCCATCTGAAATATAAGTGATCTAACTCACCTAAATATGAATTAAATGAGCTGATTTTATAAATATGGGCAAAAATTACTAGCTCTAGTTTCAACCTTCTGTGACAGAAAAGGTACAACTTATGCAAGGCATTGACAGTATAGATGGACTGACAGCTGTACAAAAATATTTCACTATACCATCATCTACATAGATAATAACCACCTAACATCTACCTGCAATCAGGGACAAACCACATATAATACTGCTCATGTTGTAGTTACCAATGCCAGTCTCTTCCCTTCACACTAGGAATCTCAGAAAGCCAATATATGCAGAAACATTCCTATACTGTGTTCTGATGGTAGTGATGAGTTAACAAAGCCACAAAGGTGAAGTGTTGGTCAAACAATTTGATAACAGTGTCCGTATATGTAATAGTATTTGCTACAGATTATTCAGATGGCCAGAGAGCTTGACATTCTTCTAAATATGAATAGTAGAACCAAAGGACTTAGTTGTATATATCCCAAAAATATGGAAGTGCACATATGAATGATAGTTATTTTCACAGGAAGTCTAAATGAGGACAACAAGAAACTAAAGCACGCTGATACGGACATGGATTGACGAAGGAATTTGTTTTTTCATAAGTGATATATTGAAGAAGTTTCCAAGATAAAGGAAACAAACCTCCTGAGTTTCTCGATAATGAACAAGGACTATGTGTTCCAGAGACCTGATACAAGCATACCAATGGACAAAATCAAACTCAAAGGACACAAGCTGTTTCATGTAAACGGATAATGTATCAAATGACTTATCATTGCAGTTGACTGAAATAAGAAACAAAGAGGAAACCCTCTTTTTGACTCAATGCTATCAGCAATAAAATGTATTTCATACTTGTCAAGTAGCCAGTAACATCTCCGAACAAAGGTCGGAAGATCTTCTCCGTGTGCATAGTATACATGAATCCGTTCGTCATTACCAACCTGCACTAAGAAACAAAATGAATTCGACCAGTACTAAAGACTGCAAACTCATCTCAAGATCTTGAAGATATATATCTTCTGGAAGAGATCAAATCATCTCAACTTCAAATAGAGAAGAGGACAATAGACATGGATGAGAAGAGTACAACATTGAAACCAAAAGGTTCATATTTGCTTCTCAGGGGAGACATTTTATTGCATGCATTGAGCAAAAAAATTGACAACTTTTATGCATCAAGCTATAAAAGAGAATTCACACTTGCAAATTGCAAATGTAAAGCATCTGATAGTTCTGGTGTAGGAATGACAAAAGAAACATACCATGAAAGGAAGAAGGGGAAGAAACTAAAATTAATGATAAATTGTTCATAAGAAAAATGATTATTGAGAAAGACGAGTTATCCAAAGATTCTGCAGAATACTAGTTAGACATTACCAACTAAAACTAGGTAGGGGCAGTTATAAAAATGACTGCACCCTAAATTAAATAGGATTACTAGAAACTCTCCTTAGCTAGATGAATGCAGATTGATAATTTGCTAATTGAATTTGGTCATTCAAAATCCAGCTAGGTCTTAGCAGTCATCTTCCGACGTAGCAAGAAAACAGAGGCATAGCAGTATATATTGGTGATACTGGAGATGGTCTTAGTTCCACGAGTCTTTTGGCAAAAATAAAAGTTTGAATATGCGATATTGAGCTTTGATTAATCCTTTATGCATAATTAGCTCCAACAATATCAATCATGTCCATTCTAGCTTGTTCCTATATGAGCTCCAGATATTTCAGCAGATAGATGTATTTATTCTTTGTGCTTTCTTAGCGGCTACTGCCATGTCTAACCACCTCCAGTCATTTAGCTGCAGTAGATGAATAATTGACAGACCACCGACAAACTTGTTGCACGATTAAGTACTGTGCAATTAGAAGTTTTCTCAGATTCTGTGTTTTAGAGTGACAGTAAACTCTCACCCATTATAGGAGAGAATATGATTCAAATGTTCATATATTTTGATTATTTCCCATCGATTATGCTTGAGCCTGTATTCCAAAGCACTCAAGGACCTCTGTTACATGCATTAATCAGCCTCAGCAAGTCAGCATCTTGGGTTCAAATCCAAAACACAACACGGGGTGTTCCACTAAATATTCGCCTGTACACACATTTAACTCTACCTCCCTTGTCTTATGCCACTAAACACTTGTCCATAGCATGTAATAGGCTGCAATTTTTTCTCAATTAGTCTAAGGGAGCTGTATCGACAAAGGTTGCTAACCTTTACATGGGGAACAAACTGACGGCAACAAAAGTAGAGTTGTACAACAACAACTTGCCCAGTGTAATCCAACAAGTGGGGTCTGGGGAGGGTAGGATGTACACCGACCTTACCCCTACCTTTGTGGGTACAGAGGCAAAAGAAGAGCTGTACAGAACAAGAGAGGCAAAAGTAGAGCTGTACAGAATACGTAAATTCATAAGAACATTCAGCAAAAGTGGCGTACATGATTTCTACGATTAAGCCGTATAGATAAAGTGGAAAGGAGTTTTCTTATTATCTTAAATTCAGGTGTTCAATCAACATCAATTGTACTTATCATCACATCACATATCACATATTAGAAGTAGGAAGCCTCAAAGTTAAAAGTTAGATTACCAAAACACCCTTGCATTTATATTTATGTTTTTTTGTCCTTTTTTTTTAATTTACATTTCTCTTATTTTGACTTTTAAAACATTTGCTGAAATTCATTTCTCAATTAAAAGGCATTAAGAAATAAAGCCTTTCATTTTTCAAGAGTTGTTTGTCTTCTGTAACTCCTGCCTTTTTATTTTTTCCTGTACTAAATGAAGAAATGGTCTCCTTCAATTCAGTGAGATATAAATATGACTGATGGCAAAAGGTTCATCTCTGCAAGAATGTGAGTTAAATAGTAAAACCTCAAGTGCACCTGCCTTGGATTGGGATGGCTAAAAGCAATCATTTGGTTTTATCTCCACCATATTTTTCTTTTGGTGTGGGTTTTCATTTTAAAATGAAGAGAATTATTCACTCCAAATGTCTGCAATTGCAACCTAATTTTGAGAGTATATAGGGCTTCAAATTTTCCCTTGCCGCCATATTTCATAAATCGTTAATTTCTTTGAAGAGAGGAACAGACAAACAGAAAGAATCTATTTTGATACATATTGTCTTTTGGACTTTCCAGTGTTCAAGCTAAGAAAAGAAAGAGTTCAGCACACCCTTTTTCAGCAAAAAGTTTAGCCATAGATTAGTACAGGGAAAAATAGTTTAGCCATTTTATCTTTTACAATTTGCATCAAACTTCATTTTCATACATAATACATTACATCCTAGCAAAAAGTTTTCTACTTTTTTTAGTTCAATATATTTTAGTGTTTAGTCTATTTAGTTCACCAATATTATAAGACTATCTCTAACCCACCTCTATTTTACTCTCCATTCTCCATATTTGGAGAGTAAAATAGAGAATGGGCACTCCAACCCACCTCCATATCACTCTTTATTCTTCATATTTAGAGAGGTGAATAGTAATTCTCCAAATTTACTCTCTATTTCACTTTTTGAATATTTTATTATTATTTCTATTACTTTCTAATTAACATATTATTTCACATATAATGTCATTATTTAAATATCTAATATTCATAATTCTTTTTAAATGTAATATAATATTTTTCAAAATATATTATTTAATTTATACTACTTTCATCCCGAATTAATAGTATTTTAATTTTTTCTAATTTTCGTCAATAATATAATTTGATTTTATTATTAATTTTCACTATAAAGAAAACACAAAATTAAAATGATAAGATGAAAAATTTAATTTAAAAATACAACACATAATATGATAATTTAAATACAAGATAGCAATCCAATACATAACATAATAATTTAAATACAAGATAAAATACAATACATAACATAATAATTAATTTATCACAACAATAATTTAGTAATCCGGTAGGTCGTTTCCAGATTTATCACAACAATAATTTAGTAATCCAGTATGTTTATGTAATGTTTATGTAATTGTATTTCACTTTTATTTGAATTTGTCCATTAATTTATATATTATATAACATTTTCTTGCAATTTATGTTATTTAAAAATTGAGTAAATTATAATTTTATATTAAATAAAAAAATTGAAAAAATAAAATTTTATATCACATGAACATAATTATTGGGAAAAAGAAATAAAGGATTTATATTATAAAATAAGAAAATAAGAATGAAATAGAAATAATAATATAATATTGAGAAAAGAGAAAAAGATTCTTTTTTAGAGAGTAAAATAGAGAATTGGATTGGAGTTGGTTGTCTGAAAAAAATATAGAACTCTATATTTGGAGAGTACAATAGAGTGTAGGGTTGGAGATGCCCTTACGCTAGAAGATGTATTAGGGTGTTAGTTATAACTTCGAAAAGATAAACCCTGCATCTATGAGTTCATTATTATAAACAGTTATAATTAGCTTTTTTGGTATTAAGTTATAATTTATTTTCTCGCACCGAGTGTAACGCTTGTTTGCTCAATGGAAAACCTCTCCATTATTTAGCATTTTCATCTTCACAAATTTTATGTGTTTACTCTTTCTAATATGAGCTTATTTCTTCAAATAAAGATTCAATTGATGAGCAATGAAACTTAAGTTATTATTGAGTTAAACGAGAACTTGGTAGTGTTCAATTGTTGATTTCAAAGTTTCTTCTTCATCTATGCATTACCACATTTATTTGTAATTCTGATTGTCATTTTTATCCTCTCTCAAATTTGATGGCATCATAATCACAAGACAATATATATATATAGTGATAAGTAAGATGATTCATTATATTTGTTTGGTAAGAATCTCTTTTTTTACGATAATTTTTTTTATAACTAAGAAATCCACCTGTGACCCGCCCTTTGGACCAATCACAGTCTTCTAAACTCGGTGGATAATGGGCCCGCCCCTCTACCTTTTTGCGACAAATTTTTATGTGGCACAATATTAATTTTTGAACTTTAAAATTTATTAATTGTATGAAAGATGTGATGAGATGATTATTGTTTGAGATAAACGTGCAACGCACGTTCCCAGAGACTAGTACAAAAAAAAGAAGGCAAAGAGATTTCGAGTCAGCAACTATAACCTAAAAAGTTAAGAGCAGATATATAGCAGCACCACAATGAGGAGCACTCATCCATTGGATAAATACAAGCAAGGTAGCAATAATGGAAAACATGGACACACTCAGGATCATTTGATACTCACTTTTAAGTGTTCATGAGCTTCTTTTACAGTTTTCCCATCCTTTTTCTTCTTCCAGTTATGACCGTCTTTGCGAAAATTCCTGAGCATCTTACGATCAAACAACACGATTGTGCCACCTATTGTATTGATACAAGATAATATAACATAAATCAATAGAATCTATCATGTCCTAGATGTCCTAGGAGTACAGTTTACTGATACCTATTTTTAATAAGTAACAACAACATACCCTATGTAATCCCCCAAGTGGGAGGGTAGAATGTATGTAAACCTTACCCCTACCTTGGGAGGTATAGAGGTTCTCGATAGACCCTCGGCTCAAGGCAAAGCATATCAAAGCAGAACAAAAAAAAGAAATAACTGAAGTGAAGGGATCTTTTTTTAAATAAGTAAATTGTTTTTTATTGGTTTATAAGATAAATGTAATAATTCACAAGCCAATTCTAAGTACTAAGTTTAGTGCTGGGTATTACTTTGTGTACTGATGTCATTTTCCACTTCCTTTGATATACACTCATATGCACAAAACAAATAAGAAAATTGCAAGACAAAGACCATAACGTGCATTCATGCTTAGAGAGGCATTACTTGTTGGCAAGTTTACAGGCTTGACAAAGATGTTGAAATACTTATAGTTGCATAATATTGCATGGATCTCATTTGGACGGAGCCACCTCATCTTTGCTTCTTCCAATATACTGGGAATATCCAAATCTGTGCAAGCAACAGAAAATATCACTTTTAATCAGCAAGGATGATTCACAAAAGTAAGTCAACCAAAAGCTAAATACAAGCAATAGTGGCTAGGTCAGAGGCCAATTCTGATCTGAAACTTAGCACTGATGTGCCTCTACACCATGAGTTTGTACATCCATCTAAACATTGTAAGATCAACGGGCCTTTTTTGGCCATCACTTCGCTCTCATTTTTCAGGAATTCGTGTTTTGTTTCCATGATGTTCTGGCTTCCTAACTATCACAAAAAGAAAAGAAGTTCTAGCTTCACTCTTATTTAACTAATAATTTGTTAGAAACACTTCCACACTTTATAATACTTCATTCACCAGAGTGGCCAAGGAAGCAAATTTACTATGTTCTGATTTCTGAGTATTTCACCACGATAGGTCTAGTTAGTTTGATAAGTGGAACTTGACCAAACGATTTGATAAAAAAAAAGATTTGGATGAACATACATTCAACCAATCCTTCCACAAACTAATCTACAGTATTTTAAAGTCAAGATAAATAAAACTTATTAAAAAGAAAAAAATGAAGTTAATATCCAAATAGAGATAAATATCAAGTGCTTTTAGCATATTATGTGTGTCCTACAGCCCTTGTGTCTCGCACGTAGAGACACATTAACTGAACAATACAGTTTTCAAGAAAATCATTAGTTGCAGTGCTATCCGCAATGACCTTTCTCACTATCCTCAACTGCAGATATGAATTTTAGAGTAATAAAGTAGTTTCCTTTTCTTTTTCTTTTGATGTGCAGTTTCAGGGATTGTCACAAATCAATTACCATAAGTCACAGGCCAGCTCTTGTGCAAAGCAACATGTTTTTCTAATAGTCGTGCAAAGCAACATGTATCTTCATGTCAAACTTAATAAAAGAAGATTGTTTGAATTTTTGAAAACCATAGTAAAACATTTGTCATTCTCATGCACTTGTCATTTTAATGTCGATGAAGCACCCAAGAGCTTGGCCTCTCGGTCAATGAAATGAAATGAAAATCATGGGAGATCAGAGTTCATATCCCTACAGAAGAAAAAGAGTGGTTTCTTCACATTGGCTAAGTCTTGATGGATAGAGTTACCGAGTACATGTGTTGGTGGAAGGTAACATGTGGCCCGGCGAAATAGTCAAGGTATGCACAAGTTGATCCCGACACCACCGTTGTCCAAAAAATGGTCGATAAAATTGATACTCAAGATAATTTATCAAATTGATATGTTTTAACCATCCCACCAAGTTACTCAAGTCTTCTTCAGCTCTTGATCCTCAAACCTCAATCTCATACCATGGTTTAGTCAAAATCAAGAAACTCCTTGTTACTTTGATAAGAACTGATCTTGTATTCATATACATTAAGAGAGGGATTCTCATGAAACCAAAATAAGATTACCTTTGTTTGACCATCATGTGAAAGGTAAAATTATTGCATCTTACCTTTGTTTCAGATTGATGCTTGGTTATTGTTGTAATAATATTCCAACAAACTTTAAATGCCATAATCTTAGGGATTACTCTTAGCATTATTTCTTACCTTATCTTTTTAGGTACCTAAGTCAGAGTTAACCCCTAAATTGAAGTGAACTGTTCTTCTGTCACAAGTAAACAACCATGCTTTTTTCACATAAAACTAGCAAAATCAAAGTAACAGATAATACCTTGCAGAGTGCGGAAACCATGAATTTCCTTCCCAGTGAGTTGTCCTGCTCTGTTGCTTTCCATAATGTAAAAACCTCAAAACTCCACCAAAGCAATCACATAAAGTCAGAATCTTTACTCCAAGAACCAATTCCCCATCTGAAAACCAATCACACCCATGAATTTTTTAGGAGCGAATTCTGAAATGATGAGTCAAAACCTAGACATGCTGCTTTCGATAAGCATAACAAACTTCCAAGCCTACCAAAATCATACCAAGTTAGAATCGCTAATTGTTGAAAAAGATGAAACTGTGTAAATGATCAGTCAAAACCCAATTGAGATATGAATGTTGCCTATGACCAGTCGTTGCACATCAAAGCCTTGCCCAACTGTCAATATAATATTGGCACTGCCTAATCCCTAAAATATGTAATGTAATAATTGGGTGGCCAATGGGGACAACATACGGGTCGGGTCAATAAATGTCATATAATTTGTACATGCGAGAAAAAGATTTGCTGCAGCCGGCGGAAATAACACGCAAATTATATCCGGGTACATGCGGACAGGACTTGTGTTTTTCCGCTCTCTTTCCAAGTGAGCTCAAGGCATCTCCGACCCAATCTTCTATTCGACTCTTCAAATATAAAGTTATCTATTTTTTTAAATAAGATTATCTTCAATCCATCTTTATTTTATTTTTTATTTTCTATTTTGGAGAGTAAAATAGAGAATGAACTTTCTAACCGCCCTCCATTTCATTCTTTATTCTCCACTTATAGAGGTGAATAGTAGCTCTCCAAATTTAGAGAATTACTATTTACGCTCTCTATTTTACTTTTTGATTATTTTATCAATATTTTTATTATTTATAATGAACACATTATTTTTCATATAAGACCATTAATTAAATATATAATATACGTAATTCTTTTTATAATATAATATTTTTTTAAAATATATTATTTAATATATACTATTTTCATCTCAAATTAATAATATTTTCTTAAAAAGATTCGTCACTTTAATATGATTTGATATTTTTATTATTTGTCATTATGATGAATGCACAAAATTAAAATGATAAGATGAAATTTTAAATTAAAAATACAATACATGAAATAAGAATTTAAATACGAGATAACACAATACATAACATAATAATTTTATCACAACAATTTTTGTTGCAATTTATGTCCACTAATTTGTATACTATATAATATTTATTTACAGTTTATGTTATTTAGAAATTTAAAATAAAATATTCTTAAAAATAAAATAAAAAATTGAAGAAAAAAAATTGTATTACATGAAAATTATACAAAGTGATTATTTGAAAAAAAAATTATATTAAGAAATAAGAAAATAAAAATGAAATAGAAATAATAATAATATAATATTGAGGAAAGAGAGAAAAATTCTTTTTTAAAGAGTAAAATAGAGAATTGGGTTGGAGTTAATTGTGTGAAAATATAGATAACCCTATATTTGGAGAGTAAAATAGAGGATAGGGTTGGAGATGTCCTAAAACTAGTGCTGGTAAAATGAGCTCATATTTTAGTAACCCGCTCATATTTTATGGGTTGGGTGAGTAATTTTTCATATGGGTAAAAAAATAGGTAAAATATGGATTAGTCAAATGAGTTAAGTTTCCAACTTTTATTCACTCAAAATTCATGTTATCACTAAAAATATTGTAACTTCTCTTCATTTTTGTGTCTTCTATAAAACTAATTATTCTTCTGTATAATTGAAAAGACGAAGTCTCCTCCAAAAAATATATATTTTAAATGTACATTTGTTTGATAATTATGATTATATTTTTTTATTTGTTTAATTTTATATTGGATAACAAATAATAGTGTAAAATAAGCAAATCATGTATTAGTATTGACATTGCTTAAAGTGCATTAAGCATGCTTTAGTCCTAAAATGTAAATATTCATTTACTTTGAAATTAAAAATAGTTTCCCCTTGTTATTACATAAATTTATTTTATATTGATAAGTTGTGCGATTTTTTTTTTACTTTTATGATACAATAAAATTAAATAAAGTATTTTCAACATTTTTCATCTAAGTAAAAAGACTAAATATTTTCTCCATGTTGAATTCTTAAGTAGAGTACTATTTACTCATGAAAATATGGGTAAATATGGGTAAACTAGTATTTTACCCAACCCATTTGTTACCCAATCCATTTTTACTCATATCAAATATATGGGCGGATTGAATTATTACTCATTTTATGTTGACCCATTTTCAACCCGTCCAAATTTGACCTAACCCACCCGTTTGCCACCACTACCTAAAACCAATTCACCTCTATTTTACTCTTCATTCTCTATATTTGGAGAGTAAAATATAGAATAGGCTCTCCAACCACGCTTTACTTCACTCTCTATTCTTCATTTATAGAGATGTGAATAGTAGTTCTCCAAATTTGGAGAACTACTAGTCACACTCTCTATTTTACTTTTTGATTATTTATTTTTATTTCTATTATTTTGTAATTAATATATTATTTTTCATACAAGACCATTAATTAAATTTCTAATATTAGTAATTCGTTTTGAAGAATGTAATATGACATTTAAAAAAATATATTATTCAATATACTACTTTCATCCTGAATTAATAATATTCCAATTTTTTAAAAATTTCGTCACTTTAATATAATTTGATATTATATTAATTTTCACTATGAAGATGCACAAAATTAAAATGATAAAGACTAAAATTTTAATTTAAAAATACAACTCATGACATAACCATTTAAATACAAGATAACAATAAAATATATAACATAATAATTTTATCACAACAATTTTTCTTGCAATTTATGTCAATTAATTTGTATATTATATAATATTTACTTGCCATTTATGTTATTAGAAATTTAGGATAAAATATATTTTTATATTAAATAAATAATTTGAAAAAAAATAATTTTATATTACATGAAAATTATATAAAATTATTATTTGGAAAAAATAAAGAATTAATTTATATTATGAAATAAGTAAATAAAAATAATAATATAATATTAAAAAGAGAGAAGAGGTTTTTTGAGTTAAATAGAGGATTAAATTGAAATGGTTAAAGTGATAATTGAATAAATAAAAAAATAAAAGAATCAAGCGCTCTTTTTATAGTGTTGATATCAAATTTTGGTCTGCCACAATTTCCTGAATTTTTAAATTTCTTCAATTTTCAAACAATTAGAAATAGTTATTTTATAAAACTAAAATAACTTTTTTTGGTCAAAATATTATACTTTTAAATCATTTGCAAGGCGATTTTTTTTTTTAATAATATATAATTACACTCACTATAATATATGGACTTATATACAAATTTTACAAAAGAAATTTTTTTTTTACCATTACTAGTGTTTAAATTAAGTGTGCGCTTTATTTCTTCAAAATCAATTAGACTACATAACTAGTCTTTTTCAAAATAATTAGGTTTTTATGTTAAGCAATTATTTCACATTTGTTAAAACTAAAAATTGATTAAACACATAGTAATTTATTTTGGTCCCAATCTTATCATGTTCAAGACCAAGGAACCTACTCCCTTTGAAATTCAATTGGACCCTTACCAACCACTTCGAACCCATTTTTCAGGAAATTAAATGAATACTTTTTTTATAAATAATTACTGATTTTAGTGATATTTTTATTTTTTACTATTTATAGCAATACATAACAATATTATGACAAATCTACACTATATATCAAAAGTGAATTATGCATGCAATATAATTGTATTTAAAATACATCATGCTTGTTTGGTAATAAATTGACATAATGTATTATAAGTGTATTAAAGTATGTGATAAAAGTTTATCCATCAATAAAAATTGTATTATATGTGTTTTATAAATTGTTTTCTATAATATGTATTAAGAGTGTATTATAAATGTCTTATAAGTGTTCGATGAAAAAAGAAAATGTTATTGCTATAAATGGTAAATGTTTTTTTAATATAACATATCTGTGTATTCGACTTAATTTTGGCACAAAAGCCACCTAGCCACTAAATTACCCAGAGTGTATTATAAATATTTTATAAGTGTTCAATGAAAAAAGAAAATGTTATTGTTATAAATGGTGAATATTTTTAAAATATAATATATCTGTGTAAGTTTTTCGACTTAGTTTTGTCACAAAAGTTACCTAGCCCACTAAATTACCCAAACCTAGGAGTGGCAAAATAAGTCAAATTTATGGTTATTCATTCGTTTAGTCCATTTTGAAATGAGTTGGTTATCCAATCATTTAAAAGTGGATCAACTATGAATCAACTCATATTGTCCACTATAAAATATAGTTAACCCATAAATATATATCAATTGCACTTCTGTAATAGCTCAATGTAATTGAAAGTCTAAAGTAAAATCTCAATTAGAGACCTAAAATTTAAAGAGACATTAAAATGAAAGGACCATCAAAATGCTTATATTTACTCTTAACCTTCCTTCTTCCTATTGTCGAAAACATACATCCACAACTTTCTTTGAACAAGTACACTTTCTCCCCTTCCGATGTATGAAAATTTTTAGTCCATGACAAAGGACCAACTTATGAGTTGGCTTTCACATTAAGGGACTGTTCGGAAAGCCATTTTAGTAATTGAATTTGTTGTAATTATTGAGTGTAATTACGTTGTTTATTTTGTTTGGTTGATCATGTAATTACCTGATCAATAAGTAATTGGGTGTAACTGGTAGGGTATAATTACACTCTACAATTGATAGGAAGAGATTGTGAATTGCTGGTAATTAAATTATGTAATTATAAGTTGATTACTTTTTAATTTTTCCTTTTATTTCTATTTTTACTTTTTCGTTTTACTGTATTTGTTATTTTTTTATTATTCTAATATTTTCTAATTTTTTTTCCATATTATTGATATTCCATTTCCTTCTTATTCTCAACTTTTACTTCATATGATTCCATGCAATTTTTCGTATTATCTAAAACAAATCATCAATATAATTTCATTAGTATTCTACTTTTTAAATTAAAGTAGAATTAAGTGTTGAATGAAGTTATGGACTTAGATCAGTGGTGTGTTTCTCAAACTAATAAGTGATAATTTAGGTATGAAACTCAACTTCAATAGTTCAGGTATGAAACTCAATTTTTTTTGGATAGTTTATGTATTTTGACACTTATCTCTTATTTTTTATTATATTAGTTATGAAAAATGATCTAAAATATCCTTAAACTATTGATATTTTTGAGTTGTACGAGGAGAAAGCTTCCTACACGTTTCTAGGGGGGTGTTGTTCATCTACATCTATCCCAATGAGCCGTCTATCGAATTGTTGCAATTGATGTTCAAAAGATAATATATATCTAAAATATTTAATTTAATATCATTGCTAAAGACCTTTGTTTATTTAATAGTATATAAAATATTAATTTAAATAATTTATTTTTATTTTTAAAATTTATTACTTATAACTTATGATTACTCTTGTACAACCAAACAATACACTTATAATTATGATGTATCAAACAAACAAGTCAATATAATTACTAGATGGTATAATTATTATGCCGATAATTACTATCCTATTAATTACACCAACTCTAATATTCTTTCCAAACAGTCCCTAAAAGTTGGATTGCTACCTGCTGAACTCGATCTCACTTTTTTATTTATTTATGTATAGACGGGACAGGACACCACTAAAGTCAAGTTTTTAATGGAGTATTACATAGTCGCTTTATTGACTTTAATGATCGTCCTTTTGTTTTAAAAGCTAGCTACCAGCGTGACAACATTTTAACCTGTACTATGTAACTTTGGTGAGAAAATGACCAAAATAATTTTTAATCCTTCATGTGTTTTGCTTAATTGAAATACTAATTCTTAAAGATATGATAAAGACATTCATTTTGATCTTTTATGTACTTTACTTAATTGAAATAATTCTTAATGTACAACAAAAGGTCTCCATACATAAGGTCGTTTGATAGAGTGTATTAGGAAAAATAATGCATGCATTAACTTTGTGTATTACTAGTATTTTGTTTGGTACTCTTTTCCAATCTATGTATAACTAATCTTGCATTAGTTATACACTCTATTGTGTATTAAACTGTGTATTGCTAATACCATAGATTTTTAGGTATTAGCAATGCAATAGTTTTAATGCATGCATTAACTTAATTAAAGACTCAATTGCCTCTCAAAACCTTTTTTACATCATAATAGTGAAGGGTATCTTTGTAATTTTTTTTTATGCAATGCATGCTACTTTTTAATACGTCAAACCAAACAACGCATAAAAAAATCTATGTATAACTAATGCAAGCATAACTAATACATGCATTGCTAATGCAAGTATTACTAATACACTCTATTTAACATTATTCTTATACACTCTACCAAACGACCCAGGTCTCCATACATTAAATACTATTTCATCAAATAAAATACATTTCAATCAATTACTCTACTTTTACTTTCCCATCTCAAATGTTTTATCATATTCTTAAAAGTAGTTACTTTCAAATTATTCCTCTGTTTAATTTCGAGTAATAAAAATAAATATCTATTTTTATTTATCTAATTTAAAATATCAAAAGATAATTTATTCTTTGGTTTTAATCTATTCATATTATTAAATATAGTCATTTTGTGATGCTTTGAATTATATTCAAATAATAAGTTTAAAAAGTGATATAATAAAATTGTCATTTGATTTATTGCTACTTAAGGAATGTGCCAAATTAATATTAGATAAGTAAAACATGGACTGAGGGAGTATACATCCTTTTAAAATTCAAGATAAAATTAATTATCTTTCTTCATTTTACATTAGTAATAATTGTTCTTAAAGATTTACAAACATAATAAATATTTAATAAAGAAAGAATATATATTAAAATATAGACAAAGATAAATAGTAAAACCCCACTTAATTAAGTATAATATTTTTTTGAAAGAACATGTAGAAGAGAAATACGATGAATGATTGAAGTACTAAGTACCCGTTTGACCATAGATTTCCCAAGTAATATTTGGGGGGAATTTGACAAATAATGTTTGTCCATAGAATTTGCCATTATTTGGTAAATATTTTTGGCAAATATCCCAAATTCCCAAATACTAGTTTTTTCTAGTATTTGGGCCAAATCTCATTATTTGAGATCTTTTAAAAACTGAAATTTTACATCAAATTTTTATCTTTTACAAAAACACTCTCTATAGTAGTTGTTTGCGTTGTATTACATAATTTTTTACGTGAACACCAAAGTTGTGATGAAATATTCAGTGAATATGAAAGTGATGATATGGTTGTTGATGAAAATGATGAACAATCGGCTCAGGATAACTAAGTCATGTGCTTTGTCTTTTTCACGATGTATGGAATGATGCTTGTTGCACTCACTCCAAACTACCACATTACTCCAGTGTCATGGACACTCATGACACTATTTGTTATTTGTTGCAATGAAGATCCAATTGACGTGTAATACAAACTTATGGTTAGTTTTAATAGTTTTTAAAACTTATGGGTATAAATCATATTTTTCTAAAAAAAAGATTTTTTTCCCCCAAATACTATGACCAAACACATGATGAAATTTCATTCAAATTTTCACCGAAATAATATTTGCTAAGAATATGTAAAAATTTATGGTCAAATGCTAACTAAAAGTGACATTATTTTTGGTTCCTCAAATCCAAAGAGAAAGCCAAGATTATTAGTGTAAAAGTTCAATGTCTAATTCTAATAAACTGATTATACGGAAGTTCTTTCATTTTTTTGGTACAGAGGAGGGGTGTGAAAAATCAAATAAAAGAGTCCAAAAGACACAAACTCACTAGTCACAATTACAGACTTTCCACAAAAGTACGATAGGTCATTTAAATCATCATAAAGAACGTTCTACACACTGATCCATCACATGGGAACACACCACAGTCCACAAGCAACACATTTATCACGGTAAATGTCATAGTCATCAACTGTCAATCCATCGTACCAAAGAAAAATTGTCTATGTGAAAAAAATTTGATATCGACATATAAATCGTTTAATGAAAAAAGATTTTGATATACTCATCAATTTTGTCATTTAAAGTTAATTTGTCTTTTTTTATGAAAGTGTTTCATATATACTTTTATAGTTATATAAACAATTTTCATATACCTTTATCATTATAAAACGAGCTCACATATGCCCTTCATTTAAGGAAAGTGAACATATTAGTTTTAAATTTATTTTTTGACTTTAATTTAAAAAAAATTTATGTAGGGTATATATGATCCTTCTAGCAAACTTCAAGGTATATTTTAATCTTTTTTCATATATAAATTATTTTTTGACTTCTTTGATTATCATTATTTGAGTTACTTATTCTATTTTTATTTATTCTTTCATTTTTTAGTGTAAAGAAAAAAATTTAATTTTTTTTGTGGCTAATTATAATATAAAACTATTTTTCGACTATATTGTAATTAGTTTTTGTATTTGAAAAAAAGCTGGTCATCTATAATAAATTTGACAAGAAAATTAGTGAAACACAAATATACTTAACCATCAAATAATAAATTTAAATTAGTCATTGAAATAAAAAAATTCAAAAACATATGTGTGAAGAGGATAAAATATACTCATATGAATTATATATTTTTTAAAAAATAATTAAAAAATTTAATTAAAATTAATGTTTCACTTCCGTTAGAGAAAAATGGTATATGTGAGTCATTTGTATAACAGTAGAGATATATCAACTCTAAATGACGACAAAGTTGGGGGTATATCAAACCATTTTCCCTAGCTTAATTTTAACCATAAATTTGTGCATAAAATATTTAGATTTATGAAAATAAAATTTGTTTACTATGTACAACGTAATATAACTCACGATATTGAATATTAAAAAAATATATGAAAAATTACGATAATTTTTTTTTTATTTGAATTTCAAAATACAAAAAAAAATGTCATATAAATTGAAACAAAAAAATATTAAAACCAATAAACAATAATCCTACTCTTGTGAGAGGAACAAGCAATTGAGATTGTCTTGCAAGTAAGGATACCTGCCTCGTACAAAATGTTGTGAATGTATTGGTGTTGAGAAAATTGAATTCTATCTAGGAATGATAATGGAGCAGGTCAGGTTATGATGTTTATGAGGCGAGGCAGCTTAAAACTTTTATGAATGTGGGGAGGATTTAAATATAATTTTTAAAAATTCATGCGGGCCTGAGTGGTTTGTGGGTTTGATTTTAAAAAAAAATAGGTAGATTCACACATTTCGTATCAATTTTGCACCGGTTGGGCATTAGTCATATGATGAGTATAAGACTTCATGAAAAAACTGTTTTGGATGGCCAAAAACTAGAAAGAAAAAAAGAAGTTGTTACTGTCCCTACTTGCATTCAATATTTATTTATTACACTAGAGGAAAATGGCTTGTGTCAGACTCAACATTATGAAAATTTAAATACAAAATATTAAGATAAAGTTATGCATAATATATTTTTATAAATTCTTTGTATTATAGATGTTCTAATTAAATTTTTAAATCTCAATTATCTAAATATATATACTATATTTAGCAGAGGAAGATGTTTTTCAATCACAATAAATTCTCTGTAATCTACCACCTTTATAATTTTATTTTGTGTGATATTATTTTTATTTTTTTTAGTTATTTATATTTAACCATGATTTGATTTTAAAGATCATATTTATCAATTATCAGTAACTTGTAAACAAAAAACCTATAAGACCATCTCTAATCCACCTCTATTTTACTCTCTATTCTCTATATTTGGAGAGTAAAATAGAGAATGATGTCACGACCTTAGACTTCTACTAAGCACATCGTGCGACACTTGACAATTTGTTCACGAATCTTTCACGATCTTGCAAGCTCAAGTAAGTTTTTAAATACTAGATCGCTAAGGAAATGAAGAAGGATACACGAGAATTGCTTAAAAAGGTTTTTGTATTACTCAAGACTTGGAATATTTGCTTTTCGTGCTTGATTGATTTACAAATGAATGTCCCTCTATTTATACTACACACCTAGGGGCTAAGTATAAATAAAAATTGCTACACAAGTCCCTAAATATTTACAAATAAGCCCTCATTCTGGAATTTTCTACATAGCTAGAAGATTTCGAGGACTTTCCATGCAAATCCATGGAATTCTAAGGTCTTCTAAGGAATTCTCCCTATATTTCTAGAATATTCCACCAAGAACTATTGTTCTTCCAATATAAGTCTTCCACATGTCGTTTAAGTGGCATGATGCCGTGGTGGGTCATGACACTCTCCCCCACCCGATGTTGCGACGACCGCAACACATTGCTATTGAATAACCAAATTTGATCTTCTCGCATGAGCAACTATTAGTCCATTGGATCGATCATTGCCTTTGTGCAACTCCTCAAACATCATGTCTTTGTTCTCTTCTAAAACTTTCTCAATACATGGTGGCAAAGTCCCTTTAGCATTATTGTCTTTAGTCACACTCACAATGGTGGCTATGACCGTCGAATCCTTTTTCTTAATGCCCGACACGAGTTGCATGACTGATAGTTGAGTTTGTCCTTTCGTATTTGATACTTTAACAAGGGGAACCATGTATGATTCTTCTTGCACCATGAGTAAGAGTCGTTGACGGTAAAAATCAATCATTGTGTGACATTTCTAGAAGAACTCTTGCCCAAGAATTATGTCAAATATGTCTAAAGGAGCGATAGTAAAGTGGTTTTACCTTACCACTTTCCCATCGTGATGCTTACTTTATGAGCAACTTCGCACATGTGAGTCAGTGGTGCGTTAACCGTTTTCATGTGAGTGTTACTGGGGCTGTAACTCAACCCAAACTTTGTTATTGCGGTCTTGGTCATGAAATTGATCTTTACACCTGTGTCAACCATAGCACGAGTCGGTCGTTCATTGATCGTGATGTCTACATATTGTGCGCTGTATTCTTTTGGCTTCTCTGATTACCTTGCGATAGCTCCGCATAGTTCAATTAGGCCCAACTACATCGTGCCCAAACCATGCCTTAGTTCGTGTGCATCTTTCTCCTTCCATTCTCATAATATGACACCAAGGTTCTTTAGTTTAGGGAATTTTACATAGCCATGCGGCCCACAACATATGTAGAAACCGTTTCTATTTGCAGTTTGTGCCTTCTTCTCAGCATCGCTTGGACGTCCAAACTTCTTGCCATCAGACTTCTTGGTGTCATAATTCTTGGGATGTGGTTAATTTTCCTTGCTTTCATCAATAATCCTAACTTGTCGGCGCTCCAACTCTGTTATGACCCAATATGTCACCCCATCTATGAAGTGGAACAATATATCTTCTTCCATGAGGTTGGGAATCTGAAGCATCAGGGTGGTGAACTCCTTCACATATGCTCGTATATTGCATGTCTGCTTCAACTCCCTAAAATTGTTATTTGCCTCATAGATGACATTGTTGGGGAAGAAAGTCTTCTTGAACACTACCCAGAATCACTCCCATGTGTTGATGGTGCAAAACGCCTTCCCTCTCTCAAACACCTTTCGCTTCCACCAAAGCATGGAAATCTCCGAAAGGTACAACACGATAGTGTTGATTTTGTTCTCGTCGCTCTTCACTTTGTTACACTTGAAATAATTCTTCAAGTGCCAAAGAAAATTCTCCACCTCTTGCGCGTGACGAGCACTTTTGAACATCAGTGGCTTGAGAGCCTCAATCTTTGCCTCCCTATCTCCATTGGACGTCGCAGATCCTCCAGTTTCAATTCCTTTCTTGAGAACTTACATCTCTCACTTCATGGTTTTTATTGTGCTTAATGCATTCATGAGCTGACACTTTAAGGAAGTGATGACTTCTGTCATCTCGTATTCTGCATGATGGCTCCCCTCCAACTCATTGCATATGTTGTCATTGTTCTCAGGGGTGAAGTTCTCGAGAGTCTTGAATTTGCTATCGACCTCGTTCAAGCATTTGCCTAAGATTTCCACAGCCTGCCTCTCTATGTCAACCCTCGCGATCAACTCTACTCCGGGCATGGCGTCATTGGATTCCTCTTCATGTTCAACGTCACTCGCTTTAGTGGTCGAAAGTGGGTGAGATGTCAAAGCTTTTCTTTAGGGCTGCATATCGGTCGGTTCGGTTTTGAACATTATCGATTTTGCTTATTGTTTATCGGTTTGTAGACTTGATAAACCGTTAAAGAATCATTAAGTTATCAGTTAATCGGTTATCGATTATCGGTTAATCGAATATCGACCCTTATCAGTTCGGTTATCGGGTTAACCGTTAACATATGACACAATTTTTTAAAATAAAAAAACACATGAAAAATTGAAGACAATGTAATTAAACTCATTAACTCCTTGTAATTATTTACTGTAGATTGCAATTTGCAGCCAGAAAGCTGGAATCACAAAACAAAGGAGAAAATATTTTTTTTCCAAATTTTCAAATTCTAATCACCTGTCAATTGTCATCATAGTCTATATTCTATAATCCATATCACATTTAAATTGATCATACCATAAATATGGCCCTGATTACATGTTTGCTGCAGGGGTTTATGGACTAAGTTGAACATTAGAATCCAACTTCCATTTTTTGACAATGACATTATATTGGACACAAAGATCATACTTGGGATAAAGAAACAACTTACATAACATGTCCTAGTACTATATACACTTGGAAATGCATGTTTAGATCTGTTTCTAGGATTTCTTTATATGGGTCAAATACATCACTAAGATATAATGTTCCAGCTAGGAACATCTTCAGCTTCAACTATCAAGCCACAGTAATAGTAAGAGTAATCCTTGTTTCGAGTAACCAAATTCATGTTACTATTATTATCGCATGTTTCTTTAGCATCGAGAAGCAACCTGTTGCTCTTAAATATACACGCAAATGTACGCAGTCGCTCAAGTAATATAGTTTCTTTAGAAATGAGTTTTCGTTCCCAAGGGACTTATTATCAACTTATACTTAGTAACTTAATTCCACGATTCAACAAAAGTAACCTTATAAAAGAGTTTGATGGTTGTTAATTACTACTACGATCTATGCAATAAATAAATGTAACTAGCGTGAACGACATCAAAGTAATGTTTCAAGCAAGTAAAAGACAATTCCAGGGCTGCAGCATGCATTGGGCTTCATGTATCATATCTCAGAAAATGAACTAATTTCGGTTATCAAGTTATTGATTTACAAGGTTAATTATATGAGTAGGATCTCTCAACCTCTAGTTGCCTACTCCAATTAGCTGTCTAACTATATCGTTGAGCAGGGATAGGCAACCCTAATTGGCGAGCATTTATATTTCATCCTTTTCTTAACCATGCTAGGTGTTCGTCCGGGCGTCACTCCTAAACACAAATCAACTCAATAGAAGGTCAAGATTTTTATATTCTTTGGTCTATCTACCTTATCCTCTCTCGATTTTAAGAATAGACAAGAGATTTATTTCTATGGTGATCAAACATGAAATACTAAATCAAGAATATAAAAATAACTTAAACGATAACCAAGAATTAATTCAAAGCCTTCAATATTTAACAATCAATCCATAGCTACAACCCCAAAACTAGGGCGTTTAGCCATTCATAATATTCAAAAACAGTAAAATATAATTGTTCATGCGATTTCCAAAACAAAGAAGAGTTAGAAAATCAAAACCTATTACAAAAGTTGAATCTTGCTCTTGCACACCAAAATAAAGTCGAACTCCTACAAAATAGCCCTAGGGGTGTATTTATAGAAGCTAGGAAAACTAGAGTCTAAATCTAATTCAACAAGAAATCTTTTTTTTTTTATCAATTTTCGTTGGACACTTCAAAACTGGGCTGGGGCGCCGCGCCAGACAGTGCGCCAGGCAAACCCTGCTGTCCTTCCCCCTGTGGCGCGCTGCGCTAGGTAGTGCGCTTGGCAAGCGCTTCAGTAGTTTGGCCTTTGGCACCTCGCGCTTGGCAGTGTGCCTGGGGAGGTCGTCTGTAGTTCTTGCCTTGGTTCCCCACGCCAGGCAGTACGCCATGCCACATTTTGCCTTAGTTTCTTTTCGCGCTTTCTTGCTTCTTCTTTTCTCAAATTGACTCCGTTTTCCTTGAAAATTCCTACAAAACCTAATTATGTGTTTTAGTGCACAATCATCACAAGTTAAACAAAACAACTTCAATAGTCTCAAGATTATTCTTGAATTCACTCTCAACGTGGGCAATTATTGACAACTTTGGCATATAAATATGCCTAAGATCAACACCCCACACTTAAACCTTTGTTCGTCCTTGAAAAATCTTTAAAACATTAACTCATTTTCCTAACCTTTGGACTTATCAACCCACCTTAAAATTAACCAACCACATTTAATCATGCTTTTGTAGCAACAATTTTACTATATCATCATGATACACCAAGTTACAACACATATGCTCAAAGAATGACTCTTTTCTTAAATTTCCAGGCTAATGCAAACTTATATAAATACACCAAATAGATGAACCCGAAACATGTGCCATGAATGCCCTCACACATTTGTGTCTAGTATAGCCTTTCACTCAAGCAATCATATTATAGACAAGGCCTATTTTTCAAACATTGTACTCACTCTCACAAATGAAGTTCTTACTTCTCCTAACATGCCATAAGCTTGCTCATAGTGTATTTTCACTTTCACCACATATTTCTCAAGGAATCAAGAGGAATTCTATTTGGATGTAATGCCGGCTTAAGGTAAGGAGGGGAATATTTCGGATATATTTAGTGACTACACCTCCCTAATTTACATGTTATTGTTCCTGCGGTTACACATCTTCACTAGCTTTTCTTTTCCTCTATGTGCACACTTCATGAATGTTTTTCCTCTTCTATTTCAAGCTCTACCCCGTATGCTCCTTATTATTCTTATATTTTTTTTATTTTTTTTATATGCCTTTACACTAGCCACTCTCAACTCAAAACTTTGAGGATTAAGTGAGGTGCACAATATCCTTGGTAGGACCAGGGCCAATGTTTCAGCATACTACTGAAATAGCCACCCTCAACTTAGTTGAGGTGAACATTGTCCACTGAGGACCAGGGCCAAAACAAAGTTTTTACACTTTTCTTTTCCTCACATCACAACATTTCTACCCTTTTTCCACTTCAACCAATATTTGCCACCTTTCTTCTCAACATAGTGCATTAAGGATTACAGTGTGATCAAATACTTTGGTATCAATAGAAAGGGTTTCGGCTTATTCATGTAGCTTAACAAACAAACAAAGCTAAAGGCTCAATGGGGGCTTTACTAGGGATCTTTTCATTGGTAAGCACACAATAGAGTCAAGAATTGGCTTTTTCAAAGAAATTCCCCAATCACTTTCCCTAAGTCACACAAGCTACTCATTCAACACACATGGGGCAAGTTCTAGATATCAATCAAAGCAAGAACCAAACAACCACTCACCACACATGGCATCATGACACACATAAGGATAATATCGTTTCTAGCATGCTCATACAATTTGTATTACAATATTTTTACTCAATTAAGCCCACTTAGATTCATTCTGAGTCAAAACAATGAACACGTGCTTGTTTCAAGGTTACCATTTCATTGCATATTCAAATTGTGACTGCCCATGACGTCTGACTAACTTTTTAGGGCATAGTTTCAAAATACCAAAAGGTTGGTTTCTCAATTCTACTCCTCTTCATGATTAATCTTCCCTTAAGACGGTCGTCATCCATCCATCATCGGGAACTATCACTCCTACGACGACTCTAAGACTCAATAAAAATAATAAAACTAGACCTAGTCGGTTCAATGGGACTACCCTCAGGGAAAGTACCGAAAACAAACGCTGAGGAACCTAAAATAAAAATAACATATAAAAAACAAGACTCGATAAACTAGTAAAGATATTTACAAACAGAGAGTCATCTCCCACCCCACACTTAAATCTAGCACTGTCCCCAGTGTGCACAAAGAAAACAAATAATAGAGTTAGAGATACTCCATCAGGCCTCGTCGTCATCATCACGACCATCTGTCACATCAGTGGCTCTATCGAATACCGTCAACGCATTGGCGAAATCATTATCATCATCATCCTCATCCATAGCTTCATCCGCAAAGGCCTTATCATCATCAAAAGGCTCCTGAAACTCCAGACCTATCCGTCACATGTAAGTTGCACTCTCCGTAAGTAGGTAGCGCTCTGCCAAGTTCTCCATCTCATCATCAGTAACCGGGAGGCTCCCTATCCTTAGCTTCAACTCCGCCATGCCAAACATGTGAGCTATCCAACTATCATCTCTCGCCTGCTGCTCTTGGGCCAATAGGACAGGTCCATGGGACGTGTCCAAAGCCTTTACAAGTGACATCAACCATATTACAGATCAAAGATGGGGCCCTAGCAACAATCATATCTAGCTCCTCCTCCTCAATACCCTCAGCACATAGAAATCAGGTGATTAACCCCTCAAAGAAAAACCTCCACCTCTTATAGTTGCAAAATTTCATCATATTTTGCCTCAACACTTCCCCAACATTAATGGGCATACCTTTAATCAACATATAAACCAACCAAATCCTATCCCTTGTCACATACGAAGTGTGCTTAGCCAGTAACAAGACGCTACACATGATTTTAAGACAAACTCTTGCCACTTGGTTCAAATTGGCATAATGGAGAGTGGCATGCCTACCTGTTTCCTTACTCCGGTACCACCTAGCCGTGGACTCTACCTCTACAAAGTATGTTGGATATCTCTATAAAGGGGGGGATGGTTTCCTTTAACCTATTATAGTCATCCGCATCACAATTGGTAGTGCCCAAAAACAAGTTCAAAACTTTAGATGTAAAGTGTACATCTTTCCCCCGAATTGGAACAGTCTTATTAAACTGGGTTTCAGTAACCCAATTGGCATAAAACTCCCTAACCAATGTAAGATCGCAATCTCATTGGTTCTCAAACACAAAACTTAGCCCCAAAGCATTCACAATACTATAAATCAGTGGGAATTCAGATTATAATCGTACCTCGTTAACAAACTCATCACCAAGGTATTTGGCTTTCTTTTGGCATTCAAACCACTCTTTGCCATTTTTCTCCACCGCTTGCTTGCCAAAATTTTGGAACGAAACCTTGCTACTAGAAGACCCGGCAGCATCTCCCTTTCTAGAACGTTTTGAACCCGCTCCTCCACCCACATTCTTGCCCTTAGGTGCCATTAGAACTAACTAGAAGAATAAAAGAGAAAAAGGAAATTTGTTTTGGGTGTGGAAGAACAATGGGGGCGGCTGGTAGTAGATGGAAAAAGAAGAAAGGAAAAAGAAGAGAAAAAGAGTTTTATGGAAGGATTAATGGGGAAATTGAAGGTTTTATGGAGGAATTTAGAAGAAAGAAAGAAGAAGAATATGGAGAGTTTTAGAGAATATAGAGGGGTGGGTCGGTTAGGATATAGAGAGGGTAGGGGAGTGAATGAGTTTTAGGGATTTTAAAGGGTGGGATTTGGGTTTGGGTCGAATTTGACCCGTTTTAAATAAACTGCACTGGGGCACAATGGAGGCGTGGCGCTCCAGCAGTGCGCCAGCCTCAGTGCTCTATAGTTTTCTTCCTAGCGTGGTGTGTCGTTCAGTGCGCCAACAAAACTCCTCTGTAGTTTATCCCTTGGCATATATATGCTATTACAAACTAAGTTACAAATAATGGAAATCCTATTTATGAAAATAACGAACTTTACTAGATCCTAAGAGTTGAAACTACGTTAAAACAAGAAAAATCAAAATTAAACAAGCTAACTATCTATCACATATCATTTACGGGTTGGCTCCCATGGAGCACCTGGTTTAGCGTCGCAACTCGACTCAGCTTGGATCATTCATCTCAAGAGCCTCCCGATTACGATCTGAATCTTCACCAAAGTAGTGTTTAACTCTTTGGCGATATACCAAGAACGTCGGGCCATTTTCACCTTTAAGTTCAACGGCACCATGTTGTGTCATCCTCACCACTTCAAAGGGACCACTCCATTTTGACCTTAGTTTTTCGGGGAATAACCTTAGTCTTGAGTTATAAAGTAGTACCTTTTCTCCCGGAGTGAAAATGCGAGGAACTATGTGCTTGTCGTGCCACCTTTTCGTCTTTTCTTTGTAGAGCTTGGCATTCTAATATGCATGGAGCCTAAACTCCTCAAGTTCATGTAATTGATCCACTCGCTTCCTACCTGCAAGCTCAGGGTCGAGATTTAACTTCTTTATCGCCCAATATACTTGGTGTTCTAATTCCGCTGGAAGATGACATGCTTTCCCGAACACCATGTGATAGGGAGAAGTCCCTATGTGTGTTTTATATGTAGTTCTATATGCCCATAAAGCATCATCAAGCTTCTCAAACCAATCCTTTCTTTTCGCATTCACTGTCTTCTGTAAGATTTGCTTCACTTCTCTGTTCGATACTTTCACTTGACCACTTGTTTGAGGATGGTAAGTTGTAGCAACTTTATGCCGAATGCCATACTTAGCAAGAAGATTCTTCACTAAATGGTTAATGAAATGCTTACCTCCATCACTTATGATTGACCTTGGAGTGCCAAAATGAGTGAAAATGTGCTGCTTGATGAATTTAATCACCACTCTGGAGTCATTCGAAGTAAGAGACACCGCCTAAACCCATTTAGACACATAATCAACAACCACAAGAATATATTGTTTTCCATTAGATGGCAGGAAGGGACCCATGAAGTCAATACCCCACACATAAAAAATTTCCACCTCAAGAATGTTATTTAGTGGCATCTCATGTCTTCTCGATATAGTATCCAATCTTTGACATTGATCATATCCCTTCACATATGCAATTGAATCTTTAAACAATGAGGGCCAAAAGAAACTATATTGTAGTACCTTGTGCGCCATGCGCTCTCCTCCATGACGTCCTCCATATGGGTTGGCATGACAACTTTCAAGTACTTTCTTTACCTCATACTCCGGAATGCATCTCCTTACCGCTTTATCCACACCTTGCTTGAACAAGAATGATTCATCCCAAATGTAGAACCTAGCATCATGAGTTAGCTTTTTCTTTTGTTGGGTGGTTGCATTTGGAGGGTACTCTCCACTTACTATCAGATTCACTATATCAGCATACCAAGGCACTTGAGAGATATCTAGTGCCATCAACTGTTATTTCGGAAACTCTTCCCAGATTTATTCCCCTTCATGTACATGAGAGAAATTTTCTAACCTAGACAAATGATCAGCTATTTGATTCTCAATACCCTTTCTATCTTTGATCTCAAGGTCAAATTCTTGGAGAATCAATATCCACCGAGTCTGCCTTGGTTTAGCATACTTCTTATTGAATAAGTACCTAATAGCTGCATAGTCAGTATAAATAATTACTTTGGTACCTACAAATACTATCTGAACTTGTCGAAGGCGAACGCTAGAGTCAACATCTCTTTCTCAGTCACTATGTAATTAGCTTGAGCAGAATCAAGGGTCTTGCTCGCATAGTAGATTGAATGGAACACTTTATCTTTTCTTTGTCCCAATACTGCACCCACTGCTACGTCGCTTGCATCACACATGAGTTCAAATGGTAATTCCCTGTTAGGAGCAATTCAGATAAGAGCTTCAATTAAGTTCCTCTTCAACATCTCAAAAACTTTCAAGCACATATTATCAAATTCAAATTTCACTTCCTTCTCCAAAAGACTGCACATGGGTCTTGCAATCTTGGAAAAATCCTTGATGAATCTCCGGTAAAAACTTGCATGTCCTAGGAAACTTCGCACCCCTTTTACAGAGATAGGAGGGGCAATTTTTCTATAACTTCCACCTTGGCTTTATCTACTTCTAATCCTGACTTTGACACCTTATGCCCTGATGAGTCTAAGATTTGGACTAATTTAGGGTTTTATTTATATAGATTTAGTGTCCTCAAATGCTTATTTCATGTCAATAATTTATGTAAAACCCTTGATTTCTAGGTATATGGATTAAGAAACAAAGCAAGGACACTAATTTGTAAAAGGAACAAAACGAGCTGAAAGAATGAAGAAAAGCAAGCCTAGTGATTGCCAAGTCCACTTGTCGAGTCGCCGAATGTCTACTTGACCGCCTAAAGTTCCAGTGTGCCAATCCTTGAAGGAAAGAACCAAGTTTGTTAGATAAAAGAGTAGTCGGCGAATCGCTGAGTGGTTTCGCGATGCAGTGTTGGATCGCCCAAAGTTACATACCTTTACGATGCTGAATGCCAAGGCAGAAGGGCGATGGAAATGACCAAAGGGCGGCTCGCCGAGTGGTTCGGTGAGCCCGACTTACTTCGCTGAGTGACCCTTCGTTGCACATTTTTGGCGGCTAAAAATACATCTTTGAACATTTAGTTTAGCATCTTAGCTCATATATTTTTAGTCTATTATTGAGGTTTGAATTGGTGAGACAGTTTTCTCTAGTTTTTCCTAAGCTTTGAAGAATTGAAGTTTTTCACTTTTGAGAAATTGGAAGTGGGTTTTTGAGATTCTTCGAATTGGTGCATTGTACGAATGAATCTACACTTACCCTGTTGATGGATAATCAATTTGGTAAATGTTTTTACTTTTTTATGATATCTAGCTAAAACCCCAATTCTTAGGGGGGTGATTATGTGATTATGGGCTGATTTAGTTTATGGGTACTGTTAATTGTTAGTTTAAATGCTATTTAGAAGTGAGTTCAATCATTAATTGTGGTTTAATTTAAGAATTGTAGTTGCAAATGCAGTTCTACCCTTGTGTTTTTGGCTTGCTCGAGAGATAGGTTTTAAAACTAAACTTATTGATTGATGGTCTGTGGGTATTGGGTTGACCTGGGTTCAGCTCGATAGAGTGAATCCTAAACCCAATCCCACATATTCAGCTCGAGAGAGTGAATGGACTAAGGTGTGGGATGTTCTTATTTTGCATGCTTGTTGATGTTCGAGAGAAATCAACTTGATTCAGGGTAAATTGTTTGAGAGAAAGATTATCTCCTCTATAGACTAGCTTACTCACGAATATCTAGCTATTTTCTAATAGTTGCAATTACCCGTTCGACTATATTAGCCTATAATCAAATCACATCCCAAGAACTCGTCTCATTATTGTTATTTCGTATTGTTTGCCATTGTTTGTAGTTGATAATTTCAAACCAAAACCCCCCATTTGACATTTGTGTCACCTTTCGATTTGAATGATGTATTTATTCGATAATTGTTATTCCCATGACTAATTTGATCATGTTCATACTTCTCAATTGACTTTGTAACACGTACCGCTCCCTGTGGGATTCGACCCCAACTCATTTAGTTGGGTTTTATACTGATTAACCACTGTTGACGCTTAGAATTGGATGAAGTGTCTTTGATAATGTTACATTAATTAAAATGGCGCCGCTGCCGAGGAGTGGTGTTGTTTGAGATTCTTTTGGTGAAGTTGAATTTTGTTATTTTTAGTCATAGTTGAATCTACTTACTATTAGTTTTGGTTTTTGTGTTGTTTTAAAACAGAGGAAATGAGTGTCAACGGAAGCAATAGTAGCTAAGTGGGCCACCAAGATGACATCGGAAACCTCAATGATGTCAATGAACTGAATGTAAATGACCCAAATTTAGTGGGTGGAGTTGGTGCCATTCGCTTGCCTCCGGCTGAAGGGAACGTTGTGTTCCATATTACAAGCACCATGTTACAACTCTTACAATTGAAAGGGTTGCTTTGTGGGTTGGCTCATGAGGATCCCCATGAGCATATAAGGAACTTTGTTGATGTTTGTGGGATGTTCTCCTTTAAGAACATATCCCAAGAGTCGGTCCGGATGAGGTTATTCCCATTTTCTCTAATAGGAGAAACATGTAAGTGGTTGGCTGAATTGCCAAGAGATTCTATCACTTTGTGGGAAGAGCTTGTTACCGCAATCCAAGTGCAATTTTTCCCTCCTTCGAAGACGATGACACTTAGGGACAACATCCAAAGCTTGAAGCGTTTGGAGGGTGAGCCAATGCACGAGACTTGGCTAAGATTTAAGAAGTTGGTTCTGCAATGCCCAATACATGGTTTGCCCGACAACGTTTTGCTGCAATACTATTACCGAAGCCTTGATTCGGTGAACAAGGGAGTAGTTGATCAACTTTCTCTGGGAGGTTTGATGCAACAACCTTACATAATAGCAACCCAACTCTTGGATTGTATGACCAAAATTAATCGAGCATGGTACACCCGTAAAGATCAGGTCTCCCCCCTCACTTTTAAATTTACAAAGGAGCAGCTTGAGAAAGATATAGATAGGGACTAAAATATGGAAAAGATGATGACCTAACTTGACATTTTAGTCAAGAATGGCATGGGAGTTGGTGCTAGAAGTGTAAATGTTGTGGGTGTTGGGTATGTAAACCCCGATGAGGCCATGTTTGAAGTGTTGTACAACGAGAAAGTGAGTTTTCTAGCCAACCAAGGAGGTGGTTATCGTGTAAACTACCTAAGGCCGGGTGGTAACCAAGGTTGGAACAAGGATGAGGGCTGGAGAGATCATGTTAGACAGTGGCGAGATCGAAATGCCACTTGGAAGGAAAGAGATAGGGAGAAGGATAAGTATGTTCCTCCCCACGAGCGTTTAAAGCCCAAAAATTCTGAGGGTGGCCGGTTTGAGGATATGCTCTCTCGTATTGTCAACAAGGTTGAAGGGTCCGATAAAATTTTGAAGGAGCTGAAGGAAGATATATCGACCCTTAACTAGACGGTGACCTCTCATTCCATCTCTATCAAGCAGTTAGAGACTCAAATGGGTCAAATTTCTTCTAATTTAAACTCAAGAAAGCAAGTGGGGTTGCCTAGTGATACTATGGCAAACCCCAAGAATGAAGTTTGAGCTAGGACTTGCGTCGTACCACGACGTTAACTAAGGCGCTGCTTGGGAGGCAACCCAAGTTTTTATTTTCTTTCTTTTTGTTTTTGGAATAACGTGTGTTGATTGTGTAGGTTAAAGTGTAGAATGTGTTTGAAAAGTGCAGGTTGGCGAGCAAAATGTCCAGTCTGTGACTCGCTGAAGAGGTCGGTGAGCCCGACTTGGATCGTCGTTAGACTTAATAAATTATGAAAATGGAGTTTGTAAAACTTGGCGGGCCCATGGATAAATCGGTGACTCATCGAACAGGTCGGCGAGCCCGACTTCGCCCGCCGTTTGGTCCCCCATATTAACTGGAGGTCCTGTAAATCTCGGCGAGGTAATTAACCACTCAGCTTGTCGCCGAGTGGTTCGGGGAGGAAAAATAATATCGTCAAAAGGGCGCGAACTGAACTATTTTAAAAGGCCAAAGGTTTAAACTTTCAAACTCTTTCACATTGCCTCACTTTTTAACTTCATACAATCACACCCGCACTCTATATTTCCTAAATTTTTCCTTTTTACCACTTTTTGGTCGTCGATCTTGTGTTCGGAGTTGGAAATCTTTTCTACCTCTTGTGGCTACATCTTTTGTATATATTATTAGGGTTTTGTACTTAAATTGTGTTTTGATATTTTGTTGTGGATGTTTGAGCTTATGGCTCCTCATTATGAATGCAAATGGTTTTTGGCCATTCTGAAATAAATTTGCCACCTCTTGTTGTGTTTGAATGTGGCTGTTCTTGTGTAAATTTGAGTATAAGTCATGACCAATATCGATGACTTGAATAGTGCTCTTAATCGAACAAAAATGAATGTGCGGCTATGATGAGGCCAAATGAAGTTGCATAGACAATATGTGAACTTTTTGCATCTTGTTGTGACTAGTCGGTTATCAAATGGAATTTCTTGTGATGAACATTGTACACTAGCAAAAGTGTGGATTCTCGTTTGATATTGGTGCCAATGCCTTGTGTGATAAGCTTACCGTGAACCTTGTGTGATGAAACCTAGAATTTGCCCCGTTGGTCCGGTTGAGTAAGTGATGCAAGCTCTTGAAATGATCTCAGGCAACAATTTTGAAGAGTGAAGCAATTTGACAACATACCTCTTTTGTGGCCAACCTTGTGAGATGTGTGAATCTTTCTTGAAGACCCTTTCAGCCTTATCCTTTTCTTGGAAGAAACTTGATGCAATTTTAACCCACCCATAATCCTCATGAAGTGTGGTTTGTTTGAATAGCCAACTTAATAGCCTAAGTTGGGGGTGTGGTGCAAAGAGTAGGTAAATCAAGAAGTGTGAAGAAGTCCCCATTTATCCATGGTTTTGAAAAAGATGGAACCCCTCCATACAAAAAAAAAGAACGAAAAAGTTGTGAAAGTTGCAAAAGAAATGGGGTGTCCGGCATTCCATGAGAAGTGAATAATGGGGTGAATTTTGAGCATGAGTGAAAATGTTGAAGAGAAGGAAAGAAAGTGATGTTCATACCATATTTCATAAGGATAGCAGCCACTGAGCCTAAATGACCATACCTTTACACTAAGCCTCGTTACAAGCTTTGAAAAGACCTTTTTGATCTTGAGTGAGCTGAAACGAATGTTGGCTGGAAAATAAGGGCAAACCTATGGGTGAAGCCATGCATCTGTTCATCTTTCTGAGTGTGAGAGTTGTATGTGATTCCGAAACTATAAATTGTGAAACAATTGTGTGTGAATATGGAATCATCTTTGTGTGAGGGCATTTGAGTACCTTTTTTGAGCTTGAACTTGCATTTGAAGCAAGTATTGTGAACTTGAGAATCTTTGATAATGGTGAGTCACAACTTGAACCTTTGAGTGCACAATTGATCCTTGCATAACTAAGTTGAGTCTTGTTGTGTGCATTCATGATTGAGTCTTTTGTAGCACTGTTTGAGACATCCTTTTTGAACAACTGAACTTGAGGTTTACTCGAGGACAAACAAAAGTTTAAGTTGGGGGTGTTCATGAGTCCAGGATTTGGACTCATTTAGGGCTTTATCTATATATATTTAGTGTCCTCAAATGCTTATTTTGAGCCAATAACTGATGTAAACCCTTGATTTCTAGGTATATGGATTGAGGAACAAAGCAAGGACACTAATTTGCAAAAGGAACAAAGCGAGCTGAAAGAATGAAGAAAATCAAGCCTGGTGATCGCCAAATGGCTACTTGACCGCCTAAAGTTCTAGTGTGCCAAGTCCTGAAAGAAATACCCAAGTTGGTGAGAGAAAGGAGCAGTCGGCGGATCGCCGAGTGGTTCCGCTATGCAGTGTTCGATCGCCCAAAGTTACAGACCTTGAGGATGCTGAATGCCAAGGCAGAAGGGCTATGGAAATGACCAAAGGGCGGCTCATCGAGTGGTTCGGCAAGCGTAACTTACTTCACCGAGTGACCCTTCGCAGCACATTTTTAGCGGCTATAAATACATTTTTGAACATTTAGTTTAGCATCTTAGCTCATATATTTTTAGTCTGTTATTGAGTTTTGAACTGGTGAGACAGTTTTCTCTAGTTTTTCCTAAGCTTTGATTGAGAAATTGGAAGTGGGTCTTTGAGATTCTTCGAATTGGAGCATTGTAAGGATGAATCTATACTTACCCAGTTGATGGATAATCAATTTGGTAACTGTTTTTACCTTTTTATGATGTTTAGCTAAAACCCCAATTCTTGGGGTGTGATTATGTGATTTTATGGGCTGATTTAGTTTATGGGTATTGCTAATTGTTAGTTTAAATGCTTTTTAGAAGTGAGTTCAATCATTAATTGTGGTTTCATTTAAGAATTGTAGTTGCAAATGCAGTTCTACCCTCGTGTTTTTGGCTTGATCGAGAGAGAGGTTTGAAGTTTAAACTTATTGATTGATGGTTTGTGGGTATTGGGTTGACCTGGGTTCAACTCGAGAGAGTGAATCCTAAACCCAATCCCACACATTCAGCTCGAAAAAGTGAATGTACTAAGGTGTGGGTTGTTCTTATTTTGCATGCTTGTTGATGTTCGAGAGAAATCAACTTGATTTGGGGTAAATTGTTAGAGAGAAAGTATATCTCTTCTATAGCCTAGGTTACTACTAATATCTAGCTATTTTCTAATAGTTGCAATTACCCGTTTGTTTATATTAGCCTATAATCGAATCACATCCCAAGAACCCGTTTCATTATTGTTATTTCGTATTGTTTACCATTGTTTTTAGTTGATAATTTCAAACTAAAACCCCCCATTTGACATTTGTGTCACCCTCTGATTTGATTGATGTCTTTATTCGATAATTTTTTTTTCCTATGATTGATTTGATCATGCTCATACTTCTCAATTGAATCTGAAACATGTACCGCTCCCTGTGGGATTTGAACCCAACTCATTTAGTTGGGTTTTATACCTATCAACGACCGTTGACTCTAAGAATTGGATGAAGTGTCTTTGATAACGTTACATTAATAATATTATGCCCTCTCGAACCAAGAAGTGACACTTCTCCCAGTTTAGCACCAAGTTGGTGTCTTCACATCTAGCAAGTACTCTATCAAGATTCTAGAGACATACCTCAAAAGACTTCCCAAAGACTGAGATATCATCCATGAACACATCTACAAAGTCCTCCACCATATCGTGAAAAATGGCCATCATGCACCTTTAAAAAGTCGTTGGCGCATTGGAAAGTACAAATAACATGTGTTTGAAAGCATATGTACCACAAGGACAAGTGAATGTGGTCTTTTCCTGATTCTCGGGTGCAATCAAAATCTGATTATATTCGGAATACCCATCTAAGAAACAATAGTACTCCTGCCCATCTAGTCGGTCAAGCATCTGATCAATGAAGGGAACATGATAGTGATCTTTTCATGTAGCTTCAATAAGCTTCCGGTAATCCATGAAAATTCTCCATCCGGTTACTGTTCTAGTGGGAATTAACTCATTTTTCTTGTTCTTCACCACTGTCATACCTACCTTTGGGACACACTGCACATGACTTACCCACTTGCTATTAGAAATTGGGTAAACGATTCCAACATCTAACCACTTTATTACTTCCTTTCTCACCACTTCTTTCATCAAGGGATTCAATCTATGTTGATGTTGTGCACTCGGTTTGTGATCCTCCTTCATATAGATTTTGTTCATACATAATGCTGGACTAATCCCATGAATATCTGCCATCTGCCATCCAATACCTTTCTTTCTCCTCTTTACGACTCTCAATGTCGCTTAAATTTAAATTTCAGACAATTCTGCAGAAAGTATTACGGGTAAGGTTTCATTAGTACCCAAATACGCATACCTTAGGTGAGCAGATATAGATTTCAATTCCAACTTAGGAGCTTCTTTGATTGAGGGTTTGGGTGGAGGCCTTAATTCGCGATTCAATGACTGTACTCTACTTCAGTTTGATCCCATGGATGCCATATTCAAACAAGTCGTTATCTCTTGGGCTTCAGTATCTCCATCTCTGTCATGTCCCACTAGGACTCTTTCTAATGGATCCCCGGACGCAATGAGTTGCGATTCTACTGCGAGATCTACTACCATAATAGCCGACAACTCTTCATAGATAGAAGGAAATTTCAAGGCGCGGTAGACATCAAATACTTCAACCTTATCGTGTGCCCTCATAGTCAACTGCCCAGCTGCTACACCAATCTATGCCCACCCCATAGCCAAGAACGGATACCCCAAAATTTATTGAACTTCAAGATCAGGCTCAAAGTTTAAGACCACAAAATCCACCGAAAAGATCAATAAACCTACTTGTACTAACACATCTTCTACTACTCCCTCTGGCCTAGAGATGGACCTATAAACGAGTTGGAGAATCACAGTGGTTGGTTTTGGATTGCCCAACTGTCACGACTCGGGATCACCCCTAGTCGTAACCGGCGTACTCGACCTCGAAGAGGTCTAATACAAGCCTCTTAGCATTCATTCATCGCATAGACACTAAAACCATAAGGAATTAAAAACTTTCTTTAACAAGAAACCATTTCATAATAAAAAAAAACAATAGCAAGCGGAAGACTTTCTAGACTTTATACATGATGTCTCAAAACCATCTAATACTTTAGAATATAAAATTTGGGACTAATCCCATACACAACTAAAAAGATACTAAAAAGACATAAAAGAACATATGGGGTATTGTCCTCGAATATATGAGGACTCACCAAGTCTTCATCTTCAACACTTAGAAACCTATTAAATAGCCATGACATGTCATCATCTCCAAATCCCTACACTTTAGTCCAAAAAGGGAAAGAAAGGGGTTAGCACAATTAAGTACCAAGTATGGAGACCATGCAAAAACATGCCAAAAAGGACATTTTCAAGGAAGTAAATGCTTTCATATCATTTGATAAAACCTTTCCTTTACAAGTATAAGAGACATAATACAAGTCAACATTAACATATAAGACCATAGCCAACCATACATATACTCAACATATGTCCATATACAACCCATGCTTAACTTTAAAAGAACACATGTCATTTCATTACCATAGGACCTCTACCTAATATAATCTTAAGACACACTTGAGTGAGACAAGAAGTGACCGCCCATACAACCTCTTCAAGCACACTTAAGTGTTCCCCAAGATTACCTTAGATAAGGACATTTCCTTCACAACCTAACATCAATAGACCAACATTCTTTAAGAAACCATTTTGGAGACATTCATGTATTTAGAGGACTTTCATACATTAGCCATTAAGGCTTAGGGAACTCACTTTAGCATCTTCAAAGCCTACTCGTGCCATGTGTAGATAGCATCCCATACTACTACCTACACGTTGTAGAACCTATCCAATAACTAGAGTGCACATCCCACATGATGGGAATAGGCATTAACCGACATAGACCATGCGAGCTAGACATGGAATCCGGTGTCATAAAACCCTACACCGTGAAAGGTGTTCTACTTGCCAAGGGTAGAACTAGAACACATCCCATGTAGGCACATGGTTTAGGGGATATCCAAAGATGTTCATTGTACTCTTGCCTCATACTCGGGAGAGCTACCATCTTAACCATATCCACTCGGTTCTTAGCCTTAGTTCCCATGGAGTAATTTCATTCACATGTATGTGCTAGAGAGGGCACCATCATTAGGTCTACCGACCCATAGCACATCTACCAAGAAGGGCACCCCAAGGATCTACCGATCAAGGTTCATTAAGGATAGCTCATTAAATCCCCCTGGAAGGGTGCCTTAGGCCTACCGATTTTTCATTAAGGGTGCCTTAAGCCTACCGGTCCAAGGTTCATCATTTCACACATGAGAAGGGCTACCACCATTAGGTCTACCGATTTCATGGTTTTACATTTACTTAGGAAAGCTAGACTTATGAAAGGGCACCATTTCTTAGTTTTGCCGATTCAAGTCTTGGCCTAGAATTCCTCTTTTAGCATTTATAGAAAGGGCACCATTTCTTAGTTCTGCCCACTTCACACATTTATGCATTCAAGACTTTAAGTAACAAGGAGGGACACTTTAGTCTACCAACCAAGTCACAACATTTTCATTTAAGGATACTTCATAATCCAACATCATTTCATATATACATCATGAGAAGTCATACTTTAACTCACAATGCTATCCACTTTACATAGGATCATCACAAGATCACATAAAACTCATTCACATCATAGCTTCACATATAGCTTCACATAAAACTCATTCACATCATACCTTCACATACAGCTTCACATAAAACTCATTCACATCATACCTTCACATATAGCTTCATATAGGACTTTACATATAGCCTCATATGTGTATAATAATACAACAATATAATAACATTTATATAATGCCCTTCATGGCCTCAATTCACAATAATACAACAAATAACCACCTCCACCAAAGGTGGATCAACCCAATCAATACCAATTAGATCAATACTAAGAGATTAAGTCATCTTACCATTCTCCAAAGCCATAACCAACATTACTCAATTCCCTACTAATTCAACATAATTCATAAAGTAGGTCAACTTACCATCCTTTCCAAGACACCTTCACCATTCTCATGATCAAACAATTCACAATAGAAAGCATAGGTAATCATGGTATTCAACTATACCGTTTAAGCTAAGCATAAGCCCATAATCAACATGAAGACAAATTCACAATTTTTTTGCCCATTCAAGGCCAACATCCCACATCCTTCAATTCAATAAATACTCCTAACAATTCACATATATAATACCATATATGAACAGCCCATACCATACTAAACACAAATTTTATAATCATCTACTCAAAATCAATACACCCACTTTATGGTGAAATTTAGAGAATTTGAGAAAACATGGGTTCATGGAGATATCTTTCTAAACACCATTAATAATCATTAATAACAATGTAAGTCATCATTTAAAACCCTTTTTATGCAAGAACCCATGCTAGAATCGAAATTAGGACTTTACGATTTTTTGAAGAACTTTGAAAATACTTTGAATTAGCTCTTTGATTGAAAAGGGATCAAAGATAAAGAGTCCCCATACCTTAATTTTGAGAAAGCCCACGAAAATTGATGAAAGAAGCCTCCAATTGAAACCCTAGTTCTTCACCCTTCTTCTTCCTTGAACTTGAAAGAAATATATGAAAGGAGATGGGTTTCTTTTTAATTCTAAGAGGAGTGACTTAAATGAAAGGAATTAAGTCATTAAAAGGTCTTATAGTTGCTAGGAAAAGAATAAAATAGCATAGGGTCAATTTTGGAAAAGGACTAAGGACCCATAAAGTCTTAACTTAAAAATTCTGCCCTTTCCCGTCTAAACTCGTCCTTTTGGACAGTGCTTCACTATTTCGGGCATAACTGTTTACTCCAAGGTCGGAATTGGGCAAACTCGGTGGCGTTGGAAAGAGGACTCAAAGACCTTTAATTGGATAGGTAAAGGTTCACCTAATTCATTTTGAGCTAAAATATATGACCATTTAAAGTTGACCCTTACAACTCACTAGTTCAAATGACTAGTTTCCGGACGTCACGGTCATTTCTCATCATTTTAATCAAGTTCTCAACTCCAAACTCACATGTGAGGCTCTAGTTTCACTAGTTCATTTTTAGGGTCATTACACCAACCCAACTTTCTTATATAATGATGCATACATGATATTATTGCTTGCACCCAAATCACATAACCCCCGGGCATGAACACTTTGTCCAATTGTAATTTTCACCGTGAAACTACTCGGATCCTTTAACTTCTTTGGTAGTATATTCTGAATTATAGAACTGCACTCTTCAGTAAGTGCTACCATTTCATACTCCGTGAGCCTCCTCTTGTTAGCCACTATATCCTTCATAAACTTAGCATACTTTGGAATTCCCTGCAAAAAATATCAACCAAAGGCAAGTTAATGTGAACCTGTTTAAGGAGAGAGAAATTTACCGAAGCATTCATCTTCATTCTGCTTTCGAAGGTTTTGTGGAAACGGAGGGGGTGGTTTCATTTGAGGAATAGACTTCTCAACATTGGAGTTCTTTACCACCTCTTCTGCTTTATTTTCTTTGTTAACTACCTCAGTATCTCTCTTCTTTGGAGCTAGTTCCTCTAGTTGTAACCCACTTCTAGTACTCACCACATTCAGTTGCTTAGGGTTGGGTTCAGTGTCACTGGGCAAACCTCCTTGAGGACGCAAGTTCAGTGCATTAGCTACTTGCGCGACTTGTTTTTCTAAACTCAATTGGGACATTTGGATGTTTCTTATGTTCCCATCCTGCTTATCTATCCTAGCATTTATCCTCGTACCAATTTCGGACATTAGCTTTTAGAGTAACTCTTTATTAGTCATCCCCTCTTTTGGTGCACTAAGATTTATGCCCTATCTAGGATTATGATATTGCTGCCCCATTCCTTATGATCGGTATTGATTAGACTCCGCTTGGCTTTGGTTTTCACCCCATGAGAAGTTAGGATGGTTCCTACAACTAGCATTATATGTATTTCCAAAAAATTTCTGACCTCCACCTCTTTGAGCATTTCCCACATAGTTTACGGAATCCAAATTTGCCTCACAAAGTTCAGTTTCATGTGCTCCACTGCCACAAACTCCACACCAACTTGCTGCCTGATGTACAACATTCACCAGTGCTTGGTTTAGTGCAATTTGTTTGAACTGCATGGTTATGTTGTGGTTCATTGCATGCATTTTTGCGTTTATTGCGGTAGCTTGATCAACATGTAAAATTCTTGCCGCTCTATGGGTTATGGTTCTTGGCATTTCTTCTTCATATACGGGGTTTCCTTCTGAGAGACTATCTAGGAGGTCGAATAGCTCCTTATGGGTTTTTGCAAATGCTTGTCCACTTGCTGCACTATTAAGAAGTAGTCGTGCGTTATAATCCAAACCCTCTAAGAAAGTGTGAGCAAGTACCTCATTAGCTTGGTAGTGATGCAGACATGCATTTAACAATTGTTTGAATCGAGCCCATGCTTGGTACATATCCTCCCCATTTTTCTTCTTGAAGCTCAATATTTCACTCTTTAACCGTGCAGTTTTGCCTGATGGAAAGAACTGATTCAAGAACTTCTTTTCTAGATAATCTCATGTAGTGATGGAATTTGGTGGCTCTGAATCTAACCACTACCTCGCGGCTCCTAATAATGAATGTCGAAACAACGTCAACCTCACATAGTTTGATGAAACACCATTCAGGATGTATGTATCACTTATCTCCATAAAGTTTTGGATGTGGATTTGAGGATCCTCGTGAGGGATGCCGGTGAATAGTCCCATCAGTGGATGAGCTACACCATGTTCCATTTCAGTTCAAATGTGCCACCCGTTGGTGGTTTCCTTATACTAGACGCCACATTGGCTGTGAGTGGTACTGCCACATCACGAACTGGTCTCGCTGGTATAACTAGGGGTGCCTCAGGTTTTTGGTTATTCATGTTTTCCACTCGGTCACCCTCCACATTTTCCGGGAGTCCCAACCCCAATACTTTCTGGCGTCCTTGGTTTGCCATTTTTCTACGTAGGTGTAAAGCTCTTTCAGGATCGTCGTCTGGTTCAACAAGTTCCCTTTTCCGAGGAAGACTTGAGAATCAAGTGCCTGCAATACACAAGATCTAAGATTAATTTATTAACACTTAAACAATCTAATTGTAGACTTAAGAAAATCAAATATATATCAATTTCTAACTCCCCGACAACAACGCCAAAAACTTGTTGCTCCCAAATATACACGTAAGTGTACGCAGTCGCTCAAGTAATATCGTTTCTTTAGAAACGAGTTTTTGTTCCCAAGGGGCTTATGATCAACTTATTCTTAGTAACTCAACTCCACAATTCAACAAAAGTAACCTTATAAAAGAGTTTGATGGTTGTTAATTACTACTACGATCTATGCAATAAATAAAAGTAAATAGTGTGAACGACTTCAAAGTGATGTTTCAAGCAAGTAAAAGAAAATTCCAGGGCTGTAGTATGCATTGGGCTTCATGTATCATATCTCAGGCAATGAACTAATTTTGTTTATCAAGTTACTGATTTACAAGGTTAATTATATGAGTAGGGTCTCTTGACCTCTAGTCACCTACTCCAATTAGCTGTCTAACTATATCGTTGAGCGGAGTTAGGCAACCCTAATTGGCGAGCATTTATATTTCATCCTCTTTCTTAACCAAGCTAGGTGTTCATCCAGGTGTCACTCCTAAACACAAATCAACTCAATATACGATCAAGCCTTTTATATTCTTTGGTCCATCTACCTTTTCCTCTCTCAATTTTAAGAATAGACAAGAGATTTATTTCTATGGTGATCAAACATGAAATACTAAATCAAGAATATAAAAGTAACTTAAATGATAACCAAGAATTAATTCAAAGCCTTCAATATGTAACAATCAATTCGTAGCTACAGCCCAGAACTAGGGCGTTTAGCCACTCATAATATTCAAAAGCCAAAAAATATAATTGTTCATGCGATTTCCAAAATAAAGAAGAGTTAGAAAATCTAAACCTACTACAAAAGTTGAATATTGCTCTTGCACACCAAAATAAAATCGAACTGCTACAAAATATCCCTGGGGTCTATGTATAGAAGTTAGGAAAACTAGAGTCTAAATCTAATTCAACAAGGAATCCTTTTTTTTTTATCAATTTTTGCTGGACATTTCGTAACTGGGCTGGGGCACCGCGCTAGACAGTGCGCCAGGCAACCCCTGTTGTCGTTCCCCCTATGGCGCGCCGCGCCAGACAGTGTGCTTGACAAACACTTTAGTAGTTTGGCCTTTGGCGCCTCGCTCCAGGCAGTGCGCCTGGGGAGGTCGTCTGTAGTTCCTGCCTTTGCTCCCTGCGCTAGGCAGTACACCATGCCACATTTCGCTTTAGTTTCTTTTCTTGCTTTCTTGCTTCTTCTTTTCTCAATTCGACTCTGTTTTCCTTGAAAATTCCTGCAAAACCTAATCATGCATTTTAGTGCACAATCATCGCAAGTTAAACAAAACAACATCAATAGTCTCAAGATTATTCTTAAATTCACTCTCAACATGGGAAATTATTAGCAACTTTGGCATATAAATATGCCTAAGATCACAACCCATTTAGATAGATGTCCTTGCGAGATCTGATAAGTACTTCCAGCAGCAACACTACGATGCCATTTTATAATTTGCTACTGAGTTAAAAGACAGAAACAGAGAGAAAGAGGGGTACAATATGTAGTATGTAGCAAGAAAAATGAATGTGCCACTATAAAATGTAAAATATGGCCTCATATTACAATTCAATCACTTAATAGTCTCATATCCTCAGACAATATCACAATTCAATCACTTTATATTTAATACTCAACACAAGTACACAATGTCACAACTCATAACAACAACAAGCCAACAACCACACCAGTCAACACTCAACACAACAACACTTAAATAAACTTCTCAACACAAATATGAAATATCATATTATATAACTGAATAAAAAAACATCACTACAAGCTGCAAGCCTGCAACATTGCAAAAGTCAAAATGTAGCACAACTTAAAATTGTCTAACATAAAGTCACTGCCACAACCCACACATGCACATAATTTCAAAAATTCAAAATAGCAGTCGTACAACCTGAAAATTAAGTCCAAACATAGTACTAATAGTTCATGTTCAAGTGAAAAATAATAACTAGTCATTAATATTTGAGAGTTGACGATTCTGGTTCCTATTTTCCAAACAACTCTTAACATGCCTCCTTAAGGAGGCAGTCCCAGTATTGAGCGAATGGTAATAAGTAACACGACCACAATGAATACATTTTATTGTCCACGATCCATCTTTTTTTTCTTCAAGTTTTTCATAGTGATTCCTAACAGGTGATCGAGCATTAGAACCATGAAGTCGAGGCATGATGAAATCTGATTAACAAAGAAACAGAGAAAGTATTAAATATTTTGATGGTTAAAAATGAAAGAGAAGTCAAGATGAACAAGTCAACGATCAAGGCAACCTCCAATTTTACATGTCATCAATGCAAATTTCTTTTTCAAGTTTAATCAAATCTAAAGAGAAATACGATAACAAGTCAAGTCTCCAGGCTAAAACAATAAAAGTATTAAATAAACTATTCACAATTTTACATCAATAAGGTTATTTTCTTACCTTCTTCAAGTTGTTCAAGAAAATCTAAATCTTCCTCAATACTTATGGGTTGTGGCTCACTCCGAAGTCAATCTTGAAGGCACACTAGAGCTTGTATTAATTTAGGAGTTAATGAACTCCTAAATGAATCAAGTATGTGCCCTCCGGTACTAAAAGCACATTCAGACGCCACACTTGAAATAGGAATAGCCAATACATCTCAAGCCATCTCAAAAAGAGATGAAAATCGAGGTGAGTTAACTTTCCACCAAAGAAATACATCAAAATCTTATTTTCCAATTTCAGTTTCTTCATCAAGATATTTAACTAATTCTAACTTTGAACTTGCTCCTTCATTTTCAGATGTATGCTTATGTAATTCCTCAAAAACATTTCCAAATTCTCCTATCGATACAGACCTTGAATCAGTAGTATCCACCTCATTTGAAGAATATTGTCCACTTTTATCATTTGAATTAGGCTTTGTATACTCATTAAACAAATATTCCATGTACGTTCGCACACCAATTTCTAAAGCATCCCCTTTTTCTCTAAACATCTTCTTAAGTGCAAAGCCAAGAGTGCTAAATTTGTGACGAGGATCTGAAACACATGGTATGAAAAACATCTTATTCATTTTTTCAGTATCACCCCAATATTTTTCAAATTTCTTCTTCATATGTTCTTCCTTTTAGCCAAAACATGATCTTCATTTGATACCAATTGGTTCAAGTAAACACCAACTTGACAAATTTCAAGAAATGAAGATTTGATGTAACATATCGTGATCCAGATATTTTCAAAGTAAGATTAAAAAACATTTCAAGAATTTTTGTAATTCTCTTTACGCTCTCCCAATCACTACTCAAAAGTGTACCAGTAAAAATTTTATCCACAATATCAAAAAATTAAGATGTAGCGCCAAGCCAATATCACGATCGGCGTACTCTACAATTTCACTTTTATATTCAATAACCCTTCTCAACATCATGTAGGTGGAATTCCACCTTGTAGGAACATCCAAGCATAAAGACTTTTTAGCAAGATTTCATCTTCACAACATTCTTGAAACTTTTTCCACCTAGCAGGAGATTGCTTGATGTATCTCACTGCTTGTCTAACTCATTCAATAGACACATTTGCTTCTTTTGTACCGTCTTGAACAATAAGATTTACAATATGAGCCATACACCTTATATGAAGGTGACTACCACCCATTAGGTTGGTTGATGAGTCCTAGATTTTGACTCATTTAAGGCTTAATTTTCATAGTTTATTATCCTCAAATGCCTAAAATATGCTCTAAACTGATGTTAAAGTGTTAATTTGCAGCAATGAAGGGAAATGAGCAAGGCAAGTACATTACCGGGAAAAAAGGAGCTAAACAGATGAAAAAGGCTGAAGATGACAAAAGCTGAGAATCGCCAATACCACTCAGTGACTCGCCAAGTGGTACTTCCGCCCGCCTAAAGATTTGGACTACCAGCAATGGGGAGAAGCCAACTTGGCGATGGATTTGGACCTTCGACGAATCGCCGACGGGATCGGCGATACATACTGGATAGCCTAAAGTTACAAAACCTTGAGGATAAAAATCCAAAGCAGACCGGTGATGGAAAGGAGCGATTGGCACGTCGCCGACCTAGTCGGCGATGCTGGACTTACTTCGCCCAATGCTCCTTGCAGCCAAAATTTGAGAAAATATAAATTGAATTATAAAAAGAGTTCAAAGGGGTGGTGGTTTTTATTATTAAATTCCAGTTTTAGTTTTCTTCCATTTTTGGAGAGTTTTCTTAGTACTTTCCATGGGAGAACAACTTTGAAGGGGTTTTTCAAATAGATTCGGAGTGGATCTCTGATTTTTAGCATTTTTAGATCATTTTAAAGACTTGGATTGCAATATCCAGATCATGGAGAATGTTTTTGGTATTAATTTCTATCTTTTTATGATATTTGGCTAAAATCCCAATTTTTGGGGTGTGATCACATGATTATTTGCTTAATTAGCTTATGGGTATTGTTTTTTAATGATTTAAATAATGTTTTAATGTGGATTTGATCGATAGCTGAGTAGTAATTTATGAATTGTAGGTTCAAATACAATTTTAGCTTAGTGTTTTAGGCTTGCTCGAGAGAGAGGTTCTAAAACCAAGGTTATCGATTGATGATTGTAGTGTGTGGGTTGTTATGGGTTTAGCTCGAGAGAGTGAATCTTAACTCATTCCTATGTATCTAGCTCGAGAGAGTAGATAAATTAAGGTTTAGGGATGTTTTGTACTTTCAAGTTTGTCGAGGTTCGAGAGAACTCGCCTGAATCGTAATAGTTGTTTGAGATAAAACTATTGCACCTATAGTCTAGCCTACCTATAGTGATTCAACACTTTATTATTAAGCTCTAATTACCTGCATAGTGAAATTAGATTATAATCGATCACATCCCGAGAATTTCCTCCTACTTGTCTAATCCCTTGTTTTAGTGATTATTGTAGTTTTTAATTGATATCTTAAACCCCCCTACCTGACATTTGTTGTCCGACCTTTGACTTATTTTGTTTGATTTTGACAATCTCTACTTCTATAACCGATTAGAATCACACATTTACTTCCTAATAGAATTCGATATGATATCGCTCCCTGTGGGTTTGACCCCAACCTTTCGTTGGGTTATATACTAGATTACAATTGTCTACACTTAGAATTGGATGAGGTGTATTTTAGACGTTAATCAAAATGGCACCGCTGCTGGGGAGTGGTGTTATTGAATTCTCTTTTTAAAGTGGGTTTATGATTTTATTGTGTTATAGTTGAACCCATTTACTATTTGTTGTTGTTTGTTATCTTTTTGCACATATGACGAAATGAGTGTCAACGGAAGCAATGCATTGGCCAATACCAAAAATATAGCTTGAATTGGTATCTCCTTCGTGCCACGACGTTAAATAAGGCATTTCTTGGGAGGCAACCCAAGTTTTTGATGTTTTTAATACTGCTTTTGAATAACGGGTGTTGATTGTGCAAGTTGGAAAGTTGAAAGTGTAGGAAAATAAGCAGTAGGCGATCCAAAAGACCAGTCGGCAACTCGTTGAATAGGTCGGCGAGCCCGACTTGGACCACCTTTTGTACCACCCAAATTGCTGGGAATTCTGTAAAACTCGGTGAGCTAAAGGGAGACTCGGCATATCGCCGAGTGGGTTGGCGATCGTTACTAACGTCACCGACCAGCGCGCGAACTGAATAGTTTTAAAAGACCAAACCGTTTTGAAATTTAAAAATCTCTTCATTTTCATACTTTTCAATTTCCGTACTCTCACAACCGCTTATATTGTTGATTCCGCATTATTGTTCTCACTTTATTTGAGATATTGTGCTCGAGGTGGATTTAAGGATTACATTGCTTCCTAGCTTTTCAAATTTTCGGCATAAAATGTTGGTTTTTCGATCCCCGTTAAAAAAATAATTATTTTAATCAAATGCCTGGTCGTTTTGTGGTGTTTGTTTGTTTGCATTTGAGGACAACTGCTATTTTTGTTGGCGGGGTAAGGTATTTGTATACCCACCTCTATTGGGCTGTTTTTGTGCATATTGTTGTTTTTGGGTTTTGTGAATGTTAGATCTGATTTTTGGTTTACATATCTATATCTTGGTTTCTGATCCATATTGGTCTATTGTTTTGAATTGAAAATGGTTTTGAATCAACTTTAAAAATTGCCACCTCTTGTCGGTGAATGTGGTTGTTGGTTGTTCTCTTGAAATTTCGAGTGTCGATTTTGATCAATATCGATGACTTGAATAGTGCTCTTGTTTGAACGACATGTGTGTGCAATTCCAATAAGGCGAATTGAGTTGCATAATTTATATGTGAACTCATTGCATCCTATTGTGACTATGGAATTTGTTGAGTGGAACTCTTGTGATAACCATTGCACGTTTGCAAAAATGGTTGTCTTGTTTTGATAATTGTGTTGGATGCCATGTGTGGTGAGATTGACTTGTAATGCATGCTTGGTTATACCTAGAACTTGCCCATTTGGTCCGATTGGCTAATGTGAGTGAATGATAGAGATGATCTTAGGCACAATTTGTGGAGAGTGAATTTCCATTATACCTCTTTGTGACCACCTTGTGAGAGTGTGAACCTAGCTTGGCACAATTTGAGCCTATCCTTCTCTTTGAAAGAACCTTGAACACAAATGACCCCTTTTTTTCCCACCTGTAATCTTCATGAGGCATTGGTTGTTATAAGTAGCCAACTTAGGCCAAAAGCCTAAGTTGGGGGTGTGGTGAAAAAGGAGGTATATCAATAAGTTTGAGAAATTCCCCCCTTTGAAAGATCTCGTTGAATAAGATGGAACCCCTCCATATAAAAAAAAAGATAGAGAAGAAGAAAGAAAGATGAAAAAGATTGAAAAAGAGAAATATTATTGAAATAAAGTGTGTGATATGAGCAAAAGAAGTGGGGTATCCAATAAGTTGTTCTTAAAAGAATAGGGTGTGGATTTTGAGAATCTAAACGTGTTGTAGAGAAGGTGAAAGAATGAAATGCAGGCAATGCTTCATAAAGAAAAAAGTCACTAAGCCTAAATGATCGTACCATTACCCTCAGCCCCGTTACAAGTCTTAAAAGACCTCTGTGATCTTGAATGATCTTATCATCCCGTTGATTGGAAAATACGGGCAAGCCTATGGGAAAAGATCATGCATGTGTTTGTTTTTGAGAGAGTGGGAGTTGTTTTTAATTCCGAATTCTTTAAGTTGATGAACTTTGTGTGAGCATGAAATCATTTTTTATGTGAGGGCATTCAAATGCTTTTGTTGAGCTTGAACTTGTATTTGAAGCAAGCATTGTGAATTTGAGTCCATTTGATGATGATTAGTCACAATTTCAAACTTAAAGTGCACAATTGAACATTGCATGTGTAGTTTGAACCTCTTGTGTGCATGTATGTTGAGTCTTGAGTAGCACTATTTGTAGACATCCTTGTTGGACTAATTGATCTTGAGTTTTACTTGAGGACAAGCAAAAGGTTAAGTTGGGAGTGTTGATGAGTCCTAGATTTTGACTCATTTAGAGATTGGTTTTCATAGTTTATTGTCCTCAAATGCCTAATATGTGCTCTAAATTGATGTTAAAGTGTTGATTTGCAGAAAAGAAGGCAAATGAGCAAGGCAAGGACATTACCGGGAAAAAAAGAGCTAAAAATGAAAAATGCTAAAGACGACAAAATTGAGATTCGCTAAAGCCACTCGATGACTCACTGAGTGGTACTTCAGCCCGCCTAAAGATTCAGTCTGTCAGCCCTGGGAGAAGCCAACTTGGCGATGGATTTGGACCTTCGGCGAATCGCCGACTGGATCGGCGACACATCCTGGATCGCCTAAAGTTATAGATGCTTGAGGATAAAAAGCCAAAGCAGACCATTGATGGAAAGGAGCGATTGACACGTCACCGACCTGGTCGGCGATGCTGGACTTACTTCACCTAATGGTCCTTCCAGCCAAAATTTGAGAAACTATAAATTGAATTCTGAAAAGAGTTCAAAGGAGTGCTGGTTTTTATTATTGAAGTCCAGTTTTAGTTTTCTTCCATTTTTGGAGAGTTTTGTTTAGTATTTTCCATGGGAGAACAACTTTGAAAGGTTTCTCAAGTAGATTTAAAGTGGGTCTTTGATTTTTAGCACTTTGGAACATTTTAAAGACTTGGATTGCAATACCCAGATCATGGAGAATGCTTTTGGTATTAATATCTATCTTTTTATGATGCTTGGCTAAAACCCCAATTTTTGGGGTGTGATCATGTGATTATTTGCTTAATTAGCTTATGGGTATTGTTTTCTAATGATTTAAATGTTGTTTTAATGTTGGTTTGATCGATAGCTGAGTAATAATTTATGAATTGTAGTTGCTATTACAATTTTAACTTAGTGTTTTGGGCTTGCTCGAGAGAGAGGTTCTAAAACCAAGGTTATCGATTGATGATTGTAGTGTGTAGGTTGTTATGGGTTCAGCTCGAGAGAGTGAATCTTAACTCATTCCTACCTATCTAGCTCGAGAGAGTAGATAAATGAAGGTTTTGGGTTGTTTTGTAGTGTCAAGCTTGTCGAGGTTTCGAGAAAACTCGCCTGAACCGTAATAGTTGTTTGAGAGAAAACTATTGCACTTATAGTCTAGCCTACCCATAGTGATTCAACACTTTATTATTAAGCTCCAATTACCCATATAATGAAATTAGCTTATAATCGATCACATCTCGAGAATTCCTTCCTACTTGTCTAATCTCCTGTTTTAGTGATTATTGTAATTGTTAACTGATATCTTAAAACCCCCCATCTGACATTCGTTGTCAAACCTGTGACTTATTTTGTTTGATTTTGACAATGTCTACTTCTATAATCGATTAGAATTCCATCTTGACTTCCTAATATAATTCGACACGGTACCTCTCCCTATGGGTTCGACCCCAACCTTTCGTTGGGTTATATACTAGATTACGATCGTCTACACCTAGAATTGGATGAGATGTATTTGAGACGTTAATCATTGGTCCCCCATTTAGTTAATTGCTTAGACAACTCAGTTATTGCCACACTATTTGAACCAACATTATCAACTGTAACAGTGAAAATTTGATGCAATCCCCACTCATGTAAGTACTTACTAATAGATTTTCCAAGATTTTCACCTCTATGACTAGAGATTGGACAAAAGTTGATAATTATTTAATGCAAAGTCCATTTTTTTTTATCAATCCAATGAACAGTAATGACCATAATTGATTCTTTGTATGGAAGTCCAAGTATCATTGGTTGAAGACACCCTCTGTTGTGTTTCCTTATAAACAACCATCAACTTATGTTTTTCTCATCAAAAAGATCAAAACAATCATGAGTCACAGTGGTACGAGAAGGAATGTCGAAACAAGGTTGTGCTACTTTCATAAATTGTTTTAAACCTTCTTTTTCAACAAATCTGAAAGGAAGTTCATCAAGAATTACCATACGACACAAGACCTTCCTACACTTTTGCTGATCAAATTTCCATGGAACAACATCTACATCACCCTTGTTACTCCCTATCATTGGTTGAAATGCTAATCCTGATTGTTTAATATCAATATAATAAGGCATCTTTGGGCATCTGGTTATATGAGTAAGCATTAACATCGTACCATGTTCTTTTGTATCAGCAAAAAACTCTTGGTTACAATAGTTGCAAACACCCTTTTCACTTCCATCATAATCAGTTTTACGAGTAAAATGATCCCATGCAAGAGATATTTTTTTCCTTTCTTTCTTTACTTTGGACTCAACAGTTTGACTTTGACCTATTGCATTTGAATAAGAAGCTTCACTTTCACCAACAACCTTATCAATTATGATATTTCCAGCCATGATACTTTCACCAAAAACTGCGGAAAGATATAAAATAATCATTTATTGAACTATTTTTTATAAGAGGTCGATGAAGTAATGAACTGTTGAAGGAACTAAACAAAGACTAAGTAGTTTTATTAAAGCAAGAACTACAAAGTACACACAAGACAATATACACGTCACACAAAGCAACAAGTAGAACACAACAAAGTACAAACAAATGAGCCAAAGTGCCAAACCAAATGCCAATTCAAATAAAAAATAGTAACGTCGATTCAACTATTTCAACTTTAAGTATATGATTCAGCAATAACTTAGAGCTAAAAATATATCAACTTTTAAACTCATACTTAACAAAAGGAAGACAAAAAGACCTTTCTACTTTATCATTCTTCTTTCTAAATTCACTGTTTGACAAAGAAAAAATAACATTTTTTCTCAAATTTATAGAGAGCTTCCCTGGAAATCAGTTTTGTATTCATAATTAGAGAAACAAAAATCAAATCAAATCCAAAGATGAATACAATCGATCCCCTTATCATATAAAAAACCCACAATATGTAATCACTCAAGAATCGAAGTAACTCATTGAGTAAGACTCAAGGAATCCCAAAAAATCAGCACGATGTAATATGAATCAATAAAATTGTGACTCGTTGAGTTGTCGTCGTTACCTCACGTCCTCGCCTGAGTGATTGGAGCAGTTGTCGGATTGTCGCCTCGCCGGACGTCTAGCAGTGGCACAAAGCTTGCCGCTTTGTATCTTTGGAGTTTGGACTTTGGTGAAACGAAAGAAGCTGCGACTGCCGACGGGTGAGAACTGAAGAGTAAAAAAGTAGTCCTAAAGAGTAAAAAGTAAAAATCCTAAGTTTTAACCGAGAATTGGAAAATAGAAAATTAGGAATAATAATTAAGGGTCTTATCGGGGTATCGGGTAACCGAAATTTTTTCCTTCCCAACCTGAGTGATCTTAGGCGTATTTATGCTCCTAATAACCAATTTATCCCATATATTTAGCTAAGTTTTAAAGCACTTTCGTAATCGTAACTGAGATTTTAGAGTCTTTTGATGTCGTTTCCTCTAACCAATATGATTAGATGTTTTAGGTGAAAAACAAAGAAGAATGAGCCAAAATAGGGCACCTGGACAGAGGTTGTAATATAGAAGACGAAGTTGCGGAGGAGAATGACAAAGAAGCTGGAAAATACACTAAGAGGGAGCAGCTCCGCGTCGCGGAGTTGAAACTTACATGCAGAAAATGAATTCCACTTAACAGTGGAGTGCGCGTTAGGAGCGCATCGCGGAGGAGATCTTTTTCTGCATAAATTTAAGTGAGGGAACAGGTCTGCGTCACGGACCTGGACACCAGAATTGAGTCACGTGTTTTATTTCAGACTATAAATAGTCTAGTTGTGTTATTTTATCATTATCCAGTTTTAAAAAGACGGGAGAACATCGATTTGGGCAATTTTGCTAACATTTTCTAGGGCTTTTCTTCTACTCCTTCATTTTGGTAAACCCTCTTATGACCCATAAACATTATTTGATGATATTTTGTTCTATGAGTAGCTAAATTCCCTTTTTCTAGAATTGTAGCTACGATTAATGGTATAATAGCATTTGTTTCTAGCATGATGTGGGTTTTCTTGTGATTTATGTTTACATTCTTGTTTAATAATGACTGATCTACATTAAAATAAATTCATCGTCCACTCTTGAATTCGGAAGATAAATAGAGGGATAGACCAAAGAATGTGAGAAGCGTGTTCATTCTATAGTAAAGTTAGAGTGTTTCGTATATAGGATAGTCTTATACCTATATACTGCGCTTGATTAATATGCAAATGATAGCTTAATGCTCCGCCATTGGTTCATGTCTATCCCTGCTCAACGATGTAGTTAGGCTGTCGATGGTGGTAGGCGGTTAGAGGTCGGGAGATCATGATCGTAAAATGAACCTTGCAAATCCATAATGAGGTTAATCTTTCGAATGCTATGATAAATTAATATTATGACAGAAATTGGGTTATGCTACAACCCTGGAATACTTTCCCATTTTGTGAAATTCTCTTGTTTGAAACTATTTGATTGTAGTAATTAATTTTTGAGATTTTTCAACTTAGTAGATATAAACAAATTTCTAAAATTGTTTGTCTCATAAGGAAATATATTTTAGACATAATAAAGTTGTTATTTGTTGATTTGAAGTCCTTTGGGTTCGATAATCCGGCTCGAAAGAGTCGTTGTACTACTTAACTGACCACGTGCACTTGCGTGTATTTTTGGACGCAACACTGAGCCCCCAAACGTTAATCCAATAACATGAATTAGTAAACCGACCCCCAAACCAATAACCTAATATCCCGACCCGTTAGCCCAATAAACCGAAAATCGGTTCGGGTTAATGGTTTGACCCAAATTTTGCGTAGGCCTACTTCTCCTAGTGTAGGGTCGAGCAATAGTTCGTGGTTACTTTTAAGGTTCTTCCTTCCCTTTTAGTGCTTCTTTCCACCATCTTGCCTGATGTTGGTGGTGCTAGCAGCGTTGCTATCTCCCTTGTTAGCCATTCCTTAGTATTAAACTTCGCTCTGATACAATTTTGTCACGACCTTAGACTTCTACTAAGCATACCTGGTGGCATTTGATAACTCACTCACAAATCTTTCACGATCTTGACAACTCAAATAAGCCTTTTAATACTAGATCACCAAGGGAATGAATACTTATGTATTACTCAAGACTTGGAAGATTTACTTTTCTTGCTTGATTGATTTACAAATGAATGCCCCTCTATGTATACTACATAATAAGGGGCTAATATGTAAATAAAAATTGCTACACAAGTCCCTACATATTTTACAAATAAGCCCTCATTCTAGAATTCTCTACTTAGATAGAAGATTCCAAGGACTTTCCATGCAAATTCATGGAATTCTAAGGTCTTCTAAGGAATTCTCCCTATATTTCTAAAATACTCCACCAAGAACTATTGTTCTTCCAATATAAGTCTTCCACATGAACAATCGTATGCCACGTGACGTCTAAGTGACATGATGACGTGGTGGTTCATGACAATGGGCTCTCCAACCACTCTCTATTTCACCCCTATTTTTCATTTATAGAGAGGTTTGGAGAACTACTATTCATACTCTGTATTTCACTTTTTGATTATTTTATTATTATTATTTATACTATGTAATATTTATAATTAACATATTATAAATCGTATAAGATCATCAATTAAATCTCTAATATTTATATAAAAAATTAATGTAAATGTAACACTTTAAAAAATATATTATTTAATATATACTACTTTTATCCAGAATTAATAATATTTCATTTTTAAATTTTTTTTCACTTTAAGTAATATAATTTAAAATATTTATTATTATTCACTATGAAGATGCACAAATTTAAATGATAAGATGAAAATTTTAATTTGACTATACAATACATAACATAATTATTCAAATACAAGAATGCACAAAAATGCTCATTTTTAACTCCGTAATGCACTAATAAAGCATTTACGGGAGCAACGTAACAATCTTGAACGTTGAATATTTATATATAATATTTATGTAGTTGTATTTTATTAATAATTTCACTAATATTTGAATTGTTCATTATTTTTAGTAGAATCATACTTATTATAATTTAAAATGTGATTTCAACTTTAGTGAAAATAATATAAGAAACTTAAGCGGGTGGATGTGGGGTAGGTGCGGGACGGGTGGATGCGGGTGAAAGTGCTTAAGTAGGGCGGGGTGGGTGAGGGTGGGGGGGTGGGTTGAAATTTTGAGGGTGGAGCCAAAATCCTCCCCGCCCCCGCCTCATTGTCACCCGTAATCCTATTTAATGATATTTCACTGAAGGGTATCATATGTAATTTAACAGTAAAGAATGGACCTTTTAGGAAATTGTTGATATGGTCCAAAGAATAAAGCAGAAAAGACAACCTCTTTAAGCAAATTGATCTAGCAAAATACCATCATATCCTTAAACTTTCATCTAATGCCACAAAACTGACATGTTGAAACCTTCTCTTCTAATATACAGAAAAAAAGAAGAACATCAAATGTAATTAATTCAAAACTATAAAAAAAAATGTAATTGTCATGTTTAAAAAAGTGGTATAAAACATTATAGTGCTAGTCTAATATTAATTTTAGTCGTTAAACAAAAATATTAAACAATTAACAAATTAAAAAATTTAAGTTAAAAACATACTCATTTAGTCGTTGAATTTTTTTTGAAATTATGCAGGGCAGAGCTGAGCGAATTTATGCGGTGCAGTGTGGGACGGAATAAAAATAACAAATTATGCTATGCAGGCGGAGTGGGACAAATAGGAATCTTAGAAAATTTTCGTGAATTTGCCCAACAACCATCCTGCCCCGTTTTCCATCCCTAATTCTATTGGGGGTGCGACATAAATTTTCACCCCATGAAAATAACAAGATCATGAATTAAAGTGTCTTGCTTTCTAATTAGCATTTGCAAGTTTAAGATCATTAACATATGTAAGTAGTTTACAAGTAAAAAGTTTCTCAAAGAATCTAGTCTAGACAGTTACATGAGTTTCTAACAGAGTACATAAAACATAAATACACAGGAGATAGACACAACTTCCACTTGAGAACAAAGTAGACTAAAGTTGATGATGAGTAACCTCCAATTTCCACGCTTCAACAACCTACACCAATAAAATGTGTAGCACGAGTAGTATTAGTACACCACATGTACTGAGTGGGCATCATAGGTCGACATGAATTAGATCCACGTAAAAATATAATATAAATTTAAAATAATAAAATTTGGCTCAAGAATTTAATAAGTTGATATAATGATATCAAAATGTCACGACCCAAAAAATGGACGTGATGGCACTCGTCTTATCCCACCAAGACAAGTCAGTCTAAACCTCAACCATTACGATAAAGTGCGGAAATAAACTATAAATAAAAGTTCAATACTTTAATATAATGCAGAAATTCATAATCAACTTAAATATACCCCCAAAACTTGGTTGTCACGTACACAAACCTCTAATGTATTACACTAGAATTGAAAGAAAACATAAGTCTCAAATGATGTTGTCTCTAAAATAGAACGAGATCGTAAATAGGAGTAAGAAGGTCTGTTGCGATGACAAACAACTACCTCACAAATCTCCACAGGAAGTCCTCGAACAAGAAGAGAATAGAAAGTATCACGAAGATCCGGGCTAGTAACCTACAAAAATGTAAAAGCAAAGGGTGAGTACCAAACCACACAATACTCAGCAAGTAAACTTCTAAACACAAGCTAAGGGGATATAATACGGGTACTCCTTACCACCCCAACCAAACCTCCACAACTACAACCTGCATAAAACCATCCCAACCTAAGAGTTCACCATTTACATAGCTCGCAGCTCAACAACAACACTCTAACAATTACATATTCTAAAAAACAAACTCAATATTCATAGATCACAAGTTCCACAGAAAGACACTCACAAGATCAACAATACACAAGATCAAGTTCACTAATGATAAAGATGTGCAATGTAATGAAATGCAATGTCAAGTATAATGATGCATGTCTGACCAAACGATACAGACCCGCTGTCTCTTAGTCCGGGACCTTTAGGGGACATATCTGTCCATGCATCCGTCGTGGCGTGCGACACGACCCTCGATATATAGTATTCATCGCGGTGCGCGACACGTCCCTTGATAATAGAATCCGTTGCGGCATGCTACACGTCCCTCTAAATATAGTATCCGTCGTGGCGCACGACACGTCCCTCGATATGGTACATCCTCTTTAATTTCTTATTATTTCTCAATTCACATAACACTTGTCACAACCATGTCTTAGAACAATGCAAATGACATGTTCACACAAATAATGAGGAGATGACCATTTTCATAATATTGCACAATTCACAACAACACAATCGTGATACAACAACAACAATGAGTCAATAAGCCTTTCAAAACCATTCTCAACACATCACACACCAATAATTAATCACATAGCCTTTTATTACCCATTTTTCATCATTAGAATTATTCAATATGGACAAGTCAACCCATCACCAAGTCCCATTAGTCCGCAACACATAACACAAGGAAATACACGATTCTATACACTTAACAAGGGTTTAGAAATCCACTTGCCTCAAATAGTCGAACAATCACTCCGGAACTTGAGCCTTCCCCTTTTGTTGGACTTCCAAATCAATGCAATCTATTCAAATAAGTAATCACAATAAGTTTTCGAAACTAACAACACCCATTTTACTATATTTCTAGCATAAACCCATAAAAATTCAACCAAATCTATAATCAAGTTCCTAAGTTTCAAGCCTAGGGTTAAGTTTCAATTTCTCCAATATCATAACTCTAATGATATTTATACATTACAATACACCTAATATTTAATTACATATCTCAATATAACAAAACTTAAACTATAATGTGATAATAATAACAAAATTTCGTATCCAAAATCAAGGACATACCCCGTAATCCCTACTGTGAAATAATATAAAGAACCTTAACCTAGTTATCACTTTCATTCTTTTATAATGATTTGCTCCTAATTGGGTAATTGTTACCCAATGATTGGCTATCAAAGCCTAGCCACCAAGTCAACACTACAATATTTACTCAATTTTTAAAACAAAGAAATCAAACTGTTTTTCTTACTTTCTATTCCACCGCACAAAATAATAATAATAATAATAATAATAATAATAATAATAACAACATGACTTCTAACTTCTATATATTCAAACCAAATATAAATTAGACCCTTTTCATGCAAATGGAACAGAATCTTCTTTAACATTCTGATGAGAGCAAATTGAATAAGACATTAAATTATAAAACTGACACATGGCATATCATCATTATACATAGATTGTTTGTCCCCCATTAAATTAGAAAATATATAAATCTACCGTAGTGGACAAATTCTAAAATTAAGCAATTCAATTCTGAGTATACTAATAATATTCCGAATACAAAGATTTGGGCAAGGTTACATTACCTCATGCAATCGGTTGGCTTTTGGTTGTTGCCGAAACTATTCTTGTCAATTATTATAATTAGCTCCTCTTCGAGAATTTGAGCCAAAAATATGCTTGTACGGCGACTAAATTATATTAAACCATATTAACTTAATTTTTATACACGGGTCAAGTAGAATAGGGTATTAAATAAATTATGGATTTGACCCATTAACTAATTACTAATATTAAATATTTAAAATTTACTCGCTAATTAAATAACCGTAGTTGAACGAGTAATTCAAAATTCCCATTAAGAATTTACGGAAAGGGGTCCTTTATGAAAGAGAGAGGACTAGTTCTCAAAATTGCCTAATGGGTCATTACATTATCCACCACTAAAAACCACGTTCGTCCACTACAAGAAAACTGTGAATTACATTAGAATTTTTCCTAGGAAAAATTTTCGCAACTATTTCATGCAAATTTTCTAGCAAAAGTTTTAAATTCCTAAATATTAGAATTATTACCTACGAAATGTATATTCCCAACTAATTCCACATGTAAATTTGGCGCCATTTTGCGCGAAACATGAACTTGCGGTATTACCTGGGGAAAAGTAATGGCAAGTACATTATCTCTAGCTAAATCCGCAAGTACATGAACCAAAAAAATATTTTAAAATCATTTTATTATTCTATAGAAAAATCCCCAGGTAATCCATCCTACAGATTTTTCTGGAGATATTTTAGTGAAAATTTATCTGGGGATTTTATTACTTGGGAAATTATTTGGGGATTAGTTGCTGTAAAATTTGTTGGAGATTTATATTTGGGGATTTATCTAGGAATTTTATTACTTGGGAAATTATTTGGGGATTAATTGTTGTGAAATTTGCTAGGAATTTATATTTGGGGATTGACCTGGGGATTTCATTGCTTGAAAAATTATTTGGGGATTAATTTGTTGCGAATTTTTTAGGGAATTTATATTTGGGAATTTACCTAAGAATTTTATTACCTGGAAAAATATTTAGGGATTTTTTTGCTACAAATTTACCTAAAAATTATTTTTTGAGAATTCACGTAGGAATTTTGTGACTTGAAAAATTAACAAATTACATAAAAAAAATTATAATAACATTAGTAAAAGTAATTTTAATAGGAAAATGTTAAAATCAAAGATATATATATAAGAAATTTAACATTAAACTCGCTAGTGGGCGTGTGGAATAACAAAATATATTAAGAAAATTAGTTTGTTGACTCATTATTGAGATTGTTGAATGGTGCGTGATCACCAAACGAGAAATTAAAGAGGTGAGAATTAGTTGTACGAAGATGATAGAGAAGAAATTGTATCTTGACGACCTGAAAAAGGGGAATAAAAGGAATGAATAGGTCATCTATATATAATCAAATAAATATTATACGCGCAACAAAATGAATATTAGCTGACACATTTTCAAACTTTGGCTATTGGCCATAATACATTAGGACACTCGAGTAGAACTTTTCTGTTGATTAATTTCAACATAATTGTAAGGCATCATCTATTGAACGATACAAATGCACTTAAGAGTCGGTAGACTTCACACAAACCCAATCGTGAGAAATTCTTGCAACTACGAAAACTACAACAATCTCCTTGAATAGATGCTTTGTCAGTTCATTTTTAGATAACTTCAATTCCATAATTAAGAAAAAAGGTGAAAAGGGTGGGTAAATCTAGTTCAATCGGTAAATCCATTTAGAAGTCAGGGTGGATTTCCAATTGGTGCATTTGAGACTACTAAGACAGGCGGTTGACTCTTTCATTAGGTAAGGGAAGAAGGGGCCTAAGCACAGTAGATGTCGTACACTTGAGTGGCAAAGGAAAGCGAGACAATTGGAAATAATCATCTCGGAACTAATATTTTGAAATTTTCTATCCCAAATTTAACTTGCAATTTTTATTCAGGCGATGACTATTGGCTTTTCTATTGATTAATGTATTACCTTTGTAACCTATAAATAATATGTTCAACACATTTCGTAAGACATCAGTCGAATAATAATATTTTTGTGCTCTAAGCTTTAAATTATTTTACGAAGTCTTTAATTGTTTAAGATATTTTTAAAATATTTTCTACAAGATCATTTGAGATTTTTATATTTTAGAATTCTTTTATTTACTTATAAACAAATAAAAAATACTAAAGTGTATGTCTTACATAAGTGTTATCAATAAATATAAATAGAGAATGTAAAAAGCTGAAAATTTCCCTCCTAAAGTTCCCACCACCAGATAGCTCATTAATGATAGACCCTTCACCTTCTTAGTCATCAAATTACTATCTTTATTAAAAACAAAGCAACTCTCCCCCATTCTGATTGTGAAATACGGAAGAGGATCCAAACACAAGCAACATTTTAAGAAGTAAAAGTAGAGGTTAGTCTCCAAACTCCATAATATTTTATATTTTTATGATGTTTGTTTGATTTTTTGTGAATTAATTTATATACTCTGTTTGATTAGTCTATCTACTCATTTTAATTCTGTAATCTTGAAAATTTACAAGCAGACATAATTTGAGACTTTGACCCAAATGTCAATTTTACTTATATATTGAAAAATAATTTGTATTCTTGTTTTTCTTTAAATTAGTTTATATTCTTGTGATGTAATGTTTTGATCCAGAAAATGAAAAAATTAACTTTCTTTTCATTCTGTAGGATACCCAAATTAGATACAAAGTATCAAAATGTTAACCTTTTGTTTCTCTGTTTATATGTGTAACTATATTTACCTTTTGCTTCAGAAAATGAAAATTCCCGAGCATCGAAAATGGAAGGTAAATAGACTTCTTCCAGATCGAAAATGGATGGTAAATAGGGGTGGAGTTCTCAATTAACTAAACTAAAAAGCACTAGTTTTACAAATTTAAAGAACAAAAGGTTCTCAGGGTTATACTTAAAGAATAAAGTTAAGCCTACCATAGAAAAATTGTTTATAAGCTTCAAAAATTTGATTAGAAAAATATTGCTAAGTTTTTTCCGAACTTCTTATTTTTGTAATGAACAGATAAGTAGTGTAAAACAGAAAATGACAACTTTATACATGCTTGCTAATATCTTAGAAAAAAAGGATTCAAAAACTTGATAAGACTAATCTTAGATAAAATTTCCAGAAACAAGAATGTGTGTACCTTGATAAGTTAAGACATTCAATTTTCTACGTTTTAAATTTAGTTAAAACATTTAGCTTCAGCTCGAGTTTGTTTACATTCAGGTTGTTTAGGTTGTTTTATCTCTGCAACTCGATGTGTTTTAGAACAATTGAATTCAACATTCATTTTTTTTGTATTTTGAAAGCTTAGTTAAGACATTTAGCTTCAATCGAGTGAGATCAAAAGTTTGTTTTCTTTGTTTGATTTGTCTGCTATAAATCTTTCTGTATATATGAAATTTATTTCTATTCTCTGTCTCATTCTATCACTTAATTATAAAGCTGGCTTGAAATATGCTTTTCATCATTTTAGCAGAGGTTGAGTTACTAGTTGTGAAGATGATGATATCATTTACATAAACTAAATTGTTCATTTGAGTTACCATTTCTCATTTTTTCTTGTTGTGCTTACATTTGATGCTAGAATCCAATATATTTTGCTAATGATATATATTTTCTAATGACACTATACATGGTCTAAAACATTATATCCTTATGCAGCTAGAATTTGAAAGAAAGAAACAAGAAATATTAGCTGCTCAAAATGCATTAGATGGGGAGGGAGAAGCTAGTCAACCTTCTCAACTAAGTGAAATGGATATATGGGTGCAATCTGTTGGTGGAAAGAAAAAAGGAAGAGTCAAAGGTCTTGGATCCCTAGGTCGAACTGTAAAGACATCGAAGCAATCAACATTAACTTTGCCTGAAGATATTGATGAGATTATTAAGTCACAGATAAATGCTTCAAATGCTGATTTGTATGCTCAGTTGCAGAATGAGCGGCACAAAAATAAGAAGATGAGAAAGGAATTAGACTTGTTGATCAAGCAAGTATACAAGAAATCACTTTCAAATGAGCAATCATCTCAAGAAGACAACCAAGCTTATGAGAATGAAAGTGATGATGACTCTAATAGCATGAATGAAAGAGATTTTGACCCTGATAACGTGAATGGAAGTGATCATAATTATGATTGAGATGGTTGGTAGTTCTATTGAGGATTCAAATTTGAAATATTTTATTTTGGACTATTTAAGAATCATACATTATTGACATGGATGTTATGAATTATGTTTTTTGTTAGTTGGAGTGATTTTATTTTGAATGATGATTTTGAGAATTATTGGAGGTTTCATATAGTTTTTTGTTAAATTGTGAAATTTATCTAGTGGTTTGAATGTCAATTACTATTTGGGGATTTACATCATAAATATTCATGAATTTTTTTTGTGACAATTTCTTCTTGCGGATTTACTTGGTTATTTCATAAAAAATTTCTTGCCAAATCGTTTCATAAATATCCGCAAGAAATTTTATTAATCAGGAATTATAATATCCAAACCTCCTACGAATTTACTTGGGGATCTTCATGGGGAATAACTTGCAAAAAATTTATATGATAATCCGCAGGTAAATTCCATTGCGTATGAAGTTTTACCAAAAAAATCTTGTGAATTTTTGATAGCTAATCGTGGATAAATTCGCAAATAAGGTACATACAGATTTATTTCCGCAACTAACTTACCTAGGGATTTTGTAAATCCGCAAGTAATAGTTACCTAGGAAGGTTTTTCCATCAGATTTCGATTGGCAAGAAAATCCGCAGATAACCAAATTACTTGGGGATTTTATTGTATTATCCCTATGAAAATCTCCAGATAATTAGGACTTTTCTTGTAGTGGTCCTCGAACATAAGTAAGGGGGGGAGGGGAGGGAGAGGGGGAGGGGCGGAGGAGGCGGAGGAGGGGGATGGGGAGTTGGGGGAGGGGGAGGGGGAGGAGGAGGAACCAACATTACCCAAAGTCTAAGTGATGATCTACCAAAAGTCTAAGTGATTATCTTCTAGAGTCGGTGTTAATCTCTCCAAGTGAGCTCCTCCTTAAGACCATTCTATGAGGATCAACTACTAAGAATTGAACTTTCAAATCAAATTTGACAGATCTACAAATTAGGAGTGATTACCAAGTTATAAACTAACTCATTCAACCAATTTGAACCAAAACCCTCTAGATCATAACACATTCATTAGGATGAATCTTTTCTCACGTAACCATGATAAAATTCTGAATTAATACCGGCTACAATCAAAACTGAACATGAACCAACCACCACACACTCATAATGCACAAATCATCATAGATCTTATCAAGATTTTATTCTCACAATATAATATTTTCACGAGCTTAAGTTTAAAAATATGAGCTCTAGACATCGGATACTCATCAAGTAAGAATCGAACTCAACTGACCAAAAGAAGAAAATGATCAAGTAACCACCCAACAAGCGATACACCCAAGCATACAGAACCTTTAACAACACTGTCGAACCACTAGATCAATAGTTCTGATTATAGACAACTCTTAAGAATGACATAACTAGACCCAAAGGCCCTCACATTCAATCACACATAGCTAGAACATGACCTCGACGATGACATAAATATTAAGACTGTCGCACAACTATAACTTTCATGGTAGTTCTTCTATAAATTCTCATAAGCAAAGTTATGTGTGTAGAATCACTAGTATATCGTAACTCTCCCAAACAACACAAAATCTTCCATAACTGAAATGACCAACTCTGCCAAAGGATGCCACCCTACCAGGAGGACAATCGCAGGATCGGTACACCCGATCCACCACTAGGGATTCACCCATAGATGTGGAAACATGTGTAACATAAGCAGTGAATCATACTCTAAATAATGTCCAGTACGAAGAAGGTGGTCACATAAGAATATATGGAAGCAAGGTCGAATAACACAAGGTACTCCTTCTATAGTGCCCATATAAATAAAATTCCATTCATCTGACTCCATCTCTCGATTTTTAGCCACCCACAATCAGCCGGTCTGGTCCCCATTACGATCCTACTCATACTCGATGTATCATACCTCATATACTTCTCATATTACTCCACTAAAGTCAACCCTCTTAATACTAACAAAACATCATAACCACACCAGTCATTTACCTTACTCTCAAACCTTCACTAGTATCAAAGTCTTCTTATCAAATACATTGTCGCCTCCGAAAATTCCGAACTATGGCTCCCTCTCTTTCCATTTAAGCATCTCATAATAGCTATGGGCTCGATCCAAGGTTAATAGCACAAGTTTCAAATCGGATAGTACCTTTCCATAGAGATAAAGCTATTAACTCACATCCACAGTTAAGTCTACACAAACTTTCACATACCATGTGTCAACTACCATTTCAAACCATCACATACCTCATACCAAAACTCAGAGAAAACCATAGTCACTCTAATAATTCTATATACTATAAGCTCATAACCTCTACTCACCATCAAATGTATATGTAATGCATCATAATAGTCTATGTAGTTTCATCAATAAAGTAGTTTCAATCCCCTTGAAATCCTCATTAACCATGTAGAACTTTAGGTCCTTATGGTTATGCACCCATAAGTCACCTACCATAATTTGAATAATCTAGCCTCACATAACAATGTAGAATTTTCCACACATCATTATTTGTCACCCAAACAAAAACCCAATCTTCATAAAGTCGTTGATAAACTCTAAGTAAGTCGGTGTCGAACTAATTCACATCTCATAGTATATCTAAACACAAAGATAAAAATTCGAACAACATTCAACTCCGAACCAAGGATCTATATGAGATGTCTCATTCTTTCACCTTCCTTAAATTCTTACCATGTCAAAAATTCCAAATACCTTTCAATACCCCAGACTCTTGTTTTTATCAGTGACTCGCTTACCAAACTTATCCATTGACCAACAACTCATGACATTTTATCTTATATTCTAAACCAAAACTTTTAAGCGAAACCCTTCCTTAGGTCCTTTAACGATCAAAAGTAACAACTATATGATCCAAATAATACACAAGTCCTTTCAATTGCTCAATACACCACACCACTAATTATTTCTTACGTATCAATTCATACTTTGTCTAAATCTACTATTACAAATGTAGACTTACAATGAAGAACTTGAATTTTGACTCTAGCCATGTAACCTAATTCCCTTATCTATCAATATTAGCTCATATCTCGATGATTTTATGAAATTGTATACCTTATCTTAACCTTGATCACCTCTACATCGATCTTATTGTATTAATCATTAGAATTTACACCATACCAGATAACCAACTCAAAACCATAAGAGAACTTATCACCACCCTCTAATCAAACGTATGTAGACATTTTTTTTCAAATCTTACCCGATAATTTTTAACCAATCTGATGAACATGTGACATTATTACCATAACCATAGAAAAACAAATGGAACCACGTGTCTATGAACGTAATATTCCACTCTATCTGAAGGTACATCTTTGACCCTCACAAATAGAGTAAATGTCATTGCTCTATCCTGTCATGATTCGAGCCTACACCCCGAACGTAACACGGCATACAAGACTCCGAAGAGCCTCATACAAGCCTCATAGCATTCATAACATAAGACATAAGAAATAATATGGAATTCTTTAAAACCATACAATCAAAGTCATTTTCATGAAAACAAGTGGAAGTCTTTCTATACTTTGTCTCAAACCATAAGACTTAAAACTTTGGGATGCAACCCATACAAAAGCTCTAAACATAAAATAAAAGACATAAAGGGAAAGGTGGGTTTTGTCCTCGAAGCTATGAGCACTCACCAAATCTTCAACTCCTTGCTCCTAAGAAACCAATATTCCAAGAATAGAACTCAAGTCCAAACCCTACACTTCGTGAAAAATGTAGAAATATGGGTTAGCACACAAAATGTACTAAGTATGATAGTCATGCAAAAACCATGCTTAAAAAGGACATTTTGGTTGAAAACCACGTATTATGCCAATTTTGAAAAACATCATGAACATTAGTATAAAAGGCATAACGTACAAACATAATCAACATATAAGCCATTACATCACATTAGGACCATCAACTTAGATAACCCTAAGCTATACTTGTGCAATGTAAGAATAGCATCACATACTACTCTTCCTACTAAGTACCGCTTTAAGACCACCCTAGATGAACTTACCATTTTTCATACTCATCTTTAGTCAATACTCATGCATAAGGAACATATACATTTCATTAGTCATGACAAGGAAAGTAACTCATAATACAATCCAAGTAAGCATACATCATTACATTAAGCATTTAAGTCAACATTCTAATTTAGCCTCATTATAAGCACATTCATTTCATTTAACATTATGACATTGAGAAACACACCATAGCCCTCTCAAAGCCTACTCGTGCAATGCATGAATGGCATCCCATACTACCATCCACACTTCATAGAACTTCTTGAGTAACCATAGTACCTAACTCATATCCTTGATCATAAGACATTATACATAAAGGAACACACCATGACTACTCTCAAAGCCTACTTGTGCAATGTATGGATGAAGTCCCATACCCCCACCCATACTAAGTAGTGCATTCTTGAGAAACCATAGTTCATTATCATTCTTTGTGGGGGTAAGCCTTAATCGACATGGACCATGTGAGCAAATCATGGAATCCTAGTGTTACCCATACCGAATAAGGGATTCTTACTTACCTAAGGTAGGACTGTTAACATTTAGCTTAGGTGGATCCACTAGCTATAAACCTATGTGGGCACATAGTTATGGGATATGGAGATTGATACTAGATACCCCGCCTCAACTCACGGATGAGCATCCATCTCTATCCATATCCTCTCGGTGCTTAGCATTATTCCCCATGGAGTACTTGACATCATTACTTTAGTTCATTATTATGGGATAAAAGATTGCTACTAGATACCCCGCCTCAACTCATAGATGAGCATCCATCTCAATCCCAACATTCATTAAAATGGATATAAAGATTATTACTAGATACTCCGCCTCAACTCACGGATGAGCATCCATCTCAACCCAACATTCATTCATTAGATAGCTCCTAGTTTCAAAGATGAGAATAGCCTTTCAACTAAGAATCCCCATAATGTGAGAAAGTCCATTCACAACATGTCATTTTCATTCATTAGTGTACAATTGAGAATAGTCTTTCAATCAACACAACATCCTTAACATAATCATAGAAACTTCATTCATGAGTGTGTGTGTGTGAGAATAAACTTTCACATATATCATCATCGTCATTCATAAGTGTTGAATTGAGAATAACCTTTCAATAATAACACAATTGCATTCCAGACATGATCACATTACTTCCATTGAAATCACAAAGCATGTACATAATTCTCATAGTCATGTATATGTTCTTCATTCATAGCCCTTCAAGAACCCTAGATCACAATTCATGATTCACAGCTTGCATCAATATTCTATACATGGATATTCACATATTTCAATTAGATTAACTACTACATGCATAATTTGATCACAATCCACCCACATCAATCATTACCCACACTTTGAGATCCAATTTGACAAAATAGGGGAATTCATGGATTCATAGGTAATTTATTATAAAAAACAGTAGTAATTCCTCAAATTGATCATAATATAAGACAATAAACACTTTGAAATCGTTTTGAAAGTGAATCCATGCCATAGATTGAAAACTCTATGTTTTGGAGAATTTCAACTTTGAGAAATAGAGTTTTGAAGGGGCTCCTTGGATGGAACTTAACCAAGGATGAAGACTACCATACCTTACTTGAAGAAACTCCACGAAATTGAGAGAGAAAAATGAACTCTTGAACTCCAAACCTTGATTTCTTTTTCTCCAATGGAGGTTTCTAGAGATAGAATATTTGGGAAGGGAGGTGGTTTCTATTTTTGAGTTTTGGGAATAATGAGTTGTAAAAGGGTGCCCCTTTGGGTGCTTAATACTTTAAAAAGCCTTAAATAACTCTAAATAATCAAAGTAAACCGACCCCTAACTAATCTAACCACCCTAGGAATTTACTAAGTTTCCCCTCAACTGGTCGAGTTTTGGCAGATTCGGTGGTGACCTACGCCCCTACACCTACGGACCGTAGGTGGGCTCACGCCCCGTCCTACAGGTCCATGGTTTGGGTCAGCAAGTCACTATCTGGGGCCCTTGACCTACAGACCACCCCCACGAGGCATGGATGGACCTACGCCATCCGTAGGACAACTTTTGTTCTTTGATAGCTTTGGGGGTTAGACTTTAGGGTCCTCCTCAAGGACCCTTGGTTGGTCCTTGGGGAGTCGTACCTTGACGTTTAACCCATAAACCCCTCAACCCCTCAACCTAAGCTCGGGAACTCATTTTACAACGTCAAACCGCATATCAAACTCAACAACACAGTCGTAAGCCTCTAGTCTCACCTACTAGTTTTTCGAGTCGTTACATTATCCCTCCCTTAGGAACATTCGTCCTCGAATGATACTTTAAACACTTTAGGTAATTAATGACTCAAGACTAGCAGCCCATCATGCATGAAACATCATAATCAATGCACAAAATTAGGAGGAAACATCATCTCCATCTCAAACATACTCCATGCAACACAAGAAAGTAGGAACTACACCTACAAACTCATTATGCATAAAAACTTCAACAATTCTCATTTCATTGGAGGAATTACCTTCTCCAACTCAAATCATGATCATCATAACATCATAAAGCAATTTATGCATTTACTCTTAAAAGCACATTTAGGCATGTTCAACAATTCACCTCATGAAGCATATAGACAACTCATACTAAATGCACATCAACATGAGGAACATAATTCATAAAAACTCATTTTCTCACTAAACATAAGTTCATCAAGAACATGCACAACATAAGGAGACCATGGAAGCACATAATCACACATGACTCCAAAACATGAAACAAGCCAAAAAGGAACTCTTTGTCTTAAGCATGAATAGGAATAGAAGGAAGAGAATGAGGATATCGAGATTTCTCATTGGCCCTTGGCCTCCCAAGTAGCACCCTCACCTAAAGCCCTTACTAAAATACTACTCCTTAACATTTTCATGGAAGCACTTCCTTACTCTTCTATTTCTCAACTTGCCGGTCTAAGATCCCAACCGGTACTCCTAAATTAGAGAGGTTCTTATTAAGCAACTCTAGCTCACAAACAATCTTACCAACACCACTCAAGTTGAGAATTCAAGTCAACCTAACCCATGAACATCAAGGATACTCAATGACCTTGCTATCTAAGCACATTACTCCCCCTTGGGAGCAAGCCTATACAAACCCTTTTAAGCATCACCTCTTTCAATTCTAAGGTCGGAGCAAGTCATCACTAAGCTTTTACATTCATCACACAAGATGATTCTAAACCATAGTAAATTACACTTCTACGCTTCTTAGAGTAGTCTACTCACTCCACACATCTAGGCATTACTATAACACCCTATTAATCAAATCTATCAACATACCTCAAAACTCATCATGACCAAGTCGGGTTCTACCATCAATCTAAACATAATCATAATGCAACCCATTCATACTAAAGACAATATCACAATCTATCCTCTCAAATCTATCAAGTCACATAGCCATAATTGGCATCACAACCAATATTTTCTCCCTCGCTCCTTCTAGCATAAGCCCTTCGAGTAGTCATATCCTAAAGACTATCGGATAAGGAATAGGAGAGAGAGAGACCTTATAGAGTTAAACTTTATAGCATGACTTGTAGAATGAAGAAGTGAGATTTTCCAAACATCCAATAGCCTGCTATTCATAAATGTGGCGCGCTTCACAGTATGAACAAGTCTCTACTAGATGTGGTTTGAGACATCCCAAAACCATTCCAAAATTTTGTGCTCTGATACCATGTTTGTCACAACTCGAGCCTACACCTCGGACGTAACATGACATACAAGACTTCGAAGAGCCTCATACAAGCCTCATAGCATTCATAACATAAGGCATAAGAAATAGTGCGTAATTTAAAACTCTTTAAAACCATACAATCGAAGTCATTTTCATAAAAGCAAGCGGAGGTCATTCTATACTTTGTCTCAAACCATCTAGAACCATAAAACTTAGAACTTTGGGACGCAACCAATACAAAAGCTCTAAACATAAAATAAAAGACATAAAGGGAAAGGTGGGTTTTGTCCTCGAAGCTATGAGGACTCACCAAATCTTCAACTCCTTGATCCTTAGAAACCTATCATCCAAGAATAAAACTCAAGTCCAAACCCTACACTTCGTGAAAAATGTAGAAATATGGGTTAGCATACAAAATGTACGAAGTATGATAGCCATGCAAAAACCATGCTTAGAAAGGACATTTTGGTTGAAAACCATGCATTATGCCAATTTTGAGAAACATCATGAACTTTAGTATAAAAGGCATAAGGTACAAACATAATCAACATATAAGCCATTACATCACATTAGGACCATCAACTTAGATAACCCTAAGCTATACTTGTGCAATGTAAAAATAGCATCCCATACTGCTATTCCTACTAAGTACCGCTTTAAGACCACCTTAGATGAACTTACCATTTTTCATACTCATCTTTAATCAATACTCATGCATAAGGAACATATACATTTCATTAGTCATGACAAGGAAAGTAACTCATAATACAATCCAAGTAAAGTATACATCATTACATTAAGCATTTAAGTCAACTTTCTCATTTAGCCTCATTATAAGCACATTCATTTCATTTAACATTATGACATTGAGAAACACACCATAGCCCTCTCAAAGCCTACTCGTGCAATGCATGAATGACATCCCATACTACCATCCACACTTCATAGAACTTCTTGAGTAACTATAGTACCTAACTCATATCCTTGATCATAAGACATTATACATAAAGGAACACATCATGACTACTCTCAAAGCCTACTTGTGCAATGCATGGATGAAGTCCCATACCCCCACCCACACTAAGTAGTGCATTCTTGAGAAGCCATAGTTCATTATCATTCTTTGTGGGGGTAAGTCTTAATCGACATAGACCATGTGAGCAAATCATGGAATCCCGGTGTTACCCACACCGAATAAGGGATTCCTACTTGCCTAAGGTAGGACCGTTAACATTTAGCTTAGGTGGATCCACTAGCTATAAAACTATGTGGGCACATAGTTATGGGATAGGGAGATTGCTACTAAATACCCTCCTCAACTCACGGTTGAGCATCCATCTCAAGAGATTGCTACTAGATACCCCGCCTCAACTCACGGATGAGCATCCATCTCTATCCATATCCTCTCGCTGCTTAGCATTATTCCCCATGGAGTACTTGACATCATTACTTTAGTTCATTATTATGGTATAAGAGATTGCTACTAGATACCTCGCCTCAACTCATGGATGAGCATCCATCTCAAACCCAACATTCATTAAAATGGGATATTGAGATTGTTAGTAGATACTCCGCCTCAACTCACGGGTGAGCATCCATCTCAACCCAACATTCATTCATTAGATAGCTCCTAGTTTCAAAGATGAGAATATCATTTCAACTAAGAATCCCCATATTGTGAGAAATTCCTTTCACAACATGTCATTGTCATTCATTAGTGTAGATTTGAGAATAGTCTTTCAATCAACACAACATCCTTAACATAATCATAGAAACTTCATTCATGAGTGTGTGTGTGTGAGAATAAACTTTCACATATATCATCATCGTCATTCATAAGTGTTGAATTGAGAATAACCTTTCAATAATAACATAATTGCATTCCAGACATGATCACATTACTTCCATTGAAATCACAAAGCATGTACATAATTCTCATAGTCATGTATATGTTCTTCATTCATAGCCCTTCAAGAACCCTAGATCACAATTCATGATTCACAGCTTGCATCAATATTCTATACATGGATATTCACATATTTCAATTAGATTAACTACTACATGCATAATTTGATCACAATCCACCCACATCAATCATTACCCACACTTTGAGATCCAATTTGACAAAATAGGGGAATTCATGGATTCATAGGTAATTCATCATAAAAATAGTAGTAATTCATCCAATTGATCATAATATAAGACAATAAACACTTTGAAATCGTTTTGAAAGTGAATCCATGCCATTGATTGAAAACTCTATGTTTTGGAGAATTTCAACTTTGAGAAATAGAGTTTTGAAGGGGCTCCTTGGATGGAACTTAACCAAGGATGAAGACTACCATACCTTGCTTGAAGAAACTCCACGAAATTGAGAGAGAAATATGAACTCTTGAACTCCAAACCTTGATTTCTTCTTCTCCAATGGAGGTTTCTAGAGAGAGAATATTTGGGAGGGGATGTGGTTTCTATTTTTGAGTTTTGGGAATAATGAGTTGTAAAAGGGTGTTTAATACTTTAAAAAGCCTTAAATAACTCTAAATAATCAAATTAAACCGACCCCTAACTAATCTAACCACCCTAGGAATTTACTAAGTTACCCCTCAAGTGGCCGAGTTTGGGCAGATTCGGTGGTAACCTACGCCCCTAGACCTACAGACCGTAGTTAGGCTCACGCCCCGTCTTGCAGGTCCGTGGTTTGGGTCAGAAAGTCACCATCTGGGGCCCTTGACCTACGGACCACCCCCACGAGGCGTGGATGGACCTATGGGGCGTAGGTCCCATTCGTAGGTCCTCATTTTTTTGACAACTTTTGTTCTTTGACAGCTTTGGGGGTTAGACTTTAGGGTCCTCCTCAAGGACCCTTGGTTGGTCCTTGTGGAGTCGTACCTTGATATTTAACCCCTAAACCCCTTAACCTAAGCTCGAGAACTCATTTTACAACATCAAACCCCACATCAAACTCAACAACACACGCGTAAGGCTCTAGTCTCACCTTCTAGTTTTTCGAGTCATTACATTTCCTCTTTCTTAAAGCTAAACTATATCCCACTAATTCTTTCCATTTCTGACTCTAGCTCTTTCAATTTTATTCAAGTAGTGTTTCAACACATCCTAAAATTTTTCATATTACCAGGCTACTCACCAAATAGTAGCAAACCATAACCTTAGATACTTGTAAGACGTTACAATACAAAATTTCATTTAATCAATAATCCTTATCATATAGTTGCATCCTAATCACAATCCATCACGAACTCTTATTATCATTATGCTCAGCTAGCCCTTGCCATCACCACAAAGTCAACTTTTTCATCGACATGACACTCAAACCCAACTATACCAATCAAATTCAAAAGACTAATGCAATTTTATATGCATTTTCTTACTAAAATTCTCAATTACCTTCATACAAGTATACTCGTTAAGACTTCCTTTACCTATAAGCTTGTCATCCTAATATCGATCCACTTCCATGGAGCTTACGATGAAATCACCACTTATTTAAAATCCTCGAGTTACACTTCACAACCTAAACACATCAATACCGTACCAAAGATCCACCACTAAAAGCTTCTTTATAAATAATGCTTAACCCATTCGTCCGTAGTAACAAGCTAGTTGGTTTCTCAAATATGAATACAACATCAAATCTTATTATATGAGCATGTGATACAATTGATAACTTCCTAAATAGTTCGTATTCACGCTTACAATCGACGTATCCATTTTCATATGACACTAGTACCACATCGTGAAAGTTAAGTAGATCCACCACTAGAAAACATCATACCTACCGAGAAGATTGTACCCAAATAGCCCACACATTTCTGCCACTTAAGTAACTATAATACACTACCAAATTCGTTCAGTCTCGCATCCAAAGCGATATGCATTCCTTCGTAGATTAGATCCATAGCAAGAGTAACACAGTCCATAACTCTAACCAAATAAGAATTGGTACCATTGTAATAGTCGTATCATGGCCCTCTTGATATACACTCAATATATAAAATCGTAGTAGAGAATCTGACCTCAATTGGCGCAACATCATTCTCATCATTCGCTAAGCAACCCATACATGTTATGACAACTTTACTTACTTTATTTTCCACAGTTACAATGTTCATTATCTAGCCACCCATTTAATCATTCCACTTCCAATTGTCAAACCACTCAAGATATTGCCTATACCATATAAGTACTATTCCTCTGTTGGGGAAACTAACCTGAAAAAGATAACACATTATGAAATTCCTCAAATCATTGAACCATCACCTTACTCAACACCTTCAAATCGCTAAACATTCTGAATCTAATCACGCATCTTTTTCACAAGTCTATCACATCTACCTTAGTACCAGATCTATCAATCAAGTCATATGCAACACACAAACTACCCACATGGGGAACCATGCACGAGTCATCACTATAAGTGAGAGAGAATGGAGTGAAGTGATAAGAATCAAATCGGACCAAGGACGCACGATGGAGATTCAAGAAGTGGAGATTTTTCCTAAAAGTAACCATAGCCTCGCGAAGATAAGTACAAACATATCCGTACCGATCCTCGAGACTCTACTTGTATACATGTGAGACCTATGAACCTGGGGCTGTGGGTTAACTAATTTTAGTAATTAGTTAATGAGCCAAGTCAATAATCTATTTAATACCCTATTTTACTTGATTTGTGTATAAAATAATCGTAGTTGAACGAGCAATTCAAAATTCCCATTAAGAATTTACAGAAAGGGGTCCTTTATAAAAGAGAGAGGACTAGTTCTCAAAATTGCCTAACGGGCCTTTACACAAAATATGTTACATTGATTCAATATAATAGTTGCTTGTTGCAATGTTTGAAATCTTAAAGAAGAAACCAAAAGACAAATTTGATCCTTTTATAAGCAGACAATAATAGGTTTGAAGAATGCAAAAAGTTTAACTATTTGGGAGAATTCAAAATATTCAATAATAAGAGAATAAGAATAGCAAAAGGGAGAATGGAAAAGGTAAATATATGCATAAGGGGTGTACATGGACTAGGTTTGTTCAAATTTTTAAATATAAAACTAAAACATTTTTGGGTGTACATGGACCAGGTTTGTTCAAATTTTTAAATATAAAACTAAACCATTTTTGTCGGGTTTATAAATCTATAAACCAAACAAAATTAATAAAATCCGGGTTTTCAACCTCCTATTTTTCCGGATTTTTTGAATTTTTTGAGTAAAATATTCTCATACAAACATGTAATTAACTTGCACTTCAAATATTTCTCTAGTCCTACCAAAATACAACTATCTAAGGTATTTTTATTGAAAGAAAATAACACGAAATATGAAATGAATGATGACACTAAAATATTCAACAAAAAATAATGATGAAATTGTATTAAACAAATATTGCACATAAATATGTCATAATGAAAATGATCATAATTTAAAAGTAGTAAATCATGCTAAAATAAGTCTAATGAATATTAATTACGTAACTAAATATTAAAGAACAACTAAAATTCCATTATGTATTTTAATTGTCTAAATCAACGTAAAACTAAAGAACAATTATTCAATATTATTGTTATTTTTAGTGTTGAATTGACTCTTTTTTTGTTCGCATTAGTATTGCTTAATTTTGATTTGAACTTTATTAGAGTTAGTAATATCTATGGACTATATCCTTTATTGTACCATTCAAAATTCTAAGTTAAACTTGAAATAATATGTTAAAAGACAAAAACAATGAAAAAGTATAAGAAATATTTATAAATTATATCAAGTAAATACTTTTATGTACAATAATTTTTTAATTTTTTTTTATATATAATATCGGGTTGGTTTGGTCTCGGATTGACTTTTTAAAGTTAAAACCAAACCAATCTAAGTTTAGACGGATTTTTTTTACAATATCGAACCTAATCACTAGTTGATTTTTTTCCCGATTTGCGATTTGATACAGTTTCAGTTCGGTTTTGTTCACCCCTGTGCATAATAATAAGTACCCAAGTAAGAAAGGAAATCATAATTATCTAAAAGCCTACTTCCTCCGTTTCATTTTATGTGACACCCTATCTTTTTAGTTCATCCTAAAAAGAATGTCACTACTATAATTAAAAACAATTTAACTTTAAAATTCTCATTTACTCTTGGTGAAATATTTTATAGCCATACAAATATCTAAAGATTATTTTACGCCATGATATTAAAATGTTTTTTTTCTTAAACACCATATCAAATCAAATAGTATCATATAAAAAAGAACAGAATAAATATTACATTCCATAATTATTGCAACGATACGCTAAAAGGTAAAAAGTTGGTATACTTTCTCCCAAAATTATTACTTCTACTAGTGAGGGTTTATGAATTTAGTTAAATTGATACTCTGACGTGGTCTGGTTCCTACTGATAGGGGCGAACAAAATTGAATCACAAAATTGCATCAAACGTGAATCGAGTCAAATTGAGAAAAAATTCGACTAGTGATTTAATTTGACTTGGTATTAAAAAAACTCCAATTATACTGAGTTGGTTTGATTTTAACTTAAAAGAGTTAACCTGATATCAAACCAACCCTACATCACGCGCGCGCGCACACACATTTTAAAATTTATTTTATACGTAAAAGTATTTACTTTGATATAATTTATAAATATTTGTTATACTTTTTTTTATAGTTTTTTTATCTTTTAACATATTATATCAAGTTTGACTTAGAATTTTGAATAATCCAATAAATATTATATTCCATAGATTTTCGTAACTCTAGTAAAGCTCATATCAAAATAAAAAATCAATACTAATGGTAATAGAAAAAATTAATCTATACTAGGAATGACAATAATGTTGAATATTTATTCTTTAGTAATATATGTTTAGATAATTAAGATACATAACCTAATTTTAGATTTCTTTAATGTTTAGTCACACAATTAATACTTATTAGACTTATTTTAACATTGATTTAGTGCTTTAAAATTATAATCATTTTCATTTTGACTTATTTATTTGCAATATTTGTTTTATGCAATATCGTTATTATTTTTGTTGAATATTTTAGTGTTATCACTCATATCATATTTTGTGTTATTTTCTTAAGAAACACATTAAATAATTGTATTTTGGTAGGACTAAACAAATATTTGAAGCACAAGTTCATTATATGTTTGTATGGATACTTTATCGGAAAAACCCGAGAAATTCAAAAAAAAATCCGAGGTTGAAAAACCCAAATTTTATTAGTTTAGTTTAAGTTTTTAAATTTAAAAACCCAACATAAACAATTTGATATTTAAAAAATCTGAATCAATCCGGTCCATGAATTTAATCCAAGTCATTTTACTAACGAGGGCCCATATGAGAGGTCAAGCAATTCTACCTACAAAGTATCTACAATTTTGGCCTAGCACTTCTATCTGTGTAGGGACTACAAAAGTTTGGTCTAGTGCGCATAAAGTTAAATTCTTTATCCAAAGAAAAAAAAAAAGAAATGATAGGGAGATTGGGAAAGAAGTATAGTAGAAATTACAAACAATATGCATGCAATTCTATCAATCTCAAGTGTTTAAAGAAAAAAGAAATTGTCAAGAGGGAAGAAGTAAACAATCAAAGATGTTGTTCCATAAGAATCATCTAAAGACCAATAGTTATCATTCAGTTTAAAATACAATGAACACCAATAGTTCATGATAACAAAAACTTACATGGTACCCTTCCATGATTATCTAGCAAAAATTTGAAATATAACCTTATTTATCTACAAGGAAGATCATGATACACAGAGATGCATAGACCAAGCACTTCAAACAGCAGACGTCTTAGAATTACAAAGACAAAATCGTGTTACATTTACAATCTACTCTTCTTCAATGGTCCCATCTCCTTTGCCTTTGCCCTTAACAAGTGCTTCTGTATTTTTCCTGTAGCTGTCTTTGGCAATGGTCCGAAAAACACCGACTTTGGGACCCAGTACCTAGGCATCTTTGATCGACTAAATTTCATAATATCCTCTGCAACCTGTTGCTGATCTGTTTCCTTTACAGCAGGCTTTAATGTCACAAATGCACAAGGTGACTCTCCCCATTGCTCATCAGGCCTTGCAACTACGGAGACCTCCAGTATTGCTGGGTGTTGATATAGGATATTCTCGACCTCAACACTACTAATATTTTCACCACCAGATATGATGATGTCTTTTGATCTGTCTTTTATTTCAATATATCCATCAGGATGTTTTACAGCAAGATCACCAGAGTGATACCAACCTCCTGCAAAAGCAGCTTCATTGGCTTTCGGGTTCTTCAGGTAGCCTTTCATCACAACATTACCCTTGAAGACGATTTCTCCCATCGTTTTCCCATCGGCTGGAACAGGTATCATGTCCGTGGGGTTAACTACATCTAGATGCTCCAGGCTTACATATCTGACACCTTGACGTGCATTGAGACGCGCTTGAACATCTGTGGGAAGTAAATCCCACTCAGGCTTCCATGTGCATATAGTGGAGGGGCCATAGGTTTCAGAAAGGCCATAAGTGTGTAAGACACGGAAGCCACGTTGAGTCATTGCAGCAAGAACAGGAGGAGGAGGAGAAGCACCAGCAGTGCTTACATGTACTAGCCGAGGCAGGGGAAGGATGGTCTCCTCTTTTGAAGCATTAACTATGGTATTGAGCACCACAGGTGCAGCAGAGAAATGGGTTACACCAAGGTGAGCTATGGCAGAATAAACAGCCTTTGCAGTTACCTGCATATGGACCACTCAAAAAAACAAAAGGCAACCTTGTCAAGAGCCAAAAGCAAGAAGCAGGGAGAAATACATCAATATATTTGACCTGCCTCAAAGCCATTATCTTTTCTAGCTACTTTTTTTATTTATTTCAGATATAGACCAAAATGGCATGTGCCCCTCCTCCTCTTAGTATATTCAAAAAAAATCAGATTCAACTCGTGCATTAATCTCTGAGATTTTAATTAGGAAGTAGACACGGTGTTACTTTGTTAAACGTATATGCTAAGACAATTTATTTCTCTTTAATATTCTTCTATTCCTTTAACCTATTTCAAGATAAAACACTGAATAATTGTTTCTAACCCTCGTAGTTGGAACAATAGGATGTCATTGATTTTTGTTTGGTCATTTGTATGATCAGAAGACAATATAGTTTTTGTTGCATATATCACCACCTATGCTATCCTTTCAGTTTTCCAGCATTTCTTGATAGATCACCCTAATTCTTTGTACATGTACAAATCACTAGATATGCATCTTTTGTAAAATACTCGCGGAAACTGAAGAAGTGGACCAATGTGGTGAAAATAGACTATCATGACTTCTATCTGTTCATTGTTACTTCTATTGCAAAATTGTCAGGTCAAAGCACAGTATCTCATTATCAACTACACATGTCCTGTCCAACGATATTTCATGATCATGATCGACTCTGCTATTATAAGTAACATAAATATAACATAGAAAACTCCATGTGAAAGAAAAGGACCAAGAGATCACCTGTCTAAGGCATATGTTGGTCCCACAAATTGCTGCAAGTGTCCAAGTGAAACACCAACCATTGCAGTGAAACATTGGTAGAGTCCAAAGGTACACAGCTCCCTCTTTCATACTCCAAACAACGGCATTACTTAAAGCCATAAGATACGCACCACGATGATGAAGCACCACTCCTTTAGGACTAGCTGTCGTACCAGAAGTATAGCCCAGAGCAATACTCTGCCACTCATCCTGTGGTGGCTTCCATGGAAAGTCTGGGGCACCAGTTTCCAAGAAATTATCATATTCAACTGCCCCTTTCTCTAAAGCATATTGAAGTGGGGTGGGATCACAATTTTTATCAGCAATAACTACAATAAGTGGTCGATTTGATTTTCCTTCACTCTTATCTTCTAAAATTTTTAAAGCTTCCTCAGCCAATGGAAAGAATTCTTGGTCCACCATGACAACTGCAGCTGAGCAATGGCCCAAAAGAAAAGCAATTGTGTCTGCATTTAAACGAACGTTGACAGCATTTAAAACAGCTCCAGCCATTGGAATTCCAAAATGAGCTTCATACATAGCAGGAACATTTGGCGCAATCACAGCAACCTGACATGAAGCCAATAAAGGGAAAGACTTATAAGGTTCCTGTTGGATACCAGAAAACTGCATTTTCTCAAGAGGATAACATTGTACATCCATAAGAACTGATAGAGAGTTTAAATCATGTCATTTCAATTCATATGAAGAAACAAACAGAGACAGGCAATGCAACATTTACAAATATTTTAGTTTCTGTCCATCCCGAGAAGAAGCAGTTCAAAACATGAGCATTTATCTCCGAACTACAAGTTTTTCAATTAATTCTACCCCTCTTCTTTGAAGACAATAGGTTTAGCTTAATTAGCTTAATAGTGAAAAACAGATTATGTAGATAATCTGAAAGAATTCTTGGAATTTACGGGCTTCCTAACAAAACCTCTATTGAGAGAATGAACTTACAGAAATACAAAGCACAAAACCATGTAATGAACCTACTAGATATATGTCAATAAATCAAACACTGTTGTGTAATTCCCAAACTAAAGGCCAATCTGCCTCCACCGACTCTTTTGCTCCACAAGGACATGGGACAATGTGAGGTTAGTTTGTAGAATTTGTACATTGTTTATGTTATTGTATGCATAATCTCCAACAGCCAAGGATCCTTGCTAGCTTATTTATTACCTTTATTAAAAGGTTTTCCTTTCTGATCTCCAAGGAGGCCAAATAAGTATTCCTCTTCTTTTCTCTCGTATATCCAGAAAATTGAACTAACATATATGGTCAATTTGTATTAGTTTGGTGATCCATAAAGATTGGAAGTGAGAGTATGGAGTGAAGATATAAGACAGCTCGTTCTAAACCATTCAAGTTGAAGCAGTTGATTGAAATGCCAAATTCTCATTTAGCAATAGACAGAACTTGAAGATGAGCATTCTGTGGTATCAAGGTTAGCTTAATGGCAACAGTACATCAGAAGAGGTAATTTCAAATTTCAGAACTAGTAAATAAAGATTTGAAGAAAACATAGAAAAAGTAAAGACATACACATCAATTTTGGATAATACTCCCTCCTGCAACTAGGGAAAAAGCACTCTAAAGGAGCAGAAAATGTCCCTGAGACTCACACCAAGTAATGTCTAATGCAATTTCTCCGCTTTGTAATTTCATTAATCAATTTTACATGGACTAGTTTCCAAGAATTACCCTTATCCATATTGCGAATCTTGGGAAACACAGTATCAGAACTGTCATATAGATCAAGATGGTGAGATAAATCAATGCCAGAAAACCTACGAAAAGTCACAACGCTATAGCGCAAAGACCCTCATATAAATCAAGTCTTTGGGATCAACTCCTATATGACTAACTACAAGTATATCATCTGTAATACTACCAAGAAATAAAATGGACTTTTAGGAATCATATCGGATTGGCTCAGTACAGAGGAAAGTTATTTGGTTCAGTCAATGAAATACTATGCTAACTGATAGTCTGTCTAATTATTTAATTGGCAGTACATCCAATAATTAGATCTAGCCTACGTTGCTCGCACTCTTCAAAAATATGGAGAGTCAACATAGGATCAAACCGAACATAAACCAAATCACCACCTTATTGCAAAAGCATATTTACTCTTAGTCCTGAGCACCACAAGAAAACACTAATGGGTAAGCAGATATTTTATAACTCTATACACAGTGTTCCAATCTATTATTGTTGAAAACCAAAACATACCGTGCTTCCGAAAGTAATGGAGCGTTTGGTAAGAGCAGAAGCCAGTTGACAACAACGGCGATAAGTCTGACGCCATGTGTATTCAACAGACCCATGAATTAATGATTTTCTGTTGGGATAAATCATGGCCGCCCTTTCCAAGAAGGATAACGGCGTGAGAGCTGTGTAGTTTGCCGCATTCTTTGGAAGATCATCGATATCTCTCTCCACCACCATTGTTCCCCTCTCTCTCCCTTTGGACTTTACGAGAAGATGAGTTTAAGGAAAAAATGGAGCTTAAAATAATATATGTGATGAGCGACGTTTGATTTCTCGTCCTTTTAAATTGGATAGGTTGGCTATGGTGAATGCGTGATGACTGACGAGCAGAAAAGACAAGTATTGTTGTTTAATCAAAAGATTCAAAGTAGTTGTACACTAATTAGTGGTGTGCAGAGCCCAAGTATATATTCTTAAATGATATATAAGTATTAATTATACATAGATTGAAAAAATATATCTAATAAAAAAATAAGGCGATGTAATATTTTTCTATGACCTTTGTTTATATTTAAAAAAATTTCCGACTTCTTTTTTATTTGTTTATTTTATTTTTAATATTTAAAAGAATCTATATATTCAATTACTCAACTTTGCATCTATCATTATAATATATTTTCTTTGTTAGATATAATAATGTGTTTTAGAGATTCTTTCACCTTCAACCTTCATAATTTTTAATTGTGCAACAAGTATATACATACAAACAAGATAATGTGCACCTCTTTATGACTTTAATTTTTAATTGTGCAACAAGTATATACATACAAACAAGATAATGTGCACCTCTTTATGACTTTCATTTGTATTTGTCTTTTTGAGGTTTTTTCTCTCCATTTCACTATATAAACAAATAAGAGAACTTACATAAATTCCCCTAGTTTAGAAGCTAATTATTTAGATACATTCTAGTTTGTAATATTATGTATCCTAGCGGATTTTGCCGTGTATCTCAGATAAATAAAAAACCTCGCTTGCCACTCTTCCATGTATATGGTACTCCAGATACATACAATCTAGTGTGATTTGCATATGTCTGAGATACACGAATCTCACTCGTCTCCCTCTATTTTTGTGTATTTGATAGCAAAAATACATGTATTGAGTTTAAGATACGTAGGAAATTCTTAATTAGTAGTAAGATACATAATATTAAAAAAATTATAGATAATAATAGTATATATGGTATTGAAGTATGTTTAATAATGAAGTTTTTCCATAAAAATAACACAACAATCTATTTAAAGTACTATTTATTTTCTTAATTATTTTATTTTAAAAATCATATTACATATAACTCGCACCATTTCATTTCATAACTTATATTCTAATTATTTCAAATACTATATAATAATTTATTTATTTTTTGTCAAAAAAATATTATATAGTATTTGAAAGCCTAAAATTAAAGTCAATATTAAATTTCTTAATCGTTATTGTTCTTTTCCCCTTCCCTTAATTAATTATTATTAACGTGTATTAGGGCCCATTTGGCCATGCGATTTGAAATCATAATATGAAATCATGAGATGAAGTTGAAATTTTGCTTGGACATGTAATTTGAACTTTTTATGTTGTATATTTTCTCGTAAACATAAAAAAACTTCATAAGTTGTAAAACTATTAAAATTGTCTCAAGTCTTTATACAATCTTACCAAATAAGCAAAAACTTATAAAACCGCACAATACACTATCACAAAGCTATTCTACAAAATTACAACATTCATTGATCAAACTTTAATTCAATAAAAAAAATTCAAAATTAAACATTGGTTGAAAAAATAATGAATTTTGTGAATAGAAATAGTAATGTAGGAATTGATTTGAATTAATATCAAATTTTATGTTGGTGAGAATTTTAAGGGTTGAGCTCAAGATAATTTAAATTGGGTTCAATCTCAACTCATTCAAGCCTAACCCATTTTAAGAGAATCCTCAATTGTGCCCAATTCAATCTCCAATTTCAACCCGTTTTAAAACTCTTTACTAAGATATGTTCCTATATTAAAGGTATGAATTATTATCTATTTAACATTTTTTAGGATTTATCTATCCATTTGTTACTTTTTTTTAAAAAAAAATCTTGAGTTGAAATTCGAATTGTGATTATAAAAGTTAAATATCACTATGTTAAAATTATTGAAATCAATCGGGTCAAATTGGGCGGGTCAAGACCTAACTCGTTTTTAGCTCATTTGAGCCCAAACTAAACTTGGGCGGGTCAAGACCCAACTCGATTTCTATTTCAACCCATTTTAATATCTCTAATTTCAATCCAACCCGCCCATTTGACACTCGTATGTACAACCAAAAAAACATATTACTATGTTTCAACCTTAAAACTATCAAGAAGGCTAGTTGTTAATCATCTTCACGTTTCTCCGTCATTCTACAGTCAGCATCTTTACATAGTTAGTAAACTACCTATAAACACCAACCCTATCGACAGGAGCGGGTTAGCTGATTCTCATTAACGTGTAAATTAAAACTAATTATGAAACTGCAGAACAACACAGAATATTGGACAAACAAATATGCTTGGCCACTCATCTCAAGCTGGTTCAGCTTTATATACTCCCAAACCTGCCTCAGAACCTCTGCTTGTGACATCTCACTTTCTGAAATACCCACAAAGTTTGCAAGTGCTTCTGATATTATCACAACTGGAACAGATTCCTCCTCAATTTTTGCTCTTTTAGGATTCTGTGTAGTCTGCTCTGTACATGTAGTAAACGATTCAGTGTTCTACTTTAAGTGTTATATCGCCCAAACAAAAATCAGAGAGAAAACAATTGATGATGGAATCATACTTCAAGGATTGAGAGTGATTACATGTTTAGCTAGCAGTCTATTCATCTTGAACATATTGGTAAAATCTGTCTCAAATATTACATCATTGTAGATAACTTTCATTTTGTTATTCGGATCTTTGAAGATTATGTTTACTTATGTACTATCTGAGTTAGAAGGGAAAAATTTAGGCGGAAAAGTAGGAAACCATCTTGTAGAAACAAAATCAACAACGAAAAGGAAAGGTAGCAATATAATCCTCCAAACAATGGTTTGGAGTTCAGGAGTGACACCACAGAGTTTGTTTAATCCACCTCTTCTTTTTTTTTTTTCCACTTTGACCACTACTAAAAGTAGAAGACAAAGTCTCTCATTAAACCTACCAGCAGTAAACTCTCAGAATAAAGCATTAGTTCATGTATAACATAGTGCAATAACAGACAAATAATACACATAGTTGCACAAGAATTTGATGTTATGAGATATATGTCTGGAGGGCAAAGAAGCTTCCAATGTAAGCATTTTCCATGAAAGTATATAGACAACGTACCATAAGATAATTATGGTGTTTCACATCACCAGTTTTCTTCATGCTTTCATGTCATCAAACATATCAGTTTTACGTCAACCAAATGAAACGTACAGTATAACAGCATTCAAAATTCAGTTCATTTGAGATTCCATATTGGCATGACATGAGATGCATTTGACAATAAGGGTCTCACTGATGCATACACCGACAAAATCCTTTCAGTCCTTGTTCCTATCTTCCCTTTCATGCATTGGATGCAGTAAGGGTCATTTCATTCTTAAACTGCAACGACTGAAAAACAATTCCAGCTCTTCCTAGGTTCTACCTATTACTGCAAGCATTGAATGTGCAACATATCTAGACCAAGATTTAATTCGATTTAGAAGAGACATCGAAATCAGCTAGAGCTGAAATTAGTTGGTGAGAAAATGGATGAATTTAGTATAACACACAAAAGAAGTTCTATTATCTCACCAATCATCTAGATTTCAAGAAAATAAGTACTCCTCTCTCTATCCCAATTTATATGGCATACTTAAGCCTGTCCTCGAAAAAATGTCACATTTCTTCAACGTCCTATTTTATTCTATTAAGATGTCTTATAGCCTTGCAATTTCATTTTGTCTTTTTGATAACTGTGGTTTCGCCAGATTTCACACATGACAGATCTCAACTAATTCCACAGGATATATGCCACCCTACTTGATTGACCACTAGGCCACAACAGTGCTTATAGCATCACAACTTTTGGGGATTCAGCAGGTACCACAGCTAGAGCAGCAACGGGAAAAGGCTCCGTCTTGGTAACCAATTGAGGAAAATGCTGGGCTGGTAATGGCTATGGGTCGTGGAACGAGTACTCCAGAACGATAAGACCCACCCAAAATCAGGACAATAATGGGGAGAATGGAAATTGGGATGGTGCGAAGGGAGGTCAGCAGCAAAATGGTGGTTCTGATGCAGCTGAGGCTGAGGCTGAGACTGAGACTGGTGTCGATTGAAGACGTATTGGATCTGAGCACGAATGAAATCAATCTTGTGAGCTAAGTCATATCCATGCTTACACTGAAACTCCTGAACAATGGTGATGAAAGTGGGGTTGGGGTTAGGGTTTGGTTCACGGAAGAGGGATTCCGCTCTAGCTATGTCCTCATCGGACACCATTGTTGTCCTCCACAACAACCATATACTACTAGTAGTATTATGCTCAGTTGATAACTGTCACTGCTTCTCTTTATAACTGAAATTAACGGTCTCTCTCTACAACTCTGTTTTACTCAATAGTCTCTCATGCTATTGCATTCTCACTCTTCTTGTTCATCATTTATACGACTAAATTATCCTCTGTTTTTAATTTAATTTAATTATTTTGTTTTAATTTGACAAGATTTTAAAAAATTATAAATTTAAATTAAAGATACGTAGAAATTAGAATATATCAAAGGGCAAATTACACCAATTGTACATTAAGTTAAATTTCGAAAAAACTACCTAACTGCACATACATTACTACCATATATACTATATTTACCTCTAGTTTAAAATAATTACACATACTACCATTTTAAATATTTATACCATATATTTTAAAAGATATACACAAATTCCTTAAATATGATATTAAATAATTATCTAAATTTAAACTCCTTAATTAATGGTTCATTTAATAAGTTCAAATATTTTTCTACTACATTTGTTTTCTCCCCCACCCCACGTCCCTTAGCCCTCTTTCTTCTCTATTTCTTCCTTCATCTTCTCCGTCTTTCTTCCTTCATTCTCTCAATACATGTTTGCATGTTCAAATCAACATTATGCATATAGGTTTGTTTATATATATATTTTTTTATCATTCTCATGTATCTTGATTTTGTATTTGAGTTAAAATTCATAATATTTTGAAGTTCAATTTTAAAAAGTTTTTCAAATTAGGTTTTATATTTTTTATTTTGTTATTTATCAAACACTTTAATGGCTGATCATTCCTTAAATCAGATGATTCTTGTTAAAGATACTACACATTAAAGGCTTGAGAAGTCATTGGAGAAATTGGTATTAGAAAGAGGACACTGGATGATCAATATAATTATTATTTCTGTATTATAACTACAAGACCCTATATTACACACAAAACACTAATAATTTCGTGAGTGAAGTTGTAAATTATCGAAAGCTAAGATATGTCATTCAGTACAAGTTCTTGTACTCATCCAAATCAAGATGGAAGAATTACACCAAATTTTAATTAACCGAACAAATACACTATTAAGTACACAATAAGTGCAACAATGTTGGATACACATCAGATGTACAATATGTATCTAGTTAAGAGTTTGTGTATCTGAATTAGGATTATTCAGATGCTAAAAAAAATAATTTTGATTTTTTTAAATTTTGTTTTGGATTAATGATAAGACTGATCTATCGTTGTGATTTGTTCCTAAATTCGTGTTTAGTTACAGTTCATATTTCGATACACATAATTATATGTATATGCTTACTATGTATCCGAGATACATGTTTTGAATACAATGTATGAAATTGATACTTGATACATCAAATTAATACTAGATACATATAAATGATACATGAAATTAAAATTAGATCATATAAATAGATACATGAAATTAATATTAAATCATATAAATAGATACATGAAATTAATACTAGATACATATAACAAATACACGAAATTAATACTAGATACTTCTATGATACATATGAATGTGTTTGTATGATACTCATGTATCTAAGTGTTTAGATTGTTGGATACAACATATATTGATAATAGATACATCAAATTAATGAATTTATTATTTAGTAATAAAATGAAATTAATCAAATTACTTGACCAAGATATACATATTTTTGTCTTTTATTAATAATATTAATGAATTTATTGTTTCAAAGAATAATAAAATGAAATTATTAAACATAGATACACTCCTTGATTTCCGCCTTATATTAAGGAATTTGATTAATTTAAACGACTTATATTAAGGGATTTGATTAATTTAAACGACTTATATTAAGGGATTTGATTAATTTAAATTTCCAAAATTAATTGTCCATTCGAAACATACATGTATCTTGCGGATTCAAACTTATGTATCCTAAGCATGAAATATGGTAGAGGAAGTAATATTTAAAACTATCGAAAATCTTAGTAATTAGGACTTAAACTAGTGAGATTTATGTAGTTTGCCCATTAAATTTCTTACCCACAAAATAACCCACTTAATAAAAAAATTACTTGTTACATAAAATGGTCATTCGGCATTTTTAGTTATAACTAGACGAATAACGCCCGTGCCCGCACGGCCTAATATGTATCTCTTTATATTTATGAATACATTATTTATACCTCACATAAATTGAAATAGAGTAAATATTAATAATATACAATATTTGTGGGAATGGGAAATGACGAAGAATGACTTGACCAAATTTTCAACTCAAGTAAGGTACAATACTCATATTGTTGGCCAATATCTTTATAAATAATTTATAAATCAAACTAACAAATAGATTAAAAAAAAAAAAGACCAAAATTTAATTAAATGTTTTTTTTTTAAAAACAAATAGATAAAAAAAAAAGGTCCTCACCTTTCATCTCCTCAACTCTTTTTTCTAAATCTCTATTATTGTATTTGTCTAACTTTCCCTTTTCAATATCTCCCTTGTTTTTTCTCTGATTTTTTTGTTAAATTCTCTTCAATTCTGCATTTAATACTTGAAGAACTCAGAACTCATTTACAAATCTTGAATTTCAACTCATTATTTACTATATCAGTGATTAAAAAAATAAGTTTTTTTTTGAAATTTCGACACAGAAGTATTTGCATGAGCTTCTAAGAGAAGATCAAAAGCCATTTTACACTAATAATCATTTTCAGCTCAAAAGCCAATTAATCAAAGTTCCATCATCCAAATTTTTATACTTACTTTGAATAAGAATAATGTGGATAATAATGTAGGTAGATGAATGGCCTAAAGGTTACATAAGTTACAATGTATAATGAGGTCCTTCAGATGCTCACATAAATTAAGAAAAATCCCTTTGTTTTGTTGGAAAAATGATTTAGTATCTAAAAAAGAAGACAAAGAGCCCAGAAAATGGGAAGTTGTTCTTCATGTACATGCAAGAAGTGTTGCTCTGCTTCTTGAAGCTGTTGAGGATTAAAAAATAACAGCGTTCATCAAAATTGAAAATTCAAATCAACAAAATTGAAATTTGGAAATTTTGGGTTCATGTTGAAAAAAAATTAAAGAATCAAATAGGGACCAAAATGATGATTGTGATGAAAGAACTTCAAAGAGGAAATTCTTTACTCATAAGGATTGTGCTGGAGATGTTGGAAATTGTTTTATGATTCTTTTGTAGATTTTGTGTTGCATTTTGACGGATTCAATCCGTTGACTGAATATCAAAAATTGAATGTTTGCAAAGTATAGAGAGAAGAGAAAGGATAAACATACACTCAATATAGGAATTTGGCATGAAAGCCACCTGTAACAATGAGTTGGACAGTTACTGAAATGACAAAATTGCCCTCAATAAATTGGAATTTTGACAGTAAGCACACATGTTGATACCAATAAAGTCCTCACTCTTCTAATATAAAATATAGTAGAAAATTTGGCCTTTCCGCATTTATTCTTCTTCTTCTTCTTGTCTTCTTCTTGTGCTTATGCGTCGCTTATCCTTCTTCCTCTTTGTTGCTTATCCTCCTCCTTCTTCATCGCTTATCTTATAAAAAAAAATAAAAATTAACTTACCGCAAATGTGAATCTTTTCTAGCGAATTATATATGAAAGACTCAAAACATTATTAGAATTTCATATCTAAAATTTGGGGCTGCTTAGAGGTGATTTCAAGTTGATTGTGATTGAATAATCAATGTATACTTTATGTATAGTTAAACTATACTCGATTTTTTAGTGTATCCTAATGTATAGTCAATGTATTTCTCATGTATAGGTATGCGATATTGTATAGTCAATTTATATTTTCTATGACTTTTGAAAAGCTACAATGTATAGCCAGTTTATATTTCCTATGACTTTTGACTATTTTTTATATAAATAAAACATGGTTATTTTTGTTGCAAACTAAGTATTTTATTTGAAATTAACCCAAAATTAAAATGTACTTTAATCTTGTAATCTTAAATATGTCATGTGAAATGTTATAATTTAAAAGGTTTTTCCTTCTATCCTAATACGCGACTTCCTCTCCATTCTATTTAGAGTTATGTCCACAATAATATGAAGTCGTGTCATGTCATGTCATGTCATGTCTAATCAACTCTCCCCCAATATTTTTCGGTCTACTTCTACCCCTCCACATACCTCCTTTGTACCTTCTCAGTGGCGCGTCAGCACAACTCCTTTGCACATGTCCAAATTATATCAATCTCGTTTTTCTTATCTTGTCCACCGCAGATGTCACTCCACCTTCTTCCGGATGACCTTATTCCTAATCTTATCGCTCTTAGTATGCCCACACATCCATCTCAACATTTGCATCTTCACAACATACATCTTTAAACATATCAAGAGTTCTTGACCTGTCAACATTCCACCCATAAAACAAAAATGATCTAACCACCACTCTATAGAATTTATTACTCACTCTATTGTGTCTTTTTTTTTTCTTTTGGTACAATGGAAAAATAAAGAAACTTAAAAATGTACATAAATAACAACGCTAAGTTCACTAGGAGAATAATTTTTTTATTCTTCAAAGATACGTTTAAAAGTATATTTGGCCAAACAATTTAGTGGTTAAAAACATGCGTGTAGAGCTTGACACCATGTGAGAAAAAAAAAAAGAGATACAATATATTGATGAGTTTATGATTTGATAAATATAAACATATTCCACCAACGAATGTGGTGCAGCAGATGAGTTGTGTTGCGAGTTCGAATTTTGGGTATGAAGGAAAAATTCTTGGCTGGGAGCGCTTCCCCCTGAATAGAGCTTTACGTGGCCCGAATGAGGTCCTACACGACTCAATTCCAGATTAATCCGACTCTAATACGGATATCGAACAACAAATGAAAAAGTAAAAAAATAAATCTAAAACAAATATTATATACATAACTAAAATGTGCCCAAATGTAAGACAATATTTAACTTTAATAAATATTATATTGAAAAAAGATTATATGGTGGTTTTTCAGTCATATTGTCTTCATCTTTTTCAATTAAGCATGTTATGGATGCCTATTAAATTGTTCATATATAAAATAGATTAGATTATGATGGGGCTAAGTACACTTTTTACCATTTGAAAATACTTATTAATTGCATTGGCTCATTTTAATTGATTTATTTTGATAGTCTCAATTATCCACTAGTAGTGATGTTCTCGCAAAGTCTATTTTGATATAAAGTTGCGTAACACGATGTGTTATCTTTCCTCTCTCGAAAAAGATCATGTTGAAAGATTTATGATATATCTGAACGAGGAAAGAAGCGTGCAACTCATCTCAATATTTGAGGGAAATTAATTAAAAGATCTTCTTTACAAACACAATATGGGTATGAATTAATGGATATACAATCAAACCAAGTGATTGGCGGGTTTCGATGTGCGCTACAACTTGAGAAAAGTTTCTACTGAAAATATTGATTCACCAATTCGTAATAATTATCTTTCAGCTAGTTTTTATTTTTAAATTCTTCATTTTTCTCTTTTAAAGTTTCTTAACTTTAATTTCTCCTTCTTTTTGTGTTTTTTTCTATGTTGAACTCTCTTTAACTCTATTGTGCAGTTATTAGATGTTAAATTCTACAACCACAATGATATTCATAGGGATATCAATCATGGTAAATTTAAAATGAATCTCACTTAATAAATAATAATATCTAAACTTGTTTAACATTAACAACTAATATACATTAGTGTTTGCTAATTTTTTCTTCTTCTCATACTTTGAAGACAATATTGCGGTTTGTTTTGAAAAAATTAATAGAGCTGCAATGCCGTGAGTCCATTTTACACCTATGATATACATTTGTATGTCATGATTTTTTCTTAGTTCTTTTTTTTTTCTTTCTGTTTGTCGATTAATTAATGATAAAACTTTATTTTTGTGTACATGAGATTAATAGAATTTGGAATCGCAGTTATACAAAAAAATATGTTTATGAAAACAATGAACTCACGTGGAATTGAGTTTGAAAAAAATTAGGACAATATTATTGTGATGATATAAATATAATACTAATTTTTTCTTCTTTTTTCCGAAAATGGGAGATATTAACTCTCCTTAAAGTAAATCTAGTTCTCTCACTTTCATTATTTTTAATTATTAATATTTATGCATTCATTAATAATATGATTTTTCTCATTGTTTTGAATGAATAGTATTGATAATTGCATTAATTAATGATAATGATTTCTTTTCAAACATATATCATCCGTAATAACTATTCGTAATAGCTATTCATTACATCAGGATAATAGTAAAAAAAATTATAAATATAATTTCTTTATTCATTTATATACTGAAACATGATTTTTTATTATTATTATTATTATTAAATTTCGATTCATATATATTGAACTTCTCAAACTCGTTTGGCTCCTCTTGAAAGTCGATTCATATTTGCATATTTGAGTAGATGAGACACTTCGACATCTTTATTTTATCATTTCAATCCATACAGATCATAACTTATACTTCATTGTTAATCTTAAGTTAGATAATAGATGCTGACCGAATTATATATATTTCAGAATTTAACGGGCAAGCGCAAACTGATCCCTTATTTTGATGGATAAAAAAAATTAAATTCAACAAGTTTTTAATTTTTGTATTTAGCTGTCAAAATATTTTTTATTTGGATATGATTTTACTATGTTTGTGCTTCTTAATTCTCATGCTCTTTATTTTTCGGCTGCTAAGAATTTTGTTAACAAAATATGGTGGCAGTTCTACTTGCAAAAAAAAAAAAGGTGGTAGAAGAAAAACTGTTTGAAGCATAATTAGAAATTACTTTTTCTAGATTTTTTTTTTTTACTTTGACTTTAACTAGGAACTTAGCAATTTTTCCTAAAAAAGTTTTAATTCTATGAAGTTTTTTTTTTCTTTTGCGTGTGCAACAATCTATTTTCATCACTATTCTTTTTTGTTTGAAATATATTTATATTTTTATGCGGTCAACAATCATTTTTTGATTTCCCTCATTATTTTCACATTCATTTATTTATTTTTACTAATAAAATCAATTCATAGTTAACAATGGCTAGTAATATTACATATTCAAATTATGAATAATTCATATCTCTTCATCTTACTAGTAATTTCTCCTTTTAAATATTATTTGTGTGTTTCATTTTCATAATTTAAAAAAATATTTAATTAATATTTAAAAAATTATAATAAACAAATGTAATAATAAAGACACAATAAAGAATTTTAAAAGTTTTTTATACGAAATCAAATTTTGTATAATGAGCACTTTTACAAAAGATAGAGGAAACTAAAATAAAAAATTATTTTTACAATATATTATTATTTTAAAATATGACTTATTATTCCATTTATTGCATTACAATAAATGTTTTGTTCTAATATATACATATGAATAGTTTGCACTTAAAAAGATGGAAAAAATTCTCTTTTTTATATGTTGAAAAAATATATGAAAAAACATATTATGTTGCACATGAAGAAAAAAATCAATATTGTCTTACATATCTGACACTAACAAATATAAATATTACATACTACTTTATTAAAATAAGAAATTATCCATTTTAGATTTATTATATGTAAAATTAAAATTATATAAATTTATTAATTTTTTATAGTTGCGTGAAGTGCGGACATTTTCATTAGTGATCATATATATAGAGAGAGAGAAAGAGGAATATAAATATTCAATCATATTTTCCAATTTTAAATATCATACTCCCAACCAAACTCAACTTAAAAAATTATGATCTAAAACACTGATTAATTGTATCATCTGTATGACTATAATTTATTTTAATTAATTAAAAAAATTAACATCAAATTATTTCTGATCTATTATTAAAAAGATACATTTTTTTTTTTGAAATAGAGTAAAAAATAATAATGAGACTATTCAATAGCTGGTAGACAAATATTTTTCATCTCTAGTATTGGATAGGCTTATAGAACGTGTATGAAGTTAAACTACAATAAGTCTTTTTGCTCTAATATCTGACACATTTATAAAAAACACATTTTTAACATTAAGAAGGAGAAAAATAATATAGTTGGGAACAAGTTATCCTATAATTAACTATTTTGGTAATAATCACACTTAATAGTAAATAAAATCTTTACTAAAAAAAAAACTTATTTCGAAACTCGTCATCTTAGAATTATCATCCACTCTCAATATTATAAAATAGAAATAACACTTATCATTTAAGGAAAAAAAATCCCGTAATTTTATATCCATACCAAACATAAATGAATTCATCATAAATTAATCCAAATTACCCTTTATATGTGGTGCCAAACTTTCCCAAAAAGAACCTCTCACAAGTCAATCCTTTGTATAACTTTGATATTTTTATTCTAAGTTCATGTATCAAAACTAGAGTTCCAAAATTATCTACTTCTAGTTTATTTTCCAGATTATTTGGGGAGAATTGTTTCATTTAAAAATAATAATCATGTTGGTACAAAATATAACTTAAGAATATTTCTCAGCAATTATAAATCACATTGGTGTCTCATTGTAATTTTTGATTTATTTTATAGTCCTAGTTAACCACTGATGATTTTTGTTTCTACTTAAGTGTCATACATGAGGTCTTTTTTGGTACAAAGCTTAGTATCGCAACCTCCCACGTTGGAAAGGATCATGTTAGGAGGTTTGTGAAACATTTTATTGATGAGAATAACTGCAATTGGTATTGATATTTGAGAGAAACCAACCGAAAAGAATTTTTTTACAAATGCAATGTAGATGAACATATTCTTGTATCAAGAGATGCAATATATTGATGAGTTTATGATTTGATGAATATAAAACATATACCACCAACAAATTGTGGTGCGATGAAGTTGTTTCTCCCTTAACCAGAGGATTTGAATATGGAAGAAAGATCTATGGTAGTGAACACTTTACCCTCAACGTGGCTCGAATTGAACCCTATAGGACGCGATTCCTAATTAATCCACTTCAATACAAACACCGAACATTGAATGAAAAAGTAAAATTAATAAATAAATGTAAAACATATAGTTTATCTACTTCTACTACTATCTTATAAATGGGAATAAGCACACACCTTGTCAACATGCTTGCTTGGCTTTTAAAGACTATTTTAGTCATTTCATTAGAATTGAAGCAATATAATTGGACCTAAGGGAACCTTACTATAGCAACTATGTATACTTTTTGAGTGTGTGGACTAAAGTGTCCCTTGCATATGTCATCTCTTTACCACACAATAATCCAACCAAGTTAATTCTCTCACTTGTCACGTCCCCGACCATCCCCCACTATTTCTTCCTTATATGTATTTAGAATTTAACATTGATTTTCAATATTAAAATAAAAATAATTTGATCATAAAATTTTAACAAATTTTTAGAAATAATAAATTTATTACTATAATTGTTAGTATTATTATTTTTAATATTAATAAGTGGCAAAAAACAATACTTTCGACAATTTTTTGTGTTAATTTATTTGTCTTACTTTATTTTTTAATTTGTTATATATTTCATAATTACATAAAAAGGACAATAAATCACAATATTAAAATTAAAATAATTAGTTCATAAAATTTCAACAAATTTTTAGGAATGATAAATTAATTATTATTGAGTATTAAATATCAATAAGTGGTAGAAGCAATACTTTTGAAAATTTCTCCGTGTTAATTTATTTGTCTTACTTCATTTTTTAATTTGTTATATATTTGATAATTACATAAAACTGACTATAAATCAAAATAATTACAATTTAAGATATAAAATAATTTATTTTCTTGGTTGACTCTAGAATTTTTATTTGTGCCACGTAAATTAAGATAAAGGGAGTAACATATATTATGTGAATAATGCATAAGAAATATTATAAATCATAAAATATCTATAAGAAATATTTTAATTTTTTTTTTGGTGACTCTGGAAATTCCGCTTGTGCAGCATAAATTGAGAAAAAGAGAGTAATATATATTATGTAAAAATTACGTAGAAAGTACACAACTTACAATAATTAATAACTTAAAAATATTTTTAAAAATATAAATTTTTGAATGGCTCCAAAGTACATTTGTATCACATTAATTAAAACAAACAAGTAACATATGTTGGGCTCGTATTAGCACGGGCGCCTTATATCTAGTATAGTTGATATGCACCCAAATGTAGAATAATATTTTATTTTAATAAATATTTTATTAAAAAAGATCGATTTTCCAGTCATAATGTTTTTTTTTATTAGATGCCTATTTAAATTGTTCATCATATTAAATAGATTAGATTAAAATGATATTAAAAACAAGAATTGAAATTTTATATAAGTTAACCTAGTTTCATGTGTTTTGAAATTTATGGGGCAAGTCCGAACTGAACCCTTATTTTGATGGATTAGAAAACATCAAATTGAACCAACCACTCTATGGATTGCAAAAATAAATGTAACATCCCGCCTTAGAAAGAGCTAAATTTAGAAAGAACTGATTTGGAAAGAGCCAAATCTGAAATTTTACAAGTTATGCTTAAGTTGTGAGTTTTGGGTTAACTTTAAACGACCATAACTTTCAGTACATGATGAGTTTGGTGGCCCATAAGATATCAAATGAAAGGTCTTGAAGTCCTCTTTCCAACGCCGCCAAGTCTTCTAATTTTTGAGTTCGAATGAGAGAGATATGTCCATTTGAAGTCAGCTTGTCCAGTTAAGGAAAGTTACCCGAATTAGTGAGGGGTCTTTGGTCTTTTCCTTACCCAATCAGATTAAAACAATTTTTAGTAATATTTTGGGGTCAAATCTGATTTGGGTCAGTTTTACAAATCCTAATTACGCTTAGGGTTTTAGAAGAGAGTTTAAGAAGAGAAAAGAGGAGAAAAGAGGGAAGGTCAAGGCGTTCATCAAGTTTTCTTGCGAATTGAGGATTGTTTCACCAAGGGTTTGATCCCTAAGAGGTATGTGATTTCTCATAGTATTGGGTTCGTTCACCCACACGCTAATCATGCTATTTTAATGCAATTTCGTTCTTCAGTTCTTGATGAGTTTTCTTGAAATTTCATTCGTAATCTTGATTGTTGGGGTTTTGATGAATTCTTGAGATGAATGCTAGTGATTTGAGGGCTATTTTGAGTAGATTATCGTGTACTTATGTTGGGTATTTTAAGTGAGTTGGGAAGAAACCATTCAATTCTAGGAGAATTAGGGTCAGAAAATGATAAAGAAAATTCATCGGGGAATTCTGGGCGGAGGCTGGCGCGCGCCCCACCTGTGCGATGTCACAAACCAAGGGTACACTCGAGATGTAACATGTCGTACAATACCCCGAGAGGCTCCCTACAAGCCACTTAGCATATCATAACATAAAGTAATAGAAAATGGTGAGGAAATTTAAAATATATTTCCATTACAATCAAAGTCTCATAAAACAGAGCGGAAGTCTTTAACATTGCCTCAAACCATCTAATACATGAAAGTCTTAGGGACACAACACAATACAAAAGTGCTAACATAAAAGAAAGACATAAAGGAAAGGTGGTCAAATCCTTGATGCTTTGAGGACTCATCAAATATTCACCTGCTTGCTCTACTAAGATCCTAGCCACGAGGATGGAAGTCAATATCGCCAGACCCTACATTTGATAAGAATGTAGGCAAGAGTATGCGTTATTACAATAATGTACTAAATATGATGGCTAGCGCAAATCATCAACATAAGCATAAAGTAAGCATTAGTCAACATAAGACATATACCAATATCATAAGAGATACAACATAAGGCATAGACTATAAACATAAATCATAAGCATATTCAATACTTAGATCATCATAACATAAGAAGAACACTTAATAAGTAACCTCAAAGCATACTTGTGCAATGCATAGATAAGACCCCATAAATCTCACCCATGCTAAGTAAACCCCCTTAGGCCATCATTCATATTCATCATCTTTTGAACTCATTCTTAGCTTATTTCTCATAGACAAGGGAACATTTACCTTTAGTCAAACATATCAAGTAAGGCAACTATAGCAACAATCCAAGCTAATCTAACATCATGCAAGTAAATATCATATTAGAACATACTTACAATACTTCCTTGAAGTAATCTTGTTTCATCATAAACATGCTACTATGATTAATGACTTGTCCCTCATATTCATACTAATCATGGAAGAGTATCTCTCTACTAGTCCACAACACATCATCACTCATGAATGGTTACGATTTACCAATTCAAGGCTATCAAGGAAAAGCGCCTTACTATGCTAGACCAAGCTATCATGGAAAACATCCTCTCATGCAAGTCCAAGCTACTCAAGGAAGGGTACTATTGATCAATCCAAGCTATCATGAAATGATGTGGCCTCACCAAGTCAAGCTATCATGCAAGCATCCTCCCATGCTAGTTCAAGCTACATTGGAAGGGTACGATTTCCCAATCCAAGGCTATCCATGAGTTCTACTATCTCAAGCTACCATGCATGGTCTTATCTTACTAAGTCAAGCTATTCATGAAGGGATATCATATCACTACTTCAAGCTAACATAGTTCATACATGAAGCCTTTGAACACTGATGGGGTACTTCTTAAAATATGCCTTAGTTCATCATTTTGAACACTGACGGGGTACCTCTTAAAGTATGCCTTAGTTCATCATGAAGGCTTATTAGATCATGCGTGAGCATTAGTCACCATCCATGATCACTTTTACTCTTAGATTCATTTTATGTGAGAAAACCTTTCAACCTATAATCTTCATTATGTGAGAAAGCCTTTTACATCATGTTCATTACGTGTTCATGAGAATATCCTTTCAAACAACACAACATCAATATCATAATCATTTACACTCTACTCTTAAAGTGTTCATAAAGCATTTACATAGATTCTATAAGAACATGCATAATCTCATACATTCATAATATATGTCATGTGGGTAAAGTCCTTTCACAATAATATTATATACAAATCAACATACACATAAGCTTCACTCTCAAAATCCTTAACATTCCTAGTTCATCATATTAGCCTTACTCTCAAGCAATACTTCTCATGATCATTATATATGCCTAATTCTCAAGACATTCTAACCACATGCTTCATTATTTAAGCAATTCTAATCACATATCATCATATAGGCTCAATCTCAAGCACTACTAATCATAATTCATCATCTAAGATTTAATCTAATCAATTCATGTCTATATGCTTTACTCTTAAGCAAATCATATCTATGTGCTCTAATCTCAAGCAATCTAAAATGTAATTCATCAATCCTAGAAGATCACATCTAAGCCCTCAATTTCCCTTTTCATGGCATAAAACCAAACTTCATCAAATTCACCTTAGGATCATAGGTTAAGCATGGATACATGTATAATCATACTAAAAACATGCAATTCCATCATAAACAATCACAATCCACTCTATTGGATCATAACCCATAACATTAGAAGAAACCCTAGATTGACTTAGGGAATTCTTCTTCTAAATTGGGGGAACACATGGGGGTTTCATGGATGAAAGAAATCCATGGATGAATAAGCCATCATACCTTCATTACAAAGCACTCAAAGCTTAGAACAATGGAGACTTGACTTGACGTAGCTTGGTTCTCTTCTTCTTCTTCTTCTTCTTCTAGAGAGAGAATATTTGAGAGGGAATTTGGTTTCTTTTGGGATCTTGAAATAATGACTTAGAATGACTTAATTTAGTGGTCTAAAGTCCTTATATATGTGGTCTAGATTAGGGTAAAATGATACCACTTAATTCTAATTAAATTCGGAAAGGACCATTAAGTCCGCAACTAACCGTCTCTACTGCCTCATCCACGAGATCCCGACCACAGGGAGTAGGTGGACCTACGACCCTTACTGGTTGGGCGTGGTTTGGGTTCTGGGTATGAACTTGGGCCATGGACCTACAGAGCCTAACCACGAGGCGTGGACCTATCCATGGGGCATGGGTCCTGCCCGTGGTTACTGCCTTAGGCAGTTTCCCCATGGTTCTCATCTACGAGGCCCACCCACGGGGTGTGGATCTAACCACGAGGTGTGGTTGACCCCTTCATGGGTGTCACTTGAAATTTCTAAAAGTGTCTAAGTTCCCTCTTTCGGATACGGGGTGTTACAATATCTCTCTCTTGGGAACATTCGTCCTCGAATGACGTTCTAGGAACTTCTTAAAGGTAACGACTCTAGACTAGCAACTCATCATGCATGCAACTCATCTAAATGCACACAACCAAAGAGGAATCATCAACTCTAAGCTAAACATGCTCAATGCATCACATGGAAGGTAAGAACTACATCTAACAACCTAAAATGCATGTAATCTTAACATTTCTCATGTTCAAGGAGGAACTTACCATCTCCAAGCTAAAAGCATGCTCAATACAATCTCATGGAGCCTATATGAAATCTATACTCATAACAAACATCCAAGGAGGAATCTGTCAATTCCAAGCTGAGGCATGTTTCACAACTCATCTCATGAAGTCTATGGGCAACTCATCAATGCACTACAACATGAGGAAAATCAATAATGCAAACTCATTTTCTTTCTAAACACAAGTTTTCATGAACATGCACAACATAAGGAAATCATGAAAGAATCTAAAACACACATGACTTCACACATAGACCAAACCATGAACACTAAGAACACTCCACAACCTTTCTATCTAAGCACACCATCTCCCCCTTGGGACAAAGCCTAAGTGGACTTTCTAAGCACCGCTCTTTAAACTCTAAGGTCGGATCTAAACATCACTAAGCTTTCACATCCATCACACAAGATGAATCTAAACCATGGTGGACTATACTAATACCCTTCATAGGAGTCTACTCGATTACCACATCTAGGTATTATCTAAACACCCTATTCATCAAATCTTTCAACATACCCAAAACTCAAAATGGCCAAGTAGGGTTCTACTATCAATAACACATAACAATAATGTAGCCCATTCATACTAAAGACAACATCAAAGTCTAACATATCAAGTCTATCAAGCCATAAAAGACAAGCAACACCGAAATCTAATAAAGCATAAAACACATACCGCTAGTCACATCCGGAGGACACTCTTGTTCACCTCTAGCTTGGAGAGCATAAACCTATTCTTCTTTGGAGCATTCCCATCCGAACCACTAGGAGCAACTTTCTTACCCTCTCTTTCCTTAGCCTTCATCCTTGGCAATTTCTCATCTTGTGGCCACTTTCACCACAACTAAAGCAACCCTCTATACCAGCTAAACATCTATCAGCATGTCTCTTTCCATACCTAGCACAAGTAGGCCATAGGGACTCACTACTAATTCCTTGCGGTTTAGGGTTAGACACCCTATATTCACTATACTTGGGAGCATTGGAGTAGTCTTGTCTGAAAAACCTTTGTTGATTCCTAGACGACCATGTCCATCAGACCTCACATGAGAGGAATCACCATCATCATTTCTAGACCTCTTTTTTTCCCCTAACTCTCCCTTTTAGCTTTTACTCCTCAATTTGTTGGGCATGAATCATAAGACGAGCAATATCCATATCATGAACAAGCATAGCCGTACGACATTCTTTAACCACTAGATCAGACACTCCCGACACAAACTTACTCATCTTAGCCCTATGATCCACCATAATAGAAGGAGCATACTTAGATAGTTGGGTAAATATCAAGGCATATTCCTTAACACTCATACTACCTTGCCTAAGGTTAATGAATTTAAGCACCTTGGCTTTTCTAGCTCATCTCTAGAGGGAAGAACCTATCAAGAAAAACATTTTTGAACCTCTCCCACTTTATGGGACCCATTTCCACCAATCTTGCTTCTTTCCAATCATTTAAAATTAAAAAGTACCAAGAAAAGAATTAGTACCTTGATTTTGTTATTCGGACTCAAAGAGATGTGGGTATCTCTTCTTCATATCCTCCTCAGTCTCCCAAGTAGCTTCCTCACCAAATTGGTTCCTCCATAAAACCTTGACTGATACAACCTCCTTTGTCCTCAACTTGCAAACCTGACAATCTAGAATTTTAACAAGAATCTTCTCATAAGATACGTTGTCCATAATACCAATATTTTCAGTAGGTATAATAAGTGAAGGATCTCCCATGCACTTCTTCAACATTGAAATGTGAAATATTGGATGGACTACTGCTAACTCTGGCGGTAGCTCCAACTCGTAAGCTACATTCCCAGTCCTCTTGGATATCCTATAAGGACCAATATATCGGGGACTAAGCTTCCCCTTCTTGCCAAACCTTATAACACCCTTCATGGGTGAAACCTTCAAATAAACCCAATCATCCACCTCAAACTCCAAGTCTCTTCTCCTAACATCTGTATAGGATTACTGACGACTCTACACCATTTTCAACCTTTCTTGAAATGAACCAAGTTTGATCCTATCAACCTAGCCTCACCAATCTCAAACAATCTAATAGGAGATATACATCTTTTCCCATAAAGAGCCTTTTAAGTAGCCATTTATCCGCTAGAGTGATAACTATTATTGTAAGCAAACTGTATGAGAGGTATGTGACCATCCCAATTATCCTTGAAGTTGATCACACACACCCTCAACACATCCTTTAAAGTCTGAATCGTACGCTCTGTTTGACCATAAGTCCGTGGATGGAAAGCAGTACTAAGGTTCACTATCGAACCCAAACCTTTCTGGAAAAACTTCCAAAATTATTCGGTGAATTGTGCACCTCTATCTGAAATGATGGACACTGGAACTCCATGAAGTCTGACTACCTCTTGAATATATAACTTAGCATAATCTTCTGCTGAATAGGTAGTCTTTACCAGTAAGAAATGGGCTAATTTAGTCATTCGATCTACAATCACCCAAATCGAGTCATGCTGCCTGTGAGACCGTGGTAAACCAGTAATAAAATCCATATTGATCATCTCCCACTTCCATTTCGGAAGATCTATGATCTGAGCCATACCACCGGGTCTCTGGTTCTCTACCTTGACTTGTTGGCAATTTGGGCACTTAGTAACGAACTTTGCAATACTCCTATTCATACTGCTCCACCAATAGACTTCTTTCCAGTCATGATACATCTTTGCAGAACCCAGATGGATAGAGTTTTTGGAGCTATGAGCTTCCTTCATGATCCTCTCTTGAAGTTCATCCAACTTTGAAACACACAATCTACCTTGATACCTCAATACACCATCTCCCCCTTGTTCAAAAGCCATAACTTTCTACTTATGAACATTTGCCTTTAACTCAAGAAAAATAGGATCTTGGTGATCTTGTTTCTCTTTCACTTCAGACACTAATGATGATTCGGCCCCATTCATCACCACTACTCCCATTAACCGAACTCCTAATCATCCAATTCTGTGCATATCTCTAGCTAACTCTTTCTTACCTTCCTCAACATGAGCAGTACTTCCCATAGACAACCTGCTTAAAGCATTAGCAACATCATTAGCCTTACTTGGGTGATAGATAATACTCATGTCATAATCCTTAAGTAACTCCAACCACCTCCTCTGTCTAAGATTAAGCTCTTTCTGACTGAATACATACTGAAGACTCTTGTGATTGGTGAACACATCTACATGAACACCATAAAGATAGTGACGTCATATTTTCAAAGAGAACACTACAATAGCCAACTCTAGATCATGGGTTGGGTAATTCCTATCGTGAATTTTAAGCTGTCTGGAGGCATAAGCTATAACCTTGCCATTTTGCATCAATACACAACCCAGTCCAACTCTGGACGCATCACAATACATAACAAAGCCTTGTGTACCTTCTGGTAAGGTCAACACTGGGGCAGTAGTCAACTTAGTTTTCAATTCCTGTAAGCTCTTCTCACAAGCTTCAGACCATTGAAACTTTGTTGTCTTCTGAGTCAACTTATTCAACGGAGATGAAATAGATGAGAACCCCTCGAAGAACCTTCTATAATAACCACCTAATCCCAAGAAAAACCTAATATCAGTTGGAGATGTGGGTCTAGGCTAGTTCTGCAGTGCCTCAATCTTTTGAGTGTCAACTCGAATCCCATCACCAGAAACAATATGGTCTAAGAATGCCACAGACTCAAGCCAAAACTCACACTTAGAGAATTTAGCATACAACTCTCTAACCTTTATAGTTTGGAGAACTACTCTGAGATGACTAGTATGATCCTCCTCATTCATCCAATTGTTACGACCCGAGCCTATACCCCGGACGTAACACCATGTACAATACTTCAAAAAGCCTCATACAAACCTCATAGCATAAGACATAAGAAAATGGTACTAAAACTTTTAGTCCATACGATCGAAGTCTTTATTTAAAAATAAACAGCGGAAGTCTATCTTGTCTCACATGGCCATCTAATACAACTTGAATCAAAGATAGGGTCACAACCCTTCAACATAGTCCGAAACGTAAAATGACATAAAAGGAACTAAAGAAGAACAACTCTTGTCCTCGAACCATGAGGACTCATCACTAGCTTTGGAGAGAATCAATCCAAGCTTTGAACACTAAAATTCACCTTAAGATTCGGAACCTACACTTTGTAAAAATGTAGAAGAAATATGGGTTAGCACAAAAATGTACTAAGTATGATAGCCATGCAAAAATCATGCTAAAAAGGTCATTTTGGTTGAAAACTATGCTATATGCCAAGTTTGAGATTCATCATGCATCTTTTATAAACACATAAGCCAAAAACATATTCATCATGTAAGTCATTAGAACATAATAGAACCATCATGAAAGTAACCCTAAGTTATACTTGTGCAATGTATGAATGACATCCCATAATACCATTTATATATATACTAAATACCACTTTTAGGCCACCATACATACTTACCATTCTTCATTCTCATCTTTAGTCAATAATCATGGATAAGGAACATTCTTATTTAGTACGGCATGACAAGGAAAGCAACTCATAATAACATTTCCAAGTTAAGCATTCATCATTACATTAAACCTTTAAGTCAACATTCTCATTAGCATCATTATGACCACATTCATTTCATTAGACATGAAGACATTAGAGAAACACACCATAGCCCTCTCAAAGCCTACTCGTGCAATGCATGAATGACATCCCATACTACCACCCACACTTCATAGAACCTTTTGTGTAACCATAGCATGTAACTCACATGATGGGAATAAGCCCTAACTGACATAGACCATGTGAGCTTAACATGGAATCCAATGTCATGTCCCATACCGAAAAAAGTTGGTCTACTTGCCTAAGGTAGAACCGATAACATTTTAGCTTAGGTGGATCCACTAGCTAATGACCTATGTGGGCACATAGTTATGGGATAAGAAAGATGTTCATTGAAACCAGTCTAACATGGGGAGAACTTCCATCTTACCATATCCACTCGGTGCTAAGGTTACATTCCCATAGAGTAGTTCATTTTCATTAACATTATCATACTTGAGTGAGCTACCACCATTAGGTCTACCGAGTCAAGGTACATTATTAACAGATGAAAGGGCCACCACCATTAGGTCTACCGATTCAAGGTACATCATTAGGATAGCTCATTGAATCCTCAAGAAAGGGCCACCACCATTAGGTCTACCTAATCAAGGTACATCATTACATTAGTAGTTCATAGACTCATCATGAAGGGCTACCACCATTAGGTCTACCAATTCAATGTTCATTAAGTCAAGATACATTAGTTACACAAGAATATGATGCTCTAAGCCTACCAATTCAAGGTACATCAATCAAGATCACTTCCAATTACACAAAAAGAGGATGCCCTAAGCCTACCATTCAAAATGTATCATTACATTGAAGAAACCTTTCACATTATACCATCATCATTCACAAGTGTATAATTGAGAATAACCTTTCAATAATAACACAATTTCATTGAAGTCATGATCATATTACTTTCATTGAAATCACAAAGCATATACATAAGCATCATGATTATACATCAATCTTCATAACTTGCCCTTCAAGGCCATGAATCACAATTCACCAACACACCTAGAATTACTACAATTTAGGCATGAATAATGATATAGTTCATGTAACTATAGCATTACAGGATCAATTACATAGCATTCATCTTACTACAATTCACCCATATCAAAGTCATAAATTAGGGTTATGGGGAAATCATGGATTCATGGGGGATTTTATCTTAAAACTACCATAAAACAGCGATTAAATCTTAATATATGATAATTAAACCATTGAAAACATTTTGAGAAAGAATCCATGACTTAGAATGAAAACCCTTAGTTTTAGAGAATTTCCAACTTTGAAATTGAAGGTTTATGGACTTCATGGATGGAAATTTAACCATGAATCAAAACTACCATACCTTAATTGAAGATTCCTCATGAAATTGAGTGGAAAAGTTGAGTCCTTGAGCCCTAAACCTTGACCTCTTCTTCTTCTCCAATGGAGGTTTTAGAGAGAGAATTATTTGGAGAGGAGGTGGTTACTATTTGGGTATTGGGAATTATGAGTTGTAAGGGGGTATTTAATAGTTTAAAAGGTCTTAAATAAGTCTAATAAATCAATATAAAACAAACTTACTACAATACGACTAACCTAGGAATTTACCAAGTTGCTCCTCTTAAGGCCGAACCTAGGCAGCTTACAGGTGTGACTCACGCCTACCTGACCCACAGACCATGAGTGGGATCACGCCCCGTCCTGTAGGTCCGTGGTTGGGTTCAGCAACTCTTCATCTTGGGGTCTTGACCTACGACTTGGTTCCACGGGGCGTGGATGGACCTACACCCAGTAGGTCCCATCCGTAGGTCCTAATTTTTTTGGCAGCTTTTTGGTTCTTGGGGCAGCCTTGGAGTTAGACTTTAGGGTCCTCCTCAAGGACCCTTAGTTGGTCCTTGGGGAGTCGTACCTTGACGTTTAACCCCTAGACCCCTCAACCTAAGTTCGGGACATCATTTTACAACATAAAACTCCACATCAAACTCAACAACTCACTCGTAAGGCTCTAGTTTCACCTACTAGTTGTCTAAGTCGTTACACGAATAAATTAGAATTTCATCAATGAATACGATAACAAACATATCCAGATATGGCTTAAACACTTTGTTCATAAGATCCATGAACTTTGCAGGAGCATTAGTCAAACCAAACGACGTGACTAGAAACTCATAATGACCATAGTAGGCCCTGAATGTTGTCTTAGAAATATCACTTTCTCTTACTCTCAATAGATGATAGCCTGATCTGAGGTCTATCTTATAAAAATAGGTGGCACCCTGAAGTTGATCGAAAATATCATCAATTCTCGAAAGGGGATACTTATTCTTGATAGTAACCTTTTTCAATTGGCGGTAGTAAATACTCATCCTAAGAGAAACATCTTTCTTTCTCACAAATAAGAATGGAGCACCCCAAGGTGAGACACTAGGTCGAATGAAGCCTTTATCAAGAAGGTCTTTCAACTGCTCTTTTAACTCTTTCAACTCGGCTGGAGCCATTCTAAATGGTGGAATAGAGATAGGACGAGTATCAAGAAGAATATCTATACCGAAGTCTATTTCTCTCTCAGGAATGACTTCGAGAAGATCATTTAGAAAGACCTATGGAAACTCACTCACTACTGGAGCTAACTGAATAGGTGGTGTCTCAACACTAGAGTCATTAACTCGGACTAAGTGATAGATGCACCCCTTGGAAACTAACTTCCTCACCTTAAGGTACGAAATAAAATGACCCTTAGGCACTACTGAACTACTCCTCCACTCAAAAATGGCTCATTAGGAAACTAGAACTTAACTACTTGAGTTCAACAATCGATTGGGGCATAACAAGCATGAAACAAGTCCATACCTAGAATAACATCAAAATCTACCATGTCTAACTCGACCTAGTCAGCCATGGTGTCATTGTGACTGATAGAAATAACATAATCACGATAAAATCTCTCAGCTAGAATAGACTCACCAATAAGTGTAGAAACACTGAAGGGATTAAGAAGTTTCTCAGGAAGAATATCAAAATTCATAGCAATGTATGGAGTCACAAAAGATAGACTCGCACCTGGATCTAGCAATGCATATACATCAAAAGTAAAGAGTTTGATCATACCAGTGACAACATCTGGTGAATTCTCTTGCTCTTGGAGACTGGTGATAGCATACAGATGGTTTGCTCTTCTGCATGTCCCTGAAGTAGCTCCTCTAGGTGTAACTCTGTCTGGAGGTGCCACTGAAGAAGATTTTGCTCAATTTCCCCCATTACCATTACCTTGTATGTTCTGAGGGTACTTTCTCATGAAGTGACCATTCTGACCACACTTGAAGCAACCCGTGGAGCCATCACTACACACTTCTGAGTGGTTCCTACCACACTTAACACATGCAGGAGTCTTATTACCTCCTTGTGCCACACTACCTTGAGACTGTGCGGGTCTAGCTCTGAAGTTCTGATTCTTGAACACCTAGATGATGGACCAGGTCCATTTGGCTTGTGTTGAAAAGAAGACCAGTTTGCATTACTCTTCTGCTGCCCGGACTCATTTCCTGTTGTCTTAACCTTCTTATTTCGAAACTCTTCTTTATCTCTCAGCTTATCTTCCTCAATATGCACATGGATCATCGGTCTTTCTATGTCCATGTCTCAAATCAACATCGCACCTTACCCTCTTTTCTTGACAGACGAGACAACCCAGACACAAACAAACTCATCCTGCTCCTCATGTCAACAACTATCTCCGGAGCATAACGGGAAAGTTGGGTAAACTTGAGGCTATACTCATGCACACTCATAGATTCCTCCTTAAGAGTGAGGAATTCCCTTACCTTTGCCTCTCTTAGTTCACGGGGAAAGAAACACCCCATGAAGGCCTCTTTGAACACAACCCAACTCACAATTGGTGAATCCTCAGCTCTATTGTTCTTTAATTAGTCGTACCATACTCTAGCAACACCCTTCAGTTGGTATGCACTTAGTTCTACTCGCTCAGCATCAGTAACATGCATGACCTCAAATACTTTTTGCAACTTTTCCATAGAGTTTTCCGGATCCTTAGTGACACTTGAACCGGTGAAGTCTTGAGGATCCATCCTTAGAAACTCACGAATTCTGGATGTATCAGCCACATTCCGTCGATTCCATTTTTGTTGCCCACCTTGGTTGGTCACCACTTGACTCAACATATGGATAGAATCCCATAAATCAGCCTTAGTGACCTCTCTTTGAGGTTGCACTTCTGGTGCATTGGGTACCCCTTGATCCTAAGGATCAACATTCCTCCTAGCAGGACAACCTTGGACAGCTCTTCGTGGAGGCATAATCTGAAAGATACGTGCAAGCACAAATTAGAAAGAAACTTTATAGATTTAAACTCTATCGTACGAAAAGAGTATGAAAGAAGTGAGATAGTTTCTAAATGTTGTAGGCTTTTAATTATAGATGTGGCGCGCTTCACACCGATAACTAGGACTCTTGAGACACAGCTTCATAGATACCTTAGGATTCTGGAAATCTGTGCACTGATACCAAGTTTGTCACGCCCTGAGCCTACACCTAAGTGCGACTGGCACTCGAGAACCTTTGCTTGCCCCAAACGAACCTTTGGCCTGGCTCAACTTTCGGTGGAAGACTTACTCAAATCTAAATTTAACTCAATATCTCAAAAGATACTCTCAGAATATTTTAGAAATAAAACATTCAAAGTGCCCCATAGAGCAACTCAAGTCTAGAACATAACAACTGAAATGAAGAAGACTTATGAACTACTATTGTCTATCTATCTATGAAGCCTCTACTAACTGAGATGGACGTCGGGACAAGACCCACGACATCCTAATAATAAAACCGAAAAGAATAAAACATAGATGAGTGATCCTCTAGAAGCAAAGAGGCTCACCAACATGTCTGAAACTTGACTGGATCAAAGAAGAACTGGTTGATGATCCTGGTCACCTGTATTTTCATCATAAAAGATGCAGGCCAAAACGCGTCAATACATGTAATGTACGAGCATGCAAGGGGAAATATAAAACATGACAAAAGCTTGAACTTCTAAAGAAATAACTTACCTCGTCTTAACTCATTTCAATATAAAAATAATAACAATAATGTGCTATAAAGAAAAGCTTTTAAAACAGTAGATAACAACTCAATGTATTGGAAAATACAATATAACTCAGTGTATGTAAAAATATAAAATAAACTATGTTTGGGAGATTCTCTAACCAACAACCATCACTATGAGCTATGTGATGATACATCATCTCTCCCACGCTGCCAGAACTGTCATATACCTTGTCGGGGTATAAAACTTCTTAACTAAGTAGATCCACTAGTCTATGCTTAAAAAGCAATAAGGAATCATCTAAAAAGCATGACCCTTTCTACCCACGTTGGCTACATGGTGTGGCACCCTTATTTCGAATCAGCCGAAACAGTTCACAACATAATAATGGTTGCCACTCTGATTTTTGGAAAAATCGTTTTTGTGTTAGACTCGCCACCTAAATTTTAAGGAAAATATTAGGAAAACCATTTTTTAAATATGTAGATGTAAACTCTGTTTTGATTTGCCAAACCAATGAGATTCTGAGTAAGGATTTTGGTTACTCGAGGGGAAGGTATTAAGCATCCCTAAGAGCCTATCCGAAGATAGTCCTTAAACTCAATTTAGGAAAATATGATTAGGAAAACTTGTTTATTTACTTGCTTGTACAAAATTAAATGATTAGTTAATTAGTTAGTTTAAGAAAAGAGTACAATACAAGGTAGGACATATATATGTCTATTAAATAAAATTAATAGTAGTATGTTTATCATACGGTAAAAAAAATAAAAAAAATATACTAAAAATATATGACAATTTTATATGTTGAAAAATATAGATGTGTCTTATATAAATGTATCCAAAATAAATGTTGAGTTTAAAGGATATGAAAATTTGTCATTTTATTTATATATAGAATTAAGACATGAAAGAGAATAAAATAAAATGAGATAGTAGTCGGGTGCAAATATGTAATAAAATAATGTGTATATTAAAGTGTAGGGATTTATAAATTTTTAAAAAATATAAGTAATATTTGTAAAAGTGATAGTAGCTTTGAAAAATAATAATATGAAGTGTAACAAAATAATAAGTTAGGTATAGAGAAAACAAAAAATAATAATTTAGGATTTTGTACCTTTTGCGTATGACGTATATATGTATGTACCTTGTATTTTGAACCTGTTGGCATATCTAAGATCTTGAAAATAGCATGTTAAGAGATTAAAATATTTTAGCAATATGTGTTTTATAAAATAGAGATAGTAATAATAGTAAATATAATTTCTTCACAAAGGGGTGATGTAAAAAAATAAAATAAAATAGGCCTAACTATTGCGACTTATTCTATAGTTAATTATTTATTTTTCGTTAAAAATATATAGGTCTACTATCTTATTTATATTTTCTAAAAAAATACACACATTTCCTAAAAGGTAATTATTTTCGCCTTTAAACTAATCTCAAAGTCATTTTGAGAGTCTTTAAATGATAAGCTTTTCTTAACATAAAGGCCTAAGTAAGGGTCGATAGTAAAGCCAATGAATATTTTTGTCCTTCTCGAAATAAATAACTTAAGCCGTATGTATCTTTCAAGACTAAAAAAAGGGTAATAATTCTAGCAAGCCTTATATCATCCATTTTGGCCTTTTAAAATCACGTTTCTTCTTCCCTTTTGAGAGTAGTGTTTGAAAACACTTTTGGATTCAAACTATTGCACTTTTAAATTCTCGAAGTATAGTGGTTAGTTCCAAAAAAATCATACTTTTAGATCCCACAAAATGGTGTTCGAAACTAGAAGAAAAAGACCTCATTTTTACACACAGAGTATCGGCGATTTTAAAGCTAAAAGTCGGCATTTTTGAACCTTAAAATCTGCACCATAAGACTCTCATAACAAAACATTTTTTGTTTCAAAAATACACCTTTTTGCACCTAAAATCTACATGTTAAAAGCTGCAATTTTTACCTCATGAAATCTGGAATTTTAAAAGCTAAAATCTGCAGTCTCAAACCTGAAAATCTGCATTTGTAAGTTCTAAAAAATCTGCTTGATAGAACATGTTGAAACTGCATTTAAAATCTGCAATTTTTTAAGCTTAAAATCTGCACTTTTTTTTAAAACTATAAATACATCATTTTAAACCCAAGCGAACTTACCATAAAAACTCTTGTAACGTAGCATTTTTTTTAAAAAAAATACACATAAAACCTGCACTAAGGCTGTTGTACAACTGCAGTCTTTAAGCTCTCAAAATCTGCAATTTTCAAGTTAAACATTTGCACTTCGAAGTTCACAAAAAAAGGGGTTGTGTTTTGAGCCTCAGAAAACTTGCGACTTTTACACTCAAATTCCTCCTCTTTTGAGCTCAAAATTCAGCACTTTCAAGCTCAAAATGCTGTACTTTTGAGCAATAAAAAAGCACTTTCTGGCTTCTACTAAAGCTTCAAAATCTGCCACCAATATCTTAAGAAATCTTTTCAAAAGAAGACCCTTTCGTAAAAATCTTTTCTGTAACTCAAAAGAAAACGTTTATCAAGGCAACTAGGACCTAATTAGCAAGCTTTACCTATCTTAAGCACACATAAGCCACAAATATCCAAAAAGAAGGCAAGCGGTTGGCCTTGCTGTCACTAGTTGATTTCTACGAACCCGCACAAAGAGCAATAACCCAAAAATATTGGTGATGAATACATAAATAAGTTAGTCAAGAAAAATAAATAAAAAAATAATAACAATATATGTATATATAGACAAATCGATGTAGTTAGAGTAAAAGGAAGGTGAGGAACTGAAGATTTTAGACTGCTATCCCTTATGGGCTGATTGTAAGCCCGACTCTATGACGTAATCGACGACGAAATGCGGCTGCTAAACTCGAGTGAAAACACAGTTGCTAATGCTTTTCCAATATGAGCCAAGCCAGAGTCGTGTTACAACTCCAGACGCGCTCCCAAGTGTACATGTGTAAAAATAAAAATATAAATTAGCACGACCATAAGCAAAATTAGTGAACACATTTCAGAGTTAAGCAAATGTCCTAACTAATTCAATATGGTTAGTCATTCATGTTTAAGGTAGAAGAACTTACATCACGCGTAATAAAGTTGTCAGGCAATTAGCTATCCAAACAAATCTAAACTTTAGTTTTATGACTTACTAAACCTAAAAATAAGTAGCAACAGTACATCACAAGAAGTACATCCTGACTAAAAATATACTTGTTGTCTAGCTAAGGATATTATTCTTCTTTTATAGAGAAGTTTATGGTCTTAACAAGAAACAAATATGACAGGATTTTAGACATTTGTTCCTAATTTAGGTAGTTCATGCTATCGGCTGATCAACTAAGACAGTATTAATGGAATGTAACAAAGGAAAGCATGCTATGAACATATACGAATGTAGACTTCTTTAAACTTAGACTTTTAGCATTCTGATTCAATATTTTCTCAGCAAAATGACGAAAAATGACTTTAAACAAAGATATGACATGATTCGACAAATTTTGACCATGAAGATAAACAAAAATCATCTAATGCATAATTACTAGATAAAATGAAGCATTTCATTGCATAACCTGTTAATACATACATATAACAGAAACTTCATGTGTTATCGCTCCGGGATACATCAAACTTATTAAACTAGATTGTATATGACTTCAAAATCAATTTAGCATATAAGTTTTAATGGCAGCAAACACATATTGGTGTAAAGAATTCAATCTCTTTTCTACTTTACAAAATAAAATGATCCCACTATTGACCCAAATGCAACAGCCATGTCAAACCACATACCATTATTGAAAATGACCATTGTATTTAAGGAAGAAAAGGCAATTTTAGGATCAGAACCTTGTCACTTTCTGAGCAAAATAACCATTGGCATTGAATCAAGTCATGTATAAAATGAGAAATTCAACCAGCCATTACCAAAAGTAAACAAAGGAACCACACACTACTCTTAGTAAATATTGAGGCATACTTCAAGTGGGCTATTAATTACGGACATCTAAACCCTTTTAAAAAAAAAACTTAACAAAACAAGGCTAAAATAAGAGGATTACTGACTGAAATAAAGAAGAACAAAGAAATAAAAATGATCAAAAACAACATATCATTAACTGGTGTCCAAGAGATAGGTTGACCAACATAGATAAGATACGCCTAGTTCGGTAAGATCAATACCAATAAGTAGAGGTTTCAAAACTTAAGATAAAGATTATCGTAAATCCCATTTTTATACTTATGTAATAAGTTACGACAAGACGAACTAGATGCCTTAGGATTAAGGAAAAAAAAGAGGTAATTTTGTTAAAGCGACAATCAAGCAAGTAGAAGGATGTATCAAAACAGAATAAAGGCTAAGGATGAAACACACTCAACATATGCTCGACTGGACAGATTTAAGACGCATAACAACAAAGGGCATACTAACACTCTTGTTGGAAAGAAAAAAATTGTAGAACAGTCAATCTATAAACCCATTTTTTGAAGCAGATTTAAACAAAGAAATATTAACACAGATCGTGCAGATGCAAACGATTAGAAGGCTAGTTCAAACAAAATAACTTACAAACAAAACCTACAGCAAACATAACACAATGTTTTCTTGAAATTAAATAACAGAGAAGCGAAAAAGGAAGAAGATTACCTTGTGTTGAGTAGCAAACTAGAGCTTTGACATCAAGATTCAAACTTAAAACTCCCTCTTCAACAAAAAAAAATAAAATGGACACAGAGAACAAAAGAGAATAACTTGTTCACGGATTTTTCAGTTGATTCTTGTATTTTCTTACTTGTTTTTCTCCCTGTTTCTGGATTGTTTTCGAATGTTCCTGGATGATTTTTATGAGAACCAAATGGTTCCCTTTTATAGCCAATTTGGGCTCCAAGAATTCAAATTTTGAATTTTTGGAAACACCAATCTTAGATGAAACAACAAAGTAATCATGACGGAGAAAAAAATCTCTCAAAAATTGACCTTTTCAGGTCGATTTGAGATGGTTGAACGATTGATGTGCCATTTTTCGGCGGCCAGAGCCGTTCTTCTGACAGGGAGATGGGGGGATCACGTGTGGGGTGATGGGCGAGTAGCCTGTAGCGTCTGAGGAGGGAGCGTCTCTTCCATTTTTCTAGGTTGAGGCATGAAAAGATTGGCTAGTGTATGCGTCTGATTTCTGGAAAAGGAAGGTAGGTGATCTTTATTTTTTGGAGAAGATGAAGGTGTGAATGTGATTTTGGAAGAAGTAGGGTTGTGGTAGGTGTCTTTTAGGAGAGGAAAAGTCTTATTCATTTTGGGCCGTCTGATCGTTTGATCGGACGGTCAAAATTAATCAAGTGTTAAATAAGTAATTAAATAAATAAATATTATATATATAAAAATAATATATATATATATATATATATATATATATATATATATATAAATATTATATATATATATGTATATATATTAAATGCTGAATTAAATTGGCCCCTTAGATTAAATCGGACGGTTGGGATCGAATCTAAAGAAGCACAATCCATGTGCTTCTTATGTGGCACGCGCGGATTGGCCGAATTAAAATTATTTTGATTGCCAAACTTTTTCAAATTAACACCATTTAAATTACAACCTCTTCTTTATTAAATTGACATAATAATAATTTTGCAAGATTAGCTTATTTGTTAAAATTAGTGATTCTAAAAATAAAATTAATATAAATTAGCAAGTCATTAATTAATTATGCCTTCCTAATTTTGAAAAATGTCGGAAAATATTTATCTCAATAATAGAAATTTTAATTTAAAAAAATTGAGTTAACCCTTAAAGACAATAAAAAAATGAGAGTGTAAGTAGTAGTATTTATATAATATTTAATTTTTTATATAAAAATAATAGTATTTATGAAATAAATGTATCAAATAAAATTAATAATAATTAAAAAATCTTTTCGTATTCCTACAATTTCGTAACATAGATATATATATATATTATTATTATTATTATTATTATTATTATTATTATTAAAACTTTAGTTAAACAAATGTGGAGAGCCAAAATTGGGTGTCAACAGCTTGCCCCTTTCTTTGTCCATGGAAGAGAGTAGAGAAGACGTGGACAAAGAAACATTGACACGATCCAATTTTAGGCGAGCCACTAAAATACACCTTGAGCAAAACTCGGCAAGAAATGTTTATGGAGTTATGGCCGAACTCTGGCTTCTGAGTTGCCTACATATCTTAGATTTCATGAGAAATCAGGCCATATGTAGTTCGAGAGTGTAGGAACATAGCAATTTTTTGTTTAAAAATTGCCCCAGTAGTGAATTATGGTAATACTGAAATGTTTTGGTGGTGATGTTTGAAGAGATTGGCATGAATAGAGGGACGATATATAATTTTTAAAGAACATGAATGAGAAATGCTCCGTAGCAATTTCTACTGGAGACTTATGGTAGAGGGATGCTTTTTAAAAGAATGCCCCAGTGTCGGGTTATAATGAAGTGAGACCTGAGAGAGTTATCTGAACTTTTGAAAATCGAGTCGAGTTGAGTTTTGAAAGTGAATCCTTGACGTAGCTAGTGATGCTTGACATTGCACTAACTTGCCCTAGTTTGCTGCTTAGAGGGAGTTCCTCGTTTTAATGCGTTATCCTGCAAAACATGTAAAAGGGTGAAAAGTACCTGTTGCAGTTCAAAAATTATAAATTGAATTTGGAATGTAAAGAGTAGAGTATAGATGTCCAAACGATTGTTGATGTCCCCATTTTTTGTGTTGTGAATGTGATGTAGGTAAAGTAACTTGTAATGTAAAGGACCTCAACTGGAGGGGCTGTTGTAATGTAAAAGCTTGTATCCGACTGTGTAAAACTTGTTATGTAGACCTCCGCTTGGCGGAGCTTATGTAAAGTAAAGGCCTGTATCTGGCTTTGTAAAGCTTGTAATGTAACATATTATTGTTAGTGTATGAAAGCGTCGTTGTGCTTGCATGCCCCCGATTGGTGGAGCTTCGGTGACGTCACTACAATGTGGTCTCTAATTGGCGGAGTGGTGCTTCTTTTGCTTATATACATGCTCTAATTGGCGGAGTTCGATCGATGTTTGCTATGTACAACTTCCGATTGGCGGATTTTGACTATGTTTGCTATGTATAGCCTCCGATTGATGAAGTTTGACAATGTTTGCTAAGTACAGCCTCCGATTGGCGGATTTTGACTATGTTTGCTATGTATAGCCTCCGATTGATGAAGTTTGACAATGTTTGCTATGTATAGCCTCCGATTGGTGGAGTTTGACGATGTTTGCTATGTACAACCTCCGATTGGTGGAGTTATTGATGAGGTTACATACAAGCTCCAGTTGGTGGAGTAACCTTGACAGGAAGCTAACTATCTTATATTCCTACGAGGATCCTCTTTTCTTCAGTATTTGATCTGGATCTCGAGCGTACCTGCAAAGATTTAAATAAAATATTCTTAGACATAATATGTAGGTTGAAGTTCTTCTAAGAAATAAAGTAAGGAAAGAATAGTTTGGCTCATGATTGTGAGAAGTCAAGTGGCGCTTCCGGTTATTCCCCGAGACTTGATGTTATTTTCCTCGATTCTTGTATTCCTGCACTCAGAGAAAATTTTAGTTTGGGAGGGGGTGTTGATTTGTATCAACTCGCGTACTGAAGCCTTGTCACTGGAATCCTTCGACACTTTCTTAACCCTGCACATAGTTTCTTAGCCTAGAGACTTGGTAGGTGGAAGAGTAGAAAAAAAAATCTTTTGAAAATTAGCTTGTTTGTTTGGAAAATAAGTATACTACGTATTTATTAGGTGTGTATATATATATTAATCCTCCAGCGTTTTAGATCATGACATGTTTCGAAGTCCATCGAGATTTTCTTTTTGTTGACTATATCCAACATAGTCTTCTTGTAGCCTTTACCCTCCTGATGAAGCTTCCCTAGCTCTTTTGCAGACCTTATGACGATCGATATTCTTCATATTCTGAGGTTACACTAACTATGAGGAAGTGTTTCCTAGGGGTGAAAAACAAAAATGGAAATTATGCAGTGCATTGATCGAGCCTGACTCAGGCTGCCTACGTATCCCCAAAGTAGGAATCAAATTGTAACGTAGTTCGAATACAAGTGGGAGAAATAGAAGTATGTAATGCAATGACCGATCTTGACTCATGTTGCCTACGTATCCAAGCGGAATCAGGTCAGGACGTAGTTCAAATACAACAGGGGAGAGTGAAAAATATAAAATACAATAACCGGGCCTGACTCAGGCTGCCTATGTATCCAAGCGGAATCATGTCAGGACGTAGTTCAAAATACAATAGGTAAAAAAAATGCAAGGGAAAAGTAAGAATATGTAATGTGATGACCGGGCCTGACTCAGGCTGCCTACGTATCCAAGCGGAATCAGGTCAGGACGTAGTTTAAATTACAATAGGGGAAAGTGAAAAATATGAAATGCATGGGACTGAATCTGACAAGGATTGCCTACGTATCCCACCGAGGGAATTCAGGTCGAGCGTAGTTCTAAATACATGTAAATGATGATTTTGGGTTTTTTAAGGGAGACCGAATCCGATGTGGGTTGCCTACGTACCCCACCGTGGGAAGTCAGGTCTAGACGTTGTTCTGTTACATCAAAATGTAAAAGTACAAGAAATAAGCACTAATCTTAAGGTCTTCAGATGTAGTATTTCTTGATGGCGTTTGAATTGTTTGGCTTTGTTCTCACTCTGCCGTCCATTTCTGCTAAGATTACCGCTCCTCCAGAGAGTACTCTATGAACCATGTAGGGACCTTGCCAATTTGGTGCAAATTTCCCTTTGGCTTCTCCTTGGTGAGGAAAAATCTTCTTCAATACTAATTTCTCCGGTGTGAATTGTCGAGGTTTGACTTTCTTGTTGAATGCTTTGGTCATTCTGTTCTGATAGAGTTGTCCATGACAGACCGCGTCCATCCTCTTTTCATCGATGAGCATCAATTGTTCACGCCTACTCCGTATCCATTCTGCATCGTCCAGACCAACCTCTTGGATAATCCTTAAAGATAGTATTTCTACCTAAACAAGTATTACTACTTCTGAACCATAAACCAACATATAAGGAGTTTCCCCAGTTGATGTTCTGATTGTGGTGCGATAACTGAGTAAAACATATGGTAACTTCTTATGCCATTGCCTGTGACTATCCACTATTTTCCTTAAAATCTTCTTGATATTCTTATTTGCAGCCTCAACTACTCCATTCATCTGTGGCCGGTAAACTGTGGAATTTCGATGAGCAATCTTGAACCTTTCACAAGTTTCCTTCATAAGATCGTTGTTGAGGTTGGCCGCATTATCTGTTATGATTGATTCTGGAATTCCAAACCGACAAACTATGTTGTTGCGAACAACCACTACCTTCTTAGTCATTGCCTTGTATGTCGAAGCTTCGACCCATTTTGTGAAATAATCGATAGCCACCAGGATGAAACAATGTCCATTTGATGCGGGAGGCTCTATGGGTCCAATAACATCCATGCCCCAAGCGGCAAATGGCCAAGGGGAACCCATCACATTGAGCTCATTCGGTGGAACCCGTATAAAATCTCCATGCACTTGACACTAATGACACTTTTAAACATACCGGATGCTATCTCTCTCCATGGTCATCCAAAAATATCCAGCTCTTCAAATCTTCTTTGCTAAAGTGAACCCATTCATGTGAGGTCCACATGTTCCTGCATGTATCTCTTCCAAAAGCCTGGTCGCTTTTGCAACGTCGACACACCTCATCAATCCTAAATCTGAAGTTCTCCTATATAGGATTTCTCCGTTAAGGAAGAAATGATTGGCCATCCTCCTCAAAGTCCGTTTCTTCTTGCTTGTAGCATTTTCAAGATATTCTTGTGCTTTTATCAATCTTCTGATGTCATAGTACCATGGTTTTCCATCCAGTTCCTCATCTACATGAAAATAATATGTATGTTGATCATGTATCTCTATATGGATAGGGTCGATGTAATTCTTGTCTGGATGTTGAATCATCGAGGACAATGTTGCCAAAGCATCGACAAACTCATTTTGAGCTTGAGGGACATGCTTGAACTCAATTCTTGTGAATCTCCTACTCAACTCTTTTATGTAATGCAAATAAGGAAGGATCTTGACATTCTTAGTGGGCCATTATCCTTGCACTTGATGAACCAACAAGTCGGAGTCTCCTATCACCAATAGTTCTTTGATATTCATGTCTATGGACATTCTGAGTCTGAGAATACAAGCTTCATATTCCGCCATGTTATTGGTACAGTAGAACCTAATCTTGGATGAGATTGGGTAATACTGACCTGTTTTCGAAATTAAGACTGTACCTATTCCAACTTATATAGAGTTTGATGCCCCATTAAAGAACATTCTCCATCCATCATACAAATCTGATATGACTTCTCCTATAAACAAAACCTCTTCATCTGGGAAGTAGGTTGTGAGTGGCTTGTAATCCTAGTCCACCGGGTTTTCTGCGAGATGATCAGCCAGGGCTTGTCCTTTGATGGCCTTCTGTGTTACGTACACAATATCAAACTCGCTCAACAAAATTTGCCACTTCGCCAGCTTACCCGTAGGCATGGGTTTCTAAAAGATGTACTTGAGTGGATCCATTCTTGAGATCAAGTACGTGGTGTATGCAGACAAGTAATGCCTAAATTTTTGTGCTATCCAAATTAAAGCGCAACATGTTCGTTCCAACAAGGTATATCTTGTCTCGTATGGTGTGAACTTCTTGCTCAAATAGTAAATGACTTGCTCTCTTCTTCCTATCTCATCATGCTTCCCCAATACATATCCAAATGCATTATCCAAAATAGATAGATATAATAACAAAGGCTTTCCAAGCTCTGGTGGGACCAATACTGGTGGGCTGGACAAGTATTATTTGATTCTATCGAAAGCCTTTTGGCATTCCCCTGTCCATTTCGTGGCAGCATCCTTCTTTAGTAATTTGAATATGGGTTGACAGATCACTGTGGATTGAGCTATGAACCAACTGATGTAATTCAGTCTTCCCAAGAAACTCATCACGTCCTTCCTGGTCTTGGGTGGAGGTAGCTCTTGGATTGCCTTTATTTTTGATGGATCCAACTCTATGCCTTTTCTGCTAATGATGAATCCCAATAGTTTTCCCGCAGGTACTCCAAATGCACACTTTGCTGGATTCAACTTCAAATTATACTTACGCAACCTCTCAAAGAATTTTCGTAAATCATCCAGGTGGTCTGAACTTCTTTTGGATTTGATAACGACATCGTCCACGTACATTTCAATTTCCTTGTGGATCATATCGTGAAAAAGGGTAGTCATGGCCCTCATGTAGGTTGCACTGGCATTTTTGAGACCAAATGACATTACTCTATAGCAATACACTCCCCATGGAGTGATAAATGATGTCTTCTCTGCATCATCTTCATCCATCAGGATTTGGTGATACCCTTCAAAGCTATCGACAAAAGATTGCAACTCATGTTTTGCACAATTATCAATGAGTATATGAATATTTGGAAGAGGGAAATAATCCTTAGGATTGGCCCTGTTGAGATCTCGATAGTCTACACATATTCTGATCTTTTCATCCTTTTTTGGAACATGCACAATATTGGCAAACCATGTGAGGTAATTTGTAACCCTCACAACGTTCGCCTCAATTTGCTTAGTTACCTCCTCCTTGATCCTTAAGCTCAAATCTGGCTTGAATTTTCTTGTCATTTGCTTAACGGGTAAACAAGTGGGATCAATTGGTAATTTGTGCGAGACAATATTAGTGCTTAATCCTGGCATGTCATCATAAGACCAAGCAAATACGTCAAAATACTACTTAAGCAACTCTATTAACTCTTGCTTTCTTTCAGCCTCCAAATGTATGCTGACTCGTGTTTCCTTCACGATTTCCTCAACTCCTAAGTTGACTACTTCTGTTTCATCCATATTGGGTTTTTTTTACTTTCAACTTGCTCGATCTCATGTGGTAGATTTTCGGCATCATGCTTTCATCGTACTCTTCGTGATCTTGTTCATCGCTTTCACCTTGCTCGGTGGACTCGTTACATGTCATAACCGTTGAACGAGGATTTTTATTATTATGAGTGCTGAAAAGTGCAAAAGGTAAGTAAAAATAAATAGATATTTAAAATAAAGAGAAATTTTTCAAAGAAAATAAAGACTTTTTATTTCAAAGTATTCTAGCTTTTAGAAGAGGCAAGCAACAAAAGATTAAGCATGATTCAAACCTCAATTTGATCATGCGAATTTTAAAATCAAGACTACTTTTCCACACTACCAGGACTCTGGTTGAAACAGGGACAGGCTGATGGTCCAATTCTGCAAGATTTCTCCAGGTTCGGCATCACGAATGGTCAACTTATTGAGACTTATCTCTTCCTCTTCTCCAGCCATGGCCACCAACAGATTACCTATTCCTTCTACGATGTCATCAACGCCAGCTTGATCTGGAATCAAAGCTTGTTCTGGTACAAATATTGTATCGTTTGACCCATGACGGTCTTTTCTCGAGGCAGGCTCATATTCGAGTCCGTTGGTGCCTCTCTGATGCCTCAGTTGGATCGGCTCAACTATGCCATTGGACTTAGGTCCAAGTCCATTCTTAGGCTGATATCTATACTTCAACATCTCTGACGCAACCATCTTCGCTGCACTTGACAACTTTGTATTACCTGCCTCTCCCTCTTTTTGCCTGAGGTAGGCCTACGTTGCAATCAGTTTGATAATAAATTATCCATTTAAACACATTTTAGATTTAGAGCAAACATAACTTCATTCATTAAGGTAGTCTTGGATGTTACATTGAGGTAGGCAATCAAAAAACCTAAGAAATGAAAGTACGGGGGGTCATAAGGCATACAAGAGGGATATGCCTCATGGCACTTTGAGGAACTTATGAAAATAGTTCAAAGAAGAAAGACGAATCTACGGCTAGGTTGGAGCATCATGATCGTCATCGTCCCCATCATAATATGGCCCTAGGTGGTATTCTGGAGACTCGTCGGTGCCGCGTTCGAGAGACATGTCTATCACCCCTCCATCTCTTGGGTCATTGATGTTAGAACCCGTTTCACAAACCTCCATGTGGTCTTCCTCCAACTTTTCTTCTGAGTCCTCCTCTGGGTCTTCTTCGGGATCCTCTTCTGGGTCTTCTGTAGGATCCTCTTCCGGGTCTTCTTCCTCTTCTTCTTCTTCTTCAACTTCAACCACCTGGATCAAATAATCGATGGGTACAGGAACAATATGATTATACATGGATTTGGTGAATCCCAAATCTGTTGTCTACAAACCCCCAATACCCCTGTACCCTTGGATGAGCCATATGACTTACAGCATTCCGCCAAGCATAATACTTTGACGTGCACCATTTTTCCTCTCCTATTTCCAAATCGATCGTGTATTCCCACTTGCAGATTTCTTATCCGTTCCAGCGAGACTGAAGTGAAAGCATCTTCATGTGACCCCATGATTGACTATAGCGGAATGTCTTGGATGACTCCAAATTGCCGCATAACCCGAAGAGGTTCATATGATTGAATGCCCCTCAGCCCAATTAACTTCATAAAGAAAAAATAACAGGTTCTCGCAAATGCCACTCCTCTTATCCATGAAAACTTCCATTGGATGGCATCTCCTGTAAGGTTGTTCAGGAATGTGCACCACTTTTCCCTTCCTATCGGTGCGCCCACCCAATTTTAGAGACGATGTTCATAGCTTTCGATACTGTTACGTGCACCCATGTAGAAATCCTTTTGTGGATCACGACGATAGAAATGTTCTCTAGCCCAGATTTATGGTAGCATACTGCATCTCTCGAAGAAGTTGTGGCCCCTAATACAAACTGTTATCGAACGAAGAACTTCGACGAGGATCATGGTCACCAAAGAAAATCTTTGTAGATCGTTGAAGATATTTATAACCATCGACAATATGTTGATATCGATAAAATTGGACCTTATCGGGAACACCATAACTCCCAGGAAAGCCATAACGAATACTCTTGGCCTCATATGTTCCCATGCTCCGCGAGTACATTCAAATTCATGCTGATATTCATAGTAACCTTCCGAATGCCCAAATCTCTGAAAGAGATAGTCTATCTTGGCCTGTCTGTCGTCCACATATCTCAATGACCGAAATATATGTAGATCAAAGAGACTTAGAAAATCACCAGTACAGATAGCTGACGGGATCATCGGTAGCCTCCCTCTAATCGGTAGCTCGGTAAGACTACTGAACTCCTCTAGTGTATGAGTGATCTCAAAATCTAGGAATTTGAACGTTACGGTGCTCGGTTCCCAAAACCCCATTAACTGAGTAACAAAGACCTTATCGCACTGTGTCCCCAGAAGTGACAATAATGCTCTTAAGTCCCCTCGAATCTTAGCCCCGTATGTCCTTCAGATATTTTGCCACCAATTCTGTAGTATGCGGGGTGCTGAAACGACCATTTGGATATCCGGCAAGTCTTGGTTGAGGTTCATCTGAAAAGAGGGTAAAGGGTGTAATGAGTTTATTTGCTCCAAATTCGTTAAGTGTTTAAGTTTGGATAATTCATATCAATTTCACACAAACTTTATGTTGTCGAGTTTTAAAGAAGAAACTCATTGACATTTGGGTGGTTTCCTAAATGCAACGACAATATCGTATATTGTCTTGCCTTAGGCTATGCAACACGACCTATTTTAAGAGTAAGATTTTTTTCCTAGATATTTGAGAGTGAGACTGAATAATTACGAGAATGTGCACTATCTTAATTGCACCAACTCTGAAACTAAGGAATCCAAATAGAGTTTCGGAGGAGTGCAGGAACACCCCTCGCGTGTACAGTGTGTGCGTGTACGGCCAAAGACTCGATCGAATGTGCAAATGACAGTGTAGGGAAAGCAGTAACAAGTAGTGTTTTAAAACAAATAAGGAACACAAGCTTGGATTTCACTTGCGGCCTTTCAGTCAAAACAATATATCAATTACAAGCAAAAATAAACAAGTAATCACAAGTATTATTTCTAAATTAAGTTTTCTAAGCTTAAAACCTAAGTAAGTCCCAAGCGGAGTCGCCAAGCTGTCGCACCTCTATTTCGTACCAGCCGAAACAGTTCACAACATAATAATGGTTGCCACTCTAATTTTTGGAAAAATCGTTTTTGTGTTAGAGTCGCCACCTAAATTTTAAGGAAAATATTAGGAAAACCATTTTTTAAATATGTAGATGTAAACTCTGTTTTGATTTACGAAACCAGTGAGATTCTGAGTAAGAGTTTTGGTTACTCGAGGGGAAGGTATTAACCATCCCTCAGAGCCTATCCGAAGATAGTTTTTAAACTCAATTTAGGAAAATATGATTAGGAAAACTTGTTTATTTACTTGCTTTTACAAAATTAAATGATTAGTTAATTAGTTAGTTTAAGAAAAGAGTACAATACAAGGTAGGACATATATATGTCTATTAAATAAAATTAATAGTAGTATGTTTATCATACGTTAAAAAAAATAAAAAAAATACTAAAAAAGTATGACAATTTTATATGTTGAAAAATATAGACGTGTCTTATATAAATGTATCCAAAATAAATGTTGAGTTTAAAGGATATGAAAATTTGTCGTTTTATTTATATATAGAATTAAGACATGAAAGAGAATAAAATAAAATGAGATAGTAGTCGGGTGCAAATATGTAGTAAAATAATGTGTATACTAAAGTGTAGAGATTTATAAATTTTTAAAAAATATAAGTAACATTTATAAAAGTGATAGTAGCTATGAAAAAATAATAATATGAAGTGTAACAAAATAATAAGTTAAGTATAGAGAAAACAAAAAAATACTATAGGATTTTGTACCTTTTGCGTATGACGTATATATGTATGTACCTTGTATTTTGAACCTGTTGGCATATCTAAGATCTTGAAAATAGCATGTTAAGAGATTAAAATATTTTAGCAATATGTGTTTTATTAAATAGAGATAGTAATAATAGTAAATATAATTTCTTCACAAAGGGGTGATGTAAAAAAATAAAATAAAATAAGTCTAACTATTGCGACTTATTCTATAGTTAATTATTTATTTTTCGTTAAAAATATATAGGTCTACTATCTTATTTATATTTTCTAAAAAAATACACACATTTCCTAAAAGGTAATTATTTTCGCCTTTAAACTAATCTCAAAGTCATTTTGAGAGTCTTTAAATGATAAGCTTTTCTTAACATAAAGGCCTAAGTAAGGGTCGATAGTAAAGCCAATGAACATTTTTGTCCTTCTCGAAATAAATAACTTAAGCCGTATGTATCTTTCAAGACTAAAAAAAGGGTAATAATTCTAGCAAGCCTTATATCATCCATTTTGGCCTTTTAAAATCACGTTTCTTCTTCCCTTTTGAGAGTAGTGTTTGAAAACACTTTTGGATTCAAACTATTGCACTTTTAAATTCTCGAAGTATAGTGGTTAGTTCCAAAAAAATTATACTTTTAGATCCCACAAAATGGTGTTCGAAACTAGAAGAAAAAGACCTCATTTTTACACACAGTATCGGCGATTTTAAAGCTAAAGTCTGCATTTTTGAACCTCAAAATCTGCACCATAAGACTCTCATAACAAAGCATTTTTTGTTTAAAATATACACCTTTTTGTACCTAAAATCTACACGTTAAAAGCTGTAATTTTTACCTCATGAAATCTGGAATTTTAAAAGCTAAAATCTGCAGTTTCAAACTTGAAAATCTGCATTTGTAAGTTCTACAAAATCTGCTTGATAGAACATGTTGAAACTGCATTTAAAATCTACAATTTTTTAAGCTTAAAATCTGCACTTTTTTTAAAACTAGAAATACATCATTTTGAACCCAAGCTAACTTACCATAAAAACTCTTGTAACTTAGCATTTTTTGTTAAAAAATTAACATTTGCACTTCAAAGTTCACAAAAAAGGGGTTGTGTTTTGAGCCTCAGAAAACTTGCGACTTTTACACTCAAATTCCTCATCTTGTGAGCTCAAAATTCAGCACTTTCAAGCTCAAAACGCTGTACTTTTGAGCAATAAAAATGCACTTTCTGGCTTCTACTAAAGCTTCAAAATCTGCCACCAATATCTTAAGAAATCTTTTCAAAAGAAGACCCTTTTGTAAAATTCTTTTCTATAACTCAAAAGAAAACGTTTATCAAGGCAACTAGGAACTAATTAGCAAGGTTTACCCATCTTAAGCACACATAAGCCACAAATATCCAAAAAAAAGACAAGCGGTCGGTCTTGCTGTCACTAGTTGATTTCTACGAACCTGCACAAAGAGCAATAACCCAAAAATATTGGTGATGAATACGTAAATGAGTTAGTCAAGAAAAAAATAAAAAATAATAACAATATATGTATATACAGAAACTTCATGTGTTATCGCTCCGGGATACATCAAACTTATTAAACTAGATTGTACATGATCTCAAAATCAATTTAGCATATAAGTTTTAATGGTAGCAAACACGTATTGGTGTAAAGAATTCAATCTCTTTTCTTCTTTACAAAATAAAATGATCCCACTATTGACCCAAATACAATAACCATGTCAAACCACATACCATTATTGAAAATGACCATTGTATTTAGGGAAGAAGGGGAAATTTTAGGATCAGAACCTTGTCACTTTTCGAGCAAAATAACCATTGGGATTGAATCAAGTCATGTTTAAAATGAGAAATTCGACCAACCATTACCAAAAGTAAACAAAGGATTCACACACTACTCTTAGTAAATATTGAGGCAAACTTCAAGTGGGCTCATAATTACGGACATCTAAACCCTTTTTAAAAAAAATTAACAAAACAAGTCTAAAATAAGAGGATTACTAACTGAAATAAAGAAGAAAAAAGAAATAAAAATCATCAAAAACAACATAGCATTAATTGGTGTCCAAGAGATAGGTCGACCAACGTAGATAAGATATGCCTAGTTCGGTAAGATCAATACCAGTAAGTAGAGGTTTCAAAACTTAAGATGAAACTTATCGAAAAAGCCATTTTTTATACTTATGTAATAAGTTATGACAAGACGAACTAGATGCCTTAGGATTAAGGAAAAAAAGAGAGGTAATTTTGTTGAAGCGACAATCAAGCAAGTAGAAGGATGTATCAAAACAAAATAAAGGCTAAGGATGAAACACACTCTACATATGCTCGACTGGGCAGATTTAAGACGCATAACAACAAAGGGCATACTAACACTCTTGTTGGAAAGAAACAAGCTGCAGAACAGTAAATTTATAAACCTGTTTTTTGAAGCAGATTTAAACAAAGAACTATTAACACAGATCGTGCAGATGCAAATGATTAGTAGGCTGGTTCAATCAAATAACTTACAAATAAAACCTACAGCAAACAGAACACAATGTTTTCTTGAAATTAAATAATAGAGAAATGAAAAAGGAAGAAGATTACCTTGTGTTGAGCAGCAAACTAGAGCTTTGACGTCAAGATTCAAACTTAAAACTCCCTTTTCAACAAAAAAAAAATGGACACAGAGAACAAAAGAGAATAACTCGTTCACAGATTTTTGAGTTGATTCTTGGATTTTCTTACTTGTTTTCTCCCTGTTTCTGGATTGTTTTTGGATGTTTCTGGATGATTTTTTTGAGAACCAAATGGTTCCCTTTTATAGCCAATTTGGGCTCCAAGAATTCAAAATTTGAATTTTTGGAAACACCAATCTTAGAGGAAACAACAAAGTAATCATGACGGAGAAGTAAATCCCTCAAAAATCGACCTTTTCAGGTCGATTTGAGAGGGTTGAGAGACTGATGTGCCATTTTCCAGCGGCCAAGAGCCGTTCTTCTGACAGGGGGATGGAGGGATCATGTGTGGGGTGATGGGCGAGTAGCCTGTAGCGTCTGAGGAGGGAGTATATCTTCTGTTTTTCTAGGTTGAGGCATGAACAGATTTGCTTGTGTAGGCGTCTGATTTCTGGAAAAGGAAGGTCGGTGATCTTTATTTTTTGGAGAAGATGAAGGTGTGAGCGTGATTTAGTAAGAAGTAGGGTTGTGGTAGGGGTATTTTAGGAGAGGAAAAGTCTTACTCATTTTGGGCCGTCTAATCGTTTGATTGGATGGTCAAAATTTATCAAGTGTTAAATAAATAAATAAATATTATTTATATATATATATATATATATATATATATAAAATGCTGAATTAAATTGGTTCCTTAGATTAAATCGGACGGTTGGGATCGAATCTAAAGAAGCACAATTCATGTGCTTCTTATGTGGCACGAGCGGATTGGCCGAATTAAAATTATTTGGATTGCCAAATTTGCTCAAATTAACTCCATTTAAATTACAACCTCTTCTTTATTAAATAGACATAATAATAATTTTGCAAGACAGGCTTATTTGTTAAAATTAGTGATTCTAAAAATAGAATTAATATAAATTAGCAACTCATTAATTAATTAAGCCTTCCTAATTTTGAAAAATGTCGGAAAATGTTTATCGCAATAATAGTAATTTTAATTTAAAAAAATCAAGTTAACCCTTAAAAACAATTAAAAAAAATTGAGAGAGTAAGTAGTAGTATTTATATAATATTTAATTTTTTATATAAAAGAAATAGTATTTATGAAATAAATTTATCAAATAAAATTAATAATAATTAAAAAATATTTTCGTATTCCTACAATTTCGTAACATATATATATTTTACTATTTTTATTTTTATTTTTATTATTAAAACTTTAGTTAAACCAATGTGGGGATCCTAAATTGGGTGTCAACACATGGTTTATGTGGGATGTGAGTTGTTAGAACTCTCTCCCATATCGGTGCTCAATTACTCCCAAAATATAACTTAGCGCATATGTTTTTTAAAAAAAAAAAACATTTCCTCATCCTCAACTATGAGATTATAACTCAAAAGATTTTTCTTAAAAGAGATTATACTAAAAAACTCCTCATGAACTCTTTTGGAAATCGGTGTTTCCTCTCACCTTAAATGTAAAAACATTTACTCTTAGGATTACTTAGTTTCTATATATAATTTTAAAGAAAATGAACTAAACTCTACTCTTTCTAAGACTCAAATGCTGAAGTCTTAAAACAAGTTTTAAAAGATTGTAAAAGACTTCTCAAAAAGACTCGAAAGAACTCTCAAGATTTTACTCTTAGCTCTACCTTGAATTTGAATTATGGATTCAAGGGTTATGATTCATGTTATGAATGATCTCTCGATGTTTAGATGTAGTTAGAATCAATAGAGAGTATATGTACCCTTTGAAAGAACTCAGACGGGTCAAACAACGGAGAAGGGGTGGGGGCAGGCAACCCTGGCACACTGAGTGGCGCAGGGCGCCAACCTTTGAACTACTAAACAATTCTGCTGGCACATTGGTAGGGCGGCGCACCAATCCCTACCCAGATTTTCCTGATGAATTTTCTTTCTCGTTTTCTGGACCTCATACACCTAGAATCGAATGGTTTCTTTCCAACTCACTTAGATTTGAATACCCAATATAAGTACATGATAATCTACTCAAAACAACCCACAAATCACTAACATTCATCTCAAGAATTCATCAAAACCTCAACAATCAAGATTACGAATGAAATTTTAAGAAAACTCATCAAGAACTCAAATCCTACAAACTCAAGAACAAAATTCATTAAAATATCATGATTGGCATGTGGGTGAATGAATTCAACACTATGAGAACTCACATACCTCTTAGGGATCAAATCCTTAGCCAAATTCCGCAACAAAACTCAAGAATCTTGTCACGACCCGAGCCTACACCCCGGACGTGACACGGCGTACAAGACTCTGAAAAGCCTCATAGCATTCATAACATAAGAAATAAGAAAATGGTACAGATTTTAAAAAAAACATTTATCCATACAATCGAAATCTTTACTTTAAAACAACGGAAGTCTAACTATGTCTCATATGGCCATCTAATACAACTTTAGAATCAAAGATACGGTCACCGCCCTTCAACATAGTCCCAAACGTAAAATGACATGAAAGAAACTACTAAAGACTCTCATATGTCCTCGAATCTTGAGGACTCACCACTAGCTTAGAGAATAGTCAATCCAAGCTTTACTCCAAAGAAATCACCTTAAGATACGGAACCTACACTTTGTAAAAATGTAGAAGAAATATGGGTTAGCACAAAAATGTACTAAGTATGATAGTCATGCAAAAATCATGCTTAAAAGGAGATTTTAATTGAAAACCATGTCATATGTCAAGTTTGAGAAACATTATGAACTTTAGTATAACCACATAAGACATAAGCATATTCATCATGTAAGTCATTATAACACATTAGAACCATCATCTTAACTAACCCTAAGTTATACTTGTGCAATGTAGGAATGTCATCCCATAATACAATTCATACTAAGTACCACTTTGAGGCCACCATGACATTCTTACCATTCTTCATGCTCATCTTTAGTTGATACTCATAGATAAGGAACATTCACATTTAATAAGTCATGACAAGGAAAGAAACTCATAATAACAATCCAAGTTAAGCATTCATCATTACATCAAGCCTTTAAGTCAACATTCTCATTAGCATCCTTATGAGCACATTCATTTCATTAGACATTAAGACATTAGAGAAACACACCATAGCCACCCTCCAAGCCTACTCTTGCAATACATGGATGACATCCCATACTACCACCCAAACTTCATAAAACCTATTGAGTAACCATGGCACATATCTCGCATGATGGGAATAAGCACTAACTGACATAGACCATGTGACCAAACCATGGAATCCGGTGTCATGTCCCATACCAAAAAGAGTTGGTCTACTTGCCTAAGGTAGAACCGGTAATATTTTAGCTTAGGTGGATCCACTAGCTAATAACCTATGTGGGCATATAGTTATGGGATAAGAAAGGTGTTCATAGAAACCCAGCCTAACGTGGAGAGAGCTTCCACCTTACCATATCCACTCGGTGCTAAGATTTAAATTCCCATATAGTTTCATTCTCATTAACATTATTACACATGAGAGGAATGCCATTGGCCTATCGACTCAAGGTACATTATCATACACATGAAATGAATGCCATTGGCCTATCGATTCAAGGTACAATATTAGGATAGCTCATTGAATCCTCATGAAAGGAATGCCATTGGCCTATCGATTCAAGATTCATCATTACAATAGTTCATTGACTCATTATAAAAGGAATGTCATTGGCCTATCGATTAAGACAAAGTCTTAGAATACTTCATTAATCATTTATGAAAGGAATGCCATTGGCCTATCGATTTATAGTTCATCATTACATTATATGAAAAGTATGCCCTAAGCCTACCAATTAAAGGTACATCAATCAAGATCACTTTCAATTACACAAGAAGAGGATGCCCTAAGCCTACCAATTCAAGGTATAACATTACATAGAAGAAACATTTCACAACATATCATCATCATTCACAAGTGTATAATTGAGAATAACCTTTCAATAATAACACAATTTCATTGTAGTCATGATCACATTACTTTCATTGAAATCACAAAGCATATACATAAGCATCATGATTATACATCAATCTTCATAATTTGCCCTTCAAGGCCATGAATAACAATTCACCAACACACCTAGAATTACTACAATTTAGGTATGAATAATGACATAATTCAAGTAACTAAGCCATTACAAGAACATTTGCATAACATTCATCTTACTACAATTCACCCACATCAAAGTCATAAATTAGGGTTATGGGGAAATCATGGATTCATGGGGGATTTTATCTTAAAATCACCATAACAACAATTCAATCTCAATATATGATAATTAAACCATTGAAAATGTTTTGAGAAAGAATCCATGACCTAGAATGAAAACCCTTAGTTTTGGAGAATTTCTAACTTTGAAATTGAAGGTTTGAGGACTTCATGGATGAAAAGTTAACCATGAGTCAAAACTACCATACCTTGATTGAATATTCCTCACTAAATTGAGTGGTAAAGTTGAGTCCTTGAGCCCTAGACCTTGATATCTTCTTCTTCTTCTTCTTAGGTGGAGGTTTTAGAGAGAGAATTATTTGGAGAGGAGGTGGTTACTAGGGTTTGGGAATTATGAATTGTAAAGGGGTGATTAATGACTTAGAAGGTCTTAAATAGGCCTAATTAATCAATATAAAATGACCCCTTACTTAACTAACCACCCTAGGAATTTACCATATTACCTCTCATTTGACCAAACCTAGGCAGATTGCAGGCATCATCCACGACTCAGGACTCACGTACCGTGAATGGGGTCACGCCCCATCTTGTAGGTCCGTGGGTGGTGGACCGGGGCTCCTAAAATGGATTCTTGACTCAGGAAGCCTCCCCACGAGGCATGGAGGGGCCTACACCCCATAGGTCCCATCCGTAGGTCATGAAAATTTGGAAGATTTTGGGTTCTTGGGGCAGCCTTGGGGTTAGCCTTTACGGTCCTCCTCAAGGACCCTTAGTTGGTCCTTGGGGGGGGGGTCATATCTTGACTTTTAACCCCTAAACTCCTCAACCTAATCTCGGGAAATCATTTTACAACATAAAACCCCACATCAAATTCAACAACTCTCACGTAAGGCTCTAGTTTCAACTACTAGTTTTCCGAGTCATAACAAATCTTGACGAACGCCTTGAACCTTCACTCTCTTCTCCTCTTTTCCTCTCCTTGAACTCCTCTCAAAACCCTAAGCGTAGGTTAGGATTGTAAAACTGAGCAAATTCAAATTTGACCCCAAAATATTACTAAAAATCATTTTAATCTGATTGGGTAAGAAAAAGGCCAAAATACCCCTCATTAATTTGGATAACTTTCCTTAACTGGACAAGCTAACCTCAAATGGGAATATCTCCCTTATACGAGCTCGAAACTTAGCAAACTTGGTGGTGTTAGAAAGAGGATTTCAAGAACTTTCATTTGATATCTTATGGGCTACCTAACTCTTCTTGTACTGAAAGTAATGGTCATTTGAAGTTGACCCAAAACTCACAACTAAAGCATAACTTGTAAAATTTTAGATTTGGCTCTTTCCAAATTAGTTCTTTCTAAATTTAACTCTTTCAAATACCGAGGTGTTACAAAACACTTTAACTTTTCTCAAAAAAAGTCCACTTTTTTTCTTCAAGTAAAAATGAAACATTTGGGATATACTTAGTTTCCTTAAATATTTCTCAAACTGCTGTTTACTTTCTCAAAACTATGTTTAAACAATAGTATTTTGTTTAAAAGATTCTAAATAAGAATTTAATGAATACTCAAGAATAGGGTTCATGCTGAAAAATAGTCATGAACAATCAAATCAATAATCACAATACACAATGTATGAAAATTCAATGATAAGAAATAAGAATTCAATAATCAACAACTCAAAAATTTAGATCATAATATCAATTGATCTCAAGATTGCTAAGATCTAAGGATAGAACCCTAAATTACTCTTTTACTGATTTGAAAGTAGATGTAAGGCATGAGGACGAATTAGTCCAGCACTATGATAGCCTTACATACCTGATTATGAAGATTTTAGAATGGAAACTGTTGTGGAGACTTGATTTATCTTGAGCTTGAGGAGGAACTTTAGCTTTTCGGAGGAAACCTTTGATCTTGTAATCTTGGTGCTTACTCTTGATACAAGAAACTCTTTTATGAAGTTCTTAGATTGGGAGAACAAGAAAAAAACCTTGGGTGGAAGAATTTTTTTTGTATCTTGGATTTTTGACTTCAAGGTTTTTGGGTTCTTGTTGGAGAAAAGGAACCCTAGATAAGTCTTAAAGGAATTTCTAAATACTTGAATGTTTAGATGGATGAAATCTAGTTAGTTGAATGATATACTCAGTTAAAATACTCAAAAATGACTTAGAATAGGGTTAAAAACAACATAGGGGAATGACCAAAATGACCCCAAATTTAAAACTGACGAGGTGCCTAAAATAGGCGATTTTATGAACTGTTTAAGGCTTCACCGTCTGTGAAACTCTTCACGGGCCATCTAGCTGGTCGTTAAGCTTTACCTGCTCGATAGTGCTTCACTAAAATAGGCATAACTTTTTAATTCGCATTTGAAATGAGGCAAAATTGGCGGCGTTGGAAAAAGGACTCAAAGAACTTTAATTTGATAGGTCATGGGCCACCTAATTTATTTTTTACGAAGAGATATCATCATTTGAAGTTGAAGCAAAACTTAAAAACTGGTGGGTAACTTGTAGGGACCCTAAACAAACTTTACAAGTCACCACATGCCATCTAGGGTCTCATCTAGATGGCTCCCACCCTGGCAGTCTTGGACGGTCATACACGATGCCGTAACCAGGTCGTGGACCCCTAAACAGACTGTTTAGGGTGCCGTGAAGGACCCATGGTCCATTTTAGGTTCGTGGACATGCCCGTTACCCCTCTTTAGTCCTTTTTAAAGTCTAAGGTATTATACGAATTAAGAGTAGAGTTGCAAGGTGTTATAGAATGATTTGGATCTTAATTTAGAAATTTTTAGGGTGTTACAGCTAGGATACAATTCACATAGAATTGAAAGGAGAAAGGGTCTTGAATTGAAGGAATTAGTGGATGCAATTTAGCCTTCAGAAGGAGGATAAAGTATGGATATCTACTCTGATTGCAAAATTCAAAAATGTATCTTCAGAGAGAGTTGAGAATTGTGTTTAGAGACTTGTGGTTCAATCCATTTAACTCTAGTTATGGTTATAGTCTCACTTGTTCATCAAATGGGTTAAAAACTGTTAGATAAGATTTGATAAAGAAGTCTACAGACATTCAACTCAGGTGTGGTGATGAATTATTTTGGGTTTCGACTTTTTTGATTTATACGGTTGGAATTAGAATTCAAGTTTTTGATATTAAGTCTACATTCGTGGTGGTATGTTTTGTCAAGGTAAAAAATGTTTGATCACATAAGGTATTGAGCATTTGGAAGGACTTTTGCATGGTTTTTAGTGGTGGATAATGTAATAAAATGGAAGATTATTTTTGGAAACTTCCATAAAATTATCATTTTACCCCTCGCGATAGTTGCCCCAAGTCATGTTTGACCAGTTTGCAAAGTTGGTCTAAAAAGTTATGAATTTTGGAAGTTTTGAGTGTTGAAAGGTTTAGTGTTTTTAAAAGTGGTGTTCGGTAATAACTGGAGTTTCAAGTCTTGCAATGGAATTTGGTCAGTTCCATGACCTCCGAAATACATAGTTTAGTCTAGTGGTGTAGTCATTTTCTGTTTCGCAGTTATTTCATGGATTTAAGCCCTTTAGTTGGAAGTTTATGTGAATTTCGACCAAGAGTTGACTTTGATCAATATTTGGTGTTTGGACGCTCGAATCAGATTTTCGAAGATCCCATTGGATTCGAGGGATGATTTTAGACCCAGGTAAGGTCTTGATTAAATTTTCTAAGGTTCTGAGGGCAGTTTGGTATTTTTGTGATTTGGGGTGAGTTGGAGATATGGTGTAACGACCCAAGGTATACCCTAGATTTGATATGGCGTATAAGACCCCGAGAGGCCCTACACAAGCCGTTTGACATACATACTACACAATATGATAGACAAAAGAAATGTTTCAGTAGAAAGTTGGATATCATAAAAGAGAAGTTGAAACATAAGTGCAAAATCTTAACTATGTCTTAATAAGCTTTTCTAAATCAACATGAAAGTTGTTGGGACGTAACCTATACACCACGTACAAAGTCTCAAAGTAAATGACAAAAACAATAAAAGTCTTCATGGTCTTGACCTCAAAGTATGAAGACTCACCAATTCAATAGTGATAGTAGTCCAAGCTAGCCACGAGCGGGAGGAGAAGAAGCATCGAACCCTACATTATGAGATAATGTAGGCACAAGTATGCATTAGTACATAGAATGTACTAAGTATGAGGAAATGCATGAAAACATAAATGTGACCATATGAGGACATGTGGCATGATATGTATGACCAAGTTAGAACATATTTAAAGCCTTAAAAGGGGAAATCATAATTCATAAGTCAAGGTCAATGCATACTTGAAATCATTTGAAGATATTTCATTAAAATTTGAAGGGCACATAATTTATTTTGTGGGATATTATCTTTAACCGACAATAAGACCATGTAGGCTATAACATGAAATCTGTTGTAACTCCGCATTGAGAAGGAATAGTCTACTTGCCAAGGTAGAGCTGTGTATTATTCATTCATATGCTATTTGTGGATCCACTAACTAAATCATTTAATACAATCCTATGGGGGCACGTAGTTCAGACTTGGAGGTTGCTACTAGAGACTACCCTATTTGAGCCTCCACCTCAAGTTCTCTCGGTGCAAAGCTAAAAAAAATGGAATAGATAAAGTCAATTATCAAAGCATAACATTTGAAAAGACAATAAACAACATACCAATCAAAATCATAAACTTATCATAGAGTATATCCTTTAAATCATGATTCATACATATGTGAGAAACCCTTTCAGAACCATGATTTCATAATATGTAAGAAAAATATTCACAAATCATTGATTCTTACTTTAAAAGTATCCTTAAATCATAATTTCATGTTTTTCTAAAATATGTATAGCTTTCATATTCATAACTTCGTAGACTTCTTCATAAATTCATAGTCAAAATCATGAATAATGCATGGGTCCATATGTAATCAATTGGAAAATATGTCATACAATCAAATCATGCATAATAAGATTGAAATCAAACAATTGAATAATAACAAATAGGACCCATGGAGAATTGCGTGAAACCTTATATAATTGGGTGAAGTTAGCTTTTGGAGATTGAGATTTCTTGGGACCCAATGGATGAATGTAATCTACTGGTGAATTCCCACATACCTTAGCAATCAAAGCCCTAAAGTCAATAAAGAAAAAGGATACTTAAAGCATGAACTCTAGTTTCCTTTCTTGAGCTTGAGAGAGAATTTTTTACAGGACACTTGAGAGAATTTGGAGTGATTTTGGACTAATTTTAATGAGTAAAACCGTTAGGGGTAGTTTATAGGTCAAAAATGACGTAGTTTAGGGATTGAGTAGTTATGAAAAGACCAAAATTCCCTTAATTAAAACTGTTATAAATGACCTACGATTCTGACCTACAATCCATAGATCTTTTATGGCCCGTACTAGTCAACCATAGAACAAACTTTAGAAACTCATACTTCATTTAATTGCCACGAGACCTTCCTGTGTGGTCTACGACATGTAGACACTCTTTTGTAAATCCCAAGTTTAAGCAAAAATCTTACCAAGCCTAAATCTTTCTACGAGACTCATCTACGGCCCATCCAACACCCTACGATTTGTCCTTTTCACTCGTAGGTCAAATTTTAGAAACTTAAATTTTCCAAAACTCATCCAAGGTTCTACAATTACCTTCCTACAGTCCGCAAATTAGTCTCGTAAACCACTACATCTGTACAAAAGCTACACTTTTCCTTTCCAATCAAACTTTCCAATTTCTGAGGTGTTATAGGTGGCCTATAAGTTTTCCTTACCACCTAGCTTAATAGTGGTGAATCATGTGTTTCATGTTTCCATGCTCCGAAAGTATGTCGTAGATCAGTCTCATGTGCTTTCACTAGATTCATGGTGTTGAGTCCAGACTTGTCATTCGAGGAGGTGCATGTAGCTATATTGGATATGAAGGTATGAAATTTTAGAGCTAAGGAAATTTCTTAAGTGAAAATGCAGTAGAAGCATCATTCTGTGGGGGAGGCGACTTGGAAGACGAGTCTGACATGCGTACCATTTATCCTCAGCTTTTCGAAGCTCTAGGTACTTTCTATTAATTTATGTTCAAGGATGAAGATGGGTTTTACTGATGGAAAATGTAATGATCCAGAAGGTCATTTTTGGAAATTTTCATGAAATTACCATTTTACCTCTTCTGATAGTTACCCCGAGGCATCTTTAATTAGTCGGTAAAGTTGGTTTGGGAATTTTTAAGCTATTTATTAATGACGATTATTTAGTTGACAGGTAGTATTTTAGATAATTCATTTAATTGGTAGTTAATGAGTCAAATACTTTTATAATTTATCTATTTAATAACCTATATCACTTAGGCAATATATTAAAATAAGTTAGTAAGATTTGTCACTTTTTAGTACATAATTATTTTAAAAAGAATTGATAACTACTGCAGAGTTGTTCCTTAAAGGCTAAAGGCGCAATTCTTGTTGTTTTAATTGTTCTGTTTATTGAATTGTTGGATGAGAAATTTAATTTCTTAAGGGACAAACTTTTAATGCCTAATGATGAGTAAATTATGATATATTCAATAGAGATGCAGTAGGTAGAATGGATCTTTACATTTAAGTTAAGGTCATGTATCTTGTTTCCGTAGTTGAAGTTATCGATCACGAACTTACGTATTTGACTTTGAGTCCATATTTTTCTTATAATTATCACATTTTCATTCAAATTTTGATAATATTGTGAATAGAATTGAATATTAGGTGTATTGTATTATATGAAAATCAATAGAGTGATGTTATTTGGAGAAATTAAGACTTAATCCTTGGCATGAAATTCAGAAAATATGTTTTCACCTATTGGTTGACATCAAGATTTAGGAGCTTGATTATAGATTTTGGTGAGTTTTTGGGTCAAGACTAAACGTATAGTAATATGGGTGTAGTTAGTTTGGAAGTCTTATTGTGATTATTTATTTGAGTAGATTGCATTGATTTGGAAGCCCAACGAAAGGGGAATGCTCAAGTTCCGGAGCGATTGTTCGATTATTTGAAGAAAGTTCACTTCTCAACCCTTGTTAAGTGTATACATCTCGTATTTCCTTATTGTATGTGTTAGGGAGTAATGGGATTTGTTCATGGGTTGACTTGTTCATATTGAGTTATCCTAATGATGAAAAAGGGGTAATAAAATGCAACTTGATTATACATTAATGTGTGATGTGTTGAGAATGATTTGAAAGGTTTATTGATTCATTGTTGATGTTGTACCCTGATTGTGCCATTGTGAATTGTGCATTGATGTGGAGATGGGCATCTCCTCATTATTTGTGTGAATATGCCTATTTGCATTGATTCTAAGACATGATTTTGACAAGTATTATGTGAATTGAGGAAAAATAAAAAATTACATAGGATTCCCTAGTTTGAGGGACGGCGATAGGTACATTGATTTGAGGGATGTGTCCCACGTTGTGACAAATATATTGATTCGAGGGTTATGTCATACGCCGTGACAAATTCATGAACTAATAAGTCCCCCATAAGTCCCGGACTGAGAGACATCATGTGTGTATCATTAGGTCAAAGATGCATTATTATACTTGGCACTACATTACATATCTTTATCATTTGTGAACTTGTGAGTGCCATTTTATGGAACTTGTGATTAATAAACTTGATCATATGTATTGTTAATCCGTAATTGTTGGAGTGTTGTTATTGAGCTTTGTAGTATGTAAATTGTGAACTGTTAAGTTAGGATGGTTCTATGCAGGTTGTAGTTATAGGGGTTCCATTTAGGTGTTAGGAGTACCTATATTCTATATTACTTGGCTTTGTGTTTAGGAGTTTATTTGTTGAATATTGTGTTATTTGGTACTAATGAGAGGTACATTTACACTCATTTAAGGTCCATTTAGATTAATAATTAGTGTCTTATTCTAATTTAATATTGATGATTTGCAGCTATGAGGTCAAGTGGACAAGGCAAGGACTGGTGTTTAAAAGAATGGCTAAAAATACAAAAAAAATAAGTGAAGAGTGAACGTTGTTGATCGCTTAACATGAAGGGCGGATCACCAAGTGCGCATGACCTCACCCAAATTGACAGTGCATAAAACTTCTGTCTATCAAAGAAGATTAGCGGACTCCAGTAGAAAAGGTGATGAGCCAAATGAGAACGGCGGTCATGAGGCACATTGCCTAAAGCGACAGCGTGCAACACAAAGATTGAATGCTCAAAAGGTGAACAAATATGGTATTCAACAATTTCTTGAACTTGAAAGTTGACTCAATCGAGTTTCCCAACTGAGGTTCAAACACCTGAAGCCTAGAGCATCACAAGGAGAGCTGAGGAGTGAAAGACGATCTGCCGAACAGGTTCACCGAACGGCCCTCCAGGTTCGGCGAACCCGACTAAATTCGTTGAGTCAGTCACAAAGTGGATTTTTGTGTCAAATTTTGGGAAGGTATAAATATCCCAAAGGAGAGTTTTTAAGAGAGTTTTTTTTTGGATAGCCTATATAGTTTTACAACATTACATTTGAAGAACACTTTTCTAGCCTGTGGGGTTTTACAACTTTGAGTTTAAATGTGATAAATTGAAGTTGAATCCAAAGTGGGTTTACTCTAAATAGGTAGATTTCAAGTTAACCATGGCTGCTTTCATGAAAGGTATAATTGCTTTACTTTTTGTGATGGGTGGCTAAAACCCAAGATCTAGAGGTGCTCAAATGTGGTTGGGTGTTGATTCAATGTAGTGGGTATTGTTCTATGATCTGTTTTGTTGTTGTTCATACATGAATTTTCTCTAACTAACATGAGGTGAACCTATGGGTTAAGGATGCAAACTTAATTCCTACTTCCGATCTCCAGTTGATACTCAGAAGAGATTAATTGGAGTGGGTAATCATTTTAATACTAGCATTTGGGTTTGATGGTTGTAGCTTGCTTGAAAGAGAGGTTATGGGTCAGATCTATTTGCCCTTTTCTTGACAGAGAGAAATGGGTAAGGTATTGGGTTGCTTAGGATTCGCATATAGATGAGACTGAAAGGAGATTCTATGCATAGATGTTTTGAGATCGAAAGATGATTAGTGTCAATGAAGATGACTTACACTATTCATGAATGTTTATCACTATAGAGCTGCACAATCACTCCTATGCAACATTTATTTCCAATCCTCGAACCCCTAAATTACTTGATAACTCTTGATTTCTTTGATAATTTAGTTTTAAGTGTGAAAATTAATAATCAAATCTTTATATTAAGTTGGTGGTACCATCCACCCAATTGTTATTACTAATGCAATGAGCTAATGTAAAGTCTAAATTTATTGATAAGAAATTCTCTATGATATATCATTCCCTATGTGATTTGACCTTGACTCTTCTTTGGATTTTACTGACTACGATTGCTCACTCTTTTGATTGGTTTTTTAGGGTGATTCGAGTGTTATAAAAAAATCACACCACTGTAGGGAACGATAGTTGAGAATTCTAATTGAGAAATTAAATTTTAAATTTTGTTTACTTGTAGTAGATTTGTTGTTTGGTGTTGTTGTTGGCTAATTTAATGTAGACAATGAGTGACCATGGGAGGGACAATGACAATCACTATGGTCAAAACGACAACATTGGTGATTTAAATGATATATTCGTCAATGTTATTCAAATGACTGGAGCAATCTGGATACCTTCTACAACCGGGAGGACTATGTTTCACATCGCCGAAACTATGAAACAATTGCTCCATATGAAAGGAATTTTTGGGGGTCTAGCTCATGAGGACCCCCATGAACACCTTAGGAATTTAAAGGAGGTATGTGGACCCGTTGTGTTCAAGAATATCTCGTAAGAATCCATAAGGTTGAGATTATTACCATTCTCTTTTAACGGGAGAGGCTACAAGATGGTTGGTAGAGTTGCCAAATGATTCAATCACTTTGTGTGAAGAGCTAACTGATGCTTTCTTGGAGAGATTCTTTCCACCCTCGAAAATGATTAAACTTTGACTCCAAATTCAAAATTTCAAGCATGTTGGAGGTGAATCTTTGCATGATTTATAGCTAAGGTTCAGGAAGTTGCTCTTGCAATGTCCAACGCATGGTGTTCAAACAATTTGTTGCTGCAATACTACTATTGCAGCCTTGATTTGGTCAACAAAGGTGTGGCTGATCAGTTGGTCCAAGATGGATTAATGAGACAACCATATGATATTGTTGCATTGTTGCTAGATGATATGACTAAGGGCAACGAGTGTGGCATACTAGAGAGGACCAAGTTCCTATTCTACAAGTCGGTTTGAGCAAAGAACAAGTTGAGAAGGACCATTAAAGAGATGAAAACATGGCCAAAATGATGACCCAAATCAATTTGTTGTCCAAACATGTCATGGGAGGTGGAACCAAGTCGGTAAATGCAGTTGGAACCTACAATGGGCAGTGCCCGGATGATGCCAAATTTGAGGCATTATACAATGAAGTAGTTCAATATTTAGGAAATCAAGTGGGGGGTTTCTCACACAAATTATTAATGAAAAGGTGGGAACCAAGGTTGGAACAAGGATAGAGATAGAGGTTGGAAAGATTGGAGAGATAAAGAGATGGAAAAAGATAGATATGTGCCTCCCTATGATCATCCATGCCAAAAAGAACCAGCTGGGCCAAAAGGAAGTCGGACTGAAGACATACTTGTAAGAATCTACAACAAGGTTGATGGGCTCAATAATGTGTTGAAGGATTTGAAAAATGACTTCTCCATTTTATCCCAGACGGTGAGCCTGACTAAATTCACTGAGTCAATCACAAAATTGATTCTTGGGTCAAATTTTAGGAAAATATATATAGCTCAAAGGAGAGTTTTAAAGAGACTTTCAGATAAAGAGTTTTTGGATAGAAGGATGTACAGTTTTAAAACCATAACTTTGAAGAACAATTTTCTAGGTTTTGGGGTTTTACAATTTGGAGTTTAAAAGTGATAAATTGAAGTTGAATCCAAAGTGGTTTTACTCTTAATTGCTTATTTCAAGTTACCCATGGTTTCTTTCATGGAAGGTATAATTTCTTTACTTTTTTTATGGGTTGCTAAAACCCTAAGATCTAGAGGTGCTCAAATGGGGTTGGGTGATGATTTAATGCAGTGGTTATTTTCCTATGCTCTGTTTTGTTGTTGTTTATAGATGAATTTGGTCTAATTACCATGAGGTTAACATATGGGTTAAAGTTGCAAACTTAAATCCTACTTCTGATCTCCCGGTTGATGCTCGAAAGAGATTAATTGAAGAGGATAATTAGTTCAATACTAGAAATTTAGGTTTGATAGTTGTAGCTTTCTTGAAAGAGAGGTTATGGGTTGGATCTATTTTCCCTGTTCTTGAAAGAGAGAATAGAGTAAGGTATGGGTTATTTAGGATTTGCATATAGAAGAGACCGAAAAAATATTCTATGCATACTTGCTTTGAGATCAAAAGATGATTAGCATCAATGAAGATGACTTAGTCTATTCATGAATGTTCATCACTATAGAGTGGCACAATCACCCCTATGTGACATTGATTTCCAATCCCCACGCCCCGATATTACTTGTTAACTCTTGATCTTTGATATTTTAGTTTAAGTGTGAAATTGATAATCAAATCTTTATATCAAGTTGGTGGTACTATCCACACAATTGTTCTTACTAATGCAAATGAGCTAATTTAATAAAGTCCAAATTTCTTGATAAAGAATTTTCTATGATATACCATTTCCTATGGGATTCGACCTCAACTCTTTGTTACTATGATCACTCACTCTTTTTTAATTGGTTTTGGAGGGTGATTTTAGCATTATCAGGTACTCACCTCTTGCTTCTACATTTGTGTAGATTACGAGCTCGGGTCTACATGATACTCACTATTCTCTTCTTATCCAAGGCTTCATGTGGAGATTTGTGAGGTAGTCGTTTGTCATCTCAGCGGACCTTGTTACTCCTATTTATGATTTTGTTCTACTTTAGAGACAACATCATTTGAGACTTGTGTTTTCTTTCCAATCTATTGTAATGCATTAAAGGCATGTGCACGTGACACCAAGAGTTTGGGGGTTTATCCACTCCTTTATTTGGTGTAAAACTTTCATTTTTATTTTTCTTATGCATTTTATCTTAATATTTAGGTTTAGACTGATTTGTCTTGATGAGATAAGACGAGAGTGTAATTACATCAATTTTCGGGTCGTGACGGATTTGTGTGGTGCCACTAGCATGAAAAAGACACATAGTGTTAACCATTTCATTTTGATTATTTTCTTAGGGTTCCTAGTAAATGTTATTTCACAGATTTAGGAGTTTAATTAAGAAATGTAAGATTTTTTTTCTTGATAACATTCTCCTTACCGTGAAAAAATTAATTATCATTGCCTTGATGATATTTTTTAAATCTTCTATTTTCCTTTTTGTTATGTTTTTTTTATTATCTACCCTTCTTTCTGTGTATCATTTTTCCCATAACGTTTTTCGTGTTTATAATCTTCTCTGTGTTATCCTATTATTCTTAGTGTATATCTTAATATTATTTTTTGATTATACTTTATTTCTATTCTTTTTTTCATTTCTTTACCCTTGTTTATTTTGTTCCTTCAGAAATTCAATAACTGCTCTTCTCTTAAAAAAAATAAAAAATAGTGTATAAATAAAATTGTAATGACCCAGCCATTCATTTTTGGAAATTTTTATAGAACTACTATTTTACCCCTCCCAATGTTGGCCCTAAGTCAGTTTTGAATTTGGTTTCGAGTTTGGAGTTAAAATTGTGAATTATGGGAAATTTAGAAATTTGAAAGACTAAAGTTGTTTAAAGTGATTTTTGGTGTCTTTTGGAGTTTCGAGTATCGGAATAGAACTCTGTCATTTTCATAAGTTGAGCAATGTTTAAATTGGTCTAGGAGAGTTTTTGGTTTCAAATTCTGAGTATTTTTGAGGAATTAAGGTCCTAAGTTAGAAAATTATGGAATTTTAACCTTTGAGTTGACTTTGGTCAACATTCGGGATTCAAATGCTCGAACTAGAATTCTAAGAGTTCCATTGGATTCGGGGGATGATTTTAGGTCTAAAAGAGGTCTTGGTTGAATTTTTAGTGGTCATGAGCTTGATTTAACCTTTTTAGGTGTTGATTAGTTTATGTGACTTACACGGGACTTGTGTCAAGGAGACCGCAGATTCATGTCAAGGATATTCAATTTGCATATATGGTTTGTGTGTACGGGTTTTTGAATGATTCTCGAAGGTCTTTTTGGGGATATGTTATGCCTTGTGTGATTGATGATTTACAATTTCTGGTGCAGCGTAATTTGTTTATCGCTATCGCAGATCAACTCACACGATCATGTAGTTCTATGTGAATTGACCATCACAGTCTCATGAGTCTCAGTCGAGATAGCAATGGTTAAACTTTAATGAGCTGACTCATTTAACGCATCAGGATCACGAAGCCTTGGTCATTGCAGTCGCGATGAGCATTTTGTGCTTGAGCAAAATCAGTTTTCAAAATTGGGGTTTCAACTCGATTCCTCCCTTTTTTAGTTTTGGGAGTTTTAGGGAGGCGATTTGGACAAGGTTTTTTAGAAGAAATATCTTGATAACGATTCTTAATCTCAAATCTTCATTTACCCATTATTATTAATGAATTTAAGTGTTCAAATTAGGGTTTTTGGAATATTATTTTGGTTCTTCAAGAACCCACAAACTTGCTAAAATTGTGATTGTGAACTTATTCTAATTCCTTTTGAAAATGATTTTAACCAATTATTTCCAAAGCCTTGGTTAATATTTTTAATTAAAGGTTTTAGAATTCAAACCTCATTTTCAAAATTTGGTTTTTGAGTTGTTTTGACCCATTTTTCAAAGTGTTTAGTTTGGGTGTTGTTATTTTTGGAATCTTATTGTGATAACTTGATTGAATTAGATTGTATGGCTTTAGACATTGTTCAGAAAAGGAAGGCTCAGGTCTTGGGTTGACTTTTGATTGAAATTGAGGCAAATGACTTTCTAAACCTTGTAAAAGTTGTAGAATCTTGTGATTTCCTTGATTGTATGTGTTGGGGAGTAATTAGAATGAGGTGATGGGTTTCATTAATCCACTCGAATGATGTTAATGAATTAAAAGGGGGATTAATGAAAAGGCAATGTGTAGATCATAATACTTTGTGAATTACATTGTTGTGGACCCTAATGTGTTGATTGATTAAACATTTTGATGACATTATTGCAGATTTGAATTGCTTGAGTTATGGTCTCTTACTTATGGTATGAAATTGTTTATTTTCATTGATTTACGTACACTAAGATGGGACATGTGATGGTTATTGATATCGAGGTCATTTCCGACAAATGTTATTGATGTCGATGTCATTTCCAAAGAGTTTTATTGATATTGAGGTCAATATTGGTGAGTGTTACTGGTGTCGAGGTCATTACCAGTGATTTGATGAACTATGGGTGGTTCCCATGAGTTCTGATTTATATTGTGCAGGATAAATATTGGAACATGTGTTCGGTCTACTTGATTATTTTGCCTTCATGAACTTGATATATGTGATTGATTTACTTGAAACTTGTAATTGTCATACTTTATTTGATGGTTGTTGAACTGTGACTATTAGACTACGATTATGAGAACTTGTGAACTATTAGGTTGGGCAGATTTTTATGCATGTTGTAGTTTAAGGAGGTTCAATTGGGATGATAAGAGTACTTGTATTATAGCTAGTTTTTCTTTGTTTATTAGGTTGCTTATTAAGTACCATATTTTTGGTACTTACTCATTGCTTCTACACTTGTGTAGGTTTCAAGCCCGGTATCGTGTGATTGCTCTTTGTCTAGTTTCCAAGGCTTGTCAAAGGAATTGAGACGTAACTGCTTATTATTCGGGAATATCCTCTTCTTTCTTTATGTTTATGTATTGTTATACTTAAGAAACAAAGACATTCAGACATGTAATTATCTTTTAAATTATGCATATTATACATGAGTGACTTGTACACGTGATAACCAAGTTTTGGGATTATGCTTTAGAATGAATAAGTTTTTTGATGTTATGTAATTATTTATTTACTTTCCGCATTTCTTTTGTGTTGATGGGTTGATGCTGACTTGTCTTGGTGGGAGTAGACAAGTTCCATCACACCCATTTTTGGGTCATGACGACTCGTATCAGAGCCCTAAGTTCATAGGTCTCACGTGTGTACAAGCCAAATCTAATTAGATTCTCGAGGATCTGTATGAAAACATTTGTACTTAGCTTTGGGAGGCTATGAAGACTATTAGGAAACATGCTTTTATTAATTCTTTCTTATCGTGCGTGGTTATCGCTAATGCTGAGTTTCCGCATATTATTTTTTCATATATCGAGGACTAGAGCTTTTGTTGGAAATGGTAGAAGGGGAAGCACCCCCCCCCCCGGATGAAGTTGCTAATACCCCAGCTAGGGGTAGAGATAGTACGCAAGCTAGAAGCCATGCTCATAGAGTAGTACCAACTAGAGGTCGTGCCCGTAGAGCGGCACCAGCTAGAGGTAGAGATAGAGAGATCTCTCCTGAGCAATAGGTTGAGGTTGTTGAGGACCAGGTTCCTTATGAGTTTACAATTCTGTTATTTTAGGATGCTTTGTTGAGGATGATGGGTGTGTGGGAGAACTTCTCTCAAAGTGGTGTGACAGGTACACCACAAGTTTCTCATACGAGAGTAGGGGCACAGACCCTAGGTTAGCGACATGCTCTGGGTATTCGTTTTTCAAGTGGGTCAGGCACTAGCTTTTTATGCATTGGTTATTGATGCACAGATTGCTCCAGAACTTATTTTGACGACAGTTGATCAACAATATTATGAGAGGTTTTAGAAGATGAAACCACCCTAGTTACAGGGTGTTAAGAGCGAGGATACTCACAAGTTCTTGACTTTGTGCCATGAAATGCTAGAGGTATTGGGTATATGCACGTGGTGATTGTTTTGTTGCAATTCATATTTGTGGACCTGTCAGAGAGTGGTGGAGGACTTGTGTGAGGTCTAGACCAGTGGAGCCCGTTTTTGTGAGCTATCCAGACATGTTATGCCGATTGTTCCGGATAAGGCAGAAAAAGACTGCAGATTCGTGAGAGGGTTGAATTTCTCCGTTAGATCTTATGTTTTCAGAGCATCCAGATAGGAGCTTCCCTCCGATCCATCATGGGTACCGCCAAGGAGATGGAGTTGATGGTTAGAGAGATGTTTGTCTGGTCAGTTTTATGGTGCCTCATAAAGATCCATAAGTTCACGCCGAGGTGGTATCTCTTTCCAGCGTCGAAGATCTGGTCATGCATCTATACCAATAGTCGAGAGTGGGAAAATATCCATAGGATCTTATGGTTTTTTCCCAAGTGGCCATGATAGCTCATGTGGTTCATAGCAACAGTCATCCACACCGAGGTCTTGCATTAATACGAGGATCTAGGTCATATGATTCGACAATTTCCTTTACATACTTACTCAAGACCTAGCGTACTTATTTAGCCACTCCAGCTAGAGATTTAAAGCTTCCGGCCAAGGCTCAAGGTAGGGGTCAGTCTAGTAGAGGTGGGAGGACTTCAGGTAGGGGTGCTTCAGTTCAATAGAGCGGAGGTCGGGGTACCACTTAGACTAGAGGTGATTGAGAGGGATACAATTATGCTTTTCTAAGAAGGCTAGAGGCCGAGACTTCTGATATTCTAATCATATATATCATCCTAGTTTGCCATTGACCTACATCTGTATTGTTTGATCCGAGGTCTACTTTCTCGTATGTGTCTACATATTTTGCTATTCGATTTGATATGATGTCAAATATCATGCGGGTGTCACGAACCAAAGTACACCCTAGACGTGACATGGCGTACAAGATACCGAAAATCCCTACACAAGCCACTTAGCATACATCATATAAGATAATAGAAAACCAAAAAAGAGTTTAAAAGTGGCATATCCATATAAAGGAGTTTGATAAAAAAAATATAGCAGAAGTCTAACGTAAGTCTTAAAGCCATCTATTACATCAAGAGTGATTGAGACGTAACCATACATCACATACAAAATCTGAAATAAAATTACATGAAAGCAATAAAAGAGTCTCGGTCCTCGAAACACGAGGACTCACAAATCTTCAATGTCTATATGGGATGACTTGCCACGAGTAGGGAGGTAGGAGCGTCAGACCCTACATTAGTGAAACAATATAGGCAAAATTATGTGTTAGTCCATAGAATGTACCAAGTATGATAGCAATGCATAAGAGTTCTGAAATCATGCAAAAAGGGACTTTATATGACATGCAATGACCAAGCTAAATTATAAAATAACTTGTTAGAAATCATATGTCATAACCATGGCCAATGCAAGCTAAACATCTTTAAAACACATTTGATATACTTTTAGAAAGTAACCTTGGTTCATTATTGTGGGAGATTTACCTCTAACAAACATAGACCAAGTGAGCTATAAAATGAAATCCAGTGTCTATCCCACATATAAAAGAGATGTCCTTACATGCCAAGGTAAGAACAATAAACTTCTAGCTTAAGTGGATGCACTAGCTAATGTCTATTTAAGACAACCTATGGTGACACATAGTTATGGGACATGGGTAATCACCACTTTTCCCAACGGTGCTAAGCATAAGTCCCATTGATTAGTCATTAATCTTAACTTGTCTTATCATTATGGGACATGGGTAATCGCCGCTTGTCTTATCATCCATGAAAGGGAACATCAAGTAGCCAATCCAAGCTAGAGTTCATTAGAATAACTCTTAATTCTTGATTCAAAGTTTAGTTGAGAAAACCTTTCAACCCTATGAATCTTTCATTTGAGAAAACCCTTTCACATTCATGTTTGAGTAGTATGTGGGAAATCCTTTCAGAACAACAACAACAACAACATCAATGCTTCACTCTCAAAACGACCTGAAATCATCTATATCAATTTCATTAAAAAAAACATGCATATCTTCACATGTTCATCTTTGATAGTTCAAAAGCTTCATTATATGATCAAAATTTAGAAATCATGGATCATGCATGGATTCAAGTGAATTCAACTTAAAAACATGAAATTATCTCAATTCACGCATAAAAAGACATAAAACAATCAACTAGATCATAATTGAAAAGAATCCATGAGATTAAATAAAACTCTAGCTTTAATTAGAGATTTTAACATGCAAAATTGAAGAATTTAGGAACCCTATGGAGGAGGACTCCATACGTGAATATTATCATACCTTGATGTCAAGTTCCTACAATCAATGGTGAATTTGGAGACTTGATCTTGAAACCCTAGACTTCTTCTTCAAGCATTAGAGAGAGAAATTTTGGGGAAGAACTTGATAAACTTTTGGGAATTTAGGAGAATGAGTTCAATTGGGTAATCTGGGGGTTTAAAAGCATTGTATATGGTTTAGGGTAGAGGAAAAAATGACGCAGTGCAGGGTTAAAACGATAGGGAAAAGATCAAACAGTACTTTAAATTTAATTGTTGACTCAATCTACGGTCCGTAGGTCCACTTACGAATCGTCCTGGGTGAGTTGTAGGTCAAGTACTGGGACCTAAAACTTTACCCATTTTTGACAGATCCCATGTACGGTCTGTGGGCCTTCCCACGGTCCTTACATACCATCCATCGCCTTCAAAATTTCACTATGTTTAGGACTCACCTATGAGACCTACCTACGATTCATATATGGGATGACGAACCATCTTGGTGAACCGTAAAAAGGGTACTGGAATTTGAATTTTTAAAATTATTCACCCTACCACCTACGGTTTCCACCTACGAGCCATAAGAGCACCTATGGTCCGTAGGTGGGGATTGTAGACACAAACACCATCTATGAAAATTTTGTATTTTTACTTCTTTTAAAATCCGAGGTGTTACACTATGTTTATTCATGTTTCTATACTAGTGGGTGAGTCCTTAGTTGTGGATCAAGTGTATTGATCTTGTCTTGTTTCTCTGGTTGGGTATGATACTTCGGTAGACTTAATCACTTTTGGGATGGTAGACTTTGATATTACCTTGGGTATAGATTGGATCTTCCCACACCATTTTGTTCTTGATTGTTATGCTAAGACTGTGACTTTAGCTATGTCAAGTGCCCTGAGATACATCATTAACAATGCTATATACACCATTTTAAAATAGGCAAAGGTACTCATTACCCCCCCCCCCCCGAACTTGAAGCATTTTATTCGGTGTACACCTAAATTAAATTTCATTTTAATTACCCCTCGAACTTGTTTATTCCTCCGTCGCGTACACCTTTATTGTCCACCTGGCATAGAAATTGACAACACACTCTACTAGGCGCGTGAGGAAGTGATTTTTTGCCACATCATAAAGCTACACGGTAAAAAAACATAAAATCTTCATTCTTATTTAATATTTGGCATATTTTAAAGATTTTTCTCTCTATTCTCTAACTATTTATTCTCCCTAATCCCTTCTCCCTTTTCAAATTTCAGAATTTTTCTCTCTTTTTTGTTTTAATTGCTATTGCTAAATTCATGAATTATAATAGGAGACTTGTTTGCTTATGTGGGAATCCTCCAATTCTGAAAATTTCATGAACAAATGACAATCTCGGACGTAGATTTCTCGGTCGTAGACACTATAGGGTATGTATTGTTTCATATCTTTTTGCTTTTTATTTGCCAAGTTCGTATTATGTAAAAAAATTTAACTTTGATTTTATGAAATGCAGTACTCATTTCGAAATACTTGTAAGTTTTTCGATTGGTATGATCCAGAATTTCCTTGCCAGGCGAATACTGTGATTTTGGGTCTGTTGAAGAAGACCGACAAACAAGAAAACAGTTGAAGTGTAGAAGGATATTGAAACTAATTTTGGGCAGTAGTTTGATATGTAATGTGATATTGTTCTTTTATTTAGTGTGTCGTTGAAATTTTTTTTGTGAATGCAATTGTTATTAACACAAGGTCTTTTGGTTCTAGGGTTTTCATTTTGTGGATTAGTTTGGTTTGGTGTTTTAGTAATGTATGTTTCTGTTGATTAAGGCTATATATATATATATATATATATATCTTTGTGTATGTTCAATTGACTTGTCATTTTTTCATAAAACTACAGTTACATGTAATTGGTAATATGATAACAAAACATGAAATAATAACATAAAGGCAGCCTAACATAAAGGCATAACATAAACATCATAGTGTTTTATTGTTTCAACAAACAACCACAAAACTTAAGTTAACCACCAAAACAAAAAACAGTCACTACTTTAAGTTTGGTTGAACAACCACACAAGCACCAAAACACAAAACATACACTACTTTAAGTTTGGTTGAACAACCACACAAGCACAAAATACAAAACAATCACTAATTTAAATTTGGTTGTTACAACCACACAACTACAAAGTTTTCTTTGAGGGTGATTTTCCCTTGGCTTGTGCCCTTGTTTGAATTCCAGCAGCTTTTGATCTGGTTTGAATACGATGCATAACACTTTGGACTTGAAATTCTCTTTGAGTCATGGCCTGTTTGCCTTTCCACTTCATTCCTTTGTAGGTTTAAAACCAATATCACCTGTCATATGCGCAGAACTCACCACACCAATATTAACCCTCCTACTGCTAGACAATCCTTGCTGCAATATTAACAACATAGTTATTTTGGGTCTCACATTTAAAAATATAATTTTGACAGTTTTATAAGACACTTACATTAATACATGTATATCCAGTATCAGCAACAAATACACCTTGTCCAACCACTTTTGGCCTCTTCTTGTAACCACTTCCTGCACCTCTTCTTGTATCAGTCTTGCTGTTGCTTGCTCTTTCATAATGACCTCTACCCCTATTTTTCCCAGTGGTGGACTAATGTGAGTAGAAAAAGAATACAACAAGAGACTAAATTAATAAGTAACCTAATCTAATTTATAAAAGCAAATTAATGTGAATGTACCTCTTGAGTGGGTGTTGGTGTAGACTTAGGTTTAGGATATTTTGGACAATTTCTCTTGTTATGATTTGCTCCTTTGCAAATTGAACATGTCATTATTGTCCCCATTCTTGGCAACTTCCTAGTTTTTCTCACTTCACCAATGTCTCTTCTTCTGTTCTTTGGTGGCCTACCAGGCATTTGCCTTGCCTCAAGTGGTTCAACCATTGGGTTTATGCTTTCAGGCCACATTTCCATGTTTGGGACTAGTTGAATGAAATGAGAATATGTCTTCATATATGTCTCTTTTCTATACCAGCTTGAAATTGCTTGTGATGCATCCATGTTCAAGTGGTTCATTGCTGCTACACCATGTGCACATGGGATACCAGTTAATTCCCAAGATCTGTAACTACATTTTTGTTGACCCAAGTTCGCAGTATGTTTGTATACCGCTTCTAACACTTCAAATCCATCATCACCATTCCATTCAATGTTGCACTGCATTGATCTTGTTACATTGGTATTGAATACCATCATTGCCATTGGAGATATTCCATCTATCCATGTTACAGCAAATGCTCTTGACTTACTCACCCTACTCATCACCTTAACTCTAATTTCTTCCAACATAGTTACAATAGTCTTGTTCCTAGGTCCCAAGATCCAAGCATTGAAACTCTCTGCCATGTTGTTATCGATACTATCACATTTTGAAAAAGTTTGGAAAAAAGCTTTGCACCATTTCTCCTTATTGTATTTGATAAGGGCTTCCACTACCTTTTCCCAACTTGGATAGGGCATTTATATTGTACTTAAATTGTGCCTCAAATGTTGATCTAGCACAAGCCCAAAATTTCTTCCTTCTTTCTATGCCTCTGAAGTTTTGTGACCAATTTGCTAATATGTGTCTAGCACACATTCTGTGCTCACATTCTGGAAATAGTTCATCTACAGCAGCTATTAGTCCCTGTAGTTGCAAAGCAAAATAATAAAGATAGTTAAATTTTGATAAAATTAAATTAAAGATAAACAAAAAAAAAGAAATTTAGTTACCTTTTGCATATCACTAATGATAGTGAGCTGGGAATCATCTCCTAGATTAAGATCATCTTGCAGAATGGTCATGAACCATTTCCATGTCAACTTGCTTTCAGTACCAATTACTGAGCATACTATTGGACACATTTGGTTGTTTGCATCCTTAGCAACAACTACCAAAAGTTGACCCTTACAAATTCCTTTTAGAAAACAACCATCCAACCCTATACATCTTCTACATCCTTGTTGGAAACCTTTTTTCATAGCATCAAAACATATATAAAAAGAGTGAAACTGTTTCATCCCATTTTCTGATTCTGAATCTTTAAGCTTCACAACACAAGTGCTACTAGGATTTGTTTGGAGTAACACATCCCTGTAGTCTATGATTCTGTTAAATTCTGCCACATGATCCCTCATAATTTCCTTTAAAATATTTTTTCTTGTTTTTAAACAAACTGTCTTGCCTACATGAACATTCAACTCTTTCCTCACCAAATCTTGTATTTTCCACCCTTTTATACTATGTTGAGAAATAATCCTATCTTTCAGATACTTACACAAAAAATTTGAATTACACAAAATATTATTGGTGGTCCTGGTACATCTGTGCCTTGGGTTGTATGTCTTGATAGTGAAGTTCTCACTCCTCCCTTCCTTGCTTGCATACAACAGCCATGGACAACCAATTTTACACTTGACTCTTACTCTAGTACTCTCATTCACATACTTGTCTAACTCAACTCCTTTTTTTATAGCATATTTTGTAACTGCCTCTCTAAATTCCTTTACACTTTCAAATACCAAACCACACTGCCATATTACAACATCACAAGTAGAATAATATATCACTATATTAATCTTCTTTCTCCCCCTTAAACTCCCTCCTTCAAGTTCATCATCAGAAACAGGTTCTTCTTCATCACTTTGAAAACTATGACAATCAGAACTGTCATAGTATGGCTCATCCCCTGTTAGCTTACCCTTGAATTTTTGTTTTTATTTTGCCTTTTTCAATATCCTCATACCCTTCATCAAGTCCAACTTCACCTAAAAAACCTTTTGTTTTTCCTTCTTCTTTCTCCTCCTACTTTCTTTAAACTTTCTCACATCTTCCTTAACAATCCTCAACTCCTCATGCACATCACTTCCATAGTCAATAGACTGGTCAAAACAAATAGAATCAGTGTCTATGTCTTCCTCTGCATTTTCTTGGGCACTTGGTTCAACTTCTTCTTGAATAGAAGGTTTAGTTCCTTGTTGGACAGTAGGTTCACCTTCTTCTTCAGTATCAGTCCAATCTATTGAAGAATAATCATCATCAGTTTCTTGTTGGACCCTTGCAATCCCATCATTCTCAACTCTTTCACTAGATGGAAAGGAAGAAGAGGAACCTAACCCTAGATCTAGTTATTTTGGTTGTGCAGTTAAAGAACCATCAGATTCCCCATGTGCATTAAAAGACTAAACCACTCGACTTAAAGATGAATAGTGTCATCACACACATAAATATCTATTGTGTCCCCATCATGCATAAATAATGCAATGTTACAAATGTCCATGTCATTTTTCAATTCCACCAGATCACCCCCTGAGACTTAGCATAAGTTTTTCCTAACTTACTAATCCCAAAAGACTTAGCATAATCTGGAAGTTCAGGAATTGACAAATGATCTTCATCCACATTCTCTACATATTCAGTCCTACCCCCAACATATACTGGACCTACCTCACTCACCAAGATACCCCCAAATGGTACTTAGTGGCCATAGTGTCAACTTATAACCACAATAACAATCAATATACTGTACAAGGCAACAACAACAAAACATCTGCAACAACACCAAAAATATACAATAGCACCAAAACAGAGGCAACAACACCAAAACATAGACAACAACACCAAAACCGAAGCAATAAAACCAAATTTAACTCATAAGAATACAATTATACAAGGAAATTATAATAAACAGTACAAAAACATAATTGGTACTTAGTAGCCATATTACTCAACATCATACAAATATACATAAGGAAATTACAAAATACCCCACCATTTAACAATACCAAAATAGAATATTGAAATAAAAACCCTAGAATCTTAATTTTACTAAAAAGCCCTAATTTTTTGAACTAATTACCAGAAACCCTAATACTCATGCATGCATAAGCTGAACAACTTCATAATAATACTTTCATTAAGTGAAAATTCTGGTTGAAAACTATCAAATCCCTAATCGGAAACTATGGCGAAACCCTAGTCAAATTACGGCGAAACCTTAAACGAAAAATAGGGCAAAATATAAATGAAAAAGTAAAGGAAACAAACAATAACACATCATAAGAGTGGATAATCACTTACTTGGTAACAATTTCAGATAAGATCGAAAGAAAATCAACCAATCGACCAAACGCTTCACGAAATCGAGCAACCCTTCACATCTAAGAACTGCAACTGACCCAAATCCAGAAAGAGTTCCGCGAAATCTACCCTTTACTCCGTCGATTACACTTCTTAGAGAGCCAAATGTTTTGAAATTTGTCGTCGTCCATTGATTACACTTCTTACCCTACAAATTTGTTAGAGCTTAGTGAGAAGCTTAGTTCGGAAGTTTTAATATAGGTGAGAAGGTTTGACATTTAATTATCTAGGTGGCTAATATTTATCCAGGTGGCTAATGTTTATCTAGGTGTCATGCGCGTGTAGACACGATTGGAGTGATCGGACAATAAAGGTGTACGCGTCGGAGGAATAAACAAGTTTGGGGGTAATTAAAATAGAATTTAGTTTAGGTGTACACCGAATAAAAAGCTTCAAGTTCAGGGGGGTAATGAGTACTTTTGCCTTTTAAAATATTATGAATTTTATATACAATTGTTTCAAAGACAATAAAATACAATATTGTAAATTTGAAGATAAAACAATCTTAATATTTTTAGGTTGATGCTCAGACTTACAATGTTAAATGCAATTTTCTGATCATGCAATCAAGACATCTGCATACGAGATACACCAAGCACGTGAATCAGAGGTTTAATCACTTAACAAAGAAAAACACTTATTTCATATACATATATCATATATTTTTCACAAATTATAATAATTTTTTGAAGGAAAATATTGAAACTAAACAAGGTGTGCCAGTATCATCAAATTCAATCCCTAAAATCAAACAAAAATTCACGAATCACACTCACTTGAGAAAGAATAGTTTGAGCCATTGTTTGTAGTTTAGTTGAATGCAGTCCCTTCAGATCCAAACACAAATATTAAATTTTTTCATTCGTGACAATTCCTTCCATCTCAAATGTTACAAATTAGAATTGTTGTAAATACACCAATAGTTTTTGATACAGAGACGGCAGTTCAGAGGCTTAGGCAACCTGGAAGATGGAACAAGTCACCATATGTTACTGAGTTTGGATCTGGTTCATGGAGAAAAGTTGTATCTGATAATTTTGATAGAATTCATCCTTTTTTATTCTAATCATATTATTGGCCCCCATCCATTTATTTTTATCAAAAATACTTTACGTGGAAACAAGTTGGGTTCCAAAAACTCACACCAACAAGTATCTTTTCAAAATGCACTTTCTAAGTAACTTTCATCTTAGAAATAAAATATTTGTTTTATTTTCAGAAAAAGTATCAATTTCCTATTATTATTTTTCAGAAAATCTAAGGGTGAGCACTAGTGTCACAGTCCAAAAATAGGCATGATGAAACTTGTTTAATCCCACAAAGATAAGTCAGCCTCAATCCAAGGAATACGAACGAAAAACACAAATACAAAGCAAGAACAAGACGAAGGAGTAAAACTTATTCATTCTAACCAATACCCCAAAATTTGATTTTCACGTGTACAAACCACTAATGCAAAAACAGAATTTGAAAAATAAATACAAGTTTCATAGTCTTTATTTTTCAAACAGGACAAAGGATAAAGTAAAGGAACAAGAGGGTCCGTCCGGATGACAAACAAAAACCTCTCAAAATCGTTGACAAGCCTGAAAAGAAGAAGGAGGAGGAGAATGAAGAGGAAGATGAAGAGGAAGAGGAGGAAGAGGAGGAGGAGGATGAGGAAGAAGAAGAGGAGGAATAGGAGGAGGAAATAGAAGAGGAAGAAGAGTAAGAAGAGGAAAAACAAGAGGAAGAAGAAGAAGAGGAAAAACAAGAGGAAGAAGAGGAAGAGGAAGAAGAAGAAGAGGAGGGTGAGAGGAAGAAGAAGAAGAAGAAGAAGAAGAAGAAGAAGAAGAAGAAGAAGAAGAAGAAGAAGAAGAAGAAGAGGAGGAGGAGGAGGAGAGTGAGAGGAAGAGGAATAAGAAGAAGAGGGTGAGTACCAACAAGACGGTACACAACAAGCTACCTAATAAACAAGGCAGCATAGTTAGAAATCGAGTACCCCTTACACTCCAACCGAACCTCCTCAAACTACAACTTCCACAAAAATCAGTCCAACCTAACAGTTCTACAATACAACCTACACAGAAATCAGTCCAACCTCCCATCGACTTTATATCGAATCACTAGCCGGAATCATTTCCCATCACCTTTATATCACTCATCGGCAATGACCTAAACATCATAACACTTGTCGGAAATGACCTCGACATCAAACTATCACATGTTTCATCACAGTATTCAATAATCAACGTACACAAGCAATATCACACCATATGGAAGAGACAACAATTCATGCAATTCAAGTCCACATTCAAGATATCAAGCATTTTATCAATCAATCAATAAGGGTCACAACAAGGCAATTCACATCATCGTGTTTATCACATAGCCTTTTAAATTTCAAACCATTTTTATTCAGTAAGACTTATCAAATGAACAATTAACGCTTCATCTCATCCGCATTACTCCCAACACACAAACAATAAAGAGAATACACGAATTCTACTAAAATACAAGGTTTAGGAGATCACTTGCCTTAAATCAATCAATAATCACTCCAAGAGTTGAGTCTTCCTCTTCTGAATCACTTCCAAAGAAACACAATCTATATACAAGAAATATTCACCATCACATTCCAGAAACAACAATACCCACATCAATTATATGGAGAAATTGGTCAATTAACTCAAAACCCAATTTCACAAAGAAGGTTTGAATCCAAAATTTGATACTTAAAAATTTTACTCAAGGCTTTAGGAACTCATTGGGAAAATTATTTCGATAAGGGACTCAAAAACACTTCACAATCTCCATTTTAGCTGAGAACTTGAGTTCTTGGAAAACCGTACCATTTTCCAAATCAAATCCCAAATTATGAAACTAGCATCCTTAAATAATCAAAGGGGAATGAAGGTTTAGGGTCATAAAAGTTTACCCAAATGACTTAGCAAAAGAAAACCTTTCTAAAATTGCCACCAAGGGTTTCCCAAGCTCAAAAATGGAAAATGGGGCTTAAACCCCAAAATATCCAACCAAAAACCCTCTATGATGTCGCAAAAGCGACCTGGGGTTCGCAAACCCCTCGAAAGTAAGGACCTTTACTTTCATAAACCAGGGTTCTCTTTTGTGAACATCGTGATCACGACCCATGGTTCGATTAAGCGGACCCCGCCTAACTGAGACCTTTCGCTTTCACGACCAGAGTCTCACTCCCGCAATCCTCGCGATTGTGAAGCACCCTTCGCAAAAGCGAAGCACACCAATACCAGAAAAACCAACCAACTCGTAAAACATCAAAAAGGCCCTCGAGATTTGTTTGAAACCCCTTAAACACAAACCACATATGCAATTTGATTATACTCGACGTTTCGGACTCAATGAAACCATTGAAACATAAATTCAATGTCTTCTTGACCCAACATACCACAAGAAACTAACTCAAGGCCTAAAAAAACCAAAACAAGCTCGGGACTTCTCAAAATTAACCAAGACCTCACTTAGGTCTAAAATCATCCCCGAAATTCACGAAACTCTCGAAATTCCAATTCGAGCATCCGAACCCCAAATATTGACCAAAGTCAACCCAAAGGCTAAAATTCAACAAAGTCACAACTTAGGACCTCAAATCCTCAAAAATAGACCGAATTTGAAACCGACAACTCTCAATAATCATATTTCACCTTTTGGGACTAATGGAATCAACGGAATTTTATTCCGACACTTGAAACTCTAAAAGGGACCAAAAATCACTTTCTAAACAACTTAGCCTTTTAAAATCGAAACCTACAAAACTCTCAACTTTTAACTCAAAATACAAACCAACTTTCAAAACTCAATCATAGAAGACTCAAGGTCAACATTGGGAGGGCAAAATGGTAATTTTACAAGGATTACCAAAAATGACCAACCTGGTCATTATAAATACTGGAAGAAAGAGTCTGACCTCTCTCAACATATTGATTTTGTAATCATTCTTCGAAAGGCAAAAAACATATTTTACACCATGTCATGTGATGGCAATTATTGAAATGACGAGATAGTTTTTCTTATCTTAAATAATTTTGAATTGCTCTTAAGTTTGTTTTATACATCTGTCACAGATATATCTCAATATAATACATCTATCTGTGAAAGTTTTCTTTAATAATCTGTTAATGCTAATATCAGAACTAGTGACATGTATACCACCAAACAGTTATGTGTATCTACAATAATATGATGTATCTTTACAAACAGTTATGCGTATCAAATATATAATATAGTATTTAATTATTTATGTCATATATTTTGTGTATTTGACGATTTTTATGACAATATTGTGTTATGCTTTTACCACATGAATTTAATTTTTTATTACTTAAGGAAGAAGTCCAAGTTTTAATCACATGGTAACTATAGATACACTGCCATGTTTCTATTCAAATCTATTATTAATGAGATTTATCACACATATAAAGCTCAAGTGCATGATCAAAAATCTTTGATAAAATAAGAGATTGTTACAACTTTATTGCGTTGTTATCTGAAAATTAGTGGATTCTTTGAAAAAATTGAACGCCCTGACCGGTTAAATCTTTTAGCATATGATCAAAAATCTGTTGATGATGCCTTTGAAATAATATTCAAAGTAATACTGTTCAACAAACTGGTGGTTCAATGTATGCTTTTTTCACCATTTTTTCTTATTTACTTAATTTTTATAACTTTTTATTTAACTAACTTAATGTCTTTTTCAGGGACTTTGAATTATATGCAGAGACTTATGTTGAGTATCTGAGTGATGGAAAATAAATTTCATTAATAGATTTTGATTCAAATCTTGATCGTACGAGATACAGTGCACTTCTATGAAATTATGACTATCACAAAGTCATAACTGGTGTAGTTATTGATAATGAAGATCCGCCTAATAAAAGGCGCCCATTTGTCGATTCAGATTCATTTGAAAAAGTCAATATATATTAGTCATCAAAATCCGTTAAATTTAGTTTTATTAGATATATCTGGATACATTGACCATATGTATCTAAGTACATTTCGTCCTTCTTGTAAGGCTATCACTACAAGAAAAGTGTGAATTACATGGGATTTTTCTAGGGATCAGCATGAAAATCCGTAGTTATTTTCCTGCAAATTTTCATATTAATCCCCAGGAAAATCCCCATGTAATTCACACTTTTCTTGCAGTGTATGAATCTATATATATATATATATATATATGGTTGTTTAGTACAGAGTATGAATAGTTTTGTTAGCTATTATTAAGTGTTTTACATATAAGTAATGAAGTTACGTATTGTGTCGTTATTAGTAAGTAAATTCATGACATTACGTATTTTGTGTATCTGTTAAATATTTAAAGTATATAGGGAAAAAGGTCTAAAATATATTCGAACTTTGACCGAAATTGATGTAACAATACCAAACTTTGGAAAGGACCTTTTACCCCCGTACACTATTTAATAGTGTATTTTAAAGGTATATATGTGTCAACGTGGACATCATAAATATTGCATCATTTTAAATAGTAATGTGTCCACGTGGACACATAAATACCTTTAAAATACACTATTAAATAGTGCAGGGGTAAAAGGTCTTCCATAAAGTTTGGTATCGTAACAACAATTTCGGCCAAAGTTAGAGTATTTTTCGGACCCTTTTCCCAAGTATATATAAGCTATTTATTGTAGCTACAGATCATTCCATATATCTGCATTACATAAATTATATATGTATCCATATCTTAATTATTTATACAATATGATTTATATTTTACGTAACAAATGCATCTCTACAATTGTAATTAGGCTCATTGATCAAATAAACAAGTCAAACACATTAATATGGTTAGATATCCATAATGTCAATTTATTAGTACATATTTATTAGCTTGTCACGCCCGAGCCTACACTCAAGGCATGGCTGACACTTGGAGACCGTTGCTAGGCCCAAACAAGCCATTGGCATGGCTAACTATGATTCACATGACTCTATGGGATACACGGAAGCTTTAATAGATGAGCATTTAAATCATTTAAAGAAAACTCTAAAATATTAGCTGAAAATACTTGACATAAATAATAAGTTTCAATAAAACATCTAAGAAAAATATTGCAAATTATCTAACTTTGTCTATCCATGAAGCCTATATTGTTTAATATAGGTGTCGGGACAAGATCCACGACACCTCAAAATACCACTAAAAAGAATATAGAAATGGGGTCCTCTGGGAGCAAATAGGCCTCACCAAAAGCTGACAATAACTGTGCAGTTAGCTCTACGGAGCGCCTGTGGATGATCTTGAACACATGTATCTGTATAATAAAAAATGCAGGTTGAATGATACAAGTACATTGAATGTACAAGTATGTAATATGGTTAAGTAGTACAATAACTGAACTGATGATTGGATACATATCAAGCAAACCAATGTATAATCAAGCAGTGAAAACTATTTGTACTTTACAATAAGGTATGCAATATAAGCAATATGAAAGTAGGAAACTTTACTCTATGGGGAGTTTCTCTAACCGACAACCATACCTATGAGTCTAACGATGATACAACATTTTCATCCATGTTGCAAGGGTCATCCTATACTTTCTCGGGGTAAAGGAGGCTAACTATAACTATGGATAGAATAAGACTTCTTGAGGTAGTAAGGAATCGCTTGAAAAGTTGGTGCAATCCTATCCTACACTGGATACGTAGTTTTATGGGATTTTGAGTTAAAAATAGATTCCTACCCAAATCGGCGCTCGATATACTCCCAAAACAAACCATATCAATTTTGATCAATCACCCTTTACGGAGAAAGGGATTATTTCTTTACTTTACTTTCACTTTTCTTTACTAAAGTACTTTTCAGAAGAAAACCAATTATATTATTTCTCATTCTCAACTGCCAAATAGTACATATTAAATCATTTCATTCTTTCTTTAAAAACTCTTTTTAGAACATGCATTAAGCGTATACCTATGGACTTACCTATCAAGTCCAAAATCGATGTATAAGAAATCTCATATAATAATCTTTATAAATATACCTTTTATAAGCAAATAGGTTTCATGTAATACAAAACATGAACAACAATTTAGAATTCAATATGCATAATAGAAATCAAAATCTCAACGGTTAAGGAGTTAGAATTTAGAATAAGAAACACAACTAAATTTGGATTTCAAGAGACTACGAATGAAACTCTAAATAGAACCTTTTAATGAATGAATTTAGATGTTGAGCGTGAGGATGAACTAGGTCCATCACTATGAGTAACCTTGCATACCCGGAAGAACAAAGTTCTTAACGAAACTGGAAGAACGCTTGATACCATAGCTTTCTCCTCTTGGATCCTTACTCTAAGACTTGAAAGCGTTAACGAGACTACTAGGGTCGATTAATATTGTTTAGAACCTTATTTAGGTTAAAAACATAGGGTTTTAGGCTAATATCCAATCCCTAGATATTATTTTTTAACTTTAGGGCTCATAAACTTATTCTATGGGTCCAACTACGACATGTAGAAGAATCTACGACCCGTAGATGGATCCGTAGGAATTGGACTACAAAATTTTCCTCTGTGATGTTTTTCCACGACTTGACAGTATAGGTCATAGTTCAATCTATGACCCGTAGAAGGGTTTTGTAGTTCATTGATTCAAAAAAACTCTGATTTAGTAGTCTCTGATAAAATGGTAATAACTTTTACTCCAAACACAAAATGAGAAAAACTTGGTGGAGTTGGAAAGAAGAATCATAAACCTTTAATTTGATAGGTCATGGGTCACATAATTCATTATGTGCTGAGAGATATGATTGTTTGAAGTTTACCTAAGTATAATCTTACATCAAAACATAATCGGTAAAGAAGCTTTCAACTCTACTTTTTGCTAGGGGATTCTAGTGACCTTAATTCATATCCAAATCCATTCCCACACTAAAGAAATGACATTAAAACTAAAGAACAATTTAACAATTATCCAATATGAATTTTTTTTCACAAATGAAGAATGGATTTGGGTCTTATCTTAGTAACATTCGAGGTGTGATAATATATCTCCCTTGTAATCATTCATCCTCAAATGATGGTTGAACTGAGCATGGAAGGGGGGGTAGGGAAAGGTTTAATAAACCAGTTTATGCTAAATAAATAGAAAAACTCATGAACTCAGAACACTGAAGGAGTTACTAAATTGGATAAGTAATTTAAGAAGAGTTAGTACCTTGGACTAGAACTGAATCCGAGGGAAAGAGATGGGAGTATTTAGTTTTCATATCCTCTTCGGCTTCCGATATAGCCTCTTCAAAAAACATCCACAACATTTTGACAGATGCTACCTCTTTAGTTTTCAACTTGCGAATCTAATGATCAAGGATCTGGATCGGAACTTCCTCATAGGCCAAACTTTCATAGTAATACTTAATGTAGGCACAATGAGAGAAGGATCGCTCAAGCATATCTTTAGCATATAGATATGGAATACCAGAAGGATAGACGCTAACTCTGGTGGTAGCTCCAATTCATAAGCTACATCACCAATCTTGTTTGATATCCTATATGTACAAATTTATTGGGGACTGAGCTTCCCTTTCTTACCAAACATCATAACGCTCTTCATGGGTTAAACCCTCAAATGGACCCAATCATTAACCTCAAACTTCAAATCTCTTCTTTTAACATCAGTACAGGATTTCTAATGATTTTGCATTGTTTTCAACCACTCTTGAATAGTCCTCACCTTCTCTATGGCTTGATGAACCAAATTTGGCCCTATAAACTTGGCTTCACCAACCTCAAACCAACCAATAGGAGATCTACATCTTCGCCCATAAAGAGCCTCATAATGAGCCATCTAGATACTTGAGTGATAACTATTACTGTAAGCAAACTCTATGAGAGGCAAGTGATCATCCCAATTACCTTTAAAATCCATGACACATGCTCTCAACATATCCTATAGGGTATGAATTGTGCGGTCTGCATCACCATCCATCTGAGGATTAAAAGAAGTTCTAAGGTTTATGTTTGAACTCAAACCTTTCTAAAACGAATTCCAAAACTAAGTGTTGAATTGCACACCCCTATCTGAAATGATGGCCAAAGGGACTCCATGAAGTTAGATTATCTCACGGATGTATAAACTAGCATAATCTTCTGCTAAATTTGTAGTCTTTACCAATAAGAAATAGGCTGATTTAGTAATTCGATCTACAATCACCCAAACTGAATCATGTTGCCTGCAAGATCGCGGCAAGCCAGTACTGAAGTCCATATCAATCCTCTCTTACTTTCATTCTTGATAAGCTATTTTCTGAGCCACACCACATGGCCTTTAATTTGGTTTTCAACCTTGACTTGTTGGCAATTTTGGCACTTAGATACAAAATTTGCAATACACTTTTTCATACTAATCCACCAATAGACTTCTCTCAAGTCATGGTACATCTTTGTGGAACCCGTATGGATCAAATATCTGGAACTATAAGCTTCTTCCATGTTCCTATGTTGGAGCTCATCCAACTTTGGAACACACAATCTACTTTGATATCTTAAAACACCATCTCTCCCTTGTTCAAAATCCATGTTTACGAACATTTTCCTTGAGCTCAAGTCAGATGGGTTCTTTCTCTTAGTTCTCCTTCACTTATGACACTAATGACATTTAGCACCATTCATCACAACAATTCCACCTTCATTAGAATCTAACAAACAAACTTCTAATCATGCAAGTCTTTGAACTTTCTTAGCCAAGTCTTTCTTGCCTTCCTCGACATGAGCATTACTTCCCATGGACAACATGTTTTTGGCATTAGCAACAATGTTAGCCTTACCTAAAAATTTGTTGCGCTCAAACCCACACGCAAGTGTACGAGGTCGTGCAAGTATTAAAATAGCTCTTTTAAAGAGCAAGGTATTCAGTTCTTCCAACAATTAAAATTCAGAACAAGTGTTATTAGGAAGAGTGATATATGGTTTTGAATGCTTAATTATCTAAATAATGAGGTAAACTACTACGATTCATTTTCAATTGGATTTCAAACAATGACTTGGGGAGTTCCAAGGTTGTAGCCTACTATATATTCATGAAAATTATCTTATTTAATGGATGTTAATAGATTATCGAATCACTTATTACAAGGTTAAATATACGATCATGGTCTCTCGGCCTCTAATCGCCAACAGTAATTGGCAACCTAACTACATCGTTGAGAGGAGATAGACTGAACAAATTACTGAGTATTACATTTTAATCCAGTTTATTAACCAGTTTCTAGGTATATCTCTATCCTATATACAAATCAACCCTAAAACTAGAGAAGATCATGCTCCTTTTTTTCCTACGTTTTATCATCTTATTCCTCTCCCGAGTTCAATTCAGAAAATATATTTATTTCAATGGTGGCCAATCACAATAATAAATTAAGAATAAAAGAGATATTCATATGATAATCAAAATCAATCCATCAAAGTAAATAAAATACAATCATCCTATAGCCACTTCCCTAGAACTAAGGAACTTAGCTACTCATAATACGATTCTCAATCTTGAACTATTCAATTAACATAAAAGAGATCAAATGGAGTTAAGTTTAGGAATAACCCTAAGAACAAATGAAACAGCTCCCCAAAGTCGTCGTTCTTCAAACCCCAAAAAACAATCCCTTATAAAAATAAAATCAACTCTATTAATAATTTAGGAAAAATGGCTAAAAAAATAAGATATAGGAGCGCGACGTGGAGACACTTTGAAATTCAAGCTTTAGTCGCAAACTTCCTCTCCGTGCTGCGGAGAGGATACAGAGTCTTCTGTCTCAACCTCATCACCCGGGCAAATAATAAATTCCGCGGAGAGGATTTGGAGCTGGGTTGCTCTTTTATTTTGACTTTCTTTTGCTCTTTTTACATCTCATCCTTTGTTCTCTCTTACTTGGACCCACTCTTGCTTCACGTGATGCCTCTTGTATACCCTTTTCCTCTTGTTCCACCACCTTCATGCACTAATCAATAGTGTTAGTCCTAATGAATTAGCACGACTTGACACAAACAAACAAACAAACGAATCTATCCCCAAACTAGGCCAAAGCATGGGTGTTATTTGGCTCCTAGGCATACAAATGCACCCATGATCACCACCCCACACTTAGAGCTTTGTTCGTCCTCGAACAATTTACCATCTAACCCTAGACCTAGACTTAGACTCACTACACTAGTATTTGTGCTTTTGCTACTTACTTTTCGGGATCCTTTATCACATCAAAACAAGCATGTTTTCGTTCACACTTGGCTTTGGCCATTATATAGATACCACATGACCTCAAGTATTTACTCAACAACTTTTAGCAATCTAAACATTAATCTTCAAGCCAGCAATCAGATATCACCTATTTTTCATCAAACAAGTGCCCATCACACAAAGAAAGTAGTCCACAGTTTACTCACAAGATTCATTATAACGTATGGACTTATCATCAAAACTCCAACCTCACACTCGCAAAGAAAATTCACATGTATGCACAAAGAACCATACGATTGCCCATTATGTACATCTCCACCAATTAAGCATGGTTTGCAAAGAATCAAATAGGACTTTCACAAGTTGTAATGCAGGCTAGGGGACGACTAGGACATCTATAAAATAGTGACTTGTACTCCCCTAAGAATTGTGTACATTTCAGACTTCATCACCTCTTCATTCCTTGTTTTTTTCATTTTCAGCCCTCTCTTTAACAATCCTATCACGAGTAACTCGCATCATTTCATGAATCCCCCCGGACCTTTATTTTGTATGCCATTTTTCTCTTTTATTTTCTTTTTATGATTATTATTATTTATTTACTATTATATAGGGGGTCATTCTTTCAATGAGGGTTTTTCATCACCTTGTGGCTATCATTGGTCACCTTTGACACTTAACCATCTATTGACTTTCAATTCTCCTACTTCCAGTCAGTCTATGCTACAGTGCTTAGGCTATCAGGGTGCAAACAACTAGGGATTCAATAAAATTGTTTTGGTGAAAATGCGGCTACCAACAAAAGGCTACAGGCTCAAAGGGGCTACAAGTGATAGTATATGAAAAGGCTACCATTTCTGGACATATCAAAGGAGGCCTATTCTCATTTCCTAAACAAAGAAACACTTCTATTTCGCTTCAATGACATGGAAGCAAGTTCTAGACTAAGATGCAATACATGAAATACACAACGCCTCACCACACATGGTACAAGTTCAATTCAAATAGGCTCTATCATCAGGCATCGCACTCAGTTCACGTAAAATTTAAAATTAAGCTTAAGTTGCAATATTTAGAATAAAATACAAGAATTCAAAGGCATCCACATATATTACTCCACATGCTTTCATACAAGATTTCCCTTTTTCAGAATTATAGCTTTAGCACAAACACGAAACCTAAGACTCAATGAAGAAAATGACCCTAAGACAGTCATCATCCATCTATCATAGGGCAATGTGACTCAACTACGATGACTGACTTAAACCTACGAATAAATTTTTTTTTGTATTTTGTATGGTTCAAAGGGACTATCCTTCGCCAAAGAACCAAAAACAACCTCCATGGAACCCAAAATAAACATAAAGTAACCAATTGTTCAACCTAATATATACATCAGAGAGAATTCTCACCCCACCTCACACTTTAAAATCAAGCATCTCCCAAGTGCTACATAAAATAAAAAATATCAAGTACATAGATAAGGTGAATCACTCCCTGATCAATCATATATGGCATCTCCACCCTTGGCCTCCTCTATAGCCTGCAGTGGGTCCATCCTCCATGTCGAAGACGGTGTCAACATTAGAGCCAGTCTGCAAATTGTCTTCATCTATAGGCACATCATCATCCACGGGCTCAAAGAAAGCAGGCTTGATACCTAGCACTGTCTTGGCATGCGCATTTAGAGGATACCTATCAGCCACATCGCTCAGTTGTTCTACAGTGGAAGCCCAACATCCAATCCTCTTTCTCAGCATCTCTAACCCATACAGGTGGGCCATGATCAGCCCATCTCTTTGGTGGTGCTCCGCAGTGGTGAGTGGTGGACCAAACTTAGCGTCAGACCCTTTTGTCTTAGTCACATCCACTGGTGCTGGAAATAATGGTGCCATATAATCTAAGCTCTCCTCTGGTACACCTGCAAAATGACAAAGACAGGTGATAAAGCCCCAAATCTTACTAAAGATGTTCGGGGATTAATAAGTTTATATGAAGCAACACATCTACGAGTACACGAGAAAGAGATTCTCGGAGAAGCTTTAACTTTTACCATCACTCATCTAGAGTCCACGGTCCAAAAATTGAGCAACTCACTCAAGGCCCAAGTTAGTGAAGCCTTAAGCCAACCCATTCATACAAATCTACCAAGATTGTTAGCAAGAAAATACATAGGTATGTATGAGAAGATTGAATTGCGTAACGATTTGCTTTTGAAATTCGCGAAATTGGATTTCAATATACTACAAAAGTTGCATCAAGGAGAGGTTGACGAGCTTACAAGGTACATACATTAATCTTATAACCTCGTCATTTATGTATATATAGTAAATGTTGAATTTTGTTGGTTTTTATATGAGTTTACTTTGATCTTCATTCTGTCCTGTTCTAAGTAGTGTTAAGTTGTTGTAACGATATATATACATTCTCTAAAACACTATTCTCATGAGTTATTATTTGTATATTAGAACGATGAAGATTAACTGTAAACGCATGTGTAATAGAAAATGTAACTGCATAAATATCAGCAACTCAATTTGAAGAGTAGTCTTTAGGTGGATCATTAGTCGATTATATATGTGTAGATGAGTCAGTGCCATCTTAACCTGAAAATTGAAATTATCTTATTTTGTTTGGCCTGCGCAATTTGTATATTATTTGTGTTATTATGGTCAAATATGTTCTATGTGGTTAGCGTACATAAAACTTATTTATAGACGACCTTCTTTGTGTATGTCTCACTTTGACGTTTTGGTTGCTCTGTTAGAATCAGAACTGTTTTTGTTGAAATCGATATCCATCTTGATAGTGTAATGTACAATTGACCATGTGAGAAAACATGTTGGGGAAAATACAACCAACGTTGGGAATTGTTTGTCCTCGTGTTATATTTATGGTCATTGTAAACCAAAGGCACACTAAAAACTGCTTATGAATAAACTTGAAAGGATATCTTTCATTTTCAGGTGGCGAAAGTTGGATTCATGGAAGAAACACACTCTTAGTTGCACAATGACCACGTGTAATTTCAGCATGCATGACATTCTTGTCAAAGCCTTTACATATCATTAAATTATTGTGTCATAACATAAGTCATTTAAGGGGTCTAAATTCCTTAGCAACATGATGAGTACATTCTCCTTTAATACTAACGTGCATAAAAAAGGATACGTTTAAGTATAGTCAAATTTTCATTTGTAATTGCATCCTTTCAATTGTAATTCGCATTGTATATTTTCTAAATACCTATGCGGTGGTAGACTATTTAATTTGGCGTTAAAGTATTTAGATATTCTTCCTGATAGTAGTTGTTATCATTTTTTGTCGGGTCAAAACTAATAAATGTCTTGATTTCACCTGGGAACATGGCTATTGACTTGTCATTCAGCTTATACACATGCTCATTTCTACTTGCTAGGATTACCCGTTCTGTTACATATTTTGTAGTCAGCATTTTCTTGTAGGTTTGGAAATATCTTTTTCATTAAGCATTCTTCAGATCTTCAATTACTACAATGTTTGACAATCAGTTATTTTGAAAGAATAAATAAATTGTCTCATATAATTGTTTCTTCTCTGTTACCCATACGAAGTATGAACTCACTAAATGTTGGATCAGTACTTGCTCTTATATTTTTTGTAAATTGAATATTTTCCATCAAAGGCCAGAGGCATGAATTCACTAAGCTCTCATTAACAGTTTCTAATCTTGTTGATTACTGGTAACACCTATCGGTAATCTTCTTTAAAAAATATGACTTTTAATTCCACCAGATAATATATCGATGTCTATTATGTCTATAAAGCTCCTGCCAACTGTTTGTATTTGTTTGTCACTTGGCCATTGGCGCTTCATCACATATAACGAGTTTTGCTTTTCTAATTAATTTAAACGCACTACTTTATTTTGACATATTTGTTGCTGCCAAGGCAATCGTACCTCTTAATCTAACATTGGCCAACAACGTATGATATAAGTATATTTTTCCAGTTCCCTTACGTTCATCAACATATCTCATATCTTCCACAATCGATTATTTGCAATATTTTTGCAAAATCCTGCTTTTGTTCTGGATTTGATTTGATTGGGCATCAAAATATTTTGTAGGTATTTGCACAGGCATTTCTTCATTTATTTCTCTACATTCTAATGGCCCAACTTCAGGCAAGTAATGATCGTGGCAAGGCAGGACATATGTTTCTGCTTTTCCCCATACTTTTCAAACAATAATTAATACTTTTTAGCCGCCTGCAAAGTTAAGGTATCTTTTTAAAAATTCGAGACAATTTCAGGTGTCACTTTATGTCTTTTCTCTTCCTTTTATTTCAAACTTGTTTGTCATTTAAGGTTGTTTCATCTTCCTATTACGTTATGCTAAAAAATTAAAAAGAACACTGTCAACCAATTCAATGGATTCGTGAATATAAATAAATGACGGAGCAGCGTAAGAAGTAATAAAAAAAATTCTTGCTTAAATTGTCTATTTTTGAGTCTTTTTTGGTAAAATCTGCTTTTTAATCTTACTAATATGATTTTCTAAATTAGAGTTGTTTTGTAGTTTCAAAGCCATTTTTGCAATCTACTTTGCATTCGGTAATTTGATGATCTAGGTTATTCATTGATCATAATATGAAATCTTACGGTTGTACTCAAATAATATGACAGGTGATAAAGGAAAAACATTGTCTCTATCAGTAAAGATGATAAGTATGATACATATGTAAGTATCTTTGTCTAAACATATAGTTTTTGTTTTTTTAATTATAGAGAAAATACAATTACGTAGCGCATTGCAACGGGTCAATAAATATGTAGAAGCAAGCCAATCAATAACAGATCTAGAAGGTGAACAACTACGTTTGAATAAGCAACCTAAAGTAAATTGGTTATTTAGTGAGTTATCCAAAAGGTTGGAAGATGGAGGTAAATTAAGAAGAAACTATTTATATATATAACTCTTTGAAATTGGAGATCTAACTTTTGGAAATCAGAGAGCAATCAAATTTTAGAAGAGAAGTTTATTAAGGTATTGTTGATAGTATCATGTAAGAGAATACAAAGGAGCTATCGGATTGGTCAAAGAATACTACTACCACAATCTTTTATTGGGGGGCCACGAGATATGCGGAGACGGTATATGAACGCAATGACTTTAGTCTAATATTTCGAAAGATTTGATTTTTTTCATAACAATGACATGCAATCCGGATTGGGCTGAGATCCAACAAGAACTAGGCACAAGCCAAATTACTCGAGACAAACTTGACTTGGTCACAAGAGGATTCTGAGGAAAGTTACAAACTATCTAAGATGCGCGGTGAGTTTCACCGCCCGATGTGTTGGGAAAGGCAAGCACAAAATTAATGTGCACGACAGGGTAATAGCGAAAGAAAACCCAAGTCAAAACTTTTCCTTCTATTGGAACCAAGATTGATAAAGTAATGCAAGAAAAACACTGTTTGGGAAGCAAACAAATCAACCAAGCAAGCAAAATAAATCAACACACGAGACACCAAATTTAATGTGGAAAACCTCTTCGGTGTGAAGAGTAAGAACCACAAGGCCAACGCTCCACTAAAATCAACAAGAGTTACAAAAGTGTTCTCCAAAATGACCACCAACGAAGTTCCAAACAATGAGCAACACAACTACGAGATAGCACAAAAAACTAGAGAAATGAAAGGAGCATAAGCACCCAATACGCAGCTACTGTTCACGAGATTTAGTTGAAAGTAACAAACTGTACAAAAATCAGCTCAATCAGAGAAGAAACGAAGTGGGAATCGCGATATGAAATTGGATGCTAAGGCTTGTGCGAAAATCTACACTCTCTCACTATTCTCTCTATATGAATGCTCTCAATCTCTTGTAATTCTTCCAAAAATAAGACCTAAAAGAAAGTATGTGCACCATAATGTTGGGTTTATGGGGAAAAATGGGCTAGTCAAATTTGGGGCAAATTTATCCACAAAAGAAAAGAAGGAGACCCAAAACCTTAGACTTTTATTTATCCACATATGAAGGGAAAAAGACCCAACTGGAGAGAATATCTCATCGAAATCATTTCCCTTTTTCTAGTTAAAACCCTTCACAACTAATCTAACTTTGTGCCGTGGAACTGGATTACCATCATCATGTTTCATTCGGAAAGTCCACCTGTTTTTCAAAGCTTTTCAATCTTTAGGTAACCTAACCAAATTAAAGGTATGATTATCATGTATCATTTCATCCTCCATAGAATCAAACCACCTTTCTTTTTCTTCACTTTCCATGGCCTCATCAAGACTCTCGGGTTCTCCCCTGTCAGTTAAGAGTAGATACTCATTGGGAGAATAATGAGATGCATGTATTTTCTGTCTAGTAGATCTTCTGAGAGAACTCTCTGTGGCATCAATAATAGGTGGTTGCTGACCAACTACATCGTCTTGCACTGGAGCATCAATGGTATATTGGTTAAATATGATCACCATCTTCAATATCAACTTGATTTTCATCATTTTGAAGATTTTTCATCGGGTGGAATAGTCAAAGGAACTGGATTAACATCAACTAAGCTCTCACTGCTCTGAGAATCAACTTTCTCAGCTTTGTCAAGATCTTCAATTGTTTGTTCTTCAAAGTACACAACATCACGGCTTCTAATAAGTTTCTTCTCAAGTGGATCAAAGAAACGATAGTCAAATTCATCTTAACCATAACCAACAAAGATATATTGCCTAGTTTTAACATCCAACTTTGACCTCTCATCCTTAGGAACATGCACAAAGGCTTTACACCCAAAAACTTTAAGATGATCATAAGAAACATTCTTACCAGACCAAACTCTGTCAGGAACATCACCATTCAAAGTACCAGTAAGAGTTAAATTAATAACATAGGCAACAGTATTAAGTGCTTCCGCCCAAAAGGAATCTGGCAGCTTAGCAACTAAAAATATACATCTAACCCTCTCAACAGGAGTTCTATTCATCCTCTCCGCTAAACCATTTAGCTGAGGAGTTTTCTGATGCTGAATATACTCACCACCATTATCAAAACGGATGTATTTCAATTTCTTTCTTGTCTGTCTCTCAACCAAGGCGTGAAAATTATTGAACACATCAAGTACCTGATCCTTGGACTTCAAAGAGAATACCCAGAATTTGCGAAAATGATCATCAATAAAAGTCACAAAGTAAAGTGCACCATCATCAGACTTTACCTTAAAAGGACCACACAAATCAACATGTTTCCCCTCTTCCTTACCGGTAGGGCAATCTTCTCTCATGGCCTTCACCCCCTGCTCAGAAATAGAGAACCAGAATGTACCAACTCCAGCATCTCAAACTTTTTTTAAGGCGGATGACTCTGAAAAGAAACTCTTTTTTGTTTACCGGCAAAGCAATGAACACATTTATTCAACTTTGCTTACATTTTACTATTTATTTATGTGATTGATATCTTGATCACTGGCATAATCACTCGGCTTTTGAGGATGCAGCTTCTACGGAGTGACTTCGTACCTCTCCTTTTAGGCGAGCTACTTCGTTCAAAACCTTTCTCTAATAATAATGTAATCTTGAAAGCCGCCACGTAGTCTGGTTGCAAGAGTCAATAATGCTCCTTATCTGAAGACGATGATGATATCTCAGACATGTTCTACTTCTCTTCTCTTATGGTGGGAGTTTTGGCTTATTTTCTTTTATACATTGTACTCTCTTAGTAGCTCTTGTACTTGTTTAGACTAGTTCCTTGGGAGGGTTTTTGGCTAATTGTAAAAAGATGATTCTTACATTCAAGTTTCATGATAATTATTCTAAGATATTAAAGAGATCTCTGATGTTTCATTAATTTTTGGCATTGCCCATTTTAAATTGGGTGGTAAGAGTTCTCTTATCTAGGTGTTAGAGTAGGTGTCTGCATGACCCAATGAATTGGGTCGTGACAGGCTGACAGGTACTATGAAATCCTAACAACAAATGAAGATGCAATAAGTGGGTCCTCATCAATTATGGATTACCCCTCTTTTTTTGTTCTGATATTGAGACTGTTTGCGGTCCATCGTAAACTTGCAACAAAAAAGGAACGTGATGTATCTCACGGTGCCAATTGCACAAAGCTTCAAATTGGCATGGTGAAAATTGTGACATATGCTCTCACCCTCGTCATGACGAATATGATCCTATTGACTCAAGAATTTTGTGTTCTCTCTCCATGTAGATGATGAAAAAATTCTCAGTCAATACAGAAATTAATATGCGGCTCTTCAACAATGATGCAGAGAAGTGAACTCATGAATGTTGTCCAAAGTCAATTGGATTACTAACTTTAAAAATATCAATTTTGGTGAATCCATAAGAACTTTGGATTTGATTTTTTGATAGGTTGTAGACGTTGATGTCTAGTTTCTATAGAATCAAGTTGTTCCTCATTCGGAATCTCCCCAACACCAAGATAGAGATGTTTTGGTGAGACTGCATAGAGCTGTAAAAAAAGAAGACAGGTTTGATAGCAAACTTCAAAAATTAATTCCCATCAAATGAGAAGGTTTTTGACTTTGAATTTCAGATATGTCATAGCTCTACGAGACTAGTTTCTAGAAAATCAAACAAATAATGATTTCCACATTTTTACAACAAGTTATGAATTTTCTAACATAGGTGTGTTGTGCTGAAAAAAAGTGACAAAAATTGAGTTTGATGTGCCTCAAGTTGATAATCAACCATTGTAAGAGAATGGGTATTTATAGAAATCAAAAGTACATAAATTGTGTTCCTACAAGTAATGGGAAAACCTTATTTGAAACAAAATTATGGTAAATTTTCCAAGGAACCAAATTATGGTAAGTTTTTATAGGAATCGAGTTATGGGAAATTCCATTGGGATCAAGTTATGGAAAATTTCCATTGAAATCAAATATAATTTTTTTTTAAATCTCCATAAGAAAATAACAAATATACTTCACGAATACTTCAAGCCTTTTCTTTAAAGGTTCGACAAGTTGAACACCGCAACAAGCCTTGACGCAGGGGGAATTTGTAGACAATGAAAGTTTATTTATAAATTCATATTAAATTTTGGATTAATCCATAAATTTATTGTAACACCGCAAAAATTTCTAAGTTAAGATCCGAACCATTCTTCATATGTGAATAAGATTGTACCAGCTGATTCTTAAATTGCACATATTTGTAAAGGTAAATTCTTTAGTGTGTGAATGATTTTGGTTATCAATTAAGGTCACTCGAATCTCCTAGCACAAAGTTGAGTTGAAAGTCTCCTTACCGATTAAGTTTTGATGTATGATTCTAATTGGTCAACTTCAACGACCATATATCTTAGAATATAAAGAGTTACGTGGCCCCCCATATATAGCCTATCAAACTAAAGATATTTGAATCTTCTTTCCAACGCCACTAATTTTGCATAATCCGAGGTTTGAATAAAAAGTTATGGCCATTTTAGTAACTTGATACAGTGTTGTGACAAATTAGTCGATGGGAAAACATTAAAAAAAGGTCGTTTTTGTCTTTTTACCTCTAAGAAAATCGTAAATGAATTTCTTGACTAATTAAAGACCCCAAACAATCAGATTTTCGTCTCTTAATCCATCATTCTCTTCTCTCTCAAACCATAAGGCAAAACCCTAAGGAAAAATCAAAGTAGAAAACTCCATTCGAGATTCTTTCAATCTTTTTCAAGATTTTTCTTCAAAATAAGTCTTTCTCCGAGAATTTACTTCTTTCCAACTCAAATTATGAATCACTAATGAAAATCATAACTCTTAGCCATAGAGATTTCAATAAACTAATACAAAAAACGTTTTCTTGATTGTTTACCTTCAAGCTAGGGTTTCAAGGCTTCTTATCAAGTTCTTCGTTAAGATTCTTCAAGAACCTTGTTCTTCATGTATGTAAGGTTATCATAGTGTTGGGCTAGTTCTTCCTTACGCCCTACATCTACTTTCAAATCAGTAAAAGAGTAATCTAGGATTCTATCCCTAGATTTGAGTATTCTTGAGATGAGTTGATTTTGAGTTCTTGAGTTCTTGATTCTTTTTTAAATTATATTCTCAATTATTGAATTGCTATGTGTTAAGCATTAAGATTCTTGAGTAGATTCGTTCATGTCTATATTTCAACATAAACCCTATGAATTGAGTATTTTTTAAATGAGAAGTATCGTTGAGTTCTGAGTTCTTGAGTTCTTGAGTCCTTGAGTTCTAAGCATTGAGTTTCTATATTGTTATTGAGATCCTTGAGTTGATTTTTTCATGTCTATAATTCAGCATGAATCCTATTTTGAGTTATAAATCTTGAGAAGCTTTTTAAAGCAAACATTTTTGTCTTAAACAGATTTTCTGAGAAAGTAAAGATGGGTTTTGAGAAAGAGTTTCTAAAACATGATTAGTATGACGATCGATTATGTCACCAATGTTAAAGTAGTATGATATCTAGATATACCATCAATGTTTATGCAGTATGACTTCATGAGTCATCAATGATCATATTACAATATGATTTTGATATGTTTTTGAGAAAAAGTTTTCAAGTCATTAAGATGATTTGCTTTGTCTCCATCTTCTTTTATCGATTTTTCTCCTACGGAAGCCACATTACTTAGCGTAGGAAGAGACAACACCTCATCTACATCAATAGGCTCGAAGTTTCCAAACTTAATCATTATTGTCAGATTTATGTTTGGAACATCTTGCTGCCTATTTCCTTTAACAAAATTGCAGGCCATGACCGGTTTGGGTAAGTCAGAGCAACACTAATTTGGTTTGAACTCAATTTTTCATCATCAAGTTTAATATTCCCTTCGTGAGCTAAGTCCATGATTTTATCCTTGAAGACAGAGCATTTCTCGATAGGGTGGCTAATCAATCAATGGTACTTACAATATTTTGGATCATCACTCCTTTCTACTTCATTCGTTCGTTTCATCTGTGATACTCAAAAAGCTTCAACTCAAGGAGTTCTTCAAAGATTGCGGCAACGTCTGAGTCAAGAAATGGGTAGTCCTTCTATTGCATTTCCTTTAATGTGAGCTTTTGGTTTGTTCTACCTTCAAAAGAAGTCGCCTTTGCGCTCTGTGTATTGCCTACCTTTGTGGTGAATTTCACATGAGAAGCATTGACGTTCATTGATTCTTTGTTTTTGACCTTGGATATAGATCCCACTTTCTTGAATTCTTGATTTTCCTTGCCTTTGGGGAGTTCGTGGACTGGCGGCGTTTCAGTTCCAACTGATGTCATGCTTAACTACATATCATGAGCGCGAGTGGCCAATTCTTCAAAAAAATTAGGCTTTATGCCTTGTAAAATATAGCGGAGACCCCAGTGCATACCTTGAATGCACATCTCTATACCCGAAGTTTCACTAAGTCTATCTTTACAGTTTAGACTAGCATGCCTCCATCAGTTGATGAATTCAAAAATCGGCTCTTCATTTTGATGACGTGTATTTGTAAGTTGCACCATGCTTACGGTACGTCTTGTGATATAGAAATGGTTGAGAAATTTTTACTCCATTTATTTCGAACTATCTATGGAACCTGTAACACCCCGTATCCGAAAATAGAGATTTCAAATTTCTGGTGTTACAGGTGGCACTCACGGACACCATCCACGGACCGTAGATGGACTCACGGTCCGTCCTGCAGGTCCGTGGTTCATGACAGAAAACTTCCCCAGAACTCAGTCAAAAAATTTGGCTAAGTGTTGACCCACGGCCGGACTTACGGTCCGTAAGTTAGGTCACGGACCGTAGTTCGTGTCCGTGGATCAATGCCCCAAAAGCCCAGCTTCAGTCCCAAACTACGGTCGACCAGCACGGACCGTCATTCGATCCACGGTCCGTAGGTCTGACCGTAGATGAGGATCAGCAGCCAGTTAGCTGAAAATTCTGATAGGTCAACTTCAGATGGTTATAACTTTTAGTACAAAAATAATTGTGTGTCCCATAACCTATGATATGATAGATAATTGAATTATCTTTCCAACGCCACCGAATTTGCTAAATTCCGACCTCCGAATAAAAAGTTATGCCCATTTTAGTGAAGCCCTGTCAGGCAAACTCGACCTACGGACCCAATCGACGGACCGTCGATTGATTGACGGACCGTCAGTCCATTCCGTCGATCACTCCGACAGCAGTTAATTTAGGGATCTTTTGGTCTTTTCCTATTTCGTTTAACCCCTAAGATACGTCATTTAAACCCTAAATCATGAGGTTTTAATCAGTTTAAGCCTAGAAACATAACTAGAACTTACCTTAGTCAAAATCATTAATCAAACTTAGAAAATTAGAAGCAAGAGAGGAGAAAAAAGTCAAGAACCCTAGTTCAAGAACACAGCAAGGTTCCATCAGTTCCAGCCCCGAAATCGAAAGATTTCTCCGTGGAATTCGTCACCAGGTATGTGGGATTTCACTAGTGGGTTCCTTTCGCCCATTAGGTCCCTAGAATTCAGTCAGATTCTTGATTCCATGATTATGAACATACCTAGGGTTTCTAGAATTACAGCAGATCATCATGGATTAGTTATTTAAATGTTCCAAATCAGATTATCATGTTATTGCTCAGTTTCTTACATAAATTTCAGAACCCTAGCTATGTATTTCATTAGTTCTTGAATTACACATGCTAGGTCAAATATTTCAGTTATTCAGATATACATGCTCCAATTTTATGCCACATTATCAGTATATTTCAGCATAAACTCTATTTTGAGTTATAAATCATGAGAAGCTTTTCTTTAAGACAACACTTGAGTTTAAACTGAGTTTTTGAGAAAGTTAAGATGAGTTTTGAGAAAGAGCTTCTAAAACATGATTAGTATGACAATTGAGTAGGTCATCAATGTATGAATAGTATGGTATCTAGATATACCATCAATGTTTATGCAGTATGACTTCCCAAGTCATCAATGATCATAGTATAATATGATGTTGAATTGTTTTCTAAAAAGGAGTTTTCACGTATGAGTATCTACATGTCAGTATTTTGAGCTATTCAGTATTCCAGTCATAATATATTCAGTTATACATGCCTCAGTTTATGAATGCATCATTATCAGATTAATTGTTGCATTCTCAGTTTGCATGTTCAGTTTCGAGCTATCCAGTATTTACAGAAATTCAGTCAAAACCAGTTAACTACTTAATTCATTGGGAGTAGCATAATACCGAGTTGGACTAGGGTTTCAGCGTACCCATATAGTCCCAGAACTACGAGCCACGTAGGTGTAAGTCCCCTCTGTGGGCAACATCAGTTTAGTGATCACGCCAGCATGCCTTTATACCTCTGGCAGGGTATATTGGGTCCTCTCGATGGGGCGTATACATCGGACTCCACATTTAGCTCATGTGGTTTTATGTCGGTTATTAGTAGCTCCCACAGTTCAGTCAGATTCTATTGCATTGACCATTTATCAGTATATCCAGTATTCAGTCTCAGCATGTTATAAATTGGTCATTGCATTCAGTTAGCTCAGTATTCAGTATCTATATCATGTTCAGATTATATCATTGCTCAGTATGCTTTGTTCAGTTATATGTTATTTCAGCTTTACTCTATCCTGCATGCTCAGTACCTTTCAAGTACTGACGCATACGTGCGCTACATCTTCTCGTGGTGTAGGTTCAGGTTCTCAGCATCCAGATCACGCTTAGATCGATTCCCGATCTCCAGTTCAGCAGAATCAGTGGTGAGTCCTCATTCTCCGAGGACAATAGTCATGAGTTTCTTTTCAGTATTTTTAGTCTTTAGTTTCAGTTTTGCTAGATCTAGTTGGGGCATGTCCCAACATTTCTAGTCAGTTTAGAGGCTTATTTCAGACATAGTTAGATTCAGCTTAGTACTTGAGTTTGATATTTCTTTTGTATTAAACTCTCAGATTTGATATATTCAGTTATAGTATATGGGTATTCCCCATCTTTTTCAGATTTATTTATGATTTAGCTTCCGCATCAGTTTATTATCTTTAGTATGCTCATGATCATGCCAGCAGGGTTAGCTTGGGATCACTTGTGGTCCTAGGTCCCGTGTCCGCGTCTCGGGGGTAGCTCGGGGCGTGACAGAACCGACTCAAGGTTTGTGTACCAATCGAAAGCATTTCCCTTAAGGGAGTGGACAAATTGTTTGACGAGGTAATCATCATGTGTTCCGGCATTTTTGCAGGTTTAAATGAAGTGTGTCGCATATTGCTTAGGGCTTCCCTTACCATCGAACTGCTGAAATTTTGGAGGTTGATAACCGGTAGGCATTTTTAAGTTATCAATCCTTGCAGTGTATGGCCTTGCATATGTCAAGGAGGATTTTGCAGCAACCTCGTACTTGTTTTTAATGGTCCCCGTGATAAACTCCTTGATTTGGTTGATCGGGATCATTCCTTGAGAGGAAACTTGAATCTTTTAGCATGTTCCACTTGCTTTGTGGAACGGTCTACTATCTCTTGTACTTTCGGACGTTTTCCAGGTGCATGACTTGATTTTTCATCCATCATGCCTTCCACCCTATCAGTTAGCTCCTCAAATTCGAGTCAAGTTTTCAAACTCGTGTCAATTTGTATGTATTTAAAGTTTCATCCCTGAAATACATCAAACATGAAAGGAAAATAACAAGCAAACAAGAGTATTTGAATTTGAATTTATGCGAAGGTTCCAATCTTTAAGAAAAGATATGTAATCCCCTGATTCTTCTTTTCACAAGTGTTTTTGATTTGATGGAATACTTGCGGCTCAACACTTGGAGCGAAGACTTCTTTGTATGTGAAAGACTTGTAGATCACCACTGAAAATCCAGGATTCTCTATGTATTTCTGTGTGTGTTCTTCTTCTTTTCTTTTTTCTTTTTTGGTCTTATGAGGACCCCTATATATAGTTGTGAGCTAGGATTTTGGGGGTATTTCGGTCTTCAAGTATTTTTAGAGGACATTGGCTTGAGGAGCATGAATTGGGCTCGTCTTGTCAACTTAATGGACTGACCCATATGTAATTGGACTTTATTTAAGTCATATATTTTGACTTAACTATTAATCTGACTTTATTAAGATTTATCAATAAAATTTCACTGTCTACAAGGGTGAATGAAGAACTTCAGAAGTATACGCGGCCCCCACTGTAGAACTAAGGGGCCTGACCAATTAAGTTGGGTGTACATTTGTGTCAAGAAGTTTCACTATATGTAATATATCGGTCTTTCTCCTTTTGCCTTTAATTATATATGTACATTTAGTAAGTTTTTACGATAAAACAATGTCACGTGACACCCGTTGGACCTAGGTAGATTCGCCCCTGATGTGAGCCATTTGTATAACAGTTGGGGTATATATGAGCTACTTTCATAACGAGGGGTATATCAGCTCTAAATAATAAAGTTGAGGGGTATATCAAGACATTTTCCCTTCTTAATATATGTTTTTATTTTTTATATAAAAAATAAATCGTGAGTATCATTATATAATTATATAATAAAAGGGAGCGTTCTTTTAATTTATATATGTATGATATAATTTTGCATTTTACTGCACAATGCTTTTTATGTATAATTTCCACATTATAAAATTTAAGAAAAATGATTTATTTGTAATTGAACGTTAGAAGATTCAAAATATTAAACACATATGTCCTACTATGAGATTAAAGGACACTAATTTATTGAAAGAATATTTCATCAAAAGATTAAATACGTATACCCCGCCATAAGAGTAAAGATCACATTTGACTGAATAAATTTTTCAAAAGAGAGAAGAAAAAAGACTAAGAAAAGGAATACCTTGAGTGTGGCAAGAGTCTATAAATTAAACTTTCCTTTTTTTTTAACACATTTAAATTGAGTGCTTAATTGATTAAAAATCCACAATTCGAGTGATTCTTTGATGATAATCTCTCCTTAATTAACAAGGACAATCCCTTATCGAACGGAGCTTGATAGTTAATTATGTTGAAAAAATTTACATATATAATAGGAAAAAGGATTCGAAATATATCTGAAATTTGACAAAAATTTCTATAACAATCTCAAACTTTGGGCAGGACCTATTACCCCTGCACTATTTAATAGTGTATTTTAAAGATATATAAGTGTCCACGTGGACATCATAAATATTGTTGTTCACGTGGGCACATATATGTCTTTAAAATACACTATTAAATATTGTTGGGGTAATAGGTCCTGCCCAAAATTTGGAATTATTACAGCAATTTCGATCAAAGTTTTGACATATTTCAGACTTTTTTCCCTATATAATATTATGAGATTTTGGAAGCAAAGTTAATAGTCTGATATTTTACTTAGTGGAATGATATTATTGGTAGCATATGTCGTACTACGACTTTATATTGAAGGAATAGACGAATCTCAAGTAAGATATATGATTCACACGTTGAAATCGATATATTTTTCTCATATATTATAAGTAATATTTAAAAATTTACTGCTAATATTTATAAAAAAAAAAAATTGTACATATGTTTATTAGTATTATATTACTATATAATAATTGTTAATAAGTAAGCACCTCCCCATCAACATGTTTATTTGATCGGAAGCTTTGTATTATTATAGTTATTTCATCAAATACTATATGTATTAACTATTTTATCCCTATTTTTGCTAAAGTTTTTAAAATATTTCATTTTACCCCTTCTTTTTCACTTTTTTACGATATAGTCTAACTAATACTAAACAAACACTTTATTGTCAACATGTCTACGTAGACATACCCATATATATTAATTTTACCTTTACTTTCAAATAATTATGTATATATTACCGCTTAAATATTTTATATCATATATTATTGAAGATAAGATCAGATACTCGCATTCCTTCAAATTAGAATTGATTAATTATTTTTACTCCACAATTAACGTTTTAATAACAATCAAGTATCTTTCTCTCTCATCTCCCCCAATCTCCAATGCCATCAGTATCTCTCTCCCTACACCCCACATCCTCCCCCAATCTCCGACGATGAGCTAGGCTCAACAATGTAAGCTCTTACAATAGTGCCCTTATTTGGAATTTATGTTGGGTGAAAACCATCCCAAAAATAATGTGATTCCCTGTCACTACATGCACTGCCTCTATTACTGCACTGCCCCTTATCTATGAAGCTTGAATTTTCACAATATGTATCTAATAAATTTATTGAAGATTTATGTATTATTGGAGATTTACCCATATATTTGATATGATTTATTTTGTCATGTATTTGAGTCTTGTTATATGTATTTGTTATGATTTATTATGTCATGTATTCGAGTCTTGTCATATGTATCTGAATTATTATATGTATTTGTTGTGATTTATTTTGTCATGTATTTGAGTCTTGTCATATGTATCTGAATTATTATATGTATTTTTTATGTTAATACAGTGTATTTGATTATTTTTATATGTATCTGATCTACATGTATACATTGTGTTTAATTTAGATGCATAGTTACTTATGTATATGTAGATACAAGGAATTGTATATTAGTTTTTATGATTGTTCTTTCAACTTTTATTTAACTTAGATATATTGTGTTTATTTTCAGATACATTGTTATTTAAATTTTTATTTTTAGATACATTGTTATATATTGTTTGTCTGTTTCTCACAAAAGGAAGAAAAGGATTTCAAAATTTTTTAAACTTTTTAGGAAGTTGTTATGTGTTATGTTACAGATTCTCAAAAGTTGTTAAATGAGTGATTTACTCGATCCAATTGAGCAATTTTGTGATGCTATATAAATAGACACATATTTGTAATGTATCTACTTATTAACATATCTCTGATACGCGTATCTAGAAGTGGAAGCTCGAAATTCAGAGAAATAAGTTCAAATTCTGGAAAAAAAATTGTTCACTTTGTTGTTGCTCGAAAATAAATGGAAGAAATTAATTTATTTATTTGTTTATTTTGAATTTTTTTAGAAGTTGTTAGATTATTAGATATACTCAAAAGTTGTTAAAAAAGTGGTCTCCTCCTTAAATTAAATATTTTTAGTTATAGTCATTAATTAAACATCTATTTCGACATGTATCTATCGACTTAAGATAAATGTATTCAACCAACAAAATATGGTACAAAAGGTAATATTTGAAACTATCGTAAATACTAGTAATTAAAACCTAAACTAGTGAGATTTATGTTATTTGATCTATAAATTAATTTGAATTGACCTTTTTAAAAATAAATAAAATATTTTTTGTGTTTGTGTATTGACCTATTTGTTTTCTTATTGATAGTAAGTTTTGGTTACCATAGCTGCTCCATCGAATATTATATGCATCGACTATCTTGTCCCTTATTTCTAACGCACCTTTAATATATTTCATTTTGCCCTTTCTTTTCATTCATTAATAATGCCCTTCCTTTATCAATTTTATAGCAACATATGTTATTGTAGACTTCGATAAATTCGATGATTTTTGAGCCTTTGTTCAAGCCATTGCATTGTTGATGTCTCATATATATATATATAAGTGGATACATGCTGTGACAAATATGCAAGTGCATATTCACTTTATTTTTGGATGCTTATGTTCTTGTTCATAAAAAGAGTAGTCATTTCACTACATTTTAGTTAGCTTTTGTATTAATGTTTTGAAATTTTATTTTAATATATCAAGATAAATTTATTATTTTTCATTTATAATATATTATTATTAAATAATTATATAAAGTAATAATAATCAAATTTAAAAAAATATGTAATAAAATTAAATTAATAAAATTATCTTGAATAAAATTGATTTATCTTTAATATAAATAAATCGTGTGATTCTTTTTTTTTTTGAGTAAACAATTTTTTATGATAAAATAAAAAAATTGGCGGAACAAAGGATATAAAGAATAACTTAATTAGTCAAATAATTTTTTATAATTAATTCTATTAAATAATATTTTACGAGCTTGTCTAAAAAAAACTCAAATGAAACTTATCTTGAACCAAAATTAGCATTACACTTTTTTTAAGTAAAAAAAAAATTGGGGATTGGGGCGTGAATTACAATATCGGAATCGAACCCTTAAACTAAGGGTTCGTTTGGATTGGCTTTAAAAAGTAGTTTTTTAGTCAAAAATAAAAGGTCAAACTTGAATGACTTTTAAGTCAAAAAATAAAAAGTAGGGGGAGACCTATTTTTGGTTCTTAATTTATTTTAAGTTATTTTTAACATTATCAAACACTTCCTAATTTATTTTAAGTTATTTTTATATTTGTTAAACACTTCTCAAACTCAAAAACTGACTTAAAAATAAATTTGATCAACTTTTAAGTCAATCCAAACGCCTAAGATCCTCCAAAATTAGCATTACACAAAATAGAATAAGAAGAATTATATTGTCAATATTTATAAATTTAAAATAATTTTTCTATCCTTTACCAATATTAAGATAGAATTATAATAGGAGTTGGATCCCCCGGTGTAGTGAAAAGAGATGGAAACAAATTAAACCGAATTTGATATCTATCCGTGAGAAGTGACGCATCCATTTTGTCTACTCTATATATCTCATGACACATGACTCATGCTCAACTTTTTGATAATAAAAAAAAAACTCAATACATAAATATATGATCCTTAATCTGGATTCAATTGATAACTACGATTTTTAATTTTGGGTGTGCATAAGTAGGCACTTAAACTTTTATAAAATTAAACAAATAGACAAATGTATTATACGTGACATAGTACAAGTAAGACATTGACATGTAGGGTGTCATGTAGGACGAATGTGTCTATTTGTTTATAAGTTTAAGTGTCTACTTGTGCACATCCAAAGTTAAAGGTCATAGTTACCCGCTGAAGCTAAGTTAAAAGGGATATGCTTATATATTATGCCAAACGAAAAAAATTAGTGTACTACTTACTTTGCTTATGCCTTACTTAAACCATTTTCATCTCTTCTAATTTCCTATCCAAAAATTACCTCACAAGTAAAGCTAAACATTAGACTTATTCAAGGATAATTGTTGAGTGCAAGAAACTTAGCATCATTTTGTGAAAATTGATATGACCTTGTCATACTCATAAGTTTGAAAGGGATTTTAAGTTATAATAGTCATTAATTGCTGCTAAAAATATTTTTTTATGATTATAGTCTAATCTTATCTCCCTAATTCAAAGGCCAAAAAATTCTTCTTCTTCTTTTTTTATTATTTAATTATTTGTTGTTTTTAAGGATTATTGAATTGTGCAGAGTGTCGGTTTTATTAGATGTTAAAATAAGCAATATGTGTGATGTATGGTGTGGGTGGAGCTAAGACTAAAGAGTCCATCTGATATTGATGTCTTAACAGTTAACACCCAACTTGTCCCTCTTTCCCACTTTACATACTTATTCACCCAACTTTTTCCTAACTTATTATTTCCATCTCTAACCACAATTTCAAACTAAAATTATAATAATTCATTTTTAAGAGTAAAGTAAATAAATGTATAGTAATATATCATCTTTTAAGTTCTATAAATATAAGAAATCTTTAAAAATAATCTAAAAAAATCTGGAGATATATACAAGAGCATTATTGTATAGCAGGCGAACCTAGAGGTAGTCGAGGGGTTCACCCCAATACCCCTCAACAAAAAATTACATTGTATAGATAAGATATTTTAAAGATTTTTTATGCCTATATATATTGATTTTGTACTTTCTGAATGTAAGATTGGAGGTAGACCTAGTGGTTGAGGGGTTCAAAACTCACCTTCCTGGATCCATCACTGGTTATATCCCAAAGAGAATTGCTTGTATTTTTTTCTATATAGATAATATCTTTTTAAAGAAAATGATCTTTTACGCATCAAACCATCTTTTTCTTCAATTATATTATCTATATTTTTCTAACACTATATGGAATAAAAATAGAAAAGATGTTTTGAGTGAGATAAAAAAAAAAAATGAAAGAGCTAGCTGCGTTACACAGTTGACGTGGAGTGTTCAAATACATGTATTCCCTTTATAAAAAATTAAAAAATATTTATAACATAAAGTTGGATCTTTTAATAGCAATAGGTATATATAGTTACTAAATATTGTCGTAACATAACATAACGTAACGTAAGTATCTTTTTCTCCCAACTCTCACCTTCTTCTTTGCCACCGTTTCTTTCTCAGCTTAAATATTTCTCTTTTTTTCTCCCTTTGCTTGCTTCTCTTTATCTCCTCTCCTTCAAGGTATTTCAAGATTCCTTTTTATTTTATTTTATTCATACTATATACTATATATATTTTATTATTTGGAGCTCTACACTAATTATATTACTCTATCTCTCTTTCTATAAACTTATTATAAATATTGTGAGATTAATTTAGTTAATTGCTCATCAGATGGCAGATAACAACACCACAACTCAAGACTTTGATGGTTCCTCTCAGGTACTAATTCAAATTATATTACTACTAATTATTTTTTTCTGCTTCTTTGGGTAATGAACATTTCTCTTTTTACAAGTCGGCCGGTGCAATTTATAATTTTTTACACTTTTTTTCTTTATGAATCCGTTTCTTATTTGATAACTATTTAATGACAGTGTCTCCATTTTTATCATTATTAGGTCTCACTTTTAACTCTTTATTGTGGAAATACTAATTTGATTTAACAAGTTGCAATTCGGTAAAATAGCCGTTTTGTCTTATTTTTTAAAATTGATCAAATAATGTCATATAAGTTATTCGGAGAGAATATCTTCGGTGTATGTATAAAGGTTTACAAAGCATTGAAACTGAAATATATTTAATCCCTTAAAAGGTGCATTAATGATGAAATAGAATTTTTAACCCAAGAAATTTTGTGCGTAAAAATGAAAATCTCTCATAAAAAATAAATTATGAACTTATAATTTAAATAGAAGAAAATAGCTTCTTTTTTTTATTATTTTATGTTTTGTGCTTAAAAATAAAAATCTCTTATAAAAAAATAAAATATAAAAGGCTAAAAAAAATCGTCCCTGCTGAGTGCTGACACATCACACGTATACATACTTAGGTTACGAAAGATTTTTATAGCTAGGAACAATTAGATTTTAATTAAATTGATTGTGAACAATGTAAAGCGTTTATGAAACTCAATTAGATGCTTCCAAATCCCACATTTCCTTCTATTTATTTCTTTAAAAAAATAAAAAGCATGAAAAGAAGAAATATGAATGTAGCGTGTGTGTTATTGGACCTAACATCCGTAATTGATACTTATGAATTGAAAGTTGGGTAGCCGCCTCTACTGACAAAAAAAGAAGTTTAAACCTTACTCTGGATCCGCCACGGAGTAACATTAGATTATTTTTTCAAGTACGAATAAATATAATTAGAAAAGAATTACGTAAATAAGACAAAGATGGATTTTATATTGATAGATTAGGAATTAGGTTCCACAAATTACAATATATTTTAATCATCTGCATTAGCATTAAGAACCGATTATATTCTTGGTTCCATATGATTTTCTTTGTAATTTTAGTAATGTGGTCCAAAAAAAATATCTTCAGACATTTTTATTTTATTTTATTTTTTAAAAAAAATGTATAAATATGATGTAGATTGTGGGGTTGAAGGGACAAAGCAATCACGTGCAACCTGCTGTAGGGGATCACAAAAGAGTGATATATGGTTTCTGATTTAGATTTATGTATGTAACACATTTGAGCCACTCATATTTTAGATTCAATTATTATTGAAAAATGTGTCGGCACTAACTTAATTCGAAATTAAAAAACTTGATTAGGATATTTAGTGAAATTAACTAATAAGTTTTAATCAGAAGATTTCTTTTTATTAATGAATTATTATCACTTTACAAATATTTAAAAAGTTGGACACATAAGTTTATGCTATGAATTATATTTGGTTCTCTATAGGTAACTAATATTTGAAAAGTTTGAAAATAATATTTTTAACTTCTCAGAAACTTGGTCCAATAAACTACATTTATCTATGTTCCATACTCTCTCTCTCTCTCTACACACTATGATTTAAACAGAATAATAATAGAGTTTCGAAAAGACAAATTATAATCACATGGGATTCCGTGCTTGGTGCCCATTGAACTTTTTATTGTTTAAATATGTTCCTTGATATGTCAAATGTTAGGCAAAAGGAGGAGATAGTCATATGTTAATTGATTTATGTAGTGTTAGGTGTCTAATATTGAATTTATAAGTTGTTTTTTGACTCAACTTTTGATTGTTTGGTATAATTACTAACTTTTGTAGGCTACTTCTACTGGTAACAAATATGGAGGACTTGCGCCAAAGAAGAAGCCTTTGATTTCAAAGGCAAGTTTTATATTATATTTTTCTCTTAAAAAGTCATCTTTTCAACTAAAAACAAATTAATTTATATAATGTTGTTGATACAGGATCATGAACGTGCTTTCTTTGACTCCGCTGACTGGGCTCTATGCAAGGTAGACATAAATTCTGTTGAAAAAAAATTATATTTGCTAGTCATATATATAATAAATAGTATTATTATTTTGTATTAAATATACATTTATCATGTACATATACTGAGAGTCTGAGATTATCTTGATGGACGACTATTTATATAGGTTTTTCCTAATTTTTAGCCTCTTATTATTCCGGTATGAAACTCCAATATCCTTTTTAACTTTTTTATAATGTTGGTACTTTTCATATGGATACAGCAAGGTGCAGGAGTTGATCAAAAATCAACAGTGGCTATAGAAACATTGCGTCCCAAATTGCAGGTATGAATCAATTTTTTTTTAAAATAAAATAATAATTTATTATTGTTATTATTATTTTTATCAATTTCATTTACAAGTAAATATTTGAAATGAAACAGAGAACAGCTCATCAGCAATTGCCTCCTAGAAGACCTGCTTGTACATCTTGATTCACATGTTGTACCTTCAAAATGCTGGTTTTGTTATGTTCTTTAATTTGATGGCCAAGTAGATATAATATGTCACTATAAATACATGTGTTGTTTACTAAGTTCTTTTCTTCAATATGGGATTTGGATGTAATCACCAATAATTCTTTAACAACTTTTGTTGCTTAAGCATTTATAAACTACTACTATTATTTTCCCACTTTTCAGACTCTCCAAATGTATCCTTTTTTGTTTTTGTTTTGAAATCATCAGAACCTAGAGGATGAATTGAAATTTTCTAGTAAAAGTAGTTCCTAATTGTGGGATGTCATGACAAAGAATTTTTCGTGGGATGCAGAGTGTTGTGACATTCATATCTCCGCATATACAACAATAAAAAACTTGTGAAATAGATTATTTTTTTTTTACATATTCACGTATTTATATCGGTTGCCTATTACATATAGTCTAGAGGATGATTTTTTGTTAACTTAAAAGAAAAAATGGATGTGAATGCCTATTCTTTCACAGTAATTGTTTTAGTCAATAGAACGGTCACAAGTGAGGGCATTGCCAATTCTAAACTAATAATTGATTTTTCTCTCTAGTGAATAATTGATATGAAAAAGTACATCTAAAAATAAAATAAAAAATAAAAATAATAATGATAATAATAATAATGTGTTTGGTCCAACAAAGGTATCATGGTCAGATGAGTCAGTGAGTTATATATTCACAGTCTATTAAGAGTTAGTTACGAGTTAGTTAGTGATGTAAAGTATCAATTAGTGGAGCCTATAAATATAGCTCTAATCACATGTAGGGATGTTCACGGTTTGGATAAAAATCGATACAAATCGAAAAATTGAATCAAACCGATAAAATAAAACCGATTTTATTTGGGTTTGGTTTGGTTTGGTTTTAGATTTTTGAAAATCGGTAGTATTTTATTTGGTTATGATTTTATTCGAAAAATCGAAGAAATAACCGAACCAAACCGATGAATTATATACATATATTTTATTAATATACATACTTAATATATTATAAATAATTTTAAAGATCTTATATATGTTTTCATTATAGTTTCTTTAGAATTTACTTATTGAAAGCAAAAATGCCCAATAGGTGAAAACATTTATTTTATTGATTTCATGTATAAGAGTGTCTATGACAATTCTTTGTGGGATTAAAAATATTAATGTTTCTTTCTTCTAAGCCAATATAGTGAATTTTAAAGCTTTAATCATAATAAATTCAGTGATCGATCAAAAGTTCAATAATTTTAGTCATTCTAACTATTTTTTTTGTTTTGAATGGATTGTTGTCACTTTTTTCACATTTTGAGTGAATTTTTTTCTTTTATTTTTGTGTATGGTTTATAACCGAATAACTAAACCAAATCGAAACCGATAACCACCAAACCGATAAATGTATATTATATTTGGTTTGGTTTGGTTTGATTTGGTTTGATTTCGATAATTTTAAAATATGGTTAATAACCGAATAACCAAACCAAATCGAAACCGATAACCACCAAACCGATAAATGTATATTATTTTTGGTTTGGTTTGATTTCGATAATTTTAAAACCGATTAAGTTGATTTGATTTTGATTTTGACCAATAACCGATCCAAACTGACTCGTGAACACCCCTAATCACATGTAATACATTGAGCAATGATAGTATAATCATGTAAATTGTCCACATTCATTAAATATAGATTCTTTCTCTCTTCTTCTCTAAATCTTTATATTTTATATGTGATTAAAATTATTCTTTATGTTTATATAGTAGATATTGAACCCTCTTCAATTTTTTTGTATGTTTATTTATTCATATTTTGAACACAATAATCTTGACTTCGTCATTGTTGTCACCTTATAGAATATAATAACTAAGAGTAATGAAAAATAAAAGTATAAAACTAAAACTTAAGTTAAAACTTTATATACCGAAGATTATAATTACTTTTTTTTAACTTACTATCACATTATCGTTTAATCTGTTATAAAAAACTCTAAATAATTATAAAATTGATAACTCGATAAAATAATCTAAATTGTTATCTAAATCATTATTAAAAGAATAAATCATTATATTTATTCAAGAGATATTATAAAGAAATGAAATTTGTTGTTATGAAAAGTTTTTATTAAAGAAAGCAGTGTTTATTGATTTTTTAAAAGACTTGAACGAAAAATATTGACTTAGACTCGCACGTGGAATGTCTATACATGAAATGCTATGCATGTTCTTGATGACTTATACACATGAAGTGAAAAATTGAATGATACAAGATATCTTTCAACATTTAAGGGATACGGTTTATAAACATTTTTATAGTGTTTAATTTAAAAAGTCATTTTCATAGTGTTTAAGTCATTTTAAGCTTGCAAGAGACATTATTAAATCCTATTTAAATTATAAAAAATGGTCAAAAATGTCCTTCGTTTGTAGTTTGGTCTAAAAATGCTCTTGTCGTCAATATTTTGGTCCAAAATTACCCTTATTGTTATTTGATGGGTCAAAAATGCTCATTTTCTAAATAAATATATTATTTATTTTCTTTTTAACACATTCTTTTTTCTAATAATATTTTTTAAAATTAGGCAATGTGTATCTTACTTCAAATTCAGAAAAAAATAAAAAATGAAATTATTTCTTATTTTTTTATAATTATTTTCTATTGTTATATAAATACAAATTAATGATGGATATATTATGATATTTTATGTATGACATATACTATATGCTGAAAGGATACATGAAATGATTCTATTTTAATTGATAAAATGAGATTAAGAAGAAAAAAATATTTCCTACATTTTTATTTGTTAAAGTGATTTTAAAAGAAAGAAAACAAGAACATGGTTCTTTAATAATATTTTAATTAGGAAGACGATATGTTTAAAAAGGAAAAAAATAATATATTTATTCAGAAAAGGGTATTTTGATCCATTTAGTAACTATAAGGCATTTCTGGACCAGAGTATTGACTGCAAAGGCATTTTTGAACCAAAGTATTGACGGTAAGAGATACGATTTATAAACATTTTTATAGTGTTTAATTTAAAAATTCATTTTCATAGTGTTTAATTTAAAAAATCATTTTAAGCTTGCAAGAGACATTATTAAATCATATTTAAATCATAATAATGGTGTCAGAGTCATAAGCCAGGTAATGAATGATGTTTATCCTTCTTTAAGGTAAGTAACAATTTAGTTTACTATAATTCTTTTTTTAGTGTTACTTATTATATTTATTTAAGCCATGTGATTTTAAAAAAAAATAGTATTACTTACTTAAGTTAAATTTAGGATTACATTGGAGCACTTGATGACACATGTTATAGCTAGATTGTTGCAAGGTCAATAAATATCTTATATTAGATGTAAATGTTATCTCATTCAAATATTTTTGTAGTTGTATATTTTAATGTCTTTTATATTTTAAATGCATGATATCGAAATAGTATTGATTAGTTTTAGTGCTTGAAATTTGTAGAAGAGACCAAAAAATAAATTTGATCTTTTTAAAAACACATAACAATAGATTTTGCATGATATAATGTAGAAGGTTTGAAAATTTGAGGGACTTTAGAATATTCAATAATGAGAGAATTAAAATAGTAGAAGAGGAATAAAAAAAAAATATATAAGAATAATATTGTTGGTTCATGATAATTGTCGGAATATAAATGAGCTAGGCAACAAAATAGATAGCCACATAAGAAACTAGAAAAGATACTTTTTTTTACAAGGTAACTAGAAAAGATACTACAATAAACTAAACACAATTCAATTTTTCAATTATTACAATGATCTCTCAACATTAAATGAGGTAAAAATTTATTATATTTTCTATTCAAAAAATATTTTCAAATTTATGATATTGAAATTGGAGTCTCAAGTGATTGCTTTAGTGGCTTTATGGTCGAGACGACCTCGTGTGAATGATGCATTTCAAAAAACTGAGAATGAGACATATATTCCATTGATTTTTTCGATGGAGGCACAACTTCAAAAGCTAATTGATATTAGAAAAAAAAATAGGAGAACAAAGTGATACTTATTAGATGGGGTTTCGTGATGATATGGTTGCTAATGATATTTGAATGATTGATGTTTATATTACTTGAATACTTCCACTTTTTGTATTAGTGAGGAAACTCAAGTTTCTAGTATGATAACTGGACAAAATAAGGGGCTTTATACTTTATAGAAGAAGGGCAAAGATCATATGAGGAACTGGAAGTAAAAAACTTTATAGTTGATAACCAATGAGAAGTACAAAAACTACAAGAAATGCTATCAAAAGAGATGGTTAATCACATTACTCAAAACATTACTCATATCCTAACTAATGATGATAATGATAAAGCATGTTCGATGGACAATAACACTGGGAGTTTTAATGTCAAACTTGTTTAGGAGATTATAAAGAAAAAGAAGGAGAAGTCTCAGATCTATAATTTTATATGGTAGAAAGAAATGCCTATAAAGATAGGAGTTTTCCTATAGAAGGTGATAAAGAGGAGAATTCCAGTCGATGACAACTTAGTTAGCATGAGGATTCACAATGCTTCAAGATGTTGGTGTTGTGACCAATATTTACATGAGACTATGTCTCACCTTTTTCTAACATCTCCTATAACTTCAAAACTATGGAGACATTTTACTATTTCTGTAGGTATAAACATAGAAGGGTTGCAACTGTAACAAGCAATAATAGAATGGTGAATCGTTGTTCAATAAAATTACAAATCATATTCAAAGCAATGCCGTCAATTATGATGTGGGAATAATGAAAAAGAAGAAATGCCAAAAGACTTGGAAAAAAGTGATATTAAGCAGAATTTTATGTTAAGTACAATACACAGTTCATCACCTGATAAGGATACTATTCCATAGATGATAATGTTACAATTCTTGAGCAAATAAAAATCAAAACTACACAATTGTGTGGTGAGATAGATGTTGCCCCCAAGAGGTAAATTAAAGTGTAACATTGATGGAGTCAGCCAAGGAAATAATGGACTTAGCTCATGTGATTTTTGCATCAGAGATGACACATGAGACTTAGTATACGACCAAGCAGGACAGATAGACGAGACAATAAATATAGAAGCTAAAGCTATGACAGTTTATGAAGCCCTAAAATTCGTATCCACACACAACATGTAGGGTGTCACATTGAAAATAGACTCCCTAATTCTAAAGAATATCTTATGTGATGTTTGGAATTTCCCATGGAAGTTAGTTGAAAGAGTGGAGATTATAAAAGGCATCATAACAAGGCTAGACTTCAGATACAACATATCTTCAAGGAAAGAAACTCAGTCATGAACTTTCTGTCTAATCTAGCAAAAAGCAATCAGTGGGAGTTCCATAATTTTCAACACTTTTCTATTCTAGGAAAGAAACTACTCAATATTGATGAAGCCTAAATTTCAGCAATTAGAATGAAAACTAAAAAGATTTAGCACATTGAATGAGTCACATGTTTAAATCAAGTCAAAATTCTAATTAATTAGCTTATTCCGTAGATATGCATTCATAGTGTAACTACAAACAGGAAAGCAATACTATTTATCGAAGAAAAATCAACAACTCAAAAAGGAATAATACATCATACAACATACAATTTTGGAACAACTGGTTCCTGAAGATATCACATAGCATAAATAGAATTCTAAGGACAAAAATAAAAAGGAAAGGAAAACATTGGACAGTGAAGAACAACAAGTGTAACACCTCAGACCTTACAGACCTAGACAACAGACATTTTGGTGAACCACAGAAGGGTTTACGAACCGTGAAAGGAACCACGGTACGTCGACCTGCTCGTGGTTCACACCCAGCCGAAATTGGTGGACCACAGAGCCATTCACAGGCCGTGGACCACCACACGAGCCATGGAAAGGCTCGTGGAAGCTAGGCCGAACAAACCAAGCTCAGTCACCAAACCACGGATCCCACCATGGGCCGTGGTCTTGATGACGGGCCGTGGATAGGTCTGTTGTATTGAACTAGTAGACCCCAGCCCTAAGTGAAGAACCACAGTGACCCTCACGGTCCGTGAAGTGGACCGTAGGGGGGCTTTCCAGAACCAATAGATCTTGGCCAAGAACCACGACCCACTTGACGGGCCGTGGTCCTAACGACGGACCGTCAGTGGCTAAGTGGTCGGCCCTCGTCAGTTTTTAAGTAGGGTCATTTTGGCATATTCCCCTATGCATTGGGCATTTAAACTACGTCGATTTACACCTAAACTATGTTGTTTTACTCAATTTAAGCCTAGTATTCTAGTCAAAACCTACCCTAAACGATTATTCATCAAAATTCATCGAACCTAGTGCAAAAAGAGAAGAAGGAGTCGATCAATCCCTCAAGAACAAGTAAGAGATTTTCTTCAGTTCAGCCTCGAAATCCAAAGGATTTCTCCGTAAAATTCGTCACAAGGTATGTGAGATTTCATTAGTGGGTTCCTTTCATCCACTAGGTCCCTAGAATTCAGTCAGATTTTTTATTCTCTATATCTTGTTTAGACGTAGGGTTTCTAAAACCTTAGAAAATTGTTATGAGATAGTTGTTATAGTATTCTTAATCAAATTATCATGTTTTTGTGGAAACGTTGCTTTGTTCATTGCATGAAACTCAGAACCCTAGTTGTGCTGATTCTCCTAGTTCATGAATTACACTTGCTAGGTCAATCAAACAGATAACCATGCTCCAGTTTATGAATGTTACATTGTTAGTACTTAAATGTTGGATTCTCAGATTTGCATGTCAGAACATCGAGTTATCTAGTATTTCAGTTATGTTGTGTCATATACATTTCTAGTTGGGAGTAGACTTAGCACCGAGTTGGACTAGGGTTCGGCGTACCATTATAGTCCTAGAACTACATGCCCCCATAGGATTATAAGTCCCCTTTGTTGGACATCAGATTTAGTGATCACGCCAGCCATGCCTATATATCCCTAGGTATATTGGGTCCTCTCGATGGGGGTATACATCGGACTCCACATTTACCTCACGTGGTTTTATGTCGGTTAATAGTAGCTCCCACAGTCAGACTCTAGTGCATTTGACCAGGTTTTCAGGTTTTACATCAGTATTCAGTCTCAGTAGGTTATGTTCATTATTAGTACTTAGTCATTGCATTTACCTCAGTCTTCAGTTATATTTCAGCATTTGTATTCTGATCAAAATATATCATTGTTCAGTTATGCATTGTTCAGCTTATCTATTTTGTTCAGCTATTATCAATATTCTGCATGCTCAGTACATTCCAAGTACTGACGCATACTCTGCGCTACATCCTTTCATGATGTAGGTTCAGGTACTTAGCATTCAGATCACGCGTAGATCGACTCTCGAACCGTATTACAGCAGCTTCAGTGGTGACTCATCATACTTCGAGGACAATATACATGTTTTTCATATTTAGTCTTTTAATTCAGTTTTCAGTTTTGCTAGAGTTAGCTTAGGGCATGTCCGAACAACTCTAGTATGTTAAAAACTTTTCAGACATAGTAATAGAATCAGTTTGACTTGTTAAGTTTACCTTCTGGTACTATTAAACTCTTAGAATGTTTTATACATTCAGAATAGTTAGGTATTCCCCACTTTCAGTTATCAAATGATTTAGCTTCCGCATTAGTTCAAGTTCTCTTAGATATTTTAAGTATGCTTATGATATGCCAACTTTAGGGTTAGCTTGGGGTCACTCGTGATCCTAGGTCCAGTGTTACGTCAAGGGGGTAACCTCAGGGCGTGACAAACTTGGTATCAAAGCATTAGGTTTAAGAGTCCTAGGATGTCTAAAAGCCGGACTAAGTAAAGTCTCTTTTATGGTTGTGAAGTGCACCATATCTATGAGAGGGAGGCTACAAAGTGTTTTAAGAAAAACTTCACTTTCTTTGTTATTCCTATCGTGCGTGAAGGTATGATCCAACTTCTCCTTTTTAATACGTCGTTATGGGTTTCAGATCATGCCTCCTAGTAGTGCTTAGACACAGAATGCTAATATACGCAATGCTAATGCAGTCCCTCTGATACCGAACCATGAGGTTATGAATGCAAAGTTTTGAAATGCGATCCAGCTTTTGGCTCGGTTGTAGCCAATCACAACAGTCAGCAGGTCCCAATTCCTACTAACACAAATGGTGGATCAACTGCAACTAGGGTTCGACATTTTGTTCGGATAAATCTGTTTGAGTTTCTACGGTCGCAGGCTGGTGAGGACCCACAAAACTTTATTGATGAGGTTAAGAAATTTTTTGAAGTGATGCAAGTGACTGGTAATGATGGGTGGACTTGACATCCTACCAGCTTTAGGGTGTGGCTCACATATGGTTCAGCAAAGGTTTACAACCCCAGCACCTTCAGCAGCTAGTGCTCCATCCCCAGGTTTCGACAGGATCAGAAAGGTAGGGCATCAAGTTCTAAGTCTCAGGGGGTAACTTCAGGTAACAGGATTTTCCTGACTTATCCAAAGTATGGTAAGAACCATTCGAGCGAGTGTCTTGCAGGCAGGGAAGGATGTTTTGGGTGTGGTCAGTCTGGCCATAGGTTAAAGGATTGTCCTTCTACCGGGCAGAGGTAAGGAGCTAATAATAATAGGGCTCAATCTACAACTCCAGCAGCACCAGCAGGTCGCCCAACTGAGCAGGGTGTGTCGTTTGGTACAGGTGGCGGTCAGTGCTAGAACAGGTTGTATGCTCTCCAGGTTCACCAGGCCCAGGAAGATTCTCCTAATATGGTCACTGGTACGTTACCAGTCTTTCATTTAGATGTGTATGCATTGTTAGATCCAGGGGCTACATTGTCGTTGTAACTCCCTATATAGCACTAAAATTCGGTGTCAAACCAGAAACTCTCTCAGAACCCTTATTAGTCTCTACTCCAGTTGGTGACCCAGTTATAGCTAAATGGCTATACAGAAATTGCCCTGTCACAGTCTCTCAGAAAGTCATCTCAGCAAATCTTGTAGAGTTAAAAATGGTAGATTTTGATATCATTTAGGCATAGATTGGTTACATTCTTGTTATGCCTCAGTCAATTGTAGAACTAGGATCGTTCGGTTCCAGTTTCCAAATGAGCTAGTCTTAGAGTGGATGGGTAGTAGCTCAATGCCTATGGGTCAATTTATTTCTTACCTTAAGGCCAGGAAGATGATCTCTAAAGGGTATGCCTATCATCTTGTTTGGGTTAAAGATTCAAACTCCGGAACCCCAACTCTTGAGTCAGTCTCGGTAGTAAATGAGTTCCCAAAAGTGTTTCCAGAAGATTTTCTTGGAGTTCATCCCGAAAGGAAAATCAACTTCGGAATTGATTTCCTTCCAAATACCCTAGCCCATTTCAATTCCTCCTCACATAATGGGTCCAACCGAGCTTAAGAAATTGAAAGAGTAGTTGAAAGACCTTCTAGATAAGAGCTTCATCAGACCCAATATCTATCCATGGGGTGCTCCAGTGTTGTTCATGAAAAAGAAAAATGGTTCTCTCAGAATGTGCATTGACTATCGTCAGTTGAATAAAATCACCATCAAGAACAAGTATCCCATCCCCAAGATTGATGATTTTTGACCAACTTCAAGGTGCTAGTTATTTCTTGAAGATAAACCTTAGATCTGGCTATCATCATCTCAGAGTCAGAGATAGTGACATGCCAAAAATAGCCTTCAGGACTCGGTATGGTCAATATGAATTTATAGTTATGTCTTTTGGACTAACAAATGCTCATGCAATTTTCATGGACTTAATGAATAGGGTGTTCAAACAGCATTTGGACTCGTTCATTATCGTCTTTATTGATGATATCCTCATTTATTCTCGGAGTGAGGAGGATCATGTGACTCATCTAAGAGTTGTTCTGCAGACTCTCAAGGATCGCCAGTTATTCTCTAAGTTCACCAAATGTAAATTCTGGTTATAGTTCGTCGCGTTTCTTGGTCATGTGGTATCCAATGAAGGGATCTGAGTGGATTCTCAGAAAATTTAAGCAGTACAGAACTGGCCCAGACCTATCTCTCTAACCGATATCAGGAGTTTCTTGGGTTTGGCCGGTTATTACAGGAGATTTGTTGAAGGATTTTCATCCATAGTTTCCCCATTGACCAAGTTGACTCAGAAGAAGGTCAAATTTCAATGGTCAAATGAGTGTGAGAAAAGCTTCTCAAAACTGAAGACTAGGTTGACTATAGCTCCGGTCTTGACCCTACCAAATGGTTCAGACGGTTATGTGATTTATTATGATGCATCTAGGGTCGGCCTAGGTTGTGTGTTGATACAGCGAGGTAAGGTCATAGCTTATGCTTCTAAACAACTTAAGGTCCATGAAAAGAACTACCCGGCTCATGACCTCGAGCTTGCAGTCGTAGTATTTGACATAAAGATTTGGAGACATTACTTGTATGGTGTTTACGTAGATGTGTTCACAAACCATAAGAGCCTCCAGTATGTGTTCACCCAGAAAGAGTTGAATCTTCAGCAGAGGAGATGACTTGAATTCCTCAAGGACTATGACATGAGCGTGCTTTACCATCTTGGTAAGGCCAATGTAGTAGTTGATGCTCTTAGAAAACTATATATGGGTAGTGTAGCACATGTTGAGGAAGAAAAGAAGGAATTAGCAAAAGATGTTCACCGGCTTGCTTGCTTAGGAGTTGGTCTTACGGACATGACAGATGGTGGTGTGATAGTTCAAGATAGATCAGAATCTTCACTGGTAGCGGAGGTTAAGGAAAAATAGGATAGTGATCCTATATTACTTCAGTTAAAAGGTGCAGTTCATCAACAGAAAGTTGAGGTTTTCTCCCAAGGGAGAGATGGTGTGCTTCGTTACCAGGGTCGCTTATGTGTTCCTAAGGTGGGTGAGTTGAGGCAGAAGATCCTTACAGAAGCCCATAACTTCAAGTATTCTATCCATCCAGGTGCCACTAAGATGTACTATGATCTGCGGGAAGTCTTTTGGTGGAACGACATAAAGAGAGATATAGTAGATTTTGTGGCTAAGTGTCCTAACTGTCAACAGGTTAAGGTAGAACATCAGAAACTAGGAAGCATGACTCAAGATATTAACATTCATGCATAGAAGTGGGCAGTGATAAACATGGACTTCATTACGGGTTTACCTCGTACTCGTAGACATCATGACTCCATTTGGGTAATAGTAGACAGAATTACTAAGTCCGCTCACTTCTTGGTTGTCAAGACTACAGATTCAACAGAGGACTATGCTAAACTCTACATCAATGAGATAGTCAGGTTACATGGGGTTCCCTTGTCTATTATCTCAGATAGAGGTCATCGGTTTACCTCTCATTTCTGGAAATCATTTTAGAACGGTCTTGGTACTCAGGTAAATCTCAGTATACAACATTTCATCCACAGACGGATGGTCAGGCAGAGCGTAGCATTCAGACCTTAGAAGACATGTTGAGAGCTTGTGTGATCGATTTCAAGGGTAGTTGGGATGATCACTACCTCTCATAGAGTTCGCCTATAATAATAGCTTTCATCCCAATATTTAGATGGCCCCTTATGAGGCATTATATGGGCGTAGATGCAGATCTTCGATTGGTTGGTTTGAAGTAGGTGACGCAACATTGATTGTGCCAGATTCAGTTCATGAAATTATGGAGAAAGTTCAACTCATCAGAGATAAACTTAAGACAACTTAGAGTCGTTAGAAGTCCTATGCGGCTGTGCGTAGAAGGGACTTGGAGTTTCAAATCGATGATTGGGTTTTCCTAAAGGTGTAACCTATGAAGGGGGTGATGAGATTTGGCAAGAAATGGAATCTCAGTCCTAGATATGTAGGTCCTTACAGAACCCTGAAAAGGGTTTTAATGTGGCTTATGAGTTAGAGTTGCCAACAGAACTAGCAATGGTTCATCCAATCTTTCACATTTCCCTGTTAAAGAAGTGTGAGGGTGATCCGGCATCAATAGTACCATTAGAGAGTGTCGCTGTGAAGGATAGTCTCACTTATGAGGAGGTGTCAGTTGAGATTCTTGACCATCAGGTTCGTAGGTTGAGAAATAAATATGTCGTTTCGGTGAAAGTTTTATGGAGGTGTCAATCCGTAGAAGGAGCTACTTGGGAAGCAGAAGAAGACATGAAGACCAAGTATCCTCATCTTCTTCCCTTCCGATTCCGTTTTAGCTTCATGTAATAATTCCTCTCAAGTCTCTCAGTTTACTCTTGCGTAAATTCAGTCTCAGTATCTTGTTCCTCCAGTTGTTCTGCATTTCAACATAATTGCATGTTCATGGAACTCAGTTCAGTTAGATATCAGTTTCTAGTACTTAGTGGTAGGGATTGCAGCTCCTTTCCTCCATACTCAGTTAGTTTAGAATTCATTCGAGGACGAATGTTCCCAAGGGGGAGATATTGTAACACCTCAGACCTTATAGACCTATACAACAAACATTTTGGTGAACCACGGAAGGGTTCACGGACCGTGAGAGGAACCACGGTCCATCGACCTGCTCGTGGGTCACACCCAGCTGAACTTGGTGGACCACGGAGTCCTTCACGGGCCGTGGACCACCACACGAGCCATAGGAAGGCTCGTGGAAGCCAGGCAGAACCAACCAAGCTCAAGCACCAAACTACACAGCCCACCATGGGCAGTGGTCTCGATAACAGGCCGTGGATGGGTCCGTCGTCTTGAGCCAGTAGACCCAACCCCAAGTGAAGAACCATGGTGGCCTTCATAGTCTATGGTCTTTCACACAGTCCGTGAAGTGGACCGTAAAGGGGGCCTCCCAGAAACAGTAGACCTTGGCCAAGAACCACGACCCACTTGACGGGTCATGGTCCCAATGACGGACCGTCAGGGGCTTCGTGGTCGGCCCTCGTCAGTTTTTAAGTAGGGTTGTTTTGGTCTTTTTCCTATGCATTGGGCATTTAAACTATGTCGTTTTACTTAGTTTAAGCCTAGTATTCTAGTCAGAACCTATCCTAAATGATTATTCACCAAAATTCATCGAACCTAGTGCAAAAAGAGAAGAAGGAGTTGACCAACCCCTCAAGAACAAGCATGAGATTTTCTTCAGTTCAGCCCCAAAATCCAATAGATTTCTCTGTGAAATTCATCACCAGGTATGTGGGATTTCACTAGTGGGTTCCGTTCATCCACTAGGTCCCTAGAATTTCGTCAAATTATTGATTCTCTATATCTTGTTTAGACCTAGGGTTTCTAAAACCTTAGAAATTTTTTTATGAGTTAGCTGTTATAGTATTCTTAATCGTATTATCATGTTTTTGTGGAAACGTTGCTTAGTTTCTTGCTGAAGCTCAGAACCCTAATTGTGCTGATTCTCCTAGTTCATGAATTACACTTGCTAGGTCAGTCAAACAGATAACCATGCTCCAGTTTACGAATGTTACATTGTCAGTACTTAAATGTTGGATTCTCAGATTTGCATGTCAAAACATCGAGCTATCTTGTATTTCAGTTATGGTGTGTCGTATACATTTCCAGTTGGAAGTAGACTTAACACCGAGTTGGACTAGGGTTCAACGTACCCTCATAAACCTAGAACTACGTGCCCCCGTAGGATTATAAGTCCCCTCTGTTGGACATCAGATTTAGTAATCACACTAGTCATGCCTTTATACCCCTGGCAAGGTATATTGGGTCCTCTCGATGGGGCGTATACATCGGAATCCACGTTTAGCTCACGTGGTTTTATGTCGGTTAATAGTAGCTCCCACAGTCAGACTCTAGTGCATTTGACCAGGTTTTTAGGTTTTACATCAATATTCAGTCTCAACATGTTATGTTCATAATTAGTACTTGGTCATTGCATTTAGCTCAGTTTTCAGTTATATTTCAGCATTTATATTCTGTTTAGAATGTATCATTGTTCAGTTATGCATTGTTCAGCTTATTTATTTTGCTCAGCTATTATTCATATCATGCATGCTCAGTACATTCCAAGTACTAACACATACTCTGCGCTACATCCTTTCATGATGTAGGTTCAGGTACTCAGCATCCAAATCACGCGTAGATCGACTCTCGATCTGTATTTCAACAGCTTCAGTGGTGAGTCCTCATACTTCGAGGACAATAGATATGCTTTTCATATTCAGTTTTCAGTTTTTCTAGAGTTAGCTGGGGTAAGGCTGGCAATTGGACAGGACCGGATCAACAGGACCGGTTTTACCGTAATCGATCCTCGTTACTGAATTTACTTATCGGAATCGGGTCTTACCGGAACCGGTTTTACCGAAAATTTCTAAATGTTCCGTCCGGTCCCTTAGTTACCGGATAGGAACCGGTTTGGACCGGACCGGAACCGGTTCTTACCGGATCATTGTGTACCAGTAATTTTTTTTATTTTTTTATTAACTTTAATTATTATATAATATTATATTATTAATTAATAAAATTATATTATTAAAAAATTCAATTTAAAACTTTAAACTTTAAAGTTACTTTAAAGTTTCAATTGAATTTAAGTTTAAACTTTAAACTTTAAAGTTTAAAATTGACTTTAAAGTTTAAATTTTAAAGTTTATATTGAATTTAAAGTTTAAACCTTAAAATTCAATTTTATATTAAAGTTTAAACTAATACTAAAATAGTTGAATTTCTAAAATGACTTGGATTAAATATAAGAGACTATTTTTAAAAAAAATCAAGGCGAATAGCCGTATATTTATTCAAATAAATAAATTGTACAATACAAATATTAGAAAGAGACAAAGAGTACATAATCTAGGTATTGAATATTAATTATTGTACTAACAATTGAAACTTTTTTTAAAATCTTTTCGTAACTTTTGTATCATTTCAAAAGAAACATTTTTTGGAACTTGTATTTGTCGTTCTTCTTCCATTGCTTCCATGCCATCATCACTACTATCACCAAATATTTCATCTATTTCGTCTTCTATTTGGCTATTTAATTGTGGTAGTCCGGCATTTCTTCTTTCGGCATTGACCCAATCTTGAAACAACACCGACATTTCCAAACTATCCTTTGCTAATGAATATCGATGATCTCCAATCATAAATCTCGCCGCACTAAAGGCTTGCTCCGAAGAGACCGATGATGCTTGAATTGCTAGCACATCTCGAACAATCCTAGCAAGGGTCGAAAATTGATTTTCACGATTCTTCCACCATGCTAATATTGGAGCTTGAAGTTGTCCTTCTTCATGCCCAATTTTTCCCGTGCCTGATTGAAATATAAATCAAAATCATTATTAGTAGATGATTCAAGCTCGATCCAATCATCCGTATCATCACTTCTAGGTTTACAAGATGGAGGTTCAACTATTGGAATATTTTTTTCCATAGATTTATATGTATTATATACCTCTCTAGCTTTTATATATATGCTACTTTTACAATCTTTAACACTAGGAATTTCATCATCTTTAATTTCTAAATTTGCATAAATCTTTTCAACCATTCTTTCAACACCTTTTAATTTGTAATTTGGGTTGAAAGTAGTAGCAGTCAAATAGATTTGAGGAATAGGGAAAAAATATTTTTTGAATTTTTCAATCATAAAAGCAAGGGAATCTTCAAATTGATCTTTTCCTTTATATTTTGCAAATTCAGATGAAATAGCACAAATATTTACTAAAACAGAAGAAATAGTTGGATAATATTGACCAGAAGCAGCATTTGTTGCTTTATAAAAAACACTTAAAAATTCAATAAGTTCTTTTGTATTTTCCCAATCGTCATAGCCAATTCTCAAATTCGAATCTGCATTATGAGCATTAAAAACTAATTGTACCGACTCTTGATAAATATAAACAACTTGAAGCATTTCAAATAAAGAATTTCATCTAGTGCATACTTCTTTTGGAACTTTTCTATATTCAAGTCCACATTCTTTACAACGATTTTTAAATTCTGTAATTTTAGCTTTTATTTTAGCTTTAAAAATCTAATTACAAGCAAGTCTAATTTTTTCACAAGAAATTCAAAATTGAGAAATACCATCTTTTACTATCAAATTATACACATGTGCGGCACACTTAATATGAAAAGAATCATTATCAATTGGACAAAGTTTACATTTTAAATAATCAATTGCTTTTAAATTATTAGAAGCATTATCTAAAGTGACACTCATTATTTTATCACATATTCCATAAAATTGTAAAATAGAGCTTATTTTTGTTGCTATTTAAGAACCGGTTTTAGTTTCTTCAACATATTTATATCCTAATATTCATTTTTGCATGTTCCATTCATGGTCAATCCAATGGACAGTAATTGTAAAATAATCATTACCATTAGGACTACGTCCCATATCAGAAGTAATAGATAATCTACCATCATAATAAACAAATAAACAACGAAGAAGATGACAATATTCTTTTTGATATTTAAAAAGATCACTTTTAATTGTACTTCTTGGAATACCTTCATAATCTGGGTTATACAATTCTCGAATATACCAGGATGTGAAGGAAATGAAAAAGGCAAACCACAAACAACAACCATTTCTATTAGCCCTTTCTATATCATCTAGGCGAGCAAATTCTTTATTACACTTTCTCAAATGTGTTCTTAGTCATCCCGTTCCCCCTTGTGTACCCGTAGTTACATGTTTCATGATCAATTTACATTTCGTGCAAGTAACAGTAGTTTTTTCCTCATTTTGTACAAAAAATTTCCATGCTAAAGATCTTTTAACACGTACAGCGGTCTTTGAAAAAGTAGGTAAAGAGGGGACTTCATCTTGTTCCGGTAATTCGGTAGCCGGACTAGTAGGGGCAGGGGTCTCATCATCTTATTCATTTATTTCTACTTCCTCATCTAATTCTTCCTCAAAATTAGTAAAACATCTATTTAAAGTTTCATGATCTACTTCATTTTCGGAATTAAATTCAATTGGTCGTGAGTCTCGTGTAAAAGAAGTTTCATCAACATGAGTATAATCATTAGTATTAATTCTAAATCTAGGAGGTGGCAAATTTTTAGAATTAGAACTACTTCCTCCTCCCCTATTATTTTTTCTTTCCGACATTGGTCTTTTACCACTATATTTTTCCAACTTCATGTTCAAGTTTAAAATAATTAATATTATGAAAAACAAGCAAAGATAATATAACAAAAAAAAATAACTTAATTAATAAACAAAAAAAAATTAAAGTTGGAACGAATGTACCTAACGTCTACGTAAAAGTAGACATATAACCAAAGCCGAAATTGAGAGATGCCAATTGAAACTTCCGATTTACTTCAAATAAATCTCCGAAATTCGAACTCCAAGTCAATATCACAAAATAATAATTATGAATTTATGAGAGATTGAAAATTAAGAGATTTTATAAGATATTAATGAAATAGTTTGTGAATTTGTGATTTAAATGAAAAAATATGGGTATATTTATAGTGTTAAGGGGTAGAGAGGGGTGGGGGGCAGTTTGGAGCCGTTTTGGGCTCCAGCCCAACGGCTAATTATAACGTTCAACTTTATAAAAAAAATATATATTAAATTGACCGTTGAACCGGACAGGAACCGATTCTTACCGGACCGGATCAATCGGATAAAAATCCGGGTTCTGTTTTGGTACCGATTCCGGTACCTATAAGACCGATTCCTTACCGGTTCAATCGGTACCGGACTTACCGGTACGGGAACCGAACCGGACCGGACAAAAACCGGTCCAATTGCCAGCCTTAGCTGGGGGCATGTCCCAACTACTCTAGTCAGCTAGAGGCTTTTTAGATATAATAATAAAATCAGTTTGACTTGTTAAGTTTACCTTTCAGTATTAATAAACTCTTAGAATGTTTTATACATTCAGACTAGTTGGGTATTCCCCACTTTCAGTTATCAAATGATTTAGCTTCTGCATATGGCTGGCAACGGGACCGAAACCGGGACTATCGGGACGGATCGGAACCGGAACGGAATCGAACCGGAACCGGGACGGACCGGAACCGGTAATTCCGGAAAAAAATCCGTGTTCCCGTCCCGGACCGGTAACGGACCGGTACCGGATCGGATCGGACCGGACCGAAAACCGGGTCCAACTGTTATAAATTATAATTTTTTTATTAAAATTAAAAAATTAGGAACATTACACTTAAAAAATTATACTTTTAAAGTTTTAAATACAAACTTTCAAACTTTTAAAAGTATAAAAGTTTAAATTTCACAATTTAAAACTTTGAAAATTTAAATTCAAACTTTAAAACTATAAAAGTTTAAATTTCACCCTTTAAATGTTTGAAAATTTAAATTCAAAGTTCAAACTTTAAAACTATAAAAAGTTTAAATTTCACACTTTAAAAGTTTGAAAATTTAAATTTAAATTATAAACTTTAAAACTATAAAACTATATAAGTTTAAATTTCACACTTTAAATTTTAAAAGTTTGAAAATTTAAATTCAAACTTTAAAACTATAAAACTATAAAAGTTTAAATTTCACACTTTAAATTTTAAAAGTTTGAAAATTTAAATTTTCAAACTTTAAAACTATAAAACTATAAAAGTTTAAATTTCACACTTTAAATTTTAAAAGTTTGAAAATTTAAATTCAAACTTTAAAACTTTAAAACTATAAAAGTTTAAATTTCACACTTTAAATTTTAAAAGTTTGAAAATTTAAATTCAAACTTTAAAACTATAAAAGTTTAAATTTCACACTTTAAAAGTTTGAAAATTTAAAACTTTAAAACTATAAAAGTTTAAATTTCACACTTTAAAAGTTAAATTTGAACTTTTGAAGACAATAAAAAAAAAAATTAAGGCGAATAGCCTATACTTTTATTAATATTAATTAAATAGTACAAGTTGAGTTACAAAATATTAGTAGAGTATTAAAAAATCTAATCTACACAGCCACCTTCTAGGAAGGGTTCTGTTTGAATTAGACCTCGAATTATTATACTCATACTAATAGACATTTAAATTTAATAGTTCATGCTACCAAGGAAATTTTTTTAAAAATCATTTAACATTTCTCTAGTAACATGCTCTGGAATTGGTTGATTAGCTAGTTCTTCCAATGCATCAATGCCGTCATCACTAAAATCTTGCATTATTTCATCAACGTCATTTTTAAATTTGGTCGGTAAAGGTGGACGACCATAACTCCTTCTCTCGCCATTAATCGAATCTCTAAATAGTACGGATATCTCCAAGCTATCTGCTGCTAATGAATATCTATTCTCTCCAATTTGAAATCTTGCTGCACTAAAAGCGCCTTCCGAAGCTACTGAAGATGCTTGAATAGCTAACACATCTCAAGCAACCGGTTGTAGTTTTGGAAATCCTTGGCTGCGATTGCTCCACCATTCTAGAAGATCAATAGTAGTAGGTTCTGTATTTTGATTAATATATGCATCAAAATTATTTCTATCATTATGAGAAAGTTCAATAATACAATCTATCATATCATCAATATCATCTTCATTATTATATCTACTCCTAGAACTTTGAGGCTCTTCATTATGTACTACATTCCTTATATTAGAATTATACAAGTCGTACAATTTTCTAGCTTCAATTTTTATACTATCTTTAACATCTTGACAACTAGGCGTTTCATCATCTTCACTATCAATACCCAAATTAAAATATATTTTATCAACCATTCGTGATGCACCTTCATCTTTGTAATGTGGGTTTAACAAACAAACAGTTAAATAAATTTGAGGAATAGGAATAAAATATTTTTTAAATTTTTCAATCATTTTCTTAACAGATTCTTTAAATCTTGGTTTATTTTTGAATTTATAAAATTTACTAGAAATAGCACAAATATTAGATAAAACAGAGCAAATAGTTGGATAATAAAGTGCAGATATTTTTTTTGTAGTTAAATAAAAAACTTTTAAGAATTCTATAAGTTTTTTTATGTCATTCCAATCATTATCATCAAGTCTATATGTCATATTTGAATTATGAGCATTCCAAACCATTTGTAAAGGTTTCCTATATTCATAAGCAACTTCAAGCATTTCAAATAAAGAATTCCATCTAGTACACACTGATTTTGGAATTTTTCTAGGTGGAAGATTAAATTCACGACAACGATTTTCAAAATCTCTACGTCTAGACTTAACTTGACATTTAAAAATAAAATGACATGCAGTTTCAACTTTTGTGCAACCATCATCATACATTGCTATACCATCTCTAACAATCAAATTATATATGTGTGTAGCACACCTAATATGAAAACCATCAATATAAATAGGGCAAAGAGACGGTTTTAGTATTTCAACAACAGTTCTATTATTAGAAGCATTATCACAAATTCCATAGTTTTGCAAAACATCTATACTCCCTCCGTCCCATTTTATGTGGCACTATTTCCTTTTTGGTCAGTTCCAAAAAGAATGTCACATTTCCTTATATGGTAAGTTTATAAAGGTACAATTCCTCTTTTATCATTGTTGGTCCCACTTAATCTTAAAATAATACTCCAATACATTTATGAGGAGAGAGAAAAAATAGTCTACGTTTTAAAGGGCAATTTAGTAAACATTTCAAAGTCTTCATTTATTTCTTAAATTCCGTGCCCGATCAAATGTTGCCACATAAAATGGGACGGAGGGAGTAATTGTTTGAGCTATATAACTACCGGTTTTATGCATTTCACAACATTTATAACCTAAAATTCTTTTTTGCAAAGTCCAATTTTCATCAATCCAATGCGCAGTAATAGTGAAATAATCATTATCATTTACACTACGGCCCATATCAAAAGTAATAGCTATTTTACAATTGTTATAATAAAATAAACAACGAAGATATTGAAAATGTTGAGCTTGATAATCAAAGATAGCCTTTTTAATTGTATTTCTAGTAAAACCTTTCAAATGTGGATTATACACAATTTGAATATAATGAATAAAATCGGGATTTTCAGCAAAACTAAATGGCAAACCCATAACAACAATCATTTTAGCTAATTCTTCAAGATCTTTTTCTCTACTATATGACCGTTGTATACTAGAACCAGAAACATTAGAAGGATTTAATTGTTTTTGGACCATATTAGAGCCCTCTACTCCTACATTTTCAGGAAGGGTGGTACCATTTTTTTTTTAGCTTCGGCTACAGCTTTAGCATGCAAAAATTCATTTTTACAACATGACATTAAATGATTACTCAAATGTCCCGTCCCACCCTGTTTTCCTACAGTTTTATGATTCATTCTATGTTTACATTTATTACAAATAGCTTGTGTTTTATCTTCATTCTGAGTCATAAATTGCCACACAACTGATTTTTTAGCGCGTTCTACCTTAGTCCTAGGATGCACGGGGGGAATGGGAGCAGGACAACGAAAGGGAGCGGGAGCCGGGGAAAAGGGATTGGGAGTGGGACTAGTAGCCGATGGTGGCTCAGTTTCATCATCATCATATTCATCAACATTATTATCAAAACTATCAACATAAGCATTAACATCATCAAGTTCATCATCTTCAGGTAATTCCTCTTCAAAATTACCAAATCTTCTTTGTAAATGTTCATAATAAGGATCTAATCCACTATTACTATCAATATTAAAAACAGTTTCATCAACATGCGTATAATCATCCGTATTTATTCTTAATTGAGAAGTTTTTTTAGTTTTAGATTGAGAAGTACTACCGGTTTTTTTATTTTTCTTGGATTTTGAGCTAGATAAATTAGTGAACGAATTAACTATGGTTGTTTTACCCTTTTCAATAATGTTTTTTCCGAAATCCATATTCAAATATAAAATGTGAGTAAATTATATATAATACGAAAATGATTAGCAAAGTTTTAAACAAATAAACAACTAAATAAGTAGAGACTAGAGATTAATTACTCACAAAATAAATAATTAAATGCAAAAAAATAAATAACTAAATGAAAAGTGAGTTGGAACGAATGTACCAAACGTCTACTTAAAAAAGTAGACGTGTATGACCGAAAGGCGAAAATTGAAAGGTGAATTTTGAAGCTCCAATTTCGAAAGACCAAATTCGTAATTTTAACGAGAATAAGAGAATTTAGAGAGTAGAGAGTAGAGAGTAGAGAGATTAGAAGATATTTTTGTGAGTGAAAAGAATGAAAGATTAGGGGTATTTATAGTTAAAAAAAAGGATGAAAATGTAGTTTTAAGAAGTTTGGGGTATTAAAAAAAGTTTGGGGGGTAGGGAGGTGTAAAGGGGGGTTATGGGGGTGAAAGAGCCGTTGGTGGGGCCCAAAACCCATTGCCCAACGGCTATAATTTGAAATTTCAGATTAAAAAAAAAAACTGAACATACTGGACCGGAATCGGATCGGACCGGGACGGACCGGTAAATCTCGGTTTCCGTCCCGTTACCCCTCCCGGACCGGAACAATACCGGATCTAACCGGTACTATCCGGAATCGAGACGGAACCGGTACCAGTACCTCCCGGTTCCGTTGCCACCCTTAACTTCCGCATTAGTTCATGTTCTTTTAGATATTTTCAATATGCTTATGATATGCCAACTTTAGGGTTAGCTTGGGATCACTCGTGATCCTAGGTCCCGTGTTACGTCAAGGAGGTAGCCTCGGGGCATGACAACAAGTCTGAACATAGATCACATTGTAAAAGAGTAATTACATCTAGTAGATCTAAAATGATTAACAATAAATATAAAGCAAAGAAGTTAGATCTAGCAAAGTAAGAGAACTCACTGTAGTCGAGTAGAGATCAAGAACCAACGAGGATTAATAGGGTCATAAAAGCATCTTTGAGCTCTCAGAAGATGTAGGGAGAACACTTCACCATGGCTAAAAGGACCTAACCAAGCAACACCAAAACTGACAAGAATTTGAGCGAACACGATGAAAGTAAAATTGTTGATTACAAAAGCCAGAGAGTTCATTCACTCTCACTTTACTTCCATTTTTTGCTTTGTAGGATCAATTTTAATTTTCTATTAGTTTTTGGGAGCGATCCATTTGGACTGGTCATTTCTATTTGACTTGGTCCTTTTTAGGCCATTTTATTAAGAGAAAACACATAAAATTTCCCTCGAACTTAGTAGCAAAACTTACTTTAACACTTTAACTTTACGGATAATTACTTATCATCTAATTTCTTTTCAAGTGAATTTAATATTACCCTAAAATTATAATATCAATCTCACAATGGCAAGTGCATTCCACACACGCCATGTCATCAATACATCACTGTCACATCATTGCCATATCAGCGCCACATTGAACATTATTTAATTTTGATTTTTTAAATTAATTTTTTTTTGTATCTTTTTATCAATTCATAATTTTATAAGTAAAAAATCTAAAAAAATGTGCTTGCATGTTCCTCAACTCAGTCAAAATTGCAATTGAACAAATTAAGGATGAAAGATTGATGCAAGATCTTAAAACCATTCTCACAAAAACACATTCAATTTTTAAGAAACACTATCAAACAAATAAATTATAACAATTGAAAATTTAATTTGAGATTAAGGAATTATAAATTTCATTAAAAAGAGTTTTAAGTTCATCACATTCAAACACTACCATTTGAAGCTTGAACAAATTGTTGATTTTTTTTTCTCCCTTTTCAAAGGAAGATGAAAGAGTGGGATGGGGCTGGTGGTATACTAAGGGCTGGCGTGGTAGGGTATGAGAAAGATGAAGGAAAGAAAATTTATTGGCTTAAAAAGATAATATTAGGGCCCACTTATATTTTTCTCTTTAAGTTTTGGTATTTACGCACTGTATTTTTTTTTACTTGCCATGTCAGTTGTTTGGGTGTATTTAAATACACTTGAAAAGAGATTAGAGTGGTAAATAACTACCCGTAAAATTAAAGTGCTAATGTAAATTTTGCTACCAAGTTGAAGGTGAATTTTATTTATTTTCTCTTTTATTAATTAGTAAAAAGGCCACCTAGCCACAATTCATTAAAAAAGGGCAGTGTTTTCTATCAATTTAGCACTTCTCTTTCTTTCATTATTCTTCTTTTAAATAATTTACGGTAATAGAGAAATATGCGAATGATGGGCAAATACTAGTACTTGTGAATTTTATTAAAAAGACATTTTAAATTTATATTTTTTAAAAATTAAAAAAGAGGTTGTGTGTATAAAATTAACTTAAATAATATGTTTATATTGAAATTGTATTAAAATATAAATTATTTTTATTCTAAATCTTTTTTTTCAAAGTAAAGTCTTAATGTAATCAACTTTTTATAATGTTAACAACTTCAAGGATATCTCAGACATTTTGATAATTTAAAAAATGTTTAACAATCCTTGTGTACCAAACACATCAATAACTTTTTTCCCGGCTACAACACTTTTATCCAAACATGCAACTGTTTATTTTTAAAATAAGTTTTAGCACTTTAAAAAATGCCTTTAAGATACTTTTTAAAAGCTATTTTTTCAGTCAATCCAAACAAGCTTTAAATAAGAGAATAAGAGACTATATGAATTAGTTTTGGACTTTTGACTTATAAGCCAAAAGTCATAGGTTACAAACTCTAACCTGATTTCTAGCTTATTTTTGTTTAAAATCAAGTGCATACTTGTAAGCATTTTTTTTAATTTACTCAAAAGCACTTGAAAAATGCTTTAAAACTATTTAGAATAAATTAATCCGAACATGCTCAAGTTAATTATCATGCAACACATCACATTCCTCTTCAACTAATTTTATCTCTAAAATTAACTGTTTGATTATATAATTATTTGATTTTACAATTGAATCCAGCTTATTTTCAAATCTCAAAAATTTGATATCTAAACAAATTAATAATTCTTTTAGACTAAAATTCTTTCATACCACACATTTAATTTTACTATTGCATATTAATCTCTAACCAAATTGAGAAGGTTTCGATCACAAACTAAAAGAAGAAAAAGAGAGAACAAAATATATGTATGAAGGTGATTAGCAAGAGTAGAGGTGTTCATGAGTCGGTTTAAGTTGATTATTGATCAAAATTAAAATTAAACTAATTTAATCAGATTTTAAATTATTAAAATCCAATCAAATATAATATACATTTGTCGGTTGGTTATTATCAATTTCGATTCGATTTAGTTTGGTTATTAATCATACACAAAAATAAATAAAAAAAAAAAAATTCATTCAAAAAGAAAAGAATTCTCTGCCATTTTAGATCTTATAATTCTTATATAAAAACTCTAATTATGTTTAACCTTAGAGGTCGTTTGGTAGCTGGATAAAACAAGTCTTATCTATGTATTAGAGTCTGTATAACTTATATGTCATTTGGTAGGTGGATAAGAAAAAAGTTATTCATGTATTTAATTAATATGATGTTTGGTAGGTGGATAAGAAAAAAGTTATTCATGTATATAATTAATACGGTGTTTGGTAGGTGGATAAGAAAAAAAGGTATTCATGTATGAAATTAATACGATGTTTGGTTGACAATTTTGAAATTCGCATAACTAATACATGTATAAGTAATGATGAAATTTGTGTATTATTTATGCGGAATAGAAGATGGAATAATTAATACGTGTATAGCTAATACATGGATAAAAAGCTAAAAGGACAATATTACCCTTATCAGTTTCACTTGACTACTTTCTTCTTTTACATAATCAAAGAAATGTTTTAATTTAAATACAAAGTTAAAGAAGGAAAGAATATAATTGTAAAAAAATGTTATAATTTAAAAAATATATAATTTTACTAATTTTTAATAGAAAAAACCAACATCCAAAGTAATAATTTATGCATAACTAAATTCCGCATAACTAGACATTGCATAGCTAATACTTGTATAACTAATACCTACATAACTAATACCCACATTACTAATACCTGCATAACTAATACTCACGTTATTAATACTTGCATAACTAATACACTGATTACTAATACCTGCATAACTAATACCCACATTACTAATACATGTATAACTCTATCCAGCTACCAAACGACCATTGTTAGTTAATTCAATATAGTAAAAAACATAAATTTATTGAATAATACATGAACTTTTAATATTATTGCACACATAAAAATCGCATCATACATTATTCTTTTTCGTTAGAATGTTGCATTTTTTCGTTAAAAGAAAGTTGTTCATAAAAATAATATTTTATATATATATATATATATAATTTATCGATTCAATTATTTCTTTGTTATTTTTGAATAAAATAAAATTTAAATTAATTATTATCCATTTTAAAAAATATAAAATCAACTCACAACAACCAAAATAAAAATAAATTTATTTAATATAATATAATATAATTTTTCCGTTTAAATTGATTTTACCTAAACCATGAACATGTTTGCAAGAGCATGAAGTACAGCCGACTTCAGAAGGACAGCTTCAAAGGGGAGTGAAAGAGTATGAGAGGGTTTTCCTCTGTAGCTTCAAGGGCTTCTTCACCTGCTTTCACCAATCTCTCTAAACAAAACCAAAATTCCCTCACACCCATTACTCCAAAACCCTCAAATCTTCATTCTGTTGCCACCACTAGCAACCCCATTACTCAACAAAGTTCACCCAGTAAGCCAAAGCCTTCATTCAATTGGAATTCCAACACTTCCATAGCAGCTAAAAAGGTAAACTTTCGAGCAAGTGTTATTGATCATAAGTATTTTTCCCAAATTCTTGCAAGAAAAGACTGGTATTTATTGCTAAACCACGAGTATAAAGCCAAGAGGGTTACTTTGAATCAGCAAGAAGTTGTTAGTATTTTGCAAAATCAAGAAAACCCATTACACCCCTTTAGATTTTATATCTGGGTTTTGAAGATTTGTCCCTCTTTTGCGAAGAATCAATCAGTTAAGGTGGTTTTAAGTAATGTACTTTATAGGAAAGGTCCCCTTTTGTTGTCAGCTGAGCTTGTTCAAGATATCAGAAACTCTGGAAATGTAGTTACTGTGGACTTGCTTTGTGTTCTAATTGGTAGTTGGGGGAGATTAGGGTTGGGGAAGTACTGTACTGACATTTTAGAGCAGGTTTCTTATTTGGGGCTCGCTCCTAATACTAGGTTGTATAATGCGGTAATCGATGCGTTGATCAAGTGCAATTCACTTGACTTAGCCTATTTAAAGTTTCAGCAAATGCAGGTAGATAACTGTAAACCAGATAAGTTTACATATAATATTCTCATTCATGGAGTTTGTAAGGCTGGGGTTGTGGAGGAGGCGCTTCGTCTGGTGAAACAGATGGAAGGAGTGGGATACTCTCCCAATGTGTTTACTTACACAATTTTGGTTGAGGGGTTTTGTAATGCTAAAAGGGTGGACGAGGCATTTGAGCTCTTCGGGGTAATGAAGAGTAGGGGTATTGTACCAAATGAAGCTACTGTAAGATCATTGGTTAATGGGGTATTTCGCTGTGTGGCACCAGATAAGGCCTTTGAATTGTTATCTAGATGGTTAGAGAAAGAACATGTCTTGCCTAATGTAGCTTGTTCTTCCATGCTACATTGCCTTAGTACTACTTTTTTGCCCAGAGAAGCAGCTCAACTTTTAAGAATATCAATTGATAGAGGTTACTTACTGGATAACTCAACTCTTAACATTGCACTGACTTGTTTAATCAAAGGATTGGAGCATGATGATACTTGTCAGATATTAGACTTCATCACTGTTCGAGGGGTGAAGGTTAGTGTTGATATTTATCTTGCACTTGCTGATGCTCTTTATAAAGGAGGGAGAGTTGAACAGGGGAACAAATATATGGACCAGGTGTTTAAGGATGGTCTTGTGTCTAACACATTCTTCTATAACCGGGTCATTGATTGCTTTTGCAAAATCAAAATGATGGACAAAGCATCAGATGCTTTCAAAGATATGCTTCAGAGAGGTGTCACTCCCAATATTGTAACTTTTAACACTCTTATTAGTGGATATTCCAAGGTAGGGGAGGTTAACAAGGTACATGAGCTACTAGTCATACTATTGGAACATGGTTTTCGACCAGACATTTTCACGTTTAGTTCAATGATTGATAGCCTTTGTAGAGTAAATCGCATTGACGATGCTTTAGACTGTCTCACAGAGATGGTCAAATGGGGAGTTGCTCCAAACGCCGTACCATACAATATCTTAATTCGTGCACTTTGTGTCCTCGGGGATGTTGGTAGATCACTGAAATTATTACGAAAAATGCAAGGTGATGGAATAAAGGCAGATGTTTTCTCCTTCAATGCCTTAATTCAAAGTTTTTGTAAGATGAATAAGATTGATGAGGCTCAAAGGCTTCTGATAAGCATGTTGACCCTGGATTTGATCCCTGATAATCATACTTATGGTGCTTTTATCAGAGCCTTATGTAACTTGGGGAGATTTGATGAAGCTAAGAACTTGTTTTTTTCAATGGAAGCAAATGGATGCATCCCCGATGTTTTGACATGTAAACTATATCTTGATTCACTTATTCAATCAGGCCATACTAAAGAAGCTCATGATGTTTTAAAGGAGTGCAGGAAAAGGGGAATGATATTGGAACCCATCACTCCTTCGTAGTATCTTTGATTTAGGAGTGATTATCACTTAATGCTCACAAGCTACACTGCTTGTTAGCCAATCATGAACGTACCCTTGCTATTGGCCCATCAGGCTGACCAAATGTACTATAGGTATGACTGCTTTCTTGATAAGTTTCTGTAGGTATGCTGCTATGATCTCTTCTCTTTGATTTTCTACTTGTTTTCTTCTTCTTTTGTTTCCCTATGCATTTTTATTTTGTTTATGAATGTCTGTTTCATTTTGATCTCTAAGTTGCTATTTAGCTTTATGATTTCCCTGTTGATGCATGACAAAGAAAAATCTTATAGCTAATAAAAGTTACCTTTTCCCATCTTGCTCCTCTGGTCACTATAGTTGCAATTATGAATCCCAAATGGTAAAAGATGCTATGTAGGCAAGGACAAAGATGCGTACTTCCAGGCAGAGGAAAAAGTGGGATTTGGTTGTAATAAATTACTAGTCTAATACACTGGAAAGTGGGAATGGATAAGTTTAAAAAGTAAAGGTGCTGCTCTATGGACTGGTGATGCCTCAGATGTCGCCTTTTGTGTATATCATTTGTTCATAAGTGTTCCTATTTAATTGACTAAATAAAATACTAGACTTTTCAATAGATTATAACTGTGTATTCTATTAGGACATATGTTTTTCTCCAAGTTATGAATAAGCTGTGATCTATTATAGTAAGCAGCAATTCTTAATGTAATGTTAATCGAAGGAAAACCCTAAATGTTTTGTTTCCACGTTATGAATTAGCTGTGATCTATTATACTATGCAACCCTCATAGTTCACTGTAATTGTTTGATTTGCCCTTTTAATTTATGTTGAGGAAAATATGGCTAAAAGACACCTATACTATACCTAAATTTGTTGTAATCATGTGACTTTTCTTTAACAAAACCCTTAGGGGTCGTTTGGTAGTGTGTATAAAAATAATGCTTTATAGAGTGTATTAGCAATGCTTGCATTAGTAATGCTTGTATTAGTTATGCTTGCATTAGTTATACATAGATTATTTCTTATGCATTGTTTGGTTTGGTGTATTAAAAATAACATGCATTGTATAAAAATATCCTCCACAATTATGGTGAAAAGGATGTAAAAGGGATTTTGAGGGGTAATTGTGTCTTTAAAATGCTAATGCATGCAGCCCCCAAGGCCTAGCTCAAGTGGCAAAAGGTGGAGGATTTGTGGCTTAGGTCGCAGGTTCAAGCCCCACACCATGCAAAGCGAAGCTCGGTATTTAAGTGGAGAAGGGTAGAGGGGCGGGCCCATTATCCACGAGTTTAGAAGGCTGTGATTGGTCCAAAGGGCGGGTCACAGACGGATTTCTCGGTTATCAAAAAAAATAAAAAAAAATGCTAATGCATGCATTAAATCCCTTTGCATTACTAATACCTAGAAATCCATGATATTAGTAATACACTCCCAAATACACAATAGAGTGTATAACTAATGCAAGTATTAGTTATACATAGCATGAAAAAGTGCACCAAACAAGGTACTTCTAATACATAAAGCTAATGTATGCATTAATTTTGCTAATACACTCTACCATATTAGTAATACACTCCCCAATACACAATAGAGTGTATAACTAATGCAAGTATTAGTTATACATAGCATGAAAAAGTGCACCAAACAAGGTACTTCTAATACATAAAGCTAATGTATGCATTAATTTTGCTAATACACTCTACCAAACGACCCCTTACAGTTTTGGAGGGATGGAATGAAGTAGAAGTTTCACTGAACACATTGGTGTGTCTGAAAAGTGAATATGGAACTCATCCAGAAGATGCTTTTCAGTGATGGCTAGGAAAGCTCCGGAGATTTTATGGGAAATTGAAAACGTCGAAGTAAGCTGTGGCTTATAAATAGGAAGATGAGGAGATAGGGGGCTTGTAGTGGCCAATGTTACTATACATTGAACCCTCGAATATGTTCGAAGATCTCAAAATAATATTCCAGTTTGTGGGATAATTTTGCACGATTCCATCGAGAATCGAATTGACCGTTCCTTTATTTCGGCTTGAGTATGTAAAGAGAAATTGCGGTTGATATTTTAATCAAAATATTAGACATTCCATGCCCTCGGAGAGTGCTATGTCATGCTTGGTCACTGACATATCCTACTTTACTTAATGGGCATGGGTCAATTACGATGTGGTCACAGTCATGGAAGCCCAAGACACCTTAGAATGCTGCCTCTTCACATGGAGTGCAGCATCAGGTTCCATCTTAACTGCTTACAATTTAAGAAGGAGGCCTAGAGTTACAGTGAGTTGGTAATGTATGTTTAACAAAGATGGAGGGGATGCTGACTACTTCATTCAAAATTGTATTTTTTTCAGTTTGATTTATCAAAGAATTTCATCAACTAAATATTGTTTAACTTTCTCAAAGAATAGCAATCAAGAACAATCTCCACATTGTAAGCAAACTTCTCGATGAAGTCCTTAGCCAATGCATTCCAGCTAGACCATTGCTTCATTTCTTGGGAGGCAAACAATTCCAAGGTTTCTCCGTTTAAGATTCGGCTAAAGAGTTCGATTAACAAAGCCTCATTCTTACTAGCTCCCACAAGTTGATCACAATATGCTTTCAGATGAGCCAAGGGCTCCTCCAAAAGTGTCAAATTTTGGTACTTTGAACCTTTTCGGAAGTTCCAAATTTGGGTGGATACACAGATCTTCATAGTTCAGTCCAGCAACATCTGGAATATAATGGAACTTTTTCATTGCTTTCATAATCTCTTCCTTTATACTCTGCTTGGTCGTTTCTTCTTTGGCCCTCCACTCTTTTTCCTGCACCTCTTAGTGATCGTGTTCGGGATAGGTAGTGTAGCTGTGTAGGGAAGATGTGGTGCTTGGTATAAAGAGCTACCATGCTGTGGGTTAGGGGTGGTTAAGTCGATGGTGGGGGCCTTTTGAACAGGAATAGTGGGTGGGCCATTTGGGACATGTTCAGGAGTAGGATTTGGATTTGGAGGAGGAAATGGAGTGGAGGCCTTCCATCACTTGGAGTGTTGGCAACAATAGCCAGATTTGACATCTCAACGATTTGTTTCATCAACTGTGCAATCAACTCATTTTGTTCAGCAACGATGGGATCCATTACATCAATTTCAGTCAAGCCGATACTCTTACTGTTATCCGTCATTTTTCTTTGAACAAATTTCAGTTGGGGAAGGAACCTTTTGGAGCTTTAGATCATATGAAGTATGGATGCTCGACCAGTTTATCAACACAAATCAATTCTAAATACCTAAAAAGGAAAAACAACTCAGACAAATCTGTTAGTCTTTGTTTATAACATATAATGCAAAATATCACATAGAGAGAAAATAAACACATAAGAGTTTCTTTGTTTGAGGACAAGTTAATCCACGAGTATTGGGAGATGATTTAAATAGGCAGGAATTTGTTTATTTGATTTTGGGGCTAGTGAATCAGGAATGTTGACTTGCATTGAGCTAAAGTCTTCTTGCATCTTTCACGGTTGTACTCTCGGCAACTGTTGATGTGAACTTACTATTTCCTTGTAAAATGAAGGGGGAGAAATAAGCTTTTAAAAGATAGGGGTCGGGCATTGAAGGCTGCCTACATATCTCATGAATGAGAAATCAGGTCCTCCGTAGTTCAATTTGAACAGTAGTAATTTTTTTGAAACTTTATTCATTAATAGATCCATTAATATGAAAAGGAAATAACAACGAACTTCATAAATTAAACTACGCCACTCCTGAGGCTTCTTGTTCTTGTTTACTTGATCTTTTGCTCTTAATGGATAATGTTGTGGGGATTCAACCTCAATCTTTCCCTATGTTGATGAGATGTTCCAAGTCAACTCTGAAAATACGACATAACTCAATGTCATGTCCATAAAGGAAGACCTTGTCGTCTTCACACCACGCTGAGGAAGTTTTCCACTCAGCCACTACCCCCAAAAGCCACTTTCCATATTCCAGTCTACACAAAACCACATCTTCCCTACACTACCTATCTAGAACTCAATCACTAAAAGGAGCAGGAAAAAGAGTGGAGGGCCAAAGAAAAAATGACCAAGCAGAGTATAAAGGAAGAGATGATGATTATATTCCTAATGTTGCAGGAGATTAAGATATGTGTATCCCTTCAAATTTGGACCTTTCGGGAGGGTTCAAAGTACCTAAATTTGACACTTTTGTAGGAACCTGAAATCCCTTGGCTCATTTGAGAGCATATTGTGATCAACTTGTGGGAGCTGTAAAAAATGAGACTTTTTTAATGCGGCTCTTTAGCCGAAGCTTAAGTGGAGAGGCCTTGGAATGGTTTACCTCCCAAGAAATGAAGCAATGGTCTAGTTGGAATGCATTGGCTAAGGACTTCATCGAGAGGTTTGCTTACAATGTGGAGAGATCGTTCCTAACCGCTATTCTTTGGATCAAGTTCAACAAAAATGACGACTCTGATGGGGTTTAAAATATGGTTAGAGGTGGAGTCAAAGTGGCTAGAATTGCAATTAGGAAACGGCCAAATGGATTGCATTTGGAGTTAAGGATGTAGTCAAATTGAGCAAATTCGGCTAGAAATTGAATAAGACTAATTAATTAACAATCTTCATAATATTAATTAACTTAATTATAAATTAATTAACTCGAAAAATGATCTACTGATTGATTAACAAAACATTTTTAAAAAACATGTTAATAAAATTAACAAAACATTTTACCCTGTGCGCATCCAAAGGGTAGCGGCTGCGGGTTTCCCTTGTCATAAAAAAAAATAAAAAAAAAAATAAAACATTTTAATATATATATAATTTAAATAGGACTAAATAACTGGAAAAATATTTTGAATTTTATAAAACTAATTATTTCCAATTGTTTAATAAGTTAAAGAAGCTCGATGATTAATCTACATTGTGGAGGGTTGAAATTGGGTGTCACCAACATTCCAACATTTTTGAGAAAAATGTACAAGTGAATGGGTGACCGAACAACACCGTTGGCGAATAAGCAATCCAATCAATTGTAGATACAATAATTTTTTCCTCACCGGCCAAAAAATATATATAAAACAAAAATGATATATATACTTATTTTCTCTCAATATTCTGGAAAGTCTTCAATGATATTGTTCTGTCTTCCTTCTCAAAATGTGAGGATGAATCGAAATGTTAAAAAAAACCGCATGATTTTTTTTAATGTGGCTGTTCTACTAGTAAGAAGTTGTAGAATCAGATTCCCTTGATACACGTGTTCCTACCTGAGCTTAAATGGATGAAGTAAGAAGAGCACCGGGGTATACTTCAGCTGTCTGGATTTTGTATTGGACGATAGCATAGCTAGGACCTTTCATATTCTGATTGAGCCTATGTTCAAACAACTGATGCTTTAATCATTCAGTTGACATCTTGCTGCTAGTCCGTGTTTATGATCTTTCTGGAAAAAGCAGGAGTTTCTGTCAATTTTACCTACTATTAGAGTCCTTCTAGCTTTGAATTAGAGTGTTGTTTGCAATTCATTTTGTTTAATATTTCGTTGGTTACCCCTAGAATGGCGGCAGAGGCAATGACTTTTTGGAGGACAAGATGGAGGCCGGAAAAAAAACACCCTGCTTTTCTATACTATTTGGAAAGAAAGGTTTAGTAGAATTGTTTGAAGGATTAAAAACCCATAGATTACCATTTAAGTTCCTTTTGCATCTAATTTGTATTTTTGGTACAACAAGGATACTCCAGTTTGCATAGATAGTTGGCTTCAATTTGAGTTTTAATTATGGTCTACATGGTATATAATGTTTGTATAGCAACCAAGGGTGTTACCTAGCGATTAATGAAGCTGGAACAGACTATGGGAGATCATGACTCAAATTCCAGCTGATACAGAAAACGTCAAGTGATTTCTTCCTATTAGTCCAAGTTTTGGTGGCCAGAGTTACCTAATTACTTATAATGATGGAAAGTAGCAGGTAACAAGTCAATTAGTTGAGATGCGACTGATTCTAACACTACCGTTATCAAAAACAATAGAAATTTGGTTAGGTGATGTAAATCTGAGGATACTTTTTCCTGATCTGTACATTATCAGTCTACATCAGAATGACACTATAGCGCAAATGTGGACCCCTCAAGGTTGGGACCTTATGTTCAGAAGGGCTCTAAATGATTGGGAGGTTGGAAGAGTATCAGACCTACTGCATGCTTTAAACTTGTTTCCAGGCACTGTCACAGAGCCTGACAGACCAGTTTGGAGACTGCATAGCAGAGGGGTTTTTACAGTTAAATCATGCTATTGGGAGAGGAATACCAATCATTTCTTGACAACAGTTTGGCCCTGGAAATTAATCTGGAAAATTAAGGTTCCTTTAAAAGTTGCATGTTTCACTTGGTTGGTAATTAGAAGAGCTTGTCTCACCCATGAAGTGCTACAAAGAAGAGGTATACAGATCTGTTCAAAGTGCCACATGTGCGGACAGAAGACTGAAGTAAATGGTCATTTGTTTCTGCATTGCAAGATAGCTACAGATCTGTGGAACATGTTCGTTTGTATACTCGGGGTTAACTGGACAATGCCCAGAACCACTTTTGAGGACCTAACACACTGGCAAGGAATCGGAAAGAGAGAATCAAAAGAAGACTGGTGGAAAAATATCCCTGCTTGCATATGGTGGACACTATGGAAGGAAAGGAATGGGAGATGTTTTGAAGGAAAGGTTAGCAGCCCAGAGGAGATCAAGATGAGATGTCCTAGTCTTTTGTATTTTTGGTGTAAGCAAAATTTAGTGGGGGAAGTAGATAGCCTTGTGGAGTTTAAAAGCCAATTGTAAAGTTAGTTTTGTCTTTTTGGATTTGAGTATGATGGCACCCCCTGGGGGTTTGTAAATCCCACCTCATCGATTTTGATGAGTTCTTTTGTGTGAATACAAAGTTACCTATTTCAAAAAAAAACAATAGAAATTTATAATGTTTGTATATACGCATTTTCTTTGTGTTGTATCAATAATATAATTTTGAATATAAAAGGAGGTACAAGTTTGAAGAATAGGATGTTGGCTGTTCCAATAGGACAACGTTGTCCATATCAAACATTCGAATACTTGGAGATTTTGTAGTGATAATGATCTTGCAGAATTGATAGATACGTGATGCAGATATCTGAAGTGTGATTCCCTGCCGTAGTTAACACTTGGATAACTCTTGTTGAACAACTTTATACGATAAGACTGAGGTGGTGTTGCCTAGCTATCCTAAATGTTAGGTACACTATAAAAGAGATGTTACACAGGCTGACAGGCACTCCAAATCTCATGGCTATGATGCACACCCTTTACTTTTAGTAGATTTCTGCTCTACCTCTCAAGTCTTTAGGTTCAAAGGAATTCCAATCTTTTAGCAGTTGAAAGTTAATAGAATACTCCGCCACTAGGCATTACTTTAGGTACTCCTAGTATAAGTGTGTTCGTATTATATTTTTCTTGTTTTTAGGACTCCTGTCAGAGAAGTGTTTGGGGGTTAGAATTTTCACTTGTGCATTTATGTGTCTGCGCCTCTGGTGTAGTAGTAGTATTTTTTTTGTATGAGGATCGACTGTGTTTTTCCAAGGAGAAGCAGTCTTAGATTGACCTGCCCTGGAGAAACAGCAAGTTTATCTTTATCTCTTCTGTAGAAATCTTGATATTTTGTATCTGCTTGGATCGATTGATATTGTTTTAGCTGGTTTACTTTTTAATTTGCTTGTATTGGATGGCACAAAGTTCCAAATTATATATCTCCTCTGGGAAATGTTGCTGTTCTACATCTATGTGGATTGAGATTGTGGTAATATTTGACATTTCAACTCAATTTTCCCCTAAAATGAGGATGAAGACTTTTAACTTTTAGTTATTTTCGCTTTTACTTATGTTTTTCACAGGATGGGAATGGGCTGAGAAAGCAAGCATCATGGCCAGCTATCTTCTGATCTAAAAGAATTGTTATATTACTTGTTTTTCCGTGAGATCAGGAAAAAATATGTTGGTGCTTTGTATTAAACACCTCTCTTGATCTTAAGAAATCTGATTTTCATTTCAAGGACCTGACTAAAGGAAAAAGAAGGAAGTTACTGGCGTGGTCTTATCAATGACAAAGTCCAAACAGATTTTTCTACCTGTTATAGATAATTCACCGTGAATATGAAGATGGAGCTCCTTGTTTAGGTCTCTCATGCATTAAACCTGGGTGTTAGTTTATATAAAGGTTTTTCTCTGACTTTTTACACGTTGAAGAATTTTTTTCTTCCTTTTCATCTTTATTCTTGTGTAGGTGGAGTTGACAGTAGTCATGACTGATTTCAGTTTGTGTTCATGCAGCTTTGATGAAGTTTTCTCTCTACTAATTCCGTCAGCCATGTAAAGAAGGCCAAACATAAGTCAACAAGCAGTATAGGCTCCTGACATGTGCCTTAAGCCCCTCGTAATGTAGGATATGGAGATATTTGATTGTCTCTGTTAGTTGAGAACTTTTATCTCAGCATGTATGATTAAAAAAAAGTATCGATGTTCTGTTCTAAGTTGGCCTTTTGAGGTTAGGATGGTTATTCGTTTGGGGTTAAAAGGAGAAATGTGTAATGACAAGTTCAATCAATACCGAGTACTTAGCCGAGCAGATTAGTAAAAGGAAGGATTACGAAGAAGTGATGCTGTCCCTTTTAACATTTTCTTTGGAAGCTGAGATTGGTCTTTGCCATATTTCGTTAGGTTCTTCCTATATTTCCACAAGTCCTCCTGGCTAAGAAATCATCAAGACACAATCCCCTGTATCAATGTATTTCTATGAGAAACCATAGCATGTTTCCTCTTGGAAATTTGTTATATGTATTAGCAAATTCAGTTTGTTCTGTCACATATAATATTTCACTAATGTGAACACTTCAAGATGAATTGTTGATATGCTTATATAAGTAACAAAATTAGGTCTTCATACTATCACTTATTCTTACCCACCAAAGCTACCATATCTAGTTTATTTCTCTGAGGTTAGGTGTTGTGTTGCTTCTTCTCACCTAAAATTATAAGTTATTCTATCCTTCCATGTAACCCTCCCTTAAGGTTTTACCTTTGAAGAGAGTGTGTGATGGTTGGGATTCCTTCTTTATTAACTAAACATCTTGGATTCAGATCTAGGAATAAAAGAAACTTTTGGTAGGAAGCGTTTTGCCCTTAGTAAGCCTGATTTTGAAATTAGTTTTCTATCAGTGTTACATCAACATCCTGGCTTCAGATGCAGTACTAAGTACTATAAAGGGTAACTTGTGGGGCAAGGATGGATCTTTTTAGGTTTGATTTTCAATGCAAAATACGTCAAGCAAGTAAAGTCTAGTTAGTTCAACTTAATTAGTCACTCACCTTTTTAGACCATCCAATATTTTAACTTTCCATCGAGCAGATCACCCATTGCTTTTACTTTTCCCCATGGAATTTATCTTTGTTTTACTTGACTATTGTAGATTCTTCAACTATAAGCTTCATTAACATTCCATGCCATAATTGTATACTTCTAATATATATATATCTGCAATCATCCTGCAGGTAGAACATTACGCAACATGAAGCATTCTCTTCAAGCTTTAACCCTGACCTGTTTCTTGTTTTTCCCTTTCACACTAGGTGACATATATGCTTTCTACTTTTCTTCGAGTTAATTTCTACTTTTGAGATTATAGTTCTATTATCTCAAAAACTAACTTTCTTTGTTGAAGAAAATTGGAATTGAGAATAAAGATGACTTTCTAAGACAATAATAACTATTAATTAGTTGAGTGATCGACCATATGAGAAATCAACCCCTTTTCTTCTTGCTCCGTTATATTGCTGATTTATTTTCATATATATGACATTAATGTAAATTGTTGTTTGATAGGTAAAGCAGATGATTATGAGGATCAAACCGCCGCTGCAGGAGTACTTGGAAATGAATATTTGCCTAACTACGGAGATTCACATCAATATGGTGGTGGCACAATTGATGCTCAACCTGACTATCTTTTCTCTAAAGCATTGCAATGTTTCACTGATAAGCATGTAAGTCCCATGCAAATGATGAATGTTCTCACTTTATCTTTGGTCTATTTCGCCGACATGATTTTGTATAACTTGAATACAATTTGAAATGCAATAATGGATGAGTAACTTAGTTCAAATATTGAAGCTGCAGATATACAGTAGTTGTGAGGAGTCTTATAGATTGACTGAGACAGGGGAGCTCCATGTACCACCTGAATATACCGATCAATACTGCAGAGGACCCTGCTTAGAGGAGACTCACCATGTGCTTAATTGTCTTGGAAGCATACTCTCGCACTTCAGATTTTATAACAAGGCTACCATTAGAGCGGTTGAAAAGACTATCAAGGAGGGATGTAGCTATGGCCCTGAAAGAGGTCAAACTTTCTCCACTTTACTATACAAAACTGTCCAGTATGTTCTGTTGGAAAACATATTGGATATGATTAATTTGTTTCGAGCTGGGAGTATTTTTAAAGAAACAAATGTTTAATTTATATACACTGACAGTACACTATTCAATGTGTTTGAACCTTGTTGTCTCTTTATCAAAGTTGGAACTCATTCTGAAATATGTCGACAGGTCTTTTCAATGTTGCTGAGCATATCCTAGCTTATGATAACACTGCTTTTCGTGCTTCAAAGTCGTCCATGCTGCATAGCTTTGTTCTGATGACTTTGGCCCTTATTTTCTTCCTTTGAAGCAACGCTCACAAGTGAAGATATTGCTGGAAAAACTAGCTTCTGATTTACACGCAACGCTCTAGTTTTTGACTAGTGTGTTGATCATGTAGTACTAGTAAACAAAAGTCCCATCTGTTCATTATTAGATATTGATCTGGATGAGAATGTTGTAAGCTGTAACATCTATTAATTGGAAATTCTTGTTCCATATGAGTTGTTGTAGTCTTGTAGATATGCATCCAAAACTCTTGAAAGATACAACTGTACTTTCTTTCTTGAATGATATCTAGTATTAAGTTTTTTCATAACTAAGTTTTTCTTAATTGCTAATTATCTTTACTAATCTTAATGTCTAGAACTTGCACCAACTATATTGAGAAGAAAGGAAATGGCTCCCAAAGATATTAAGATTAATTGTGATTGATGAAAGAAACAACGGAACATAACAAGAGATTAGTTACCGCGATTAAAATACAACAGTTGCAACCTACTTTGATTCAAAAGAAACGCGACCGGATTGGCAACAAAATCTGTCTCTCCTTGATACATGGAAGTCCCCATAAACTGGAGTTGGCTCCCCTCCAGTATGTCTATTGTCCAGTTTAGTCCAGTGCATTGCTAATCAAATGACACCTGTCTGCTCTTAAATCTTAAGGTCACAATCAATTTAATTAACACATCCTTAAACCATGGTTAAAGGTACAAGATTTGACCAATATGGTAAGATATAAACATCCAAAAATAGTTTGCAGCTAATCAACCAAATACTTCTCCATAAGATTTGTAAATGGAACACATAAATCCAATGCCATAATGGAATGAATTGTGGGAGACGATGCCGAAAAAGTATTCATTGTGACGAGTTGCTAAAATTGTCTATGAAACAATGGAAATGACTTCCGTCCATCTCAAAATATTTGTCATGTTGTGCTTCTTAAAAATCGATGTTATTAATATTTGGATCTAAATTAAATTAATTTAAAATTAAAATTATATATTAAAAATATTAGTATGCATTTTTTTATTATATTGGGATGATAAAATTCAAACATACAGTATTTTTTTGTCTAATGTTTATATCTTACCATATTGGTTAAATCTTGTACCTTTAACCATGGTTTAAGGGTGTGTTAATTAAATAGATTGTGACCTTAAAATTTAAGAGCAGACATGTGTCATTTGATTAGCAATGCACTGGACTAACTGGACAATAGACATACTGGAGGGGAGCCAACTCCCCCCATAAACTAAACTTAAAGGGGCTCATCCATTTTCTCTCTCTCTCCATATATATAAAATAGTTAAAAACTCATCAATTTCCTGTTGAAGGAACTCTGCATTCTATTCCATCAATGGCTTCTTTGAAGGAACTCTGCATCTTCTCAAAAAATGTTACAATCTTCCTCTCAAAATCAAGAACCCAAGTTTCTGCTTTCTTCACTCTCTTCTTCTTCACCATAACTCTCCTTATCTTCATCATCTTCTTCTCCTCTCCCTCCGCCGTCAACACCAAGATTCTTGCTTCTCGTCTTCACTCCCACTCGTTTTCTTCCATTCATGAATTTGACTTCGTACCAGTATCTGATACGCACACAACTAGCAGTACAGTTCCAGCACCCACAAGCTTCCCAACAAAATCATGGAATTTTGATGTTACTATTCAAGAAGAAGACAAATCTTGTGACATTTTTGATGGTGAATGGGTACAGGACAATGATCTTCATCCGCTTTATAAACCGGGTTCTTGTCCGTTTATCGACAATTCTTTCAACTGTTTCAAGAATGGACGTCGTGATACAGAGTATCTCAGGCTTAAATGGAAGCCACATGGTTGCGAAATCCCAAGGTTCAATTCTTGATTTATAATCCCCTGTTTTTTCTCACAAATGCATCTTCTTGTTGAATTCATCTCTTTTTTAATAGGTTTGATGGGTTGAAAATGCTGAAGATGTTAAAGGGGAAAAGACTGGTTTTTGTTGGAGATTCATTGAACAGAAACATGTGGGAATCTCTGGTTTGTGCTTTGAGAAACTCACTCATTGACAAGAACAGAGTGAATGAAGTTTTGGGCCATCGTCAGTTCAGAAGTCAAGGATTTTATTCCTTCAAATTTAAGGTTCAATGAACTATTTATACTACTAGTAATTAATGATTTCAAGTTTCTTGAAAGATATTTGTTTTGTTATGTGTAGGATTTCAAATGTTCAATTGACTTCATAAAATCCCCATTCCTAGTTCAAGAATGGAGGTTTTCGGATAAAGCTGGAGCACGTCGTGAAACTCTACGACTCGATACAATCCATGGCTCTCTTACTAAGTACCATGATGCTGACATTATCATCTTCAATACTGGTCATTGGTGGACTCACCAGAAAACTCAGAAAGTGTAAAGACTATATCAATCTTGTGTTTGCTGATTTTGTTCTTTTTTTTTTCTTCCAAGAAATGATTTTTATTAATTTCTCTGTTTAGGAATAATTACTTTCAAGAAGGGAATCATGTGTATAATAGATTGGAAGTGGCAGATGCATATACTAAGGCACTGAAGACATGGGCAAATTGGGTTGATACAACTATCAACAGCACCAGAACTAGGGTGTTTTTTAGGGGATACTCAGCTTCTCATTTCAAGTAAAACTTCTCTTTTTTCGATAGTCTAATGACTCTTTTTAACCGCTATGCTTTCTTCATTATTTTCTTATTCTTTTACTTGGATTTGATATACTTGAGGGTCTTTTAGAAACAGTCTCTCTTCTACCTTCACGAGGTAGTTCTCTCCAGACCCATTTTGTGGGATGTTATGTTGTTGTTTGATAGTCTAATGAGGGAAATTCCCTTTTTTGCAGAGGTGGTCAATGGAACTCAGGAGGAAACTGTGATGGGGAGATGAAACCGATAATAAACGAGACTCAATTAGGTCCATATCCATGGATGATGAGAGTTCTTGAATCAGTAATATCAGAAATGAAGACACCAGTTGTTTATCTCAACATTACTAAGATGACAGACTATAGAAAAGAGGGACACCCTTCAATTTTCAGAGAGGCAAAATCAAAGAGGAGGCCAGGGATGTTTCAAGACTGCAGCCATTGGTGCCTTCCTGGTGTACCAGATTCTTGGAATCAGCTACTTTATGCAACTTTGCTTCAATCACAGCAAAAGTTTTCCCATCCCAAATAAGCCATCATTCTCTCTTGGCCTTTTTCACTAAGGTCTTGTAATGTGTAAATATGATCAAATGCACATTTTTGCTTTAAAATTTGGTTCCAAGTGATTACCACAGTCACATGAAGTTGGAGGAAAGTTACTGAAGTTAAGAGTAGTGGTACTTGAAAATGTTGTTTCCATAGCAAATCCACAAATTTGTTGTCTTTTTTCTATCGTCTCGTAGTTGCAAAACTATTAATCTCTTCGTCTCAATTTATATATAGTTTGACATGTATTTACCAACTTTGAACTCTTGACGTAGTGGTTAGGAGAAAACTCTTCAACCAATCAAGTTTGACTTGACATAAAATTTATGAAAGACAAATTTTTGAAACTTGTGGTATAAAATAAGTTTGAGATGTATGTGACTACAAATAATGTCATTAAGGGAAAAATGAGGATTTTAAAATTAAACTGTTATTAAATATAGAAATACATCATTTTTTTAGACTCGTTAAAAAAAATGAGTCAAATAAATTGAGATAGAAAAAACCTACTTTATCTAGCATTCTAGGTGAATGTGTTAGTCCTATTATATTTTAAGAGTCCAATATTTTATTTTACTAGGATTATGTATATCTTTTTAAAAAAATAAATATATTGAATTGTAATAGAGAAAATACATAATTACCCCATCGAACTTATACCCTTTTTTAAAGTAGACACCTTAAGTTCGCGGGGGTCCTATTACCCTACGAAACTATTTTTAACCATGATAAATACACCCTTTTAACCCAATTTCAGAGTATGTGCAATCTCAAATTCGAGAGGCGGGTGAAAGAGCAGAAATTAATCTCAAAGCCAATGTTTTAGTGCCATGTGGCATACCAATTAAAAAATATCTTTTCTTTATTAAATAGCCTATTTTCCATCTTCTACAAACCTCCATTGATGGCCATTGAAGAGCCCTCCATGTTCAACCAAAAAAAAATTCTCTTCTCTCAATTCAATAGTTCGATCTATAAACGCGAGATGCCATATGAACTTCTGGAGTTGGCAAGTTCTCGAAAAGTTCCTTTTCTGTATCAACTAAAATACTCTGTTTACAAATTCACTATTTCTTTCTCTAAGTACCCAACAATCTGATAAGCTAATTTGGGGACGCCAAATATGAATGAGTTGAAGAATACACCTTGGACTGCAAAGACTAATGCACGTTCGTACCATTTAGGGTTTCATAACGGATAGATTGATGAAGGACATGAGATGCATCCGTTTGTTCCCTGCTTCTTTGAAGAGGGTTTTGATCACAGTAAGACCGTATTGTTTACTTAACTTGATAACATTCTTGTGTACCCATAAACAAAGAAGATGCCATTTGAGTTGTCACTGCTATGAAATTCTCCAATGATGGAGCTTCTTCTATCTGCCACCGTAAAAGTCATACAAACATCTGCAATGGAGTGTCTAAAATTCTCTAGTCGTCATGATTTATGTACTAAATATTTAAGATAAAAAAGGGAATTTGTCAAAATTTTGAATAGGTCTGGGTTTTACCCAACCCTTTATTAAAGAGCCAGGAAAAAATATAGTTACATTATTTTATTTGGAGGTGAGACACACTTGTTGGCAATGAGATTGTAGATGATGTTAAAATGATGTATTTAGTGTGGTTCAAAATAATTTCGTGGGGTAATAGGACTTTCACGAATTTAAGGTGTCCACTTCAAAAAGGGGTATAAATTCGATGGGATAATTATGTATTTTCTCATTGTAATATATTGATTATAATTTGTTTCATGTGATTTTCAAATATGTAGTTTTTATTTTGAATCTTTTTAAAGAATCTATATATATTGAAATTCACATGTTACATGTACATTGATCATCGTAAGTATATGTTCCCTTCTTTTATGAAAATTGTAATTGAATGTATATAAAACGGAAAAGGGTATGAAAATGATTTAAATTAAAAAAATTCATATCACTTATAGAATCATAATTGCGTTTAATGTCAATTTTAGAATTAAAAATGCCCCTTCTTTCATATAGTGGAACAAATTGCCCCTATTGTTAACTTTGAGTTAAAAAAATTCTCTCTTTTTAAAATGAAATTATGAGATGACACATACGTAAATTTGATTAAATAAATGGTGTTGATTTATTCGTTCATGTGACACCAACCATAAATATTTCGACAGATCTAGCTTCTTGGAATTTTTTTTTTGAAAAGATGCCGAAAAATAATTTTAATGGATTTTAAATTGAGAGTTAGCCTGAAATAGCAAAACCTATATATATATATATTAAAGAGTCAAGTTCACTAGGTTAGAAATCATACTTCAACCACCCACAAAGTTCAAATGAAACAACCTAAGAGTCATACTAGTCTATATTATAACTTAAGGGACCTTTTGATACGTCGATAAATTATTTCTAGATTATAGTTCGTAGAGTAATTTATCTCATCTGAAAGGTGGGATAAAATAATCTCAAAATGCATGAGAAAAGGTGGGATAGTTAGGATTAAATTTGAGATTAGATTTACTCTATGCTTAGTTGGCAACATAAATTTATCTCGAGATAAATGTATACCGTAAATCAAACATCATATAAATCTAATATCAAACATAATCCTAAGATATCTCACCTTATCCGAGACAAAAAGTTCAAGAAAAACTTGATGGTTATAATTCAATTTCTTTGTTAGGTTCTTGTGGAATAATTGATGTTTTGAAAATTAGAAGTGCCTAAAAATTCTAGATTTAAAAACGCCCAATTGATCTTGTAACAATCTTTTGAGTTAAAAATATTTAATTTACTTTTTGTTGTAAATATATTTATGTGGATGTCCATAACTTCAAGGTGTAATTACACAACACCTCCATAACCTTCCCTCTTGATATTTCTCCATAACTTACATGGGTAATGTCTCCATAACTTTCATGATTAAGGTCATGTTTATGACTAACATTTTGTATGCCTCTATGTAATACTATAAATAGAGGCATTAGAGTTTATATTGGATGCACTTGAAAATTTGGGGAACACTTAAAAGAAAGAAAATTATCTTGTAATGTTCCTCTTGTCTTATATTCTTCTTGTCTTTTTCTTTATATTGTTCTTTTGTTCTTAAATTTTACAACACATTCATCTTTTAATAATAGTAAATTCTTAGTCATCTAACTCTATATCTACTGAATAAATAAAGTCAAATGAGTCAAATATAAGTAGAATGAAGGAACATTTCTTATTGGAAAATTAATATAAAAAACAATTATGATTCAATAGATAAAAAGAGAAATTTATGCCATAATACATTAAAGATATGTTTGGAAAGTCACTTGGTAATTAGAATTAGTGTAATTATTAGGGTCATAATTATCAGCCTAACTAGTAATTACACTGACATTTTTGTGTGACACACTGTGATTATAAATATATTGTTTGAATGCACAATTGGAATCATAACATTATATTAAATTTTAGAAATACGAGTTAATTATTTAAAATTTATACTAGACAAATAAGAAACTTTATAGATGATATTAAATTAAATATTTAAGATATATATTGTCTTTTGAAAATATATTAATTAATAAACATATGTTCTTAACTAATATTATTAAAAAATAATTGATTTATATTTTCAAATTAGTCTATTTCAATTGAATTAATCATAAGAACTAAAAGTACAAGATTTTTATAACATCATGAAATACATGATTGACAAAAATATTAATATTATAAATAAAATGTCATAAATTATTAAAATATTTGACAAAAAGATAATCAATTAAGTCTAACTAAAAAATAAATGACTTGCAATGTGAAATCTCAAGTCAATACTACTAAAATAAATGAAACTGAAAATATAACATAGGTTCTAAATTCAAATATTTTTTTTTTAACGTAATACTCTTATGTCAAATTTCAACATAATATACATAAATGTAATTTAAAAGAAAAAGGAAACATAAGTCTATAACCTTACACAACAATATATTCTACTTTAATTTAAAAATTAAAATACTAACAAAATTATATTAATGGAAAAAATAAATAAACATGACATAAAAAATAGACAATACGAAAAATATCATGGAATCAAACGAAGGAAAGATTGAAAATGAGAAAGAAATGAAATATAAATAATATAAAGTAAAAAATATTTTTTTAGAATAATAAATAAAAAAAGAAGTTAGATAATAGAAATAAAAAAAATTAAAAATAATCAACTTATAATTATACCACGCGATTACCAGCAATTCATAGTCCCTCTCTGAGAATTGGAGACGGTAATTACCCCTACCGAATATACCAAATTACCCGTGAACCAAGTAATTACATGACCAACCAAACACGTCAGACAATGTAATTACACCAAACACACTAAATCCAATTACCAGGGTGACTTTCCAAGCAGGCCCTAAAGAAAGAAATATTGAAAACGCTCTTGAACTTGACGTAAATTATCAGTTTTATCCTCTAACTATTGACAACCTTAAAACACCATCTACTTGACTAACTAAACGCAGATACACCTCCGATCTACCACAAGACATATCAAATGATCTCAAACTCTTGCAAAAGCAAGAAACTCTTAATAAAAACCTAAAGAAATGTTAAAAATACCTCTAAATAATCCAAAATATTTAGTTAGTCAAATAAAAAAAATATTTTTAAAATAGTCAATAATTAAAAAATAAAAATAATAATTCGAGCCGAATTTAGGTCTTTCTCATTTTGCCAAGGAAAGAAAGGAAAAGAAGATAGTCTAGTCTTGGCGAGCACACCATGTCGACATAACAAAGAGGAAGCAAAATACTCCCTTATATCAATTGTTTCCTTCTCAACACTTTGAGCCAAATCTATACTCCTACTATTTTCCCTTAAATCTCCAATACACATCGCCGGAAAATTTCTCGCCGGTGAAATGAGACGGCCAGCGACCATGAACATCGACGCCATGGCTCGGAAAGTCGACGTCGACAATCGAATTCCTCTTCGCAATTACTACAGGATCGCTAATAATCTCCTCCGACAGGTAGAATGTTTTCAAATTCTCCACCACTTTATTTTGTTTTACGGATATCCTGCCCCCAAATGGATTGAATTGGGTAAGCTCTTTATTTGATTTTTCAATTGGGGTTATGATTGTTATATTATTGATACAACTATTAAAGCTGCAACCTTTACAACTACAACTATACATCAATACCAAACTAGTGGCGATCCGTTAAATTATTCTTCTATATCCCAAGAATTCAAAACCCCTTCCTTTATTTGTTTTCTTAACTCGGGTGCCAACTTGTTAGAGTTGAACTTCTTATTTGATTTTTCAGTTGGAGTTTTAACTTTTTACTGATATAAGCTGTTTAATGTGGACCATAGCAAATACAACTAAAGCTGTGCCTCAATCCTAAACTAGTTGAATACTGACCATTGTTATGATGATAAAACTGTAACTTTTACGGCTGATGCCTCACTACAAAGTTTGTTGGGTTTGGCTATATGAATCTTGGTGTCTGTTGCATTCCGAAACTTTATATTAACAAATGGTTTTGTTTTGATTGAGTTTTGTGATTGTCTTATGGTTTACTTACAGGCTAGTATTCATCGCGGAGAGAAGAATATCATAGACTTGTATATAATACTTCTGAGATATTCAAGGTGAATCAAGAATAATGCTTTTTTTTTGTGGCCAATTTATCCTTAGTTGGACATTTATGTGTTTGCTAATAACTAAATGGTGTTGTTTGTACAGTTTGGTTACTGAAACAATACCCTCTCATCGAGATTACCAGGCTTTGCATCCTAAAGAAAGAGCATTATCCAAAAAGGTCAGTGTTTCATCAGTTCATCTTCCCAAATGATCCTTTACGAATGGGGTTACTTTGAAGAATTTTTCTTATACTTACTAATTAACATTCCGGACTGCAAATTAATTCTTCATATGATCTGTATAGGATTTGTTATTTTTAAGTAATGTGTCCAGATACGATTTGTGATGGCGTGCTTTAAGTTGACGTCTCGACTTGAAGATGACAATTTTTCTATTTTTGATTGTCTGATTGTCTCAGATGCTGTTAACTGTGTTAGATGAACTAGAAGGTTTAAAACCTGAATTCCAGCGCCAGTTTCACGGAATCGGTGAAGTTCAAGTAACAGCTCAGCCTTACCAACTCAATAATCTGGAGAACCATCGATACAGACCAGTTGGGAATTCTTTAGGACTGCCTTCTACCAGCAATAAAGCATCTTCAGATTATGATAATCAATGGGTACATAACATACTGTTTTTATTTTATTTTCTTTGAATTGTTTGGATTTTGGTTGATCTGTTGCATTTATGATATTACTTTGGCTATTCGTTTTTTCTATCACTTTATGCTGTTTTCATATTCCTTCTTTAGAAACTAGAATGGTAAATAATTTAAATTATATCAGTTGTCATGAAAGTACTTAAATTATATTAGTTTATGGGAAATTTTCTCTTACTGGAAGTCACATTTTCGTATTTTTTTTCCATCTCAGTGAAGTAAAGGGCATAATTTCTTTGCCTCCAATATCATTCCAATTTATATTTTGTCACTGTAACTTTCATGGCCTTCTCCTTGGCCTTGTTTGTCTTTCTTACACCTTTTCTCTCTTCTTATGGAACACAAATTTGTATATGGTAAAATTGCAGGCCATAACAAATGCACCTTCATCTACGTGGAAACAGAACAACGAATATTCTCGTATTTCATCCCCAAGTTCGATTGACAAGCAATTCCAAAAGCTGTGAGTATCCAAATTAAGAAAATTACTAATTTTTCTCGGGGATGGGGGTTGTTGTGTTGCAGAGCATGAAAAATTGTATTTACATAATTTGTTTGTCTTTGTTGGTTTCCCGAAGACTCATTTTTCTAAAGTCTTTTGGAATATTCTAGATACATAATAATTTGACTTACTACTTTTGAGACAACCAAGATCACTTTTAATTTAACACCAAGACAACACATTAATTTTTATACTCCCCCTCAATGTATCGATTTTGAACTCCTTAAAGCTCACAAAATTTCTTAATTTTCCTTGGGCAATGCTTATTGAAAATACTATCAACATAAATTTCTTAATTCAGTAACTATATTCCCATTATTACTAGTAAAAATCAAATCATCAACCTAAATAGCAACAGTAAGAATGAAGTTACATCGTTTCTTCCAGTTCAAAGAAGTTACCTTGTTTCTTCGCTAAAGAGTTGGCTCACTCTTTGAAAATCTATGAATATGATGCACAAAGTAGTTTTCAATTTGATTATACCATCGCATGGTGCTTGCTTCAACCCATACAATGCCGTTTTGAGCTTGTATTCTGTCTTTTAACAGAACCATCATGTTTGATTTCTTTTTCAAGTTCACCATTCAAAAATTGATTTATATCTAGTTGGTACAATAACCAACCTTTTTGTTCAACCAATGCAATAAGAGTTCAAATTGTGTCCTTCCAAAGACATGGTGCAAAAGTTTCATGATAATCAACTCCTTCCTGTCTGTTGTGAATGAATACCCCTTTTGCAGCTAACCTTGCCTTGTACTTCAATAGGAAACCGTCCATATACTACTTGATTTTGTAAGTCCACTTTACTCCAATGGCTTCTCGATTTTCTAGTTTGCTTACCAACCCCCAATTCTGATTTTTTCGATTACTTGAAATTCTTCCACCATTTTCTTTTCCGAACATTGTCTTTAATTGCTTCTTCAAAAAGCTTGCTGGTTCAACCACTACCTTGGCTTGAGTTGCGAGAACTTGAACCATCGCTTGAAGAATATGGTTTGATCACATCTTAGAGCTTCTGCACCATTAATTTCCTCAAATTCTTCAAACACTACAACTTGTCATTGAACCTTGTGTTGCTCCCAATTCCAACTTGCTTCTTCGTCGAATAACACATCTCTACTTATAATAGGCTATAAAAATGCATTTCTAACTTGTTTCAACAAGCATATGCCGGTTCTCTTTGGATTTTGAGCATACCAAATGCAACCTAAAATCTTCAAGTGCTTCGCCGAAGAGGGAGTTCTGTTTTGCACCGCTATTCGACACCTTATATCAAGTACACCGTTATATGCACTACTTCAGACCAAAACTATTTGGCATTCCCTTCCATTTTAGCAATTATCATTGTTTTTTCCATTCCAACAACAATTTGATTCTTCCTTCCGATTCACCATTTTGTTGTGGCGTGTACCGATGGGTACCTGCCTTTCTATTCCTTAATCTTCACAAAACTTATTAAACTCTCTTGAGGTATATTCTTCACCTCTGTCACTCCTCAACACCTTTATATGGCGGCCACTTTGTTTTCCAACATAATTTAAAACTTTTTCGGAACTCCTTATATCTCATATTTTTGTTTTATGAAATAAGCCCAAGCCATTCTTGTATTATCATCAATGAACAAATAAAGTACCTACTTCCGCCAAGAGATGTTGTCCTCATTGGTCTACAAACATCTTTATGAACCAGCTCCAATGTTCATTTTGCTCTCCATGCACCACTTCACAGGTTGCTTTCCAATGGCACACCCTTCGCTAACACCACCTTCATCTTCAATTCTTGGCAGCCATACACCATATTCTTTTCTTTTAGTAGCTTCATCCGTTGAATATACAAGTATCCTAGTGAGCATCCAAGGGTGTGGCCTATTGGTCAATGAAATGGGTTGACAACCATGAGGTTTGTGGTTCAAACCCTGTAGTAACTAGGTGATTTCATATGTCTTAGCCTTGGTGGGCAGAGTTACCGGGTACCTGGTGATATAATGGAAACTCTCTGGCTTCCCCCACATTCATTTTTTGAGAGGCCTTTAGAATACTCTAGATTCTTAATAACACACTAACATAATAACTACTTTCGAGACAACCAAAATCACTTTTAATTACGACAAAGACTACAATAATTTTACCAGTCTTTGTGATCCTATGTCTTGGTGTTTGAGCAGAGATACTGCTGTTGAAGAAGTTAAAACTGGTTTCTTGTCCTAAAAGGTTGGTGTCACCAAGCTTGCTTGAATACAGTCAACTAGTCAGTTAATGCTGTGAAGTTCTGTGGTATAGGGTTTCACTGCGTTTACGATATATTGGAGTCACTGGTTATAAGCTTTGCTGGACATTTTGCAGTTATAGAACTTGCAATGAAATTCATATGCTTTTAAGTTTACCTGAATAAATCTTTTTCAGGTTAAGAGAATTGCTTGCCACATGCAGCACTATTGTCGCCAGGGAGAACTAGTGAAATTATCAATTTTAAGCATACCACTAGTCCCTATATTTTCAGCAACCTAACTTTGACTGATACAGCTTTTCACTCTCGTCTTAACTTTTTTTTTTTTTTTTTTAATTTGGTAACTTCACTCTCATCTTAACCTTGTGCAAGTCAAGTATGAATGTTTAATTTGTAAGTAGAGGTTTCAAATGGGCGGGTTGGGCTTATTTTGAGCGGGTCAAGATTGACTGAGTTAATGAATGGGTAGGTTATTGACCCGCCCAAAAGCTACTTGGGCTGAAAAATGGGATAAATGCAGGTCATAGCCCCTCCTCCCCCCCAATTACTAAGTTTTAATTGTTTTATTTGTTCTATTCTAATTTTTTATTACCTAATAAATTGTTTTTCTTTATTATGACTAAATATAACATATCAAATTAAAAAAAATGTCTTTTACACATTTTTTGACAAGATTGCTCATGAGTCAAATTGAGTTACATAACAACCCAATTTTTAATGGACTGACATAGGTTTAGCTTAAATAGGTTGAGCTAATAAATGAGTGGGTCAATAACCCGCCCAAACTTGAACGGATTGGGTGGGTTGGGTTTGATTTTGCCAACCGTATTTGTAATGGTGGAAGTTTATTTTTCATGTAAGTTCTGTCATTCTTCTAAAGTATATTGTGTGATAGTTTGTATGGTAACAGGAAATTTCCTGATGTAATTTCAATGGTTGTTGCATAAATTTATTGTTGCAGATCTTTCAATTTTTCTGTTCCAAAGCAAGAGACATTATCAAGGCACTCTTTTTTTGGCCCCAATGGTCTTCGTGGTCAATGGTCAGGACCTAGTTCTGAGATAAAGGTAGTTTTGTTCCGTTAAAAAGTAGTTTAAGATCTTATGATAGAATTCAGCCTAAACTAAATGACCTATTTTTTTTTCTTACAGGTTAATTACCCAGTACATGATGATCTAGCTCCAAATGAGATTTTGAGGTTAGGACCCTGCCAAGTTTAGTTATTGCTATTGCAGCCTACTAAGAGCTATGAAGTCTTATACAACAGATAATTGAATTAGTAATCGTAGTAGCCCAAAACTTTGTAATACTGTGTTTCTCTATTTTCTTATTTCTTTAAATTACTTTGGTACAACATTTTGAATGTTCTGTCACTATTCTTATAGCCTTAATCCAGTTGAAGATAGACCTTTGGTGTCTAAAGACACTAGCTTGATAGTGGATAAGTCTTCTATGGAATCAGTTCTTTCTTTGGATGATGGGCGATGGTTACATCCTAGTGAGGATTCCAATTTTCAATTTCTTGACGATGTGCGGAGTGATAATATTCCTTTGAGTAACTTAAGGCAACCTTCGCCTCCTCCAGTTTTGGCACAATTACAACAAGAGTTTCGTCCTATATCTCCATCCAAAGTTGCAGATCCAAGACCTGGGCCCGCTAAGTGCATTCAGGATGAACCGTCCAGTTCAAATTCTTTTCAACATTTGCATGTTGTGAGTTCTTATTTTATTTTACATCATTTTGGCTTCTGTATCTCCTTGATCCATAGAAGTCTTACTGTCATATTTGTAGGAAATTTGTGTTAAAGCCTTTGCAGTTGTAGTTTTAAATCAGCTTTACCTGATATAAAATTGTGCTTGTATGACCTTTTCTTCTTTATTCTTATGCTGTAGCCAGTGAGACTGATGGAAGATTTCTTGAGGTTAGCTCGAGAAAATACAAAAAAGAATTTAGAAACTTGTGGAGTTCTTGCTGGTTCACTGGTATGAAGTAAACACAGTAAATCTAATTGCTAATTGCTAAATATGAAGTTTATGAACTCTATTTATGTGATAATTCATGTCTTGTATTCCTCAACTTGCAGAAAAACCGTGTTTTTCACATCACTACTCTTATAGTCCCAAAGCAGGAGTCAACTTCAGATTCAGTAAGAAAAATTTATGTTTCATCTGTACGCTACATTAGATTTATGCTTCAGCTTGACCTCTAGTTTTCAGAAAGCAAAATTAGATGAATTAGGATAGAGGAAGTCCAAATCCTGTATGTAATCGTCTCTAGATTTTGAAGTGAAACTGCTGAACCAAGTTCGTAAATTGCTTTTTAGGAGGATCTTTCAAGTTTCCATTGTTGAATTTAAATAACCTGAAGTGGGATGGAATTGCTGTAAATAGCGCTCATTATGTTTTCAATTCCCTGTTTTCAGAATAAAAGTTAACATACGAAACAATAAGTTAGTTGGTAGTTTCTAAATTTCAGATATGGTTTCCTAATACTCTATTTTTACACTGTCCTGATTTTAAAATGAGGGTGCGAGCATGATAATACTACATGAAAGGATATATCATACTAGTTCAAGAATAAAATATTTTGATATGCTTCAATGATAAAGAGTGGTTTTTACATGTTTCTAAACACAACTTTTGATTCTCAGTGCCAGACACTAAATGAAGAGGAAATTTTTGAGATTCAAGACAAACGCTCTCTCTTTCCTCTTGGTTGGATCCATGTAAGTATTGCAAGAAGATATGTTGACTTATGATTCTATGCTTGGTCAACATAAGTGTCTTCTACCGAATATGAAGATTTGAATAGTGAATTGACTTTGTTGTCTCTATGGAATAAGATAAATAGATAAGAAAATTCAGCTGGTATAGATGTGTTCTGCTTCCATGGAATTGTTTGAATTGTGTAGTTTACACCTTTATAAGATTAATAATAGAGTATGTACTCTCTTGAATCTTGTAAAAGTTCCTGCAGTACTGCTCGACAGCTATCTGTTAGTATCATTATTTTTCTTTCAATATCGATTGGAGTCATGGGAGCTAATTAAACACTTGGGTATCTTGATTGTAATACGTTTTCTATCTCAAGTTACTTCATTGGCATTTATAGTAGGGGACTCTGTTATGGTTTATTCTGACGTAGTTGATGGTTCTGTTTCACTCATTAAGGTCACAATATGCTTTGGCAACACTAGTGGCTTTGTTTATTTTTAAAGATTGTAGGGGATGACTTAAAAATTGTAGGGTATGACTTGAGTTGAATCTTTGATTGTTCTGACTGTCATTAAATTCTTTGTTGTCATAACTGGCCTAAAATCGACTATATTGGAAACAAAGATGAAATGCAGGACAAGTCTCTTGCGTGGTGTAAATGAACTAGATTTAGTTTCTCACATCTCGACAGGTTTTATCACCCATGAGTATGACTTGTTGGCTTCTTGTTTGTGATAAATTGCAGACACATCCATCACAAACATGTTTTATGTCATCAGTTGATCTGCACACTCATTATTCTTATCAGGTAATAAGCAATGCTTTGTGTTACTTTACCTTAGATATGACAGAAAAGCTTCAAATATCCAATTCTTTAGAATATAAAGTGTATATTTCTTTATATTTCTCAGAAGTTGAAACCTCTCCATCTTAAGTATAAATGTGAAATGGTAGAATGTAACTTTACAATCTAACTATAGGCGGTTTGGGGTAGTTCTGTATATTGAATATCTTTTACTTGTGGCAAAAGGATTTGCTATAGATTTCAAATCTTTGAAGAGTATCATCTGAAAAATGCGCATTATATTACCTAATCAATGATTTTCATCCCATGGAGGAGAATGGATTTGTAACTGTTCAAGTTTTTATCTGAGGGTGCATTTTTTTGTTTCTCTTGACACACTTGCTTTTGGCTCATTTGTAGATTATGTTACCAGAAGCAATTGCAATTGTGATGGCTCCTACAGACACAGCCAGGTATATCAATTCTCTGGCATTGCTCAATTAGTTTGTACACAAAAAAGGATTCTAAGTGCAGTTCTGATCCCCAGCTCCATAATTAACACTCTTGTGAATTGTAATTTAACTATGCAAGTCTTGGGTGGACTAAGCTCTCTTTTAAAGAAGTAAATTATTGAATGATTTTAATTGAATCACAATTCTGGTGTCTTACTGTGGCAGTGATTGGACTTGGCCATGCCTTTGGGCTGTTCAGTCTCATGCGATGCCAGTGAAAAATGCACTTAATAAAGTAGTTTTTTAAACTCTGGAGTCCTAAAACCTATATAGTACAGAGATCCAGTACATCATCATCTGAGATCTGAAAAAAGTCAAATAATGGAGGCGACTCCAAAATACTGATTGTAGTTTCTTTATGTGACAGCCCTCATGGCATATTCCACTTGTCTGATCCAGCTGGTGTGTCTGTTATTCGGAACTGTCAACAACGTGGTTTTCATCCTCACGAGGAGCCTGAGGATGGAAGTCCAATATATGAACACTGCTCTCATGTCTATATGAATGCAAACATGAAGTTTGATATTGTAGACCTTCGGTAACCTGACAATTTATAAAAACCTTGGAAAACAGCGCATTTAGGAGTTGCAATGATGGTTGTATAGTATTTTGTCTTGAACTTTTAAGGTATACGGCACTTTTTTGTACATTCATTCTCAGGGATCTGAGAATACAGTTTATTTGAAGTGAGCGATTGTGTATTTCCCTTGTTTTCTTTTCTAGTCCAATAATTTATGTTGTACATGAAATGAAGACTTTTGGTTTCGTCATTCACATTCTTTCCCTAAAACCATATTCGATTGACTTTATTCATGATATATGTTGCAGTTATAATCTGCGGTGTTCATATATTTTGGGAAAACGCAACTTTTAGAGTTTGAAGCTCTTCAATATTATAGATAACTTTAAGGTGAAATAATGTACTTTTTTTTTCTGCTTCCCCATTCAGATGCATATGATTGAAATAATAGTCAATATAATGTGTTTCAGTTACGTATGACTGAATGCATGCATATGTAAGAAAATTAAAAGGATCATAAAAGGGTTTGTTAAATTTGTTGTTAGGCTCTGATATTTAGTTATGGTATTATTCTCTAGAAATGAAATTATTCCAAGAGGAATATGGAGTAGGAAATATACATAATTAGCTTTATTTCTTGTTAGATATGTGAATTATAACTTTTGTAATCAGATTATGAGCGTCTAAAAGCCGTCTTCTTTGGTCATGGCCATAGTGTAAAACTGGTGTATTAAAAATAATTAATGCAAGCATATCTAATACATGTATTGCTAATGCAAGCATTATTAATACACTTTGTTTAACATTATTTTTATACACTACCAAACGACTCCTATATGTCGTATTCTAACATAGAGTTGTTATTGTGATTTTCTACTATATATTTTATTATTCTAGTATCCAGTTGATACGCGACCAATAGGGTAAATGAATGATCTCTAATGGAATTCGAGGGAGGAAAGTTAGAGATAAAACGTGGAATAGGGGGAGTAGGATGCATTCTATGGAATAGATCTGTGGCTAGGATAGAAATATACCTAATTTACCTTATTTGGTTCCCATACAGAAGATATAAATTTATTCAGATGAGTTATGATTATTATCACTTAACATTGTATGTATGAAACTAATTTTGATAGACAATAAGATGTTCAATAACGACAACAACAATTACGCCTTATAGCTAACAAAGGAACCATGATAGATCAACAATAAAAATTACCCCCTAGGTAAGCTCAGCTAGAGCCACTATCATAGCTCGACATTTTTCTAAAGGTGCACTTACTTGACCTAACCAATTTGAATTTTTTACGATAAATAATTGTCATTTTAATAAATTGATCACTCAAAAAGATAGACCATGTACTTTTAAAATAAAAAAAGACGGTAAACAATAGTAAAATCGAATAAACCATTTACATTTACACATAAAATTTGCAAGTTGTAGTTTTAATATGTATGCAATTTAATAAATTGTTCAACAAATAATACATTCAATAAGACCACAAATGTCATGTGGTGATATATTTGCCTTTTCAACTAGTAAATGTTAAACAACTCACATTTCAAATATTGTATTGAATTTATTTAGCAACAAACGAACTCTCTCTAAAATATAAAATTTGTAAGATAATTTATTTAAATAAATTTACTATTACAAATATAAAACATAAAATCAAGAAAAATAAACAAAATTATTAGATTTAAGGGGTATTCCCATGGTATTAAATTCTATGTATTACTAATAACGCCAAATGGAATGTATTAGTTATACATCCTATAATATAGGGTGTGGATTAGTTATACATACACTCAAAATTCCTACTAAATATAATATTAAATAATATCATACATAATACATATACTATTTCTCCTAATACTCCCTACCATACGACTTTGAGGATAACTCCTCCTGTACTCCCTTTATATAACATCTAAAAGTTGTAAACACCTTAGCATTTTAAGTCAACATGCTCACAATTCTGAACGTGCGGGGTGTTTCAATTAGCTTAAATTAACTTGATCCCAAAGTCCACATTGCACTTTCAAGTTTAAAACCTTAAAAATAAAGGGAAGGATGAAGGTGAAACAATGAAAATTGGGGTGGATATAAAAGAAAGGAAGTTGATTGTGCCCATGAATAGAATTTTAAGTGTTTTGATAATAAGGTGAGCAGAAAAATAGAGAGAATAAAAAGTTTGAGAAACTTGAATTTATTTTTAGACAATTGCTCCTTGTAAATATCTGAAGTAAATGTCTTAAAGTGCATAGGGGAGAGTAGTCACTATTTTAATAAAATATTTTCTATTGATCACTTAACCGAAATTACAATCCGTAAAGTCCTTTTAATCCTATGTTTCTAATTTTAAAAAAAATAGAATATGACACTAATTATGGAAAAACTTGTGGTATATCTTGTATGCATGAGAATTCATTTGGAAGAGTGAACGCTATTATTTTATTTATATTTTCTGAAATTAAGTTGTCATATATTGTGAATATGTGACGGGATATTTCTCTTGAAAAGTGAGATCACATAAATAGTGTAAATTCGACGATCTATTCGATTTTTCTACTTGATAATATATGATTGTATTTACCCTATCAATTATGCGGGTGAGTTGGTTCGAAAGGATGCATTTGCCATCTTAATAGAATTGCCAATTGTTAAATACACTTTTATTGAGAGTTTTCTTGATGTTTACTTTTACTCATTTTTATGTTTAAAACTTATGCATGTGCTTTGTGAATTGTAGGTAAAAAATCAAGAATTTCTATTTACATGTTGTACACGTAAATCTTCAATTAGTTATTTATATGATGGATCAAAATTTTAAAACAATTAATCCAGATAAAATGCACCAACATTTACATGTTAAAAATTAATGTTTTAATCATACTAACATAATACTTAAACATTAAAATGACTGGATATTGTCTGAAATTGCAAATATGATTAATTTAGTGAAGTTAGGTAAAATTTGTATTTCTAACATCATAATATGCTATGTGATCGTATTTTTATCTAATATTGTATTGTAAACAAGTGTTTGATGTATATTCCTTTGTGTCTCTTTGGCTGCTTCGTTATAGACCAAATCATTTGTAGAGTATATTTTTTTCTTAGACGTCCTTCAAAGTTCATCTTGAGTAATTGATGCTCCTTTGTCTAATAATTTTTAAAAATTATGAGATTGTTTAATTTGAATATATTAATAAATATAAAAAAACATTAACTTGTAACTGAGCCTTCACTAATGACTTTATGCTGGTAGTTACTTAAAAATGAAGATGGTCAATATATTTGATAATATTAGTTCTTTTAAGTTATTTTTGTTGATATACAAATAACATTCTCAAGTTGGCATATATAGTGTTTTTTAATTCAAAAATGAAAGTGTAATTTGCACTTGAATACTAATTAATGAGAGCGAGAATATGAGTCTTGGTTAATAGGAAGGAGTGCATCTATATATGAGTAAGTAGGAGAGTTGTCTCTCGACATGTGTACTGTTGTCATGGTTATTCCATATTGTCTATACAAGTACATATGGACATTCTTAATTAGTTTAGTTAGTGTTATAAATTATAGAATATATATATATATATATATATATATATACCTTTTTTGTTGTATAAGCATGTCGTGAAACTTTTCTCACCTAATACTTCTTATAAACTGTATTGTATGTGTATATTCCTTTCATTTGTTTGTGTTGACATGAAAATCCCCATTGAGATTGCAACATATAGTTGACCATGTGAGCATATATGTTGTGGCATATACAATCCAACATTCATGATCATTTGTCTCAATGCTTTATTTATCATCATTGCAAAGCATAGTTGAACTGAAAAATTATTTTCAAAAAAATTAATTTTAAAGGATATCCTGCATTTTCAGATGGTAAAAGTTGTATTCTTGAAATGAACAGATGCTTGCCAACAGATTGTCCCATTGCATATTCCCTTTGAAGGATTCAAATTCCTAAGTAGCACACTTGGTTCCTTTTCTTTCAGAATTATCTTATTAAGGGAAGACAAATATATGGAAGTTTCCGGTCAAGTTTTTTTACACATTACTATATACTAGAGGTGTCAAATGGGAGGATTGAATTGAAGTTAGAGATACTAAAATGAGTTGAAATAGAAATCAGGTTGGAAACTGACCTGTCCAAGTTTATTTTGGGCTCAAATGAGCTAAAAAACGGGTTGGATCATGACCCGCCCAATTCGATCCGCTTAATCTCAATATTTTTTTACATATTATTATTTAATTTTATAACCACAATTTAAATTTCAACTCAAAAAAATAAAAAAGAAGAAGCTACAAATGGATAGATAAGTCCTAGAAGATATAAAATAAATAGTAATTCATCATATCATTCATATATTACTAAAAATAGGAACAAAAAAAAAGTTGAAATACCAAAATATCCCTATAAAGTTGAGTTACTACAATAAAGCCATAATTTTTTTTATCCTTTATATGAATACTAAAAATTAAATTATTCATTTATTTTGATATACAAAAATGTTACATGATAAATAGCTAATAATCACAATAATAATAAATCTCTTCTACTTCTTTTCGTTTTCATATTAGCCTCATTTTATCTCTATACTAAACAAAAAATAACTACTCATTTTGTCTCTAATTACTTATTCAATTGCTATTCTTAATATTCATAACTCTCATGTTTTTCATATTCATAACGTCCTATTATTTAATTTAAAACTTTAAGATGTCGGGTATGCCTCAGTTTTTATCGATATAGTTCTTCTTGTTCATTTAATCAGACCCTTACCCAAAAGCATTATTTTCATTCTGTAGTTAGAATAGTGAAACACGTATCACTATTATATTATTTGATTCATATTTTAGTTTGACTTGATGAAGAAGACTCTTACATTTTGATTGGTTGTGAGAGAAGGTGTAGTCAAAAACTCAAAAAATTATGTACAAACTCTATATATTTCTTTTTTCCATCTATATTTTTATGATTAAAGTCTTAAGAAGGATATGTATGTTGTAATTTTTTTTATATCTTCTCTCTATTTGACTTATTTAATTTAATTTTCTATTAACTTTTGATTGTTGTAAGTTTTTTTTTTTATGCTCAAATTAGTCATTTGTAACTTCATTGTTTACTGACTACTAACCAAAGTTCAAAACCATATATATTTTAATAGAATTTTAATTGTTCTAGCATATCTATAAAAACTTTCCTGGGACACGTGCAATGCACGTCCATAAACTAGTACTTTTTATATAAGAACATACATTACATCAATACAAATAAAGAGTTTTAAAACGAGTTAAAATCGGAGATTAAATTGGACTCAATTGAAGATTCTTTTAAAATGAGTTAAGGGTTGAATGAATTGGGATTGAACCCAATCTAAATTATCTTGAGCCCAACCATAAAATTCTGGACGGGTCACATATATTTGGGTTCATTTTAACACACCTACTATATACACCTATAATTATAAGTAAATATTAAGTACATGAATAAGTAATGTAATTGGCCTAATTAAAGTAATATGTTAAGATGATCGGTCTGTAGAAAAGAAAAATTGCGAGCTAATCACATGCCATATTAGGCAATCCATTTACCAAGAGAAGTGAATCCTTCTCATGATCTCTAATGCCTTTCCCGTCAATGGTAAAACCTAGACTTGGAGAGAGAATGAACATACATATTAGGAATAACCTTATCGACAAAATTTTGTTGATTTTATTTGTTTTGGGGGTTTTCGAATTACTTTACAAATATTATTACAAGGGAGGGGAGTTCTTGTTATAGTTTAATAGCCAAGAGGGAATGTAGTTGAAGTGTTAAATAACTCTTAGGCATCTCTGTTGTGGTAAAAACCTGGAACTTGGGCAGGAAAGAGTTTAGGGTTTTTTTTCCGTTCCTGTATGGATAAATAAAAGTTTTATTTGGACCAGCACACTTTTGTCAATAAGCCCAATATTATGTGACATATATAAGGCTTTTTTAGGTCTTCTTTTTGATACACAAAAGAGAAAAATCAAAAGAGAGCCATTTTAGAGATTGAGAGAAAGAGAGAAAAATTTCGTTTTACTTCAAGAAATTTTCTACTCATGCAGTCTGCTTTGAATAAAGTTTTACGCTTCTTTAACCATTGGATAATGCTCAAATTTAAACTGAAAGTTTTTCAGCAACTGGTTCTTGAATTTCAACGGTGGAGATCGGATTTGGTTGTCTGTAGTCGCTGAGTTTTGAGCGTGAACATTAGCTCATTTTTTTGGTGAATTCTCTCCTTTCTTTCTCTAATTTTGGTGCAATATTTTTTCGTTGTTGCTCGTTGTTTGACACTTGTTTTGTGGACAATTTTGGAGAACGATATTGTAACTCTTGGTGATTATAGTGAAGCTTTTGGTCCCGTGATTTTTTACTCTTCACATCAAAGAGTTTTTCACGTAAATCTATGTCTTGTGTGATTGGTTTATTCTTGTCTTGTTATTTTTGTTTGGTTGATACATTTGTTGTCCATTCATCGTAGTGCTTGATTTAGTTTATTTTCTCTTGGTTCAAATTAAAAGGGAAAGTTTAGACTTGTGTATTATTATACTACTATCATGTTAGACATACTTTATTAGTGTCTTGGCTTTCCCAACAAAGTGGTATCAGAGCATTGGTTGTAGTTTCTTATCGATTTGAATGATGGAGAAAACTATGAGCAAGATGATGTATTTGAATGATAGTAACTATCATACTTGGAAAGACGAGATGAAAGATCTTATATTTGTCAAGAATATGCATTTACATGTGTTATTTCTAATAAACTCCTGTCCATGGAAAATGAGGAATGAAAATTTTAGCACATGCATATTTTTAGCTATACCAGACAATGGATTGAAAATAATGTTAGAAATCATATTGTGAATGAGACACATGACATAAGTTTGTGAGACAAGCTCGAGACACTTTATGCTTCGAAGACTGGCAACAATAAGTTGCTTCTATTAAAATAATTGTTGAACATTAGGTATAAAAATGACACTCCTATTTATGATCATATTAATGATTTTCTGGATGTTCTTGACCACCTGTTCGGAATGAGTGTAAAGTTCGATAAAGATATTCAGAGACTTTGACTTCTTAATACTCTGCCAGACTCTTGGGAAACTCTTCGAGTTTCTTTGACTAATTCTGCTCCTAGTGGATTGAGGTTTATTAGAAGTAAACACAAGTAAATGCATCTTCTTGACAAATAGAAGATCTTTCATCTTGCCTTTCTAAGTATGATAATTACTATCATTCAAACAAATCATCTTGCTCATATTTTCCTCCATCATTCAAATCGATAATCAACATAACCAAACTCTGTTATCACTTTGTTGGGAAAGGCAAGACACTAACATAGAATGTCTGACAAGATAGCAACGTAATAATACCCAAGTCTAAACTTTTCCTTTCAATTTGAACCAAGAGAATACAAACTAAATCAAGCACTACGAATTAAAATGGACAACAAGTATATCAACCAAACAAAAACAACAAGATAAGAATGAACCAATCACACAAAACACAAAGATTTACATGGAAAACCCTTCGATGTGAAGAGTAAAAACCAACACTAATATCACCGAAGTCTTTTCCTCTTTCATATTCAACACCATCAATACATCTATCAACATTTGGAGTAAATTCTCCTCCCCCTTCATCACCAACACCACTAAAAACTCTCTCAACAATTGGAGAAGATGCTCCTCCACCTCCTACATCAAGATTATGCTCATCAATTATGATGTGTCTTTTTATAGCCACAACACCATTCAAATCCATCTCAAGCTTTTCAATCTTATCATCCTTGGTTAATTTCTTAGGCACAAACTTAGTGAAAATTTCCATTTCCATTTAACTAGATGTAGGAATTATCCATGGATGCACAATCTACATGTAAAAATAATAATAATAAAAATGTGATAAAGCAACTACTGCATTTATAGATTATTATATACAAGTTATTTTAATTGTTCCAGCAATTATTGTAATAACTTCAACAATTGACATCAACTAATTAAACAAATAAAACACTTATTGAAAAGGCTACAGCAAAAACAGAAAAGCAACAACAATTTCACTTTAACTAAAAATGTTTAAAGAATAATGCTTACCGAGTCCTGAGGGGGATCAAACAACTCATTAATGTTAACTGATTCGTTATTAGTCGCCAAAAGCCATCGAAAAATTCTCAGTGAAGACACTTGTTTCGAAAACACCTTATATTTCTTTTGGAGGAAAGGAACAACCTCAAATGCCCAACACTACATAAAATAATCACAAAAAGAGATCAAAATATTGAAAGCACCCAAAAATAATGAAATAAATATATATATGAACTAAAATAAAATAAAATAAAATTTACCATAACGGCCCATGGAAAGCGATAAAGATTGGTAGTCTTCCCATCAATAGTCTTCACCGCTTTCAATAGATGGTTAATTGTAATATCATAGCTAATATGATCCCATGGATAAGCAGAAAATGCTTTTCTATCAGCCGAGAGCAAAATTCACTTTTTTGGATATTTGTATTCACATCTTTTCCACAAAGAAAGCTATGAACAAACTAAAGAAAAAACGATGATTTTTTTACATCTTTACTAAGATTTTTGGTTTGGAGATGTTCAATCAACTCATTTCTCTTGCAACTCCTTCCCACAACCTCAAGAATTTCTTTTCGTCTCATTTTTGTCTTAGTTGACATATTTTCACCATCATACACTTCTTCATTATGGTAATTTAATCCGCTGATGATAGCAAACTCCTTCATTTCAAAACAAATCGGCATGCCACTATAATTTATCCAAATTTCTTCTTTTTGACGGCTATAAATTTGACGTCGAAAAAGTTGGTAGACTAAACTCATTTGAAATCTTATACGAGTATCTTCAAGTTGTAAGTAATTTTCAAAAATAGAAGATCGAAAGAACTTCACCAATTTTTTGTTTTTCTAAAATCGTTCAAAATTTAGAAAATTTACGTAACTCCGACTTAACAGTTAAAGAACCTCTTAAGTTTAGATACCTATCAATCATTGACTTCAAATTGTAATTTGCATACCTAATCGACTTCATAATGAAGTTATTGGGTGAAGGACTGAGCGGAGAAGACACAACAATAAGAGATGTCTCCTTTTCTGGAATGGCTATATCATCTTGTCCCTCCTCAACTGCTCTATCATCTCTTTTTACATTTGTAGAAGAAACATCTATTTCATGTTCTCCTTCTTCTTCTTCTTCTATAAATTTTTTCATTTTTGGTTTCTAGTTCTTCTTCTTCTCTTTGTCTTTGTGTTCTGATTCGCCTTTCATACTTTTTAGTAGGAGTTGTTCGTTTTTTCCTTGGAGTCATGGATGCACAATCTACATATAAAAACAATAAAATCAAAATGTAATAATAAAAAAAGACAATTCATTATCATTTAGATAATTTTGAAAGTTAGTTTCAAAACCACATAAAGAAATAGGGTAACAATTATAAATGTAGCAACTGCTGCTTTTCACTCGCAAAATTCTTAAACGTTTACAGGTTCATAGCTTTCAATTGCTATTTAGAGTTCCATTAAAAAATCCACACTTGACCTACCTGAACTTAATTTAAGTGCAACAACAACTAAATCGTAATCCCACTAGTTGGTCACTTTCTCTCATTGTCTATTTGCTTCTAATGTTCTTTTAATGCTAAATTCACATTGATTCCTGGAGATTGTAGGCTTCTTGCTATGTAATCTGTGAGTCGTGATTCTCTTATCCATGCTCATCTTCCATGTCTCTGGATTCTATGAGCTATCCAAACTCTAACGAATCCCAGAACACCATTATCGTTCAAAATATATCAAACATTAACCCCACACCAACACTATTGTCCTTTAGCTCTCTAATTTATCTAAACTAAGTAAATGAAGGGCTTACTTCTCATTCATAGGCATAAAATAAAAATCATGAAAATTCAGCATCACAAACATTTTCAGATAGAGAACTCTCAATAAACTCCAAAAATCTTTTCAGCAATGCAGGTGATAATTTGGACAAAAATAACACAAAAAATTATAAACAAAGATAACCCAATGGATTTTCAACATTTACACTCTCAAAACCCTAACAATGAAAGAAAAGAAAAGAGTGTTACCTTGAGGGTAGATGACGGCGATGACGAAGAAGACGACAGATGAAGACGAACCCTAACAACTGATACTTATTCGCAACAATTGAAAGAAAAAGAAACACAATTAGAAATTGGGTTTATTTTGAATATTTTTAAAAGTTTAGAAGTTTTAAATATTACATTTTTGATCCCAATTATCTTAATCACTAATTAAAAAAGAGTTAGACTTTGTCAGTCCTTTTTTGTCACCAATTTTAATTTCAACACTTTTTTGTCACCTTCTCCTCAACTAACTCAAAACTCTTACATTTTGATTGGTTATGAGAGAAGGTGTAGTCAAAAATTCAAAAACTTATGTACAAACTCTATATATTACTTTTTTCCATCTACATTTTTATGATTAAAGTCTTAAGAAAGATTTGTATGTTGTTATTGTTTTATTTTTGTATCTTCTCTCTATTGGACTTATTTAATTTAATTTTTTATTAACTTTTGATTGTTGTAAGTTTTTTTTTTTTATGCTCAAATTAGTCATTTGTAACTTCATTGTTTACTGACTACTAACCAAAGTTCAAACTATATGTATTTTAATAAAATTTTAATTGTTCTAACATATCTATAAAAACTTTCCTGGGACACACGTGCAATGCACGTCCAAAAACTAGTACTTTTTATATAAGAACATACATTACATCAATACAAATAAAGAGTTTTAAAACGAGTTAAAATCGGAGATTAATTAAATTGGACTCAATTGAAGATTCTTTTAAAATGAGTTAAGGGTTGAATGAATTGAGATTGAATCCAATCTAAATTATCTTGAGCCCAACCATAAAATTCTGGACGGGTCACATATATTTGGGTTCATTTTAACACACCTACTATATACACCTATAATTATAAGTAAATATTAAGTACATGAATAAGTAACATAATTGGCCTAATTAATGTAATATGTTAAGATGATCGGTCTGTAGAAAAGAAAAGTTGCGAGCTAATCACATGCCATATTAGACAATACATTTACCAAGAGGAGTGAATCCTTCTCATGATGTCTAATGCCTTTCCCATCAATGGTAAAACCTAGACTTGGGGAGAGAATGAACATACATATTAGGAATAACCTATCGACAAAATTTTGTTGATTTTATTTGTTTTGGGGGTTTCCGAATTACTTTACAAATATTATTACAAGGGAGGGGAATTCTTGTTATCGTTTAATAGCCAAGAGGGAATGTAGTTGAAGTGTTAAATAACTCTTAGGCATTTGTGTTGTGGTTAAAACCTAGAACTCTGGCAGGAAAGAGTTTAGGGTTTTTTTTCCGTTCCTGTATGGATAAATAAAAGTTTTATTTGGACCAGCACACTTTTGTCAATAAGTCCAATATTATGTGACATATATAAGGCTTTTTTAGGTCTTATTTTTTATACACAAGAGAGAAAAATCAAAAGAGAGCCGTTTTAGAGATTGAGAGAAAGAGAGAAAAATTTCGTTTTACTTCAGGAAATTTTCTACTCAGGCAGTCCGGTTTAAATAATGTTTTACACTTTAACCATTGGATCGTGCTCAAATTTAAACTAAAAATTTTTCAGCAACTGGTTGAATTTTAACGGTGGAGATCGGATTTGCTTGTCTGTAGCCGCTGAGTTTTGAGCGTGAACATTAGTTCATTTTTTTGGTGAATTCTCTCCTTTCTTTCTCTAATTTTGGTGCAATCTTTTTTCGTTGTTGCTCGTTGTTTGACACTTGCTTTGTGGATAATTTTGGATAATAATATTGTAACTTTTGGTGATTATAGTGAAGCTTTTGGTCCTGTGATTTTTTTCTCTTCACATCAAAGAGTTTTCTACGTAAATTTGTGTGTCTTGTGTGATTGGTTTATTCTTTTCTTGTTATTTTTGTTTGGTTGATACATTTGCTGTCCATTCATCGTAGTGCTTGATTTAGTTTATTTTCTCTTGGTTCAAATTGAAAGGAAAAGTTTAGACTTGTGTATTATTCTACTACTATCATGTCGGATATACTTTATTAGTGCCCTTGCCTTTTCCAACAAAGTGGTATCAGAGCATTGTTTGTAGTTGATTATCAATTTGAATGATGGAGGAAATTATGAGCAAGATGTTGTATTTGAATTATAGTAACTATCATACTTGGAAAGACGAGATGAAAGATCTTATATTTGTTAAGAATATGCATTTACATGTGTTATTTCTAATAAACCTCAGTCCATGAAAAATGAGGAATGAAAATTTTAGCACTTGCATATTTTTAGCTATACCAGACAATGAGTTGAAAATAATGTTAGAAATCATATTGTGAATGAGACACATGCCAGAAGTTTGTGGGACAAGCATGAGACATTTTATGCTTCGAAGACTGGCAACAATAAGTTGTTTATATTGAAATAATTGATGAACATTAGGTATAAAAATGACACTCCTATTTATGATCATATTAATGATTTTCTGGATGTTCTTGACCACCTGTTCGGAATGAGTGTAAAGTTCGATAAAGAAATTCAGAGACTTTGACTTCTTAATACTCTGCCAGACTCTTAGGAAACTCTTCGAGTTTCTTTGACTAATTCTGCTCCAAGTGGATTGAGGTTTATAAGAAGTAAACACAAGTAAATGCATCTTCTTGACAAATAGAAGATCTTTCATCTTGCCTTTCTAAGTATGATAATTACTATCATTCAAACAAATCATCTTGCTCATATTTTCCTCCATCATTCAAATCTATAATCAACATAACCAAACTCTGTTATCACTTTGTTGGGAAAGGCAAGACACTAACATAGAATGTCTGACAAGATAGCAACGTAATAATACCCAAGTCTAAACTTTTCCTTTCAATTTGAACCAAGAGAATACAAACTAAATCAAGCACTACGAATTAAAATGGACAGCAAGTATATCAACCAAACAAAAACAATAAGATAAGAATGAACCAATCACACAAGACACAAAGATTAAATGGAAAACCCTTCGATGTGAAGAGTAAAAAACCACGGGATCAAAAACTATACTATAATCTCCAAGAGTTACAATATTTTTCTCCAAAATTGGTCACAAAACAAGTGCCAAACGACGAGCAACAATGTAACAAGATTACATCAAAACTAGAGAATTAAAGGAGAGAATTCACCAAAAAATAAGCTATTGTTGTAATGACCCGAAAGGTCATTTTGGTAATTTTTCGTGGAAATGACTATTTTGCCCTTTCGGTAGTTACCCCGAGTCCCATGTTTTGTGGTTGTAAAGTTAGTTTGAGGAAAAGTTGGTAAAAAGTTGAGTTTTTGAGAAGTTGAGTTTTTATGAGTTAAAGTTGGTTAAAAAGTGCTTTTTCGAGTTATTTGGAGTTTCGGGACTCGGATCGGATTTCCGTCGATTCCGGCAGTTTTAGAATGTCGAAACGGATCTGTGTGAAGTTACGAAGTTGAATTTGGAGTTAAAACGAAGAATTGAGGTCCTAAGTTGCTAAAGTTGTGAAATTTTGATAAAGAGTTGACTTTGGTCAACATATGAGGTTCCGAGGCTCAGATTGAAATTCCGAGTGTACCGTTGGTTTCGGGAGGCGATTCTAAGTCTAGAATGAGTCTTGGTTGAATTTTTAGACGCTCCGTTTGAGTTTCGAATTTTTTTGGCATTAAACTAGTTTCAGGGCATCTTATTGAATTTCGGGTCAAGGAGTCCTCGAATTCAAATTCCGACAGTTCCATTGAGTCCGGAACGTCGAATTTAGTGGGGGTACATATTTAGTTTGTGTGCACGAGATTTCGAACGAATCCCGAGGATCCAACGGGGTCTTAAACTTTGGTGTTATTGTTGTTTCAGCTGCTGTGTTTTTTTTTAGCTGCAACAACAGTTTTTTTTTCCTTTTTTTAAAGCCAAAACTAGTAGCCATTTTTCCCCCAACTTGAAAAATACCCATTTCTCCATTTTTAGACTTTGAGAGCTCGAAAATAGGTGATTTCAAGTGGGTTTTCGCAACGAATTCATTGGGTAAGTTATTTCTAACTTAGATCTTTGATTTCCATCGATTATTTATGGATTTTAACATCAAAATTTGAGATCTCAACTGTAAAATTTGGGGGTTTTTGCCTAATCCGAATTTAATAGAAAATTTGAGTTTGTGAACTCATTTCAACTCCTTTTTTCGAAACGGTTTTCACTATTGGATTCTAAATTTCTTGGGGAACATTTTTCACTAAAAATTTCCAGATTTCGAGAATATTTTCCGGAAAGTGATTTTTTGACCATTTTACCCTTTTTCTCCAAATTTCACGATATTGGTGTTGTTAGATTCGTATTGATTGTGGAATTCCATTTATGAATAGATTGTGGTGATTTGGAGCGTGCTCGGAAGGGTAAAACTCAGATTTGAGTTACTAATTGAAGTGTTTTGAGGCAAGTGACTTCTAAACTTTGTTAAACTCTTAGACTACACATGACTACTTTCCTAATTGTGTTGGGGAGTAATGGGGATTGAGGATGAGTTTTATTTGTTGATTGAAATTGTTGTAATTGAAAGATGGGGAATAAAACGAGCTAAATGTGTTATATGTGACTTGAATTTGTTGAATAAGTCATGTGATAACTGATATTGAGGGGATAGAAGGGCATGAGTAGGCTATGATTGATATAGACATTATGATTGAGACAGACGATGTGTAATACTATGATGTGGTCGTGATATGGTTGTGATTGAGACAAATGATGTGTTATACTATGATGTGATCGTGATATGATTGTGATTGATGACATGTGCATATTCATTATTCATCCCATGTGTGAACTATCTGTTGCATGAGTTCTGAGACACTGATATGAGGATGGATGGATATGAGACACAGTTGAGACTAGCTTCGGCTAGAGATATGTGAGATGGACTAGCTCCGGCTAGCGATTTGGATGCCGATGGGATCTGGTTTCGACGGTGATACATGGTCCATGTGTGGCCCCCATGGGTTCTGATTTGAGTATTCAGCGCGGTCTGATTACGTCAACAGATGTGTATCTTAGGACAGACATGCATCACGACTACATGACATCATTATTGCATTTGCATCGCATTTGACTTCATCTTTGTCTGTGGTGTGTGGATTTTACCTATTTGCCCCTCTTCAGGTGATATATGATCTATTTGTTCTTACATGAGGATATGAGGTTGATGTTGAGACACTGTCGGATATATCTGTTGATTATGAATTGTGTAGTATAGGTTGTTGGTTCGCTGTTAGAATGAAGTTTCGGTGGTTCAGTTGGGATTGAAAGGAGTTGTTTGTAGCTGCTAGTTTAGCTTAGTTTAGTGTTACTTGCGAGTACCTGTTGCTTTTGGTACTCACCCTTGCTTCTACACAGTTGTGTAGGTTGACAGCTCTATCAGATTCGGCTTATTACTCATCTTCAGATTAGAGCTTCCAGACTTACTTGAGAGGTAGCGGTTCATTCCAGACGTGCCCTCAAGTTATCTATATTTGCTGTTCTGTTCTATTCTAGAACTTTACTATGAGACTTATATATTTTATTCAGATTCTGTATTAGAGGTTTGTACATGTGACAATCAATTCTGGGGTTATGTTGAGTTTATTTAAAGACTTCCGCTTATCTTTCTATCTTATTCTTGTTTTATAAATTCTGTATCGTCGGGTTTTTGAGTGTTAGGCTGACGTGTCCGGTGGGGTTTGGGCACGTGCCATCACATCTGGTTTTGGGGTGTGACAATTGTTCACGCCAAAAATTCAGAAGGTACAGACAACCAAATCCGATCTCCACTGTTGAAATGCAAGAACCAGATGCTTAGTACGTAGAGATAGCAATGGCGCAGGGTAGATGTGAGGCGGGGTAGGGCGGTTTTAAGGTTGTGCGGGGTAGGTGGGATGCGGGGCGAGTTGAAGTGATTTTTAAAAAACTAATGTGGAGGGAGCGGGTTGCGGGTCTATGCGGTTTTATGCGGGTTCAAACTTAATTTTAACTTTTTACATGTTATAAGAGTGATAAAACATTACTTATTAAGATAATTTCTTTAAAGTTACTAAAATATTCAAGATAATATTCAAGATAGTAGATGAAAATGGTTCAATATAAGCTAATACAGTCTTTTACATGCTTCCAAATTGACCTTTAAAAAATAAAATTTTAAGTTCTTATCTATTAAATTAGTACAACTTAATAATTTTTTTTTTTTTTTATGAATTTTATTTTTAGTATCAAGCTTAATTAAAAAAGACAAATATTCAAAAATTTATTCGGTACAGATTTATACGGTGTGGGTAGGGTGTGTAGAAAATGAAAAAAGTTGTTGTGCGGGGCATGTTAAATGTTTTGTGAGTAAAGCTCAACCTGCCTCGCCCCAATGCCATCTCTAATGCTTAGAACTCCCAGTTCAAAGATCCAACAGTTAAAAGAGTGGCAAACTCTATTTAAAGAGGACTGCCTGAATAGAAATTTCCTGAAGCAAAACGAAAATTTTCTCTCTTTCTCTCAATCTCTAAAATAACTCTCTTGATTTTTCTCTCTTATCTGTCTGAAAATAAGACCTAGTTTAGTCTTATATATGCCACATAACATTGGACTTATGGGCAAAAGTGCGTTGGTTCAAATAAATTTTTTATTTATCCATATAGGAAGTGAAAAGGACCCTAAACCCAAGAGTTGTCAAGTGATTTTCGTTGCCCTTAATCATCTGGATAACACAGTTTAAATAGGATTGGAAAATGTTGAACACAACTTACACTGTTATCGTGAAGGTGGCAATTAGAACGGATGTCATGTAAAATTTGAATTCAGATGTCATACGTGCGAGGACATAATATTTGTACACTAACTAATATATTCGCAATCATTCTTTGTATGATGAATTTAGGACAGTTCACGTATAAATGTATGATGTATTTAGGACAGTTCCTGTATGTATAAATATCTTTCCTCAGGTATTCATGTGTTTTCTCCCTATATTGAATTTTTATTTGGGAGATGTCCATGTGCGTGCGTCCAAATTATTGACACCTCAGGTAGTTTAGTGATTATTTAAAAATAGGAAAGCAAAATTTAGGGTGATAAAGTCGTTAAAAGATTGCATAAGTATGTATCTGAACATTTATTCTGCTGGTTAAGATGTGTATGGTTTATATACGGTGTACCCATCGTAGGTGGATTCTGTTTAAGATTTAGCGTAAGCGACAAAATTGGTAAACATAGAGGATGCATGCATGTATCCTTAACAAATATTTAAGAGCCTCACATTATCGTACGTGTTGGTTTTTTTCTGTTTTTGTGGCAGTAAGTGTGCCATATTTCGCAGTTGAAAATGGTTTATTTATGCATAGTAGAAATTTCGGAAGGAAGACTTCAAAGCGCTAAATGTGGTAAGTCCTGAGGATGCAGGTATTCTTAACAAAATGCCTATCTAACATTTAAAAGGCTATTAAATTCACAGTTGGTAATATGAAGGATATTATTGGCAAGTGTACCGGACTCTGAAAGTCGAAAGATATATTATATTAAAATATTTTTTAATCTTATGATCGACGGAAAATAGACATTCTATCTAAAATAGACTAAAAAGAAAAATAAAACAAACAAATTAAAACCATTGTAAAACTAAATCCAGAAGTGTATTAAGAGAGAGAAAGATTGGGGCGAAATTGAATATTAACCTCTACAGCTGAGAGGAGAAGCTCAAGTAAGAAAAGGACTCTTCTAGTTTTGTTTTCAGTTTTCCCCAATTTTCTTTTGGGTAATTATCTTGGTATGCACAATTTTTTCTTTCGATTCAAAAACTCAACTATTGAATTTTCCAATAGTAATCGTCAATGATAAAATTGCTATCTTTGCCTGTATTGTTGTTGTAATAATCTGTTGACTGGTACATACAATTATGTACATGTTCAAAGTATAATTATCTTATAGTAAGTTTGAGATTTTCGGCAAATTTATCTGAAATTGTGTCTGGGTATTGAACAAGATTGCTTTTTGTGATCTGGGTATTGAACATAATTTTATTTCATTGATGTTTCCATTACTAGTTGTATATCACATTTTTTATTTTGACTTTCAGAGATATATGTATCAATTTATAATTTAATTTTGGGAAAAGAATCAAAAATACCTCTTAACTTTATTTTATTAGTGGACTATAGCCCTACCGTTAAAGCAAAGCTATTAATACCCTCGCACTAATTTCATCATTTATACCCTACAATTGATGAAAATTCCCAAATTGATTCAAATTAACCCGAATTTAAAAAAAATCCATTCCCCATTTTAAACCCAATTCCCCATAGTATAACCCGTATAACTCATTCCCTTTTTATTCATTCTTTCAAATTTTCTATATAACCCATTCCCCTTTTCCTATTAACTTCTCCTCGATTGTTCTTCATTTCCTTTACCCATTTAATGTGACTGATTGGATTAAGCAACACCCTGGTGGGGATATCCCTTTCCCTTACCGATCTTTAATTTCCTTTGCCGTGAATATATCAAGAAATGTGAATTTTGTGATATGCGCCATTTGTGACTTGAAATTTATTGGGTGGAGAGAAAGATTGAATCTTTTCCTCTATTTCATAATTGGGTCAACGTGGGTTGCTTTCAGATTTTGTAAAGGAGCAATGGAAATGGAGAACATTGAGGGGTCGTTTGGTGTGATGGATAAAAAAACTTAATCTCGGAATAACTTTTTAGTGGCCTTTAATCCGTTGTTTGGTTGCAAAAGTTGGGATAACTTATTCCATGATTAACAATTAGTCCTGAGATAAGTTATCCTTACCTGGGGGTGGAATAGTAATTCCGGGATAACTTATCCTGGGATAAAGTAGGTAAAATAACAAAAATAGCTCTCCTTAAACTCTCTTTTTTACACCACTTTACATTCATGTATATTAACATAGTTTTTCACAACATTTATAATAACATTCACAACCTTAATTATTAGTTGTTCTTATGATAATATATTTTTCCATTAAAAACTTATATTTTATAAATATAATTTTTATATATGAATATATTATAAGTTGAATTTATTTGCCTAATTCTTATGTTTATTTTTATTTCGATTTCGCTTAAAATGTTCACTCCACTACTAAATTGCATATTTTTAATTAAATATTTTACTAGTCACTTAAAAGTTAGATTTCATATATCAATTATAATGTAAATAAATTTAATGATAAAATTTCTATTACTTTAATAAATTTAAAATGAAAGTTTTAGTTTTAAGCTAAATAAGATGAATGTTTAGTTTTAAACTAAATACGATGAAAGTTTTATTTTAAAGCTAAATAAGATGAAAGTTTTATTTTTAATCTAAATAAGATTGAAGTTTTATTTTTAAGTTAAATAAGATGAAAGTTTATTTTAAAAACACACGGTACAATCATGGAAATGCACACACAACATATTTAAGCTAAATAAGATGGAAATTTTATTTTTTTTAAAAAAGAATAACTAATTAAAGCTTGCAAAGTAAATGTAATAAATAAATAAATAAGGTGGATGGTATTATCGTAAACAAACAACTTATTCTTAGAAATTATGCAATGAATATAAGTTTGAATATGACAAACCAAATGAGTAATAAAAACTAACCTCATCATAACTTATTCCAGCATAACTTATCCCAGCATAATTTATCTCAATATAACTTATCCCAGCATAACTTGCATTCAAACCAAACGACCCCTTGTGTTTCGTCAACTGATGGTATTGAAGATGAAGAGATCCAGTTATCTCATAATCATCATCATCAATTTTCCGCAAAAACTCATAATATTGAAAAGGATGAACAAAGGGAAAATAGGGGAGGTGCGGACCCACATGCTATTGTAGGGTGCACGTGCACATGTTAACTTTCGAAAAAATCACACACATATATATATATTTATCTTGAGAAACTGTTAGAAACTAAATATTTTTAATAGTACCCCCACAAAAAGTATGAAATGGTGCTTTGTACTAGTGTAAGCTAACAAATCCACCCAAATGACCAGGATTCAATCTTAAGTAGAACCTTTTTTTTGTAACTTTTTTTAGCTTAATATTGGTGCACCCGGAGAACCTTTTTTTTTTTATAACTTTTTTAGCTTAATATTGATGCACCTGAGTTTTTTAAATCCTGGGTTCGCCTCTTGGAAGAAGCAGCATGAGAGACGGGGTGGGGCATGGGTTTAAAATAGGGAGTGGGTCATTCGGGTTAATTTGAGTCAATTTGGGAATATCCGTCAATTGAGGGGTATAAATAGTGAAATTAGTGACGGTGGCGACGGTATGGATATAATCAACCGATATGCATACTCGAACAAGATCAATAATGATAACTGGAGCAAGCAAACAGAACGATAAGACAGGTTATTATATACTACTATTTTTGACCTAGAATGATGTATATGAGCGAATAGTTAAATAGAACGAAAACATCCTTGGTAAACTGCATTAGAAAATAGCAGGATGTACAAGAAATGAAAAATAGTGAATTCTTTTCATAAGGAAATGGAAATAATCAACAGAGACACCAGGGAAGCCAAATGTATTCAAATACATTCTCCAATCTATATCCAGAAAGTATGGATACATTGTTGAGAAAATAAATTCCTTCCATCAAAAATAATTAACTACGCAATGACTATATACAATTATTTTCCATCAGTGCAGGAACACAAGTTGTTTTGCCTCCAGCAGCAGCACTACACCATGAAAAAATTGTCCACTCACTTGAAGAAAACAAAAGTTACCAAAAAGTGCTCTTTTAGAAAATCCAACTTATTTATTCTCTCCAATACATATAAGAAAATGAAAAAAATTATAAATCAGAAAAAAAGAAAAACTAACTGAATAGTGAAAAATTCAATGATCAAGATTATTTAAACAAAGTATTTACTTACACCATATCAACTTCATTCTCCTAGGGGGCCACGGTCCATTTCAGGCAGAAAAGAGCTCGCACTTTGGAACTGTAAGCAAGTTAGTTTATTAGAAATATGCATCACAGATGCACTGAATTAGGAGCAAAGCCATCTATTAAACTGTAATTTCAGGATACCATGTCATAACCAGTCATACGCTCAGGAGTGGCAACAATACCAACTGGAACTTGACAACTTAATGGGTCTAAATCCCGTCAAAGCAATACACTATGAGTCGAGCATCAGAGCATAAGTATGAAAAAGAAACAGAGAAAAACATGAGAAAATTGAAGGAAAGGTATCATTCAAGTTTTGAATTAGTTATTGGTGACTATATTGACCAACAAAAGGTCAAACATACTTAAACACTAAATTAAGTTAATTGTGGACTCAATTAACGTTTTCAAAACTTATAATCTTTTTTAAAATACAAAACAATCCCCCCACTAAATAAACAAATTTTCCACTCCCTTCCCCTCTATCAAATCTCACGTTTCTCTTCACTCTACTACAGAAAGTTTCATACTTCCCAAAAATTAAAAATTGCTTTGATTGGAACAATCAATTTCTCCGGCAACTTTCAACTTCCGACGGCCGTACTTTGAACTTTGGATTCTTCTATTCTAACCATCCAAAGGAACAACAATTTGCAGGTAAAGCTTTATTTTTTTGAAAAAAATTAGGGCTTTTTAGGTTTTTTTATTTAATAGCTTTACAATTTGCATATACTCTTCCCTCAAAAGCTGCCTAGGTTTTGTGCGATTCATGTTGAGACAATGAAGCTTTTGCTTGTTTATGCTTTAGGAAGTGGACCAACTGATTGTTTTAGGAAGAGCAAATCGACTAACCCCACCCTATGCTTTATGACAGTTTTTGGCAAGATTTGGTTTTTATTTGTTTTTTTTTGTTTTTGGGGGTACTTGGAGAGGATTAGTGGGGTTAGTTGATAATTTAGGTGAGATGGGGAAGAATCTTTCTAATTGTAACTTGCTGTGGTGCTCCGGAAACTTCTTTGATAGTAAAATACAAATTTTTGGATGATTTGGAAACACACTAGACTTCCAAAATGCTTCAGAGAATGCATGTCCAGTGACTTCAGGGTAATCTAATATCTGATTAAACCTATACATCTTTGCCATCAGCCCTTCAGCTACTTGAGTGAGTTGGTTTACCCATTGCATGTTCAAGCCTTTATTAGTTGAACCGCTAGAACTATGGGCACTACCATCAGAGCTACCATTTCTAGAAACCTTAGGACCTATTGTTGAAGATATATCAGGACCCAAGTACTCAGTCCACCTAGCTGGTCCTTCCCATTCTCTTGAGCGCACTGCAGTTGGCGATGTCGACAATACATCTTCCGCTTGAAACTGCTGCCTCGGTTTAGTCATTGTGAGCACCCAAAGGAAACCTTCACCCCAAGTAAAGTTCCTTTTACTGCATAAACAACGGAAAAATTTATAAACTCTCAGCCGAAACTCCAGATTCTAACTTAAACCACTACCAATTAGTTTAAGAATCCCTCATTATTACCACTGGAATCAGCAAAAAAAAAAACAAAAAAACAAATCCTTCTCAACATCAACATTTCTCCTCCAATGCAACATATACAGCTAAAATGCCTCTAATGCTCAACTTACTTCTACAAAGAAAAAAATAACTGCAAGTATCTTCAAAATAATACATCAATTTAAGTACAAAACCAAACCTAAAGCTTCAAAAAAACTGAAATGGTCCAACAAGAAAACATGAATTTAAGTACCAGAATCAAAAAAGGATTAAGCAAGAGACTACTAGAGCTGAAACATGCAGCATCATTTCTCCTCAAATGTACCAAATACAACCAAACCTCCTATGATAACTTTAATCAAGTACACCAACAAACCACAAGAACCAAACCTAAACACCATTAATGGAAACGGGTCGAGAAAATAACAGAGCAAAGAAGCGCCACAGTTAAAAGGGAATTTACATAGAACCCATCAAAGTAGGAAAATGGCAGCAAAGCAACTAAAGCTAAACTATCCACAATTTTCAACTCAATTCTGATCATAACCATGAATACCCAATAACAATTTTGCCCACAAAAGTAAAATACACCAACTCAAGAACAACAAAAAACTAAAAGGGTCAGCAAAAATACAAAAAACTAACAGAAAAAGTACCAAAACCAAAAAGGGGATTTTTGATTTAGCAAGAAACCATGAAACAGCTGAAATGGAGCACAAGATTCAACAACTTATAAATTCAGATCTGGGTAACACTCAACATAAACAAAAGGGGCACTAGAGTAGTAATGTGAGGTAGTTATTCAACCAAAAAAAAGGGAATTTAGAAGAGATAGTAGTAATTATAGTAACTTTGCTTCAGATCTGGGTAACACTTAACATAAACAAAATCATAACTTTGCTTCCCATAACTATTTACCTGATTGTGTAACTAAGGGCTACTACTTTGTGTCTTCCTCTTGTTGTATAAATTAGCAAGCTTGATGTCATGCTTCATTTGTATAGACAAACCAGGCAAAGTAATTGAACTTAGTAATGAATACTTTGTTGAAATGCATGCAAGTTGATCTAAACATCACTATTAGAAAAAAAAAAAAAAGAAAAAAAGGGCAAGTTTTGGGAGTTAGTCTTCTTGCTCTAAACAAGGTTTTAATTGAAGAGATGCTTGTTTGCTTTTATGGCTGAAGTAGGTAAAGAATTTAACATGCACTTTTTTGTTGAACCTTGTAATGCCTAGACAATATAAGTATATGAAATGTCCTAGTTCTGGTAAAAAGTTGATCTTATATTTATCTTTTGAAATTAACTACATTAGGGCCTCCCCTGTTGCAATAGATGGCCTATTTGTTACAACAGATGAGTTATTTATTGCAACAAGTGGATTATCTATAGAATATTATATTATATTGAATTTATTAAATTTATTGCTATCTTTTTTTAATGATGCACAATTGATTGTAAATTTTTTCATTTTTTCTATTTGTAGAAAAATGGCTTCCAAAAGAAAAACAAGTGAATCAGTCTCTGATAAATCAAGTAAAGTAGCTAAAGTACAAACACCATTGGAAGAAGTTGTACAGAAACAAAATGAAAATATGAAAATTGTAGAGGAGGTAGATAAAAATAAAAATGAAGAAGAAAAGGAAATAAATGATGAAGATGGAGATGATGAAGAAACTGAAAATGATAAAGAAGATAAGGAGGAAGGTGAAAAAGAAAGTGAGGAAGGAGATGAAGAGGATGGTGATGAAAATGAAAGTGATGAAGGAGACGATACTGAAAGTGAGGAAGGAGATGAAGAGGATGGAGATGAAAATGAAAGTGATGAAGATGTTGTCAAAATTTTTAATATTGACAAGTTTCAGTTAGAGATGCCTATAGATGACCCTACAAATTTGACAGGTGATTTTGTTGTAAAATCAGCCATGGGTGCCAAATTTGATGTTTTTAGAACGATATTGATGAATGAAAAGTTGGAGGATTTCTTTAAGTCTAGCTGTTTTGGATACTTTCTTGATCTGCCGGAGGCTAACAATGCACGTTTTCAAATGAGCATGGTGTATGATCTTCTCAAGCGCAGGATCAAGTATAAGGGAGCTGATGATGATGCTTTGGAGAATAAGAACAAGAAAATGGATGAGATTTGGATAAACTACTGTGGCATGCCAGTTTGTTTTGGCATGAAAGAATTTGCCATAGTGACTGGACTGAGATGTCATCCTCCTTCTGAACCTCTTCCTAAAGTTGCACGCTTAAGAAAGCCAAGAGAAAAAAAGATATCTAAATCAGTCAAGGTTGGCAAGAAAGGTAAAAAGGCAGTCAAGACAGTCAACACCAAAACCAACAAAGGCAAAGAAAAACTAAATAATGAAAATGAGTTGTTGGCTATTATTGGACCTAGTTATAAAGCCAAAGATTTGATAGAAGATCTCCAGAGCAAAAAGGTTTTGAAGAAGCACAAAAAGCGATTGTGCTTAGTTTGGTTTGTGCATGCCATTTTATGGGCTAAAGACATCAACAATGTCATAGATCTTAGTTTGTTTGTGCTTGCTCAAGATTTGGATGCATTCAACAATTACCCATGGGGTAATAATAGTTATTTCTTGACTGTCGAGTATTTGATGTCAAAGTTATCACCGAAGACTAACAACTTATATGGCTTTCTTTGGGCTTTCATGGTAAACTTCACCTCTAATTTTAGTATTTTATTTATTTGTGTTATTGAATAATTATTTTAAATGTTTATTTTCATCATCTTTATATTTTTAGGCTTGGGCATTTGAAGCAATACCTTACCTCAGGAAGCAATTCAATGATTACTCGAAAGAAATTTCTCAGCCAAGGATTCTTAGGTGGTTGTCTGCCAAGAACAACCCAAAAATAAATTCTGTTGATCTCTTCGATCCTCCTCATGATATAGTAAGTCTTCTATAGAATAATATTTATTTAAATTAACTGATTATCTATTTTGCTTTCGTTTAGTTTTCTTCCAATATATGACTCATCTATAATCATCTATTGCAATAGATGGGTCATATGTTGGAAGAAAACATAAGAGTTTGCTACTGTTTTGATTTTGCCCAACAAATGACTGATCTGTTGCAATAGATGTGTCATTTGTTAGATGAAAACTTTATCATTTGTTGCTGTTTTATTTAGGTTCAACAGATGACCTATTTGTTGCAACAAGTAGGTCATATATTGGACAAAATCTAAATCTTTTTTTTGCTGTTTTGCTTTCGTCCAACAGCTTACCTATTTGTTGCAATATATAGGTCATATGTTGGACAAAATCTCAATCTTTTTTTACTGTTTTGCTTTCGTCCAACAACTTACCGATCTGTTGCAATAGATGAGTCATCTATTGGACGAAATCTCAATAGTTTGCTGCTGTTTTGCTTACTTCCAACAGATGACCTATCTGCTGCAACATATGAATCATCTGTTGTAAGAAAAAATGATCATTTGCTACTGTTTTGCTTTCATCCAATAGATGACCCATCTGTCGCAACATATGAGCCATCTGTTAGAAATAAAATATATAGGTAAATATTACAATAAATATTTTATCTATTATAACTTATAGATTAGTTTTAATATAAGTTATTTTTGTTTATAGATTGTACATCCATGGCTTGTTCCCACAGAGCAAGAGTTGCAAATGCCATTCTTTTTAACTCTAGAAATTATTGACATCAAATCAGACCCTATAGTGGATCTAATAAAAAAAGAATTGGCTGGAGCAACAACGATCAGAAGGGAAGCACCTATTGTTTCTGGTGATGCTGATGATGTTGCATTAGATGTTGATGTTGATGTTAATATTGGTGTTGATATTGGTGATGCTGGTTCTAAAAGTGGTGGTGAGCATGTTGATGATGTTGGTGGTATATATGGTGGATTCACCCCTTTCAGTGGACATACCACATCTTTTGCTCCTTCTTCTAGCTCATGTTCTGCATGTAAATGTAAAGAATGCAAGAACAAAGAGGCTCAGTTAATATCTACTGGTGAAGATGTGAAGAAGTCTCTTGATGCTCTTACTAGTGCTGTTAAGGAATTGATATCTAAGAGAGGTGTTATTCCATCAAGAAAAATTTCGGAGCCCTTCACACCATTGAAGATTAAGAGGAGAAGAAAATCAATTTCCAAGATATTATCAAATATGAAAAAAAGACAACAAATTGCAACTACTCCCCTTCCTTGCAATGTTGAGTCATCTTCAGGAGCCATAGAAGAGCAGCAGAAGTTGTAGAGGATATGAATTGCTGAAGTCATATTTTGTAAGGTGAAGAACCTGATATTTTGTAATTGCTAATGACAATATTTTATATTTAATAGATGTCCAGTTATTTTATCATGAATTCTATTTTGTAAGCTGAAAATTTTTATATGAATTGTAATTCATGAACACTTAACATATTTAGTTAATCATATTTTGTAATTGCTGATGACATTATTTTATATTATATAGATATTCAGTTATTTTATCATGAATTCTATTTTATTCTTAGATTTGTAAAAAGTTAAATTATACTATTGAAACATATGTTGCAACAGGTTATAATATGTTGTAACTCATTTATTGCAACTGATGAATCATCCATTGCAACAAATGAACATATATGTTTGATTATTTTCAACGGATGGGTTATCTATTGCAACAGATAATACATATTAGACATTTGTTGTAACAAATTTCTATATTTGTTGCAACAAATGATCATATTTATTTGATTATTTTCAACAGATGTGTTATTTATTGCAACAGATAGGTTATCTATTGTAATTGAACTTATAATTGAACTTCATTTATCACTAATTATGGGTTAAAGAAGCATTTCATATCAAAATAATCAATTGATCATTTTATTTAAGACGAATACAGTTAGCTGATCATGTAATTAATCTATAATGCATTGAGATTATAGTAACCTTATAACTGAAATGTAATTATAATTAAATAACTTTATTTATCACTAATTATGGGTTAATGAAGCATTTCATATCAAAATAATCAATTGATCATTTTATTTAAGACGAATACAGTTAGTTGATCATGTAATTACTCTATAATGCATTGAGATTATAATTAAACTTATAACTGAAATGTAATTATAATTAAATAACTTTATTTATCACTAATTATGAGTTAATGAAGCATTTCATATCAAAATAATCAATTGATCATTTTATTTAAGACGAATACAGTTAGTTGATCATGTAATTACTCTATAATGCATTGAGATTATAATTAAACTTATAACTGAAATGTAATTATAATTAAATAACTTTAATTATAACTAATTATGGGCTAATGAAGCATTTTCATGTCAAAATAATCAATTGATCACTTTATTTAAAATGAATACAATTAGCTGATCATGTAATTACTCTATAATGCATTGAAAATGTAATTGAACTTATTAATTGAAAGGTAATTATAATTAAATAACTTTATTTATCACTAATTATGGTCTAATGAAGCATTTCATATCAAAATAATCAATTGATCACTTTAATTAAGACGAATACAGTTAGTTGATCATGTAATTACTCTATAATGTAATTGAACTTATTAATTAAAAGATAATTATAATTAAAAAACTTTATTTATCACTAATTATGGGCTAATGAAGCATTTCATATCAAAATAATATAAAGTCGATTGAAAATGATCAAACATATATGCTCATCTGTTGCAACTGCTGCTCATATATTGCAACAGATGAAGCATCCATTGCAACAGATGAGTATATATGCTTGATTATTTCCATTGGATGGGTCATCTATTGCAACAGATAATACATATTAGATATTTGTTGTAACTGATTCCTATAATTGTTGCAACAGATAATCATATTTATTTGATTATTTTCAACAGATGGATTATCTATTTGCAATAAATAATGCATCTAATGCAAAATATGCAAAGTTTGTTGCAACGAATGAGCATAACTAATATATTGTATATTATAAGTATGAACATACAAAATTAACCAAAATGAACTACAATTATCAGATTCATAACTAAGTACAAAATAGCTATTTCACTATTACAATAATTATGGAGCATTTCGAACCGGGCATGTTGTTCTCTTGTGTCCAATATTTTTACATATTGAACACTTATTTTTTCTTGTTGGAAATGATTCCCCGACTCCACGCCTCCTCTTCGTTCGCCTTCTTCCCGGTTTGCTTGGGTCAACATATGGAGGAGGTATTTCTCTCTCCAATATCTCTAAAGGAACAATCCAAGAATCTTCAGGAGGCACCGGATTAATTTCCTCACAATATGCAATTATGTATTTTTCCACCGAATAATATGAAGACGAGTACTCATAGATCTGATTTCCAAAATGTGCACCATATTGGGATCGAAGCGCTGCCATAGCATGTGGACAAGGTATTTTGTCCAAGTCAAAAACTCTACATGTGCACATTCTTCTTTGAAGATCGACCGTGGCAACATCACCATGACCGTTGATACTAAACTTGTAATTGGCTATTTGATGGGCCAATAACTTATTTCCCAAATTGACATTCTTTGATATTTGTTTTTCCATTGAAGGAACAAATATGTTTGGTGAGTTGACCAACTCCATACGCCTTTCGTGAAATAATTTTGCAAATCTCATATTTATTTCGTCAAACAAAGCGACAATAGGAAATTCTCTTTCAACTTCAAACATTGCATTCACGGATTCAGCAATGTTTGAGGTCATAATATTATACCTATAAAAAAAATAACTTAATAAGATATATAATTATATTAAACTTAAACAAGATACTCAATATATAATATTGTACCTATTTCCCGGGCAAAATGCCCTGCTCCATCTATGAAATCCAACTGATTCGAGATGTTCGGCTGCTTTGGGTACCATATCCCTTATCTGATTGAAATGGTCATAGAACTCAACTTTATTGTATGCTTTCGCTGCATTATAAAAATGAGATATGACCTTTGCATTGTGAAAATTGTTTCGAATATTTTCTCCAAGGTGCCTCATGCAACAACCATAATGAGCTGATGGATACACAATTGAAACCATCTTTCGAATACTTGAATGCCTATCAGAAATTATGCACAGCTCATCGGTATCATCTACATAACTTCTCATTTGTTCAAAAAAATATTGATATGAGGCATCACATTCTTTATCCACTACACAAAAAGCCACTGGAAAAATATGATTCTCTGCATCTTGCGCCACCGCCGATAGTAAAACTCCTTCATACTTGCTCTTCAAGAATGTCCCATCAACGGCTATGACTTTTCTCAATTGTTGAAAACCTTTAATCCAAGCCGCGTAGGCTACAAAAAAGTACTTGAACTTTCCATTTTCATCAACCTGCAATGCCGTCTTACTTCCTGGATTTGCGGACTCAAGCATATAACGATATGCATCAAGTACTCCATACCCGTGCTCATGTGTTCCCCTAACCAAAGACTTTGCAATCTCCCTACCCTTATATATCTTCCAATAACTCACCTTACAACCCAATTCTGTACGGAGTTTATTGGTCATATCTCTTGTAGATGGACCTTTACCATTAGGAAAGCTATTTTTGAAGTATTTACCAAGGACTTTTGCTGTGGCATGTGGATTATGACTCGTAATATGCTCTGAACCACATGTGTGATACTTTTTATAAATTTTAATACAAAATCTGTTAGAACTTTTGAATTTCACAGCCCTCAACCACCACTTGCACTCTGGATATGCGCATTTAAAGCAATACACACTACGCGAATTAATCACCTTTGCAAGTCTGAAATCTTTTTTCAAGCAAGCAATATGCAATGAAGTGACTAGTTCGTCTTTGTTCTTGAATGTCATTCCTATGTAAAAACCTGTCTCATCATCTTGAAGATTGTTCAACTGTTTTAACTGAGAACTGTCCCCTACATCAACAATAAGTGTAGGTGTTTGGTCCTCCTCCACATCATGTCCAATCTCATCATCTAGAATATTCATGTTCATCTCATTCAATTCATCATTTAACAGATTTTGTTGGTCTTGTCCTACATTTTCATTCTCTATCGATTTTTCAACAACGTACACCCTTAAAACGGACATAGTTGCATTACTCAAATAAGCACTCAAACGAAGTTGATTGCTTATCTTAAAAGGCAGGACCCTCTGATTTTCAAAAGACTTGTGCATGTAACTGATGACAAGATCATTTGGTTGACAATTTAGTCCACAATAGCTAATGATTGAGTTCACAAAATCATTATACAAAATATCCCTTTGGACGGTCATCAATACTGACTCTGACATGTCACCAACCTTCCAATGCCAAATAAATCGATTGTTTTTCTCAATCCATTCACCATAACAATCAACAGCTATTGTTACTGATTCTTCCATTAATGGTACCTAAAGGAATTTATTAAAAATATTTAATAATGATTGTATAGTAAAATTGAGTGGCTATATACAGTTAAAAATCATATGCACAATCATTGTCCCAACAAGTCAATCATCTATTGCAACAAGTAGGTCATCCGTTGCAACAGATGATTCACTTGTTGCAACTGATAATTCACTTATTGGATACATGTCCAGAACCAGAAGTTTATCCAACATGTAAGTCAATTGTTGTAACAGATGAGTCATTTGTTGCAATAAGTAATTGATTTGTTGGAACAGGTAATTGATATGTTGCAATATATGACTTACCTGTTTGGACAAATTTCTGATTTTGTCCTAGTTTGGCCTAGTACTGTAATATGTATTCAACGGGTAAGCCATATGTTGCAACAGATGAGTCGTCTGGTGCAGCAGATGACTCATATGTTACAATAAATGACTCATCTATTGTGACAAACTTCTAGTTCTTTCCCAGCTTAGTCTGATATTGTAATATGTATCCAACAGATAAGCCCTCTGTTGCAACAGATGAGTCATCTGGTGCAGTAGATGACGCATCAGTTGCAATAAATGACTTATCTGTTGGGAGAAGCTTCTGGTTCAGTCCCAGCTTGACATGGTACTGTAATATGTATCCAACAGGTAATCTATCTGTTGCAATAGATGACTTACCTGTTGGGTACGCGACTGTAAAATTTTGAAGAAACACTCAAACTATCAAAATGAAAAATTAGAGTAAAAATCATTAGTTTACTTACCAAAATCACCTATGATGTAATGTCCAATGATATATGAATGAAAATTCGTCTGAAAGCAGCAGTACAATGTGATTATCAACTGAAGAAGAAAAAAATGATGAACAACCAGAAGAAGATGGTGATGAACAAGAAGAAGAAGAAAAATGATGATGGAGAAGAAGAATGAAGAAGAAGAGCAGCAACAATGGTCCCCAACAATGGAAGAATAAGCAAAAGAGAAAAAAGGAAAAACTGATCCGTTGTACACTTTTTTTCCCTCCATTTCTTATTATTTAGGATTTTATATAAGATGGACTAAAGTTTAAATAAAAAAACTTAGGGATGAAAAATGCAACCCCTTAATTCTTAATTTAAAAATTGTCACCCCTACTCAATAATTAAAACTTGAGTCACCAATCCCTAATTTTGAAACTTTTCTATAACCCTTAATTCATTGTCCCGAAAAACATGACCTTTCAAGTGTTCGTCTGTGGTATACGCTTTACATATGCTTCAATATAATAAATCAGCTTAAGAGGGGAAAACATCTGTAGTAATTGTCAAAGTTCAATCCAGCTCAATGTTGAGCTTTAATGGAGTAATCGACTCCATTATTGAGAGAAGGAAGAAGCAATTTGTGAAATGAAAAACTGTATATTGAATCATCTAACCACAGATGTGAGGTTTATATATGTACATGTATTGTGAAGCAAATTTTGTAACTGCTCCTATCAAACTAACAACTTTCTAACCGACTACTCTAACCACATTAGCTGACTACTATACAGATTACATAATTATCTAGTCTAAGCTACTTCAGTACTTCAATATAATACTTCAATACCCCCCCCCCCAAGTTGGAAGGGATGAACGTACTGCCAACTTGCCAAGAATGTATAGATGAGAGACTCCTATGAGGGCTTTGGTGAAAATGTCTGCTAGTTGATCCACAGTGGTAACATGATGCAAGGCAATGAGACCTTCTTGCAATTTGGTCCTTACAAAATGATAGTTGATCTCGATGTGTTTAGTTCGCTCATGGAATACTAGATTTCTGGTAATGTGAAGGGCAGATTGACTATCACAAAATACATCAATGGGAGAAGGGAATGAAATGTTAAGTTCTTCAAACAGCCTGCTTAACCACACTAATTCACCCACCACTTTTCTAAGAGATCTATACTCAGCTTCTGCTGAAGACAGGGACACAGTTTCTTGTTTCTTTGATTTCCAACTCACAGGGCTGTCTCCTAGAAGAACAATATACCCAGTGACTGATTTTCTGGAATCAAGGCAGGCAGCCCAGTCTGAGTATCAGTAGGCTCTAATCTACATTCAGTGTTTTTGGACATAAAAATGCCAAGGGTAGGATCTTTCTTCAGATATCTAAGTAGGTGAATAGTTGTTTGGAGATGAGGCTCTCTGGGATCCTGCATGAATTGGCTAAGGTGCTAAACACTATAGGCAATGTCTAGCCTAGTGTTTGTCAGGAAATTCAACTTCCCAATAAGTTTTCTGTAATAAGAGGGGTCAAGGAGAGGAGGACCTTATTTTGCTTTGAGTTTGACATTTGGATCAAGTGGAGAGGACAGACAGGTGTAGTCAAACAGATCATATTCTTTAAGTAATTCCAATGAAAATTTCCCTTGTGAAATAAGGACACCGTCAGTAGTATATAGGATTTCCAGGCCCAAGAAAAAAATCAACTTCCCCAAATCTTTGATCTTGAAAGTTTCGTGGAGAAAAGCCTTCAGGTTCTCTATTTCCAAAGTGTCTGTCTCAGTAATGATCACATCATCTACATATACAACTACAAAAATGGTAGAACAACTGGTCTTCTTGTGGAAAAGAGAGTAGTCATTCTCTGAGTGTACATAACATTTGATTGAAAGTGCTTCTGCCAACTTTTTATACCACTGTCTACTAGCCTGTTTCAAACCATAAAGAGACTTGTTTAACTTACGCATCAACCCTGGTTTATTAGGAGCAAGGCCCTAAGGTGCCTCCATGTAAGCTTCCTCATGTAAATCTCCATAGAGGAAAGCATTGTTTACATTTAATTGGAAAATATCCCATGCTCTATTCACAACACTAGGAATCAATGATCTAATTGTCATCTTGACAACAGGGGAAAATGTCTCTGTATAATCCACTCCTGCTTTCTGAGTGTAGCCTTTGACAACCAATCTGGCTTTAAATCTCTCAATGGTACCATCAGCCTTGTGTTTTACTTTGTAAACTCATTTGCATCCTATGGCTTTCTTCCTTTCAGGTAAAGGAACCATATCCCATGTATGGTTAGTAGGGATGTTCGTGGTTTGTTTTGGATCAGTTATTAGTTAAAACCAAAACCAAACCAATCTGGCTTTAAATCTCTCAATGCTACCATCAGCCTTGTGTTTTACTTTGTAAACTCATTTGCATCCTATGGCTTTCTTCCCTTCAGGTAAAGGAACCATATCCCATGTATGTTTAGTAGGGATGTTCGTGGTTTGGATCGGATCGGTTATTAGTTAAAACCAAAATCAAACCAATCTAGTTGTTTTTTTTTAATTTCTAAAACCAAACCAAACCAAACAAAAAAATAACCATCGGTTTAGTTATTGGCAGTTTGGTTCGGTTTGGTTCAGTTTTTCTGGTTTATTTGGTCTGAAAATAGTATTTTTTTAAGAACATACGTATCTTGATATACACAAACAACCTAGTACATGAACAATTCACTTTTAAGCTAGTGTTGGTTCAATTAAGCAATACTAGAGTTATCATTACATGAACAAAGTGATTCAATTAAGAGAAAGTGTGTCTATCTTATGAAAGGTATGGTAGGTAAAGACTAAAGTGATAAATTTTGATGGACTTAGACTTAGGATTGTATTAGTTAGGCTAAAATTTAAGTGTTTGGGTTGAGAAAATGGTAAAGTTAAAAACTTAAGTTACTTCAAATTTAATAAAATGTTTATATTTTATTTAGAAATACTATATAAATAATTATAAAATTTATATATCTAATTTATCGGTTCGATTTAGTTATTTTTGCAGTTGTTTTTTTAGTAAAACCAAAACCAAATCAAATGGTATCGGTTTTCAAAATTTAAAACCAAACCTAACCAAATCAAACCAAATATCGGATTTTTTAATCAGTTTGGTTCCGATTGCAGTTCGATTTGGTTTTTTAACCATAACCAAGAACAACCCTAATGTATGTAATGCCTCATATTCTTGTGGCATGGCTGTTTTCCATGCAGGATTGAGAATTGCCTCCTCAAATGATGATGGTTCACTATCATTGCAAACATTGTTAACCAATTGCTGACTTGTTAATGCTAGGAAATCAAGAGCAATGTGACTATATCTACAAAATAGTGAGCTTAAAGATAATGGTGTAGAACAAGTTGTTGCTTTAGGTTTAGGACATACATAATCTTGCAGGTAGGTAGGTACTTTGTGGGTTCTAATGGATCTCTTTTGAGGGTGAGTAGGTTGAGTGTTAGGTGTAACATCATTTTGGCAACAAGGAGGTGTAATGGTGGTAAGACCAAAACTTGAGGTTGTAACACTAGTGTTCCCTTGATTATCATAGACAGGTGTAATACTTGGTACCACATCAGCAATGAATACATTAGCACATTGTGCAGATTTTGACATAGATTTAGAGACAACATGAAAGGAAATCCCCTTAGGAGACAAACTAAAAGGAAATGAAACATAACATCTCTAGAAACATGCGGTCTTTTTGTGGCTAGGCTTAATACCTTGTAACCTTTTGTTGCAGATGAATATCTAATGAAGATGTGTGGTGTGGTCTTTAGGTCAAATTTATCTCTGTGGAGCTTAGGTACAGTAGGATAACAGAGGCATCCAAATGCTCTCAATTCAGAATACTGTGGTTTCTTATTGTGAAGGCTTTCAAAAGGACATTTGTTTTTCAGTGATGTGGTGGATAGTCTATTTTTGATGTGTGTTGCTGCTAGGATGCATTCTCCCCAATACTTTAGAGGTATTTGTGATTGAAACATTAATGCTCTAGCAGTCTCAAGAAGGTATTTGTGTTTTCTCTCAACAATGCCATTTTGTTGGGGCGTATATGAACATGTTTTCTTGTGGATAATTCCTTTGGATTGAAAATAATTTGTCGCCTCAGTGTTGGTAAATTCCATGCCATTATCAGACATTGAATGGTGGTTTCAAATTGGGTTTCAATCAGAGAAATGAATGCTTTTATAACTTGTAGGGCATTGCTCTTGCATCTCAACAAATGTTTCCAAGTGGATCTACTAAACTCATCCACTATGGTAGGGAAGTATTTGTAATTGTCATGTGTTGGAGTATGATAGGGTCCCCAAAGGTCAATGTGGAGTAGTTCAAAGATTTTGGTAGTTTCAATGGTTCTTGTGGGGAATGGAATGGAAGTCTGTTTTGTCTGGCCATGGGGCATATGGTGCACATGAAAGGTTGCTTGGAAGAAAATTGTGCAGGGATAGAGGATATACTCTGCATTTTAACAAAAAGAACATGTCCAAGCCTATTATGCCATAACAAGTCTACATTATTTTCATTAGATAAGCAAGGAATAACAGCTGAAGGAAAACACTGTTATTACATGCAGCTTGAAGAGAAACATTCTTATTACAAGGAAGTAACTATGAACTGTCTACAACTGAATGTAAATATGGTAAATTAGAAAGACTAGAACTAGAACGGAAACTTGGACTAGTGGAACTGGAACTGCAGATGCAATTACAAGAGGAAATGGAATCTGTCTTAGAAATGACTCTACTGCTCTTCAAGCACTTTGAACATAGGTAATACAATCCATCTCTGCTACTACCAATCTCCTGAGGCCTCTTCATTGATGGGGCCTGCAATATGCATGAAGAATTAGTAAACAACACAATGGAGTTGAGCTGAACATTTAAAGAGTGAATAGAAACCAAATTGTATTTGAAGGAGGGTACATATAACACCTTTTGTATGATAATTTCAGGGGTAAGTGTTACATCACCAAGTTCTTGTACCTTAACCTTATAACCAATTGGGTTATAATTGGAAGACTGATAAGCATTGGGTATGGTAGTGTTTTTATATTGGTCAAAGAGGCTTTGTTAAAAGTCATGTGGTTGGAAGCTCCTGAATCTAGAATCCACTGATCAACTTTTGATTCATAACATTTACAAGACGGTTTACTAAAATCAATTGAAGAAGTGCAGATCACAATACCTGCAAAATTTGCAGCTATCCATGAGTGTTGTCTGGACCATTAATGCATTGAAATTGTTGCAGCAAATGCATCATTTGTCCATATTCCTCTTTGGTTAGACTAGCATTTTGATCCTCAATATGGATGGTTAGACCCTTCCCTTTATCTGAGACATCAACAACATGTTGTCCATGTACATTTGCCATTTTTCCTTTCCCTTTATTGGACCTATAGTGTTGTTGTTGATCACCCTGGCTACTGTTGTAGTTCTGGCTAGTGTAGCCTTGAGTGTTGTTAGATGTGTTGGTGGTATTCGGAGAGCCATGCAGTTTGTAGCACTAATCTTTTGTGTGCCCTGGTTTCTTACAATACTCACACATTGGTCTTCTTGTAGAGTAGTTTCCAGATGTACTACCGGATGCATAATTTGGCCTGGGAGGATAGTTGCTGGGAGAATAGTTTGTCTTAAAGGTTCTTGAAGAAGAAGCTCCAGATGAGTTTGCATTAAGAGAGGTGGACTCCATGAAGAACTGATTGTTTGGTTTAAACTTCCGTTGTTTCTTCTCCTGGATCAGTATGGAAAAGGCTTGCGCCATGCTTGGCAATGGAGTCATCATGAGAAGACTCCCTCTCACCACAATGTACACTTTAGTGAGTCCCATGAGGAAATGAATCAATGTTCTAGATTGCTCTGCCTTATGTGAGTTATCTTTTGCACCACAAGTGCAAGTGCACGTACATTGACCTTGAGCATTCAAAGTGCACAACTCTTATCATAACTTTTTAAGTCTAGTGTAGTTAGTAGTGATATCGAAATTTCCTTGAGTCATGTCATTAATCTCCTTTTGTATTTGGTATAGCTTCGCACCATTGATTTGATTATATCGATCCTCTAATTCCTTCTAGAGTTCTAGTGAATTATTTATGTATTCAACACTATATGCAATTTACTTAGTAAGAGAGTTAAGGATCCAAGAAGTTACCATATAGTCGCACCTCTCCCATTGTCGCAGTTGAGAAGGGGTTGCCCCTGGTTTCACACACTCTTCAGTGATGAAACCGACTTTGTTCTTCATAGAGAGGGATCACATGATGCCTCTTCTCCACGATCGGTACCCAATTCCATCAAATGGAGTTGGCACTAACATTGCACCTGGATTATCTAAGGGATGCACATAAAGTGGGTTAATTGTGTCAACTGTTGGTTGTCCAATTATACCCAAAGGAATGACATTTTCAGCTCGATCACCCATGGTGGAAAACAAAATCCAGAGGAGAGATCGATCAATCAAACAGAGGAGAGATTCGATAGATCGATAAAATAATCGATTACAAAATTGTAAAGAATTACTTGCGAAGAACATCTCAGAAGAAGAAGAAGAAGGAAGAAGAGACGACGAAATTGCAAAGGATTACCGCGAAGAACAGCTCAGAAGAAGAAGGAAGAAGAGACGAATAAATTTCGAAATTAGCCGCCAGGCTCTAATACCATGTCAAAGTTCAATCCAGCTCAATATTGAGCTTTAATGGAGTAATCGAGTCCATTATTGAGAGAAGGAAGAAGCAATTTGTGAAATGAAAAACTGTATACTGAATCATCTACCACACATATGAGGTTTATATATGTACATGTAATGAGAAGCTAATTATGTAACTGCTCCTAACAAAATAACAACTTTCTAACCGACTACTCTAACCACATTAGCTGACTACTATACAGATTACATAATTATCTAGTCTAAGCTACTTCAGTACTTCAATATAATTCTTCAATAGTAATTAACGTCACATATATAGAAATGAAAAAACTGCAGCAAGAGTTCAGAGTCTAGACTACTTAGCAGGAGCAACCCGTCAATGGTAGAATCATTCAGAAAATCATCGTTTCCATAATACGAATTTAAATCCATTTTGAGTTGATAAACGTAATCCTTACGTGCCACACACTCTAGGGAGAGTTGGCAAAATAGTCACTCTCAAAATTTATTTGAACATTTAGACACAAGTCTTGAAAAATTAGCTATATGGACTAATAATGACATCATCAATTATTCTTTCAAAACATGCAAGACCAACTCCAGTTTTTAATATTACACTTTAATTCCCCCACCCCTTTCAGTAATTTTTAAATTTTTCCCACCAAATAATTTCAAATTTAAAAATAATCAAAAAAGAAAATATTATTCAAGCCCAAAAAAAAGCTTCCATTTTTCAACCAATTTCACCTACTTTTTCTGATTCCAATTTTTCCGGCAAAATCTTCCTCCTCACAATTGTAAATCTCCATTCTTGCTCATTGCCTCCATTGTTATTCCATTTTTTAAAAAAAAAACAAATTGTAAAAAATATTGTCCCACCATTTTTACAAGTTTGAAAAGCTTGCAAATTCCACTCAATACTACTTTAGTAGATAAAATCCATAGTTTAGAAGCCCTACTGATACAATTCTTCATTTTAGAGCTAGCCGAGTATCAATTATATTCAATTTCGTTTATTGACGATTTTGTTTGGAGGTTTTCTTATTAATCCTCTCCCAGTTATAGACCGACACCGTAATCTAGGATTAATTATTATTATTAATGGTTATTATAGGTGTGTGTGGGAGGAGACTCCTAAATGTTGGATTTGAAAATCATGTGACAGTGCCCTTCACATTTTGTCGCAGTGGTTCATACACGACATGGTTCAAATCGTAATTGAGATGCGGGGAATTAGCTTGCGATCCAAGCAAAGTTGTGATTAGCTATCTAATAAATGAAATGGAAAAAATACATTCAACATTCATAAAAAAAAAATGAAAATCAAGTGTCTCTGTACATGTTGAATGTCACTGTCGATTGCACTAGGCAAATATTGAATAAAATATCATCTTGAGGTCTATGGTACCCGAGTCACCACATATTATAATCGATGACAATGATTCAATTTAAGATGAAAGCTTAGGTGATCATTAATATGGATGCTTATCCCAATGAAATCGGAAGATCCCAAATTGTTTCAAAAAAATCAGCGGAAGTGTGGATCGGGATCATAACCCAACCATAGCTTCTCCGATGGAACTAATTTTCAAATAGAACAAACATTTAACAACAGGAATGAGTTGAAAATATTGTCAGACCAAGCGTCGACGAGGAATTCTTTTGATTATCCTACGTTGAAGAATTGTAGTATATGGTTCAAGGTGAAATATATATCCCCTGATTGTGCCTGGATGCTACGGGCGGGGAAGTATGAATGCCTGGTCATATTTTCATCTATAAATAAGTTGGCAATCTGCATTGTCGAACATGCCATGCACAGCCATAAAGAAATCTCAATCAAAGTCATTACGCCGAATTATGTGAATTTATATCGAAACGGAAAGGGTCCAACACTAAAGAAATTCAGATAATTTTTTTCAAGGAATTTCATTATAGTTTGAGCATCTATGAGTACTATTCATTTATGCATAAAGTCGACGTCTACCTTATTGCATACTCAAAATTAATTAATGTTATCATTGTTGAGTTTGAATAGTGTGTGCCGCATGAATTATTAGATGTGAATATTCCTTCACCTTTGTCGATATGAAGCTCGAAAGATAGAAAACAAAATGTGTTAAGGATGTCGCTGAGACTTTCAAGACCAAGAGAAGGAATAAATGTTTACTGTGTAATAGTTCTGGACACAAGAGAACCATATGTAATAACAATAAATCCTAGATAGATTTGTCCCACTTTGTTTTTGTAACTCAAGGTAATGTATGTAATTTGAGACTCTGCAGTTTGGTATAATTAGTGGCATTTCAGTTTTTTCGACTTTACTCCCTTTCTATAATTATAGACTAAAATATAGCATATATTATGTATACTGTCTATTCGATTTATGTATTACTTACTGCATAATGCATTGAAAGTTTCTATATGATTCGATGAATTTATACTAAACAAATTGAATGGTCTACGGAGTCTACGTTTGACTAAGACCATTATTATCAAAAAAGAAAATAATAATTAATTAAAAATAAATTTTTGAAATTTACACAACTAAATGAGCTTAAACAAGTCATAAGATCATATAAGAGTTCACATACATTGGAGACGATGATTAGAGGTGTGTAAGGATGAGTAGTGGTTATACAATCAACATTCTCACATTAATGTTGATCAAACACAAGTATGTTATGACTTATGAGGATTTCATTTGTTCAACCACAATTCATTCTCATACATCTCTGATTACTATGCACAATTTATGCGGACTCTTATATGATCATATGACTTGTTCAAACTCAATTTAATTGTGTAAAATTTAATAAATTTGTTTTATTAATTAACCATTCTCTTTTTAAAATTCTTCTAGTTATAGTCTATACATGTGTATCATAATCTAGTAAGTTTATTATGGATGAATGTCTTAATATAGGCTAGACTATGCTTAGTTTGGGACTCGACTTCTTATAGTCAATTCTATCCTAAGGCCTTCATCCATATTAAACTTACTAGGTTAGCATACATATGTATAGACCATAACTAGTCTAATTATGAAAAGAGAATATTTAATTAATAAAAGATAAATTATTAAAATTAATACAATTAAGTGAGTTTAAACAAGTCATATAATCATATAAGAGTGCACATAAATTGAAGATAACGATCAAACATGTATGAGGATGAGTTGTGGTTGAACAAATGAAATCCTCACAAAACATACTTGTGCTTTAGTAAACATTATTTTTGAGGATGCTAATTATATAACCACTATCCATCCTCATACATCTCTGATCATCGTTCCCAATTTACGTGGACTCTTATATGATCATATGGTTTGTTTAAGTTCATTTAGCTATGTAAAATTTTAATAATTTATTTTTTTATTAAGTAATTATTTTCTTTTTTGACAATATGCTAGTAGGAGCTATAAACTCATACAATATATTATTGATAAAGCGTGTAGTTTAGATATACAGTGAATTCAATTGATGGTCCTCAATATAATATAATTTATGTAGTTATTTACTTTTTTGTTATATACTAATATTTTGGTTATCATTGCACCAACCAGCATAAAACTTACAAATGGAGTGTCAATCTATATGTTCCATCATTTACTAGCCACATGAGATATAATTGATTATATTTATGATGTACAATACTAACAAAATTTAAATATCCATTTTTGCATCGGTAGTAAAGTACAACTCAAATTACATCCAATCGTAACATTTGACTTTTTTTTATATATAAAAAAGAAGGCAATCTTTGTTTTAACTCCCTCATTTTATTGACTTCATTTTTTATACAATTTTAAATAACTACAATGTCTCAAGCATCTCAAACATCCAATGCAAAAAACATTATTGCTCCATCTAAGTAAACGAAGATGTATTGCCTTTTGTTATATTGTTGTTTCATATAAATAAATGAGGAATGCGCAAAAGGAGAATCTGAATACTTTCCAGAATTATTTTTTAATAAAAAAGAAGGTAATCTTTGTTTCAACTCCCTCATTTTATTGACTCCAATTTTTGTTCAATTTTAAATATCTATAATGTCTTAAACATTTCAAACATTCACTGCAAGAAAATTATTGTTCCATCTAAGCACACAAGAATGTAATGCCTTCCGTTATGTGTCTTCCGTGATGTTGTCTCTCCATCTAAATAAACGAGGAATGCACAAAGAAGGATCTAAAGTCTATTAGGAATATTTTTCAAGATGAGAAAAAGTCTCATATATTCAACCCTGCAATCAATGAAAGGATAAATAAATTTATAAAGTCTATGTATTACTACATTAACATATAAAAGTTCATAATAAATCGATAAGATGATAGATAAGAAGTACCAGAAATGCCTAGAAAAATTCGTATAAAGCGTACAATGCATTATTCTTCTTATTAAAAGTTTCTTTTTTTGTTTGTTCAAATCAATCTTGTTCTTCAAACAACTCTATGCTAGCCCAAACGACTCTCTTCCTAATGGATACTTCTCAAAGAAAGTTTAACCAACCACTATTTTGATTTGGTTTGAATCCACTTTCTTCGTCAGATCCCTTGTTAGTAGCACCGAGTGCATGAACCAAACTAAAAAGCACTTCAACTTTTGCTCCTTTCTCAATTGATTACATTCGATCAAGCTTATCAGCCTTTCAATAGGGATGTTCTTGTTCTTGGTCACCTTGAGATAAATTTCACAATATTGAAGGACTTTGCTCGTTTTTTATTCACGGGGTATGCTAACAATTCAATCCTGTAATCAAAGCAAGTTTCTTTAAGCTGAAACAAGTTAGCTTATCTTTCACATAGAACCATATGTCAAGTAACTTTTTTTTATTCTTCGTACATCGCAATAACATATAATAAATCATTTATTTATTGTATTTAAAATGCTTCGATAAATGTCTCAAGTGTTCAAAACAGATTTACTTGAAATCAGCATAGCGCTTTTGATCAATAGGATTTTTTCTAAAGTGATCAAGATAAACCACCATCCTTACTCTTACAGAAATTTTTGTTAAAGTGATCAACTTCTTCAACTTTATGTTTCTTACTACTGCAAGCATTAGAAATAGTTTCTTTAATGATTTTTTTTTATCATTAGTCATACTTTACAATCTATAAGCAAAAATAAATTTGTAGTGATCAATCTATCGACCACTGATCTATTAATTGAAACAGAAAAATACTCTATCAAACATGCAAAACAAGTAGGAATAATTCTAGAAAGGAAGAATGCAAAAGACAGCAATCAGAACACCATTAATGTCTACTAAAACGTAGAAAAAAAATTCAAAATTGATATACAATATAAACATAAAAGTTCAAAAAATTTATAATCATTATCCAAAGCAAAATACAATTAAAGATGCAGAATCAAGAACACGAACTCAAAACATATCAAATTTTGACAAATTTAATGAAGAACAATTGATTTATTTTTTTTGTAAAAATTCAAAATTCACTAAACTAAAATGCAACAAAAAATAGTAAAACGGAGCAAAAACTGTCTGGGAAGGAAAATTGAACTTACCTGAGCACAACAGGCTTGGGGAAGAAGATTGGAGAAAAAAATATTTCAACTCTTTGAGGTACTCAAGAAAATTGGGAAGAAGAGAAGTTGATAAGAGAGAGGAAAGTTATTAAATAATTAAATGATTTTTAGAAAAGGTAGAATATGTATAATAAATATAAAAGGGACTTGATTGTATTTTTATAAATTGTTATTTTATACCCAAGTTTTTAAATGTAACGACCGAGTTCCGTCGTTATAGAAAAGCCAACGGAGAAAAATTTTGGGTCGGAAAACTTTTTCGTAGTAACTTGGAATTTTCCAACCTAGTCGAGATTTGGACGAAATCAGAGTCATTAAAGTCTAGGGAAATCTGGTAACATTGGGTGATCTAATTATGAATTTGATAACATGAGTAGATAGCTAAGACGTTAAGGAACCCGTACGATTTTACGGAATTGAACTCGGGCGAGTAGAACTCTCGAAATTGATCTTAGCATGAACGGGTAGTTTTTGAGTGTCGTTGGTGGAAGGTGTGTTGTGAAATGGGGGTCTTGGAATTGTTAATTTTGTTCACTGGTTCCGTGCAAGCCACTAAGGTGGGATTTTTCCTGCCAGGGTGAGGCCGCTGTAGCGGGCGGGTGCCGCCATAGCGGGACAAACGCGACTTAAAGTCGAAAATAAACCCGAAAATATTTTATTCTGTAATTTTTGAACTTGAGAGCTAAGGAACGAACCCAGGGGTTTTCTTGACAGTTTTCCACCATTGTTGAGGCTAAAGGTAAGATTTTCACTCCTCGAATTTGTTTTTCGATTCGTAGAACGTAATCTAGTGGGTAATTATCGATGGCGGAGGGTTTTGATCTAGAAATTATGGTGGAAAAAGCCCTAATCTGGGTACATGGATCATGGGTTTGATCTAGGGTTGATAGAATTGTTGGTAATACGGGTAATTAGTTATTTTTTATTGATTCCCGTGTTATATTAATTGTTTGTAAACCAAGAACAAGCGGAACGAATCCGAAAAAGGAAGAATCAAGTTTCTTAGGGGATTCAAGCTTGTTTCGAGGTAGGTGATGGTTGTGATTTCATGATTGTGTGATATATGTTTGTTCTTGCTTCATTTTAATACGTGTATGTATGTGAATGTTGCACTATTGATCACACTAGTTGTAAATGAGATAGATGAATGATGAATGCCATGAATCATGAATTAATTGTATGATCTTGAAAATATACTTGTGATTGTGATTGTGGCTTGTTGAATGGATCAGGTGTTGCGTTTCAACACACTAACTTGGATCGGTTGCCACGTTCCGGTATAAATATGGGATCAGTTGCCCCATTCCAGAATAAACATTGGATTGGGTACCACGTTCCGGTATGATAACAGGTTGGGTTTGGGTTCCATGAGAGGACCAATGAGTTGATGTAATTGTGAATCTTGAGAAATGTGATATTGCACGTTGTTCGTAAATAATGATGATATTGTATATGTTCGATGTATGCATGTTATTATTATTTTGTATTGACTTATGTATGTTATACTTAGTGGGATAGCCGCGTGATCCTACCAGTACACTGTAGTTGTGTACTGATACTGCACTTGATCTTTCTTTGTTGAGTACAGGGAATCTTCAGGCGGTTATCGACATACCTCGCTTAGAAGATCAGTGATCGCTTTGAATTCAAGTGTGAGCCAGTTCTTCCGGGCTGCCATGAGCTCTCTTCTTGTTCAGTCCATTTCATTCGGACTTAGAGTAATTCATTAGTTATCTTATGTTTAGTTGGGTTGTACCCATTTTCCTTTAGACTTTTGGTTCATTGTTAGAGTTTTGGTACATTGACTTTCAAGTTCTAGGTATTTACGTTCGCATTTGTTTAGTTGTTAGACTATTGGTTTGGAGTTTATGGGAGCTCCCTATTTCTTTCCTTAACATTTAACTTTCTTATGTAACTTAAATGTCTTAGTATTTGATTAAGTTGGTTAGCTAATTAGTATAAATGATTCTCCCACTGGAGGGTTTAGTGTGGGTGCCAATCACGATGGTCTGTGTTGTGACATTAAAAATGTTTAAATGGTCCATGACCCCAGAACCCTACCCCACTTTTTCCCACCTTTTCACCTTTTCACCTTTTCATAACCTAACCCTAAAAAATAAATCAAAAAGAAATTTAGCGGTTATTTATCAAAACGAATTTTGGTAGTGTCCCCTTTGCCAATTAATCTCACTCGAGATTAATTGTCAAATGGGACCCTACCAAAACTTATTTTGATAAATAGCCACTAAATTTCTTTTTGATTTATTTTTTAGGGTTAGGTTATGAAAATATGAAAAAGTGGAAAAAAGTGGGGTAGGGTTGTGGGGTCATTAACCATTTTAATATTTTTAAAAACTTGGGTATAAAATAGAAGTTTATAAAAATACAATCAAGTCCCTTTTATATTTATTACATATTCTACCTTTTTTAAAATTCATTTAATTATTTAATAACTTTCCTCTCTCTTTTCAACCTCTCTTCTTCTCAATTTTCCTGAGTACCTCAAAGTGTTGAAATATTTGTTTCTCCAAATTAATCAATTAAATAAATCAAACTTAATATATAATATTTATGCTTATTTATTTTAAACATTCTGAAATAGCCATAATGTCTCTTGTTGATTTAATTAACATGCTAGGGTTGTTTAAAATCTAATTAATCGATTTTATAAGGCATGGTTTAAGGGTTCATATTTTAGATGGTTAGGGCCTCAAAATTTTGAAGGCCTAAGCAGGGCGCTTTGCTAACTTATCCTCCAGCCAATCCTAGCCTTATCCTTGAGCCACTCTTAGTGGTGCCCCTATCTTCAAATCATGGGCTCACATCTGTCTCTCCCCTTAAACGGTTCCCCAAATTATTTCATAAATGTATGAAGTAGTTGGAGTTCAAAAAATTATTACAAAAACTGAAATTAAACGGTAATAATAAATAAAAGTTTGAACAAAACTAATTCCGTCCAGAATCCCGGTCCCAGGCAAACTCTTCGACATCTTGAACCTTATGTTTAAAGCCTTGCTAAACAAAAGGGAGACACTAACAAATATACAACACATAAAGGCAGTCTAATATATCAAGATGATAATATTAATTATATAGGCATCAACATACGCACATAATATTAATTATTTCAGATACATAGACAGAAAAAGACATATTTATGAAGAGTATAATATCACACACAAAGCAAGAAGGGATAAGAAAACTGACCCGAATGCTTCCCTTTTTATTAATAACGAATTAAATTAAATTAAATGGTACACTATTGCAAACATAAATTAACTTGAATAAAAACACTAACCAGTTAAGCAGAGGAAATAAGTCAGCAAGAAATAACTTGATCTGATGCCCAACTTGAACCAATGAACCCAAACAGAGAACTTTTTTAAACTGTTTGTAAGAAATATTATTATCTTTTTGGAGTAGAGAGTATTTGGTCGCCAGTTAAAGTGTGTGTAAATAGTGATAATGATGGTCACTTTGTTTAGTGAATAGGAGGGCACATAATAAAAGGAAAGAAATAATTTTGGGATCGATTACATATTTTTCTTAAACAAGTAAAGAGTAAAATCAGTCAACAACTTTTTTTATCAATACCGAATATATATTTACCAAAAATAATATGTAAAAACTATCTGCCCTTGACTAAGGCAAGAAAGTCAATTAACAAACTATCAATTAAAATTACACATCATCAGTTGAAAAAGAGCAATTATTTAAGGAAAGACAATAACATACAACTTAAATCAAGTCTCAAAATATATACTTTCACATACAACTTTCTAGTATCCTTACCTATCCAGACAAGTAACAATTTAAACAGATTCTAAACAAAGCAATGAAGGAAAATAAATAAATTACGAACAAATCATGAAATCCAATTTTACAAGGATACCATAAACGAAAGGAGTGAACATCAAAGATTGAAATAGTTTGAAGCCGGACTAGATTACAACATGATTAGTAAGGTAAAAACCATTCAATTTAGCAAAGGAAATAATCAATTGAGCATCAATCATCACTCTAGATTATCAACTTAATGTATACGAAAATTGTTAACATGTCAACAAATATTATAGCACCAAATAAGGTGAAAGTTGAAGGAGATAACCATTTAGATACGAGTTGAGAAAATCATATTTTAAGTTAAGAAACAAATTTTCATCAGTATAAATACACTCACAACACATTACCACCCATTTTACATTTCATGCAGGCGAATATTAACACGATGATATTTTAAAGCTAAAGAAATAAGTTTAGCACAAATTATCAAGCAGCCATATGAAGAAATTATGCAATCATCATTGAAATTAAAATCATAAATTGCATATTTGGAAACAAATCAAGAACAATTTAAGTAAAAAATTTAAAAAGTTAATAATCAAATTAGGAACGAACCCGGACGGATCTGTAAGGATCCGCCTTTAATAAGCCAAAATCTTGAAGCTTCCGGCTGAACAAACTACATACAAAATAGTGCTCGTTGTTTTCATTACACCCGCTAATCGGAGTGGCTAGTCTGAGCTCGTTGCGTTGTTGTCGACCTCTCAGAGTCGGCTGGTAAGAGCTTCAATGCCATTGTTGTTATTTTCCTCAACCTCGCCGGAGAAGAGAGAAGCAGAAACGGAGTTTGTTGTTGGCTGGTCCTCGTTGGACGGAGCGACAAACATCAGCCTCTATTTTTTTTTGTTGAACTCACCGATGGAGGAGGGTTGACTGGTGGTTCACCGGTGTCTCTACTGGCGAAGAGGAGAAGAAATGAGGAGGGAAGGAGAAGAGGAGAAGGACGTGGCTGGCAATGGGCTTTTCCCGGGGGAGAGAGAGAGAGCGAAGGGAGGAGGCGAGGGGGAGCCTCACCGGTGGTGGCAGTTGGAGTAGCGTGGTCTAGCCAGCCGGAGGAGAGTGGTGGCGAGGAAAGGAGAGTATGGAAGGTGTGGCGCTGCTGCGTTCTTCGAGAGGAAGAGGAGAAATGATTTAGGGGTTTTGGGGTGATAGGTATTAATATAGGAAAGAAAGAGTTGATGAATCAGGACCGTTGGATCTATTAAATGAATGAATGCAGGTCTTGTAGTGCTTTCAAATACGAAGTTAGAGTGTGGAGATTAATTGGCAAAAGGGGACACTACCAAAAATTATTTTGATAATTAGCCACTAAATTTCTTTTTGATTTATTTTTTAGGGTTAGGTTATGAAAAGGTGGAAAAAAGTGGGGTAGGGTTGTGGGGTCATGGACCATTTTAACATTTTTAAAAACTTGGGTATAAAATAGAAGTTTATAAAAATACAATCAAGGCCCTTTTATATTTATTACGTATTCAAACTTTTTAAAATTCATTTAATTATTTAGTAATTTTCCTCTCTCTTCTCAACCTCTCTTCTTCTCAATTTTCTTGAGTACCTCAAAGAGTTGAAATATTTTTTTCTCCAATCTTCTTCCCCAAGTCGAAACATTCATCCTCTTGTGCTTAGGTAAGTTCATTTTTCTTTCCCGAACAGTTTTTTCTCTACCTTACTATGTTTTTTTGTTCCATTTTAATTTAGTGGATTTTGAATTTTTACAAAAAAATCAATTGTTCTTGATTAAATTTAACAAAATTTGATATGTTTTGAGTTCGTGCTCTTGATTTTGTATCTTTAATTGTGTTTTGCTTTGGATAATGATTACAATTTTTTTGAACTTTTATGTCTGTAATGTATATCAATTTTTAATTTCATTCTACGTTTTAGTAGACATTAATGGTGTTCTAATTGTTGTCTTTTGCAATCTTCCTTTCTAGAATTATTGCTACTTGTTTTGCATGTTTGATAGGGTACTTTTCTGTTTCGACCAATGGTCAATAGATTGATCACTACAAATTTGTTTTTGCTTATAGATTATAAAATATGGCTAAGATAGAAAATCATTAAAGAATCTGTTTCTACTGCTTGCAGCAGTAAGAAACGTAAAGCTGAAGAAGTTGATCACTTTTAGAAAAATTTATGTAAGAGTAAGGATGGTGGTTTATCCTGATCACTTTAGAAAAAATCTTATTGATCAAAAGAACTATGCTAATTTCAAGTAGATCTGTTTTGAACACTTGAGACATTTACCGGAGCATTTTAAATACAATAAATAAATGATCTGTTATATGTTGTTGCGATGTACGAAGAATAAAAAAGTTACATGACATCTGGTTCTATGTGAACGATAAGCTAACTTGTTTCAGCTTAAAGAAATTTTCTTTGATTACGGGGTTTAATTGTTAGCATACCCCGTGAATAAAAAATGAGCAAAGTCCTTCAATATTGTGAAATTTTTATCTCAAGGTGACCAAGAACAAGAACATCCCTATTGAAAGGCTGATAAGCTTTATCAAATGTAATCAATTGAGAAATTAGCAAAAGTTGAAGTGCTTTTTAGTTTGGTTTGTGCACTCGGTGCTACTAACAAGGGATTCGACGAAGAAAGTGAATTCAAACCAAATCAAAATAGTTGTTGGTTAAACTTTCTTTAAGAATTATCCATTAGGAAAAGAGTCGTTTGGGCTAGCATAGAGTCTTTTGAAGAAGAAGATTGATTTGAACAAAAAGAAAAAAAAACTATTAATAAGAAGAATATTGCATTGTACGCTTTATACGAATTGTTTTAGGCATTTCTGATACTTATTATCTATCATCTTATTGATTTATTATAAACTCTTATATGTTAATGCAGTAATACATAGACTCTATAAATTTATTTATCCTTCCATTGGTTGCAGGGTTGGATATATGAGACTTTTCCTCATTTTGAAAAATATGCCGAGCAAACTTTAGATCCTGCTTTGCGCATTCCTCGTTTATTTAGATGGAGCGACAACAGAACTGAAGACACATAACGGAAGGCATTACATTCTCGTTTACTTAGATGGAGCAATATTTTTTTTTGCATTGAATGTTTGAAAAGTTTAAGATATTATATATATATTTAAAATTGAACAAAAAATGAAGTCAATAAAATGAGGGAGTTGAAACAAAGGTTACCTTATTTTTTATTAAAAAATAATGCTGGAAAGTCTTCAGATTCTCCTTTGCGCATTCCTCATTTATTTAGATGAAACAACAATATAACAAAAGGAAACCCATTCTTCATTTACTTACATGGAGCAATAATATTTTTTTACGTTGGATGTTTGAGATGGTTGAGACATTATAGTTATTTAAAATTGAATAAAAATGAATTCAACAAAATGAGGGATGTTGTAAATAACGAAATGTGGATGCCATGTAGCAAATTCACACTTCATGACTTTGGAGATTTCCTTCATGACTTTGGAAATCTCCTTCATGACTCTGAAGGATTAGAAATATACTCCTACTTTCTATATATACTCATCTTATATGTAGACACACAAGCATTGAAATATTGGAAGGAAAACATTACTGCTCTTTCTCTCCATTTCTTTGTTATTTAATTTTTAATATTTTATTTTATAACACGTTATCAGCACGAAGTCTCTTCTAAGGTATGTTTCGGTGATATAACTATTTTTTTTTTCATATTCTAAGCACAAGTATACATTATAATATTTTTAGTTTTTATGTTCTCTAAATAATATAAGATGGTAGTAAATTTTATTAATTGATGAAAATAAAATTTCTTATTAAAGAATACTACATATGATATTCTTAATTTTCAATGGTTAAAAGTTTATTATTTTAATGAGAAAAGACATAAACTCACCACTGAAGTTGTCTCGAATTTTCAAAAAGACACCTTAACTTTGCAACTGTCCTATTGCCCCATTAAACAATATTGAACTGATATTAATATAACATTTTTCGATCAGCCCCAGATTTTAGAAAGCAAGTGTGTACACTCACCAATCATTACATGGCATGTGTTAATTTAATTAAGAACATAATTTTTTTCATTCTAAGTTTTTTCTTTTTTCTTTTTTTTCTTTATTTCTCTCTCTCTCTCTCTCTCTCTCACTTTTTGACTTATTTTAATTTTGATTTCATCTTAAATTAATCTTCATCTTCCACACCCCCCACCCCCACTTTCAAGTTGATCCATCCCTCCAATTTTTTTTCTTCACCTCACCCTCACCCCACCTCCCACGTCAAGTTGAACCCCTCTCCCATTTTTTTCTTTTCTTTTTTCTTATTCATCTCCAATCAAATTCTTTATTTCAATGATTTTTTATTTTTAAAAATCATACTATTTTCTAGACTTTATTGAATTATTCAATTATTTTTCTAAGAAAATTTAAAATTTTGAAGGTATCATCAATTACTCCTTTTCATATAACTTCAAAATTAGAAATTATAAAGTTAAAAGCATCAATAACTCCTTGAAATTAGAAAGAACTTGATTGAAATTGGATAAAAAAATTATACGATACCTCCTAATCATCTCGAAATCTAATAGTTTTATCAAATTGTTTGAAGTGTAAGAAAATATTTAGATAAAGTTTTAAAATTAACGAGAGTAAAACTAATAATAGTAAAAAAGGAAATTTGAAGTTGTGGTTAAAATGGTGACATTGAGAGTAAGAAACTTCAATGGATATGACAATGATTTTTTGAAGAAGAAAGAGAAAAAATAATAAGGAAAAAAAGTTAAAATAATAAGAAAATATACTTTATAATAAAATACTTGTAAAAATAAAATCATATTAGTTATTTTAGGTTGCGCTCAGAGTGCACACACTCTCCATGTCAGGTGGACAAAAATGATGTAATAATATTAGTTCAAGATTGTTTACTGGGTAATAGGACGCCCACATAGTTAAGGTGTTTTTTTTAAAAATTTGGGACAAGTTCAGGTGTGGCTCTATGTCGTTTCTCTATTTTAATCTAATTTGACTATTTTATAATAGTTTTCATCATGTGAAATTTGTTAAAATTGGAGTTCGTGGCACTTAATATTTCTGCCAAAAATTATTTATCATGAGTATTCGATGCTGAAATTCACCTAGACGTTAAAGATCTTGGTACCACTATTACCAGGGTAATGCAACATTGAGTCAGGACAAAGCGAAGGCTATGATTTTTCTTTATCATCATTTGGATGAAGGATTAAAGGCCGAATATTTGACAGTGAAAGATCCACTTGAATTGTGGACTAGTTTAAAGGAAAGGTATGACCACCTTAAGGCAATAGTATTGCCAAGGGCTCATTATGAATGGATACAGTTACAATTACAAAACTTTAAAACTGTATGTGAATATAATTCTGTTGTTTATAAAATAACTTCCCAATTAAAATTATGTGGGGAAAATATAACAGATAAGGATATGTTGGAAAAGACTCTTGCTATTTTTCATGCATTAAATCTGGTGTTAAAGCAACAATACCGTGAAAGGGGATTTAAAAAGTATTCTGATTTAATCTCATGCCTTTTTGTGGTTGAGCAACATAATACCCTTTTGTTGAAAAATCATGAAGCTCTTCCTACAAGAACTGCTCCACTACCGTAAGCAAATGTGGTAGAAGCACATGGCCAGTCTGAAAGCAGACAAAATAAAAATTGGGGCCATAATAATGTGCGTGGACGTGACAATGACAAAAAATGATATAATAATCATCGTGGTAGTGGTCATTATAAAAGAGAGAACAATATGGGTTCTAAGAGTATTCCTTTAAGAGGAAACTGTCATTGTTGTGGCATGAAAGGTCATTGGAAGAAAAATGTCAGATGCCTGAGCATTTTGTCAGGCTTTATAAAAATTCCTTTAAAATAAAGATAAAATAGAGGTGGTACATCTTCTTCTATGCTCGGGTGGAATCACACTTGACATTTGAAAATAATGTTGAGGCAAGACCTTCACAAATGTACAATGATAATATTGAAGCAAATTTGGCTTTAAAGAATGATGATTTTAATGACCTCAATGATATTACTCATATGGAGGTTGAAGACTTCTTTGGAGATCGTAACTGATGTTTGATTTTATTTTATGATGTAGAATATGTTGTTGTTTTTATGTGCTTTTGATTATCATTTTTTCATGTTACTTTTATTTCAAAATTTAAAAATAAATAATATGATGACTTAAGTTTTCTTGCAATGTTGCTAGTTATTTATTTCTTATGATGTACTTTTATTTTATGAAGATAATAAAATTTCTCAGTCTTCAATTGGATCCAAGATGAGTAATGGAGATACGTACCTTCTAAATAGTGCTACAACTCACACTATATTGAGAGAAAAGAAATATTTCTCTCATTTAATTATGAAAGGGGTAAATTTTAATACAATATCTGGTAGTACAAAAATAATTGAGGGCTCTAGGAGAGCATCATTATTACTACCCGGGGGAACAATATTGACCATTAATAATTCAAAGAAACTTGTTAAGTTTCAAGATTATTCGCCAAAATGGTTATCATATTGAGACTGCTAATGAAGGGAATGTTGAATACCTTTATATTACTACAATAAAAGAGGGAAGAAGATTTGTGCATGAAAAATTATATGCTCTTTCTTCTGGGTTGTACCACACAAGTATTGATGTGATTGAATCACATGTCAAGATGAATAAAAGGTTTATTGATCATAATGATTTCATCATTTGGCATGACCGGTTGGGTCATACCGATTATAATATGATGCGCAGAATTACTGAAAATTCACATGGGCACACTTTGAAGAATTCAATAATTCTTCAACCTAAAGAATTCTCTTGTGTTGTTTGTTCCCCAGGGAAACTGATTATTAAACCATCAGCAACTAAGGTTGGGACTAAATCCCCTACATATCTGGAACGTATACAAGGTGATATATGTGGACCAATTCACCCTTCACGTGGACCAATTAAATACTATATAGTCTTGATAAATGCATCTACAAGATGGTCACATGTGTGCTTATTATCAACTCGCAACATGGCTTTTGTGAGATTGTTGGCTCAAATTGTAAGGTTGAGAGCACAATTTCCATATGATACTATAAAGACTATCCGTCTTGATAATGCTGGTGAATTTACATCTCAATTCTTTAATGATTATTGTATGTCCATTGGAATAACAGTTGAACATTCGTTGCTCATGTTCATACTCAAAATGGTCTAGCAGAATCATTGATTAAACGTCTTCAATGATAGCTAGACAATTACTAACGAGGACAAAACTTCCTCTTTCGGTATAGGGGCATGCTATTTTGCATGTAACAGCACTTGTGCGCATAAGGCCAATCAGTTTTCATGATTTCTCGCCATTACAATTGGCTTTTGGGAAGGAGTCAAATATTTTCCATCTTAAATTTTTTGGATGTGTGGTGTATGTTCTAATTGCTACATCGCAATGCAGAAAGATGGGTCCCCAAAGAAGGTTGGGGATATATGTTGGGTATGAATCTCATTCTATTATAAAATATTTGGAACTTATGACTGGAGATTTATTTACAGCAAGATTTGTTGATTGTCATTTTGATGAATATGAATACCTAACATTAGGGGAGAAACATAAGAAATTGGAAAATGAGATAGATTGGAATGTAGTATCACTATCTCATTTAGATCCTTGAACAAATCAATGTGAACAAGAGGTTCAAAAGATGATTGATTTGCAAAATATTGCAAATTAACTGCCAGATGCATTTACAAACCTTCCAAGGGTTACTAAATCTCATGTTCCAGCTGCAAATGCTCCAATTAGAGTTGATATTTCGATAGAACAAATTGTTAATGCAAATGAGTCTAGACCACATCTGAAACGTTTTAGACCAATTGATTCTAAGGATAAAAATCCTCGAAAAAGAAAAGAAGAAAATGATCATAATATGAAAGCGCGCGAGCGCTCAAGGAGAGCCTCAAGACATAACAAATGATGAGACAACAGAAAATGTTGAGATACTTGAAAATAATGCGAATGAAGAGATCTCAATAAGTTATATCTCGACAGGGAAAAGGAGGAAGAGAAATGATGTTGTTGTTGATAACATTTTTGCTTATAATGTTGCTATTGAAATAATGCAACAAGATGAGGATCATGAATCAAAATCTGTCGATGAATGTATATAGAGAAATGGTTGGCCAAAATGAAAGGACGCAATTCAAGCAGAGTTGACTTCACTTGAAAATTGTGAAGTTTTAGGATCAATAATCTAAACACCTGAAGGTGTCAAGTGATGTTTGCATAATCAAGACACAACTTTCGATTCAAGTGTCTACAATCATACAATAGTAATATAACTCAACTGAATGGGTAGGGGTCGAGTCCCAAGGGAGCAGTTTCTGAAAGTTAAGTGAGAATATGCTAGAGTTAACCATAGCTAAAACATTATCTAGTAAAAACATAATAAATTAAGAGGTTGATAGGAATGTCAATTATCAATGGGGGGGGGGGGGTTTATAGTCGATTAACAACTAAAACAGCGAAAATACAAAGATGTGAATATAAGAAACGGGATTCTTGGGATGTGATAGGAATACTTGATAAACAACACAATCGGATAAATGATATTGATATTCAATTGCTGAATATTTGTAACTAGGCTAGACTTTAGTGGGGGTGAATTTTCTCTCGAGCAACTTACTCCAAATCAACTCGGTTTCTCTCGAACACCAAGTTGCCACTTTTAAGCACAGCTTTTGGCTTAGCCCATTCACTCTCTCGAGCTGAATGTGTGGGAAAAGGCCTAGGATTTACTCTCTTGAGTTGAACCCATGTCGACCCAATAACCACCGGCTATCGATTTAGTAGTCTTAGTCTTAAAACCTCTCTCTCGAGCAAGCCAAAAACACTAAGATGAAATCATATTTGTAACTACAATCCCATTAAGTTCAAATACAACTACTAAACGAAATCACATTTAAACAGCAAATAGACTAACAATAAGCAATACCCAACAGGAAATTTAACCCATATTCACAAAATCACACCCCAAGAATTGGGGTTTTAGCTAGACATAGAGAAAAGGAATAAAATGATACCAAATCGAAGTAACATCAACTGGGTATGATTTATATTCACTTCAATCGAGTTTAAGATGAAGAATCTTCAACACCCACTTCTAATTTCTTGGAATTGGAAGTCTTTAAATCTCCAAAAGCTAAGCAAAATATTCTCTACTTGAAAACTTAGAAGAATAAAATGTTGTATCTGAAATTGCACACTAAGATAAAAACTCAAACTAGTATTTATAGTTGTCAAAAAATGTGCTGTGAAGGATCACTCGGCGCAGTTAGTCGGGATCGCCGATGCACTCGATGATCCGCCCTTTGGTCTGCTTCATCGCCTTTCAGCTCTTGCCTTCAGCATCTTCGCGTTCTGGATCATTGGGCGATTTAGTACTGTTTCGCGGAACTATTCGGTAACACGTCGACTGCTCCTTTTCATTGCCTACTTGATATTTTCCTTCAAGGCTCAGCACACTGGACTTTGGGCGAGGTTAAGGCCATTCGACGACTCGCCAATTGCATTAGGCGATCCTCAAGCCTTCTTTTATTCGTCTTTTCAGCCGTTTTGTTCCTTTTTGCCAAGTAGTGTCCATGTTTTGCCTCAAACTCCAAATACCTGAAACATAAGGATTTACATCAGTTATTGAGAAAAAATATGCATTTGAGGGCACTAATTCTTTTAAAACAAAGCCATAAATGAGTCCAAATTGTGGACTCATCAACACCTCCAACTTAAACTTTTGCTTGTCCTCAAGTAAAACTCAAGTTCGGCAATTCAAAAAGGATGCCTCGAACTGTGCTACACAAGACTCAATCATGAATGCACACACCAAACTCAATTTACTCATGCGAAGATCAAATGTGCACTCAAAGTTTCAAGTTGTGACACACCATTATCAAAGAATCTCAAGCTCACTACACTTGCTTCAAATTCAAGTTCAAGCTCAACAAAGGAAATCAAATGCCTTCACACAAAAGAATGATTCCATATCCACATACAATGGTTCAACAATTTAAGGTTCCAGAATCAAATGCAACGCTCACACTCACAAAGAAGAACACAATGCATGCTTTCACCCATAGGTTTGCCCGTATTTTCCAATAGACAATTGTTTCAGCTCACTTAAGATCAAAAAGGTATTTTCAAGGCTTGTAATAGGGTTGAGTGCAAACGTATGGTCATTTAGGCTCAGTGACTTTCATCCTTATGAAATGTGGTGTTCACAACACTTCATTTCCTCTTCATTCATCATTTTCTTTAGTGCTCATAAGTCATTCCATTATTCATTTTCCATGGATTGTTCGGAAACCCCATTTCTTTTGTACTTTATTCCACAACTTTTTCATTCTTTTCTTTCCCTTATATTTTTTTTTACATGGAGGGGTTCCATTTTTCTCAAAACCATGGGTTTAAGAAGACTTTTCTTGCACTTCTTGACTTGCCTTCTCTTTTCACCACACCCCCAACTTAGGCTTTTGGCCTAAGTTGGCTATTCAATCAACCACAAATAATGAGGATTATGGGTAGTGGATTTAAGAAAGGTCATGTTTTCATCAAGTTTCTTCCAAAGAAAGGTAAGGCTCAATGGGTGTTCAAAAGAGTTCCACTCACTCACAAGGTAGGCCACAAAAGAGGTGTATGTCAAATTGGCTCACACTCTTCGAAGTTGTCTAAGATCATATCAAGAGATAGCCTTACTTAGTCGACCGGACTAACGGGGCAAATTCTAGGTGTTGTCATGCATGGTTCACAGTAAGCTCATCACACAAGACATTGACACCAAAGTCAAACAAGACTCCACAATTTCGCGAGTGTGCAACAATCATCACAAGAGACTCGATTTGATATTTGGCTAGTCACAACGAGATGCAAAAAGTTCACATATTGTCTATGCAACTTCATTTGGCCTCATCGTAGTCGCACATTCATGTTTGTTCGGTTATGAGCACTATTCAAATTATCGGTATTAATCAAAACCAATACTCAAATTTGCAAGAGAACAGCCACATTCAACACAGAAGGGGTGGCAAAAATATTTTGGAAGGGTCAAAAATCATTTTTAATTTAAAATCAAAGAGCCACAAGCTCAAACCTTCCACAAAAAGCAGTGTCAACAAAATTTAAACTAAAAACCCAATATATAAACAAAACAAGAGTCATAATCAGTACACAAAGGTGGGCCTCACCCCACCACAAATAAAAAACATTTGTCCTCAAATGCAAATAAAAATATCCAAAAGTCAAAATAAAGTAAGACAGAGAGGGAGGTAAAAAGGGGATCCTTTCTATGCAGTCGCTCCATCTGTCTAGCATCAGTGCCCGGTGTGGTAGTCTGGCCTTGGGCATCAGTGCCCGGAATCACCTCATAAGCAACAACTCCACTAGAGACATCCATGGAGGTGTCTGCCAGTGATGTCTACACAACCGTCCCTGCAAGATCTGGCAAATCTTTGAATATGTTCTCATCATGTACCCCAATCTGCTCCTCGTCGGTTTCAACATCCTACTCCTCAACTGCAAGCTCATCCCAGTGTGCACCGCCAGTAGTATCCGGAGGAATCCCTGAGGTCTAAAGAGCATCCACATCATCTGCAGCCCGAATCAATAAAGTGAAGTCTGTAGACTTCGAATAGTCTACGTCCTTCTTCAAATATGCTACCTCGGCTTTCAAAGTCGTCACCTCGGATGCTCCCCCCTGTCTGCTCTCACAAGCTGTGACTCTCACAGCCAACTCATCGACAGAAGTCTGAAGGGGGGTAAGTGCAGCTAGATTTCTTGATCATTTCTGGGATGGATCTCTCAAGTTGGGTTGCCCTTACATCAGCTGATTCGGCCAATCGTCCCATCTTCAGGATCATGGCCTGAGTGATTTTGATAGGCTGGGAGGAGGTGGAGGTGCCCGAAACCTATGAAGAAGTGGGAGGGGTAGAAGTGCCTGAAGTCCCGGAGGCCAGAGTAGGCGAGGATGCCTCTGCAGGTAACGAATCAACATCAACCTCCAGAGAAGCATTTGCCGGAGCTGCTCTCCTCTAGCCTCCTCTCATGTGTACTCAGCCTCAATATGCCATATGTCAGTGGAGGAAGATGGGATAACCTCAATATTTATCGCAGCATTTCGAGGTACGTCAGCGCGCCGACACAACTTAGTGATCAGGATTGGGAATGGCAGAGAAGTATGTCTCTGCTTGGCTCTTATGTCCATCTCCTGTTAAATCAAAAGTCCTAGGTCGATGCACCTCTTGGATATTATGGACCCTAGGCATGCCGCCTTAGAATGGCGTAGGACAGATTCATTTTGGGATGGCATAATGTTGTTGTTGATAAAGCCAAACCAAAATCGAGAAGCAATATTCAAATCCCTCTACTCAATAAAGGTGCCCGCCTCGATCCACCTCGGGCTGATATCAGAAATCAAAGGTGCCAGCCACCCCTTCAGATCATCCAAGGATTGCGCAAAAGGCAGTCCATCATACGGGTGTGTAGAGTGCAGATCTCTACCTAGTACAACATTAATGTACTCACTGCTGCACCCGACCTCCTTGCCTCAGACCATGACCGCCTTAACTGGTCTGAAATCACTGGTCTTCTTCTTGCTCTTGGGAACCAGATCACCATAAGTTGTGTAAAACTCACGAACCCAAGAGAGAATGTAGGGGTCTCGGGGCCTAGTGAACTGCTCGAACCTGTGGAATTGGACGGTCTCCCTCACATCTGAATACTTCCCCTCCAAGTTTTGTTAGAAAGCAGCTTTTCCTCGAGTATGGTTCGTAAACCATCACCTTTCAATCTGTTCAGAAGCCTGGGAGGAGGAACAACAGGAAGCATAGGGGTCACAGGAGGTGCCTGAGCTGGCACTGATTCTGTTGTAGGAGGGGTGGCAGCTGATGGAGCTATGGTGGACGTGGGTTAAGATCTAGCCCGTATCTCATCTCTTCGGGAAACTAAAGGATGCTGGTCTTCAGGCTTAGACAAATTAGCCCAGGTGTCAACAGCCACTCTCTCAGCTGAGTGCTTCTTACTTTTACCTTTTTCTCCCGGTGGGAGTTCTTGCCTTCTTCTCTTTGGAGGGTTTGCTCCCCCTTCATTTATGGTAATGCCCCATGCCTTTTTCTGGGGTGGCCTATCTAGATTTGTTCTCACCATGTCTGCAAAACATCGGAGAAAAGTTAGTAAATATTCATATCAAAGCACATAAAATTTACTGCAGACATACTCGCCGAATCTCTTTAGTGGGCTGGATCGGGCTTGCCGAAAGGATTGGCTCAAAAATTATAGCAAGTCAGCGATGGGAAGGTCCTTTCGGTGAATCACCGAAAGCTACCAGCAAGTAAGGGTTTAAGGGTGCAGACAAAAGGAGAACAAGAAGCCTTTCAACGAGTCACCGAGTGCTTTTGGCGATATCAGACTGCTCACCAAAAGTTATAGAATCATTCATCAAATGAAGCATGAATTAAGGGCGAGATAGGGACATTAGGCGAACCGCCGAGTGGTTCGGCGAGCTCGACCCAGCTCGTCAAATGGCTCAATGTGCCTATTTTCAACCTAACTTCTCGAATTCAACCCCGCAACCCCCGAAAACAATTTCAAAGCATGCACTAGTACAATTAATCCCAGACCCATAACACCCATTGCCCCGGGATATTCAGACTTTTCTCGGTTTTGCCAAATTTGGCCATTTGATGACTTTTGCCCTTAAGAATGGTGTAACCCACTCCATCATTGTGCAATGTACGCCATTTAGCATTAATACGGGCAACTCAGACTTCACCCAACAAATCTAACCAACAAGCAAGCATACCCCCATAACATTTAACTCAATTTAAGACACAAAAATACGAGCATTCGACGATCAAAACAATACAAGCAAGATTATCAAATTAAAACTGGCATTTAAGCATTCTAATCCTATCATAGAGGCCCAGCACACGACAATACGATATGATCATTGCAAATGAGTACCAAATTTTTGAAAGTAAACTCGAGGTTCGGAAAATTAACCTTTGTGCCGATTAAAGTACTTTGAAATGCTAGGCGGCAATGAAATCCAACTCCGAGCACAAATCAACACCCAAAATACTTATGGAATGCAAAAGTATTTAAAATACTAACTTGGTGTGAGTTTGTGAAGTTTAAAAGCGAGGGAAAGTGAAGAGTTTGAAATTCTAAAACCTTTGGTCATAAATAACCGTCCAGTTCACATCCATTCGGCGACATTAGTATTGCTCATCGATCTAATCGGTGACGCGTCGAGTGGTCACTTTCCTCACCGAGTTTTACAAGACCTTCAGTCAAAGTGAGGGTCCAAACGGCGGTTTACATCGTGATCGCCGACTATGTCAGCAATTCGTCAATAATTTCATGTGTTCACCGATTGTTACAGACTCTGATGTAAGAGTTTCTTGAGTCTAACGGTGTTCTGGGTCGGCATCGCCGACCTCCTCGGTGATTCGCCGACTGGACTTATGTTCGCCAACTTACACTTTTCAAACACTATCCACACTTCAACCTATAAAATCAAAATACCATTATTTCTAAAACAAAATTAAAGCATTGAAGGGTTCCCAAACAGTGCCTTAGTTAACATCGTGGCATGACGCAAGTTACCATTCAAATCTCTTAATCGGGGTTAGCCCTAGTATCACTAGGCAATCCCTCTTGGTGTTGTGAGTAGAGACAAGACAACATTTGGCCTATTTGGGCATCTTGTAGCTGAATGACCATGGAATGGGAGGTCATCATCTGATTTAACATTTCAACATTTTGTTTTATCTCATTCAACACTCTATCTTGTTTCTCAATTTTGTGTAGAATGAGTGAGAGAACCTCTCCATTTTGTCCACCCTTATGTTGATTCATTTTTTTACACTTGCGAGCGGGAAGGTACTTGCTCTTCTTGTTGGAACTTTCTTCCAAATGCATTACTCTTTTGGACAGTTCGTCCAGCTGAATCAACAAGTCGGCCCCTTCTTGACCTTTCTTTATTTCCTTGTTGGCTTTAACCAAGCCATCAAGATGCTTGACTACTACTCCATAGGGTTGTTGTGTCAAACACCGTCCAAACAATTGTTGTAGTGATGCCTTAAACCTTGGCCACATATCATGGATAACCTCGCCTTCCAATTGCTGGAACGTTAGAAGGTTATATCCCTAAGATTCAACAACCTCAACAGAGGGTGATCCATTTGGGTAGCACTTTTACCCTTTATACTCATTTCTCCTCTTTCAACACAAAAACAAGCAAGACAAAACTAAAAATTAAGTAAGTAAACTATGACTAAAAAAAGCAAAATTCGACTCTACTTATAACTCTCAAGTAACACCACTCTCCGGCAGCGGCGCCATTTTTGATGTTTGTGTAATCAAGACAACTTCCGATTCAAGTGTCTACGATCGTACAATAGTAATATAATCCAACCAAATGGGTTGGGGTCGAGTCCCAAGGGAGTGGTTTCTGAGAATTAAGAGTTAAGCGCGAATATGCTAGAGTTAACCATAGCTAAAAATATTATCGAGTAAAAACATAATAAATTAATGGGTTGACACGAATGTCAATTATCAATGGGGAGTTATTAGTCGATTAACAACTAAAACAACAAAAAATACAAAGATGTGAACATATGAGACATGATTCTTGGGATGTGATAGGAATACAAGATAAATAACACAATCGGGTAAATGTTATTGATAATCAATTACTGAACATTTGTAACTAGGCTAGACTTTAGTAAGGGTAAATTCTCGATCGAGCAACTTATCCCGAATCAACTTGATTTCTCTCGAACACCGAGTTGCCGCTTTTAAGCACAACCTCCGCCTTAGCCCATTCACTCTCTCGAGCCGAATGTGTGGGAAAAGGCCAAGGATTCACTCTCTCGAGCTGAACCCATGGCAACCCAATAACCACTGGCTATCGATTTAGTAGTCTTAGTTATAAAACCTCTCTCTCGAGCAAGCCAAAAATACTAAGATGAAATCATATTTGCAACTACAATCCCGTTAAGTTCAAACACAATTACTAAACGAAATCACATTTAAACAGCAAATAGACTAACAATAAGCAATACCCAACAGGAAATGTAACCCATATTCACAAAATCACACCCCAAGAATTGGGGTTTTAGCTAGACATAGAGAAAGGGAAGAAAATGATACCAAATCGAAGTAACATCAACTGGGTATGATTTATATTCACTTCAATCGAGTCTAAGATGAAGAATCTTCAACACCCACTTCCAATTTCTTGGAATTGGAAGTCTTCAAATCTCTAAAAGCTAAGCAAAATATTATCTACTTGAAAACTTAGAAAAATAAAATGTTGTATCTGAAATTTCACACTAAGATAAAAATTCTAGCTAGTATTTATAGTTGTCAAAAAATGTGTTGAGAAGGATCACTCGGCGCAGTTAGTCAGGATCGCCGATGCACTCAACGATCCGCCCTTTGGTCTGCTTCATCGTTTTTCAGATCTTGCCTTCAGCATCTTTGCGTTCTGGATCATTGGGCAATTTAGTATTGTTTTGCAGAACTGTTCGGTGACATGCCGACTGCTTCTTTTCATCACCGATTTGATCCTTTTCTTCAGGGCTCAATACACTGGACCTTTGGGCGAGGTTAAGGCCATCCGGCGACTCGCCGAATGCATTAGGTGATCCTCAGGCCTTCTTTTCTTCGTCTTTTTAGCCGTTTTGTTCCTTTATGCCAAGTAGTGTCCATGCTTTGCCTCAAACTCCAAATACCTGAAACTTACGGATTTACATCAGTTATTGAGACAAAATATGCATTTGAGGGCACTAATTCTATTAAAATAAAGCCCTAAATGAGTCCAAATTATGGACTAATCATCAAGCTAGTGGGATACAGATGAATTTTTGTGTGAAAACGAAATGAAAAGGGTGAAGTCGTAAGATATAAAGCACGACTTGTAGCCCAAGGATTTTCACAAAGGCCTTGCATTGACTATGTAGAAACATATTCTCATGTGATTGATTCAATTGTCCTCGGTATCTAATGAACTTGGATGTTCATGAAAATCTTGAAATGCACCTAATGGAGGTGGTCACTTGTCACTGCTTATTTATATGGCTCATTGGACCACGATATTTTTATGAAAATTCTTGAAGGGTTCAAAGTGCCTGAAGTATACAAAGATTCTCGAAACACTTGTTCAATAAAGCTTCTAAAATCCTTATACGGACTGAAACAGTCAGGGTGAATGTGGTATAATCGCCTTAGCGAATATTTGTTGAAAGTAGGATTTAAAAATGATCCAATTTGTCCTTGTGTCTTCATGAAAAGGTCTGGGTCTGAATTTGTCATAATAGTTGTGTATGTTGATGATTTTAATATTATTGGGACTCCTGATGAGTTTTCAAAGGCAGTAAAATGTCTAAAAAATGAATTTGAAATGAAAGACCTCAAAAAGACAAAATTTTGTCTTGGACTACAAATTGAACATTTTGAAAATGGGATATTTGTTCACCAATCAACGTATACTGAGAATATATTGAAGAGATTTTACATGGATAAAGCACATCAATTGAGTAGTCTGATGGTTGCAAGATCTATTGATATTAATAAAGATCCATTCCGACCTCATGTAAATGAAGGAGAACTTGTTGGTGCTGAAACACCATATCTTAGTGCAATTTGTGCATTAATGTATTTTGCTAATAATTCTAGATCAGATATAGCTTTTTCGGTAAGCTTCTTAGCAAGGCTCAGTTCTTCTCCAACACGAAGACACTGGAATGGAATTAAGCATATATTCAGGTACCTCCGAGGGACCATTGATATGAGATTGTTTTATTCAAATGAATTCAAGTCACAATTGATTGGTTATGCAGATGCATGATATTTATCTAATCCCCATAAAGGTTGTTCGCATACAGGCTATTTATTTACATGTGGTTGTACAACTATATCATGGCGTTCAACAAAACAAACTATGGTTGCCACTTCTTCAAATCGTGCAGAGTTAATAGCCATTCATGAAGCAAGTCGAGAATACATTTCGTTGAGATCAATAACTCAACACATTCAAGAAATATGTGGCCTTTCTTTGAAAAGAGATATCCCAATAGTATTGTATGAAGACAATGTTGCATGTATAGTTCAACTAAAGGGAGGATACATTAAAGGAGATAGAACAAAACATATTTCACCAAAATTCTTTTTCACTCATGCTCTTCAAAAGAAAGGTGATAAAGATGTTCAACAAGTTCGTTCAAGTGATAATTCAACAGATATGTTTACTAAGACATTGCCAACTTCAACCTTTGAGAAATTGAGATACAAAATTGGAATGTGTCGTCTTCGAGATTTTAAATGATGTTTTCATCAGGGGGAGTAAATACGCACTACACTCTTTTTTCCTTAATCAAGATTTTTATCCCACTGGATTTTTTCTTGATAAGGTTTTTAACAAGGCAACAAACAATGCATATTAAGAATAACTATGTACATTCTCTTTTCTTCTTCTAGATTTTTTTTGTACATATCCAAGGGGGAGTGTTGTAAATAATGAAATGTGGATGCCATGTAGCAAATCCACACTTCATGACTTTGGAGATTCTTGATGACCTTGGAAATTTCCTTCATGACTTTGGACATCTCCTTCATGACTTTAAAGGATTAGAAATATACTCCTACTTTCTATATATACTCATCTTAAATGTAGACACACATGCATTGAAATATTGGAAGAAAAACATTACTGCTCTTTCTCCATTTCTTTGTTATTTAATTTCTAATACTATATTTTATAACAAGGGAGTTAGAACAAAGATTGCCTTCTTTTTTATATAAAAAAAAAGTCAAATATTACAATTGGGTGTAATTTGAGTTGACTTACTAACGTTGTAAAAGTGGATATTTAAATTTTGTTAGTATTGTACATCATATATATAATCACTTGTATCTCATCTTGCCGGTACATGATGGAACGTATAGATTGACACTCCAACATTTGTAAGGTATATGCTGGGTTTTTTTTTTTTTTTTTGCTTTAAAGGTATATGCTGGTTGGTGCAATGATAAACAAAATATTAGTATATAACAAAAAAGTAAATAACTACATAAATTATATTATATTGAGGACTATCAACTGAATTCACTGTATATCTAAACTACACGCTTTATCAATAATATATTATATGAGTTTGTAGCTCTTACTAGCATATTTCCAAAAAAGAAAATAATTAATTAATAAAAAAATAGATTATTAAAATTTTACACAGCTAAATGAGCTTAAACAAACCATATGATCATATAGGAGTCCACAGTAAATTGGGAACGACGGTCAGAGATGTATGAGGATGGAGAGTGGTTATATAATTAACATCCTCAAAATAATATTTGCTAAAGCACAAGTATGTTTTGTGAGGATTTCATTTGTTCAACCACAACTCATCCTCATACATGTTTGATCGTTATCTTCAATTTATGTGCACTCTTATATGATTATATGACTTGTTTAAACTCATTTTTAATTGTATAAATTTTAATAATTTATTTTTTTATTAATTAATTATTCTCTTTTTAAAATTATACTAGTTATGGTCTATACATATGTATCCTAACCTAGTAAGTTTATTATGGATGAAGATCTTAGGATAAAATTGACGATAAGAAGTCGAGTACCAAACTAAGCATAGTCTAGCCTATACTAAGACCTTCATCCATAATAAACTTACAAGATTATGATGCACATGTATAAACTATAACTAGAAAATTTTTAAAAAGAGAATGGTTAAATAAAAAAAAAAATTATTAAATTTTACACAACTAAATGAGTTTAAACAAGTCATATGATCATATAAGAGTCCGCATAAATTGGCAATAGTAATCAGAGATGTATGAGAATGAATTGTGGCTGAACAAATGAAATCCTTATAAGTCATAACATACTTGTGTTTGATCAACATTACTGTAAGAATGTTGATTGTATAACCACTACTCATCCTTACACACCTCTAATCATCGTCTCCAATGTATGTGAACTCTTATATAATCTTATGACTTGTTTAAGTTCATTAAGTTGTGTAAATTTCAACAATTTATTTTTAATTAATTAATAATTTTCTTTTTTGATAATAATGGTCTCAGTCAAACGTAGACTCTGTAGACCATTTAATTTGTTAAGTATAAATTAATCGAATAATATAGAAACTTTTAATATATTATGCAGTAAGTAATACATAAATCTAATAGACAGTATGCATAATATATGCTATATTTTAGTCTATAATTATAGAAAGGGATTAAAGTCGAAAAAACTGACATGCCACTAATTATACCAAACTGCAGAGTCTCAAATTACATACATTACCTTGAGTTACAAAAACAAAGTGGGACAAGTCTATCTAGGATTTATTGTTATTACATGTGATTCTCTTGTGTCCGGAACTATTACACAATAAACACTTATTCCTTCTCTTGGTCTTGAAAGTCTCACCGACATCCTTAACACATTTTCTTTTCTTTCTTTCAAGCTTGCTATCGACAAAGGTGAAGGAATATTTACATCTAATAATTCATGTGGCACACACTATTCGGACTCAACAATGATAACATTAATTAATTTTGAGTATGCAATAAGGTAGACGTCGACTTTATGCATAGGTGAATAGTACTCGTAGATGCTGAAACTATAATGAAATTCTTTGAAAAAGAATTCCCTGAATTTCTTTAGTGTATGGACCCTTTCCGTTTCCATACAAATTTCACATAATGCGACGTAATGACTTTCATTGAGATTTCTTTATGGCTGTGTGTGGCATGTTCGACACCACAGGTGTGATTGCCAACATATTTATAGATGAAATTATGATCGAGAATTTATACTTCCCTGCCTGCAGCATCCAGACACAATCAGGGGATATATATTTCACCTTGAACCATTTACTAAAATTCATCAACGTAGCATAATCAAAATAATTCCTCGTCGACGCTTGGTCTGGCAATATTTTCTACTCATTCCTGATGTTAAATGTTTGTTCTATTTGAAATTTAGTTTCATCGGAGAAGTTGTGGTTGGATTATGATCCTGACCACACTTCCGTTGATTTTGTCGAAACAAGTTGGGATCTTCCGATTTCTTTGGGATGAGCATCCATATTAATGATTTCCCAAGCTTTCATCTTAAATCGAATCATCGCCATCGATTGTAAGATATGGTGACGGGGGTACCGTAGACCTCAAGATGATATTTTACTCAATATTGGCCTAGTGCAATCGGCAGTGACATCCAACATGTACTGAGACACTTGACTGTCATTTTTGTATGAATGTTGAATGTATTTTTTTCCTTTCATTCATTAGATAGCTAATCAAAACTTTGCTATGAACTTTAGTAAAAAAAAGAGACACAATTTGGGTTCATATTTTATTTCGCTTTAATACGAACTTTAGTACAAAAAAGAGTTTTGGTCTTTTGAACATTTTAATATTAATTTATTATTAAATTGTCTCATAATTTCCTAGAGTTATTATGCCTTTGTGAATATGTTGTATAACGTTGAAAGGAATAGGCAGTTTCTTTGACCGTCTGTTAGTGGTCTTTTAATTGGTGTGTTACTCCATATTGGAGTTAACAGTTGCATTACTCCGTTTGTTCGAGTTAGTGCTATATTCAAGTCCTTTCTTGCAACAGTTTTAGCCGTTGGTGCATTTGACCTTTATTCTTATCAATTCATTTTTTATTTCTCCATTATACCTTGTAACATATTGTAATACCTCGATATTTGAAAGAACAAGAAAGAATTAGAATTAGAAAGAAATCGTTTTTTGGAAATAATCAAATTTGGAAGGTTTGACAAAGTTAAGCTAAGTATGAGTTTTGGGTCAACTTCAAACGACCAAAAATCCTAGATTAGGATGATCTAGGTGTGCTACAAGATACCGTAGGAAAGATGTTTGAATTATCTTTCCAACTCCGCCAAGTTTGCTCAATTTCGAGTTCATATGAGGGAGATATGCCCATTTGAAGTTGGGATGTCTAAATAAGGCAAGTAAAAACCAGATTTGAGAAGGGTATTATGGTCTTTTCATTACCCAAATAAATTATTTCGTTTTTAGTAAGTTATTTGGGGTCTAAACTGAGTTAGTTCAGTTACGCAATTAAGAAATACGCTAGGGCTTTGAGAGAAGAGAAAAGAGGAGAAAAGTCAAGGCGTTCTTGGATATTTCTTGCGGAATCGAAGTCGTTTCGACAAGGGTTGATCCCTAAAGAGGTATGTGAGACTTTCATAGTGTTGGGTTCGTTCACCCACGCGTCAATCATGTTTGTTTCAGCGAAATTCGTTCTAGAAAGTTGAAAGTATGATGTTGAGATTTGAGATTTGATGGGATTGTTGAGTTCTTGATGGAATCGTGTCGATTTTAGAGTTGTGTTTGATTAGATTCTTGTGTTCATGTACTGGGTATCTGAAACTAAAGAGGAATTGAGAAAAATAATCAAATTTAGGCGAATTGGGGTTAGAAAATGAAGAAGGAGAAAGTCGAGTAGAATTTGGCACGCAAGTCCGCGTCGCGGACTTGCTCCTCCAGTATCCTTGAATCCATAAATTCAAATTCAAGGAAAGTTAAGAGCCAAGTCTAGAGAATTCTTAGAGTCCTTTCAAAAGTCCTTTGCAAATGCTTTAAACTTGTTTTAAGACTTGAGCTTTGAGTTAAGTAAGAGTAACAAATAAAGTTCATCTCTTCAAAAATAGTATATGGGAACTAAGTATTTCCAAACAGTAAATGTTTTCACATTTAATTAAGAGAGGAAACACCAATTTCCAAGAGAGCCTTTGAGCTAGTTTTTGAGTAATTATCTCAAACCATAGAAAGTGTTTTTGTTTTTAAACATATGAGTTGAGTATTTTGGGAGTAGTATTGAGCACCGATATGGGGACGAGTTCATAATAACTCAAATCTCCATAAACCATGTAGCCATCGTGGGTAGAAAGGGTCATACATTTTAGATGATTCCTTAGTTCTTTTTAGCATAGACTAGTGGATCCACTTAGTTGAGGCGTTCTATATCCCGACAAGTTATAGGACAGTTCTGGCAGCGTGGGCATGACGTTGTATCATCACATTAGCTCATAGTGATGGTTGTCGGTTAGAGAAACTCCCACAAAATTATATTACTTTATTATATGATTAATTTGAGTTGATATTTATTGTTTAAATGTTTTATATAAACTGTACCTTTACTATGGTTTAATTCTACATTTGAGTTGAGTATTCAAGAGATGAGTAAAGTTGAGGATAGTGTTCTTTCAGAAATCATTTCAAGCTTATGTCGAGTTTAGTTTTCCCCTCACATGCTCATATATTCAATGTAGATGCCATTTAGCCTGCATCGTTTTATGATACAGATTCAGCATCCAGCGCCTCATTGATCCAATCGAGCATTCAGAGTCAGTTGGTGAGCCTCCTTGCTTCCGGAGGATCCCTTTGGTTATGTTTTGCTTTATTGCTTTTGGTTATTTCAGTTGTTAGGATGATCGGGAGTCTTGTCCTGACATCCCTCTTAGTATCTAGAGACTTCATAGTCAGTTAGATATGAGTTCTTTAGTCTGATATTTCAGTTGTTTGATGTTGAGACTTGAGTTGTTATTTTGGCTAGTTGAATGTTTCTTTTAAGACATTCTAAGTTTATTGCATGAGTTAACTTTTGAGACGGTTTCAAGTTATTTAAGACTTCCGCTAAGTTTTAAGCCAGGCCAAGGGTTCGCTTGGGGCCAGCAATGGTTCTCGAGTGTCAGTCCCGCCCAGGGTGTAGGCCTCGGGGAGTGACAAACTTGGTATCCGAGCACAGAGTTCAAGAGTCCTAGAGAGTCTATGAAGCCGTGTCCGTAGAGTCCTAGTTATCGGTGTGAAGCGCACCACATCTGTAATTAGAAGGTTGTGACATTTAGGAACTATCTCACTTCTTTTACATTCATTTCGTACATTATATTTAATCTCTATGAATTTTCTCTCTAACTCGTGTTTGTGCGTGTCTTTCAGATCATGCCTCCACAAAGAGTTGTCCGAGGTTGTCCCGCTATAAGGAACGTTGAGGAGCAAGGGGTACCTAATGCACCAGAAGTGCAACCCCAAGGAAAGGTCACCAATGCTAAATTTTGGGAAGCCATACGAATGTTGAGTCAAGTTGTGACCAACCAAGTGGGACAAATAGGTGTTCGACAGGATATAGCTGATACGTCTAGGATCCGAGAATTTCTAAGGATGAATCCTTCGAGCTTTACTGGTTCAAGCATCACTGAGGATCCGGAGAACTTCGTTGTGGAGCTTTAGAAGGTTTTTGAAATTATGCATGTCACCAATACTGAGAGAGTGGGATTGGTTGAATACTAACTAAAGGGTATCGCTAGAATCTGGTTCGATCAATGGAAGAAGGGTAGAGTTGAGGGTGCACCGAATGTGAGTTAGGCTATGTTTGAGAAGGCTTTCTTGGGGCGTTACTTTCCCTGGGTACTGAGAGAATCCATGGTATGATAATTCCTCACCCTTAAGCAGGAGTCAATGAGTGTTTATGAGTACAGTCTGAAAGTCACCCAACTTTCCCATTATGCCCCGGAGATGGTTGCAGATATGAGGAGTAGGATGAGTTTGTTTGTTGCCGGATTGTCTCGTCTATCGAGTAAGAAAGGTAAGGCTGCGATGCTAATAGGTGATATGGACATAGCGAGGTTGATGATTTATGCGCAACAGGTTGAGAAGGATAAGCTGAGGGATAGGGAATAATTCAGAAACAAGAAGGCAAAGACATCAGGGAATAAGTCTGCGCAACAAAAGAACAATGTGAACCGGTCTTCTTTCTAACAGAAACATAAGGGACCTGCTCTATCATCCGCTAGTGCACCTGCACCAAGGAACAAAGGTGAGAATAATAGTCAGGATTCGCAGAATTTCAGAGCTAGACCTGCTCAGTCTCAGGGTAGTGTGGCACAAGGAGGTAATTGGACTCCTACATGTGCTAAGTGTGGTAGGAACCACCCAGGTGCCTGTCGCAATGACCGTACTAGATGTTTCAAGTGCGGTCAAGAGGGTCACTTCATGAAAGAGTGTCCTAAGAACAGGCAGGGAAATTGAAATAGGGGCAATAAAGCACAATCTTCTTCGGTTGCTCCACCAAACAGGGCTGCACCTAGAGGAGCTACTTCAGGGACTATCGAAAGAGCAAACTGCATTTATACGATCACTAGTCCTCAAGAGCAAGAGAATTCTCCAAATATAGTCACTGGTATGATCAAAGTCTTATCTAGGAGCGAGTTTATCTTTTGTGACTCCTTATGTTGCGATGAATTTTGATGTTCTTCCTGAGAAACTTTGTGAGACCTTTAGTGTTTCTACACCTATTAGGGAGTACATTCTAGCTGAGAAAGTGTATCATGATTGTACTATTTTCATCAATCACAAGAACACCATGGTTGATTTAGTGGAGTTAGATATGGTAGATTTTGATGTTATTTTGGGTATGGATTGGCTTCATGTCTGTTATGCCTCCATTGATTGTAGGACTCGGGTTGTTAAGTTCCAGTTTCCTAATGATCCAGTCTTTGAGTGGAGGAGTAGCTCAACAGTGCCTAAGGGTCATTTCATTTCACCTTAAGGCGAGAAAGTTAGTTTCCAAGGGGTGTGTCTATCACTTAGTCCGAGTTAATGATTCTAATGTTGAGACACCTCATATTGAGTCAGTTCCTGTTGTGAGTGAGTTTCCTAAGATCTTTCCAAATGATCTACCTGGAGTCCCTTCTGAGAGAGAAATAGACTTTGGTATAGATATTTTTCCCGATACTCGTTCTATATCTATTTCACCATATAGAATGGCCCTAGCAGAGTTGAAAGAGAAGTTGAAAGATCTCCTAGAGAAAGGTTTCATTCGACCAAGTGTCTCACATTGGAGCGCTCTGGTCTTATTTGTGAGGAAGAAAGATAGTTCCCTTAGGATGTGTATAGATTACCGTGAGTTGAACAAGGTTACTATAAAAAATAAGTATCCTCTTCCGAGAATTGATGATCTCTTCGATCAGCTTCAGGGTGCCACTTGTTTCTCTAAGATAGACCTCAGATCTAGCTACCATCAGTTAAGAGTAAGGGAATGTAACATTCAAAAACAGCTTTCAGGACCCATTATGGTCATTATGAGTTTCTGGCCATGTCGTTCGGTTTAACTAATGCGCCTACAGCGTTCATGGACCTTATGAATAGAGTATTCAAGCCTTATTTTAGATATGTTTGTTATCGTATTCATTGATGGCATACTAATCTATTCGAGGAATGAGGAAGATCATGTTATCCACCTCAGAATAGTTCTCCAAAATCTAAAGGATAGAGAATTGTATGCTAAGTTCTCTAAATGTGAGTTTTGGCTTGAGCTTGTGGCATTCTTAGGCCACATTGTTTTCGGTAATGGGATTAGAGTTGACACTCAGAAAATAGAGGCAGTGCAGAATTGGCCTAGACCCACATCTCCAACTGATATTAAGAGTTTCTTGGGGTTGGCTGGATATTATAGAAGGTTCATAGAGGGGTTCTCATCTATTTCATCCCCTCTGACCAAGTTAACTAAGAAAACAGTAAAGTTTCAATGGTTTGAAGCTTGTGAGAAAAGCTTTCAGGAATTAAAAAAGTGGTTGACTACTGCCCAGTATTGACCTTACCAGAAGGTACTCAAGGTTTTGTGGTGTATTGCGATGCGTCCAGAGTTGGTTTGGGTTGTGTGTTAATGCAAAATGGCAAAGTTATAGCTTATGCCTCCTGACAGTTGAAAGTTCACGAGAAGAATTACCCAACCCATGATCTAGAGTTAGCTGTCGTAGTATTTGCTTTGAAAATATGGCGTCATTATCTTTATGGTGTGCATGTGGATGTGTTCACCGTTAACAAGAGTCTTCAGTATGTGTTTAGTCAGAAAGAGCTTAATCTCAGACAAAGGAGGTAGTTAGAGTTACTCAAGGATTATGACATGAGTATTCTCTATCACACAGGTAAGGCTAATGTTGTTGCTGATGCCTTGAGCAAGTTGTCTATGGGTAGTACTTCCTATGTTGAGGAAGAGAAGAAAAAACTAGTAAAAGATGTGCTTAGACTTGCACGATTGGGAGTTCACCTAATGGATTCCACAGAAGGAGGATTAGTGGTGATGAATGGGGTTGAATCATCATTAGTGTCAGAAGTGAAAGAGAAACAAGACCAAGATCTTATTTTTCTTGAATTGAAGGCAAATGTTCATAAGAAAAAAGTAATGGCTTTTGAACAAGGGGGAGATAGCGTATTAAGGAATCAAAGTAGGTTATGTGTACCAAGGGTGGATGAATTCCAAGAGAGGATCATGGAGGAAGCTCATAGCTCCAGTCATTCTATCCATTCGGGTTCCACAAAGATGTATCGTGACTTGAGAGAAGTTTATTGGTGGAGTAGTATGAAGAAGGGCATTACAGAGTTTGTTGCTAAGTGTCTGAATTGCCAACAAGTTAAGGTAGAGCATCAAAGGCCTGGTGGTATGGCTCAGAATATAGAGATTCTGGAATGAAAGTGGGAGATGATCAATATGGTCTTCATTATCAGTTTGTCGTGGTCTCGCAGACAACATGATTCCATTTGGGTAATTGTAGATCGAATGACAAAATCAGCCCACTTTTTGTAGGTAAAGACTACCCATTTAGCGGAGGATTATGCCAGATTATATATTCAAGAGGTATTAAGACTTCATGGAGTGCCAGTTTCGATTATATCAAACAGAGGGGTACAATTTACTGCATAATTCTGTAAGTCTTTCCAAAAAGGTTTGGATTCGAAGGTGAACTTGAGTACTGTTTTTCATCCTCAGATAGATGGTCAAGCAGAGCCCACTATTCAGACTAACTTGAGTACTGCTTTTCATCTTCAGACAGATGGTCAAGCAGAGCCCACTATTCAGACTCTACAAGATATGTTGAGGGCCTATGTGATTGATTTCAAAGGTAATTGGGATGATTACCTACCTCTCATTGAGTTTGCTTATAACAATAGTTACCACTCTAGCATCCAGATGGCTCCGTATGAAGCTCTTTATGGGAGAAGATGCAAATCTCATATTGGATGGTTTGAAGTTAGTGAAGCTGGGTTGATTGGACCAGAATTAGTTCATCAATCTATGAAGAAAGTGAAAGTTATTCAAGAGAAGTTGAAAACAACGCAGAGTCGTCAGGAATCCTACACTGATGTTAGGAGAAGGGAGTTAGAGTTTGAAGTAGATAATTGGGTATACTTGAAAGTTTCACCCATGAAGGGTGTTATGAGATTTGGTAAGAAGGGGAAGCTTAGTCCCCGATATATTAGCCTTTATAGAATATCCAAAAGGATTGGTAATACAGCTTATGAGTTGGAGCTACCACAAGAATTAGCAGCGGTCCATTCGGTATTTCATATTTCCATGTTGAGGAAGTGCATGGGAGATCGTTCACTTATCATACCAATTGAGGATATTGGTATCAAGGATAGCTTGTCTTATGAGGAGATCCCTGTTCAAATTCTAGACCGTCAGGTTCGCAAGTTGAGGACCAAGGAAGTTGCATCAGTCAAAGTTCTTTGGAGAAATCAGTTTGTTGAGGAAGCTACTTGGGAAGATGAGGAGGATATGAAGAAGAGATATCCACATCTCTTTGAGCCCGGAGAAATACCAGACCAAGGTACTAATTCTCTTCTTAGTTCTCTTTAATTGATATGTTTAATGTGTTAAATTTGCTTGTTGGGTGTTTGAGCGGAATGTTAGATGTTACACCCTTAGCCTACTAAGAGTAATCTAATTTGAGGACGAATGTTCCCAAAGGGGAGATATTGTAGCACCTCGCTATTTGAAAGAACTAGAAAGAATTAGAATTAGAAAGAAATTGTTTTTGTAAATAATCAAATTTGGAAGGTTTGACAAAGTTAAGCTAAGTCTGAGTTTTGGGTCAACTTCAAATGACCATAAATCCTAGATCAGGATGAGTTAGGTCTGCTACAAGATACCGTAGGAAATATCTTTGAATTATCTTTTCAACGCCACTGAGCTTTCTCAATTTTGAGTTTGTATGAGGGAGATATGCCAATTTGAACTTGGGCTGTCTAGATAAGGAAAGTCAAAACCGAATTTTAGAAGGGTATTATGGTCTTTTCATTACCCAATTAAATTATTTCAGTTTTAGTTAGTTATTTGGGGTCTAAACTGAGTTAGTTCAGCTACGCAATTAAGAAATATGCTAGATCTTTGAGAGAGGAGAAAAGTCAAGGCGTTCTTGGAGATTTCTTGCAGAATCAAAGTCGTTTCGACAAGGGTTGATCCCTAAAGAGGTTAGGTTCGTTCACCCACGCGCCAATCATGTTTGTTTCAGCGAAATTCGTTCTAGAAGGTTGAAAGTATGATGTTTCTTCAAATATGCTCTTGAAATTAGCTTTAGTCTTTGAGATTTGATGGGATTGTTGAGTTCTTGATGGAATCGTGTCGATTTTAGAGTTGTGTTTGATTTGATTCTTGTGTTCATGTACTGGGTATCTGAAACTAAAGAGGAATTGTGCAAACGAATCGAATATAGGCGAATTGGGGTTAGAAAACGAAGAAGGAGAAAGTCGAGCAGAATTTGGCACGCAGGTCCGCGTCGCGAACTTGCTCCCCCAGTGCACAAAAATCACCTCCGCGTCACGAAGAGGACGCGAACTCCTCTGTTTCAAAAATAAATTTCACGACCAAATATTTAAATGTATCTCTGCGTCACAGACTTGCTTCCAGACAATGATTTCTTGATTGTTTATCATGTTTAACTATCTAAAAACACTCCAAAACATCATGAGATCTTTCTGATCACAAATCACAATCCTTGAATCCATAAATTCAAATTCAAGGAAAGTTAAGAGCCAAGTCTAGAGAATTCTTAGAGTCCTTTCAAAAGTCCTTTGCAAATGCTTTAAACTTGTGTTAAGACTTGAGTTTTGAGTTAAGCAAGAGTAACAAATGAAGTTCATTTCTTCAAAAAGAGTATATGGGAACTAAGTATTCCCAAAAAGTAAATGTTTTCACATTTAAATAAGAGAGGAAACACCGATTTCCAAGATAGCTTTTGAGCTAGTTTTTAAGTAATTATCTCAAACCACAGAAAGAGTTTTTGTTTTTAAATATATGAGCTGATTATTTTGGGAGTAGTATTGAGCACCGATATGGGGACGAGTTCATTATAACTCAAGTCTCCATAAACTATGTAGCCATCGTGGGTAGAAAGGGTCATACTTTTTAGATGATTCCTTAGCGCTTTCTAGCATAGACTAGTGGATCCACTTAGTTGAGGCATTCTATATCCCGGCAAGTTATAGGACAGTTCTGGCAGCGTGGGCGAGATGATGTATCATCACATTAGCTCATAGTGATAGTTATCAGTTAGAGAAACTCCCATAAAAATATATTACTTTATTATATGATTAATTTGAGTTGATATTTTTTGTTTAAATGTTTTATATAAACTGCACCTTTATTATGGTTTAATTCTGCATTTGAGTTGAGTATTTATGAGATGAGTAAAGTTGAGGTTAGTGTTCTTTCAGAAATCATTTCAAGCTTATGTCGTGTTTAGTTTTCCCCTCGCATGCTCGTACATTCAATGTAGATGTCATTTAGCCTACATCATTGTATGATGCAGATACAAGTAACTAGGATCAGCATCCAGCGCCTCATTGATCCAGTCGAGCACTCAGAGTCAGTTAGTGAGCCTCTTTGCTTCCAGAGGATCCCTTTGGTTATGTTTTGCTTTATTGCTTTTGGTTATTTCAGTTGTTAGGATGATCGGGGGGTCTTGTCCCGACATCCCTCTTAGTATCTAGAGGCTTCATAGACAGTTAGACATGAGTTCTTTAGTCTGATATTTCAGTTGTTTGATGTTGAGACTTGAGTTGCCATTTTGGCTAGTTGAATGTTTCTTTTAAGACATTCTAAGTTTATTGCATGTGTTTATCTTTTTAGACTGTTTCAAGTTATTTAACTCTTCCGCTAAGTGTTAAGTCAGGCCAAGGGTTCACTTAGGGCCAGCAATGGTTCTCGAGTGCCAGTCCCGCCCAGGGTGTAGGATCGGGGCGTGACACGTATGTAACTCCAAGGTCATTTATCTTCACTATTTACTACCCCATTATCTTCGTATTTATTCCTAGGAAGACTTCCTCAACTATAAATAGTGGTGGTATTCATTTGTTTAGAATACAAGAAAATAGAGAGTGCATAAAAGTTTGTCAAAAAGAGAGTTCTTATTAGTTGAAGGGAGGTGTTCTTTTTGTGGAGTTTAGACTCAACTCTTGTCCAGAGTTTGTTGAGTTATACTTGTGATTAGGTTGTTGTATCCTGGAGGAGACAAGTTAAGAAGACTACTACTAGACCGGTGAAAAATATTTGTTGCAGTGAGCTTGAATCTCCTTAAAAAGAGTGAGATACCCGCGTCTCAGCCAAAAGATTTTTATTTCTTCATTTTATTTTCAATTATAATCTTGTAATTTTTCACTAACAATTTTAAGGAGATTCAGTATGGCTACAATTGAAAAATCTGTGAATGTTAAGATGGGAGATCTTAACAAGTCATTTTGGTTCAATGGTAATCATTTCAAGAGATGGAAGGGTAAAGTACTTTACTACTTAAGTCCTCTCAATGTCTCTTATGTGATAACTAAGAAGAATCCTAATAAAGTTGTCATCCCCTCTATGAATGATAATGAAACTATTTCTCATCTAGAAAGTGGAAAAGTAGATGGTGATTTCTATAAGTGTCGGTATTATATTCTTAATTATCTATCTGATAATTTTTATGATCATTATGATAGAACTTACTCTAGTGCAAAGAAAATTCGGAAAGCATAGCAGAGTAAGTATGATACTGAAGAGGTTGGAGCGAAATGAGGCTAGTAGATTTTTTTCGTTTCCAAATGGTGGACAACAAATCAGTGGTAGACCAAACTCAAGACTTTATAATGATTGTTGGAGAGCGTAAGTCTAATGAGGTCAAAATTGGAGATAACCTTATTGTTTGTGGCATAGTAGATAAACTTCCACCTTCTTGGAAGGAATTTCAAAAAGCTATGCGTCACAAACAAAAGAATACCTCTCTTGAAACGTTGATAATGAAAATCTGCGTGGAAGAAGAGGCAAAGGGCCAAGATGCACTTTTACAATCAGAAGAGAGTAAACATCACAACGAAGGTAAATTTTATTACTTCAAATAATGCTACTCCTAAATCTCACAAAAATACTTCTATGAAACCTAAGAAGAAAAAATTCAAGAAAACTAATGGTAGACTTCCCAAGAAAAATAATGGTGAAACTAACTAAGCACAAATCAACAAGTTCAAGATAAAGGACCATGTTTTGCTTGTGGCAAGAGTGGGAATAATTCTCAATTTTACAGATTCTAAAAATGTGGTCTTACACCTCAGGTAAATGTTACCGAAGTACCTTTTATGGCAGTTGTTACAGACATAAACATGGTTGAGAGTGTTGATGGATGGTGGGTTGATTCAGATGCAAATCGTCATGTCTGTTATGACAAAGATTGGTTTAAAACATATACTGATTTTGACGAGCCCAAAATCATCAAGCTTGGTGATTCTTACACTACTCAAGTACTTGAAACGGAAGAAGTCGAATTGTGTTTTATTTTTGGAAGGGTATTAACTTTGAAAGATGTACTTTATACTCCTTACATGAGAAAAAAATTGATGTCTAGTTTTTTTCTTAATAAAACAGGTTTTAAACAGATTATTGAATCTGATCAATATGTAATTGTGAAAAAAGGTATTTTTGTGGGAAAAGGGTATGCTTGTGATGAAATGTTCAAATTGAATATTGAAATGAATAAAGTTTCTACTTCTATTTATATGTTTTCTTCTACTAACTTTTGGCATGCTCGTTTGTGTCATATTAATGATTGTTATGTTGGAATCATGAGTAGCTTAGGATTAATCCTAGTGACTAAAAAGAATTTTGAAAAGTGTGAGGCTTGTAGTAAAGCCAAAATCACTAAAAAGCCTCATTTCCAAGTTGAAAGAAAAGCTAATTTGTTAGAATTAGTTCATACTGATATTTGTGAACTTGGAGAAATTTTGACTTGTGGAGGTAATCGATAGTTGATCACTTTCGTTGATGATTTTTTGAAGTTTACGTATGTTTACTTGATGAAAAATAAAAGTGATGCTTTTGAAAATTTTAAAACTTATCTCCATGAAATTGAAAATCGATTTGGAAGAAAAATTAAAAGAATTAGAAGAGATAGATTTCGTGAATATTAGTCAAAAGAGTTTAATTCTTTTCTTAGATCATTGAGAATAATTCATGAAACTACTCTTGCTTATTCTCCTTAATCTAATGGTGTAGCAGAAAGAAAGAAAAAATAAAATTTTGGTCAAATTGAATACTGTCATGCTATTGAGTCACATGCCCCTTTAAATTTATGGGGTGGAGTTATTTCGACTGCTTGTATGTGTTGAATCGCGTGACTCATAAAAAGTCTAAATTGACACCTTTTGAATTGTGAAAAGTTCACAAGTCAAGTTTGGGATATTTAAGAGTTGGGGGTTGTCTAGCTAGTTTTTGTGAGTCTAATGGATCCCAACACTACAAAGTTGGGTAAGAAAGTTACTACTTGTGTTTTTCTTGGTTATGCTTCAAATAATACACCCTATACCTAATTGTATTCTACCAAATTAAACAAAATTAAAAATATACATAAATCAGCCATATAACAAACTAAAAATAGCTATTTTTAATAAATATTGAAAGTTTAGCTAAGGGGTCTATTAAATACTAAAATGTTATTGTTTTTAAAATTTTCCCTCTCACAAACACTCAAAAAAAGGTGAAAAGAATTAAAAACAACTTTTTGAACCATCGAAAGGGTCTCTCTCTCTCTCTCTATATATATATATATATATAATAGAAGAGTATACAAACACACATGTCTTTGTTATGTGTGCTTCGTGGAATTCAAATATATAACACATGTCTTCGTTATGTATGCTTCGTGGAATTCAAATATTATTTAAGGGCATCTTTTGTCATTAGGTATTAAATTATTATAAGAAATTTCCAATAAATTATATATTTAGTAATTATGGAAAAATATTACAAATTACAATAATAAACAACTTAAAATATTTTTAAAAATCATATAGAAATTTATGATCAAATAAAAATTTGATTAACTCTCACACAAGATGTATCACTTGAGCTAGGTAACGTATCTCTTTTCTTTTCCCTTTTTTTCTTCAATACAGTACTGACTTTTTGTTGCTCCTCCAGGTGGGGTCTTTTTGTTGGATGATGTCTTAGGAGGTAGTCATTCGGAGTTTGCAGTTCTTCCAATTTAGAGAGTTAATTGGAAGAACTGCGAACTCTAGATAACTACCTCCTAAGATACCATCCAACAAAAAGATCCTTTCACCTGGAGGAGCAACAAGTCAGTATTGTGTTGAAGAAACATGGGCAAAGAAAAGAGATACATTACCTTGGTCAAGTGATATGTGAGAAAAATAGAGACGAGGACGTCGAAAAAGGGATCTAAAACAACCTACAAAAGAAGAAGGTGCAGAGTAAGATTCATGTGAGCATACAGAGGCAACATAGTAACTGTTGTGAAGAAGAAAGTGAGATCATATGGGAAGCTGGAGTTAACATTTATAGATAGGTTTTTTGTTAGGAAAGTGGACTTTGCCCTAATCAGATATAGAAATAAGTTTCTGTTTGTTAATATTGAACTTGGGCCAAAACTTTATTATTTTTAGTCTTTAAATAGAAAGGCCGAATCGACCAAAAATTTATTTAGAAAAAAAAAAAAAGAGAGGAGAAAGATTAACTCTTTAAATTTCATCCATGCCACATAAATTGGGATAGAGAGAGTTAAGATATTTTCAATAATTAACAAGACATTTTCAATAATTTATATATTTACATATTGCATTTAATATACTATAAATTACAATAACTAACAACTTATAATTAAAAAAAATTAATTATGGTCAATTTTTTTTATTGACTCTCAAAATTCTATCTGTGTCATATAAATTAGCATATGATATATTAGGCCTGTGACATATAAAAAAATATGTTCAAAGAAAAAATTGATTGCTCCAAATTTTATTTGTGCCACATAAATTGGAACAAAGAGATTTTCAATAATTTAAGAATTTTGAATAATTTATATATTTTCAAATTACGTTTAAAATATTATAAATTACAAAAATCAACAACTTAAATTAGTTTTTAAAATAAAAGGAGTAATAGGTATTGGGCTCGTACTGATACGAGCTCTTGTATCTAGCATGTATACATATGTATGGTTTATTTAGATTAATAAATAAAAGACAGAAAGAGGAGGATGTTAATCGTGGAAAGGAATTGAACAATAATTTTCTTTTCTTTTTTAGTAATAGAGAAGATAATTGATTGTTTGAACCAGAATCTAACATTACAATTTAGGGACAATTTTTAGAGACCTCTCTTCATATTTCTCACTATAACACTCACCTTTGCTGTGATTTACGATATTATACATACCTCCCTTATTTTGATTTTGTTGTAACCATTCTTTTTAAAGGGGAATTTTCACATATAGTCACTCAAAAATAGCTTAATTATGCCACATAGCTATAGTTTGCTAATTACGATTACATGTTATAGGGAGGAGAGTGGTGAGTTAGATCGGGAGAGGGAGGAGAGAGGCGAACGAGAAATGGCGGAGAGTGTATAGAGGTGAATTATATATGTATATTGGTTAGTTAATTGTATATGTATGTTGGTTAGATAATTGTATATATGTAACTACTATGTATATATATCAATTATTGTATGTGTATATCTGCATACAATTTGAATTAATATACAATTGAATTGAGTTAAAACATTTGTAGTTGTATATTCAATCTCTCTCTCGCTTTACACAAACACAGATTATACAAATACAAAGGAGAACTAGGCAGGGAAGATTTGTATTTGTACAATTATAAGTGTATCGAGCAGAGATATATGTATTTATTTGTATATCCCGTCTCTCTCACTTTATACCAACAAAAATTATACACTTGTATTTGTATAAAGTGAGAGAGATATTGACAGAAGAGAAGCGAGAGAGAGACTGGGTAGGGAGAGGAGAGAGACAAGAGAGAGATGACTAAAAAATAGGAGAGTGACGAGACAGAGGCGAGAGCGAGAGAGGAAGAGAGGCGAGAGAGAATGTAATCATAGCTAGAAGTAAATTCCGAATTGTAATTAATGCAAACTGTAGCTATATTAGTTAATTAACTAGTATATGTTTGTTTAACCGCATAATTTTCCCTTCTTTAAACCTATTTAAAATAAAAATAAAGCAATTATAACTTGACAAATTAGTCCTTGTTTATATTAATTTCTACATATTATTTTAAAAAACATGACTTATGTAATAAATATTTTAAAAATAAATTAACACAAATAAATTAATATTATAATCTCTCTCTATATATCTATATATAATAAGCCACAATGCAACTATCATTATAACTATCTTGTTAGCTTTCAACCAAAAGCTAACAAGATTTTTAGTTACATATTTATTATTTAGTTAAATAGTATGTCATTGTATGAGCTATTTATTACTCATTCCTTTTGTATTTGTTAAATTTTGATCTGACACATAGTTTACGAAAGTAAATTAGATTTTGAGAAAAAACATTAAGTGATACTTGAAGTTGTCCCAGATTTTCAAAAAGACACCTTAACTTTGCGTGCGTCCTATTACCCCGCAAAACATTCAAAATCACAATAAATACACATTTTTTACACAATATTTCCACTTTGAACAAAAATATCCTTCGAATGTGCAATTTCTTAAAAACAAAAAGTCGGACCCATTATTGATGTATTGAAGGATGCTTTGGTAATTTCCTATGATGAATTCATTTTGTTTGTTTCTTTTAAATTTATTTTACTATACTAAATAATTCTATAAAATATTATCAATCACGATTATTAATTACTTAAATATTTAAAAGATATAAAAATATATAAAAGATCTGATTGACTCTTCAAATTTTACCGGTGACACATAAATTGGAACAAATGAAATAATATATATTATTTGAAAATTTCTTAGAAAGTACTATAAATTACAGTAATTAACAGCTATAAATATTTCAAAGACAAAAAAAATTGATTGAATCTCAAAACTTTTTTACTACTACATAAATTGAGAAAGAAGAAATGACCTCTATTATTTGAAAATGGCGTAAAAGAATTACAAATCATACAATAAGAATTAACAATTTAAAATTTTAAAAGACTTTAATGCTTTATACTTATTCTATTTCTACTTTGGACAAAAATATCCTCCCAATATGCATATTTTCTTAAACAAAAAGTGGGACCCATTATTGATGTATTCAAGGATGCTTTGGTAATTTTCCTATGATGAATTCGTTTTGTTTGTTGTTTAATTTTTTTAAAATAATTGTATAAAATATTATAAATCACAATAATTATTTACTTAAATATTCAAAAGATATAAAAATATGTAAAAGATCTGATTAACTCTTCAAATTTTATCAGTGACACATAAATTGGACAAATGAAATAATATATATTATTTGAAAATTACTTAGAAAGTACAATAATTTACAGTAATCAACAAAATATAATATTTTAAAGACAAAAAATATTGATTGAATCTCCAAATTTTATTAGTACCACATAAATTGAGAAAGAAGAAATAACCTTTATTATTTCAAAATTGCGTAAAAGATATTACAAATCATACAACAATAATTACCAATTTAGAATGTTAAAAGACATAAAAAAAATTTTACCATAGCTAACAATAATTAAAAATTTAAACTATTTTAAATTAATAATAAAGTTTGATTAACTCTTTAATTTTGTCTTTGTCACATAAATTGAACAAAAAATGATACATATTGGGCCCGTGCTAGCACGGGCTCCGATGTCTAGTATATATAATAAAGGAGAAACATGGACAAGGTGATGTGACACATCTCTATGACCTCCATTTGCATTTATCCTTTTTCTCCTTTTAGGCTTTTTTTTTTCTTATTTAAATTAATTACTATATTATAAAATCAAATTACTTAATTTATTACAAAGAAATATTTTATTAATGGAGTAATATTTATAACAAAAACTCTTCATATTCTTTTTTTTTCTTTGTTTGCCTCACTTCTAATGATAAAATGATAATATATTTTAATATTTCAAGTGTTTTTCTCTTTATTATTTAATTTATTTACGAGGAGTAATCATCCTTGACATACACCTCTTTAATTTTTATTTTTAATAATATTCAAGACTCATAATTTTTCATATCCATAACCTCCAAACATTAATTTGTAAGTTTATGATGTCTAATGGTATTTCTATATTTTGCCTATATGAACTTATATTTAGTTTCATGGAGATTCACATTCAAGACTATCCTTAATTTTCCTTCTTTATCATATTTTTTTTACCCTCCCTAGGAGCTCCCACCCCTTTAGCTCCCTTGGTGACTCAAACTCGCAACCTTCGGGTTGGAAGTGAGGGGTGCTTACCATCCGAGCAACTCCCTCTCGTCCTTCTTCATCATATTGGTTTGTGAATTAACTAATATTTAACAAGCAAAAAAGTACATGAAGGTGAGAAATATTTCATTCTCAAGTCTTTCTTTTCATTTTCTACATTTTGCCTATATAAATTCATATTTAATTTCATGAAAATTCACATTCAAGAATATATTTTCTCTTTTTATGTATTTGGACATGCTTTCTTAATATTTTATTCATGCATGTATTATCATTCTCCAAGCAAGTAAGCCAAGTATGATTTTTTTTTTAAAATGTTGTAATAATCAACAATGTGTTGTTAGTATGTGATTGTTCTCTTTAATAATGAATTTTTGGAATATAATATAGTTTGATTACAATATTTGTTAGATTTCAAGAGATGATTATCATTTATTGTTAGTACAATTGAAAAAATAATTTATAGATATATTACATATAGTTTAGATTTCTTTCTTTTGGTATAATCACTTTCAATTGCTAAGATATTTTATTTACTCATAATTATGTTTTTTTATTCAATTGGTAGTATATGATGAAGAGTTTGACATATGGAGCACAGAATATGACGGCGGATTTACTTGCAAAGGAAGATGGTAGAAGAAAAACATTTTTTTGTAGCATCATTAGCGACTATTTTTGCTAGATTTTTTTTACTTCGACCTATTTTGGTGAGGTAGCTACTTTTGCTAGAATTTTTTAAATTTTAGTTTGTATAAGTAACTTAACTACATGTATGAGCAGTGCTACTCATTTGGTTCTATACTATTCTAATTTTTTTTTAATTATGAAGCATAATTAATATAACTATCTCATTTCAAAAAAAAAATTATGATGATCATGAGCTTCATTTTTATTATGCTTGCAAGAAAATAATTAAAAAATAAAATTTTAATTCTATGATGTCTTTTTTTTATATGTAACAATCTGTTTTTGTCACTATTCTTTTTTTGTTTGAAATATATTTATATTTTATATGCAATCACCAATTAGTTGTTTTTTTGTTCATTATTGTATTTATTTACATTATTTTCACATTTATTTTACCAATAAAATTAATACATGATTATTCATGTAATTAATGTCTAATAAAATTCATAACTCATGTCTCTTCATTTTACTTGTAACTTCTACTCTTAAATATTTTTATAACTTTTTCATGTTTCTTTTTCATAATTTTATAAATATTTAATTAATGTTTAAAAAACTATAGTAAGCAAATTCAATAATAAAGACACAATAAAGAACTTCAAAAGCTTTTTTTACGAAATCGGAATTTGTATAGAGGATCGTAAAAAATATGTAATTCAATATAACAATTTCAAAATATGATCTCTTATTTCATTTACTTCACCACGGTAAATATTATATTATATATATATATATTATTGTATAGAAACATGATGAGGAGGACGACCAAGGGTATATTGATCATTTCACTCAATTATAAAAGTGATTTTTATTCATTCACGTCATTGTTTTCCAGATAAATCTAGAAAAATCTACCAATTCTCTCACAACTATATAGAAAAATACTCTCACCTCCAGACTTTCAAGGTCGAATTGACTTCTTCTCTCAATCTACGAACTCTCTCAATGACAAGCCAATTTCAGGTAAGTTTTAACCACAATTTTTGAACTAATATTTTGGTTGATGTTTATTACTATGCCCAACATTCATCTGCTCCCTTTTCGTTTCTTTTTTTGAATGATCGATTTTTTTTTGAACTAATATTTTGATGTGATTATTGAATGAAGGATTTTTTTACCGATAGTGAATTAAAATTGTGAAAGTTGATGTGGATTGATTTTGTATCGAAAGATATATCGATAGCTTGGGTAGTGAAAAATTTCAGTTCATTAAGAGTATAATGCTATGACTTCTGCTTTTAGTTCCAACTCTACAGTACAATTGATTTGATTCTTTCGGTAACACTTGAAGCTCTTAAAATGGAAAAATTGTGGTGTTTTGCTAGGATTTGATAGAACATTTTTCGAATTCCAGTTTTAAATATCATAAGCAAATAAAAATACATATAAACAATAAGATGGTAATACCTTGCATTTTTTTTAAATAATGTTTTCTTTTTCTTTTTACTTACACTTGCTACATTTAGCCGGCGGGTTTTTCGGAAATAATCTCTCTACCCCATGAGACAATGGTAAGGTTTGTATACACTCTAGCCTTTAGACATCACTTGTAGGATTTCACTAGATATGTTATTGTTGTGCCTTTTTTACGCTTTCAAAATTTATCGGACTTGTCATGCTTCCCTATAGATTGTTATGGTTTTTCTTTTAGGGTGTTTAATCTAATATCGTGGACTTCTCAAACTTTTCACAATATATTAATGGTGGTTCAATTTTTTTCTTTTTTGGCACAACTTCATGTGTTATGTTGCTTCATCTATTATAGATAGCTGCCTTTGTGTTTTATTTCGTTTGCACTTAGTCTGTATTGCTAATTTGATGATCCAATTCAGTCCATTTATATGCAATACCAAAAGCATTGAAATTTGTTTAAGGATACATTACTATTAAAGGTATACATTAATATTTTCATAAAAATATTTCATGGTTTATTGAGAGAGCACTTACCATATTATTATCGCTGAAAGAACTGATAACAAAATCATTAAGACTATGCGACGTCTGTTATTAATATAGCATCTGGCGCTCCTCTTTTATTAGTGCAGGGTAAATAAATATTAATACTTTTGTGTGTTTTGAGAAGTAACTGAAAGAGTTTCTATTTCAGATGCAAACTTTACTAATTCAAATTGTTTTGGTATGATACAGACTAATTTATGTTTGGTCCGAAATATTAGGTGCATCATTCTTGATTGGAAGTGTAATGTGAAAGTAAGCATAAACTAAGTTATGTGTTCTATTCTTTCAACAGTAAGTTTCAATAATCTGTTTATCTGCATTGTTGCTACATAAGAAATAATTATTAGTCTTATTCGAAAACCATTTAATTAACCAATAAAAAGCAACACTCCTCGGAATTTTCTATACCTATTTCTTGTATCAATTGACGAAATGTTTGTTTAAAATTCAGTAACCTATTTCGATTTTCTTTGATTTTGAACTAATATATATTTTTTTAGAAATATTTTGGATTTATCTAATGCGGGTTTAGCTAGACGTTGTGAATGCAATTTATGAAAATTTTCTTTGATTGTGCAAGACTTTTAACTTTTAAATCAGATTATTATTTATGTTCTCATTATATTAGATTAAGATTTTAATTTGATTATATGAAGGATAAGTTGAGATTGTAATGCCTAGAGATGTCTAATTTCTTCCTATCATGAGGGCTGGTTCAATTGCTATAAAGAAAACCTGAAGCAATGTGTACTACCCATATGATGATCAAATAAGAACCCACTTAGATAGATATTGTGTCTATTTGTTAATGCATTTCTGTTTCTATTAAGAAGACATGTGATTAGATGTTATCTATAATTATATTTGAAGTGAACTTCTTAAAACATAACACCGGAAAGTAGTTGATTCATATTGGTTAAGAAGACAAAACACATACCTTGGTTAACTTAAGATGATGAGTGTTATCATGTCAACAGTAAATATTTGAGCATCTTTGTCTATTTGTTGAGTATGAGGGCGAGAGATAAGTCTGCGGCTAATCAACATCATTTTCTTCTTGTAACTGGATAGAGAGAATGTTCTATCAAGATTAAAGTTATGTATTTACTTAAAACTTTCTTTATGCTTATAGCTTATTAGACATTATAACAGATGATACTGAACTATGTCTACTATAGTTAAATTATACAAGAGCATAACTGCAGGGATTTATGTTCATTGTCACCAATTACCCCTTGATGTTCAAAAAAATGTGAGTATATGTTTGACTTCTTTGTAGGTCATTAAGCCTTTCTTTTCATCTTAAGGCATATGGATTTTACTCTTGATTGTGATGTTAAATTGTGTAGTTACTCCCCTGAAGATGGATGTCAACTAAAGATGAAAAGTAATTTAAAAGTTTGGGAGTTAGCTACTCTAACTTATCGTCTTTTGCTCATGCAGGGATATGGAGGTAATCGAGATGAAAAAGATAAGAGTATGGTGAATTTCTAGCAGTAAAGGTGAAAATATCGGAGAATGGCTAGAAAAACATATCTAGAAAAGCATGAGAAGGATGACCAAGGGTAAGAATGTCATTTAACCTATAATTTAACTGCTACATTGCTATCTTACTATAGGTCTTCCTGGCCCTTCCTCTCCATCTCTATCTCATTTTCTCTCTCCTTCTCTCTTTACTGAACTTTAACCTTACAACACTTGACATATTCTAATTCAATTATGATTTATGGGTACCTGAATATTTATTTGCGTGTCTGTTGATTTAGAACCAGGATTTTGGGGAAATTTTCTTGGAGCTGAAGGAAACAACCATGAAGCTACATAACATAGTTAAAAAGGCGCTAAATCCATTGTACCTTAACACCGTTCACATACAGAATTTTCAACGCACTATTGATGCTTGGCAAGTTTGACAATTTTTTTCTAATTATTTTAGTTAGGTCTCTCTAAATTTAATTAATAGGAACAATTGTTAAGAAAAATGAGATATAGATTTCAATTTTGAGTATGCCATTACCGTGCTCATTAATAATTTTGATTTATATGAAGTGGACAAGGAGAAACAAATTTTCATTTCAAATTGGCTCGAATAGTGGAATGGATAAAGATGATTTTGATAGTGAAACCAACTAATTTGGGATTGCGATATACTTCATTGATTTATTTTTCATTGGATTTATGGTTTTCAAATAAGAGAAACTTCTTACATAAGTGGTGAAAGAATTAAAGTACCATTTATCTATAGTAATATAAATTGAATAATTTGCTTAATTTCCGACTTCTTAATCTCGCTTGCTCCATCAGTCGTATACTACAGATTAAGTACGAAAGAATCAGAGAAAGTATACATCTATCAATTGGGAATAATTCTACTAGAGGTACCAATCAACTCAATATGAAATAGAAAATGTGAAACTTCATGTAAAAACGATAAGACCCTCTATTACTTGAACACTCAATATTGTTGTTCTTCTAACAGAAGGATTTTTATATCTAAGGAAGGTTATGGTTCTGGAGATATAATTTATAGTAGTGTTAGATAATGTACTGATTCTACTAGTAGACACAGAGCAGTAGACATAAGATTGACTTCCAAAAGATAATGCTAGGGCATGATGCAACAAAACTGAAAACATTCTTCTTATACCCACCCCTCTCCTAATGCATTAATGTTATTGTGTTGTAGAACATCATTTATGGTAACTTCTTACAATATTCTTATATTTAAGTCAACAACGTGGGACAAACAATGTAATATTTAAGGGAAAAGAGTCTGAAAAATATTCGAACTTTGGCCGAAATTGTTGTTATGATACCAAACTTTGGAAATGATCTTTTACCCCTTGTACTATTTAATAGTGTATTTTAAAGGTATATATGTGACTACGTGGACATCATAAATATTGCTTCATTTTAAATAGTAATGTGTCCACGTGGAACATATATGCCTTTAAAATACACTATTAAATAGTGCAGGGGTAAAAGGTCCTCCATAAAGTTTGGTATCTTAACAGCAATTTCGGTCAAAGTTGGAGTATTTTTCAGACCATTTTCCCTAATATTTAATTGTAGAAGATGTTACGTGAATTGCACTACAAACTAGATAAGGAGGACGACCAAGGACACTTTTGTCATTTTACCAAAATAATCAACTTAGAACAGTTGTACTTTTTGCTGCAAAATTATTGAATTCCCCAAATACCCAACCAAGTTGCTATTATTATGATGGTCACGTGTACTTCCTAACATGAAAAGCATAAAAAATATAATAAGTAGTTGTACTATCTAAAAATGGTGGGACCCATTTTTTAAATCAATTTATATTACACTAACACCTTTATTTTTTGCACTAAAATAAATATAAAACGAAACAAAAAATTATTTAAAATGTATTAAATGAAAATAAAGATTTTTTAATTAGGGAGCATAAAAATAAAAATTAATAAATAAAATGGATTGATAAATTAAATAAAATTAAAGTAAAGTAAGAGTCTCACTAAATTTTAAAATAAAGTAAAATTATGCGAATCAAATATTGAAGAGAAATAATAAGTATTCTTCGTGTTCAATTTACGTACATTAATGATAGAAATATTTTAATAATAGAATATTTTAAATCTTAAGATTAATATTTAATTAATCATAGTAGATTATTTACTTAATATTGCTATTCTTTTGTCTAAAATAAGAAGTTAAGAATCGAAACACATGAAAATCAATACATTAATTAGAAAAGTAAATAAATTTAAGTAGATTAATATTTAATAAGAGATGACCAAAATAGCAAATGTCTATTAGTAATTTTAAAAATTGTAACACCCCGACTTTTCTAAACGTCTAAATTAATTCGTACATTCGTGGAAAGACAAAGAGGGTGAGTAATAAATTAAAAATGATGTGGTATGTCATACTTTAAGTGTTCAAGGGTTGTATTTCAAGTTTTGAAGTTAAGTGTCAAAATAAAAGTTGGCGAAAGTTATCGTAAGTTCATTTTTAAAGATTTCTCTAAAGTTTGGGTCAAATGTATTGGATGTTTTCTCCCAATATATAAAGAGTTAGAAGGCCTATTACCCATTAAATTGAAGGCCTACGAGTCTAGTTTGCAACACACAAAATCCCGTATCAAATCGACATCATAGTAAAAAGTTATGAGGGTTTTACTAGGGACTGTCGGGGCAGAATTCGGGTCGGATTCGGGTCGGGTCAAAAATATGGTATGTTGGCTTATTTAACGTTTTAAGCCATGAAAACATTCCATTTCAGTTCCAAACCAGAGAGAAAGCTTAAAAAAGGGTTCCTATGGAGTTCTAGCATTATGAAGGTTAGTTTTTGACGATTTCTACCATTAAACATTGCCCCCGTGCCTAGAAACGTAATCCCTACATGTGCCAATCGTTTTTCCCTTCTATTAGCTGTGTTTGGAGCTGGTTTTTGAAGATATAAATTTGTAGTTATTGGTGTTTCTTCAAGGTTTAAACTTGGTTAACAAAGGTAATCATCTCGGGACTCTTTTATGATTGTTTTTATGAATTTCTACGGACGTTTCGACAAGTTGGGGCAATATGGCAAATCTGCCAATTTAAGATTAATTATGAATTGTTTATAGGTGCATACCAGTTGTGTATATATAGTGTTTGCGAAGCTTAGGACATAAGGAACAACTTTCGTGAAGTAACTACGGTCTTTCGAGCATTCATTGAAAAGGTATGTTAAGGTTTTTCCCTTCGTCGACATGTTTCCTTAGAGGTAGTTTACGTTGGTGATCTTGTAGATGTAATTGTCAGTGGTTGGCTGATTGAGTGGTTATAAGCCCTCATTTTAAGGAATCATAATTTGTTAAGAACGACCCTAAGTTAATAACGACTTGGAGATTATTCATATATATTGTTTATAACTAAATTGCTCGCCTTTTGCATATTCAATTGTTTGTTGTCGTCCTTGGGGCTATTGTGGTTAGTTGTTGAGCTATGAACTGCCTATTGGGGTTATGATGTTGTCTAATAGGACTATGTTATTTCCAAAGAGGGATATGTGTTGACCACGGGGCTATATTGATACCAAAGAGTGTTATGTGTTGCCTACGGGGCTATTTTAACGCCAAAGAGGACTATGTGTTGCATACAGGGCTATGTTGATGCAAAAGGGGGTTATGTGCAGCCCATAGAGTTATGATGTTACCTAAGAGGGCTATGTGCTGCCTACGGGGTAATATCGTTGCCAAAAAGGGCAATGTGACTTCTTACAAAGATAAGGGGTTACCGATAAGGTTATGTAGATTGATTTGGCACCTTCTGGGCTTATGGAGGCCTAAGTAGGTGGTATGTTGTTTGTACCTACCGGGCTTTATGGGGCCTTGGTTAGGTTGATGTTTGATCATTATTGTATTTTACTAGATTCAGTAGTGGGTTGGCATGCTTATCTAAATTTGATTTCCTTACCTGATTGCTTTTGGTATATTATGATACTTGCTCATTTAGTCTACAGCCTTTCATACTATGTACATTATTTTTGTACTGACGCCCCATTGCCTGGGGAGCTGCATTCATGCATGCAGGTCCTGATAGACGACTGAGTAGACCTCCTCAGTAGCAGGATTGACTTCTATCCGGTTAGCTAGCCCCTTTCCTCCGGAGCTGCCAGAGTTGGGAGGGTTGTTACCTTTTGTTGTATATATCTTTATGGGTAGGCTGGGGCTATGTCCCGCCAATCTTTACTACTCTTTGAGGCTTGCAGACTAGTATATGGGGTGTACAACTAGGTTATGGCCATACTGGCCTAGTTTTGTTGGTTTGCTGAAGCTTGTGAGCTGTTTGATGTATTGTCTTGATATATACCTACTTCCAGTTTTTGTATAGATATCATGGTGGCCTCGACGGCCCAGTCAAGATTTCTGTGCTAGTTGGCTATTTCTTTATATGAACTCTTGGGAGTAACTGTTTCTTTTATATATATGTTGACAGGGGGCTTACCGGCCGAGGGCTTAGTTTTAAGTCGGGATATACTAGTTTGTTTTCTTGATTGTGTGTGTCTGCCATGCGCTAGTAGCAAATGGTTCAGCAGGGTCGGCTCGGGCCTGAGTTTTGGCATTAGGAGCCAGTTGCGCCCCTTGAGTTTGGGATGTGATAAAAATAATGAATAAATTTTGGAATAAGGTAAAAATAACTGGGCAAGGAAATGAATACGATAGGTAATGGTCTATGTATCAAAATATCATGTTAATTTAACATTTGATTCTAAATAGATTTTTTTTTTAAAAAAAAGAAGAAGAAGAGAAAATGCATTTATATATGTTTGCAATTTTTTCACTAAACTGATAAAAATAACAAAAATACTTATTTATATAGGTTATTGTGCATGAAAAAAGAAAACCAAAAACACATATTGTATCATGCTAAAATAATTATGTTCATTAAAGATAAACTATACCTATATATAACTTCATAAGAGAGTTTATGTGTGAGTGATAAATAAAAAATATTAATCTCTCTATTTCAATTTGTTTGTTCTATTTTGACTTGGCATGTGAAGTTTAAGAAATTAAGGAAGATTTTTGAATCTTGTGGTTTCAAATTAAAAATATGTGAAATATACTAAATGTCTTTTAATCTTGTGATCTTAAATATGTTATGTGAAGTTAGAACTAAGAAAAGAAAAGGAATATTACTTTCTCAAAAAAAAAAAAAAAAAGGAATATTACTTTTTTAACAAATTATAAAGAAAAATATGACAGATTAATCGAAATGAATAGGATAAATTTCAAGATGATAATACATAATGATTCATGATTAATTTTTATATAAGATATAATTTAATCTAACAGACAAATTAACTTCAAATCCTAATAAATTTATGTCATCATAGTAAAAAACAAATAATTAAATATAGACTTGAGTGTTTTACAACTTAAAAAACGAATCTACCCATCGTTAATACCAATTAAACTTTAAAATATTTTTGGGTTAATTTAATTTAATATTTTTTATTCAATATTAGATATTCATATTGGAGTTCGATTAATTCTAATCTGCACCGAAATAATGCCCATTCGGATATAATGCTCCTTATTAAGAATATTTTTTCATATCCAAAACTCAAAATTAAGATTTTAATTAATGCAGGAGCAACACCATTCAATTCGTGATGCACTATATTCTTTGATGATTATTTTAATATATTTTTATACTAAGTTTTTTACAAGGATCAGTATTAATTAAATTTGATCAGAATGCTATAGAAATACCTTTTAATATTTGTTAAATTACGATTAATAATCAATTATATTGGGCCCGTATCATGGGCCTTAAGGATCTAGAATATATATATAGTTTGCACTTAAAAGATGTAAAAAAATATTGAATTTTATATGTTTAAAAAAGATGTAAAAGTGTATCATATCGCAGATGAAGAGAATATCAATATTGTCTATATATCTAATACTAACATGAATATAAATATTATATATTGTTATCCAATAAATATTCCTATAGTCACGCAAAGCACGGACAATTTCACTAGTATACATATATATAATAAAGGAAAAACATAGATAAGGTGATGTGGCACCTCTCTATGACCTCCATTTGCATTTATCTTTTTTCTCCTTTTTTGACCTTTTTTAAAATTGAAACTAATTGTTTTATTGTAAGTTATTGTACTGTAAAAGTAATTACTTAATTTATTACAAATAATATTTTATTAATGGATGAACATTTACACTAAAAACTCTTCACATTCTTTTTTTTATTTGTTTGTCACACTTCTAATCATAAAATAATAATATTTTTTTAATTTATTCACAAGGAATTATTACCCATGACTTACCTCTCTTTAATTTTAACTTTTAATAATATTCATAACTCCCGTAACTTTTTTGTCCATAACCTCTAAACTTAAATTTGTAAGTTTATGATATCTTATGGTATTCCTCTATTTTGCCTATAAATTCATACTTAGTTTCATGAAGATTCACATTCTAGATTACCCTTTCTCTTCTTCATCATATTGGTTTGTGAATGAACTAACATGTAAGAAAAAAGAAGTACATGAAGGTAAGAAATATTTCATTCTCAAGTCTTTATTTTTTTTATTTCCTCTATTTTGTCTATATAAATTCATATTTGATTTGTGAATGAACTAACATGTAACAAAAAAGAAGCAAATGAAGGTAAAAAAAATATTTCATTCTCAAATCTTTATTTTTTTTTATTTGTTTTATTTTGTCTATATAAATTCATATTTAGTTTCATGAATATTCACATTTAAAATTATCATTTCTCTTCTTCATCATATTTGTTTGTGAATTCTCTAACATGTAACAAAAAATAAGTACATGAAGGTAAGATATATTTCATTCTCAAGTCTTTATTTTTATTTTTATGTACTTAGACATGTTTTTATGAATTTTTTTTTTATATATGTATTATATATCATTCACCAAGCAAGTATAATAAAAAAAAATTACCTTTGTAATTATTAACAATGTGTTGTCAGTATGTAATTGTTCTTTCCAATTGTCAGTTTTCAGGATATAATGTAGTTTAATTATAACATTTGTTAGATTTCAAGAAATGATAATTATTTAGTACTGTTAGTACTATTGAAAAAACAATATACAAATATATTACATATAGTTTAAATTTCTTTATTTTCTTTTGGTATACTTATTTTTTAATCGGTACATGATATTTTATTTATTCATATAATATTTTTTTTATTCAATTGGTTGCATATGATGAAGAGTTTGACATATGAAGCAAAATATGGCGGCGGATCTACTTGCAAATGAAGATGGCAGAAACAAAAAAAAATGAAGCATAATTAATAATTATTTTTGCTAGATCTTTTTTTTATTTACTTTGACTTGTATTAGTAACTTAAGCTACTTTTCCTAGATTTTTTTTAAAAAATTTTGATTTGTATAAATAATTTAGCTACATGTATTGTCAATGTTAATCATTTGGTCTTTTATTATTCTACTTTTTTTTTTGTTATGATGAACAATTACTATAATTATCCCATTTCAATAACAATTTTTTTTCTATGATGATTAGGAGTTTCATTTTTATTATACTTGCAAAAAAGTAATTGAAAATAAAATATTAATTTCATGATACCATTTTTTTGTGTGTGTAACAATCTATTTTTTGTTTGAAACAAATTTATAATTTTTATGCAGTCACAATTATTATATTTTTTTGTTCATTCGCCCCTTATTTTCATTTATTTATTTTTACAAATAAAATCAATAATTATTAATACATTTAATGTAATAACATTGTACATTTGAATTATTTATAATGCATGTCTCTTCAGCTACTTGTAACTTCTAATCTCTATGATCTCCATTTGCATTTATCTTTTTTTTTTCTTATTTAAATTAATTATTTAATTATAAAAATAAATAACTTAATTTATGATAATAAATATTTTATTAAATGGATGAACATCTATAAGGAGTAACTCACACCTCTCTAGTTTCTACTCTTAATATTTTATATTTTTTTAAATCTTTTTTTGGACCTTCTTCTAATTTTAACTTGACAATATTTTTTTAACATATTAAGAATTTTTTTTCTTTATTATTTTAATTTATTTATAAGAAATAATTACTCATGACTTATATAAGTATCTCTTATATAAAATTTTAATTTTAATCTATGGCTTAGAATATCATTTATTTATTTTGAATTTTCTTTCAATTATTTCATTTTAAAAATTCAAATAAAGCATTAGCGTTTTCAATAATTTTCCATTTCCGTTACACACAAGTAAACTTAATCGCGCTTCGCGCGGTATATTAGTAAAATTTGAAAAATGATCTTTTATAAATTAATTTGAAACTGATGAAATAATTTGTTTTGCTTACGCCCATAATTTTTTTTTTACCTATTCACAAACGATACTAAAAATAAAATGAATCTTCAAAATAAATTAAAAACACCATAAAAAATTATCAGAAGAAAAGATAATTGTCTTTTTGAATTAGGTTTTCCCAATAAAAAAGATCGGACTATGATCCTATTTAGGGATATTTATTTATTTATTTGAAGACATGTTATATTTAATTTTGATTAAAACTAATTTATTTCAAGTGATAAGTTTAATTAAATAGTGCAATAATTCTTATACATGACAAGTATCAAATTAAACTCATTTTTTTTCTAATTAACTTTCAAGAACAAAACAGATTTGTAAATTTGAAGTCCTTCACATATAATTGTAAGAAGTTAAATGTTAAGACAAAATATATAGTCGAACACGATAATCTATACTTCTATATGATAAACATAAATAAAGTTGTTATAAAATGACTTTTCTTTCGCCAAACTTATATATTTAGAGAGATGAATGAATGATGCATCAAATACGTTATTCTATTGAATCATAATAATTATGCTCTTCTTCTTTTTTTTGGAATAATTCTTTATTTTATTTGAGAACCAACATATGATCATGAAAATTTCAAATCCTAGTTGAAGTTTTACTTCAAATTTGAATTGTGTTTTACATCCCACTTATCATTTTAGAAGTTGTATTTAACTATATTCAAATATGAATATTATTTCAAATATTTTTTGCAATAAGTATAACAAAACACATCTCAATTTTTCTAAATATCAAATAACAAAAACAATTGAAAGCTATGTCCAAACACCTACTTAAAATATGAAAAAGTCATTTTAAGAATGTCAAAATTGTGAATCGACTTTGCATATTTAATATTACATCTGAAATAAAGAATCTTGTAAGAATGATATTTTGCATCTTATGTACTCGTTATGTTCTTCCTTTTTCCTTATTTGATATTAAATCAATTGTACATTGAAACTCATTTTAAAAACTTTGTAACTTATGAAAAATCACCATTACATACAATTCAAAGTCAATATTAAAAAACAAATAAAGTTAGTAATAACAGAATGAGACGATTGAAAATAAAAAAGTATTAACAAAAACTGTGACAATATTGATGTAGCTTTATTATGAAAAACATAACTGTTATTTTCCTATTTATACAAATAAAAACTGAGCAATGAATAAAAACACTTATTATTATTTTTAAAATGATAAAATGATTTTATTTTATGCAATTAATTTAAGAAACATATAAGAGAAATTGTTTTTTTATTAAAACATATAAATATCTATGTTGGACTAAGGAATGATCTAAGAATTATAAGGAAAAAGGAAAAATCAAATTCTGTAATAAAATTAATTCTTATATAGTTATAATAATTAATCTTAGAAATAAAAAATAAAATAAATGAAAAAGTACAAATAAGTAATTTAAGGAAATAATGTAAACAATATTAATAGTGATATTAAGGGAAGGAAGTAAAAGAAATCAATAGCATTGATGATTATAAGAATTAAATATGGTCATCTTTCATATTTTATAAGATTTTAAGTTTTTTAAAATTATAAAAAATGCTAAAAAAAATAAACTAAAATTCGAGGCACAATTTTTTTGAGAAGAGTGATCTTAATTTTGAGCAATTATTTTAATAAAAATGTAAGAAAAAATATTAAAAAATAAATAAATATAAGATTTTTTAAATAAAACATATAATTATCAATGTTGGACTATGAAATGATTTAAAATTTATAAGAAGAATGTCAAAATCAAATTCGTTAAAAAAACATTACAATTCTTATGTAGTTATAATAATAATAAAAAAAAATAACAAAGAAAGGAAAATAAGTAATTTAAGGAAATAATATAACAACATTAATAATGAAATTAAGGGAAGGAAGTAAAGGAAATTAATATCATTGATGATGATAAGAATTAAATGTGGTAATTTTTTATTTTTGATAATTTTTCAGTTTTAAAATTAGAAAAAACTCCAAAAATAAAATAAAATTCGAGGCATATTTTTTTTGGGAAGAGTAATTTTATTTTTAAGCAATTATTTTAATAGAAATACAAGAAACATTGTTTAACATTAATAAAAATAAAATAAATATCAATATTGGACTAAAAATATCACATCACATTTTTTTATTTAAGCTTTACTGTTGCATGTAAATATCTAAATAAATAAATAAAGAAAGAAATAAAAAATCAAATTCTGTAAAAATATATATGCAATTCTTATAAAGTTATAATAACTAATTTCTTGAAATAAATAAAATGAAAAGAAGTGATTTTAGGAAATTATATAAATAACATTAATTATAAGATGAAAGGAATAAAATAAAAGAGATTAATAACCTTAATAGTGAAAGAAATTAAATATGATCATCTTTTTAAGAAAATTTGGACAAAGTGCAAAAACAAAATATCAAAAAATAAATAGAATTTCAGGCATTAGAAATTAAAAAATATACATAAAAACATTAACACCAATATCTTTAGAAGGATCATGAGATATTCTCTCATTCACTTTTCTTGAAAAAATCGCAAGGGTAGAAATTCGCTGGACATCTCAATATCAAAATTTGATATCCATATTTTCATCATCATCATCAGAAGAAGAGAGAAAGTGAAGGATTCCACTATTGTTGATTAGAATACTCAATTTTTTATTTATTTTATAGCTAAATTTATAAACAGTTATGAAAAATGAAAAGGTTTTGATCTTTTCATCTTCCATTACTTAAATGTGTATTAGTATGATAAAAGTTTTAAAGGAGCATGATCTGATGCATTAAAATATTTTTCAGTTTTTTTTCGAAATAACAAATAAAAATTGAAAAACAAAAACAAAATGTCCAAAAAAAAGGAGATAAAAGATAATTGAAATGCTGGCCGTAGAGAGGTGTCACATCAGATTGTCTATATTCAGCTTTATATATATATATAGACAGATTGTCTATATTCAGCTTTATATATATATATATAAGATTTATTTAATGATAATAAAACAAGAATTTTTTGAGTCTCTCACCTTATCATGCAATAATTATAGAACCCCAAAAGTCTAATATGTGTTTTGTTTTGAACTATAAATCCCTCTTAATTTACAATGGATCTCAGAAATATAAGATTGTTTACTCTATTTTTGTATTGCTATATCAGAATTATTGAGACACAGGTTTGATTGATATATTATTAGTATGGCAAAATGTTTTTAGTTTGTAAGTTCTTTAATTTTTTATTATTGTCGATGAACTTTTGTTTTGATATGATGTGATATTTTTTTCATTAAAGATATTAAACATAAATTCAATTGCAGGAACTGATTAAATTCGATGATACCATTTTATTAAGAACATACAAAAGAGGAGTTTTTTGGTGTTTCATTATTTCTGAAAGGAAGAAGTAGATAACAAGTTATTCATTGTAAAAATAATTTACAACTACATTATTTAGCCTATTACTTATATGAAATTGCTGTAATCAGATTAATGTAATGGTTTATTTTTAGTTATTTTTTTTATCTTTATCTTGCATTTTTCCCTTTCATTTTCTTCATTATAATTAGCATATCTACTCATCCTTTTGTTGATTAAATAGTTAATTTTTAATGGAAAAATGAAAAAAATAATATTCCAATTTGATTTTGCAAAATATGACAAAACAGATATTTTTAATAACGTTGATAACTAATATAAGATGGAGAAATAATTTCTCCTTTACCATGCCCAATTTAGATCTTCAAAATGTTTATCATCTTCATTTATAGATATTTATCATTTAGTTTTGAGAAAATGGTCTAAAGCCCCCCCAGCCTATACCCGAAATTCCAACTACACACTTTAACTTCACGGATGTCATATCACTTCACTGAACATTTTATTTGTCTATTTACTACACACTTGTGCTACCTTGTCCACATAAACCAAACAAAAACAAATTGTCTCATGTGTGTTGCAAGCGCGGGTCCCCACCCACTTCAACCCCCAATTCTTGTTTTTTCTCCATTTCCCTCCTAAAAACGTAAGAAACCCCAAAGATAAGTTTTTCATCTCGTTTTCTCCATTTAAATCGAAGCATTTATGGTGATGATCGAAGCATTTTTATGTATATTTTCAACTTGATTACGTAGTTTAGCAACTGATTTAGTAAAGTTCAAATCTTGTTCCCGGATTTAATCTTGACCAAGAAGTTTGCAAATTCAGCAAAATTTCATGTTTGCATCTCACTACAGCATTGAGCATTGGGTCTGATTCATCCATATAAAGCTTATTCAAGTTTTCATTTACCATTTTTAACGAATTTCGAGAAAATTCAAAATTCAAATTAGAGACCCTAAATAAGAAATTAGAGCATATTAAAAACCCTAACTTCAAGTTTTAAAGTAGAAATGAACATAAACAACTAAAACCTACCTTAAATTGAAAGAAAATCGTGAAATTTTTAAAAAAGGAACAAGGGTTAATGGTGGGGAAGAAGGAAAAATGGTTTATTTAACTTGGGGAAGATGATTGTTGGAGAAGTACAGTTTTTTTCGTCAAAATTTAAGGTTATTGCCTCTTCTCACGCGTCTAGAGGACGTGTTCTCACCTCTTATGATAGGTCAACACTCAAGTGTGTAGTAAATAGACCAATAAAATATTTGGTGGGGGCGGTGATAGGACACCCGTAAAGTTAGAGTGTGTAGTTGAGATTTCGGGTATAGGTTGAGGGGGCTTTAGGCCATTTTCTCTTTACTTTTCTTTTAGTAGACATTTATTTTATCATGTTCTTTTCCTAAACTTTTACTGTGAAACAAGTCTTTTATATCTTAAAATTTTGTTCCTTGCAATCTCGCATTCTCTTGAGAAGATTGTACCTTTCTTTTTGAAAGGATGTCGTCCGATAAGGAAAAAATAGCTCAGTTCACGCTTGACGTTTTTATATTCATATAACTAAAAAAGTTAACAAACAATTAAACAATAAAAAGATTAAAGTAGGGAAGATTATTGTTTAAATAATTGGTGCTTAAACAATTTATCCTATAATTTTTCTCTTTTCTTGACATGTATATGTACAAGTTTACTAACGAACAACAAGGTCATCTTCTCAAATCAACTGTAACTTATATGAGTACAAAAAAATATTTTGATTTTCTTAAATAAATTTTTTGAAGTAAAATAAAAACATTGTTCATCATTTTTTTTTAAAAAGAAGGGTCAAGGAGGACCACGCTAAGCGCGGCCAGATTTACTAGTCTTAAATATTATTCATAACTTTTGTATGTTTCAGTTTTCATAATTCTTATAAATATTTAATTAGCATTTAAAAAATTATAATAAACCAATATAATAATAAAGACATAATAAAAAATTTTAAAGTTTTTTTATGATATCAAAATTTGTATAGAAAATTAGTACTCCTACAAAAGATAGAGGAAATTCAAACATATAAAATATTTTCAACGTAATACAATATATTGTTATTTCAACATATTACCTCTTATTCAATTTACTTCGCCACAGTAAATATTATGTTCTACTATATACATATGAATAGTTTACACTTAAAAAGATGCAAAAACATATTTTATTTTATATGTTTTAAAAAATGAAAAAATGTATCATGTTACATCCGATACTAACCTAAATATAAATATTATATATTATTATCTTATAAATATTTCATTTAACCGCATGAAGCGCAGACGATTTCACTAGTTATATATATATATATAAAGCGAAATCTCAAGAGAGGTATCTGAAAAAAGAAGAAAAATTGATTACATATATTTTTATTTATTTATAAAAGTAACTTTTATTCAAAAATACTATATAGGATCCAACAACATAAGATAGGACTTTAATTAAGAGGAGTTGGTAAATAAATAGTTTTAAAACATATCTCTGATTTACAACTTTTGTCGTTGACTTAATTTTAATATTAGTCAGCAAATTATATTCCTCAAAGTTGAAAGGGTGTAGTGTAGTGCGAAGCATGGAATCGGAGCGCCTACCGTTGGGAATTTGAAATCCCTCCCTCTCATCACTTCACTAAAAAGAGACGTTAGAACTCTTTTTTAACCTTTTCTGGACAAAACATTAATTATTTTCTTCTTTCAAATATTATATAACTTTTTTTAAAAATGTAATCTTTTTTTTTTCTCTGTCTTCCTCATTTAATGCCCATTCAACTATTCTTTGTTTCAGACAAATTAAAGATTACACCTTTCATTTCTTACAGCTATTTTTCCCCTTCCCCCTTTCCCCCATTCCCCCATAACTCACTCATCTCTTCAGTTTTTTCTATAGCAAAGTCTATAATTTTCATTTGTAAACTAGGGGTTAAAGAATCTTGGTTTTTTCTTGGTTTTGTAAGTTCTTCTTGTATTTGTGTTTGATGTTTAGTTTTTCAGTGGTGTGTTTGTTGTATGAATTGATATATGGGAATGCTGAGTTTTTGTTCTATGTTTTTGTTTGATCTCTCAGATTCTTGGGAAGGACAGGATTGGGTTACAAGGAGCTTAAACATTTGATTTGTAAGTTTTGTTATGTGGGTTTGATTTTGTTTTGTTTTGTTTTGTTTCTTTGTGCTGATACCAATTGGGGTTCTCTTGTTCACCATCTTATATGATTTATACATGGGAAATATCGATTTTTTTTGCTAGGGAATTTGTAAAGGCTGGAGCTTTAATGAGTTCTGAGTTCTTCAGAGTCTTTTTTGTGTTTGGGTTTGTTTTGTTTTGTTTTGTTCCTTTAAAATGGTGATAGCCAATTGGGTTGTTGTTCTCTTTGTAGGACTGTTACATTGATTCAGTGCTATGTTTTTGCTTCATCATTTGCGGGGTTGAATGTATTTCAATTTGTTATCTTTGCAGATTTTTTAGTTTAATTATAGTTTGACCTTGATTTAGAATTAAAAATTAAGAGCTTTTGATTTTGACTTCTAAGAAGAAGAGAAAGGAAAGGGGGGAAATGAATTTTTGATTAGAGAATCTTTTTTTAGATATGATTCAGTTTGGAAATTTCTAGACCAACTAGGGGAAGGTACTAACGATATTCGAGTTCATTTAAAAGCACTGAACTTTTAAGTATTCGATTGACTATACCTTTTAAGGTACAGTGATTGCATTGGAATGATTTGGGAAATCAAGAACTGGGTTTGTGGCTGCTTGCTTGTCTGCAATGCAATTTGATTGTGCTGATTACGTGAGTCCAAATTCAAAGGTCACAGGAACAACTTCAAACGTGTTGGAAGTTGGAACTAATTTGATTTTAGTAAAGTGTTAGTGGCATTAGGGTCCTGAAGATCTTCTGTTTTTTTTAATCAAATTTTTAGTCCTGCCACTTTTTTTGTCTCACACTGAATTAATAAGCTTTCTTAGTCCTGGAGCCTTGGAGGCACAAGTTTGAACTAACAAGGTCATATTGCTACTCACTTTGGTATATTAAAGACGAACATCGGAAAATGCTGACCAGTAATCAACTGAAAATAGACACGTTGAGAGAAGTGAGGATCTTGTCAAGGTGAGGAAAGTGGGGCAATAGGATTAGGTGGTCTACATTTGGATGGAGGAATTAGTGACTTAGTGTTATAGGGAGCATGGAGGAGGTTAAGATTTGGGGTAGAGGAAGAGATAGATAATTATTTATAAAGGTAGCTATGTGCAATTAAAAAAACTCTTGCAAGCCAAACAATGTAATGCCAACTAGATAATGCTTCTCAAATGTGTAGGTTTTCAATTTCATCACTACAGAGTTAAAGACTGAATCAGGATGAAGTAACAATCTGAACTTGTAACATGTTCTGGGTAGTCATTCTTCAACAGGTAGTGGACTCCTTCGACTACTGTTGATTTCAAGATAAGGAAATTGAGTTGATTATCATGTTACAGTCAGCTTAAATATTGATCGAATGGTTGGAATTCAATAAATGGAAAAATTTGCTGGAAAGAGATGTCACATCAAGATTTGGATAAAGCTAAGTAGTTTTATTGGAATTCTTGAAAGAGGATAGGTTTCAATGACAAGGAAAAGGAGTTGAGAATATTGGTGGACAAAAAATGGGGGGACTACGAAGAAGAAAATATAAGATCATCAAAGTAACTGTGGAGGAGCATATCTCCTCAATTTTCTTTTACAGAATTTCGCAAGTTCCGCTGACAAAATAAAGTAGCCTAAAGGAACAAATCTATAAAAGAAGATGCTACAAAAGCATCTTCATTTTACTCACTCATGTATTAGTTATCCCAAGTTTTGTTTTAAACAGTATCTCTTACTTCTAAAATTTTCTGCAGATGGGTCTGGAAACAATGCTTGCTGTTATAGCTGTTTTTTCAGATTACAAATTTTGAAGAAAGTTTGAGATCAGCAGGTGAATATGGTTGTAGAGAAACAGGGTTCCAAGAGTGGAGGTTATGTTGGTGGCTTCCTGCAGTTATTTGATTGGAATGCAAAGTCACGGAAGAAATTGTTCTCTAGCAAGTCTGACATACCAGGTAAATGCTGAAAATGTCTGTGAACAACGGATAGGGACCACTGATTCTTCCATGTGCATGTATAGTGGTAGAACTTCAAGAAAACTATGTTGTCAAATGTTATAATTCCTATCCTTTTTGCAGAGCTATCCAAACAGAAGAAGAGATGTGATGGGAACTTGCCTATGACTCGTGTTCATTTGGTCTGTATTCAATAGTTAATTAAGCTTTCTCATCTTTTGTTTTTCCACCTACTTGGAGATTACATTTTCGTGTTGTACTTTTTCAACTGAAACTATTTTGATTGCAGAATAATGAGGATGATACAGCTGTGTCCAGTGTCAAAGGAAGCAGTGACTACAGTTGTGCCTCATCGGTAACTGATGAGGAATATTATGGAATCAAACCTGCTGGTGTCGTTGCAAGGCTTATGGGATTGGACTGCTTGCCATCCTCTAATTTGTCAGAGCCTTACTCTACTCCATTTTTCGATTCCCAGTCTCTAAGAAGCGCTCCTTCCCTTTCGAGAAACCTCGAATACCAGCAAAATTTTCAAACAGTATATTCCAGCAACCTCCATGAGAAGATGGAGGATCTAGGAAGGAGCTCATTCGAGCCAAAGCAACAGAAGATAATCAGCAGACCCATCGAGAAGTTTCAAACGGAGATTTTGCCTCCTAAGTCGGCTAAATCAATCCCAGCCACTCATTATAAGGCTCTATCCCCAATCAAAAGGGCCAATTCTATCCCACCTCAGAATGCAGCTCACATAATGGAAATAGCTGCCAGAATACTTGATGCAGGACCTCAAGCTACTTCGAAAGTAAAATCGCCCCTAATTGGATCTTCTTCAGTACCCTTGAAGTATAAAGGTTTAAAAGAAAGGGCTGAAGCTTCTCAAAAGGTAGCCAAGATTGCTGAAGCTTCTCGGAGGCCAGCTGAATCTAATGCTTCAAAGTATCTTAAAGGGCAACCTATGAATAAGAGCTGGAATGGGTCGGCAGATATAGCCAGGCAGAAGGATTTCTCAGATTCTGATGAATCTTTTGGTGGAGGTAAAACTAAAGGAAAATCTGTTTCACTAGCCTTGCAAGCAAAAGCCAATGTTCAGAAAAGAGAGGGCCTAAATGCAGGCAGTAGGAGAAGTGTACTTGTCCAGAAAGAACCACCAAGTAAAGTCATCTCAAACCAGTTGTTTACAAGCCAACCTAGTACAGAAAAAAACACACACAAGAAACCATCTGTACATAATAATTCAAGTGTTCTGCGGCAGAATAATCAGAAACAAAATAGTATGGCTGATAGGGGAAAGTCACCTTCTAAGCAATTTCTTTCCAATTCACAAGGAAAACGAACACTCAGTGGTGATTCTTCCTTTGTGCGACAGAGAAGTTCAGGTAAAATGGCTGAAAACTCCAAAGTCAGCTCCAGACGGTTGAGCAGAGAGGTAGACAATAAAAAGGAAGAAGCATATTCTTGTACTAAAAGTGTGTCACGTAAGAAACGTCCTAGTGACGGTGATATCCAGTATGAGAAAAATCAGGCTACTGGAAGTATGTCTACTCATAAAAGTGGCAAGTTGATTCAGTCTGGCACATTCATGGATAGGGAAATAAGCTGGGGTGAGAACAGTAAAGGGAAAGGGACAGACATTATTTCTTTCTCTTTCAGTACTCCCCTAACTCGATCGATGCCCACGGCTGAGCTCCCAAGAGAAGTATTAGGGAAAAGTCATGAGTTTAGCACAGACTTTCGAAGTAACAAGATGCAGCTCACCTCAGATTGTATGAATAATATTAAGGCTCCTTTGGGGCATAACTTGAGTGGAGGGGATGCTTTGAGCACTCTTTTGGATCAGAAGTTAAAAGAATTATCTTCTGTAGTTGAGTCTTCACGCCAGAAAACATCCAATTGTTCCTCATCGATTTTCCAGGATCTGTCACCATCTCTGAATGGCTTATCAAAGACCGCCATGTTGCATGTTAACAGGAACCATGATGACATGGAAGTGGATGATTTAGTCAGCCCTTGTAACCCTGGCTTTTCTTCTACTGGTCCTCTGGGAATCACTGGGCAGCACAAGCATCAGGTGTGTATCATAGGTTTTGCAAAATTCTGTTTTTGCACTTGAATCTTTATTGTATTTAGTTTGCCACTCTATTTGTAGGTTGCAGATACCTCTTTTGATACATCAACTAATATTCTTATACTGTATTCCTTGTCATATGATAATTTTATTTGATCATTCAGATGACTCTATGTTATAACATCTGCATTTCTTGTTAGCCCTTTTGTGCCTTTTAATGGCTTGATGTTTTGCAGTCTTTGGATTTGACTTAGTATGGTTTTGGACATCTTTGGCTAAAACTTTCTTCTCTCCTCCTACTTTCCTGGTTCAATGTACTTTTGGTAATTGTATTTGCTCTATTTGGTTAAGAACTCTTCTTTTTATTAAATTATAGAAAGATTGCTTTCTACTAAGTAGATGGAAAACCTCTCAATTTCATCATTTAATCTGTATCATTTCAGGGGATTTTTATTAAATTATAGAAAGATTGCTTTCTACTAAGTAGATGGAAAACCTCTCAATTTCATCATTTAATCTGTATCATTTCAGGGGATTGAAGAGGAACTGAGTGAGTACGGTAGCAGTGAATATGAATGCAGGAAGGTGTTTGGCAGTCGGTTCCTGAGCCCTATTTCTGTTCTTGAGCAATCTTTTCTTACTGAAAGTTGCAATTCTTCAGATACTGCAGAAAGTAACAATACAGGAGGTAAGATCAGCAGACCTAGTGCCTTTATTTTTATGCATGAAAAATCCACTGGTAAATTTGTGTTATGAACATAGGTTGAGACTATAGATATAACTGAACATTATCTAATGAATTTCAGCTTGCAAGCAAAGTTCATCGGTGCAAGCTAAAGAAGTGTTTGGTATATGCTCGTGGAATAAGTTCCACTCTATGGAACCTGAGGTAGATTTGTTAGACTCTGCCTCTTCAACTTTTGGTAAAGAGGAAGACGGGAAATCACCAAATTGGGAGCTGGAATATGTGAAGGACATACTATACAATATTGAGTCGATGTTCATGGATTTTGCAATGGGAAGGTGTGAGAAGATCATCAATCCACACCTTTTTGATCAACTGGAAAGGATAAATAGTCATAGACATGATGAGCTAAAACAAAGACGAAAGGTTGTATTTGATTGTGTGGGTGAATGCTTGGACTTAAGATGTAGGCAGTTTGTGGAGGGTGGATATGATTCATGGTCAAAAGGTCTATTGGTGGTTAAAAACAAGAAGAGGCTAGCAGAAGAAGTATATAGGGAAATTTCAGGGTGGAGTGGCATGGGAAACTGCATGGTTGATGAACTCGTAGACAAGGACATGAGCAGCGGTTTTGGAAGATGGATGAACTTCGAAGTTGAAGCATTTGAACTGGGAATACAGATCGAGAAACGATTGCTAAATTCATTGATTGATGAAGTAGTTGCTGACATCTTGCTACTCTAAAAGATTTATCTTCATCCTCTCGATACAATTCTTGATCTTGCTCCATGTGAATGCACATTCTTCTTGTATGTTTTCTTCATACATCTCTTATGATTAGAAAAATGAAGCATGTGAACTTCATGTCTTACATTATAGATTGTTTTGTTGGAGGTGATGTTACCAGAATACCAAAATCCACATTTCATTTGTCAGTTTTTTTATCATTCTGTTCCATTTTTTGTCTTGCGAAACCTACCTAACATGTATGGGCAGTAAGTTCCATTTTATACAGATGCAAAGTAAAGTTGTCAAGGGGCCAGGCCAGACCAGTCTGGTTTAGGAAAAGTCTATTTTGAAGTGTGGGTTTGATTGAAATTCGATCGAGTTGAGTAAGTCACCATTATTGAGGTCTTAAAGCTTTGAGTTATATGAAATTTGAAGATCTGTTTGGGGGATGGATTTATGGCAATTGGAGATGTTTCGAACCGATTCTATATTATCCTTCTTTATACGCTCACCAAACAACACATTGTTCTTACTTAATCTCTATTTTATAGGTCAAATCCATTTGTGTGTCCTTAACCTCACAACAAATTCACCTGTATCATTTTTCGAGTAAACAAATTTGCTAGTTAAAAACAAATCTGTGATTTTATTTATCCCAACCAAACTTGAGATAAACTCATCCTAAAATTAATCTTGGAATAATTAGTTATCCCTTATCCTCCATACCAAACTAGCACTTATGTCTCAATGATAACACAATGAAAATATGGAAGCTTGGCGATATCGGTTTTGTTTAGCAATACTACTAATTGTTATTCCCACCCAAAATGTCCTTTTTGCTAATGCTACTTTGATGTCAATGTCAGTTCTCAGTTTACGCAAGGCCTCTGGATATAGCCCACATCGGATGGTCCTCAATAAGGTCTATGTTCCCACAACAAAAACATAATTATTCTACATTTTGTTGAATAGTCTAAGACGAGTACTTGTGTTATGATTATACAGTTCTTGGCCTTAAATTACTCACCTATAAGTGTTAATCAAGCTGAGTTGGGTATTGTTTTTCAGTCCTTTAGTAGTCCATTATACAAAAAGTACATTTTAAGGGAAGAGACGTGCAAAGTCTAAACTGGACAAGTAAAAGTGAACAGAGTAAATAGTAAGTACTAACCATTGAAAAGCAAAAATGCATGATTGGAAAAACAAGAAGAAATAAAAGAAGGAAAGAGGAACTAATTAATCAGTACTAGTACTAAATTTCTTCTATATGAGTACATTTTTTTGATGATCAATCCTTAGGAGGTGCAAGTCGTAGATGAAGATCAACTTCCGGTCCATTAAGATCTTGATTTTGAACGGCCATGATGTGTTGTTGTTGGCGCAAATGTATCTGATATCGAAGTGGAACCCCTGAAAGTGTCTGTGACCGGTACCTAGACATACTCACGTTATTATTAATCAGCACTCCTGTTCTTACTGCGTCTGCATTGATCAACGTCGGAACTACAGGACGGAAACGCTGCTGATAACCTATAAAATGAGCTCGTCTTGCTCTTTGCCTTTCCTTTTTATGTGCGTTTTGGTGTCCACCTAGGGCTTGAGAATTCGCAAATTCTCTGTGGCAAAATTGGCATTCAAATCTCTTGTCCTCCGATGGAAGTGGTGGAGGAGGAAGCATCGTGGTTTGATTACATTCTGTCACCTGAAAACCAAATAGTTTCACTTGTCTTGGTGGTGATGATGAAGAGAACTTAGTTTGTACTGAGCTTTCTCCCATATTTTTAGTCACAAATAACTGATGCTACTGAAAATAAAGTCATAATGGACTGGTCTTATATTTATAGAGATAGAAACATATATTCTCATTCATCCTCTAAAAGTACTTGGGGCAAAATTAAAGGATGTTCACTTATTTGTTTTATTCATAGTCTACTGTTGCATCATATAATTTCATTTTAATTCGTTTCTTTTAGGACTAAACACATATTTTATTTGAACATATAATCCAAAGAATTTTAGTATGAGCAATGGTTGTACAAAACACTTTCATCAGACATTTTTTATGGGCCCACACTAATTCATCACAACAATACTTTGATCAACTACAAATTTAAGACATCATCGTAACATGACCCGAGACTGCCTCTAGTCGTAATATGGTGCTTAGAGCCACAAGTGACTCAAAGCTAATTCATGTTTTGGCATAACACTAAGATTCATACAAATAATACAGTAAAATCTCTATAAATTAATACTCGATAAATTAATAATCTCTCTAAAGTAATATTTTCTTCCGGTCCCGACTTGGGCCAATGGAAAAAATCACCAATTTCGATAAGATAATATATTTCCAGAAGACCCCTATATAAATATATGGTCCCATTAATATCATAAATTAATAATTCTTTAAAAGTACAAATATATCTAAGACAATTTAGTGAAATATGAGTCTATTGCGTTATGTTTTTTCTTAAAATTTAAATCTAGTTGAAGCTCATCTCTAACTTTTCGTATTGCATTCAAGAACTCCAATATTGTCTTTTCGAACTGCACCATAAAATTGTAATGAGTTCTAGATGTGATAAGTGATTCTTACGCGTAACTGGTTCCAAAGGTATAGTATCATCTTCAACTTCATCAACAACATTGCTTTTTCCGATGGTATCCACAATTCTTCTAAAGCTCTGGACCTCTAAACATGTATCACTTTCACCCGGATAATCCAACAGGTTATTGACATCCATTTTATTGTGGTAACCGAGATCATTAATCATGACCTCAAGTTCATGAATGACGTTTTCACAAGTGTGTTCATTCAAATTCTCTGAGATTGCATCCCCGAACGAATTTTACAGTGTCAAAAACAATTTGCTATTGTCTCTTGCTGAACATTTGTTGTCCAAGTAGGGATGGCAAAATTGATAGCATCCAAAACATTAATTTTTGCTGGATTAATTTGTCCCACTTCACAACCTTCTAATATCCTACGATAAATCTGTTACGTTAATACATCTTGAAAGCTTTTATTATCCCAACATCACAAGATTGAATTTTGGATGTCATGTTGGGTGGCAAGAAAAATAATTCAACATTTTGTAGTCCTTCAATATTTCTATTATGGGCTGGACAATTATCTACCATAAGCAAAATCGTCTACCATGCATTATGTGGTCAAACCAACGAATATATTCATCAAAAAGCACACTTGTCATCCATGCACTTTTGTTTTCATGATAGTGACAATTCAATAAATATGATACATAAATTAGTAAGATACAATGATTTTGATGTATTCGTTGTACTTTATGTATAATATTTTTTTTTATGTGAAATCAATAAATATGATACATAAATTAGTAAGATACAATGATTTTGATATAATCAAGATTAACCTTCATTAAATCCCAAACCATTCTTTAATTTAATAAATATTAATTTATCGATTAAATAATATCTCTATAAATTAATAAAATTGCATGGTCCCACCTATATTAATTTATAGAGGTTTTAATGTAATTGGAGACAACTGATGCGGAAGCTAAACTAAAATAAATAAAAAATAACTGAATAGTCAAAATAGAAATCATTTGAACAAACCATAAAGCTGAAACTACTGTCTGACTGTCTGAAAGCCTCTACTAAGAGGAGTTGTTCAGACAAGCCCTCAACTAAGTCTAACTATCTAAAACTGAAGGATTAACATAAAGAAATAACAATAGCTCTTTTCCTCGAAAGATGAGGACTCATCAAGCTCAGCTACTGAGATGATACGAAAATCTACTAACCTCGAGCTGAATATTGAGCGTCTGAACCTATATTATAAAACAATATAGCGCAAAAGAGTATGCGGTCAGTACTTTAAATGTACTCAATATGTGAGATAAACACAATAATCTAACAAGCTGAACATGATAAATCTAAGATGTTGAACTAAATATAAAACATAAATAAATTAGCTGATGTATCGACCAAGTAATAAGCATGTAACTAATCAACACTATACTAAGTAAACTAAAATACAACATCATCAAATATCTAAGACTGAATTGTGGGAGATACTATTAACCGACATACTCCATTTGAGCTAAACGAAGTCCAATTTGTACCCCAGCTAGAAGGGTGTTCTATACTTTGTCAGGGTATGAACACTATCTAACGTGGATCCACAAAGGTGATGTCCAAAAGGAACTAAGGTGTCAGTCCTAGTCTGATGGGCGATCCTTAAAACCTATGTTGGCACGTAGTTCTAAGACTTAGAGATTGCTATTAAAGGTCCCAGTCCTAACTGACAGATGAGCCTTAAAACCTACGTTGGCACGTAATTCTGATACTTAGATATTGCTACCAAAGGTCTCAGTCCTAACTGGCAGGTGAGCTTTCTGCATGATATTCTAAGATTATTTAGAGTTGTGTACTTCTAGTTGGTATGTTTAACTATCTAAGTGTGTAGAAGGCTAAGTATAGTATGTCTTATATGGTGTTCTTAAGAGTTTAATAGAGGATTTAGAGATAGACGGTGTTGTGGCTCTTAGTTAAGCATTAATCTCTATTGATTCAAAGGGATATGGACTTAGAGGTGTGATGTCAGTAGAATAGCAAGAAAGATAAGATTATAAGGTGCTAGGGAAATTGTTTATGTTCCTAATAAGAGTATAAGTTATATGATGATGAGTACAGAAGCTAGAAGAAGTTAAGAGTTGTATGTTTGAAAGGAATATCCTATAATGAAGCTAGTATCTTCCAAATATAGATTGTCCGGATAAGTTAAGTGTTCATGTGTATATTATTGCTAAGTTTAGAGGTTATGGAATAGACCCACAAACTTGGAATATTAGACTTGACCTAAGGGGGAAATGATATAGATAAAAACCAAATAAAGTTTTATGAATCAGATTGTACTGCATTTCAGAAGGAGTTATGATAAAATACCATGGATTTAAGTCATTATGACACTTTACAATCATCTCTTGCGTGTAGGCATCATGCCCTTGACCCATACTCATGCACCTCATTCAAATTCCCACCCATGCTCAAATTCTAGAAGAAAGAAATAGCTTCAGAACAATGACCCTCATATTACTCCATGAATCTATGACTCTACCTCTGTAATAAACAACTCACGATGTATGCACTCATTATTTCTCAATATGCTTAGTCCTATGTACTCATGATACAGTCTTGGTGACTAGTGAAATCACAATATGCTAAGTATGTTTTCAGTCTATACTTCTTAAACAACTCATGCCTATGATTTTGTTGTTCTAAAACCTACTTACGCTCACCCATGGTAATGATAGATGGTTATAACATGTTTTATGCCTAAAATGTCTCATTAGGTGTGGTTTATGCTTTAAGTACATGACATACTCGTGCCTATTACACTTGTCTCTTTAAGACCCCTTTAAATGAGTGTCAAAGTTATGGAAAGTATAAGCTACGATTGAACAATATCTCTCTTATTCTAGATCGTCAGGCTCTAGTCCTATAGTGACCCTCTCTATGTTGCGATAGTGGTGTTGATAGCATCTGAATGAGAATTTTACATAAGAACGTAGTTGTCTCTTATTGGAAAGATAGGGTATGTTTATTCTATCCAGGGATATCAAAGATATATTGTATGAAATAGTTAGATGAAAAGCCTTGGTATCTTTCTTAGTAGTAATCCTTGAAAATTTCAGCTTGTAAAGACATTAGAAAAACTAAATACTAGTAGATGGGTTGGTTACCTTTAAGTCCATGAAGTGATTATAGTGAAAGACTTGAATATTATGTTGATAACATATGGATGAATGAATTATGCACTAGTAGCTTCTTTATTTGAACTCAAAGTTAGTTGAATTGTGTGGTAAAAAAATGTTGTATTCTTGGGATGGAATCTTCTAAAGAAATATAGGATTAGTATGTTCATTGTACGTGTAACACCTTGTGAGTTCAGGTTAGGCTTGAATATTGTGAGAGAATATAGTTAGACTCAGACTTGAGTAGAAGCAGACACATGTATTCTTGTGAGGGTTATAAGTTGTAGCTGGTGAAAGGTAGCATTCAAGAGAACAAGTGTACTTAAGAAGTGTTTCTAAGCTTAAAAGTTAGCAATCATATCGCTTAAGCCATAGTAAAAATTTTCTTACCCCATGTCCATGGTACCTACATCACATGTCAAGTAGACTCAGACTTGAGTAGATGGTGTGTTGCCCATGTTCAAATCTATATCGTTCGTACTTTATGAATCTATGTCGGTGTCTCACATGAATTACGCCTATAATTCCTTCCCTCGAAATGTTATAAGAGTTCCCTTTTACAAATCTTCAGAGGTCAATGGAAACCAACTCCATGTCCCCTATGTTAGTTCTTGCGCTCTTAGCTCGTGCTATTACATTCTTATTGTTGATTGCTAGACACCTATTGTTGGTAAGTTTCAATTTAATCTATTATGCACAACAAAACCCAAAGAAATAGTAGCTTACTCTATTCACATGTCTATTCTAGCTTTGATCTTTATTCGAGGATGAATGATCTCAAACGAGAGATATTGAAATGCCCCAAAATTTCTAAGCAATGATTCAAACCATCTTCAATATGTGTATAGGCTCAAACTCGATAATAGATAATTGTATGTGTATATCTTGAGATCAACTCTAAAGTGTGGGAAGTATATTATATGTAAACTAAGGTTATAAGAGACTCCTAGAATATGAAATTTTTTTGTGTCCTAATACCAAGAAAATAAAAGGCCGTGAAACCTTCTTTCCAACACCTTCTATCGTTCGTCAATCCAATCTTTGTGCTAACACTTATACTCATTTTACTAGGCAATGCGTATTTTATGCGATCCATCGCATGAAGTAGACGTCCGTTGTACAGCCACATGGCAAGGTCAATGGTACTGTTAAGGTTGCATGAAGTTTCATTTTAAGTAGTTTTGGGTTGCGCGACTACGCACGTTTTTTTGAAATTCTTTTAGTTTTCTCTTCTTTTCACGTTTTAGGAGGGGTGTTTCTGTCTTTTCCATATCCCATAATCCTAACCCACGTCTATTAACCTCTCTCAAAAGCCTTATTTGCTCAGATTTAATATGTCATGATAAACTTCGTAGGTGGCTTTCTCAAGTTCAAGCTATAAAAGATCCAGTCCAAAACTTTTCTCCAAGAATTTCTAAAATTTAGAAAGATTTTCCATTTCAGGTATGTGGAATTTTATTGATGGGTATCTTTTCATCCATTAAATCCCAAAGAAAATCTTATTCTTCAGTTGATCAAATTCTACAGAATCTAGAGTTCCTATGAAAAGCATGAATTATGTCTTATTTCAATTTTTCTTCATGAATAGCCCATTAATACATGTTTTTACCTAAAATTCAACATTTTTATATGGTTATATTTGAAATCCCTCAGAATAGTGAAAATTCATGTCTTTGAAATTATGTTGCTTAAATTACATGCTTTTATTCAGGATGATAGAATTTGTTATGATCAGTTGTACCTTCAATCTTTCAGTTCCACATGTATACAATGCTTTCAAATAAAACAACCCAAACTATATATTTCCACCTTGGTGATCATTCACATTTCAAATTCAGTGTCTAGCACCAAACAGTCATAACAACCCAACTTCACATACTATTCTGGCTTAGCAGCTACTAGATAAATAAATAAATTGAGAAACAATAGTCCACCAAAATCTCTTACTACTAGTAGTCTATCTAACTATATATAATACATTATCATATCCTTCTATCACATATCAGTACTACTTATTCATATGTACATCCAAACTATATTCTTAGCTCTATAAACATCAAGCGGTTCCTTTTAAAAATCACAAAGTGCGCCCTAGATCTATCAATCTTTAACCACTTCATACTTTCATTAATAACTTACATCGTAAACTCTATTCGTAGTTCAATCATAATCTAAGTCATCTCAAAAAATGAATTCTTCTCTACCTTCTACCATGAAATCTACATCAACTTACTACTCATTAGTTAAAACTTGAAGACATATCACCTCAATTCTAATTTAATGGATACAACTTCTACATATATATACATACTACACTTTGATAATTCACTATCTCCACTATTAGGACTACTACAATTCTAGATTCACACTTCTAATTTTGGGTCATTCTACTAATAATAATAGCAGTCCAAATCACATTATCTTCTGGATGACAATACTATCCAAGAAATTGGACACATACCTTTGTCTTTCATGAATGTTCTATGTAACAAAGAATTATAGAAGAAACTAAATGCATATCATAGTTTGACTAAACAATATGATTCACATAAATGAGGATGTAAGATTTAGAATTGATGAGCTAAAGCACATTATTGGACTCCTCTCAATCTCTTTCTACGGTATCTGAAATGCTAATAAATTTTATTTGAGAACACCTTATATTTGAGATTGAATGGTGAGTGATACTATATTAACTGACATACTCCGTCTGAGTTAAATAGAGTCCAACTTATACCCTAGCTGGAAGGGCGCTCTACTTTTCCAAGGTATGAACATTGTTTAATGTGGATCCACTAAGTTGATGTCCAAAAGGGACTATAGTGTCCGTCCTGGTTTGACAGATGACCCTTAAAACCTACGTTGGCATGTAGTTCTAAAACTTAGAGATTGCTATTAAAGGTCTCAGTCCTAACTGATGCGTGAGTCTTAAAACATACATTGATACGTGGTTATGAGACTTAGAGAATTCTACTAAAGGTCGCAGTCCTAACTACAAGTGAGTCTTCATCCCTATGTCTGCTCGGTGCTAAGTAATACTCCCAACTAAATTATATGGGTAAACTACAACATACTGATAATACTGGATATCTCATTAATACTGAAATTTGAGACTGAAATAATAAATATTTTATCTGAAAGCATCATATACATGTGGAACTGAAGATTGAAGGTACGACTGGTCATAACAAATTCTATCATCCTGAACAAATAATTTAATTAAGCAACACAGTTTCAAAGACATGAATTTTCCCTATTCGGAGGGCTTTAAAAAATAACCATATGAAATATTGAATTTTAGGTAAAAACATGTATTAATGAAGAAAAAATGAAATAAGATGTAATTCATGTTTTTCTTATGAACCCTAGGTTCTGTAGAATTTGATTAATTGAAGAATAAAATTTTCTTTGGGATTTAACGATTCAAAAGATACCCATCAATGAAATCCTACATACCTTGAATGGAAAATCTTGCTACATTTTAGGAATTCTTGGAGAAACGTTTTGGACTTGGATCTTTTATAGCTTGAACTTCAGAAACTCATCTATGAAGTTCTTGGAGATGAAGTTTATCGTGACTTATGACATCTGAACGGATAAATTTTTTGACAGAGATTAATATATGTGAGTTAGGGTTATAGGATGAGAAAAAAGATAAAAACATCCCTTCTAGAATATGAAAAGAAGAGAAAATTAAAAGAATTTCAAAGAATCATGTGTGGTCGCGTAGCTAAAAACTAGTTCGCATGAAACTTGGTGCAATCTTAATAGTAGCACGGACCTTTCCACGTGGCCGCGCAACTGACGTCTACTTCATGCAGCGGATCACACAGAATACCTAGTGCCAGTAAAATTGGCATAACTTTTAGCACAAAGATTGGATTGATGAACGGTCGAAGGTGTTAGAAAAAAGGCTTCACAACCTTTTATTTTCTTGGTATTAGGATACAGAAGCTCTTCGTATACTAGGAGTCCATTATAACCTTAGTTCACATTCAATATACTTCTCACAGTTAAGAGTTGATTTCAACACATATACATACAATTATAATTAATCCAGTTTGAGCCTATACGGATACAAAAGATAGTTCAAATCTTTACTTAAAAGTTGTGGGGCATTACAATGCTGAAGATCGGGAAAGCTAAACATAAGGAACAAGTTGAACAGCGTGGTACAATCAATATGTACAATTGTTAATTGTTATAGAGGTAGAGTCACACTAGGACTGGGCTACTGTGTTAGCTAAAATCGACTAGGCTACTATCTCCTGTATTTATTGAAGTCGACTAGGATAAGTTATAATTGTAGTAGTTGTCAATCTCTCCTCTTGTAAATTGTATATTTGTAGTGTAGTAGGACTCTAAGTGTAGCAATCCTAGCACTCTACAATTCACTCTTATATGAGGAGCAAGTACTCGATAGTTTACATATCAATATAATCCTTGATTTCTCTTATTCTTTTACTTTAGAATTCTACATTGTATCATAGCACATAAGCTCTTTCGCTCGTAAAGTATTGAATATGCAAATTACTAGATGTTCAACTGCAATGGTCCCATCTACCAATACTTTGTACACCTCTTCCCTTAACCACCTCATTGTCTCGTGTTCTATTAAGCTTAAGCCAACAAACTATCTCATACGAATGACACAAATGTTGCAGTTGATTTAGGTGATGAGACTAATTTATCTCATCACGAAAAATGAACCAACTAAAAGTAGTTGTTCCATTGGAAATACTGCTTAGAAAGTTGTAGTTGTTGATAAGGATGCAGAAGATAGTGGCAACATTGATGGCTTGGAGGAGAAAAATATATTGCTAAGGAATTGGATCACATGCACCTTGACTGAAGAAAACATATACCTGATTGTGGGTTGCTCAACTACCAAGGAGATGTAGAAATGATTGTAATAAGCTTATCTTCAAGCAACAAAAAATAAGAAGTTTCAGCTTAAATTACAACTACAAAGTGTTAGGCTAGGAACCAAGAAGATTGATGAATACATTAAGGAATTCAAAGGCATGTGTGATGGCCTTGCAGCCATTGACAAACTTGTGGATGAAGATAACAAAGTAATAAACTTGCTAGAGGTATAGGTCTCAAATACAAGACCTTTAAGACTATCATGCTAGGTAAGACATCATATCCCACTCTTAATCAATTTGGTAATAGTCTCAGGGGTTTTGATATGAGGGAGGATGAAAAAGAGGTGCCACAACAGAACCATAACATGTCATTCTCTTCCCAAAGGGGTAGAGGGAACTACTCTTAGAGAAGAGGAAACAATAATTCAACTCAAGAGGAAGAGGCTTCAAGCCTGCCGGACAAGGGTCGGGTTCTCAGACTAAACAAAATTTCCAAAATGGAAATAAGGAAAGAAACACAACTAAGTCATATCAAGTTTGTGGTAGGACTAATCATACTATTATCAAGTGTTTTTACATGTGGGACTACTCTTATCAATATGCAAATAAATTACAACAAGCATTGGTTGTTGTCAATCTGCAGAACAATAGTCATATGCAAAATAACTCGAGTATTTTATTTGACATTAAACAGTACAATGGACCTGATAAAATCATTGTTGTAAATGGATCATGTTTAGACATAACACATGGTTGGAACACAACTAGATCAGGTTTGAAATTATAAGAGGTCCTTGTAGTCCCTAAGATTACTAAAAATCTACTCTCAATTAGTAAACTTGCAAAAGACAATTGTTGTACTATTTAATTTGATGAAACTAAAATTTGTTATAAAGGATAAGAAAACAAGGACACTATTGGGAAAGAGAACTAAGAGAAGTGGACTTTATGCTTTGGAAGATAAAAATCTCTATGCTTTGGATGCTACAGAAGACTACAAGACGTCAGACGACATTTGACATACTAGATTAGGACATCATAGTTTGAAGTTTTTAAAAGTTTGAAGTAATAATAGTAGCATTAATGTTACTAATTGGAATAAATTGCATACTGTTTGTTATAGTTGTTAGTTAGGCAAAAGTTGTAAGCTTCCATTTGGCTTGAGTAATAAAATTGAGAAGGAATATTTATTGAAAATACATCGTGATTTGTGAGGACCTAGTCCTATTGAATATTCTCAACATATGAGATATTATGTAATGTTTGTAGATGATCACACAATATATACTTGGTTGTATTTACGAAAAAGGAAGTCTGACTTTTTTTTGAAGTATTTGTCAAATTTCAGAGAATGATGGAAAACAATTTTCTATCCAGATTAAGATTTTTCAATGTGATGGAGGTGGTGAGTTCATAAAATGGACTTCTTTAAACATTTTGAAGATTGTGGTATTGTCAGGAACATCTCATGTCCTAACACACTTGAATAAAATGGGGTCTCAGAAATAAAGCATAGACATATTGTTTAGACTGACATAAGTCTCCTACTCCCTGCTAATCTTCCTTTGTTTTTATGGGTTGGGGCTTTCCTAGTTGTTGTATTCCTTATTAATAAACTTTCCTCCTCAGTATTAAAGATGGTGGATCCATTTATTAAGTTATATGGTGAGCAACCTGATTACAACAGCTTAAAAGGTGTTTGGATGTAGGCATTTTCCATATATCAATGGTAGTAATAAGTTCAGTCCATAGACCTACCCTTGAGTGTTCATAGGATATAACAACTTGGGCAAAGGTAATAGATTTTATCATCAGGGTGCATGTGTCCATATATGTTGTCTTTATAAAAACACATTACCTTTTGTGCCTCCAAGTCCATATCAGACTAACATTGATGTCTCTCCTCACCTGACTACTTGTGTTAAATTTTTCTCCAAATTGTAGGCATATGTTGGTCCTAATTCAGGGGAAGTGCAGGTTATTGGCATACACAAGATACTGGTGATAATGTTACTGAACATATAACATCACTCATACCTCTTGATGATGATAGTGATATTGATCTCTTAGATGCAGGATCATATACTAGTAGTAAGGAATATGTTGAAGGTGCAGGTCCAATAGTGGTAAGGATCGAGTTTACAAGTGCAGGATTAGGTAGGTGATAGTGATAAATAGGTTGATCATAGATCTAGATAGTGGTGGTCCATCAAATCCCACCCTCTTTATGACTAGTCCACAAGAGATACACCTAGAAGTTGATCTTTCAAGGTGGAATATGATTGAGAACCAACTATCTAAATATACTATACTATAACCAACTGCCTTTGTTGATCCACCTCCTCCACTACAATGGCATCACATGATCACCGTATACAAATCAAAGTAACATCATCTATCACTTGTTCCTAAAAACAAAGAAGAGATCTTGAGGGAACCAAAAACTACTAAGGAAGCACTAAAGGCATCTCATTGGCTTGCAGTTATGCAGGTTGGAATAAATGATTTACATAGAAACAAGAGACACAGATATTGGTGCTTAAATCATCTTGTATGAACTTAGTTGATTCAAATTGGGTGTTCAAGACCAATGTCACGCACCGAGCCTACACCTTGGGCGGGACTAGAACTCGAGAACCATTGATGGCCCCAAGCGAACTCTTGGCCTGGCTTAACTCTTAGCGGAAGACTTAACTCATGATAAAAGAAATTATTAGAATACAATCTTACTAAACTGTCTCAATGAATAACTTAGAATGTTTTAAAGATCAACATTCAACTGGCCAAAAGAGCAACTCAAGATTCAACATAAGCCAATAACAAGATAATGGCAAATAAACTAACTAAATGTCTATGAATCCTCTAAAACTGTGAGAAATGTCGGGACAAGAACCCCGATCATCTTAACAACTGAAAACTACTAAAGCAATGTAAATAGAGATCCTCCGGAAAGCAAGGAGGCTCACCACAAAACTCTGAATGCTCAACTGGATCAACGAACCACTGGATGTTGATCCTGGTTACTTGTATATGTATCATAACAACGATGTAGGCCAAATGGCATTAGTACATTAAATGTACGAGCATGCGAGGGGAATAATAAAATATGACATAAGCTTTAAAGGAACTGAAAGAACATACTTGGGCTCAACTCAACTCAACTTAACTCATTTCAATATAAAGCAATAATATGAATGCAGTATAGAGAAAAGCTTTTAAAACATGGATAACAACTCTATGTATTTAGAAATACAATAGTAACTCTGTATGTATGCAAAGATACAATATAAACTCTGGAATGTATATAAAAATACAATTTACTTCTGTGTATATAAGAATACAAAATACTTCTATGGGAGTTTCTGTAACCGACAATCATCACTTAAGAGCTATTGTGATGATACAACGTTTTGCCTCACGTTGCCAGGGCCGCCCTATACCTTGCCGAGGGTATAGAACCTACCTACTAAGTGGATCCACTAGTCTATGCTAAAAATCACTAAGGAATCATCTAAAAAGTATGACCCTTTTCAACGGATGATGGCTACATGGTTTATGGGGGTTGGGAGTTGTCTTAACTCTCCCCATATCGGTGCTCAATACTACTCCCAAAAGACACTAGCTCATATGTTTAAAAACATAAATTCTTTTTGTGGTTTGAGATAATTGCTCAAAACTAAGCTCAAAGGCTCTCTTGGAAATCAAAGTTTCCTCTCTTGCTTAATTGTGAAAGCATTTGTTCTTTACTGAAAACTACCTCATAGGTTCTATCAAAAATCGTTTTTTACGTTCTTGTTTAACAGTGAAAACATTTACCCTTTTAGGAATACATAGTCCCGATATACTCTTTTGAAGAAATGAACTTCAATCTCTACTCTTTACTCAACTCAAAACTCAAGTTTTAAAACAAGGTTAAAACATTTGTAAAAGACTTTTGGAAAACTCTTATGAACTTCTCTTGACTTGACTTTTAACTTTCCTTGAATTGAATTATGGATTCAAGGCTCATGATCTCATGTTATGGATGACTTCATGTAGTTTAGACGTACCTTAGAGTGTAGAAATCAACTAGAAAACATAGATACGTTTCAAGGGAACTCATACGGAAAGAAGTAGGAAAGGGTAGAAAACCTGGCGTCCCTGGCGTTGTGAGTGGCACGGGGCACAAGATCTTAAACTTCAGAACCTGGGTTGGGGCGCACTGGCTGGCGCGGCTCCCTAGAGCCCAAACTACAGACCCCAAAGTAGGGCGCTCTGGCTGGCGCGACGCCCCAGACCCCTGCCCAGAAATCCCTGAATTTTCTTGCTCATTTTTCAACTATAAACCCTCTAGATTCAATTGGTTCTATCCCCCAAACCCTTAGATTCGAATACATAACCAAAATATGCAAGAATCCACTCAAAACGACATCTAATGTCATGAATTTAAATCAAGAACTCCTCAACAACTTCAATAATCAAGAACCTAATAAAAACTTCAACAAAATCCATCAAGAACTCAATTTCTATACTTGCAAAACATAATTTTCGCTGAATAAAATCATGATTGGCGCGTGAGTGAATGAACCCAACGCTATGTGATCTCACATACCTCGTAGGGATCAACCCTTGGCGAAATCCACAAGCAAATTTTCAAGAACGCGACAATCCTAAGCTTCTTCTCCACTTTTCTCCTCTTCTCTCAAAACCCTAACTTATTTTTATGAAGCATAAACTGAATCCAATCAGTTTAGAACCCAACTTAATTATCAAAAACAAATTTAATTAATTGGGTAGTGAAAAGACCATAATACCCTTCTAAAATCCGTTTTTGACTTTCCTTATGTAGACAACCCAACTTCAAATGGGCATATCTCCCTCATAGGAACTCGAAATTGATCAAACTCTGTGGCATTGGAAAGATAATTCAAAGATATTTCTTACAGTATCTTGTAGAACACCTAAATAATCCTGAGCTAGGATTTATTGTCCTTTAAAGTTGACCCAAAACTCACACTTAGCTTAACTTTGTCAAACTTTCCAAATTTGATTATTTCCAAAAACGGTTTCTTTCTAATTCTAAGTCTTTATATTAGTGGATGTTACAATATCTCCTCCTTGGGAACATTCGTACTCGAATGAGATTACTCTTAGTAGGCTAAGGCGTAACATCTAACACCTAGCTCAAACACCCAACAAGCAAAAATGTAAATACAACATGCCAACTTAAAATAAAAGCCAAGAAAAGGATCAGTACCTTAATCTGGAACTTCTCCGGATTCGAAGAGATATGGGTATCTCTTCTTCATATCCTCCTCAGCATCCCAAGTAGCTTCCTCAACAAACTAATTTCTCCCCAAAACTTTGACTAATGATATTTCTTTAGTTCTCAACTTGCGAACTTGGCGACCTAGAATCTGAACATGAATCTCCTCATATGATAAGCTATCAATTATACCAATATCTTCAGTAGGTATGATAAGTGAAGGATCGTCCATGCACTTCTTCAACATGGAGATGTGAAATACCGGATAAACCGCTGTTAACTCTTGGGGTAGCTCTAACTCATAAGCTACATTGCCAATCCTCTTGAATATTCTGTAAGGACCAATATACCGGGGACTAAGTTTCCCCTTCTTGCCAAATCTCATAACACCCTTTATGGGTGAAACTTTCAAGTAAACCCAATCATCTACTTCGAAATCTAAGTCTCTTCTCCTAACATCTGTATAGGATTTTTGACGACTCTGCGCTGTTTTCAACCTCTCTTGAATAACTTTTACCTTCTCCATAGCTTGATGAACTAAGTATGGTCCTATCAACCCAGCTTCACCAACTTCAAACCATCCAATAGGAGATCTGCATCTTCTCCCATAAAGAGCTTCATAAGGAGTCATTTAGATGTTAAAATGGTAACTATTATTGTAAGCAAACTCGATGAGAGGTAGGTGATCATCCAATTACCCTTGAAATCAATCACACAAGCCCTCAACATATCTTCTAAAGTCTGAATAGTGCCCTCTGCTTGACCATCATTCTGAGAATGGAAGCAGTACTCAAGTTCACTTTCAAACCCAAACCTTTCTGGAATGACATCCAAAACTGTGCAGTAAATTGTGCTCCTCTATCTGAAATAATTGATATCGAAACCCCATGAAGTCTGAATACCTCTTGAATATATAACTTAGCATAATCTTTTGCTGAATGGGTAGTCTTTACCGGTAAAAAGTGGGCTGATTTAGTCACTCTATCAATAATTACCCAAATAGAATCATGCTGCCTGCGAGACCTTGGTAAACCTGTGATGAAATCCATATTTATCATCTCCCACTTCCATTGATCAAACCAGATCCTAGAGACACCCTTAATTTGGTATATAGCTAGTTCCACCCTCTCAACATCAGCAACATGCATGATCTCAAAAACCTTCTGAAGTTCCTCAACAAAGTTTTCTGGATCCTTAGTAACACTTGAACCTGTGAAGCTTGGTGGTTTCATCATTAAGAACTCATGGATCCTTGAAGTATCAGCCATTTCCTGTCGATTCTCTCTCCGTTGCCCAACTTGGTTGGTCACGACTTGGCTTAACATCTGGATGGCCTCACGAAACTCAGCATTAGTGACCTGTCTTTCGGGTTGCACTTCTGGTGCATTAGGCACCCCTTGTTTCTGTGGTTCAACATTTCTTCTAGCCGGATGACCTCGGACAACTCTTCGTGGAGGCATGATCTGAAATACACGCACAAGGACGAGTTAGAAGAAACTTTTTAGAGATAAACTCTATCGCACAAAATGAGTATGAAAGAAGTGAGATAGTTCCTAAGATGTTGCAGCCTCCAAATTATAGATATGGCGCGCTTCACATCGATAAATAGGACTCTACAGACACAGCTTCATAGACTTCCTAGGACTCCTGAACTCTGTGCTCTGATACCAATTTTGTCACGTCCTGAGCCTACACCCTGGGCGGGACTGGCACTCGAGAACTATTGTTAGCCCCAATTAAACCCCTGGCCTAGCTTAACTCTTAGCGGAAGACTTAACTCATGATAAAATAAAGTATTAAAATACAATCATACTAAATTCTCTCAATGAATAACTTAGAATGTTTTAAGTATCAACATTCAACTGGCCAAAAAAGGGCGACTCAAGATTCAACATAAGCCAATAATAAGATAATGACAAATGAACTAACTAACTATCTATGAAGCCTCTAAAACTATGAAGGATGTCGGGACAAAACCCCTGATCATCCTAACAACTGAAAACTAATAAAGCAATGTATATAGGGATCCTACAGAAAGTAAGGAGGCTCACCACAAGACTCTGAATGCTCAATTGGATCAACGAAGCGTTGGATGCTGATCCTGGTTACCTGTATCTGCATCATACCAACGATGTAGGCCAAATGGCGTCAGTACATTAAATGTACGAGCATGCAAATGGAATACTAACACAAGACATAAGCTTGAAAGGAACTGAAAGAACATACATGGGCTCAACTCAACTCAAATTAACTCATTTCAATATAGAGCAATAATATGAATGCAGTATAGAGAAAAGCTTTTAAAATATAGATAACAACTCTGTGTATTCAGAATTACAGTAGTAACTCTGTATGTATGCAAAAATACAATATAAACTCTAGAATGTATATAAAAATACAATTTACTTCTATGTATATAAGAATACAAAATACTTCTATGGGAGTTTCTGTAACCGACAATCATCACTTAAGAGCTATTGTGATGATACAACGTTTTGCCTCACGTTGCCAGGGCCGCCCTATACCTTGCCGAGGGTATAGAACCTACCTACTAAGTGGATCCACTAGTCTATGCTAAAAATCACTAAGGAATCATCTAAAAAGTATGACCCGTTTCAACGGATGATGGCTACATGGTTTATGGGGGTTGGGAGTTGTCTTAACTCTCCCCATATCGGTGCTCAATACTACTCCCAAAAGACACTAGCTCATATGTTTAAAAACATAAATTCTTTTTGTGGTTTGAGATAATTGCTCAAAACTAAGCTCAAAGGCTCTCTTGGAAATCAAAGTTTCCTCTCTTGCTTAATTGTGAAAGCATTTGTTCTTTACTGAAAACTACCTCATAGGTTCTATCAAAAATTGTTTTTTACGTTCTTGTTTAACTGTGAAAACATTTACCCTTTTAGGAATACATAGTCCCGATATACTCTTTTGAAGAAATGAACTTCAATCTCTACTCTTTACTCAACTCAAAACTCAAGTCTTAAAACAAGGTTAAAACATTTGTAAAAGACTTTTGGAAAACTCTTATGAACTTCTCTTGACTTGACTTTTAACTTTCCTTGAATTGAATTATGGATTCAAGGCTCATGATCTCATGTTATGGATGACTTCATGTAGTTTAGACGTACCTTAGAGTGTAGAAATCAACTAGAAAACATAGATACGTTTCAAGGGAACTCATACGGAAAGAAGTAGGAAAGGGTAGAAAACCTGGCGTCCCTGGCGCTGTGAGTGGCACGGGGCACAAAATCTTAAACTTCAGAACCTGTGTTGGGGCGCACTGGCTGGCGTGGCTCCCTAGATCCCAAACTACAGACCACAAAGTAGGGCGCTCTGGCTGGCGCGACGCCCCAGACCCCTGCCTAGAAATCCCCAAATTTTCTTGCTCATTTTTCAACTCTAAACCCTCTAGATTCAATTGGTTCTTTACCCAAACACTTAGATTCGAATACATAACCAAATATGCAAGAATCTACTCAAAACTATATCTAATTTCATGAATTTAAATCAAGAACTTTACAACAACTTCAACAATCAAGAACCCAATACAAACTTCAACAAAATCCATCAAGAACTCAATTTCTATACTTGCAAAACATAGTTTTCGCTGAATAAAATCATGATTGGCGCGTGGTGAACGAAACCAATGTTATGTAATCTCACATACCTCGTAGTGATCAACCTTTGGCGAAATCCATAAGCAAATCTTCAAGAACGCGACGATTCTAAGCTTATTCTCCTCTTTTCTCCTCTTCTTTCTCTTCTCTCAAAACCCTAACTTATTTTTATGAAGCGCAAACTGAATCCAATCAGTTTCGACCCCAACATAATTACCAAAAATGAATTTAATTTATATTGGGTAGTAAAAAGACCATAATACCCTTCTAAAATCCGGTTTTGACTTTCCTTATCTAGACAACCCAACTTCAAATGGGAATATCTCCCTCATACAAACTCGAAATTGATCAAACCTGATGGCGTTTGAAAGATAATTCAAAGATACTTCCTACGGTATCTTGTAGCACACTTAAATCATCCTGATCTAGGATTTATGGTCGTTTTAAGTTGACCCAAAACTCATACTTAGCTTAACTTTGTCAAACTTTTCAAATTTGATTATTTCCAAAAAATGGTTTCTTTCTAATTCCAAGTCTTTCTAGTAGCGTGGTGTTACAACCAAGTTGAAGGCCAATGGAATAGTAGACAACTACAAAGCAAGACTTGCAGCTAGAGGTTTTTCACAGCTAATTTTGAAGAAACTTTTAGCCTTGTTGTGAAGGCCATGACTTTTAGGGTGGCTCTATCCATTGTTATCAGCTCTAAGTGGGAAATTAAACAGCTAGATATCAAAACTACATTCCTCCATGATCTCTTGCAAGATAAGGTGTACATAAGCCAACCTCCTAGATTTGTTGACCCTGCTACCCTCATGCACCAAGAGCCTGGTTTGTTAGGTTTAACATGTATATCCTACATGTTGGTTTCATGTGTAGTAAGGAAGATCCCTCCTTGTTCACTTTGCAAACTCACAAAGGTACTATATTTTTCTTGTTATCTGTAGATGACATTATTGTAACAGGAAGTCACATGTCTCTGAGTTGGGTCTACCATTTGGAAAGTACTTTTCTATGAAAGATCTTGTTCCTTTACACTTCTTTCATGGAGTGGAGGTCAAACATTTTGCAGGAGGAATTCACTTGAATTAAAGTAAGGTCTCACTTGTTATCATTAAGATTAAGACATCTCAATCTGAATGCACATCTGAATGATTAAGATCTTGTCTATAAATTTGAATATTGAATGATTAAGAATGTTTGTTTCCCTCATCATAGTTGGAGCTCGCATGCAAGTTCTATCGGGTAAAGCTAATTAGAGGCTTCAAGGGTGCAATACCCTCGACCTATTCTAAAACTTTAAATAGGTAGGACGGCATGGCTGCAAGTGGGCAGAATTGGTGAAGTGAGATGAACCAGAAGCCGGGTTATGGTGCCAAATTGTGCGCTAACCTAGATCTCACAAAGGATGTTGATCGATTAAGACAGTAGGACAATAGTCATAGAAGTCGAAAAGGGGACTTTTGTCTGGTCCGCTGTTGAGGACGCTTCTGTAGAATACAATTCGAAGAACGGAGCCGCTTGATTTTAAGGTTGGGCTATTCTTGGTTCGCTCATCGTTACTAAGGGAATCCTTGTAAGTTTCTTTTCCTCCGCTTATTGATATACTTAAACTCAATGGGTAATACCACCTGATGTGGGGTCCCGCTCGGAGCTCCTAACACGCAAAGGATTTGTCTTATTACGTTGGCCTTCGAGATCGGAGTAATGATTAACAGAGACAGTCGGGGAGTTAGAATTTCATAGTCAAAGATGAAATTCTTGGATTTATGATAGACGAACAACTGCGTGAACGCAAGTTGCGCCCGAAGTCATTAGGTCAAGGGCATTTCTACCTGGCTTCACACATCGCGTCGCCCACGCACGCCGCAAGGCATTGCGTGGGGCAGAAGTTGGCCTCTCATGTGCCTTGAGCGCAGGACTGTCCTAAATGTGAGTCCACATCGATGGACATCACGGCAAGTGGTATATATATATATATATATATACACACACACACTCTAACTCAAATAAAATAGTTGTAAATATGACATTAACAAAATATTAGAAAAAAGTATCATTCTTTGATAAACGTTAAGATATTTGAATTATAAATAAGTATTTTAAGTTTGATAGAAATAAAATGGAACTAAATGGACTACATATATAAATTATAATAATAAAAATAATTTTTAGAAAAAAATGCAAGTCATCTTTTAAAAAAAAACAATAAATTTAACACAAATTGATCTTAAATAAAGAAGTGAAACATCTCTATGTTCTATAATGTTTTTGTCCATGTACTCTTCTGTAAAATAAATAATGTACATGACACATTCAAATAATTTTAAGAAGATTTATAAATGCTTCATCGTTCGATTTCAACAACACATATTCATGAAGTTACTTTGCATTTTAATCAAATGAAATTTTTACAATAAATTTTATCAATTCTAGATAAACAAGAAAAATATTTTAAAGCTTAAAGGAAATAATTTGGATAACTAATAAAGTTGGAGAATGAGAGAGGCTTGACTTTTTTTTAAGAAACAAATGTGGAGCACAATTTTTTTCCGAAAATAAAAGTGTCTTTAAAAGAGTTTTAAAAGAGTTTGAACGAGAATAAGACTCTGTCACTGATCTGATTCATTCATACTTTTCCAGACCCATTAAGAGATTTTAAGTAGAAAAACAAACACACTTAATGGCGTAATGTCTGAACCATTCAGATTCATACCTCCATTAAGTACAAACAAATGAGGCATAAGTATGTTGCTGAGTTACTTGACAAGATAAATATGACATTCGCAAAGCTTGTACCTACTCCTTTGGCTCAAAAGCATGGTTTACATGAAGTTGTGGGAAGTCTTGTAGATGTCTCTCTCTACCGAATGATAGTATGGAGTCTCCCTTATTTGACACTCACAAAACATGATACAGTGAATCTAGCAAGTCAGTTTATGCAAACTCCTATTATTGAACAACTTCAAGGAGTCAAAAAGATTTTTATGTACATCAAAGGTACCCTACATTTTGGACTCAGACTTATTTCACAATCACCTTGTAGGTTGTATGGATATTCAGATGATGATCAGGGAGGATGCACCATCACTACGAGATTCACTACAGGTTATAACATCTACCTAGGTGCAAACTGTATATCTTGGACTTTCAAGAAATAGATCACAATAGAAAAATCAAGTGCTAAAGCTGAGTATAGAGCACTAGCCTCCACTGTAGCAGAAATGACATGGATCACATATCTATTTCATCATTTTGGAGTGTACCGCAAGTTCAGTTCCTACACTGCATTGTGATAACTTGAGTGCTTTGTACATGACATTCAATCCAGTTGTGCATGCTAGAACCAAACATGTAGAAATGGACTACCATTTTATCCGAAAAAAAGTGGCCAGAGTTAAACTTCTTACTCATTTTGTGAGGTCCAAGGATCACCTAGCTAACATTCATACCAAAGCATTAACAAAGCAAGTCTTTGTTTGGTTTAGAAGCAAGCTAGGAGTAAATGTTCCTCCACTCACTAGCTTGAGGGGCTGTGTTGAAAATAAGGAAAGCTAAAGATAACGAACATGTTGAACAACGTGTGGTACAATAAACGTGTACAACTGTTATTATAGAGTTAAAGTCACACTGGGGCTGGGCTATTGTGTTAGCTAAAGTTGACTAGGCTAATATATGTGTCTTGTGTTAGCTGTAGTTGACTAGGAAAAGTTATTATTATAGTAGTAGTAGTCAATCACTACTCTTGTAAATTGTATATATATATATATATATTTGTATTGTAGTAGGACTCTAAGTGTCACAAACCTTAGGCTCTACAATTACTCCTATATTAAGAGCATGTACTCGACAGTTTACATATCAATACAATTCTTAGATTTCTCTTATTCTTTTACTTGAGATTTCAACCGTGAACACACATGTGAAAAGTATTGAAGAGATTCCAACGTACACTGAGTCCAAAACTTTCATAATTCAATTTGAATGTCCATATAATCTACATAGTAGAGTAAGATTTAGAATCACGAAACACATGGTTCCACAATAAACTTTTGCGGTCCAGACAAGATTCACATGAGATTTTGCGGTCGTTTTGTCATAGCTATGGAATGGCACGTGTCTTCTTGGCTTCTGCCCTTCCCACCATGGACCTCAATAACTAGAATTATATTCATGCATGCAGTAATTGGTGATGCCATACTCTTTTGTTGTTTTTGAGACAAAGTTGTTGTACTCTAAAGATCATGCTAAAGGACTAAAATTCTCAAGTGGATGGAATTTTAGTGTGTGGCTTTGTGCAAGTGATGAGTACCTACATGTATATTTTCTTTAACTCTATAATTGAACACATTATAGGTTGCATGTACCTTTTTTCTGACAGAAGAAAGTACCCTTTGAAACTATACAAATAATTCTTGGTGTTTAAGGTATAACTAAGTCCTTAAAAAGTTTTCTTTGTCTAACTTGATTTTTGTGAATATTTTTGGGTCTTAGATAGTTGTGGCAAATGAGTGGAATGAATCAAATCTAATATAATCCAATTCCTCACCTTTTCAATTTACTTTTTAGAAAGAAAAAAAATTAGATAATGTATTTTTCTTAAATTATTAGCTTAAGTTCTTTCAAATTTACTTGATAATTAAATCTCCAAATTTGGCTTTGTGTGTTTGGACTTGTGTTGGATTTTGACTCATTAGGTCACTTTATGTTGATGCACTTTTGACTCTGTCGTTCGGCGTTCAACTCATGGGATCAAATCCAAACGAGAATAAAGATTCAACTTATAATCGTTAGTGTCTCCTATAATGATTTAATAAAGTCATAGAGTTATACAGAGAAAAAGATCAGTAACCACAACAAAATAAAATGATAACCGAATCAAAATAAATAGTAACATGTAGTAGTAAAAATCAAGAGGAGTAGAAACTACGAGAATAGTGCTAATACTATTGTTATGCAAGCTGTAGAAACCTATCTCACTGGAATTTCTTATCGGCTCTCAAATTCTACCTGTTTAAAGTTGGATGAGTTACTAAAATAATGCATGTTTTTCCCATATCAAAGCAAATTCAAAAGGATAAACAAAAGTAACGAAGACATCACAAATAATAGGGGAAGCATTATGAAGTATACAGAGAAAAAGATCAGTAACCACAACAAAATAAAATGATAACCGAATCAAAATAAATAGTAACATGTAGTAGCAAAAATCAAGAAGAGTAGAAACTACGAGAATAGTGCTAATACTATTGTTATGCAAGCTGTAGAAACCTATCTCACCGGAAAACAAGACTACGTTTTACTACCTATTAATCTACCACACTAATCTGTGACTTCCATAACTTCCTATCTAAGGTCATGTCCTCATTAATCAGGAGATATGCCTTATCTTGTCTAATCACCTCTCCCCAATACTTTTTCGGCCTATCTCTATCTCTCCCGAAGTTCACACTGACAATCCCCATACATTCTCACTAGGGCATCTACATCTCTCCTCTTCACACATTGAACTATCTCTCTCACTTCCCCACCTTGTCTACCACCGATGTCACACTCAATTATCTCCATCTCAATTGTCTCTCCTAGTATGCTCACACATTCACCTCAACATACTCATTCTTACTACTCTGATCTTCTGAACATGAGAGCTCAACACTCCTCCCATGCAACATAGTCAGCCTAATCACCATTCTATAAAACTTACCTTTAATCTTTGGTGGTACATTCTTATCACACAAGCCTCCAGGGAAAAGCCTCCATTTTGCGCACCATGCACCAATATGGTAAGTGCCATCATAGCCGATCTCAATGTTTCCTTAAATTAAAGACTCATGATACTTGAAACATTCTCTCTTAGGGACGACCTATGAATTAAGACTCAATACTTCCACGCTAACTTCCTGTGTTATACTCCAAGTATTCAGCTTTTGTCCCGCTCAATCTGAACCCTTTAGACTCTAGAATCAATCTCTAAACCTCAAGTTTAGCATTAACTTTGTGTCAAATTTCATCAATTAGTACTACGTCATGTACAAATAATGTAACATACATCATGACACTTCTCCTTGAATATGACGCGCCAATTTATTCATCCGCCCTAATCATGATAAATACATGACAAGATAAGGCACATGGAGTTGATACTGAATTGGTTATAAATGATTTAAAGTTAGCACCATAGACACCAACTTGTTATTTGGGCCTTCATGTCTGGTTAATATGATGGCTGTATCTTATCTATAATATGAACTTTTATTAACGTGTGATGTTTGTGTTCTGATCTTGTATTAATATGACCTTTGATAAACCATTGAAATTAAGTGTCTAATTAAAGCAGAGGGAGACTTGTGAAAAGCATGATAAACAATACTATCATTGCTATTAGGGAAAAGGCATAAATTTCCTTCTGAACTTGTCACGAAAAGTCAGTTACACGTTTAAACTATCATGACGATCTATTACACACCTAATCTTGTTTAAAGTGATATTAATACCCACTTTCGAAGACATTCTCAATTTTGTATGAAAATGTGTTATACACACGTTTTGACACGTAAATTATATTATTTTAATTTTTTAAATCTTTTTTTCTTTAATATTATTTGTATAACTTACCTAAATCCCATAGTTTTAATATGAAATTACAATCTATCCCTCATTAGTTTGTAATTACATTAATCCCTTAAAAAGTAACACAAACCGGATACATAATATGTAGCTCGGATACATTATAACATAAACCGGATAAATAAAACTAGCTCGGATACAAAATATGTAGCTCGGATACATTAATATGTAGCTCGAATACATTAAATAAATAAGGGATTTTAGAGGTTTTTAGAAATAGAAGGGGATATTGAAAATAAGGGAAACATAAGACGTGTCTCATAGTTTTAATATGAAATTACAATCTATCCCTCATTAGTTTGTAATTACATTAATCCCTTAAAAAGTAACACAAACCGGATACATAATATGTAGCAAGCTCGGATACATTAAAGAGTATCTCAGATACATTATAACATAAACCGGATACATAATATGTAGCTCGGATATATTAAAAACTAGCTTGGATACATAATATGTAGCTCGGATACATTAATATGTAGCTCGGATACACTAAAGAAATAAGGAATTTTAGAGGTTTTTAGAAATAGAGATCTGCAAAAAGCAGAAACCTGACAATTCTTCCTCCTCTCACCATACATTTTTCTCTTTTTTAAATCTATTTCTTCCTCCTTCTATATTCATAAATTGAATGAAAAACGAGAAATTTGAAAAGAGAAATGTAGACAATAAGACAATTATGAAGTATAGAGATGTTGGCGACAACGATAGGTTGTTGCCAGTGAACTTCAGATCTGTAATTTCAGATCTGTAAAGAAGACAGATAGAAATCATTTTTTTAATGGATTTTTGATAAATTTAAGCAATAGAATCATGAATTTTATATATAAATGTGATAGGATTTTCAATAGAAGTCATTATCTTTCTCATGATTTTTTTCGGTGATCTTCTCTGATGACTGCGAGTAGAAAAATCACGAACTTTAACGTAGATTTTGTTTTGTTTTGCTGCTCCCTTTTGGGTGAAATTTTTAAGAGTTTTTCTGCAATCGCACGAACTATTCAACAAACAGAGAGCACGAGCTATGTGTATTGACTCAATGAAAGTGAGCACTTGACTGTAGATCTTTCTAAATTTTTGTTTTAATTCTATGTTTGTTTGATCCTTTTGATGTCACAACTTGAGAAAAACAATTGTTCTTTTTAGAGTTTCTCTTTAAGGATAGTGTATTGGATATGCTTCCATGAGGATAAAGTGAAGAAAACATCAATGGTGACAAATGAAAATGAATTGTTGAAGAAGAAGAAATAAAAAAAATGTAAAAACTTAAAAGAAATTGGGGCCACCAATAAAAGGACAAAAAAAGAAGAAGATTGATATAATTAATATATTGGAATTTTTAATACTTAATTGTATAATGACCAATAAAATAGTGCCACATGTTCAAATTTGTCATTTTAACATATATTTTCTTCTTCTCACGCACCTTAAGGAAAGTGAAGACACTTTCTCTACCATGCCACCTTCTAAGGGGGTATTAATATCACTTTGAATAAGATAAGATGTGTAATAGGTCACCACAATAGTTTAAATATATAAATAACTTTTTGGTACAAATTTAGGGTTGAATTTAAATATATCACGTGTAGGGGTGTTCACAGTTTGGATAAAAACCAATCCAAATCGAAAAATCGAATCAAACCGATAAAATAAAACCGATTTTATTTGGATTTGGTTTGGTTTGGTTTGGTTTTAGATTTTTGAAAACCGATAGTATTTGGTTTGGTTATGGTTTTATTCGAAAAAACCGAATAAATAACCAAACCGAACCAATGAATTATATACATATATTTTATTAATATACCTACTTAATATATTGTTTTTATAAACAATTTTAAAGATCTTATACATATTTTCATTAAAATTTCTTTCTAATTTACTTATTGAAAGCAAAAATGCCAATATGAAACATTTTTCTTATTGATATCATGTATATGAGTGTCTATGACTATTCTTAGTGGGACTGAAAATGTTATTGTCTCTTCCTTCTAGGCCAATATAGTGAATTTTAAAGTTTTATTGGTAGTAAATTTAGGGTATGTTTGGAAAGTCACCTGGTAATTGGATTTGGTGTAATTATTAGGGTAGTAATTACCAGCGTAGTAATTACACAATCTGATAATTACGCTGGCCTGTTTGTTTGCCACAGTGTAATTACAGTGTAATTCGCTTTGTCCTGTTTGGTTGGACGAATGTAATTACTTAGATAAATTTTAAAATAAATCATATTTTAAATAAATAATATTACTACACAGTTAAAGCCATGATTTATTAAAACCAAACATATCCTGAAATTACATAATCAAATGATTGTCATTGTAGGAAATATGTATAACTGATTGTTAAAATTGATTTTCTAATTTATTATTATTTTCAGAAATTAAAGAAAAAAATTTTAATTCTCATATTTATTTTAATCTCAAGAACTAACAGGAGAAAATACAAAGATCAAATTCATACATAATCTACCTAGACATCAAAATTTGAAAGTAAAATGAATCAAGAAAGAAGTCTTACTTGAAAGAAGAAGCATAGGGTTTGTTGTTGTGCCGTTGTTAGAACTAAAAATGTCCAGACAAAAAGAAAGAAGTGACTTTTGGTATTCCAAATAAAAATATATTAAAAAAGATAATATTAAAAAATTCATGTAATTACATGGTGTAATTACACTCAATTCCTTACCCTCCCTTGGGAATTGAGGAGTGTAATTACACCCCTTCAATTACACCCAATTCCCCTCTTACCAAGTAATTACTTGGTCTACCAAACAGGACAAAGAGAGTAATTACACCAATTCTCAATTCCATTTTGGCCTTTCAAACAGGCCTTAGTGATCGAAAGTTCAGTAATTTAAGTCATTCTAACTATTTTTCGTTTTGAATGGATTGTTGTTACTTTTTCACATTTTGAATGAATTGTTTCTTTTCTTTTTGTGTATGGTTAATAATCGAATAACCAAACCGAAACTGATAGCCACCAAACCGATAAATGTATATTATATTTGGTTTGGTTTGGTTTTGATAATTTTAAAACCGATTAAGGTGGTTTGGTTTTGATTTTAACCAATAACTGATCCAAACCGACCCGTGAACACCCCTAATCACATGCATGCTCTAAAGAATACTTAGGCCCCCCTTTACCAAATATTTGGAAGATAATGCGCTTTTTATTTTTTGAAAAAAAAGAAGAAGATCAAACAAGCTTTTCTATGGCAACAAGTCTCCTCCTATTGGCTATTGGTGTTTTTCTCAAATATTGGCTGCTAAAAAATGTTGGTTTTGGAGTTACTTAACAAATTACTGTTGTTTATCGTCAAAGTATTTTTTTTTTTTTAAAAAAAAAAACTCTGATATAGTGGGGGTGTTAAATGAATTGGTTTAATAAAGTAGAAATTCATGAGTGTCCTATTTTTGGTGCGTTGTTTAAAATTTTAAATAATATCCTCCATTAAAAAAAAATTAGCACGAATATCTAGTATTAGAAAATTTTCAGGCAAAAACGCATGCTTCTTTTTCGCTTCTTCTGTTTCTACAGTTAGAAGATACACATGTCTGAAATTATAGCCAATTTTAACATGTATGACTAAGCATAAACGTTATACCAAAAAAAATTAAAAAAAATGTTAAATTGCTTTGTAAGATTTGTTGTCATTTCGACAAATTGATGATTAAGGTTGTTCGTTATTATACATGAAACTTATATTTCAAATTTGAGCTTATCGAGATTAGATTTGGATACTAAAATTTGAAAAATAAAATTATCAATTTCTTAGCAAAACATTTCAAACACGAGCACATGGATTTTAGCCAATTTTAACAGATGTCTCATTCGTGTATGACTAAAAGTCATTGACTTAAAAAAATGGTGTCAAATGAGTTTGTTAGATTTGTTGTTGTCTTGACAAATTAATGATTGAGGTTTGTTATTTATAATATATGAAACTTACATTTTAGGTTTGAGCTTATTTGAAATAGATTTGAGTGTTGAAATTTGAAAAAATAAAAATTATTATTTTACTGGCAAAAATATTCATAAACACATGACTTGAACTTTAGTCAATTTTAACATGTGTCTCAGTCATGTATGACTGAAACTCGTATATGCTTAAAAGAATTAAAATTGTATAAAATTGGCTGGTTAGATTTGTTGTTATTTCAAAAAATTGATGATTATGATATATGAAAACTATGTTTCAAATTTGAGCTTATTTAGAGTTGATTTGAGTGTTAATTTATTAAAATACGAAGAGCAAACAAAATTTGAACACACATGTATGAGATTTAAGACAAGTTTTACATGCACTTTAGACACAAATTTTTAACCTCAGTCACGTGTGGTTGAATCATTTTCAAAAGTGGGTAAACTTGTACACAAAAAAGGCGGATATTAGTTAAATGGCGTCCCAAAAAAAGGTATTTGTGCACTCCCATTAATAGTAGATGGGCTATTGACCTACTCAAAAGTTGAGTTAAACTAAATATCTCAAGGGTCAATTTGGACTACATATCAACAATTTTTAAATGAACTAAATTAGGCCGATCAAAATAAGCTGAGTTAATAAAATAACTGGATTAGGAGTCATGTCGTGTCTTGTGCCTACACCTGGATATGTTCGGCACTCGAGAACCATTATTGGCCTCCAAGTGAACCATTTTCATGGCTGACTACTAAGTGAAAGACTAACTTAAGCATACACAGGCATCAAAACTGGAGAATTGTTTAAAAAGCAATTTATTAAATCTCAAGGTATATGAAAATACTGAGCATTAAACATAAAGTTTTAAATAAAATATTTGCAACTGAATACTGAAAGGCTGATCAATATTGTCTATCTATGAAGCCTCTACTGTAGAAAGATAGGTGTCGGAACAAGACCCATGATACCTCAAAATGCTACTACTAACAAATCATAAAACTAGAGTCCTCTAAAAGCAAGAATGCCTCAAAAAAATTGACGAGCGGATGATGTGATCTCAAAGGAATACCTATTGATGATCCTAAGTACCTAAATCTGCATCATAAAAAGATGTAGGTCGAATGACATCAGTACATTGAATGTCCGAGTAGGTAATAGGGATAAACAAAACAAATAACTGAACTGAAAGGCTGAAAGTAGCTCAACTGAAGAATAGCATAAGTCACAATGAAAATTATTTAATACTCTTACTATAAGGATGCAATAAAGTAAATACTTTACTTTACTGGGAGTTTCTCTAACCGACAACCATCTCTATGAGCCTCGTGGTGATACAACGTCTTATCCATGTTGCCAGAAGCACCCTATACCTTGTCAGAGTATAGAACACAATTAAACTGATGGATCCACTAAAAATCCTGCTTGAGGCAGGTGACGAGTCTCTCGTCGTGCGGTATGATCCTATCTACGTTGGGTACGTAGTTTATGGGCTTGTGACTTATATAAACTCTCCCCCAAATCGGTGTTGAATACTACTCCCAATATATATATAATCATGTAAAATACTCACTGGATTGAGATAATTACTCAAAAGGGCATCTTTAAGAGGTAACTAAAATGTACTCAATGTTTTTGAAATACTATGAAAACTCTTTAGACTTTTCTGAAAATATTACTCTCTTTTCAATGTGAAAATAGCAATTTTTGTAAGGGATAACTGAACTTCTCTTTATCTAGCTGAAAGGTTTTTGAAAACTATTTATACTCCTCTTTAAAATAGTACTTCTTTCTCAATATGAAAATAGTACTTTTGGAACCATTTGTGTAACACCTAGAAATTTGGAAAAGCAAGAAAACAAAAATTGACTGAAGTCTGATTTTACGGGTCCCATCTACAGACAGTAGAAGTTTCTACGGGCCGTAGATGGAAACCATAGGAAGTGGGAAAATAAATTTTTAAAATAAGTCTAGTACCCTTTGTACCGTTCACCAGGACGGTCCGTCATTCTTTGTACAAGTTGTAGATAGGTCACGTAGGTGAATCTCAGACTTAGTGAAATTTTGAGGGTCAAAGTTGGTTTCTACGGACCGTATAAAGACCTACGAACCTTAGAAATGTTCTGTCAAAATATAGGTGAAATCATGGTTCTAGTACTTAGTCTACGGTTGACCAGTACGAACCGTAGAAAGATCTACGGTCCATAGGTCGGACCATAGGTTGAGTCGGCGATTTTTTTTAAAGAGCTTTTGGGTCTTTTCCCTAATTATTTTAAATCAAAACTATGTCGATTTTTCTTCTACTCTAAGCCCTATATAAATGTTTTAAGCCCAAAATTACTCATTTTCAACTCATTCTCCTAAATTCTCTAAATCTGAACAAATTCACTCTTTGAATTCTCTCAAGGCTAAGGAAGAAGAAGAGTTAGGGTTCATCCAAATCTCTAATCCTCCATTCTATTGGGTTTCTAGCATCAAGGTATCTATGTATTCACCCATGGAGTCCTTTCCTCTATGGGGCCCCAAGGATTTCAATTTTCAATTGATCAAATTAGGGTTCCAAATCAACAAATGTGGATTTCTTTCAATTATAATTGACTATGGTTAATTAAATATTCAAATGCATGAATTGATTTTAATCCATAATATTTAGTTGAAATTGCATTGACCCATGCCTAAATTATATTTTTCAACTATGATCCTATGATGAATCCATGAATTATAAAATGATGAAGATATGCATTTTTTTATGAAATGATTATAAATGATTTGGGGATGCTTTGAAAGGAAAGTATCAATGCTATTGTGAAAGGATTTCTCACTTACTATGATGCTCATGATTTTCAAAGGTATTTCCTAACAAATGAAATCACATTGGTGAAAGGTTTTCTCACCTGTGTTGGATTATGTTTAAAGAGCTAGTTTATGTTTTGATCATGAAATATATGTATTGGTATTGATCATTTTCTTTTCTTATGTTAAATTGATATTGATCTTTTATCTATTCTGTTGGGATTTAGACTTAGCACCGAAAGGGCTTTGAGGTGAAGGCTCAAATAAGGTAGTCTCTAGTAGCAACCTCTAGTCCCAAACTATGTGTCCCCTTAGAATATGTCTTAAATGACCTAGTTAGTGGATCCACTTTATCAAATGATGATATGTACGGATTATACCGTGGCAAGTAGTTCCCCTTCTTTTAGTACGAGGGATATACCTGATTCCATGATATAGCTCTCATGGTCCTATTATCAGTTAAAGCTAATATCCCACAAAAATGATTATGTTTTCTTCAAAGCTTTTATTATGTCCTTTATGTTAATAAATTTGACTATGTTTTATGATCTTCATGTCATTTCTTCTCTAAAAGCTTTTAAATGTTTCATTATGATCATGCAAATTTGTTTTAAGTCATTAATACTATCATGTTCATGTTTATGCATATCGCCTCATACTAGGTACATTCCATGTACTTATGGATACTTGTACATACATTATTTCACTAATGTAGGGTCCGACTGTAACACCCCAGAAAATTTTTAAACTAAGACTCGAACCATCCTTCGTGGTGAATAGGATTTTACCAAGGAATTTAAAATTTCTTAAGTATTAAGGTCAGGTCACTAGATATAGCACCTTGAGTTCCAAAAAGTATTAAAGAGAATTCATTCAAGTCATTCCTAGGTTCTTTTAAGTTTTGGGTCAACTTAAAACGACCATAACTTTCAGTACAGGATGAGTTAGTGTCACGCCCCGAGCCTACACCCTAGGCAGGACCGGCACTCGGAGACCATTGCTGGCCCCAAGCGAACCCTTGGCCTGGCTTTCTTAACTCAGCGGAAACCTAACTCAACAGAATAACTCAATACAATGAAAGGTCATAAAACAACTCAACTGATAAAATCTGACCAAAATGGCAACTCGAGTCTCAAAATAAAATATTTACATATATACATAGATGAGAGACTCAATACTAACTGACTGACTGTCTATGAAGCCTCTAAAAATACTAAGATGGATGTTGAGATAGACCCCGCAACATCCTAATAAAACCAAAACTAAGAACACAAAATAACAGAGTCCTCCGAAAAAATAAGGAGGCTCACCACTGACTCGGGAGTGCTCAGCTGGATCAATGGCGTGCTGGATACTAATCCTGGGTACCTGTGTCTGCATCATAATAAGATGCAGGCCAATTGGCATCAGTTTATGGAATGTACGAGTATGCGAGTTAGAAAGCTAAACCACAACTCAAGCTTGAAAGGAGTACAGAAGAACACTTACCTTCGCTCTGTTCGACTCATGAATAACCAAACTCAATATAAAGCAATAAGACACATGCAATATATAAATAGCTTGAAAAATAGTGTAAACAACTTAGCTCGTTAATGATAAAACAATAACAACTCAACTTTACTTATATAAAAGTAATATAACTTTTGTGGGAGGTTCTTTAACCGACAACCACCACTATGAGCCGTAGTGATGATACAAAGTTTTACCTCACGTTGCCCAAGGACCATCCTATACCTTGCCATGATATAGGACCTTACTTTTCCTAGTGGATCCACTAGCTTAATCTTACGTGATCATCTAAAAAGAATGACCCGTCAAGTCCCATGTTGGCTACATGGAGAGTTGAATTAATATGAACTCGCTTCCCCAATTCGGTGCTCAATACTACTCCCAAAAATACTTTGGCTCATAAGTGTTTTTAAACACAACTTTCTTTAGTTTGAGGTAATTGCTCAAAGCTTAGCTTAAAATCTCCTTTTGGAATCGATGTTCCCTTTCTTGCTCAAATGTGAAAACATTTAAAAACTTCTTTGGGAATACTTAGTTCCCTAATGACTTTTGAGAAATGAACTTGACTTTATACTCTTGGCTTAACTTGAAACTCGATACTCTCTACTTAACTTGAAACTCTATACCCTTTACTTGACTTGAAACTTGAGCCTTAAAATGAAGTTAAAACGTTCAATAAAGACTCTTTGAAAAACTTTAAAGACTTGCTTTGACTTGCTTCTTAACTTCTAAGCTTGACTCTAACTTCACTTGACTTTGATCCGAACTTTCCTCGAATTGGATTATGAATTCAAGGGTAATTGTCACACCCCGAGCCTACACCCTGGACGTGGCCGGCACTCGAAGACCATTGCTGGTCCCCAAGCGAACCCTCATCCATGCTGACTCCAAGCGGAAGACTAACTTAAGCATACAAGAGCTTAAAACTGAATAAGAGTTTATAAACTCAACTTTACAAATCTTTAACTCAAAAGAAAACTCTGTATAATAGAATATATATACAACTCGCCATAAAAGGCAACTTTAGTCTTCAAAACATTTAACCAAATAAATGAAAAGACTTCTGAAACTCTACTGTCTATCTATGAAGCCTCTAACTGATAAAGATGGAAGCCAGGACAAGACCCACGACCTCCTAACAACTGATACAACTGAAAGGTAAATGAAATCCTCCGGAAGCAAGGAGGCTTGTCATAGCTAACTGGAACTCTCGGATGTATCAACGAATCTCCTGTTGATGATCCTGAATACCTGTGTCTGCATCATAAGAAGATACAGGCCAAATGGCTCAGTACGTGGAATGTACGAGTATGTAAGCTGGAAAGCTAAACAACATAGGCTAGAAGAAAAACTGGAATAAACTGAAATAACTTACCTCTGTTCAAACTTCCTCAACTCAAGGAATACTCAAAACTACTCAAACTTACTCAACTCAGAAGATAGATATTGGACTCAGAGACAGATACTCAACTCAAAGATATATACTCAACTCAAAGATAGATACTCAACTCAAAGATAGATACTCGACTCTTGAATAACTAAGCTCAACTCAACTCAACCTGACTGACTTCTTTCAATATAAGGCAATGTAAAACAAGTGCGATATAAAGAAAGATTGTTTAAAACATGTTATAAACTCTGTGTGTATACAAGGATACAATAAGCCTGAGATATATATAGAAATACAATTGAACTGATGTATATAAAATACAATAACTGTTGTGGGAGTTTCTCTAACCGACAACCATCACATAAGAGCTATAGTGATGATACAGCGATCGACCTCACGCTGCCAGAGCATCTTATACCCGGCCAAAGGTATAAGACCTGAACTGCCTAATGGATCCACTAGTCTAATATGAAAAGGATTCATCTAAAAAGTATGATCCTTTTCTACCCATGGTGGCTAACATGGTTCTATGGGGGCTGTGGGTTCTTTGAACGCTCTCCCAATTCGGTGCTCGATACTACTCCCAAAAATGTACTAGCTCTTATGTTTTTAAAACATATGCTTTCCTGCTGATTGAGATAATTACTCCAAAAAAAACTATCCCAAAGGCTCTTTGGAAATCTCAGTTTCCAACCTTGTTTAAATGTAAAAACATTTCTTTAAAACTTCTTTGGGAATACATAGTTCCCTAATAACTTTGAGAAATGAACTCAACTCTTTACTCTTGACTTAACTTGAAACTCGATACTTTTGACTTGACTTGAAACTCTTCACTTGACTTGGAAACTAACTTCACTTGACTTGGAATCTAACTTCACTTGACTTGGAAACTAACTTCACTTGACTTTGAAACTAACTTCACTTGATTTGGAAACTAACTTCACTTGACTTTGAAACTAACTTCACTTGACTTGGAAACTAACTTCACTTGACTTGAAACTAACTTCACTTGACTTGGAAACTAACTTCACTTGACTTGGAATCTAACTTCACTTGACTTGGAATCTAACTCACCTTGAATTGGATTATGGATTCAAGGGTAATGATCTCACGTTTACGACACTTCTCATTTTCTTACTCACTTGCTCGAGTCCTGAAACAAGTTACTAGAAATTGTAGACGACTCCTCACAAAGACTCAAAGGGATTTCCTTAGAATATGTGAAAGAATTCTCAAAACATAACTCTCAATTCTACCTTGAATTTGGATTATGAATTCAAGATTTTGATCATGTTACGGTTCACTTTGTAGGTGTTTAGAAGTAACTTAGAGTAGTTAGAATCGAAAAGGAGTGAATGCGCACTTTAAATGAACTCAAATGGGGCAACCGACGACAACTGGATGGGGCAGGTAACACTGGCGCCATGGGTGGCGCGGGGCGCCAGCCCCTAAACTTCAGAGGTGAGTTTGGGGCGCTCTGGCAGGTGCATCGCGCCAGGCCCCCAACCCAGAAATTTCAGCAAGCTCATTTTCTCATTTTCTCACCTTATTTCACTTAAAATCGAATGGTTTCTTCCCCAAATCACTTAGAATCATTAGAACCCTCAATATACCATAGATTCAACTCAAAAACACCACCCAAACCATGCCTCAAATCTACAAGAACTTCAACAACACAATCAACAACATCAACACCACAACCAACAACTTCAACAAAATATAACCAATAACCTCAACAACTATAACCAACAACTTCAACAACACATCTAATCTGTTCTCTATAATAAAAGGAGCTTGGTGTGTGGGGGAAAGGATCAACCCACACTAAAAGCTCACATACCTTCATAGGGATCACCCCCGACGATACCACGACGATCTTCTTGCTTGATCTCCTCTTCTTCTCTTCTTCTTCTCTTCTTCTCTTCTTCTTCTCTTCTTCTTCTCTCAAAACCCTCACTCTCACTCTTTTAAAAAGGGACAAAAATGATCCAAACATCAGTCTAACACCTCAATATAACCCAAAGAAATGATTAGGGAAAAGACCAAAATACCCTTAAAATTTTCGGACTAAACAAACTGCACTGTGCGACTGTGCGACTGTGCGATTGTGCCAACAGCCTAACTTCCAAAGGGCATAACTCACTCATACGAACTCGGAATCAAGCAAAATCGGTGGCGTTGGAAAGATCATTGTAAGGGCTTTCTAGACATAATTGGAAATTCGCCTAAATCATTCTGAGCTAGAAGTTACGACTGCTCAAAATTGACCAAAAACTCACATTTTTTCCATACTTAGCCAAATTTTCCAGATTCTTTCCAAAAATGACTATTTCTAAATTCAACTCTTCTTGAAACTCAATGTGCTACATCTAGGGACCTTAACTTAACACTCAAGAAATTTTATTCCTCGGAAAAATCTCGCTCCACATGAAGGACGGCTCGAGTCTTAGTTCGAAAAATTCTCTGGGGTGTTACAGTAATGATCTCATGTTTATGGATGAGTTCTTGACATTTAGACGTACCTTGGAGTGTTGGAAACAACTATGAAACATAGGTACATTACCAAGGAACATACATGAAAAAGAGGGGAATGAATAGGAAGACTTAGCGTCCTTGGCGCTCTGAGAGGCGTGGAGCGCCAGCCTTCAGACCTCAGAGAGGCCTGCTGGGCGCTCTGCTAGGCGCGCCGCCCCAAGGGCTGGGCTTCAGAGTCCCTTTTGGGGGGGCGTTGGCTGGAGCGACGCCCCAACCCTTTTTCCAGAAAAACTCAACTTTTCCCCTTAGTTTCTCCAACTCTAAACCTTCTAAACTTCAAAGTTTCCAGCCCCAAACACTTAGAATCATAAATCCCCTTTCTATACAATAGATTCAACTCAAAATCACAACCGGAAACATACACCAAACCAACAAGAAACTTCAACAACACAACCAATATTTTTCTCGGAATTAAAACGAGTTTGGCGTGTGGGGGATTGAACCAACCCAACACTATGATCTCACATACCTTACTAGGGATCACCCCCAACGATATCCACGACGAATCCTTGCTTGTTCTTCTCTTTCTCCTCTTTTTCTCCTCTTCACTCACAAACCCTCACTCTCACTCTTTTAAAAAAGGAAAAACTGATCAAAAATCAGTCTAACACCTTAATATAACCAAAAGAATTGGTTAGGGAAAAGACCAAAATACCCTTGCAAATTCGAGCTGACTTCCCTGTACCAACAGCCCAACTTCCAAAGGGCATAACTCACTCATACAAACTCGGAATCCAGCAAACTCAGCAGCGTTGGAAAGATTATTCCACAAGCTTCACAAAAATAACTGGAACTACACCTAACTCATCCTGAGCTGGGAGTTAGGACTGTTCAAAGTTGACCAAAAACTCACTTTTTCCCATACTTAACCAAATTTCCAGATTTTGAATTCCTTCCAAAAATGACTATTTCCAATTCTAAGCCTCTTCATAGTTATTTCAAATTGCCAGATGTTACAGTTAGGAGACCCATAAGATATCAAATGAAATATCTCTGAGTCCTCTTTCCAACGCCACCAAGTTTGATAATTTTTGAGCTCGTATGAGGGAGATATGCCTTTTTGAAGTCAGGTTGTTCATTTAAGGAAAGTTACCCAAAAATAGGAGGGGTATTTTAGTCTTTTCCTTACCCCCACCTATTCTAAACGTGAATTACACTCAATTAAGGGTCTAAACTGATTAGAATAATTTTCATTCATCCCCAAAAGCGCTTAGGGTTTTAGAGAGAAGATTTAAGAGGAGAAAAAGTTCAAAGTTTAAAGCATTCATTCAAGAAATTCAAGATTTTGCCAAGAACCTAGTTCTTTGAGGTATGTAAGCTTCCATAGTGTTAGGTGTGTTCACCCACATGCCAATCATGAGTTTATTTTGCGAATATGTCCATAAATATTGAGCAATTTAATTTATTGATGAGTTCTTGATAAGTGTTCTTGAAGTTTCCTTATTGATTAAGTTTTGATGTAAGATTCTACTTGGGTCAACTTCAAACGACTATATCTCTTAAAATATAAAGAGTAACGAGGCCCATAACCTATCAAATTAAAGGTATTTGAATCTACTTTCAAACGCCACCAATTTTGCGTCAATCCAATTTCTGAGTAAAAAGTTATGACCATTTTAGTATCCTGATAAGTGTTGTTACGAATTAGCCGACAGGAAAAAATTAAAAGGGTCATTTTTGTCTTTTTACCTCCAAGAAAATCCTAAACTAATTTCTTGACTAATAAAAGGCTCAAAACAATCAAATTTTCATCTCTTAATCCATCATTCTTTTCTCTCTCAAACCCTAGGGCAAAATCCTAAAGAAAAATCAAAGTAGAAGACTCCATTCAAGATTCTTTCAATCTTTTTCAAGATTCTTCTTCAAGGTAAGTCTTTGTCCAAGAATTCCATTCTTTTCAACTCAAATTCCTCCATACAATTATTAATCACTTATTAAAATCATAATTTTTGGCCAAAGAGATTTCAAGAAACTAATTCAAGAATCTCAAGAAAGGTTTTCTTGGTCGTTTACCTTCAAGCTAGGGTTTCAAGGCTTCTAATCAAGTTCTTCTTCAAGATTCTTCAAGAACCTTGTTCTAACAGGTATGTAAGGCTATCATAGTGTTGGACTAGTTCGTCCTCACACCCTACATCTACTTTCAAATCAGTAAAAGAGAAATCTAGGATTCTACCCCTAGATTTGAGTATTCTTGAGATAAGTTGATTTTGAGTTCTTGAGTTCATGTTTCTTTTAAAAATTATATTCCTAATATTGAGTTTCTAAATTTTTATTGAGATCCTTGTGTTGATTTGTTCATGTCTATAATTCAGTATGAACCCTATTTTGAGTAAATCTTGAGAAGTTTTTCAAAGCCAACACTTGAGTTTTAAAATAAGTTTTGAGAAAGTAAGTATAAGAATGAGAAAAGTCGTATACATTAGTTCCATATCGTTATTTAGACCCTTGAGTCGAGTCGTTCATGCTTATAAATTCTGCATGAACTCCATCAGTTGAGTATCTTTGAGAGGAGTAGTATCTTCAATTTCTAAGTCTTTGAGTATTGAGTTCCTAATCATTTTGGAATTATATTCCTAATCATAGGGCTACTACATGTTACCCATGAAGGTCCTTGAGTTGAGTAGTTCATGTCCATAATTCTGCATGAACCCTATGAGTCGAGCAGTCTTGAGATGAGAGGTATCATTGAGTCCTTGAGTTGAGTAGTTTATGCCCATAATTCCTCATGAACCCTCCGAGTCGAGCATTCTTGAGATAAGTAGTATCATTTACTCATTGAGTTTTGGAGTTGTTGAGTTCCAAGGATTGAGTTCTACACATGGTTATTGAAAACCTTGAATTGAGTCGTTCACGTCCATAATTCGGCATGAACCCTATTTTAAGAAGTTTTTTTACAAATTGTTTTAAAACTTGTTTTAAAGACTTGAGCACTGAGTTGAGGAAGAATAGAGCTGAGTTTATTTTCTTTAAAATGATATATGGAACTAAGTATTCCCAAGAGTAAATGTTTTTACATTTAAGATGAAAGGAAACTAAGATTTCCAAAAGAGTTTTGAGCAGTTTGAGTACCATCTCTTTTAAGAGAAAGATTTTTGAGTAATAATCCCAAACCACGGAAAGAGTTATGTTATTAAACATATGATCTAGTTATATTTTGGAAGTAGTATTGAACACCGATATGGGGGAGAGTTCAGACAACTCACAGCCCCCATAAACCATGTAGCCAATGTGGATAGAAAGGGTCATACTTTTTAGATGATTCCTCAATGCTTTTAGCATAAATTAGTGGATCCACTTAGTAGTAGGTTATATACCCCGGCAAAGTATAGGACAGTTCTAGTAGCGTGGGTGAAACGTTGTATCATCACATAGCTCATAGTAATGGTTGTCGGTTAGAGAATCTCCCATAGAGATATTGTATATTTATATACAAATTGAGTTATTATTCTATTCTTCAATAAAATTGAGTTATTATCTACTATTTTAAAAGTTTTCCATATATTGTATCTTTTATTGTTGTTTTATCCTTGAGTATCTTGAGTTGAGCATCTTGAGATGAGTACCTTTGAGTTGAGTATCATATCTTTGAGTTGAGTATCTAATCATTGAGTTGAGTATCTTATTCTTGAGTTTAGTTTAGTTGAGTGAGTTGAGAAGAGATAAGTATGTTCCTTTTTATCAAGTTCAAGCTTATATTTATGTTTTATAATTCCCCTTACATGCTCGTACATTCCATGTACTGATCCATTTGTTCTGCATCGTTTCATGATGCAGATACAGGTATTTAGGGTCATCCACAGGCGTTTCGTTGAGGTCATATGATATTCAAGTCAACTTTGGTGAGCCTTCTTATATTCCGGAGGACTTTACCTTTACGTTACAGTTAGTAGTTTTGAGATGTCGTGGGTCTTGTCCCGATATCTTTCTATAATAGTAGAGGCTTCATAAATAGACAGAGTTAAAGAGTTTTATGTATTTACTTTCTTTTTAAGTATTGTTTAGACTTTCTTAAAGTTCACTATTAGAGTTCAATGAATTGAATTCAATTTTAAGCTTATATATGCTTGAGTTAGTCTTTCGCTTGTAGCCAGCCAGGATGAGGGTTCACTTAGGGACCAGCAATGGTTCTTGAATGCCAGCCACGTCCAGGGTGTAGGCTCGGGTCATGACACTTACGCTCCTACCTCATATACTCGTGGCTAGTTGATTATATATAGGTTTTAAAGATTGGTAAGTCCTCATGTTCTGAGGACCAAGAATCTTTTATTTCTTTATTTCATTTTCATTTCAGACTTTGTATGTAATGTACGTGTTACGTCCCAAACAATTTTCTTATGATATATCAGATGGCTTCGAGACGTTTGTTAGACTTCCACTTGTAAAAATATTTTGATATATAAATGCTATCTTTTAAATATTTTACTTATATCATCTTGTATGATGTATGCTAAGTGGTTTGTGTAGGGCCTCTTGGGTTCTATACGCCATGTTACGCCTAAGGTATACTTACGGTTGTGAAATTAGTGTTCTCTTAAATTCTTCAAAAGATACTTTAAATTACTTTTGAACTCACTTCAAATTCCAAAATCAATGCATAGAATTAAATGCACAAAATATCTCAACAAAATATCATCAACTAGGGTTCATGTGAAACATAAGCATGAACAACAACTCAGAATATCAATATATAAAATATCATAATCTCATAATTAAGAACTCGAGATATAGAATAAGAAACTCAATTCATATATAGAATTTCATGGAAATTGTGGGTAAAGTACTGGACTGAGCTCTTACTGACTGAATATAGATGTAGGGTGTGAGCACGAACTAATCCAACACTATGAATAGCCTTATATATCTTAAAGAACAAAGTTCTTGAAGAAGTTTGAAGAAGAACTTGATTGGAAGATTTGAAACCCTAGATTTTGTCTTCCTTGCGGTTTTCTTGGAGATGAAGAGTAGAGAAGAATATTAAAAACCTTAGGATTCTAGAAGAAAATATTGATCTTGGAGACTTTGGATCTTGAGAAATTGGAGAAATCGTTTCTTGGAGTTCTTGATCTTTGGAAGAATGAGAATTAGGTATTCTGAGAGTTGTTATACATATAATGATGCTATTAGGTTGTAAGATGGACTTAGGAAAGTTGATTGAGGATGAAAGGTCAAGAATACCCATCTAGGAACATAAAAAGATCATAAAAATCAAAGAAAATGACCTTTTAATGAAATCGTCGGCTAAATCGGTGATCTGGAGGTCTCCTAATCGAATATTGGTGGTTTTCTAAATAGGGGTTTAGATCGCCAAAATAGACTAAGACTTAAGGTTTTCAGAACAATTTGGCGAGCTAATTTGGCGATTCACCAACCCATTTGGTGAGTCGCCAAATGGGCAGGTGTTCTCACCGAATTTCCCAGCCCAAACATGTTACATTAAAACAACCATAACTTTTTACTCCAAACTGAAAATAAGACAAACTTGGTGGCATTGGAAATAAGACTCATAGTCCTTTAATTTGATAGGTCATAGGTTACTTAATTCATTATATGTTGAGAGATATGAGTGTTTGAATTTGACCTAAGTAGAATCTTATATCAAAACTCTATCAGTGAAGAAGATTTCAACTCAACTTTGTACTAGGAGATTCCTCTGACCTTAATTCATCTCCAAATTTATTTTTTATGAATTTTGATAACGAATTGGGCCTAGACACAACTGAAGATGTTCTTGGTCCTGACACCATGCTAAGGAGAAGTAATCCAACCAAAAAGCCAAGTACAAGATTAACAGATCTTGTCTAGAAGAGACCTATTATATGAGTAACCTAGAAAGGAATGAAATTGTTAAATATAGCAGAGAATATGCTAGAAAGCAGTAGTGTAACGACCTGAACCGTCGTTATTTAGGAAAGGAAAAATGTCGAGAGAAATGGACCCCACAATCCCGCCATAGCAAGAAGGATGCCGCTAGGGCAACGACGCTCTAGCGAGACAGGGAGCACTAGAGCGGGAAGGGAGGGGACAGAACTTAAATGACGCAAAGTCTTATTTTCTCCTTTTTCCCAAAACACCAAAAGGAGGCGAGGATCACCCCAAAAACCCTCAAAAGGCTGCTCTAGGATATTTCTAGCGTAAGGTGGTCGATAGTTTGCAGATTTCTGGCAAAAATCCACCGTCTCGTCGTCCGGAAGCCAGGATTGGAACTACAACCCCGTGCAGCTGCTTGGCGTCCAGATAGGCTAGGTTTATTAATTAAGTAGTCTTAAATTTGTGATCACTGCGTAGTATATTTTTAATTAACAGCATAATTCATTCTTAGGCCTTTGTGCATCGAAAAAGGGGATGGTTGTACATGTATTCCTAGTTCGTACATAAGATGTGTACCATGTGGGGAAGCCCTGTCATGTGAACTAGGGGTAGGTGATAGTTTGATTTCCTGTCTATGTGATATATGCCGGATAGTGGCTTCATTGTATTCATGCGTGTATGTAAATAAGGGATCATGAATCGAACTCGGTGAAACGACTAAGTATGAATAATTACATGTCATGAATCTGTTGCGAACTGAATCTAATGAAGGATTATGTATGAACCACTACATACCGTGAACCTAATATTTGATCGTGTTACTATGAGTAATGTCATTATGTTGTGATTGTGGTTTTCCTGATTAGATCAGGTGTCATATTTCGACACATACATTGGATCGAGTGTCACGTTCCGACATATATATTGGATCGGGTGTCATGTTCTGACATATACATTGGATGTCACGTTTCAGCACATATATTGGATCGGGTGTCACGTTCCGACACACTAACAGTTTAGGTATGGGTTCCATGAGAAAACCATTGGTGACTACTATGTTCATATTTACTTGTCCTGGATGTTGGGAATTAGTATGGTACTCCTAAATAATAATTAAGTTATGCATTTTGTATATGTGTGTTTACTATGTCGTGTTTACTTGTTATATATCTTGTTACTGAATGAACCACGAAGGGTCAGGCCCAATCGGGAGGTGGTATGGTAAGTGGAGACTGAGGTTCAAAGTGTTACTGTGCAGTACTTTAGAGAGGTTGTTTGTGTTCATAAAAGTTGAGAAGTGGGGAGGTTTACGTGTCATAAATGTTAAGTGGCTAGGTCTTACCTTGGAAGGGGATTTGTATTGAAATGGTTAGCAAGCCATCATAGGATGTACTATGAAGTCAAGGGTATGTCATGAGTGGTTGGCCGGGTTGGTAGTGGTTACATCCGGAAACTCCTTTAAGTAATAGAATGGCTAAGCTATGATTGCGAACGAAGCGAGTAAGGGATTAGAGTCAAGTGTACTTGTATATTGTAAGTATTCAGAATGGTAAGGGAAGGAGGATGTAATGGTGGAGGAATGAACAGTCTTATTGCATGTTTCCTGCTAGTCAATTTCTTATATTATGCGGTGGGTATCGGGTTGACCGATGATGCCTACCAATACGTGTGGTTTGTACTGATACTACTCTTGTTATGCCTTTTGGCATAGTCTGGTTGCAGGGTCACTGATGTTTCATAGGTGAAGACGAAGACAATCTCCAACAACTCCTATTTTCCTTCCATGTGGTGGGAGCTGCGTCATTTGTTATCATGTTTATACCTTGTTATCTTAGAAGCGCTTGTACCTGTTTAGACTAGATCCTTGGGGAAGTTAGTTACTTTACAAGTTAACTTTGAGTCGTTTAAAACTCTTATTTTATAAACATTACATGAATTTCCTTTTATATACAGTCTTCTTAATTTTTCGCATTTTAAAACATTTGGAAATCGAGAGTTCTCCTATTTAGGTGTTAGAGTAGGTGTCCGCACGGCCCGGTGGGTTAGGTCGTCACAAGTAGGAAAGGAATTATTAGTATTTGTCTTACTCTCTCTTCTTTTTTCTTCCCTAAGTTTCCTCATTTTCCTTCTTTATGTCATTAGAGGCTTTCTTATTCTCCTTTGTTAAAGCTTCATAGTTTGTAATAGTTGTTTTGAATATTCAATCAAGGAAGTCTTTCCAATAGCTACATCATTTCATTTTTACATTGGTATTTTCATCTGGAAACCTCCCATGGGTGATTCAAGGCTCTCCAAAGAATATTTTGATCTATTTACGAAAGTTGCAAATCTTTGTTCTGCATTCAATAACCAACAGAAATTGCTGCAGGATTTCATTACTAATGCATCTATGCATTCAGTTGCGGTGGAACCTATCTAACCTCTCCCCACAGAGGTGTGTTTGACACAAGGAGCTACTCTGGTGATGGCTACGACTATGCGCCACAAACCAGCAGCGGTTGAGCTTTCTCATTTCAGTGGTAAAAACCTCGAGGCTTGGGTGTTTCAAGATAAGAGGTATTTTGAATTTTATGTTATTTCCCCCATACATCAGCTTTCATTGGCTTCATGTTATGTTGATGGTGAGGTCCTCGAATGGTATCGATGGCTCTTTCACAATAAATAACTAGTTGATTGGGCACATTTTGCTGAGATACTTTGTTAGCATTTTCATAAATAGGCCTTAGAGGGACCAAAGGGTTGTGTTGCAAAGCTCCGACAACACTCCACGGTGGCTGAGTTTCAATCTCGTTTTGAGGCTCATGCAAATGAGATTGAAGACATCTTTGAGTCCTGGTTAGTCCAAATCTTTGTAGCAGGACTCCGGTTGGATATTAAAAAAAAATTCCTTATCCATAAACCAAGTACCTTAGCAGATGCTACTGATTTGGCCCATTTGCATGAACAATGACTTGAGTTTGAAAAGGGGCATGTCCGACCCTCCTTCTCTAGGTCACGACCCCCTTTTTTACCACGCCTAATACACTGGTGCACCAAAGTTCATCTTTTATGCCTAAAATTCCTTTCAAACGTCTCTCACCTTCTGATATTCAAATTCGGAGAGAAAAGGGACTTTGCTACAATTGTGATAAGAAATAACCCTTGCTCACAAGTGTAAGACCCTTCCCCAGATTCCATTGCTTTAGGATTCATCTTGTTGAACTGCCGGATACTTTTCACTTCTGATGACATGCTCACTAAGGAGAATCAATGTTAGGAGGCAGGGGAGACGTCATGGCCAGTGAAGAGTGGTCAGCCAAACACCCTTCACCGAAAAATTAGATCCTATATATAGATAAAATATTTATTATTATGTAGATATATAAATAAATGAACACTCTTAATGTCACAATCCAAGGTACACCCTAAATGTGACATGGCGTATAAGACCCCGAGAGGTCCTACACAAGCCACTTAGCATACATAATACAATATAATAGAAAAAAAGAGTTCAAAGAGATAGTCTTATAACATATATAAAGAGCTTGACAAAAGTGGAAGTCTAACACAGTCTCAACTAGCCATCTATTACATCAAAAGAAGTGATTGAGACGTAACCCATACATCACATACAAAGTCAGAAAATGGTAATAAATAAAAACATATAAGAGTGACATCGTCTTCGAAGTATGAGGAGTACTCACCAAGTCTTCAAGTCTCTAATACAATCAACTAGCCACGAACGGAGGGAGAAGAGTCGTCAAGCCCTACATTAGTGAGACAATGTAGGCACAAGTATGCATTAGTACATGGAATGTACTAAGTATGAGGGGAATGCAATAAAACATGAAACGTGATCATAAGACGATATAATCGAAAACATGAAATGCATGACCAAGTTAAAACATAGTAAAATCATTTAAGAGGATTCATAAATCAAGAACATTGTCAATGCATCTATAAATCATAAAGGACGCTTCATTAAACATTAGTAATGAACTTAGTTTATTTTCTGGGGAGTTTACCATTAACCGACATAGACCATGTGAGCTATAGCATGGAATTCGGTGTCTATCCCACACCGAAAAGAGATGTCCTTACTTACCAAGGTAAGAACCATAAACTATAGCTAAAGTGGATCCACTAGCTAATGTCCATCTACGACAAACCTATGGTGGTACATAGTTATGGGATAGGTTGATTGCTACTAGAAACACGACCTCAACTATGGGAGAGCTTTCATCTCAATATCCTCTCGGTGCTAAGTATAAATCCCACAGAGTAGTCATTAATCATATTCATATTATCATCCCTGTAAAAGTACAATTAAGATACTAATCCTAGCTAGAAACATCATAGAGTAGCTCTATAGACCATGCGTGAGAAAACCTTTCACCATCCACGATTTTTTCATAATAGCTTTATAAGGACCATAATCATTAACTTCATACTAAAAATTCCCTACTACTAATGGAAATAGTTTTTAAATCATGATCTATAATCATTGATGGCATATTTGGATAACATACTGATCAAGACCTAATTTAGAAAAATATCCCAAAAGCATTGAGGGCGAATCTAGATGGCATTCATGTCATGTGGTCAAGCTTCATAGAACATATAGATACTCTCATATGTAAGCTTACTTAAGTCATACACATTGCTTTCATAAAAATATAAAAATATGCATGATTTCATAAAAATATATTCATAGATTCAAGCTCCTTCATAAATTCATGTAAGTTAGGGTTTATAGTAAAAATTCATAGATAAATGCATGGGTTCACATGGAATTAGTTGAAAATCATGTAAGTCCAAATCATCAAAATAAGATCATAATCAAGCAATTGAATCCATACAAATAGAACCCATGAGGAATTGAATGAAAACCTAATCATTTTTTGAGAAATTGAATTGGTAAATTGAAGAAACTTTGGGTACTCAATGGGTGATTGGAACCCATTGATGAACTCCATATATACCTTGATTGAAGCCCAAAGCAATGATGAAGAAAGGACACTTGAACTTGAAGAACTCTAGCTTCTTCTTCCTTGATCTAGAGAGAATATATTTGGAGAGAACCTTGGAGAGAATTTAGGAATTTGAGGGAATGAATAAGCTGGGGGAAATTTATAAGGATGAAGGGTATTTATAGGGCTTATATTTAAGGGGAAAATGACATAGTATGGGGTTAAAATAATTAGAAAAAGACCCAAAAGCCCCTTAAAAATAAATATCGAGCTTCATGTACGGTTAGGACTTACGGTACGTAGGTCTTTCTACGGACCATACTGGTTAACCGTAGATAAGTTTAGAAACCATTATTCGGACCGACTTTTGACTAAACCCCATGCACGGCTCGTTGGTCTTCCTACAGTCCGTACATGCCAATCGTAGAAACCAACTTTACCCGTTAAAATTTTACTAAGTCTATGACTCACCTATGAGACCTACTTACGACTCGTCAAATAACGTACGACTCATCCCGTCCATTAGTAGGTCAGCCATTGGGACTTGGTATTTCAAAAACTCAAACCCAAGTCTACGACTCCCTTTCTACGACCCGTAGGACTTCCTACGGCTCGTAGATAGGACTCGTAGATCACCACAGTGCCCAAAAACTGGACTTTCCCTTTTCAACATAGATTTTCAAATTTAGAGGTGTTATAAAGAGTGAACATGAGGGGTTGATGCTTCAAGCTAGAACCAAAGATAATGGAAAGATATAGGGTTACTAAGACATCACATTGCCTCCAGCCTTTCATATACAAATCCAAAGCAAGGAACCTTTCCACAATTTAAATAGTCCCTCACACACACCAAACATGAAGCACACTATCTCCCCCTTGGGAGTAAACATCTCTAGAATTTTTGAATCCATCTCTTCACCCAAGCATAGCACCAAAGTCTTAACAACCATGAAAAAATTGATACAAGTAAATGCTTAAGGAATTTCCACCAAGATTTCAAGGTCAACTTCAAACACAATAACCACACATGGAGTCTACCATATCTAACGAAACACCCAACATCAAGCAATGCATAACCACAAGCTGGAAGATCATAACTTACATATTGTCATTGTCGCATTCGAGGAACCATCATGATCTAGTCGAGTTTGATCTTGCCTACCATCTCTTCCCTTAAAAGTAAGAAATAAGTAATATCTCATCTTGTGACCATTCCTTCCACACCCAAAGCATGCATTTGAACCGGTTAGACACTTACCCCATGTCTTTTTACATACTCCCGACACTCGGACATCATTTGCTCACTAGAACCATTACCTTGAAAATGATTTCCTCCACTAGACCTTGTATGTTAGAAATCACCATTATCCCTTCTTGCACTTTTTAAATCCCTAGTTTTCAACTTAATCAACTATTTTATTTGTTGTGCATAAATCATCAAACGGGAGACATCCATCCCTTAACAAGTATAGTAGTTAGGCATTTTTCGATCACCAAGTCGGAGGCACCCGACACAAATTTACTTATCATTTCCCTTGGATTGGTGATCATAGTTGGAGCTTATTTGAATGATTGCGTGAATTTAAAGGCATACTCATTCACACTCATATTCCCTTGACAAATGATAATGAACTCAGGTACATTTGCCTCCTCATCTCAATGGGAAAGAACATATCAAGAAAAGCAACCTTAAACTTCTCCCAATCAAGAGGACCCTTATCATTTTCCCTCTCTTCCATCCATTGATTAAACCAAATTTGAGCAATACCTTTGAGTTGGTAAGCGGATAATTCCGCCTTTTCTACTAAAGTGATACCCATAATTCCCATTATCTTATAAACCTCATGATGAGTGGTGAATTTCCACTCATTTGAGGCTCTTTTTCTTAGTTATTTGGCTTGCTTTGGTTTAGAATTGATGTTTTTAATGTGGTTTGCTTCATATTGCAGGAAAATGAAATGGAGAATATATTTTGAAATATTGGATGTAACACCTCAGAAAGCCTTATAAAAACCCAACAGTCCTTGAAATTCTAGCATCAGAGAAGTTGGTCTCACCCAAGAATCTTATGTCAGAATGGCCACACAGAAACCTAGCAGCTCCCAAAATCTTACATTGGATCAGATGTACAAAATCCTAACCTATCTCGAAATCTTACATTGGAATAGCTATAACACTAGGTCAGCTATAACGCAAAAAAAAAGGCTACTTAAAGGTCACAACCTAGCCCTGAGGGTTGCATCTAAACCAATTCCATTCCCAAAACAGCCCCACGGGCCTCAAAAACCGACATCTAAACCAACTGTAGTCAAACCTAGGCTATTGTTCCACAATAACAATACTAAGGTCATTATAACCTAAACATAGATCATGGAACAAATATAATATCAAACCACTCATGAGTCAACTCATCGACACCCAAAAATAACCTGATAAGTCTAAGGCATTGCAACAACGATAAAAAAAAAAACAACTAATCATGCTAGAAACCAGCCCCACACATAGCAAATTATCATGGTAGAACAATCAACAAGCAAAGTCTAAGGATAGTAAGTTGTAGCCTACCTCAAAGCCCATCACACGCACTCCAAACCTCTAAACTAGAGATTTCCCCTTCCAAGCCATCTCCGAACAATTTCATGCTATCAAATTAATAATCTCATTGTAAATATGGTCGTTTTGACATCCAAATTGCAACAATAAAAAATGAAACTAAAATTGAGCAAACAATGGCATTGTGGGACCCATATAAAGAATTCCAAAATTTATTCCATCAATGGGTCCCAATCAACTCAAGGAGCTTGGGCCCCGAAAATGGGCACAATCTGAGCTGAAACAAGATCCAAAACAGGTCATGCACCAAAACTCAAGAGTTTTATTAAAAAATCAAACGGAATAAATTGAAGGGAACTTACGGATCAAATGTGTAAACAATGAATCTGTCAACGTTCTAACGCACTCTACTCTCAACAATTATCAGGAATTCCCACTTACAAACGCTCTCAAAGTCTTACAATGGAGGAAAACGTAAGAAATGAGTTATTGAATTGCTGAAAGTGTATATACTGCCACCACGTTACTCATCGCGATCGTGGTACCTAATGGTCGCAGTTGCACTAGTCAACGTGGACTGGGTCTACTGACCACTTTTACGTGATTGTGTTGGTCAACACCCCTGAAAGTGAAGAAAGAGAATGTCCTTGCAAATAGGCCGCCAAGCCTACGATCACGAAGACTAATTTCATTGGCGTTCACGAATGCATCTCAAAGCTCGTGGACGCGAAGAACAAAGTTGGGTGCACCAGCTCACACTTGAAGTTGGCAAAATGCCTTGACGGGGGGGGGGGGGGGGGGGGGGGGTCGAGATTAATTCGAAACCCATGCACGCAAATTAACTATGCAACCCACCAAATTTGATATTTTAGACTTAACGAAAATGTCAAAACTTCCATCAAAGTCGTCTCGACAAAAAGTGGGCCCCACACCCAAGGCTTTGTTTTAGCCATAAGCCACAAGGTTGCTCAGAATGAGTCCACAAGATTGCATTCTGAAGTTGTTTACCTAAAATTTTGACTGAAGTCAACCGTTCAAACTTCAAAACGTCAAACAACAGAAACTTGCATAAAAAACAAATGAACAATTAGGTGACCAAATCATCAGTCCCAGCAAGTCATAAATGACTTGGGGTGGCTATAGGAAAGCTCTCAATGTCAAAAATATCGAAAAACAAAGAAAATGACCTAGAGGGTCATTACACTTCCACTTCATACAAGATTAGCTTTAAGATGGTCTGATTTGCCTTGATCATGTTCCCACTACTGATCAGTTACCAGACCTCCTCACCAGGTACTCCCATGTATGTATATTTATTTTTGTAATTAGCTAAATGGTCTTTCAGTGTCAATCGGTTAACTTAGCTAGTGATTAGTTTGTTGTTAAGTTTGTTAGAGTGGGTTAATTTGCTGTTGAAGTGGTTTTATGCGCTGGTTTTTACCCATGTTATGCAAATAAGCTTTTGTATGTCTTTATCATTTTAGTGTGACACACTAAGCTTATTATTAGATTGAGAATATATTTTTGCAGGGCATCTTTCTTTTTGTGATATTATAGGTAGGTGTAGACAAGAAGACACTTATGTTTCAAGAGGACACAACATAATGAAAAGGAGACATTGCATGGTGGTGTGTGAAAGTTGACAGCCTCATCCGAGGAATACTAGCACCTACCACTAAATAGTCTACAACAAACACACACAATTAAGACATGACCTTAACTTTGACAACTTTTAGCCCATTGATTCACAAAGGTGGGACTACCAACCTAGGACTACCTAGAATTTGACAACCTCAACTTCTATTATTTCTTTCATTTGTCCTTCTCAAGTACAATATTCTTGAATGCTCATAATTTTAGTATATCTTGGTCCTTTCATTTACTGCTTCTGCTCAATTTATTTATTTGATTTTGATTTGATAATGAATCTAAGAAAGTAAAGTAAACTTTTAAATGTTTTGATTTTAAACTAAAGATTTACAGAATATAACAAAATATTCTTTAATTTTGTGATCTTAAAAATGTCATGTAAAAAGTTGGAATTACTCCCTCTAGTCCAATATATAAATGAATTGTTGACACTTTTTTATAGTCCAATATAAATGAATTTTTCAAATTTCAAGAGACTATTAATTTTTTTAAAAACCAGAATTACCCTTCCTTTTAATAATGGGGACTTTAACTACTTTTAAATTACAAATAATGACTATCTCTATATTTAAGAAGAGTTTGTGAAGAATTAAAACGGTAATATTGACAAATTATCTTTTTATTAATGCTTTCAAATATTCTCAAGGAGTGTGACTTTACCTACCCCCTATTTATCATGTGACTAAACATGCTATATACATCTCGAGTATAAGTGAGGGGTCTCACCAACTAATACTCAACTTCCCTGGTGATAGAATTGCTTAATTATTATGGGGAATTTATAGAGATTTTAACTTGGTGCACAAAGGATTTTGGTACAAAATTAAGGGTCCCTAGGCTGCATCAAAAGATTGGAGGCCCTTGCCGTCTGCTGCGCAGAAAAGGGATAAGAAGTGGTCCAAACATTTAAGAGGAGTCCATATAGTAAGCTATCGAACAATCCACTTACCATCCTTCTGACAGTTAGTAAAACACACGTATTTCAAGTAAACATTAGGGATTGTTTAATAGTTGGTTAGAGTTATGCATGTATTAGTAATACAAGTATTAGTTATGAGGGAATATACGTATTGATTTATGCCAGGATTACATAGATTCTCTCATAACTAGTACATGTTGGTTATGCGAGTTTTTAAATTGTAAATCAAACATCATACCAATTTTATACATAAATAACTTACCTCATAATTTCCTAACTAACTATGAAACATGATATTACTTATACAATATTTAATACCGACCTAACTCATTTATCATACGACTCCTTGAGAAAAACAAGAAAGGTTAATTGTTTTGTTAACTTAGAATACTAGTCACATCACCATAAATTCTTTGAATATTCAATTTGCCAAGTACTGCAACCTAGGACACATGACTATCACATTAAATGATCAAAACAACCGCAAGGTCTGAAATCTAAACTAATAAAGCAAAATGGACATAGATGATTAATTTCGGTTAACCAAATTAAACCACTTAGCTTGGCATATATAGCTGATTGATAAGTGATTGATTAACTACTATAACATAAATGTGGGATTTAAAATTTGATTAATTGATTTAATATACTATAATATTGCTCTGTTTGGAGTGTAGGCAAAGGAAGGTATGTTTTCACAATTGGCATCATGCTATGCTTATCCTTAGACATGTATGCTTAATAGGAGTTCCAAAGGGTAACATCACAGGATTTTAGAATCAAAGAGATGGTCCACCTATACATGGCTTTCTTATCACTGTCACAAGCATGACCCACGTAATTTATTTTGCACAATAATAATGCACTATAGTCTATATAGAGGTCTATGTTCTTTTATTGTAGCTAGTTGGGTCGTTCCTAAATTTTGAGGTCACATCGTAAGTGATTAAGTTTCATTCCTGGAATATAGAAATGAAGAAAGGAAGATAGCAAACAAACATGATATTTATATTTGAATGATTTGTACGAGCGAGTCTTTTAATTCTTCTCCTCACGGTCATCAACTCAAGAGCTTTACTTTGTTTTTAAATCGATGAAATACTTGTTGAAACTTCACGATGAATACGGAGCCAAGTTTTAATGATCACAATTGCGGAGTTATGAAAACTTGTGGCTTACAACTTGAAGACAGAGAATATTTTGTATGCGAAAGACTTGTAGATCATTACTGAAGAGCAAAACTTTTCTATGTGTTTTTCTTATTTTCCTTTAACTTTGTTTTGGTCTTGTGAAGACCCCTTTATATAGTTGTAAATTAGGGTTTTGGGGTATTTTAGTCCTCAAGTAAATTTAGAGGACCTTGGGTTTGAAGAGCATGAGTGGGTCCGTCTTGTCAACTTTAATAGACTGGCATAAATATAATTTAGACTTTATTTAAGTCATATAATTTAACTTAAATATTAATCTAACTTTATTAACCAATAATTTAACTTGGTCAATATATCATGATTTTATAAATTAATTTAATATTTTATGGATTTATCAATAAAATTTTATTGTTTATGCACATTTATCCTATGTATTTGATTACTGGTATCACTTAAAAGGATCTAAATTTTATAGAAAAATATTGGTCCTATAGGATGTGAAATTATTAATTCAGTATTATAATCTCAAGATATCCTTGGCTTGTTTCGAACAAAATTACCCCGAAGTGTTAATTTGTGGGTCAACATGGTATGAAATTATATTTCAATCATTTGAGAAAATGGTCTAAAGCCCTCTCAACCTATATCCGAAATCTCAACTACACATTCCAACTTTACGGGTGTCCAATTACCCCCTGAACTTTATATTTCTCTATTTACTACACACTTAAGTGCTGACATGTCATAGGAGGTGAGAATACCTCCTCTAGGCGCGTTAGAAGGTGAGAACACCTTAAATTTTGACGAAAATTTTCTCTTTCTCCGATGGTCATCTTCCCCACCATTAAATAAACCATTGTTTCTTCTTCCCCACCATTAACCCTTGTTCCTTTTATAAAAATTTCACGATTTTCTCTCAAAAATAGGTAGGGTTTAGTTGTTTATGTTCGTTTCTACTTCAAATCTTGAATTTAGGGTTTGTAATCTGCTCTAATTTCTTATTTAGGTCTCTAATTTGAATTTTAAAATTTCTCGAAATTCATCAAAAATGGCAAATGAAAATTTGAATAAGCTTTGTATGGATGAATTAGATCCAATACTCAACGTTGTAGTGAGATGCAAAAATGGAATTTTGCTGAATTTGCAAACTTCTTGGTCGAAATTAAATTCGAAAGAAGATTTTGGTCTTGCCCATGCTATGGTGTATGTGTTTTTCCTTGTATTCTTGCTTCACTTTATATTGAACAATGTTAATGTACTATTTTTGGATTATTTTTAGTCTAAAAATTGCAAATTTTTTCGATGGAGGGACAAAGAAGAAGTGGATCCAAGATCAAGTTTTATCCTTCCAAGATTGGCGAACAAAATCAATGAGTTGGAGCAAGAATTATGGATTAGATAGGTTCATATTGACGAGTAACTCTAATTTGTTATTGGAGAGGAGACTCAATAGAAGGTGGAAATGGTGTAGGTTCAATAGGAAGATACTTTTGTGTATGTTGATTTGTGTTGTTGCTATGTTCATCAGCAACCAATCTATTCAAAGGTAGTATTTGATTTGGATTTCTCTTTGATTTGTATTGTTGTTATGCTTAATCAGAATTTTCAATGTATGTGACAAATTTTGTATCTATGATGTCAATTGAAGCTTGTATTAATATGCAACACTTCATCTGTAAACTGAACAACCAACAACCTAGTCATTCATTCATACTTCAACATAGACAACACAACACCATTTGTAAAACACAAAACCAACACAATATTATTTCTATAGTCAATTGAACCAACACAACACCATATGTAAACACACCTGAATAGCCAATACAATTTGATAGACAACACAACAATATTTCATAATACAACATCACCATTCATTGATAAGGCCTCACATAAGGTAGAATTTACCAATATAAAGTCATATTCATAAGGTCGCCTCACATAAGGCAGAATTTACCAAAATAAAATCGTATTCAAAAGGCCTCACATAAGGCAAAATTTACCAACAAACAAAACCCAAAAATAGTAGACCCTTAATGCAATAGTTTGCATGTCTCGACTAACTTAAAAGTGCTTAAATACATCAACATCACTACAATTTCCATGGCATCTTTGACCGTGAAGAAGTGTCATTTTGACTTGAATTATTTGAACTACTTCCCTTTGTCTTCTTTCTTTGCTTCTCTCTAAGCTCATGAAGTTTGCTTGTTGAGATTGTTGCTTTTCCATTCCATTTCAGCTTACTTGTATTACTTGGTGTATAACCAATGTCACCAGTTACATCAGATGATCTTGTCACTTTTTCTTGTCCAGTAGAGTAAATCTTACAACTTGGCATGCCAGGCTACAGTAAAATTAGGATTATAATTCAATATTTAAGTTGTTTAAATAAACAAAATAGTTTAAGATATAGCAAAGACTCACATTCATGACTTTGAAGCCATTTGCAACTTGGAACACACCCATTCCCATGACTTTTAGTCTTTTCTCTGGAGATTTGTTTCCCCTACCCCTACCTCTTCCTCTTTTAGTAGTACCAGCTACTAAAGATGATGCATGATAAGTAGGAGGAGCAGAAGAGGATGCAGGAAAATCAGTAGGTGCAGTAGGTTGGGGAGGTGCACTAGGTGCTACTGATGATGTTTTTTTTTTGTCTTCCTCTTCCTCTTTTTAGTGGAGGCTCACCTTATGATGGTGTTGATGGATTTTTCTATACATATAAGAGAAAAAGTAAGTCATAAATTAAGAAAAAGTAAAACAAATTCAAATATTACCTTTGGTTTGCTTCTTCATCTGCTGATGCAGTAGGTGATGGTGCACTATGTCTTGTTGATGACTCAACACCTTCTCTTTGAGGACACCCTCTCTTGTTATGGCCTCTGACATGGCATATACTACAGGTCATTGCAAGTCCAGTCCTTGGAAGCTTCCCAGATTTCTTAGTTTCTCCAAGTTCTTTCCTTTTAGACTTAGGTGGCCTACCAAGCATGTTTGTGATTCATAGTGGCTCAATGGTGGGGTTTGTAGAAACTGGCCACATCCCCATGTTTGTGAGTGGTTCAATAATATTGCCATAAGTCCTCAAGTAAGTTTCCTTACTATAGCAGTTGTCTATATAGTCATAAAGAGAAAACTTCTTAAAGTATAATGCAGCCACAGTATGTGGACATGGTATGCCCTTTAACTGCCACACCCTACAACTACAAGTTCTTCTAGCAATATCCACTTTGTTTTGACAAAGCCCTTCTTTCACTTCAAATCCAGCAACTTCATTAAACTCAATGGTACATTCCATAGACCTACTAATGTTCTCCTCTAAAACCTTCAGAGCCATTGGAGAGAAATTACACTTCCAAGTACTTGGGAACTCCCTTAAATTGGCTATTCTTGTCATCATCTTCACTCTTATTTCTTCAAGCATAGTAATGATGGTCTTGTGTCTAGCAGCCAAGATCCATGCATTAAAACACTCAGACATGTTGTTGTCTACAGAGTCACACTTCACTTTAGTATTGAAGTAAACTTAGCACCAATAATTAATGTTGTAGTACATTAAGTCATCCATCATTTTCTCTGGATCTAACAACTTCATCTTCTCTATATTTTTCCTTAATTGAGACTCAAATGTACTCTTAGCTACCTTCCAAAATTGTTGCCTTCTTTGAAGACCCCCTCCAATCCTTAGCGCAGTTAACTAATATGTGCCTAGCACACATTTCTTTGTTCACACTTAGGTAATATATCTGTAATTGCTGCATACATTCCCTACAGTAGATGATAATTAGGTCACAATTACATATATAAATTGAAAATTACAAAATAAGTTCACATACCTTCTGCATATATGTAATCAAGGTGAGACCTTCACCACCTCCAAGTCCCAAATCATCCCTTATGCACTTGAAAAACATGGTCCATGAGTTTTTGTTCTCCTTTTCAACTACTGCCCAAGCATGTGGCAGCATCTGATTGCTACCATCCTTGGCCACAGCAACTAACAGTTGGCCTTTACATACACCTTTAAGGAAACAACCATTTAAGCCTATGCACTTCCTACAATGTATTCATGTCTTTCTTAAAGCATCAAAACATATGTAAAAACTCTGAAATATTGATTTGCCTTCTGCATCATGTTCACCAACTTTTACAACACAACTGGACCTTGGATTGGTCCTCAACGCTTCATCCTTGTAGTCAAGTATTCTTCCAAATTCCACAACATGGTCACCCATTATATCTTTCAACACTTTAGCTCTTGCTCTTCTCACAGTGGTCTTGCCAACATAAAGTTTAAACTTTTTCCTAATCATCTCCTGCAACTTGAAGACTCTTATGTTTGGTTGCTCAATTGTTATTTCTCTAAAGGCTTCAGATAAAAACTTTGCATTGCACAAGTAATTTCTAGTTGTCTCGTTGCAAGTATGCTTTGGATTGTAAGTTTTTATCATGAAATTATTTGTTGTCTTGTCTAGACATCCATACAAAATCCATGGACAACCATCTTTGCATCTAACTCTAACTTTCTTTGGCCCATTCACCCACTTCTCCACCTGAACCCTCCTTCTAACTGCATATTTAGTTACTGCTTGTCTAAATTCTTTCACATCTTCAAACACCATGCCCAACTGCCACACAACTTTCTTTGCAGTAGGATCATGAATGATTTTTTGAGTTGTTGTCCTCCTCTTTCTTGACAACTTTACCCTTGTTGCTCTACCAGATTCATGTCCATCATCATCACAACACTAATCTTCATCTAACTCAAAACTATCCTCATCAGAACTTGAAAAGTAAGGTTCATCACCTCCTAGCCTTCCTTCATGACTTACTTTACATGTTCCAGTTTCATCAAAATCTAGACCTGGTCTAGCTTCACCTATTGGTACCTCTTCATTGTCAGTCGGTACTCTTTCCCTTCTTTTCCTCCTTTGAAAAGTTCTCCTTTCAGCCCTCAACTCCCTAACCTCACATCATTACCATACTCTTCCTCATCATCATCTCTAACTAATTCAACTTCAGACTCAATACTATCCTCAGTTGAATAATCAAAACACTCTACTTTTTTTTCTGAGAAATAAGGTCCAACAGGACCAACATCTATATCATCATCTCCTACACCATCTGCAGTATTGAAAAGAGGTGTGGTAGTGAAAGGAGGTGAGGTTGAAAAAGTAGCAAAAGGGTCCTCACTGTTTAAATGGTCTTCACCTATCCCAAAGTTTAAGTTTTCACTCTCACTAGACCTTGTATTAAAAATTGAACTAGATTCTCCCATATCCACATGACTACCATTTTCTATTAACATGGTCCCCACAATTGGCTCATCAACCAAATGCTTAACAAATACCTCCACTACATCCACATCTTCCAAGGAACACATCATGTCTAAAATATCCTTATCATTATCAACATCTACCAAAATTCCATTGTTAGGAGCTTTAACACTAAAGGTGCAGGTTGTACTATATCCCAATTCCCTAATATAGTCTCTCAACTCAAATTATGACATTATATCTACATCAACATCCAAATTTCTGTAATTTTTTCACCATTATATATTGGTTCCCCTGAACTTAAATCTAACACCCCACCATGGAACCACCTTAGAGTAATCAAAGTAAACTCATACATCTCTTACCTGAAGGCAATCAAAAAAAGGGAATAGTACTTTTAAACATAGTATCATTGTAGCATTATGCACATAATACTAAGACGAACATAAATACAACATAGTAGCATTAGCTTCTCTATGAACATAATATTAAAACGAACATAAATACAACACTCCATGAACATAGTACTAAGACGAACATAAATACAAAATTAGGCGACTTAGACGAGAAAGGAAAAAACCTAATTTCATGAAATTTTTGGTCTATGGTGTAAATGAATACCTAACACTATAATCGTAAGCCACACATAATATTTCAAACAATGTTGCTCTTAATTTCACAAATCAACAGAAACCCTAAATCAATTGATAAAGCACAAACTCGAAATAAGGGATAAAGAACTAACATTTTACTAAATCAGTTGATAAACTACGAAATCAAGTTGAAAATACGCAGAAAAAGCCTTCAATCATCACCAGAAATGCATATACAAATGGAGAAGGAGATGAAAATGAAACCCATGACAATACGCAGAAAGGAGATGATTTTTGTGTTTTTACGTCTTTTGGAGGGAATGAAGAAAAAACAAGAGTTGGGAGTTGAAGTGGGTGGGGGACCCGGCGCGTGCAATCACGTCGGACAATATATTTGGTTTATGTGGACAGGACAACACTTAAGTGTGTAGTATATAGAGAAATATAAAGTTCGGGGGGGTAATAGGACACCGTGAAGTTGAAGTGTGTAGTTGGGATTTCAGGTATAGGTTGGGGGGGTTTAGACCATTTTTTCTTTTATCATCTATCAATTGGTGAGAATATAATTCACTAAAAAAGTGTGCTCTCTCTAACAACTTATGTTTTTAGATGAGATGGTCATACATTTCAACATGATATCGGAGCAGGTAAACGTCCCGAGATCAAATCTCAATGTCACCATATCAAAAAATAAATAACAACATAAATAATTTTAAAACCCAAACGTTTCATAAATCTAGAAATATGAATATGCATAAATGAAACTACACCAAGACTTATTGACTCTGAACACAACATTGTTTCAAATATACAAGTCACTACAAGAAAAGTGTGAATTACATGGGGATTTTCCTGAGTATTAGTATGAAAATTTGTAGGAAACTTATTTTTCTGCAAATTTTCATATTAATCCCTAGAAAAATCCTCATGTAATTCACACTTTTCTTGTAGTGAGTGTTTGGAAATCAAAATAAACAAATTTTCAATCATCATCACAAGGTAGGGGGAAATTGATCTATTTCATACCTTAGATTCTAAATTATTATGTGAGAACACAGAAACATTATAAATAATTACACAAATAATAAATAATAAGACCAGTGTTTTAAAAGGCAGGGGCGTGAGGCGGAGCGTTTTACTTAGTATTGGACGAGGCGTAAGCCTTGAGACGTGGGGCGTAAGCCCTATGGATCTTTAAATTTTTAATTTACAATATAGTATAATAATATAATAACACAAAATTATTTAAAAAAATACATCAATACTTTGAAATAATTACACGGGAGAAGACACAAGTACCCCCCTAGATTATGACCGAAATCCCAGAGACACACCTTAACTAAACTAAGGTCCTATTACCCCCCTAAACTCATTTTTTTGTGATTTTGTACACCTTTTGGCTTATGTGGCACACCCCATGACTCCACGAAGTTGAGGCGCGTGGGAGATATTTGGATGCCACATAAGCCAAAAACGTGTACAAAATTACAAAAAAAAAAATAAGTTCAGGGGGTAATAGGACCTTAGTTTAGTTAAGGCGTTTCTCTGAGATTTGGGTCATAGTCTAGGGAGGTACTTCTACCTTTTCCCTAATTCAAACATGATTAAGGAAAGGGCTAATTACTTGAGTGGATCCCTTTTAAAAAATAATTACTTATTTTAAATATACTCTTTAATTATTACCATTTATAGCAATATATAACAATACTATATATTTTATTAAATTTGTCTTTCTCTCTTGCCTCTTTCTCCCTTTTCTCTCTCGCTCTTTCTCCCTTGTTTTTCTTTTTGCTGCTTTTTCTCTGTGGCTTTTTTTTTTCGTTGCTCTTTCTCCTTCTCTTTCTCTTACTTTTTTTCCCTTTCTCTCTCTATTTTCTTTCGTAGAGTAGTTAATGATTCGTAGACTAAATAAAATTTGTATTAATAGTTAATTAATTAGGCAAGTAATCTAATCGTAACAAATGAAGAGACATAATAAATTGCAAAATGAATTAAATTTACATTAAAAATGTATCCCACAAATATTAAAGTTGAATTAGTAGAGAATTAAATATGAATGCAAAATGTAGCAAACCAAAGAGCATTCTATGTAAAACTGAATGAATTTGTATCAACAATGAATTTCACAAGTAATTCAATCGTAACAAATCAACCAATAAATTGCAAAATGAATTAAAATTGTATTTAAAAGTGTATTACACAAATATTAAACAAGTAAATAAATTAAATTTACTTTAAAATTGTATCACACTATATTAAAGTTGAATTAGAAGAGAAAATTAAGAATGAATGAAAAACGTAACTAACAAAAGACAAGACACCGATCTATAAACTGAATTAAATTTGTATTATTCATGAATAAAACATGTATTATATGTGTCTTATAAATTATTTTGGGTTTCTATCACTAAGAACGTAAGTGATGTTTGCAATATGTATTAAAAATATATTGTGCATATATTATAAGTGTGTTACCTAAATTGTTTTAATTGATATCATTAAAAAGGGAGTGAAATTTGCAATATGTATTATAAATGTAGGATGTATTGTTCATGATTTTAATACAATTATGAAACATATCTAATACAACTTTAATACAAACCCGATATAGTTCCATAAACTTCATCCTTTTCGTGCTTCAATCTAGTATTTCTCCTAAAATCAATTCTAAACTTAACCAAACCCTCTTAAAATTGAGATATAAACTCCAAAAGATATTTTCAATTATTTGTAGGAACAACCTATCCAAATTAATCGCAAACGAAAGAGCAGACAAGCAATCTAATCATAACAAATGAAGAAACATAATAAACTGCCGAATGAATTAAACTTGAATTAAAAATGTATTACACACATATTAAAGTTGAATTAGAAGCGAATTAAACATGAATGCAAAAATGTAGCAAACTAAAGAGCATTATGTGATTTGTAAACTAAATAAAACTTGTATCAATAATGAAATAATCAAGTAATTCAATCTTAACAAATCAACCAATAAACTGCAAAATGAATTAACTTGTATTAAAAGTGTATTACACAAATATTAAAATTGAATTAGAAGAGAGAATTAAGCACGAATAAAAAATGTAACAAATGAAAGACCGGCCAATGATCTACAGAGTGAATTAAACTTATATCAATAATGAATTAAACAAGTAATCTAATAGTAACAAATAATAAACTACAAAATGAATTAAATTTGCATTAAAAGTGTATACACAATATTAAAGTTGAATTAGAAGAGAAAATTAAGAATAAATGAAAAACGTAACTAACGAAAGACAAGACAATAATCTATAGATTGAATTAAACTTGTATTATTCATGAATAAAACATGTATTATATGTGTCTTATAAATTATTTTGGTTTGTATCACTAAGAACATTTGTGATGTTTGCAATATATATTTAAAATGTAGTGTGCATGTATTATAAATGTATTATTAAGTGTGTTACCTAAATCATTTGGTTGGTATCACTAAGAAGAGAGTAAAGTTTGCAATATGTATTATAAATGTACTGTTCATGAGTTTAATACAATTATAAAACATATCTAATTCAACTTTAATACAATTGCTATATAGTTCCATAAACTTTACCTTTTTCGAGTTTCAATCTTATATTTCTCCTAAAATCAATTATAAACTTAATTGAACCCTCTTAAAATTGAGATATAAACTTCAAACTGCATTTTCAATTATTTGTAGGATCAACCTATCCAAACTAATCACGAGTTCGGAAGATTCATAAAATGAATTCAAAATTTGAAGCTTTATAGTGACCATCAATGGTGAATTCTAGCTGTTGTAATTTTAGAGATTTGAAATTTTTGTTTGAGAACATGATATTGTAAAAAAAAATTATTTTTCTATTTCTCCTCTTGTCGTGTTTTTGGATAAAAATAGTGAAATACGGACAAAAACTGATTTGAGAATAATTATTTAAATGAAAATTTTAAAAGAAGAAGAGGAGGAAGAGAGAGAATAACACAGAAAGAGACGAAGAGGAAGAAAAATAAAAAGAAGAAGATGAGGAAGAGAAAAAGGACAGAGAAAGAGGCGAAGCGGTACAATTTTTTAATTCAAAAAATTGTTATATTTAGTTAGAAAAATTACATTGCCATAGATGGTAAATATTTTCTTAATATAGCATATTTATGTGATTTACCCTTAAGGAAACTCATAGAAAATAAAACTTCTAACATGATTATACAAATATAAATAATCTAATATCTTAACTTTCTATTAATAAAAGAATCATTATTTCTAAAAATATTTTTTTTATCATACTATACAATTTACCCCATAAAAGAAAATAATTAATATACTTACTAGTATTATAATAAAAATATCATTCCATTATGAATAAAAATAAAAATTACTTTCAAGTAGGTAAATAAAATATAATAATTTTGAGACATATGACAAAATCATGAAGACCAATGATAACTGAAAAGTAAAATTTCGCTATGTATTTTTACAAGAAATGTTACGTAATATATAATCACATTCACAGTGTTACCAAATAGTAAACATGAACTTGTTAGTTTTTTACTTTTTTAGATTCTCACTTTAGATATGAATTTTATCTAATTCTTTTTTCCTGTTTATTTACAATATCAACTTGACATTTCCCTTTCTGTTTAATCTCCATGTTCTCTGCCTCAGTTCATTTTGTCTATAAGTTTGGAGCTTGTTGTTTTGTGTGAATTAATCAAATAATGAGATTAACCAAAATCAGTTTTTCTTGTATGAAGATCTTCGTAACAGTTTTTCTTGTTTGATTAAGGAAAAGGATTTCCAAAGAGGATAACAAGTTTGAATTTTCTGTTTGATCACGGTCTTTGGTAGTGAATTAGACTTGAATAATTTTTATGTTCATGTTGATCTTAACTTGTCTAAGTATTAGAAAACAGTTTGGGATCTTATCTTTGTTGATTATTTTGTTTTAGTCGATACAGTTTTCAAAAATTAAACAATCTGATTTCTTGTGAATATGTTGGTTTTATTTCTTTGTCTCCAGCTCCAAACCCTCATATGTTTTCTATTCCTCACTTGTTGTTGCTATTGTTATGCCGGCTGGAAGCCAAGCCATGTCATATTATGGAATCAATTTAGCCTTCTCTACTGACCTGCCATGTCTAAGGTTTTGAAAAACTCTTTGGATCTTCCGTGGTGTTAGAATTAAATTGGCGCTCCCTAGTTGCATGGATATTTTAAGCATGATATTTTTCTCTCTATGATTATGGAAGTTTATATTTTTTTAAAGCACACTCTCCTTTTGATGTGTTGATTGTCTAGCTGTTAAATCATAGCCATTGATCTTAATACGTTCTTGAAATTCATGTTATTTGAAATAATGTGGCTCAACAAATTCTCACCATTTGAAAATAGGCTCCTAAATTTCAAATTTGATTAATTAGTTAAAACTTATCTCCATTAGGTAAATGATTTCTTGATTATATTACGAAACTGTCCTTATGGATACATATACTCGTAACTTTCTTGGAACATTATTCAGCTGGGACAAGATGATGTTGAGTGTAGAAAAAAGTTGTCATATATAGAAAGTTGATTAGAAATAAAACCTACAGTCATATTCCTAAATGGTAAGACTCTTAAGAAAAAGTGCAGATTTTGTCCAAAAAAATAGTACATGCATACCATGTTAAGGGGGCTGGCTGAGCTCAAAATTGAGATATTCTTAAGTCTCCACAATAGGAAATGCAATAGTGGTGTTTCTAGTGAGGACCTAGCTAGTACAGAGTCTAGAATGTAGGAATTTACATTTTCATTTTCGTTTTGCTCTCTTGTTTGAAGTATTTGATGTTTCTTCTTGTATTGAAGGAACTCAAGAGTGTGTTAAAAGATTTTAAGGCTAACATCACATTCACAACGTCTTATATATAGTTGAAGACTCTTAAGTTATTGCGGCGGCTTAACACACAGTTGCTTGCATATCAACTGCATGTGTAAATTAAATCCCATCCCCTAACTGGCCGGTCTACTTGTTGATTATTGAAACATATACCTCTTTATTACAACAATATGTTGGATAGAACATTCTTATCCCTTGAATATTTAGCTGAAGCTAATTTAGGGACTGTATGACTAATAAACATATAATATCCCTCCCTTAAAGTCTTTTTGGGTGAAGATTTAGGAGTACCTGCTAGAAATGTAATTCAGTTACTGTCTTTCAGATGGTCATATCCTTTGAACTCTATTTTTTTTGTGAAAGCTACACCAATGTTTTGTTTACTCACTCCAATTGCTCTAGTTTGTCCAAATTTAACAATGCTTAATTCACAATTTCTTTAGGATTCTGTAGAGTGAGAGAAAGAAATATGTCCAGATTTAGTTTATAGAATTTGCCGCTTATAACCTAGTTAATTGTTCATTTTGTGATGTTATTAAATGTCTTACTGCAAAGTATCAATCTATTGATTGACAATGTACATAAATAGTTATTGGTAGTTCCACTAAACTTGAGCTTATATAAACTGCAATGAATGACATAGAAATTGACTAAGATATCTTATGGTGTTGTACTAAAACCTTGAATAGCATCCATGATAGTTTATTTCTCATTCTTCCATTTCATGACTTCTTCTTGTCCACTTGTCTTGCAGACAATTCAGAAATGTAGCAACTGATCATATTATTGTGAACATAAGATGATTAGAAATGCAAGAATTCATTTTTGCAAAGTAAACTGTTGAGATTAACGCATAGAACAACACACTGTGCTATGCTCACAATCCATAAGGATGAGAAAAGAAGAATTGAGTAATTTTGGGGAAAAATTCATCATCTTACTTCTGTACAAGTATGTGTATTTATACAATGGGAAGTAACTAATCAACAACTACGTTACAGCTGGCATTCAGCTTCTAGAATCTTCAGTTACTAACATAAATGACTTACTAATCCTAACTAACCAACTAATGATTAATAACAAGATTAAGTTAGCTAATCTAATCTCAACACCCACCCACCCCCCTCAAGTTGGAGGTGTGGAGAACACTGACAACTTGTGGAGTGCTGCAGAATGTTTAATCCCATTCAGTGTCTTTGTCAAGATGTCTGCCAGTTGATTATCAGAACCTATATGGTGCAATGAAATAAGTCCTGCTTGTAGAAGGTTTCTCACAAAGTGACAGTCAACTTCAATATGCTTTGTTCTCTCGTGAAATACAGGATTTCTAGCAATGTGGAGGGCTAAGAACCTTGTATCCCTTTGATCCAAATAGGTACCCTATGAAGATATGGGGTGTGGTCCTAGCTTGGAGTTTATCTCTTTGGCACTTTGGGATAGTAGGGTAGCACAAACATCCAAATGATCTCATATGGGAGTAGGATGGTTTGGAATTGTACAACAACTCATAAGGAGATTTTCCTTTGATGTGGGAAGTAGGGAGTCTATTGATGATATATGTGGCACATAGAACACACTCTCCCCAGTATTTCAGTGGTAGCTTGGATTGGAAAAGGAGTGCTCTGGCAGTTTCTAGTAGATATTTATGTTTTCTTTCCACCACACCATTTTGTTGTGGTGTGTAGGGACATGTTCTCTCATGAATGATCCCGTTGGATTTAAGAAATGATGATGTTTCTGTGTTAATGAACTCAAGTCCATTATCAGTTCTTATGGACTTTACTTTGGTGTCAAACTGATTTTCAATCATGGATATAAAGGTCTTGATTACTCCTAAGGTATTACTCTTACAAGTCAAAAGTTGAGTCCAAGTACATCTGTTGTAGTCATCAACTAGGGTAAGAAAATATTTATGATTGTCATAAGTCACTGCATGATAAGGACCCCATAGATCAACATTCAGTAGTTGGAATATTTTGGTGGAAACATTGGTACAGTGGTGAAATGGCAACCTTGCTTGTCTTGCCATTGGACAAATATTACATAAAAAAGGTTGTTTAGTGGGGAAGTTATTAGGTATGGATCTTATTTCCCTCATTTTTACAAAGGGTACATGTCCAAGTCTATTATGCCACAACACATTCATATCACAAGTAAGAGACATACAAGAAGCTGAAACATAAGATTGATTCATGTCTTTTGGAATAGAATTCTGCATAGTGGATTTGTGTAAACACTTATTCTTCCTAGATATGCTATCTATATTGGAAAGATGATTACATTGAGTAGCAGTACAAGAATTTGAAATGTAAGTAAAAACACTTGAAGCAGCATGAGCAGGAACATCACACTTTACATCAGAATGATTGTTGTTCTTCACACATTTGGGACAGTGAAAATATAATCCATTTCTGGCTTCACCAATTTCCAGAGGCCTCCTCATTGAAGGGGCCTGTAGAATGCATGAAGTTTCAGTAAAGGATATAACACTTTTAGACAAAGTCATGGAAAGACACTGAATGGATATAAGATTATACTTAAAAGAGGGCACATATATTACTTTATGCAATACAATGTTTGATGCAATTATCACAGTCCCAATTTGAGTGACTTTCACCTTATAGCCATTTGGTAAAGTGATCAGTAAAGGATAGGGAAGGTATGTAATGTCGGTTAAGGATTTTATATCAAAAGTCATGCGGTTTGAGGCGCCTGAGTCTAGAATCCAAGAATCAACTTTGTTTTTGAAACATTTGCAAGATAATTTTCCAAAATCAATAGAAGAAGTGCAAACTATCATACCTGCAAAGTTCACATTGCCATTTACATGATCCATGTTTGAAGCATTATCCCCACGACTCTCTGATTGGAAGTGTTGTAGTAAATTCACAAACTGCTCATATTGTTCTCTTGTCAGCTTTGGACTCTGTGTATCATGTGTACCAGCATGTTCCTCACATCCATTCGTCATCATATTGGATGAGAAACCATGCACATCATTCATAGGACCTTTGCCTTTGTTATTCCTGAAATTCTGATTGTTACTGTGATATCCATTTTGAGAATTCTGATTGTTGTTTGATTGTTGATGATTGGCTTGTGGGTATCCATGAAGTTTATAGCATTTGTCCCTAGTATGGCTTGTCTTCCTGCAGTAGTCACATACTATACGACCCCTATTTCCATTATAAGTAGTTGTCTGAGAGTAGTTGGTTCTAAAATTGTTGTTACCTGCTGCATTTGGACGAGGCTGTCTAGAGGTACTTGCTCCTCCTGAACTACTAGCATTGAATAAGCCTGATTCTATCATCATTTTTCCAGAATTACCCGCATTAAGAGCAGTGGACTCCATGAACAGCTGAGTGTTAGGCTTGATTTCTCGCTGTTTTTCATCCTGCACTAACAGTGAAAAAGTTTGTGCAAGCGATGGTAGCGGGTTCATCATAAGGATGTTTCCTCGAACTGCAGTATAAGTCTCGTTCAGTCCCATAAGGAATTGAATTAATCTTCTCTCTTGTTCTGCTCTGAAAACACTCTCCTTTGCTCCACAACTGCAATTGCATTTACACTGAGTTTTAACATGTAGAGTGCCCAGTTCCTCCCACAATCTCTTCATCTTAGTATAATACGTTGTGATATCTAATGTTCCTTGATGACTTACCATCTGTTCCTTTTTCACCTTCCCCTCGACAACCTTCTATTGTTTCTCATAATAGTGAGTCAACTGTAGTTCCTACCAGACCTTATAGATCACATAGATTACCTGTTTACCTTCATGACTACATTTTGCCCAACACCATAACTAAACCAGCACATCAATTACCTAATGAAAATATTTCCCTAAATGCTGCTTTTTCAAAACATCATCATATACCACCTGAGATTCTGGAAGCTGAGAGTCAAGCTCTTGTTAGAAGCATTAGCAATGATGATGAGCCTTCTTCATATGAAGAAGCTGCTATGAATCCTGCCTGGCAGTTAGCCATGACACAGGAATTTGAGGCACTTCATTCAAATCATACTTGGGATTTAGTGAATTTGCCAAGTGGTAAAAGGGCAATAGGTTGCAATTGGGTGTATAAGGTGAAACACAAGGCAGATGGGACCATTGAAAGGTTCAAGGCAAGACTTGTAGTGAAGGGGTACACTCAGCAAGCTGGAATTGATTACACTGAGACTTTTTCACCAGTGATTAAGATGACTACTGTGAGAGTTTTGTTGGCTACAGCAGTAAAGAAGGGCTGGAACATTTATCAACTTGATGTAAATAATGCCTTCCTTCATGGAGAGCTGCATGAGGAAGTGTATATGGAAATTCCCCCAGGATTGGCAGTGGACAGGTCAGAATTGGTCTGCAAATTGAACAAGTCATTGTATGGGTTGAAGCAAGCTAGTTGACGGTGGTATGCTAAGCTAGCTGAGGTCCTATATTCTAGAGCCTACACTCACTCACTGAATGATTATTCACTTTTCTACAGGAAAACTGTAGATTTCACTGTTTTTGTAGCTGTTTGTGTAGATGATATTCTTTTGACTGGTACAGATGCAATTGAAATAAAAAAACTTAAGACCTTCTTGCATGACAAGTTCAAAATTAAAGATTTTAGGAAGACTGCACTACTTTCTTGGGATGGAGGTACTTTACAAAGATGATGGTCTCATTATTTCCCAAAGGAAGTTTGTCCTTGATCTACTAAAGAACTACAACATTTCTAGCATGAGCAGCTGCAATTCTCCATTAGATCCTACAATAAAGCTCCAAGCTAAGGAAGGACCTCCACTTTCAGATCCTGCATTTTACAGAAAGCTTGTTGGAAAGTTGAATTTCCTAACTAACACTAGGATGGATATATCCTATAGTGTACAACACCTTAGTCAATTCATGCAAGACCCCAGGGAGCCCCACTTGAAGCAGCATGAGCAGGAACATCACACTTCACATCAGAATGATTGTTGCTCTTCACACATTTGGGACAGAGAAAATATAATCCATTTCTGGCTTCACCAATATAAACTATAGAAAAGTTAGTTTGTTTGTTTGTTTCAACTATTGTTTTTTGTACTGCTATCATTCAAATTTTCATATCATGACGACATATCACCTTTTTTTTTTTCTTATGATTTTAGCCCATCGATAGCTGTTGCTTGATATGGACTTCTATTCTACTTGTGTTAAGCTCTAATGTCTACTCTTGTGCTTTCGGATTTCCTCAGGTATTTTCCTACTCTTGTTTCCTTTTTGAGGTCTTTCTTTGATATGTATGTTATTATTATCATAGATAAAGTACTTCATATTGTTGAAAAGAACTATTACTTCTTTCCTCATTTGTTTTCCCATGGCACTTGTTCATCTCACTGTCCTTCTTGTTCCTTTTCCTTGCCATTACGTATCTTTATGTTGCTTGAAATCTTATGTATGATTGAGTATTAGCAGTAACTTTATCAAATTTTCTTCTTTCGTTATGGAAATATATTGTATTAATGGCAGTTGCAGAGTAACTAAGAACCAAAAATTTAGAGTACTGCAATATCTTACTTCTTGTCTACACTAAAATATATTGCGTGATTTGGCTGTGCATATTATTCTTTATTCTAAGAAAAAATTATTTTGTACGTTCCACAGGATTTGGATATTTCTGTTTACAAGTCGAGATGCAAGTTTGAAGACATTAAACAAGTTTTGTCAAATCAGTCATCTTCGCTTGGATAGTTTGGCAAAAATTATATATTTAGAGACGTTAGCTTTTTTTTGGCTAATGAGTTGTGTAAATATAGTACTGTGACTATATTTTTGTAATTCATTCTGCACATGGAATGGTAATCTATTGTTTTAAATAATACGATCGATAATTTTGTTTATATGCATTTGATTATCTATATTTAAAATTTTATAATATCTTCGAAAATGAGCATGTATTATTTAGTTGCCACATATTCTGGCCATAAATCATCTTTAATATCATATTATAAATAAATTATTTGTGGCAAGAATGTAAATTCACTTTTAGGAACGAGTGTTGCTTAAGTCCTTAAAACTCTTTAAGAACCAGATTTGCGGTCCCAAAAGGTATTAGAGACTAGTTCAACTATTCTTGAAATTAGTGTTTAAGGACCAGAAATGTGGTCCCTAAAAGGTCCGGTACAAAATCTCGACCCTATAGGTCTTTAGCGACGGAGCCTGTAGGGACGGGTTTTCCCTGTCCCTATTGGTATTTTAGGGACCGTTTTTCTCGTCCCTAATAGCCTTTTTTCTTGTAGTGGAGTTACTCTCAATCTTCGTATCTCTATAGATTAAAAAATTATTAAGTATCATTCACTTATGCAAGAATTATGAGGGTCAACAATGTTAACTAAAGATTTTAACACATAATTTGTGGAAGATCTGTTAGACGATCCCCGAGCGTTGGGCGTTGTGCGTAGTCGTATACGAGTATTCAGTAGGCATTATAGGCCCACGAGCAAGGTTTAATAACTATATCATAAGAAAGAATGTTAAGATCGTAGCAATCGATGGTCAATATAAGAAGCAACGCAAAGTAAAATAATCATATATGATGCAATGCAATATAATGACCAATGTTCCTACCGGTATAAAACTATTTTGTCAATCCAGGGCAATACGAGTGTTTATTATAACATTCGAGAAATAATTGGAAGACTGCTGATTGATTGACCTCTAAAGTAAAAAAATGACTGAACGAGCTCTTATTCACTCTTGGCAGACCTGTCCTCAACAGAATCCATTTTCCGTTGAATATAAATATTTTCTTTTAAATTATTGTTTTCATAGTACCAATCTTGTGATTCATGAGAAAAATGTGCACGCATAATGTCTTAAGATTAATGTCTTATATACTTGAAGTAGATCTAATTATTGGTGAATATTATTGAAGTGGATCGAACATACCTCAAAATGAAAAATGATGCAATATATGGATCCACATATCTGCCAAGTGCTAAAGAAAGAATAATGTGTCGCTCATTTTAGGAGTTGAATAATCTGAAAAACTGTTTCACCTTATTAAGCAAAATGTACGTGCACGAATTATATAGTTACTCGTGACTTTATCCAAGCCAAATATACATATCTACATATACACAGAGGCGGAGCTAGGTGGGGGTTTATGGGTTCGGAAGAACCCACTAGCTTTTTCGTAGACCATATATTTGTATTAGAAAATTAAATAAATATATGCTTATTAACATGTGAACCCCCAAACAAAATTGATTTGGAACCCCGAAACTCCTAACATTGGCTCCGCTGATACACACCTCCATCCATTATAACGTGAACCACAATTTCATATTGTTAATTAAAAGGTCAAATCTCTTAACCAAAAATTAAAAAGAGAAAGAAAAGATAGATCGATCTTGATGAGTCCAATAATCTATATACCGTATATATATATATATATATAGACACACGTGCGTGCGCGTATAAATTAACCATAGTTATTTGGTATTTACTAATTCTAAATTTTGAATTTATCTCGACCTTTGGGAGTTCTTCATCGGTCATATGCTGAATATCTTAATAGGAAATCTGCTTCTGAGTCCTAGTGCACTAAGGATGATGTAAAATAAATGAAGATATTTAATATTTTATGTTTTCTAAAGAGTAAACGTTATGTGGCCTGTGAACGGCTATCGTATAATTGGATTTTCAACCGTCTGTCTATCTCTTATCGAAAGTTTTTCCATATGCCCTATAAATTATAATCAGGCGATGGCCTTTTAAGGCTTCATATTCTTTAATTACAAGTTCACACAATGTTTTAGGATGCTAACATTTTGTTCAATAAGTAGTAAATATATAAATTCAAATCATCCTCTCAATAGACAAATATTGTCCACCAAAAGAAACGTGGAAAAGAGGTTAAGAGTTTCAAATGTTTTTAAATTCAACATTTTAATATTCATTATGACAAAGAACTTGATAAATTATTCCTTGAGTGCAAAAGTTGGTAAAGAAATAAAAATAAGATGCCTCCTCATGCTATATTTGTTTTTATACATGTATCTTGGTCGACAAATGATAAAAAGTAATTCAAAATTTTGCACTAGTACTTAATAAAGTCCTTTATTGTATAATGTAATCAATTGTTTTTATAGAAAGTTTCTTTACACTAGCTAATATGTTTTTTCCCTTTCTTAGATCAAGAATAAAAGGTTAATCTTTTAGGGTATAGCTTTAACTAAGCTGAATAAAATTGGTATCACTTTTTTTGTATTTAGATTAAGCTTAAAAAGCTTTGAATTATAACAACCTTATGTGTGAAAACTTAGATAGAAAGAACAAGAACAAAAGAATATTTGGCCTTTAAGCAACCTTTGTTCCAAGTAATTCTAAAACTCTTATTCTCTTTATGGGAAATTGTGAAAAAAGTTGTATATTTATTTTTTCTTCAATTCAAATTTAATTTGTTTTCCTATTGTTGCACAATGGCTGTGACTCATGCTGATCTTGAACCAAGTCGCCCTAGCACCAATTTAGGTAGCAAAATAGGTGCATTTCTTATGATTTTGTCAATACTTCTTGGCCTCTTTTGCTTCATTCTCTCCCTCATTGCTGAGGCTACGCGTTCTCAGGTACGTTTTAATAAAGAATTTTTACATATTAGTGTGTTTTAACGTGTTGTAGTGGGAAACTATTACCTTAATGTTCAAAGTTAATAAAATCACGCATTTTTTGGACATGTTACTTATAGTTATCTTTCAGATGAACTAATAGTTGTTAAAAAATTGTTTACATTATCGTCAATGTATAGAATTAAGTTAGACTATAGTTTTTTCTCGAAAATATATACAATTTTTTTTGTTCAAATTTAACTTATATTCACTAACAGTTTAGAAGTGTGAATAAATGTTGACTTATGTGATTGAGGTTTGTAGGTGACAATGAGAGGTAAAGATGAATGCACATATAGTGGTAGTGGGAAGACACATCTGTTGTGTGCTAGTGCTGCTTTTTTTGTTCTTGCTATTGCTATGGTGATTGAGCACACTTACTTGTTGATTGTTGTGAGCAAAACAACTCCTCCTCATGTACTTTATTGGGATCCTCATTCCCCATCTGTCAAAACTCTTGTTTGGCAAGCCGGATTCTTCTTTGTTTCTACTTGGTACGTATATGGCACCTTTTCTTTTTTTAGTAATTGTAATCGTCGATTAATAATCTTCCAACAAAATGTATGACATATCTAATTTATTTAGATGTATAGTAAGGAGTCTTGTTTATTTCCAAATAGATTTCAAAAGTATTACATAAGCAAATGTTTGTTGTATCATTTAAAAGTGTAAAAGTTAAAAGGGGATTAACTCTTTTCTTCCACGGGTACAAAAATGTTGAAGGGTAGCCCCATACATCCTCTCTTGGGCCTTGGCCCAAAGGGGTGCGCGTGATTTGGTTAAAAATTGGTTTTGTATTCAAAACTCAATAAATATTTACAAATATTTTGTATTCAATATGTATAAACATTTTGTATTCAAAACTCGGTAAATTGTCTTGTTTAGAATGTAGAACCCATAAATCCAAAATTTTGGACGATCCGCCTCTATGGACTATAGTATTATTATGTTGTACATGAATATAGCTTAAGCCTTATAAGAGTAGTTAATTAATGCATGCATGCTGTGTTTCAATGTTACACAGGGTTTCATTTGCTGTTGGGGAAATATTGTTACTAATAGGGCTAAGTGTTGAGTCTGGACACCTAAGACACTGGGAAACACCAAGAGAAAGCTGTTTAGTACTTGGACAGGGGTTATTCTCTGCTGCTGGAGTTTTTGGCCTATTGACAGTTTTCTTGGCTGCTGGTTTATACATCACAGCTCTCCGTGCACAACGACTCTTACTTCATCAAGAAAGCATTAGTCGTCAAATCCTGGAAACCTCTATGCTTTTTGCATCTCCGCCAAGATCTCCTCGATCAATCATTAGACCTGTTCCTAATGAAAATCCCATTTTAAGAACAGATCAGAGTAATATTGAACATGATACTACTTCATTAGCACAGTACTTATCTGACTTCGACAAGTACTTGCACTTGGTTTGAAGGAAACCACAACAATGTGTAAATTGTAAATGCATATACTATATGCGTGATCTTGAATGTGGTGGGCAGAAAATCTTGATTCCACTGCAATTCATCATGTAGCTGAGGAAAAAAACATATAGTGCGTGTTTTTTCTATTTCCTAACAAGATTGATTTGTATATAATTTTTACCAATCTTTTTTTGGTTTATGGACATAACTGTTTCTAAGTGTAACTACTTCACATTCTTCATGTTGATACAAAAAAAAAATCAGTTCTATGTAAGGGGGCTTTCACTTCCATAATGAAAAACTTTTATACGATAACTCGTTGTAGGTGTTTCTTAATATCCTGAAAATAAGATATGATACCTGCTACAATACATTATGATTACTTGATAATGTGAAGATTATTTATACTATAATTCCAATTTTCCATCACAGAATTGACTCATTACTACTATCTTCAACTTGAAACATATATATATATATATATACCAAGAGGCTTGAGCCAAATACAACTGTGTTAAGGATATGCTTCACAGATAAAGGAGCAAAAGACTTTTCACAGCTCCGGAACAAAAGAAAATGACAGGCAAAACCATAGTTTATACAGTTACAAGAACACCTTCTGGTTGATGAAAACTCGTATCTGCAATTATAGAATCAGTTTAACCAGGTGTGAATCTGCACATTGTTGCATTCTTTTCTTTTTACAAAAACTGTAGAACTGCATCAAAAAGCCTGAAACCAGAAGGAAAGGAATAAGTAAAAGACAACTGTATTTTAAAAATAACTTCTTTCATGTCTAAAACGCAGCATTTTGTAATGTTTGTATTCAGTATAAACAACTCGATTGCAATGTAGTAGTATCAAATGAAACTATAATAGTCATAATTTGGTTAAGAGTGTCTCCAGTTAATAATAGTAATACGAATTATAACTAGTTTGCTTATCGACAAAGGCAAGGCACTAGTTACTAATGAAGTTTTCTGGTGTCCTGGGATCATTCATCGGTAATATCATTAACAAGGAAACAATTACAGTAGTACTTGTGAATACATCATTTAGCATCTTCAGAAAAAATCTTACTGATTGTATGATAGTATACCTGTCATAAAGCGCACCTCACAGTAGGATGGCATCAAAAATTATGTCATAACAGGTTTCATCAATTCGCAACCAAAAAAAAGCTCCAAGTGATCTGACAAGAAAGAGATAAAGGTTTGAGCCATTTTTTCAAAAACAGAGTTAAAAAAATACAGTAAACAAGTCTGGTTGCTTCATGTACCAGCAAACGAGAAGAAAGCATACCTTCATCGTGCAGGGAAGCATGTCGTAGGCACCACACGTGGTGCATGAGATAGTTTTTCAAATATATGACAGAGACTCTCATGCTGAACCATGGCTTCTAGTATGTTATCATCTGACAGAGAATATGAAGGATTCATCTGGCAAGTATTCACTTCATTCCTAGACAAAAGCACATCAGAATGATACTTTTTTCTCGTCTGCTGTTCGATCTTGTCAACTTCCCATTTTGATGTCACTGGACAGTAAACATGCACAACTCTAGTCTGACCATTCCTGTAAGCTCGACTGATGGCTTGCTGTTCTACTGAGGGATTCCAGAGAACGTCAAGCAAAACCACTCTTGAAGCCCCTACAAGACTTATCCCTTCTGAACATGCTTTTATTGATGCAAGAAGCACTTTTACATCGCTCTTAGGGTCATTCAGAGAGTTTATTGATATCTGCCGCTGCTTTACATCAAGTTTACCGTCCATATAGAGAATCTCTCGGCCTATAGTCCAGTTGAAGAGAGAATTGAGTTGCTCCTTGATCAGCTTTAGAGGATCAAGTAACTGGCTGAATATTATAACCCTTTCATTCAAGCCATCACAAAGTCTGATCAGTTCAACAGCAAATTTCATTTTTACTCCAGCATTTGGATCCAATCGACATCCTCTTTCTTTTAACTGGCTTTCTAAGTCAGAGAACTCACTCCTATTTGCCACTAATGAAGGGTGAACAGAGATCAGAGACACCGCATTTTGGTTGTAAAAGGAGCCTGGGTTCTCAGGAATTCTCTTAAGCAGCTTCTTCTGCAAATCTGTGGGTTTCAAGTGTATCACAGTGTCCCTTATACCCGGAAGGCTTTCCTTCTTTACATTTTCACCACATCTATGAACTAGTGGTGCAATCATATCCCTAAGCTCTTCCAAGGCACGGACATTCTTGTCAATGCAACTGCTAAGAGACGTCCATTTATGCTCCAAATCTGCAGCAAATTTTGGACTAACTACAGAGAGGGTGTTGTACAACTCTTTGATATTATTCTGGAAGGGAGTTCCAGACAAAAGTATACGCTTCTCTGTTTCAACCTTGTTCAAAGCTTGCCACATAAGACTTTGATCATTCCTAGCAGTGTGCCCTTCTTCAAGGACCAGAAGACCAGGTAATTTGAGAAGTATTTCTCTAATCTCTTTGGCGTAACCATCCCCATCTTCTCCCGTCAGAATCCTGAACAAGTCATAGCTAATTCCCAAGACACTCTTACTTTTAGCCCAGGATCTTAGCTTCACCATGCGTATAAGCTGTGGATCTCTTTTTCCAGCACGTGATAAACAGTGGAAGACACTAACAGTAGCTTCATCTTCCTCGAAAGAGAAATCTTTGCTGTTCAAGTTGTGGAAGGGAATGTCCACCTCCCATTTCTTGAACTCGGCTTCCCAGTTAAGAAGCAAATTGGATGGAGCTATGATCACAGGCCTACACTTTGGGAACTGCTTCAGAAATGCCTGAAGAAAGACTATGGTCAGACGGGTTTTTCCAGTGCCAGGTGGATGCGAGATTATGCATCCTCCCCTACTACCAGATAGAGGCTTCCTGAGATTTTCAAGGATTATGTCTCCAGCAATATTCTTCCACATAAACTCAAATCCTTCACGCTGATGAGGGTACATTGTTGTTTTGGCATTCATGGGGACTAAATCCCACACAGTTCCTTCCATATAAATAGCAGAATCATGAACTGCAGAAGAATCATAATATCTAAAGCCGCCAGCATCCAAGAGCGATGATGAATCTCCAAAATATTTTCTTCCATACCTCCCTCGGGTTCTGTCTGCCTGCAGATAACACAAGTCAAAGAATTTAAGAGTGAACAAAAGATAAATTGGAGAGCAGAGTTTATAAAATCAAATGTAAGGATTGAAAAGGAATATGTAACCAGGGGTATCAAGTATAAATACAACTGTATGGAATAAGAAACTATGCCAGACATTAGTCTGGAATCAGTAAAAGGAGTACACGGATGGAATATTACTTTTAGAAGGCTACTGCATGATGGGGAGTTGGAAAGAGTTGTTGAATTTTTCAAGACCTTGAAATGATTCCAAGGGTTCAAAGACACTGAAGATTCACTTATATGGAAGCCCACTAGTAAAGGAACTTATGCTGTAAACTCAGCTTATAACATTCTGATTAGGCACAGACAGTCAACTAATTAGTAGCCATGGAGATCCATTTGGAAGATGAAGGCTCCTTCAAAGGTGGTATGCTTTTCTTGGTTAATAATAGCAAGAAATGCTGGTCACACAGGATAAACTTCAAAGAAGTGGATTCCAACTGTGTTCTAGATGCTTTTTGTGTGGAGCTGCTGGGAAAATAATAGTTATCTATTCATTCATTGTCCTGTTACTGGACAATTATGGCAACTATTCTTGAACATGGTAGGAATCAGATGGTCAATGCCAGCAACAAGTGTTGATTTGCTGAAATGTTGGAACCAGAATGATGGGGCAGTTAGTCAGAAAAATTGGTGGAAACTTGTCCCTGCTTGCATATGGTGGACCATTTGGAAGGAGAGGAACTATAGAGCTTTTGAAGACGAATATAATTTTGTGGAGAAAATCAAGATGAATTGCATATTTTTGTTTTATTTTTGGTGTAAAGAAAGCTATGCTGAAGAGGCCGAATCACTAGTTCATATGATAGGATCCTTATGAAGCAGTAGTCTAAGCTTGGTTGGGATTTTGTAAAGTCTTTTGCACTGTTATGGTGTAAAAAAAAATTTAAAAAGTATATATATAGTCATTACCAGTTTCAAAAAAAAAGAAGAAACCTCACACACTAATTTACGACTAATTCCATTTACTGCTATAAATCTTTAGCATGTCCATTTAATTGAAAGAGAAAAATTAGGATGTAACAAACTGTCAAAAGTTCCACATCCAAGAACTTATTACAACTTTCTTAGGCATAGAACCAGTTGCATTGGCCCTATTCTTATCATGCACTATGTCAAGCACACTTCCGTTCTCAATTATCCTAACCGCTAAAAAGCATCTTGTAAATTGGCATGCACAAATAGAGCAAAACCTACTACTACATACAATCATTAAGATAAAAGATGGAATCTGTTAAAGTAATAACAATAGATCTTGTAAATTGTGTTCCTAATTGGAAAGGTAAGTGCTTGACAGGAACAAAACTCGTATACTTACAAAAGAAGGGAAGATATATTTCATCTCCAAATGCACATGTGAACAAACTTTACAAATGAGTCCAATTTGTTCATCTAGAACAAGTTGGTGGTTCCCCATCTGACAGTCACTAACTTTTGATCCCTGCATTGGCAAAACAGATGAATTTGTGAAGCCAATACATGATTCTAAGGTACACATGTCCATTTCGGCAAAAAGATCTTCAATTTCCTTTTGCCATTCTTGTTTCTCCAGGGGGAGAGGCTCCTCGTCTTCAAACCGGAATATTAAAGGAAGTGGTTCTTTGACAGGAACTTGTCGCTTCTCTTCAGGAGAAGTAATTTTATCATGATCATCGCCATTTATTATAGAATCAACAACGAACCTCAGAAATTCAGAATCTTTAAGAATCTTCTTCCGAATTTTTCTATCCTTTTGAACAACATCCTTTTGTTCCTTTTGAACAACAGCATTTTGCACCGACTCACCAGCCTCACAACCCTCTTCAGAGGACGAGGATTTAGACCCTTCGTCATCACTAAGAAGAACCGGTCTACTACAACTTCCATGGTTTAACAATTTCTTTTTGGACTTGGATAGTGAGCGTGGCCGAAGAAGATATGCTCGACCTCTGTGCTTTTGTACTAGCCTCCCATTTGACTCCTTATTTCCTTCTTCCTTGGATTTTTTCTTTGTAGAACAGCTCAAATCATCATCTTCTGATTCCATTCTTCCATCATAGTCATTATCAAAACCACTTCTGATATAATCAGATTCTTTTCCTTTTTCATTATTCTGTTCTGCAAGACAATTCAGATCAAGATCATCATCATCTTCTGATTCCTTACTTTCATCATAGTCATCACCAGAACCACTTCTGATATCATCAAATCCTTTTCCTTCTTCATTGTTTTGATTCTTTGTAGGAGTACTCAGATAATCTTTTTCTGATTCCTTTCCTCCATCATAGTCATCATCACAATCACTTCTTATATCATATGATTGACTAGAACTTGATGTTGATGATTCATGCACCCGGTAATCCTTGTCTTCGGGCAGATCATTATCCTCATCACTTGAAGCTTCAGATTCTGACTCAGAAGAATATGTTGTATCAGTAAACTTTTGTTGTGATTTCAAAGGATCAACAAAGTCATCTGATTTCTCAATATCAATGTGCTCCTCTGATTTACGCCGCTCACTAGTCCTACACATGCTCGAGGTAGATGAAATAACATCATCTGCTTCATTCAATGTACCACTCCTTAACCCAACAGATCCCACATTGGACCAAGATCCTGAACCTGATCCACTATTTACAATAGAGTCTGCAGCAACATCCCCAATAAAAACAACATCAGGATCAGGATCAGGATCACTCTCCTCCTTCTCCGAATCATCTTCATCATCATTGTCATCGTCATCAGAATCAGAATCAGATATTTCCTGGATGAAAGGCCTTTTCATGACGGACTCACAAGTTCCTGGACTGAACTTCTTTTTAGCACTGTCCACCTTCTTTTTTCCTTTTTCCAAACTTCTCACCATACTTGCATCACCTCCACCACAAGATGTGTTTTTTTCTTCCACCTTTATTCTTTTTTTCCTCCCACAACTCACATGATCATCCTCTCCAATATCCACACAACAAAAAGTAGAAGAGTGAGTAGTATTACCATTTTTATTCAACTTGTTCCTCTTCTCAATAAACTCGACACAATATTTTAAAAACTGTTGTCTAGTCCTCCTCCTTGGAACAGAGGACCCATCCCCTGAATCCATCTTCTAAATATTGCACCTAAGTCAAAAATACACAATTTTCTTAATCAAAATGCTCAAAGCACATTTACATATTCTTCACAATCACAACAAAAAGAATCACACAAATACTCACTCACCTGAATAAAGACCTTTGAATTCTTGAAACTGTAAAAACAGAGACTGATCAAAAGGAGCCTTGCGTGACACAGGCGAAAAAGAGAGAGGGCGTGGGTGGGTGCGTGGTGTTTTTGGTTTTGGTAAGGAAGACAAAAGAGAGGGAACTTAATTTTTTTTCAATTTTTAAAAGCAGAGTTAAATACTGAAACGGGATTTGTTTACATATTATTAAGGAGCATTTAATGTTTTTACAGCTGTAAAAAAAAGAAAATTAACAATAAAAATTGAATTAGTGGTAATAGAGTCTAATCATATTTGGTAGGTTACAGTTTTACAGAGTAGCTTAATCATTGTTTTTGGTAGGGTATAGACCATTGATCCGAAAAGAATTGGATTTGTTTACTACCTAGGGAAAGTAAATTTAGAGTTTGCTTGAAAAAATCATCTTTAAATCGGGATTGGGTGGAAGACGTAAGGGTGATTATGGATTTGCTTCACCGGTCATTTGATGGGTATATTTGTTAAATCGATAATTAAATTTAAAAAAAATGTATTTTTTTTTTGTTCTCATTAAATGTCATGTTCTTTAAGAAAATTAAGTAAGTTTATTATTGTATTTTTATTTAGTTTCTCTTAAAGTCACAAATCAATAAATGAATGAATATAAATTAATTTTTTGATTAATTAATTTGATCAATGAACATGAATTATTCATTTAGTTTTTCTATGTTAGTCAAATGTATATTTTCAAGGTTAATAACTCACAAGAGTAAATAGGAAGAATGTTGTAATTTATGCATTGATTTTATGAAATGACAAGTATTATGGACCAACTATTTTTAGTAAGGATAACGTATGAAAAGGAACGGAGAGAGTATTAAGGACCATCTATTTACAGTAAGGATGGTATATAAATAGGAACGGACGGAGTAGTTGTTATTGATTTTTGGTTAGCAATTCTAATGATTCGATTTTCAATTTAACCGATAAAAAAATTTCTTTTTTCTTGTTTATATTTGTACATATTAACGGACTTCATGAAATGTTTTTTGCAAAAACAAACGTTATGAGTAATAAATATGAGATCAAGAAATAACAAGATTATTTATCTAAATAGAACCACTCTAAAAAGATATTGTGAATGACTTGTGGAAAATTGTACTGTCAAAACTTAAAGTTAAGTAGGATGATGGCTAAATCGTTATTGTTATGTCGGACGGAGTGTTGGTCAGTCAAAAACTCCCATATTTGGAAAATGTATGTTTGCGGATATTAGGATATTAAGATGGATGTGTGATCATACTAAGAGCAATAAGATTAGAAACGATGGAACCGGAATAAGGTGGAAATGACCTCTATGATGGACAAGATGAGGGAAGTAAGACTGGGATGGTCTGGACATGTAAAGAGGAGATGCGTAGATGCGCTAGTGAGTAGGTGCGAAAGGTTGATTATAAAGGGTATGAATAGAGATAGATGTAGGTCGAAGAAGTATTGGGTAGAGGTGATGAGACAAGATATGACGCAATTTCAACTTACTAAGGACATGACCTTAGATAAAAGGGTGTGTAAGATACGTATTAGAATAAAAGGTTGTAGGTAGTGTAGTCAGTAATGTTGTATTGCTTAAGATGGTTGGTGTTTGTCATGGTACTAGTTATTTTATTGTAGTTCATGATTCCCTTTTAATTTTTATCATTGTTTATTATTGTTTTTGATAATTTATCCTAGTATATTGTTTATTGTTTTTCAATTATTACATTATTTTCTAAAAAAAATTCGACTCCTTTCCAGTAGCTTCGCTTTGCTACTTGCTATATTCTCTACATTATCTCATTTTTCTTTGTATTTAGATTTGTTAGAAAACAATTTGTTTATCTCTACGAGGTAATGGTAAGATCTACATATATTCTACCATTCTCAGACGTCACTTGTGAATTTCACTTGGTATATTATTGTAAAAAATTGGACTTTAAAGAGACGAATCTTTATACTTCTAGATATGTTATTAATGTCAATTGCTGACACTCAATTTTGTCATACCTTTTCTCTAAAAAAATTTTAATGCTTTCTAATCATAAATAATCTACTGTTAACTATTATTATAGTTTATTTTAGTTTTTTTCCCACTATATTGTACTACTCTTTTCCATTTTTTACTTTCATTATTGATATTAGAGAAAATGATCAAATGATCCCCCAATCTATTATCGAATTTTTAACTATACACTTATATTTTATGGGGGTTCTAATCCCCCCCCCCCCCCCCGAGCTATTTAAAAGTGGAATTATTTTCTCCCTGAAATGTCATTACTAGGCATGTGTCTTGTGGAGAAATACACGCACTTGACACGTGTATCTCACCATTGAATAAATTTTTAAAAAAAATTCTCCTCCTTCCTCTTTCTTTCTTCCCCAATCATTTTTTCAACTCTAACTATAATAAACACCATTTTTTACCTCAATAAATTTCTATATCTCTAACAATTTATAAAAACGAAAATTCAAGTCACCTTTTCTCTTTCCCATTCTTTATTATTTCTCCCTCTAAAATTTTCATGATTAATTTATAACTAGTGAACTTGTTCGCGCTTCGCGCGGTAAAAATAATACTCCCTCTGTTTCAATTTATGTGACAGTTTAAGTTTGACCAGAAATTACGCATGAAATCTTCAATTTTTTTCTGAAATGACATTTATATATTTTGTAAACTATATAAAAAGTTTTATAAGTCAGAATAATTGACAATCCAAAATATTTAAAAGATATATGAAAAATTTACTGTCAAAGATAGACTTGTTTGAATATCGAAATTCGAGATATATCACGTAAAATGAGATAGAAAGAGTAATAATTATACAATAGAATATAATAATTTCATAAAAGAAAACATATCTTTCGTAATCTAAGAGTGCTAATATCCTATATAAAATTTCTAAGAACACAAATCTATAAGAAACATTCTAAATCAAATATAGAATAAGTCATTTAATCAATATACGTGAACTTCAATAAAAGATACAAAAAGTTTATAAAGAGGCAAAAAATGATATATAAATCTAGGAATTATGAAAAAATTTGCTTTTTACTTCGTACTCTTATTCCTGATCTTATTATTTGGTTTCGTAGTATAAATTGATGACACTTGTGTGAGGTTAACATTTTTCCTGCCGATCTCAAATATTTTCTTTTGCATTTTCTCTTCCTTTTGTTATTACTTCTTACTAGTATATGTACCCGTGTGTTGCGCAGTTAAATGATAAATGTAATTGTAAATATTGATTTATTGAAAAATTAAAATTTTAACTTATTATAAGATAATATAAAAGTTTATCGGAGAGAGTGTTAAAATTTAACACCTTAATTAATATGTTATAATATAATATTTATATAAATACATCAATATATAAGTTTAGTTCATTGTCTGAATTTGACAATAATAATTCTTTTAGCTTTATTTAATTTATTTATTAAATTATTCAAAACAATAAGTACTCTCACCCTATCCGTATTATCATCTTGTTAGAATAATAATGATATAAGAAAATATAATCATTACATTAAAATAAAATATAGCTAAGAAAAGTCCTATGATTATGATAATGGTAAACATAAAACTAAGAAATTTTAATTGCTTGAATATCAAATTGTAGGCATATTATTCAAATTTTTAAATGTTGTGTCTTTCAATTTTTATAAAAGTCATATATCAATTATATGATTTTAAAATATATATATATATATATATATATATATATATATATATATATATATATATATATATATAATTACATGTGATATTTTAGTACAATATAATTCTTACAGTTGAATGATATTGTCATAAATTTATTTTCAAATCAATTTTGGATAACACATTAAACAAATAAGGATATATAAAAAAAGATAATCCTATAACGTTAATTGTTATTGCAATAAAAAAAATCTATTAAAAAGATAGGTAAAATAGTGAGTAAAAAAATTGTTGCATATATATTATTTATCAAATTTTAAAAATAAGTTATATTAAGAATAAAATAGCCGGAACATCTTGTACAAATACGTAACACGATTTAAATTTAAATTGTCAAATACATTTCTGGAATTTATCCCCTTTTTGTGTCTAATAGATATCCTCATCTTAATATGAAGTAGCAAACCATTTAATAATTGTATGAATTTAATCTCCCTCTAAATAATAATATACCAATACAAATTTAAAAATTAATACTATGTATAATATTTCTTAAAAAATATAGACAAATAAAGAGAAATCAATAATATAAATCACAAATTAATACTATAAATTAGAAAAATTACAAATAAATAAATAAATATATGCATCAACTCGTTGTTACATGGGGCTCTCTTTTTCTAATATTGTGATATTCATCACAGAAATAGTAATTTTAAAAAGAAAAAGTCCATTGCTTCGTTCATGTGAAAAAAATATGAAATGTGATGGTGAGGAGAAAATAAATGGAGAAGTGGGAGTTGTAGGTGGTTTATAAAACTTTTATTTATTTTTTTATTTTTTTTTTACTTAACACACATTCAAATAAAAGTATATAAGTAAATCAAATTTAAATTTGTCCGATATTTTCAGATTTATAATATGAAAATAATTTCTATTTTTAAATGTAATAATTGAGAACTTTAATTAGTAAGAATTTAATTTAATAATTATAATTATAATTATAATTATAATTAGTTTAGAATTTAAAAAATTCTGAAGGATTAGGATAGAAGTGGGAAGTTAATGTGTAGATAATAATATTTCTTGTTTTTTCAATATGCAGTATAGTAGGAGACGAGAGGGAGTTGCTCAGATGGTAAGCACCACTCACTTCCAACCCAAAGGTTGCGAGTTCGAGTCATCAAGGGAGCAAACAAGGGTGGGAGCTCCTAGGGAGGGTAAAAAAAAAAGTATAATAGGAGTAGATTATGTCTACTTTAATTTTTTTAATAAATAAATATTTTTTTGTGGTGATGACACCTGATAATTTTTGTCTCACCTATTATATATAAATAAATTATTTTATTATTATTATAATATATTTAATTGTTAATTTAAGATTAAAGTTTTTTATGTCAACTAATTTTTTTATATATCACTTAAATACTTAACAAATCTATATATATATATATATATATATATATATAAAGGAGGAACATAGAGAAGGTGATGTGGCACCTCTCTATGGCCTCCATTCATATTTATTTATTTTTCTCTTTTTCTTGACATTTTTTCTTATTTCTTTCAATTATTTTTTTCTTGCAAAATCATCTTTTTAACTTATACCTCTTTAATTATATAAATTTCATTCTTAAATTAGTATTAATAATATCCATAACTCCCAAACCTTTCATATTCATAACCTTTAATTATTTAATGTAGAAGGTTATATTAACACTATAAAATCGCACTAAAATTGTGTGTTATTTTGTAGTCATCTTCGATTAGAGAATTAGTGCCAGATATGTTACAATATTTTTAAGCTTTGAGGTGCATTATCTTTTTCAAATATAATTTCATATATTACTTTTAATTAGCAAGTAAGGCTAACATGTCAAAACATCTTTTTGTTTCTTCTGGATAAATATTTTGGTTTGTCATCTTTATGATTCTCTTTATAACCATAAAGATGGAGATTCATTTTAGGACTAACAATTTGTTATTATTTTTCTTGACTCTTGTATATAGAATGAAATGAAATCATCCAGAGATGGAGATTAATGGATTTTGCACTATATAGATTGATTATTCTTTATTTTTTTAGGTGCTTAAGAAGTAGTGTTCTATTATATTATTTCCTTTTGGATTATTTATGTTTTGTCAAAAATGATTAGATGTGTAAGAGGACTTATGATTAAATGCAATTTTCTCCTTATTCTTTATCTTTTTCATCTTTTGCTAGATAATTTTTTAACTTATTTGATCATATTTTGCAGATTATAGGAGATATATCTATAATGAAAATGGTTAGACATTCTTGCATGATTTGATTTTACAAGGTAAAATAATTTGATATGTCTAATATAATTACAACTCTTTCTTTGTTGAAATCATACATTTAATATTATTTGTTTGTGTTCGTGAAGATATAAATCATGAGTTCTTTTTAAAAATTTATTTTATTTATTCTCTTTAGACCTCTATGTAATTCTTAGATAATTTGATTATATTATATTGATAACACTCTTCAAAAAAATTATTTGTTCAGATAAATTCATCTCTCACTTTTTTGTTGATTATTAGTTTATTGTGTTTGTGGGCTGTACTATTTTAAAACATAGAAGCAGGAAATGAGTCAATGGATATTGATATGCTACTTAAAGAAATACGTACATATACTTCCATAGTCTGGTGGAACAATTTTTATTAACAAAAATAATAGAACATAAGAATGTAGAGTTAATTTATAATTTTGAAAATACATTTGGTTTTATTAAAAACAAGTTATTTATTAATGTGTAATATTGCAGTCTTTAAAATTTTCATTTTTGTTGTTTTCTAGGAGATTTCAAGTTGTTTATTAATAAGTCAAGTTGCAGTCTTTATATTTTTCATTTTTGTTGTTTTATAGGAGTTCTCAAGTTATTTCAAAATTGCGATTAATTTATAATTTTAAAAATACAGTTGGTTTCCTTGCTTTCTATTTACTTATAATAAAATATTTGTCTCAATAACTTTAATTTGATTGTCTTTTCATTTTCTATAATTAATGTTCTTCATTAGTGTAATAATGAACAAATATTACTCCCATTATGTTACAAACAACTCCAAAGTCACATTCTTAATCCTCTTAATTAATGTGTGTCTTTATTCTTAGGTATTTATTATATTGAATGTAATATTTATTTAAAATGTGAAATATAATTTTTAATATTTTTGTGTTTAAGCCAAGCAAAATTAAAAGAAATAGGAATTTGTATGTGTCATTTTTTTGAATTTTTTTTTGTATAGTGAATTCTCTCTTTTGTTTTCTTTTATGTTTATTTTTAAATTTATTTTCTTACATTCTTTTGTTTTCCTAATATACCTTGTCCCAAAAAGTAATTGGATATCTCAATCTAAATATAATAATAATAATATATTAAGATATGAAAACTAACTAATTAAGATTGTTATTTGTCATCATTTAAATATGTAAGCTTATTTTTATTTAAAATTTAATTATGAAAAAGTTATTAATCAAATATTAAATTAATCTAATATTTTACAATAAAAATAATTAAAATATGTGATGATTGGGTGATGACGACGACAAGTAATAGTAATTGTGAATAATGATTAAACATAGTGTTGGCTAACAATGTAGTCATGAATAATAACTATTAATGGCAATCTAAGTTTACACATTGTCGAAAAATTATACTAAGAATATAATTAAAAAGATTACAAAGAAGCAGAAAAGAACGATCAGATTTCAAGTTTACATAAATATAGATAAATTATACTAAAAAAGATTCCAAATAAAAAAGAAAAAAACGATTCCATCTCAAGTTTATGTTCCAGTAGTTCTAATATTACCTTTTCTTTTTCTCTATGAAATTTATTTTTAATATTTAACTTTCAGAAGTACATATATATTGATTTCTTAATGAATTTCATATTTAACCTAAATATTTTTCATAGCTTCTCTTCTATGATATTATGTGATTAATAAAAAATTATTTTATTAAAGTAATTACTGATATTAGTATGCAACTTTATTTTAATTCTTTTCATAATTAACCGTGCGAAGCGCGGCCAAATACACTAGTTAATTCTAAATTGAAGATTTTGTACTTTAATCCAAATGATGTATAAATTCATAATGCCCAACTTAAATAAAGATCTCCTTCCATAAGAAGCTCTCCCTTATTAAGAAGCTAATTTTAAATTTTATATGTGATTATTGATTGATTCAACTGTAAATACCGAATAAAAAAATTACCACTTTTTTAATGAAAAATTAAATCATTTGATATCCTTTTTCCTTGATAAAGGTTCACTTATTCTAAAATAAGATTTTTCATAGATTCAACAACCAAGTTATTACATAAGAAAAAAAATTATTACATAAGCAAAATTTTAAGAACCCAATAACCCATATTCAAAACTAACTGCCAAATTCATAAAAAGGTATTGTTTGTCATCACTTTAAAGCACTAAAAACAATATTTCTCTTTGCATGCTTGATATAAATCACATCGTTGAAGATTATCTTAAAAATTTCTCTAATCTCTTTGTAAATTAAACGAAAGGTGTTTTTCACTTCACCTCTTCTCAACCCTCTAACCCTTAACGATGTCGTTTGCACTATCCTTTCCTAATCCCTTGCCTCCATTTCCATAGCCTGATATGAAAAATTGGATTGTGAGATGAAAATAATTTTGATGTGAAAGATTTTTGTAGTTGAATTGAACCTTTCATGAGTAAATAAGGAGTTATTGTTTTTAAAAGATAAGTTGACAAATTGAATACATGAATACTATAAAATTAACATACATTTTATCAAACAAAACAAAAGTTATATGAAAATAATAGAGCCATTTTTTCATTGTCACACAACCTACAAATATCATGCAACAATAAAAAATCGGCGATTATCAAAAACATTTCAAAAGAAAAAAGAAAATAATGTTAGTTCCAAAACTTCTGTTATAATATATAATTTTCTTTAGAATTGTCTATAAATGTAAAAATTTGATTATTTGTTTTTTTTAAAAGTTGAAATCTATGAAAAAAATTTGGAAAAAAGTTAAACAACAGAACCTACAATATAATGTACCATAATTAACAAATTATTTTTCTTATTACGTCTCCACTATTAGTATTATGAAAAAAAAGTTAGTACTACGCATATTTTACCCTTTCCCTTTGCACTATTATATACTTTGTCAATATGAATTTTATTAGGTTGTCACTATGCATAATATTTAGTTTACTAATTTTTTTAAATTATAACTAACACAATAATATATAGATTTTATTTAAATAGTATTTGATTTAATATTATTCGAGCGCATACATAGTACAGTCTAAGTGAGATAGTATCTAATGTGTGTCAATCTCCACAAGTTTTTCAGTTACTTTAAACCTATAAAATTGAAATTTGAAGCAAGAAGATCATCATAAAAGAACAATTAAGGAAAATATGTAATGATAGTTTTGTGTTGATATAATGAATTTTATTATGCTATGAACATAGAATTTCCAATATAATTAAATTTGAAATGAAAGAAAATAGTTTATAAAAAATGATAGTGAAAAAAAAAAACCTGAGCAAGATATTAACAAGAGTCCGGAGCCTAAAGGGCAAAAAAAATTGTAAAAAATTCCAAAAGGGCACATCACTTTTTATTCTAGCCAAAAGGGCAAAATCGCTGCGTCAGCAGCGATTTTCCTCTGACAAAATGACGAAGTAGCAGCGATTTTGTCTGAAATTTTATTTTTATTTTTTTTAATTAAAAATCGCTGCCACAGCAGCGATTTTGTTAAAATTTGTTTTTATTATTATTATTAAAAATCGCTGCCATTGTAAAAATAAAAAAAAAAATTTGCTGTGGCAGCGATTTTAAGTCAAAATTTATTTTTTCCTTACACATCACTGCAGGGGCAGCGTTTTTCATGCCGAGTGCTATTATTTTCATGCCTATTATTACTTATTAATAATATAAAAATGATAAACAAGATGACAGTATACTCAATAAAATTGTTGAAGCATGAGGAAAATTGAATTATATATCATAAATAATAATAAAAGAATATTAAATTAAAAAAAAAACTTTTTTTTTAAATTCTTAACCAAATTCGCTGCTATAGCAGCGATTTTGAAGAAAAAAAGTTTTTTTTTTTTTTTGAGAAAATATGCAGCGATTTTTATTTTTGTTTTGTCAGAAGCCCTTTTGGTTAATTTTTTTTTGATGTGCCGTTTTAGTTTTTTTAAAGAAAAAGCAGCGATCTTTAATTAAAAAGAATTACAAAATCGCAGCGATTTTTAATTAAAAAAAAATACAAAATCGCAGCGATTTTTAATTAAATTTTTTTTTTCTTTTTACAAAATCGCTGCTGTGGCAGCGATTTTTAATAAAAAATATTTTTTTATTTTTTTTTTACAAAATCGCTGCTGTGGCAGCGATTTTTAATTAAAAAAAATAAAAAAAAAATTTCAGACAAAATCGCTGCTACTTCGTCATTTTGTCAGAGGAAAATCGCTGCTGACGCAGCGATTTTGCCCTTTTGGCTAGAATAAAAAGTGATGTGCCCTTTTGGAATTTTTTACAATTTTTTTTGCCCTTTAGGCTCCGGACTCATATTAACAATAACATGCATATCAAATGGCATATCCAAAATTAGAAAGCCATGCCAACAGACTCCTCCTCCGTTTCCTTCATTATCCAATTGCTAGGGATATAGGAGATCATACAAACATTTTCCTCTCAATATTGTCGTTTTTAATTTGTCATTCAATATGCTTTCAGCGGAAAAACAATACATGTTTACTGAGTTCGTGAATTTGCAAAGTTTATGCTTGAGGATATTGATATTTGACTGTTGAGGCCACATAAGATTTATTGGTTGAATGGATACAAAAGCCTTTAATTTATCTTTTAGATAATTACCATACAGTTATCGGCAGTTGTGAGTCATGCTTATCATTCATTCAGTTTTTATATTTCGGTTAAATTCTTTTTAAATTTATTTATCTAAAAAATATTTTGAATTAATTTATAAGTAAAGATAATCTATTATCTATTATATTTATATTTATATTTATCTATCTATATATAAAAGGAGAAGAAAAAATGACAATGACACATGTCAACACCATAAATTTTCAGCATTTTAAATAATTAATAATCAATAATCAATAAATAAATAAATAAATATAGACACATGTCAATAATTAGAATTAGAACGACACATGTCAACACCACAAAAATAAAATACAAATAAATAAATTTTTTAACTATCATTCCACAACCTCCTTATTTATAGAAAAAAAATGTAGATGATAATAATAATAAATTTTCAATTTTTTAAAAATCATTTGATTAAATAGTAAAATATTTTTATTATTTTTTGAAGTAGTTTTTACAAATAAACGAGAAATATTTTTTTTTAAATTCTTTTTTTTTCCTAAAATGAAAAATTGGTTCCTATTCTTTGAATTTGAATTTTAAATTTACTGTTTTGAAATAAAAACATTTAAAATAATAAAAAAAAGTAAACTGAAATTTTTGGTAAGTATGTTAGGGATCCTATTTTTGTGGGAAATTATCAAATGTTTTATACTAAATATTTAAAATAATTTTCCACAACTACTCCTTTGTAGCAAACAGAATGCAAATTGCTTACACTAATTTCTTAAGCATAAAAATAAATTAATAGCAAGAATCGGACTCATTTTATAATGCAATTTTTTTGATATAATAAAATTATTTATTTCATAATTTTATGTAGATTGTTGTCACATTTAAATTGTTTTCTTTAGTTTTAAATTTTTCAAATACAAAATATTTTATCAAATTAATTACAGCTAATTAAATATGAAATATACTAAGATTATATAATAAAAAAGATTTAAAATAGGGTAATGCAGTTACAAAACGAAAAAAAAAAGAATTTTTAATTATTGAAATAAAATAAAATGAATTAAAAAATAAAAATAGAAGACAATTAGAAAACCACCATAACTCTCCCACTTCCGCTATTTCCTCTCTCAGAGAAGTTTTTTTTCCTACCCTCTCTCCACTGATATACGTTTATATATATCATAACCATGCAAACAATTTGTTCATTCGTAGACAATGTTTCCACGCCAATAATATGCATACAATCCTTTTACTCATTGATTTCAATGCGTATTTTGTTTTTTATTTGAAAAAATTAAGAATTGGCAATTAGTGATTGATTTTGTATTTTGTGATACTTTGATTTATTTTTTATCTGATTTTATCAAAGATAAAGAATGAACGGGAAAAATCTCAAAATCAAGTGCTCAGTTATTTTTTGTTGAGAACCCTAAAGAACTTCTCAAATTTGTGGATGTCTTTCTCTTTGATTGCGATGGTAAGAGAAAAATCACTTTGTATTTTTACTTTTCATATCATGTAGTTTCGTATAAGATTTTTTCTTCTTTTTCTATTTGAACATGTTTGAAGCAAATTTTATCGAATATTAATTATGTAAAAAAATATAAGTTTCTATTTTTGTGAGATTTCACTGAGCATGTTGTTATTGTTGTTGCAGTTGGCTTCTTTATGCACATCAATTGTATCAGATAATTTAGACACATGATTTTAATATAGATGTCAAAAATCATATAAATATAAAAATATTTACTAATAAATAAGAAAGTACAATGTGTTTAGTGTTAATAATGTTAAATTTTTAAATCATCTTTATTGTGAAGCATGGCCAATAACGACTTTGGGTCTGATCAATATCTATTAGTGTTAATTATTTATGTATTTTAATAATAAATGCCTTTATTTGATGTGATTATGGAATCAAATTATCTTTAAAACTCTTAATATGACGTTATCCATAGGATTTCCAAATAAAATGATGTTATGAATCAATTTTAGTCAAGTGCTCTTTATTTTTATTTAGTATGTCGGAGGACTTATGAAATGACAGGAAATCTATCAAGAAATGACAAAAAGTATTGGTATAAAATCTATTGTCATTAAATTTGTAGTATAATTATTATTTTTATGAGAACTTATAAATATAATAGTACATAAACTGCATAATTTCTTTTATCCTTATAATATAAAAGGATAAGAATTATTTTTATTTGAATTGAAGATGAGGTATTTTTTTTAGTTAATTAAAATAACAAAAGTTATATGTGCGCGGTTAGTTTTTATTTTATTTAATATATATAGGGCCTTTTTGTATGTGCAATGTTGACTTTTTTAAAAGTTATTTATAAAACATATAAGATTAATTAAAAGATGAAGATTTAAAATTTATAGTTTTGAAGATGGTTATAACTTCACACTTTTTATAATGTAGATTTTTAGCAAATAGTAATGTGATAAGTGTCGCGCTCATTTAAAATATATTAATCCTCATTACATCTTCAAATTGAGTTATTATAATATCATAATTTTTTTTCCTAAAGATTGGAAAGGTAAAAGAAACAACCCAACACTTAATAGACAATTTTAAGAAATTAATAGAAAATGAATTAACTTTTACCAAAATTTCTATTTCTAAGCTATTCTTTAAAATGTCATCTAGATATCTGTTTGGGTGTATTTTGTTTAATATTAACTAATTTTTGAAATGATTACAACTTCCCCAATTAGCGATTTATATGCTAAAAATGAAAGAAAAATGAGAGTACATGAAAAGTCTAATTAATAACTTTTACTAATTTACTAATGGTTATTTATGAATTTCAATGATAAATGCCTTTATTTGATGTAGCTATTGAATAAAATTATCCTTAAAAATTCTAATATTACTTGATTAACAAGATTTTAAAATAAATTGATGCTAGGAATCAATTAGAATAGACTGATCTTTAGTTTCACTTAATATGTGGGAGGACACATGACACAACTTTAAATACTTCAAGAAAAAACAAAAAAAATTATCGACATAAAATCTATTGTCATTAGATTTGTAGTTTACTTTTAGTTTTGTGAGAATTTATTATTATTATAGTACATAAAGTGCATAACTTTTTTTTTTAATATAAAAGGATAAAAAATATTTTTATTTCAATTGGAGATGAGGAAATATTTTTAAGTTAATTAAAATAACAAATAGTATATGTGGGTGGTTAGTTTTTTCCGAAGATTGGAAAAGAAAAAAACCAATTCAGTACTTGATAGACAATTTTAAGATATTAATAAAAAGAGATGGACTAATTTTTACAGAAACTTTTATCTCTAATCTATTTTTTAAAATATCATAAAGATAACAGTTTGAATGTCTTTTCTTTAAGAATATATCACTAAATTGATTGTTTAGTCACTTATTTTATATGTAAAAATAGCAAAAAAAAATTAATGAGTAGTTTACGAAATCAATTCTTGAAAAAAAATAATATACGAATTCATCAGAAAATTTTGAATATTATTGCATATAACATAGAATCTGACGACAATTTTAGATAGAGAAAATATTTTAAAATATTATTGCATATAACATTAAGTTAATATGATCATATAAATAGTAATAATGTATTATTATAACTTTTTTTTAAAAAAAAAATTACCATAATAAATTTTATAAATTATTCTTAATTTAAAAATATCCGCGCAACACGCGGGCACGTATACTAGCTTATATAATTGGAGAAGTGAAAGCGCCACATGTCAGCGCCACAAAAATTAGAAATAATTTTACATTAAAAAAAAAGATAAAATATTAAAACTAAAGAAAAATAAAAAACGGTTTTACATTTAAAAAATATATCTATATATAATAGAAGAAGTGAGCGCCACAAAAATTATAAATAATTTTACATTAAAAAAAATATAAAATATTAAAACTAAAGAAAAATATAAAACGGTTTTACATTTTAAAAAATAAGGAAAAAAATTGAAATTAAATAAATAAATAAAAACTTCTAATCACGTTAGTCCACAAATCTCTAATTTTGAAATTTTAAATTATCAACTAAATAAATAAATAAATTTAATTTTTATTAAAGAAAAAGTTACTGTTTTAGAAGACAAATTAGATTTTTTTTTACCTAATTAAAATTAATTATATATAATAGGATTAATTAATAAATTATTATTTAAATTGTTACAGTTATTAAAAATTTCAGATAATGGTATGAAACTTCCAAACAATTCTTTTTTTACGGTTTTACTTTTAGCGGACAATAACTCACGAATTTTATGGGCAACACTGTATTTTTAAAAGTGGGGGAAGAATACAACGATTCATTTAAAAAAGTGCAGCGTATCAAAAAGTTCACTCCTTTAACAGTACATGCATTGTGTTATATGCAGTTTTTCCTTTTTGGTGGAATTTGAATTGAATACAACTACTCAAAAAGGTTATTCAACTTTATACTCAAATCTTTTAAATTATAATAGATTGTTTCTCTAAATATAGTAAGAGATTGTAGATTTATAATTCAAATAGGTGTGCTTCAATCGTTTTTCAATTCATACGCCTTCCAGCAAAATATGCAATGGAGATTGAAAGTTGGAGTTATACAACGATGGGACGTACCATATCATAAGCATTACAAATCTTATTTTTTATTGAGTTGATAGCGTCTACGTGTTAGTGCCACAATTAATCTCTAATTTTTAAATTTTAAATTATCAACTAATAAAATATAATAATTTGTTTTTAACTAAAGAAAAGAAGTTACTATTTTAGAAGATAAAAACGTTTAAATGAGTAGTTACATTCTAGAAATTTGAGTTTTTCTAAAAATAATTAAATATAGATAGTTAAAAATTGATAAACAAAAAAGTTTTTTAAAAAAATAATAACAACCCACGTCCTTTGAAAAAACATATTCTTTTATATATATATATATATATATATATATATAATATAATTAAATATTAAAATAGTATTTTATTTTATAACTAAACGTTTTTTTAAAATTTAAAACAATTCTAAAAAGTATAGAGTGTGTTATTCCTTTTTTTTGGGGGGGGGGGGGGGAAGCTATCATATTTTTTAAATAATAATAATAATATATTTTTTTTAAAGTCTTTTAAATAATTATGTAAAAAAATTGAATTGAAGAAACTAACTAAAAAAATCTGTTTTTACTTTAGAAGATAAAAATGTTTAAATGCGTAGTTACATTCTTGAAATTTGAGTTTTTTACAAAATAATTAAATATAGATAATTAAAAATTGATTAACAAAAAAGCTTTAAAAATAATAATAACAACCACGTCCTTTGAAAGAACATATTCTTTTAAATATATATATATATATATATATTATTTTACAACTAATTTTTTTTCTTAATTTAAAACAGTTCTAAAGAATAGGATGTGTGATTCCTTTTTAAGTGGGAAGTTATCATTTTATTAATTTGAATAATAAAAAAAATTATTTTTAATATTATTATTATTATTATTTACTAATAAAAATATGAAAACTTCCCAAAAAAAACTCTATGTTAAATTCGAGACTAAAAATATTTTTATTTATTATTTTATTATTATATTATTATTATTATTACTATTACTTTATTATTATTATTAATAAAATCCACCAAAAAGTTACAAAAATATACAAAAATAATAATATATTTTTAATTTCTAATTTCTAATTTTTAATTTGAATTGATCTTAATCCTTATCTGATTGATGTTTTTGAATTTCAAATTAATGACAATTTTTCATCAACGTTTATTAACTTCTTATAGTGAATGGCTTTTTACTGCATTACAATTATCCTATAAATATACCAACTATTACCACTTTCCCATTTCCTTTCCTCCGCACAATCACATCCCCACTCACTATCACATTTTTCAAATTCTCACATTAACGAAGCAATGGATTTTTTCTTTTCAAAAGTACTGTCTTCGTCATGAATAGCACAATATTCAAAGGAATAAAAATGGTAACATTGAGTTGATGCATATTATTTTTATATATAATATCTCAAAATTATAGTACTAATTTGAAATTTGTATTATCGTTTGTTTTTATTTATCTATCTTTTTTAATTATACATAGTATTAACTTCTATATTTGTATTGATATTGATTATTTAGACGGAGATCAAACTCATGCCATGATTAAAAGGTTTGTGAATTCATGTATTATATCTAATAACATTTGATTTAGAGCAACTTTCACGTATATTAAACACAAAATTCATATTTGTATGTTATAGCAAAATTTGCATAATTGCACTCCATAGTAAACATAAATATGTATATTTCGCTATACAGTATAATCTGCTTTGGTATACATATACAAAAAGATCAATTGTATAAAGTGAGAGAGGCGAGTGAGCGAGCGAGATCTGGGAGAGGGGAACGAAAATATATGTATATATACAATTTTCACGCATTTTATACATTTGCATTTTTGTATAAAGTGAGAGAGGCGAGTGAGAGAGCGAGATCTGGGAGAGGGGAGAGAGGGGAACGAAAATATATGTATATATACAATTTTCTCTCGCTTTATACAAACACAAACACACTTTATACACTTGCGTTTGTATAAAAAAATGAGAGAGGCGAGGGAGAGAACGAGAGTGGCGAGCGAGATTCACTAGGAGAGCAGTGAAATAGCAACAGTTTGCTATGAGGTACAATTAAATCAAACTATATTTATAGCATTTAATTTGAATTACTAGTTTGCTATTATATACAATTTTCCCTTTAATTTAATAGTTAAGCATTTCATTATTAAGAGTCTTTAATTATCTTATATGCCTGATTACAAGGACTGATAAGTCATTCTTTAAATAGTACTTGGAGAGTGAGGTTGTGAAAATATGTATTTATGTCTTTTCTGTAAATATTAAACAATTATTTGAATCACTAAATTGGATATTGCAATAAATTCTGTTCTTTATTAGTTTTAGATCATTAATTTGTATTTAATGTCTAAATGTTATGAGCATTTTTTAAGAAGCCAAAAAATCTTCAAATCTCGAATGAAGCATGAGTGTTTGTGTAGCGGGAGAAAATGATTATATCCATGTATATCATATCATACAATGTGAGACAGTTCTTTCATTTTAATTTATATGATTAAATATCTATTATACTATTTGTTTTGTGAGCATATGTTTTATAAAATATATTCAAATTTTAGATCACTCCATTTTTTTGTGAAAATAAAAAGTAATTACTACATGTACATTGTGAAATCATTAAAATGCTTGATTTTCTTTTGTTTATAGGTATGTGTTCAAGGCTCATAATTTAAGATAATACAACATTTATCAAATATGATTTTGTTTGATTAATTATTTTTCCATGAAATATTCTCAATTTTTGTTAAAGTTATATAAGATTTTATGTTATCTTTCTAGAGGTTAAAAAGATAAAATGTGAAGATATAGTGGGAGTTTAAAGACATTCAAAAGAACTAACTAGCAATCACCTTCATTAAAAGAGAAACAAAACACTCCGAACTTTTCAAATACCATCATTTAAAAATTTTAAATATCTTTTTTAAAAATTTGATAAATAATTATGTCAAAATCTATCAAATGCAACTACCATAAACACCACGTAATATTTATATATTACTAATTTGCATATTTTTTCAAAAAATTGAACTTATTAATAAAAAGAATTACTATCAAATTACAAAATACCTAAATTACTATATCAGTTTATCTACTACATGGGTTAAATTAAACTTGTGTAATTGTAATTTATTTTTTTTTCATATTGAATTGCAGGTCTAAAATTTAGGTAACTGATCAAGATTTGTTTTTTCTTTTTTAAAACTTTATAATTCAAATTATTTTAATTTATAAATTGAATTTTAACATAAAAAAATTAAGCGATAATTTTTAACAACGACATTTGGTAGTTTTAGAACAAGGCCAAAACAAAAGAAAAAAAAACAACAATTAACTATTTGATTAGAAAATAAATTAAAAAATGTCATGATACAAAATAAATTTAAAATAAAACATGTAACTGAAAAAAAGAAGAAGAAAAAGTAAACATTAATAAAGAAATAGCTTAAAATCTATAGGTAAAATAAAAAAAAATGAAAATTATCTAAATCATCTCCTAAAATCTCTCACCCACTTACTTAACTATCTTAATCTCTTGAAATTCAACTATAAGCCAAAAGTGCTACGTATCAATTCAAAGTTTAAGTTTATATAAATATGACTTTAAATATTTCAAATCTCTATTTTGTAAAAAAAAAAAAACATGTCATCAGAATGATTTTCGAATTATCATTTCTTAGAAAGGATAAATTTAAAATACTATAAATTCATATTTTGCAATTAAAGCCACATGTCTCATCAATATAAATAACATTTTTTTCCGTTTGATTTTTTTTTAAAAAAAAACTACATGATTTTCTCAAAAAATAATTTTATCAATTAAAAAAACACTAACAAATGTTCTTATTTAAAAAATAAATTACCGATAAATAATTTTCAAATTATAATAAATTGAACAAAAAATAACGTTAGGTTATATTTACTAAAGAATAAAATATACCACATGTTTAAAAAAGCTAAACAAATCTAAAAATCTATATATATATATATATATATATATATATATATATATATATATAATAGGAGAGGTGATAGTAATCAAAGGAATAGAAGATGCTTCATTTTTTTATCTTTCAATTTTTTCTTTGCACGAAAAATATATTAATTTGATAATTTATTTTATGTGGGATATATAATTTGATTATAGTAATATCTTTTTTAAATTGATCATTGGAAGTCCTTCTTTTGTACATTTTTATTTTATGAAAAGATATTTGATTAAATAAAGGTGATCTTATTTTGCAAGATTGAACGAGAGAGGAGTGTGCTAAAGAGGTTGCAACATGCTTTGCAAATTATATATTTAGTAATTGCTAAAAATATTATAAATATTTTTAATACTAAGTTTATATTGATCTATGAATTTAAATTTTAATTATACAATAAATATCACTTTAACACACGCCACATATGCTATTAATCTTCATTATACTAGAAGAAGAAAAAGTTGTTAGAATAATGTTTAGTATTTTTAAAGAATATACCCATATTTCACATAAATTATGCTAAAATTTGTTAGCATGAAGTGTATATTATAAAACTAAAACATTATATATGATTATACATGCACTTTTGTTACTCAATAATAATTTGTATTAGTTATTTTTAAAGTTTAACGTAGCAAATTCAAGAGGAAGTTTAAGAGAAATGGAATTCTATATAGAATTATTTTTAAATATTTTTTTAAATTATAAATTATTTATTTTTAAAACTTCTCTAATGTTAATTTCAAAAACTGTTTCAATTAAGGTAGGAGACTCGTGAGAAAATATAGGGGAAGTGGGATTTTAAATAGTATTATTTTTAAATATTCTATAAATTATAAAGTAGTTAATTTATCAAAAAAAAAAATTGAAATCTATATATAAAATAATTGTGAGTAAAGGAAATCTCACTTTATTCACGACACTCAAGAGGACATTTAGGTGAAGTGGGATTTTAAATATTCTTAAAATTATAAATTATTTATTTTTAAAACTGCTCTAATGTTAATTTACAAACCGTCTCAAATAAGGCAAAAGACTCGTGAGAAAATTTAGGGAAAGTGAGATTTTATATAGTATTATTTTTAAATATTCTATAAATTATAAATCTTTTATATTTAAAAATAATCTAACGTTAATTATAAAAATTGTTTTAAATTTGTGCTTTTTTAAAAAGAATTGTAATTTATTATTCAATATAATTACATATATTTAATTGTAATTTATAGAAAATAAACGACGATTTAAGCATGCATTTTGTATCATGTGTAAAAATAAATGTAATAATAATAATAATAATAATGAAAGATAAAAAAAAAATCCTAAAAAGACTACCCATTTCCCACGATCCACTAAAATTTTTATTTATGAAAAAAGTAGCAAAAAAAAAAAAAGGATCATTAGTTATGCTGCAAACGGTTACATTAGTATCTTTCATTTTTTTTTGTTAGAAAATTTATTTTTATTTCCAGATTTTAAATTGATTTTAATAATTTATAAATTCTAGAAATTTTATGGTGTTAACGTGTGTCACTTTTTCCTCTCCTATTATATATAGATAGATGCTATATCATTATCCTTATTTTCTCTTAATCTTATTTCAACAATTAAAAATCGCTAAATATGTCCTTAATTAATTAAGTCACAATTGAGAATCTGAAAAGTAAAACTTATAACATAAATTAATATAGTTAATTTCACGTGTGTGTGAGAGGAATGATTTAATGTGAAATCTGCACTGAAGATTTAAAGTTAAAGACATGTTGCTATTAGTGAGTTAGCATAAAAAAATACGTTAATAACTATACAAATTAGAGGATTTACGCAACAAATTGTACGTTTGAAATCTTATTATATATATATATATATATATATATATATAAAATCCTACTCAGTACTCCCTCTCCTGCTCCGTTATCTTGTTTAGTAGTAATCTGTATCTAAATCTCTATGTAATTTCTCCCAAAATTACCTCTTTTTTTTTCTTTTTTTTTTCTCTGTTCATCTCTTTTCTTTACCCATGTTCTTAGCACCTGCTTCTTTAACCACACCCTGGGATACATAGTCCTATCGATTCATGTCGGACTTTCAACTTCCCTAGGTATTTACAGGTTAATCCATCGGGGTTACTAAAAGGATAAAGAAATAACCATTTACTAAGAGAACTTATATGAACATTATAGTAATATGAACATATATCAACATAATAACCGTACATAATAACAACAGTACATAATACATACATACTATAGGGAGAAGATTACTAAGATCTAGAAAACTGATAAACTACTTACATGATAATGGTCGGAATGAGGTTTCCCTTTCGGGAGTCCCCGAGTGACCTTGCAGTTACTTTGCAATTGAACTCTCACACGTTTGTACACAAACACTTACTCACTCTTTTTTTTTTTTTTTGAAAGGGAAGGGGAATATGTAAACTATAAAATGCTTGCAATCTCAATCTTACTCTTTACTCAATGCTCTTCTTCTCTTCACTCTACTTCTCTTCTTGCAACATGGTTCTATTTATAGAAGTCCATCCGGATTTGAAATTCGGATTTCAATCTCTAAAAACTTTCTTCACACCTGCCGGGTGCTCTTTGGGCCCCATCGTCACATGGCTTTTGTGAAACCTTTTTTGAAATTGAGTGTCCTTCTTTTGTCTTCTTGTGGTAGTGGAGTCGTCTTTATCAGTAGTGGAATGTAGTGGAGTTTTCTTTATCATAATGGACATGTAGTGGAGTAGTGTAGTGGAGTCTTCTTTATCATAATGGCTTGTGATGTCACTGCTTACCTTTTTGTTTGTCTTCTTGTGTTGATGACATTTCTTACGTATTTCTCTAGGTATCCAGGTTGTGTAGTGCTATGGAGTCAAAACTCATTCCTGAATCATTGTCTTCATTTGGATCGTAGTGTTGATTAAATTGGTCTGATAAATTATTTTCGTCACTGCTACTTTCTATGTCTTCGTGGTTAGAATTTGCTGGATCTGGCTTTGGATTTTCCCGTATAATTTTTTCTTGTATTACTTCCTTAGTCTTTTCTGTGAGCAATTTGTAAAGGGAACTTTCGAATGGTTGGTAATGCCCTTCGGTTTAAAAACAGCCCCTCCGATCTTTCAAAGAAAGATGGATAATATATTTAGAGACTATAAAAACTTTATTTTAGTTTATGTAGACGATATTTTAGTTTTTAGTAATAATACCAATGAACACCTAGGACATTTACAAACGGTATTTAAACTGACACAAACTAAAAGATTATTTCCACAGTTCATTTCTTCATACCCTTTGGTCTGTATGCCTATTTTTATGTTCTTACCAAATTCTTTTGAATTTATCATAAAATCTGGACTACAGTAAAATATTCCTCCATTGTTACTCATGTCTACTTCTGTTATATATATATATATATATATATATATATATATATATATATATATATATATATATATATATATATAATATGATAAGCTCCAAATCCCTTTCAACCAAATTCAGAACCTTCTTCTTCTCCGAAGAACAAAGGTGTCCGATCACTTCATGCCATATAGTGAAGTTGTGCGCAAAGTAGAGAAATTATCATGAGGTATAATAAAGTTAATAAGCCGAATCAAGTGGTAATAAAAATTATTGAAACAACGCATACTTTCTGCAATTATTTTATTAACCACCGTAACAAATTTGATCAACTGCCAAAATTAAATAAATTAACTGAGAACATTAAAGCAGGAATGGAGGATTGAACATTTCAATTCCTAATTATCATAGACCATCTCTCATGATCATATTTCCGTGTGCCTATTTGGATGACCTTATAAACAAAAAATCATAACTTAAGAATTTCATTTATGATTTTTGACTTATTTTTACCCTTTTAGTTTAAATATAAATGCTTAAAACACATTTTTTTAAGTTTACCAAACACTACAAAAATGTTTAAAAATTATTTTAACTTAAAAACACTTAAAATAAGTCAATCCAAACAAATTCTATATTATACTAACTTTGTTTAAAATAATGCAATATGATCATCACTTTGTTCATTTTTTTTCAAGTAAAACACAAGAGCCTTATTTTAAATAATAAAATAAATAGTAAGAATTTCACCTTTTACTCTTTGGGCATAGTAAAGTGAAACTTCGGATAGCTGCAATTATATATCCAAGACGAAAACAAACACTGCAAATTAGTTCACTTTGATTTTGTTACTTTTGAGTTCACGACTTTAAAAAAATTAATTAATGGGTATATTTTCTTAAAAATTAAATTAAATTTGTTAGATATGTTCTAAATAAGTCTACTGAAAAATTATTTATTCATAAAATGCATTAGTTGTTGATAATTTTTATACCAAACATCTATTGAAAAAGCTTCAACAATGATAATGGTAAAAAAAGGTATAGTTGTATAGATAAATAAGAAGAAAGAAAAGAGAAGAAAAAAGAAAATAAGAAAAAAAAAATAGGCAACTCACTCTCTATGCCAACTCAGCACTTAAGGGATTATTTATTCCATTTTAAAGTAGTTCAGGGGTAATAGGACTCCCGCGAAAAATAGGTGCATAGTTGAAAATTCGGTAATAGATTGGGAGGTCATTTGACCATCCAAAAATATTTTATATGTATATTTTCTAGTGTATAAATATTCACTACCATATATACTAACATTAACTTTACTTTTAAACAATTATGTACATTACTACTTTTAATATTTTATACCATATATTTTAAAAGATATAATTAGATACACAAATTCCTTAAAACTACGATTGATTAATTATCTTTATATTTAAACACTAAAATTAATGGTCCAATTATAATTAATAATTTTTCTCTCTCATCAACTGTTTCTCCTCCATCACCTCCACTAGGGGTGTACAAAATCGAATCGAAAATCGAACCAAACCGCAAACCGAGAAAACCCCCCGACTATATTTGGGTTAGTTTGGTTTTAACTAAAAGAAACCAACCCGAGACCAAACCAACCCGAAATTATATATATAATTTTAAAATTTTATTTTATACATAAAAATATTTACTTTGATACAATTTTTAAATATTTCTTATACTTTTTCATAGTTTTTATCTTTTAATATATTATTTCAAGTTTGAAACTTGGTTCAATAAAGATTATAGTCCACATATGTTGGTAATTATAATAAAACTTAAATCAAAATCAAATTAATACTAATGCAAAAAGAAAATCAATTCAACACTAAGAATGACAATAATATTGAATCTTCCTTTTTTAAGTCAATAAATGGCACTGATGCCCAATTTCGATTAAAAAAAAAAAGACAATAATATTGAATATTTGTTCCTTGGTTTTACATTGGTTTAGACAATTCAAATACATAATCTAATTTTAATTTCCTTTAATATTTAGTCATGTAACTAATACTTATTAAACTTATTTTAGCATGATTTAGTACTTTTAAATTATGATCATTTTCATTATGACTTGTTAATTTGCAATATTTGTTTTACGCGATTTCGTTATTATTGTATTATTTTTTTGTTGGATATTTTAGTGTCATTACTCATATCATATTTTGTGTTATTTTCCTAAAAAACACCTTAGATAGTTGTATTTTGTAGGACTAAAGAAATATTTGAAGTACAAGTAAATTATATGTTTGTATGAATACTTTACCTGAAAAACCCGAAAAAACTCAAGGTTGAAAAACCCGAATTTTATTGATTTAGTTTAGTTTATAGATTTAAAAATCCGACACAAATGATTTGATTTGATATTTGAAAAATCCAAACTAACCCGGTCATGTACACCCCTAACCTCCACCATTTCTCTCCCTTCCTTCATTATCTCATTACACATTTTCATGTTCAAATATCATAAAATTGATTCTTGCTCACCAACATTATATGTAGAGGTTTGTTACTGTTTTGTTTCATTATTTGTCATGGTGAGGAGACGACGATTTCATGATGGCGATGAAATGAGCAACGGAGGTGGCTCTGGTCTCTATTGTAGACGAGAGAGATACGAAGGGTAATACACATGTATCTAGTTAAGAATTCATGTATCCGAGTTAAGATTATATGTGTTTTTGTGAAAAAAATTCAGATGCTAAAAAAAATGAAAATTTTAAACAAAATTTACTTTTTTGGATTAATGATAATGACAGATAATCTACGGTCGTGATTTGTTCTTGAATTCTTGTGTTTCAGTTACATTCCATATTTAGATACACATAATTAGATGTATCAGCTTACCATGTATCATAGATACATGTTTTTGGAGATAACCTATCAAACTGATATATCAAATTAATAGTAGATACATATTAGATACATGGAATTAATACTAGATCATATAAATAGATACATAAAATTAATACTAGATACATATAATAAATATATAAAATTAATACTAGATAATTCTATGATATATACGAATGCACTTGTGCACCCATGTATCACAGTCTACTTGTTCATATGGAATAAGAGATTAATATATCTTTATGATACGTCTGATTGTATTTGTGTCCATCTTATCAAAGTCCATCATTATTTTTGTATCTAAGAGGTTAGTACGTGTTTATGATACATATAAATGTATATGTGAAACCGTACACTCATACATCTAAGTGTTTAGTTTGTTGGATACATCATATATTGATAATAGATACATCAAATTAAAGAATTTATTATTTTAAGAGTAATAAAATGAAATTAATCAAATTACATAACCAAGAAATACATGATTTTATCTTTTATTAATACTATTAATGAATTTGTTATTTCAAAGCGTAATAAATGAAATTAATTAATCGTAGATACATGCTCCATAATTTCTGCCTTATATTAAGGGATTCGATTAATTTAAATTTTCATAATTAATTATCCATATATTATGAAAATCCGCGATTACTCATTTAATTAAGAAAATCAGTTATAACCATTGAATTCAAACTATCGAACATATATCTGACAAGTAATGATATATGTATCCAAAATGATGAAATATACACAGAAAGTAATATTCGAAACTACCGTGAACCCTAGTAATTAGGACCTAAATTAGTGAGATTTATATAGTTTGCTCTTGAAGTATTAAGGTGAGAAAGCACAAAAGGATTAAAGGAAAAATGCCTTGAAAATTCGTTCAAAATGAACCCCAAATTAGATTATATGTTTAGCCATTCTCAATATCAATAATGTAACCCAATTAACCGCCCAAAGTCCGTCCAACAAAAATTAAACCTAGTATATACTTAGAAGCTAGGTTTTCTCTTGTGTTGCGTCGTTCTCATCTCTCTTTCCTCTTCAAGCAAAGTTTCAAATCCTTTCACCACTAACAAGTGCTTCTCTCACCATTGTTGTGCAAAACTTGAAAGTTCCTCTTTCCCATTTCACGCTTCAAGGACGTTCATAACAAAAACACAGTCAAAGCTTTTCCATTTTTCAAAGTATAAGAAGTAAATTACGTTTTCTTTGTTTGAATTTTAGAGTATTGTTCATGTTCTAGGTAAATCTTGAATAGCACGTCATCTTTTACGCACTTTTTATTCCTATATTGTGAAAATTTTCGCATATCTAAATACTATATGCCTATGAGTTGTTATAGATGTTGGATATAATATTGTATCAAGTGCAGACAACAAAATAAGTTTAATATAGAACTGTAGTTCTCAAAAGATATTTTCATGGTGTGCGTCTAATTCATTGAACATGTTTATTATCTTAATTTTCTTAAAGACCATGTATCCGGACTCTTTAAAAAATTAAATATCAAATGTGATTTAAGAGCTGGTTATTCTTTACGTTAAATATGCTTTTAAAATCATACATAACTCGTTTCCTCTATACTATGATGACTACGTTAAAAATTATTTTTGAAAAATATTACAAATTTTAAAAATTTCATTAGTTATGTCTTCCCCCCATCCCGAGCCACCCACTAGCCACCTTTTTTTTTATAAAAAAAATTTAATCTTTTTTTAAAAATATTTCAAAAATTTAAAATTTCCTTTTCACACCACCTCTACCCTCAGCACCCCCCATCAGATTTTTAAAAAAAATTATTTTTTGAAAAATATTTCAAGATCGGAAGTCTGGGTCGGATTTTGGAACGGTCGTCGGGATCATGCCCTAGTTCAGATGTCAGGGTTGGGTCCTAGATCGATTATCCGGGTTGATTTTAGGTCAAAATTTATTTTTCTAAAGAGTATTTTCTAGTCTCAAGCAAAAAATAAAAGATATTTTCTGAAATTTATTTTTCATTCATCAACCAAACATTAAAAATATTTTCTATCACCAACCAAACATGAAAAAATAGGTTAGAAATGCACTTGTATTCCTTCCTACCAAACCACCCTTATAATAGAGAACTTATATTCTGTGGCATAAAAATCAAAGAGCAGCGGTTTTGAGGGGTTGTATAATGACCCAAAAGCACATGCAGAGAAAAGCTTGGGCTTAAGCCCAGAAAAGAGGGGAGACCCGGCCCATGAACAGAAGAAGACTAGAAGTGGAACTCTGTCCCAAAACCCTCGTCATTCACGGTCTCCTCTCTAAATATATTTGGTATATACTCTCTCTCTCTTTCTCCCTCGATTCAATTATCGTTGTAGGGTTTTCTGTAATTGCTTTTAGTATCTCATCTCGTTTTGCAGTTTTCATTCTCTATACCAACCAACATGTCTCTGAGGCCAAGTGATAGGACCGAGGTTCGTAGGAACCGATACAAGGTTGCCGTCGATGCCGACGAAGGCCGCCGCCGGCGAGAGGACAATCTGGTTGAGATCCGTAAGAGTAAACGAGAAGAGAGTTTGCTCAAGAAGCGTCGTGAAGGCCTTCAAGCCCAACAACAACAGTTCCCTGCTAATCTTCAAACTTCCACCGTTGAAAAGAAGGTCAGTCTTTTTATAGTATAATCTGTCTAAAATAATGATATCTTATCAGGAGTAAAGTAAAGCTCCTTGATCATTTGTTAAAAAATGATTTTAATCAGAAATCCATCAGCTGTCTCATAGTTGGGATTTGATTTGGTTTTGGGTCGTTCTATGCTTTGTGCTCATTTGATTGTTAATCTGGTTTTCAAATGATAACTAATTGTTGCTTTACAGTTGGAAAGTCTTCCATCAATGGTTGCTGGTGTTTGGTCAAATGATAACAATATGCAGCTGGAGGCGACCACACAATTTCGTAAATTGCTCTCTATTGGTATGACTATGCCTGCTACAGCTTCTGTTCTGTTAATTTTATTCAATTTGCTTATAACTTACATGCAAACTTTGATCAACAGAAAGAAGTCCTCCTATTGAGGAAGTTATTCAATCTGGTGTTGTTCCTCGTTTTGTTGAGTTTCTAATGAGGGAAGATTTTCCGCAACTCCAGGTAGAGAGTGATGTGTGCCTTTAGCATTTTGTGGTTGTAGCTTCATTTACGCTTGATTTATACTTATGGTTTTGCGTTTGTAGTTTGAAGCTGCTTGGGCGCTCACAAACATTGCGTCTGGTACCTCGGAGAATACCAGAGTGGTGATTGACCATGGCGCTGTGCCAATTTTTGTAAAGCTTCTGGCTTCTCCAAGTGATGATGTTCGTGAGCAGGTATGTTGAAAAATTGGCAGACACCTATTCTGTATGGACTGAAGTTATGTTGATTAGTAGACTGATTGTATTTTCTTTCCAACTATAGGCTGTGTGGGCACTGGGAAATGTTGCTGGTGATTCTCCTAGGTGCCGTGATCTTGTTCTTAGTAATGGGGCGTTGATTCCATTGCTGTCTCAGTTGAATGAGCATGCCAAGCTTTCAATGCTGAGAAATGCCACATGGACCTTGTCAAACTTTTGTAGAGGCAAGCCACAACCTCCATTTGAGCAGGTTGGCTGTTGAAATTTTTTTATGCTTGCAGTTATTTGATTCAAAATATTGTGCTTTTCTTAATCATTCAAAATGCCTCATGTTGACGGCCATCTTATTTGGTAAAATGAAAGTACTTATTGGATGCTTTGCATGACTGATGACAATACATTTATCAGGTGAGACCAGCACTTTCAGCTCTTCAGCGGCTTGTTCATTCAAATGATGAAGAGGTTCTAACAGATGCATGCTGGGCACTTTCTTACCTTTCTGATGGTACAAATGACAAAATTCAAGCTGTCATTGAAGCGGGTGTTTGTCCACGGCTGGTTGAGCTCCTCATGTGAGTGGAGTGTTCTAATTTCCTCATTTGACCTACCTTTTTATTTTTATTTTTTTTATATATCGAATGTTTGATTGAATCTGATGTATATGTCAATTGATCCGCAGGCATCCGTCTCCTTCAGTACTCATCCCTGCCCTCCGTACAGTAGGAAATATTGTTACAGGAGATGACCTCCAGACTCAGGTATTTAGGGTTTAATGAGCTTTTAGAAGCTTTCAAGGTTGAATCCAAAGACTTGGCCAATGAAAAAAATAAAAAAATAAAATGATTGAAAGGTGGATGCATCTAAGGCATGATTTATTGAGAAGATATTTCAGCATTCCTAGAATCAGATCTAATTTGGTTGTTGTTGGTCCATTTCTCAATGTTACATCATTGTGCTTTGTTTCCTCCTGCACTTAGTCTGGTTCCTCTTTGCGTCTGAGCAATCTAGTACAAACTACAATCATAGCTGTCATTTTTATTGCCTACACAGCTGTTCTTAGCTTACAATTTTGTGGATAAGATAAATACATTTTTATTTATTGTAGTATGAATAGTCAGTAGCATACTGGTCTTATTCCCATTCTATATGCACGCCATTTTTTAGCTTCAAGAAATGGGCTAAAGCGACAATAGGGGACACGATTCATCAATTAGCAAACCTTACCCCTATCTTTGTGATGCAGCAAAGATATTAATTACTCTGTTCCAAATATTTTAATGACACTAAGGACAAAGAAATGGAAATTAATTGTTGGCATTTGGAACTGTTTAACTGATGTTTGTCCCACAAAATACAACCACCACTACAAGAACAGTGAAGAGGATACTGATATGTTGTAAAATAGATTTGGGCTTGTATTGGATTTTTCTATTTTGTATTGAAGTGCCTTTTCTCATATCCTTTTTAAAGATAGTAATTACTGAACTCCCAAAACTAAAAAATAGTAATTATGGGAATTTTTTGCTGGCACTTGGTTGGTGTTTGCTACATTATTTTCAAGGCAATTCTAGTGTTCCTCCTTTTTTTGGGGTTTGAATAAAGCATCTGGCTGGGCAGATTTTTTGGTACATTTTTAGTGTTTCACTAACTAACCCCTTTAATTTTTGTCGACAGCAGGAGAATATCTTTTTTGATGTAAGTTGGTAATAGGCAATGGTGGATCCAGAATTTTCATTCAGTGGGTTCGAAAAATAGAAGTCTAAATGTGTGAATAGTAGTATATAGTTTATAGGTACAAAAAGTTAGTTTTGTTACAAGAGACTTTTTAGCACGTTTGGATTTTTTTCACGTTTGGATTTTCTTGGGTTTAAATAAAGAAAACGTGAAAGATTGGTCCTGAAACTAAATGAAAAGAAGCTAAAAAAAAAGAACATGTTCACAATGGGATTCGAACCTGGGATGTTAGGGTCAATTTAAATGGAGATCTACCACTACACTACAACTTGCTTCTTGTTCATGAGGAGGTTCAAAATCAATATATCTACATAAATATTGAAAATTTACCTTATATAAACGGTGTAATTTATTTGCTGAGGGGGTTTGGATGAACCCCTGGAACCCGTGTAGGTCCTAATAAGAAATTGCAAGTTGTCTAGATTTAGTCTGAAATGCCCAGAGTTTGTGATTTACACTCTCGTTTGTGGCCTATACTTCTGTAAATTGTCAATAAGGTGCTGTGAAGGCATTATACGTTCATGAAATTCGTAAAATGCTCAACAAGTGTTTCCCAAGCTATGTGATTGTTTTGCAAAATATGAGTGAAGTTATGTGGTATTGTTTGAAACGAGAATTCAGTTTTGTTTAGCAGGGTAACTTTTTGCACATCCAGTTCTTTCATAACCCATGTTTTGAAGGGAAAGAATTTAATCACCCTTGTAGATTGCCAGTGTCTTTGGATTGGTTTGCTGGAGATCATGAATTATATGTCTTCCTTTACTGTCCTGTACAGCTTCTATAGTATCACCCATCCTTAAATTTGTGGATGAATGCATTGTGCAAAGACCACACCGGAAAATGAATTTTTTTCTTTCTTTTCTTTAAAGCATCTGCTAAAATGTAACTGCACTAGTCTTGCGTATTACTTTTTTATGGTTACTAATATCAACTATCTTCACAACAGTGCATTATTGAACATGGCGCCCTTGCTTGCCTGCTGAGCTTGTTATCTCACAGTCACAAAAAGAGCATCAAGAAAGAGGCCTGTTGGACTATATCAAATATTACTGCCGGGAACAAGGAACAGATACAGGTATAAATCCTCAAGATTTAAAGGACAGCTAAATATGGTTTATAGTCAGCTCTTGGATACATTGTTTGCATGTCTTCTAAGTTCTAGCATGTTATATAAATCTATGGGTGGTTAAATTGGTGAATATGATAATATAATAGTATGTGGTAGTAGTTGGAAATAGAAATGGAAATTTTAAGTTGAGGTGTTTTGTCGTTTTTATTTTATTTTTGTGGACTTCTCATTTGAAGGAACCACACAGTATTTGCCATTTATCTAATATTTTTTAATTTTTGAGCAGGCTGTGGTTGAGGCTGGATTAATTAGTCCTCTGGTCAATTTGCTTCAAACTGCAGAGTTTGATATAAAAAAAGAGGCTGCCTGGGCTATTTCAAATGCTACTTCCGGTGGGAGTCATGAGCAGATCAAGTATGTACTTCCTTTGGGGGTAATCATCTATGTTATTGCTGATATTCTTACTGAATTCAGTGTTTTATTGTGCTTTTGGCTACAGGTTTTTGGTGAGTCAAAACTGCATAAAGCCTCTGTGTGATTTGCTTGTGTGCCCTGACCCAAGGATCGTCACCGTCTGTCTAGAAGGATTAGAAAACATATTGAAGGTTGGGGAAGCAGAAAAAGCCAACACTGAAGGCATTAATTACTATGCTCAGCTGATTGATGATGCTGAGGGATTGGAAAAGATTGAAAACCTTCAGAGTCATGATAACAATGAAATATATGAGAAGGCTGTTAAAATACTGGAGACATACTGGTTGGAGGAGGAGGATGAAACAGTGCCAGCTGGTGATGGAGCACAAAATGAGTTCAATTTTGGCGGAAATGATATTCAACTTCCATCTGGTGGTTTCAAGTTTGGTTGAAAGTACTACTACACTCATCCTCCAAATATCTCCCTTAATAGGTGGTTAGATTAACATTGCACTCGAAACATTTGATCAGATTCCTTAAATCTGCATGCTCTTTTTGGATTGAAAAACTTGAAGGCATTTTTGTTAATCGTTTGTTCATGTGAAGTGTTAACATGTGCAGGCTGTGTATGGTGGATGAGAAGTGCAGTTTGAAAGATGACATGTTGGTACTGGTGTCATGTCAAGTCGAGTCAGATCACCTCCCCGAGTCTGGTCAGTCCGGGTCAAGAGTCAGTCGTGGTTGAGGAGGTGTGCCGAAAAGGGATGGTCGTAAATAAGACTGCGTGAAGAGTCTAAAAGGTAAAAGCAGTGGGCATGTTGGGAATTTGATACACGATTCCCGTGCATGCTTGTATTGTTTGGTGAAAAGTATGAAAGTTATTACTATTATCAGTGAATTAGCATCTCAAAGTGTGGAGTCCTTTTTCCAGGCAGCACATGAGATGTATCTGCAGTAGTCTGTCTGGAAAGATTGTCGTCTAGATTATAATATTGAGTTGGCGAGTGAAAGTGTATACTTTATGAGTCATTTCTTATTAAATATTGCTATTGAACACGTTTGAGCAAATTTTGATCATTCTTTTTGGTTCACCTGGTTGCAAGATTTAAGAAATTCGGAGTTTTCGTTTTGTTTCAGATTTTCGAAAAATTATAATTGAAAAAGCTTAAATCTGTGTGCATGTTATTTTTATTAGAAAAAAAAATTGATTCTTCTTAAATAACTTGGGTATAGGAGCTTGTGCCACCACATGCCCAATATATGTGGAGTACTTTTTTAATTTTAAAATTAATCTATTTTTTTAATATGTTTTCGTTATATTTTAAGTCGTCAATTGTTGCAACTAATAGTAGTACTTTTTAGTTTTTATAAATAATATATGTTACTTTCTTTGTAGCAAACAATATATAAAATTTTGAAACTTTATCAAATTCTTTTGTATGGTTTTTAAATTATTAATCATTGTTATTTATAGTACTTCTATATAATTTTCAGATAATATATCTTATTATTTCTATCTCAATTTATGCACTATAGATGAAATTTTGAGACTGATCAAAATTTTAAAATATCATCTAAAATATGTAGTAATGAGCAATATTGAAACCAATTATTGGAATCTTTATAAATCTTAGTAATGAAATGTGGAACGACATAAATTTTACAAGTTAATTTTAACGGCATGAAATAATTAATTTTTGGACGAAAACTCAACGTTGTCTGGTCTCTCTTATAATGGAAGGAAGGTTAATTAGCATTATCAATAATTTAAGCAGCATATGTTTGATCTGAGAGAAGATCCAAAATAGTCCTTCATCTTTGGGTTAAGACTCAAAGTTATTCTTGAGTTTTCACGCGGAGCACTAATAGTTCCTGATGTTTACAATATTGGTGCACTTTTGGTCCTTCCCTAAACTTTTGCCTATTTTTTAACATTAATTTTGTCCATAATTTTATGTAAGGAATGTCCCATTGTCTTTTTATATATTTAATATAAATAATAACTCTATGTGAGAGAAGGTGAGAAGAAGAACATCTTGTTCTGTTTAGTAGAAATATTACTGCAGCTAAACTAAGAACATTTTAAAATATGACATTGCAAGAAAAGAAAAATTTGTACTATTGCACGTAAAATCGTCGTGATGAACCTCTTGACTTTACCTGCAATACGATTTTTACTAAACAAAATAAGGTATTTTTCTTCTCACAATCTCTCACATGGAGTCATTATTTCTACTAAATATATAAAATGACGATTAAACATTCCATACATAAATTATGGATAAAATCAATGTAAAAAAAATAGGCAAAATTTTGAAGGAGGACCAAAAGTGCACCAATATTACAAACATAAGGGACTATTAATGCTCCATGTGAAAACTCAAGGATGACTTTGAGTCTCTTACAATGTTTGGTTATGATAACGCTAAGTCGCTAATGATACGTTCTTGTATTGTGCTTTTTAATAATAAAGATGTGCGGTTCTTACAAAGATTCGAACGCTCAACTTAAGGGCCGAGAGAAAATATAACAATCGATCTAGTAATTTTTTTAATTTTTTTTTTTAACTAAAAATTTCGAGCACAAACAATTTAAAAGAAAGAAGAACAAAAATTTCATTTAGTTCAAATAACAAAATTACGAATTTTGTATGGTAAAAATTAATCGGTATTTAAATCATAAATCATAAATATATAAATTTAAATAGATAACAATGACTGATAATATTTTTATATGAAAAGGTGGAAGGGGGATTCTCGAACCAAAAACAAAGTTTGAGGATATTTTTAGATCAAAAAGTGAAAGATTTTCAAATCATTTTCAATAGATTATGAGTGTTCTAGAGCAAAAAAAAATCGGTTGGGGGTATCTTTAGACCAAAAGGTAAAATGAGAGTATTTACTAGTCTTTTTTCATAGATGAAGGGGTATGTATGAGCCTTTTTCCTTATTTTTAATATACTAAACTAAATATACATAAAAAATAATCTTAAGAAATTAATGCAAGTATAACTAATACCAACATCACTAAGAGCCTGTTTGGCGGTTGGGAGCCTAGAAACACTTATATTGAGGAAAACATGTTTTTCTTTTTGAAAAAATAGGTGTTTGGCACCTGTAGAACTGTTTTTAAATAGAAGCATAAGCAATTTTTCTGCTGTTGGTTAAATTTCATTTAATAATTTTATTTTCTATTTCTATAATAAATTTTATATTTTATTTTACGTTTCTGTATTATTATTTTACGTATTATTTTACAAAATTAGAAAACAAAAAGAATGTAACAACGATATTTTTGTAAGATTAGAAGAAAAAAAAAAGAAGAAAAATAACAATTAAAGATTTCAACCCTTCAAAAAATGTATAATATTGATTTAAAATTTGAATATGAACATTTAAATTTAATAAAAATAAAAATTTGATTTAATTTTTTGTAATAGATGTTTAAACTAGTTTCTCTCTGTAAAATAATCTTAATATTAAAAGTACATTGATACTTGCCTTTAATCGTAATTTAACTCTCAAAAGCACTTTTTGAAAAATATTCGCCAAATACAATTTGCTTATAAAAAACATTTTTCAAATGAATTAGCTAAACATAAATTGTTTTTTCCAAAGCACTTTTTTGAAAAGGTATTTTAAAAAAGTGCTTATTAAAATAAACAGTTTTTACAGCAATACCAAACATGCTGTAATATCAGTATTACTAATACATCATATACTACATTAATTATACACTTTACCAAACGATTATTGAACAATTTCATCAAAGATGCATCTACTATCTCATTAGTGATGTTTATTAGTTTAACTAGATGAGGCCTACCCGTGCTAAAAAATATTAAGGCGTACATTTGCATTAAAAAAATTATATCAAAGATTAATGGTTGCGAGAACTTGCACATTTTTGGTAAAATTAGAACATAGGGATACATGTGTATATCATATTCTTTTGGTTTTCTTTTGGAAAAACTACAGAATATGGCAAATATCAATATACATTTAAAATAAATAGCTACAGTTTATTTTTTTTGTTATGTTAGATGGATATATATTTTTTAAAATCAAATTAGGACTCAGGATCCTTTTTATTGAGAGTGAACACAGATTTCATGGACTCCCAACAAGTCCATGAAAGAATAAAAGTAAATAAATTTATTTACATTTGCACTTTGGCCCACCTAATTTGAATACCTCTAAATTCTCTCTGCTTTCCTTTTATGTTTGGCTATTGTGGTTGTTGCTTGTTCTCACTCTTATTGTTGGTAGCTGACTCTTGTCCATATTCAGTATTGTCTTTTCCATGCTTCGTAGCTGAATGAAACTGTGAAATTGTTGTATGCCTTCTTGATCGATTGCTATATTTGCTATGAAATCCGCTAGTTGGTTAGCTTCCCTGAAAATATGAATTATTTGGAAACTTACTTGACTAGCAATTTCTTTGATTTCTTCAATCTTCTCCATCATCTCCCAAGGTATTTTCCATTCCCCTCTGATCGTTTTCATCATTTCCATTCTAATGCATGCATATCCTCGGCCAACACAGTATTTAAGCCCCGCTATGATGAGTTCTGCCTCCATGTTTGTCATTTCTCCTAATCCTTGTGCCTCCGCATACATGAGATCTCCATCATGATTTCTCACACACAAACCATATGAGGTTTGTCCCAGATTTCCTTTGCTTGCCCCATCTGTGTTACATGTTATCCAATTCTCCTCCTCTGGCTTCCTCCACCTCACAATTTGATAAAATAATATGGGTTTGTACTCTCTATCATTTCATTAAGATGTTGGGGAATATCTTTAATCCATGGAAATTGTGATCTTACAAGCTGGTACATAGTCAGTTGACATTGATTATATGTATTTTGCTATATGAGATCATTTTTCCATGTCTTATAGCATTCCTCATCTTTTTCAGATTATCATCGGTTGCAATCCTTTTCTTCCATACCCTCCAAAGAAAGAAAGAAATCTTAAAAGGTAACCCTTTCGCCCATATATTCTTCAACCAGTCAACCTCCTCCTTTCTTTTTCTTAAAATTTGATATGCTGATTTCACCGTAAACTCCACTTTATAGTTTCCTGTCCACCATGCCTTATCTATCCTGTCATGATTCCACCTAGGTTTGATATTATCGGCTATGTGCATAGCCATCTCATTTGAAATATAGAGTTGTAACTTCTCTACATCCCATGATCCATTACTGATGAAGTTTTTCACCTCTATCTCTTCCCCTCTTCAGTGAAATATAATGCAGTCCAATTGTCAAACCAAAAATTTGAGTTTCCAGCATGTACTTGCCAATAAATTTCATATTCTACTTCCTCCCTAATGTCCAACATTCTTCTCCATATATGTGAAGCTCCATTACTACTCACAATAGTAGGATGAAACTTCTTACAATATTTATTCCCCATGAAACTGGCCCATAGAGAGGAGGTAGTCCACCATATCTTGGCAATAAGAGCTTTAGAGACATCATGTAATGATCTTAATCCAAGTCCCCCTTCATTCCTTGGGTAGCACATCTCTTCCCACGCAACCCAGTGTTTACCTTTTATTCCTCCAACATTTCCCCAATAAAATTTTGCAAAAAATTGATGAATTTGCTCAATGACTTTTTTTGGGGGATTCATAGCTGATAAGAGGTAGACAGGCATCGATTCTAAAACATGATTGATGAGAATGAACTTTCCTCCAAAAGAAAGCAATTTGTTATGCCATGAAAGTACTCTTCTCGTCACTTTTCTGATAAGCTCTTCAAAATGAGTACTGCTCTTCCTCCCATAAAACACTGGGCACCCCAAATATATAAACGGAAAATTCCCTTGTTTGATCCCTGTCAATTTTCTCAATCGGATAGCCACTATCAAAGGTGTTTTATCATGTAGATAGAAAAAGCTCTTCGATTTATTGATCATTTACCCGACACCTTCTCATAGTCAGTTAGAACCTTCATCATCTTAATAATAGATCCCTTGTCACCAGATCCAAAAAGAATAGTATCATCCGCATATGATAAATGATTGATTTCTGGACTCCACTTTGGTAAGCCATAACCCTTGTATTGAGGATCTGTGTGCAACTTATTTAAACCTCTTGACAATACTTTGGCTGCTATTATTGTAACATCTCGCAATTTGAACTAGCTAGGAAGAAGCTTATAATTGAAAATAGTCATTTTTTTGAAAGAATTAAAATCTGGAAATTTAGTTAAGTTAGGAAAAGTGAGTTTGTGGCAACTTGAAATGACCATAGCTCCTAGCTCGGGATGAGTTAGGTGTAGTTCCAGATATGGTTGGAAAGCACTTGGAATGATCTTTCCAACGCCGCTGAGTTTGTACGATTCTGAGTTCGTATGAGTGAGTTACGCCTTTTGGAAGTTAGGTGTTGGAATAAGGAAAGTTCAATCCGAATTTTGAAAGGGTAGTTTGGTCTTTTCCTTACCCTTTTATTTTAATTCGTTTTTGGTGATTAGTTAGGGGTCTAAGCTGAGTTAGATCAGTTTACACTTTTACCAAAAGAGTTAGGGTTTTGAGAGAAGAGAAAAGAAGAGGAGAAAAGAGGAGAAAGGAGAAGGACGTTCAAAATCCGTCAAGATCGTCATGATTTGCTTGTGGATTTCGTCGGGGGTGATCCCTACAAGGTATGTGAGATCACATGACATAGCGTTGGGTTAATTCGCCCACGCGCCAATCATGATTTATTTCAGCGAATTTAAGTTCTTGAAAGCTTAGAAATTGAGTTCTTGAATGGGTTTGTTGAAATTTCATTAGATTCTTGTTTCGTTGAATTCGTTGAGGAGTTGTTTGATCTTAATATGTGATTTTAGGTTCGATTTTGAGTAGAATCTGATGTAGTTTGAACATTTAATCGATTCTAAGTGTTTGAAAAAAACCCATGGAGTTTAGAGGGTTTAGAGCTGAAAAACGAAGAAGAAATTTTGTTGAACGAAATCTAGCAGTGGTGGCGCGTCGCGGAGCTGGTTCCCAGAATTTGGGAATTTTCGTTTCGCGTCGCGGAGCCGTCACGGAGTCTTCTGCCTCAAAATTCATTTTCGAAACTAAATTTTAAAATCTTCTCCGCGTCGTGGACCCACCCTCATATATTGATTTTCGGTCTTTTCTCACGTTTAGCAATCTAAAATCATTCTTAAACATCATGAGATCTTTCCAATCATAAATCACAATCCTTGAATCCATAATTCAATTCAAGGACCAGTTAAGAGTCAAGTCAAGAACAGTTAAGATCAAAGTCGAGAGTCAAGTTAAGGGAAGTCCTTCAAAGTTTTCAAAAGTCTTTTATAAATGTTTCAACTTTGTTTTAAGACTTAAAGTTCAAGTTGAGTAAAGAGTAAAGTTTGAAGTTCATTTCTTCAAAAGTATATGGAGACTATGTATTCCCAAAGGGTTTAAAATGTTTTCACATTTAAATAAGAAAGGAAAACCTTGATTTCCAAAGAGCCTTTGAGCTAGTTTTCAGAAAAGAGTAAATGCTTTCATAATTAAGCAAGAGGGGAAACTTTGATTTCCAAGATAGCCTTTGAGCTAAGTTTTGAGCAATTATCTCAAATCACAGAAAGAAGTATGTTTTAAACATAAAGAGCTAATATATTTTGGGAGTAGTATTGAGTATCGATATGGGGACGAGCTTGAGTTCAGTTAACTCACGTTTCCATAAACCATGTAGCCATCATAGGTAGAAAAGGGTCATACTTTTTAGATGAATCCTTTTCTCATAGACTAGTGGATCCACTTAGTAGTTTAGCTCCTATACCTTTGGCCGGGTATAGGATGTGCTGGCAGCGTGAGGTAGATCGCTGTATCATCACTATAGCTCTTAAGTGATGGTTGTCGGTTAGAGAAACTCCCACAACAATAATTGCATGGTTCCTCAAGGGGTTCTGCTTAGTATGAATAGGGGTATGGGGCTTTATTCATGCATTGCACAAGTAGACTTTGAGAGGGAGCATGATATGTCTTTTATGATATTATGATTATGAGTTGACATCATGTTTTAAACAGTTTTCCTTTTTCTTTATATTGCACTTGTTTTAAACTGCTTTATAATGAAATGAGTTCAATTAAGTATTCATGAGTTGAGAAGAGCCAAGGTAAGTGTTTCTTTCAGAATCTTTCAAGCCTATGTTGTATTTAGCATTCCAACTCGCATACTCGTACATTTAATGTACTGATGCCAATTGGCTTGCATCGTCTTATGATGCAGATGCAGATAACCAAGATCAGCATCCAGCGCACCATTGATCCAGTGAGTAGTTCAGAGTCAGTTGGTGAGCCTCCTTGCATTCCGGATGACTCATTTTCATTGTTTTCAGTTTTATTTTCAGTTGTTAGGATGATCGGGGGTCTTGTCCCGACATCCATCTCAATTATTAGAGGCTTCATAGATAGACAGTTAGCAGTCAGTTGTCTTTACATTGTCATTTATTAAGTACTAAGAATTGAGTTGCCATTTTGGCTAAGTTGAATGTTTTATCTTTAAAAACGTTCTAAGTTATCTTTTAAAAAGTTGAGTAAGTGCATTTTAATCCTTGTATTAATGCTTTAAGTCTTCCGCTGAGTTAAGTAAGCCAGACCAAGGGTTCGCTTGGGGCCAACAATGGTCTTCGAGTGCCAGTCTCGCCCAGGGTGTAGGCTCGGGGCGTGACAATTATGAATAAGGTCGGGGATAATGGATCCCCTTGCTTCAGACCCCTATATGATTTGAAAAATCCATGTGATTGACCATTAATTAGTACCGAGTACCAATTGTTTGAGATCAATCTCCAAATCATATCAATTATCACTTCTGAGAAACCAAAGGCTCTTAAAACCATTGTTAAAAAAATCCATGACACCCTGTCGTAAGCCTTTGCCATGTCTAGCTTCGCCACCACATTCGTGTTCTTGTTTCTCAAGTTAATATCCCTTATTATTTCTTGAGCCAACAAAACTTTTTCTGCAATGCTTCTTCCTCTTACAAAACCCCCTTGAGTATTGGAGATGATTTTAGGTAAAACTTGTGCCATTCTCTCATGAACCACTCTTAATATGATCTTATTAGTGAAAGAACTTAAACTAATTGGCCTCATGTCTGAGAACGTCTTAACTCTTTCCTTTTTGGGGAGAAGTATTAGATTAGTGTGAGTAATGAATTTGGGTAATTAATATCCACAAAAGAAAGCCCTAACCATCTTGGTCACGTCCTCCCCAACTATATCCCAACTAATAAACTTGAAAAAACTTTCCAGAAAATCCATCTGGCCCGCATGCACTATCCCATTCATATAAAAAACAACTCCCTTTACTTCCTCATCGCTAGGCAGCCTCATCATTTCCTCTTTCTGCTCTACAGTGATCAAATGTGGGATGTGATGAACCATTGTGAAATTGTGATTCACTCCCTCCTTCTTAAATTGATTATAAAAGAAATCTACTGACTCTTCGCCGATTTGTTGATTATTCTGAATAACCATCCCTCGTGAATTCATGATTTCTGCTAAGTGCAGCTTCTTTTTTCTTCCCTTTACATAAGAATGGAAGAACTTAGTGTTGTTATCTCTTTCTACAAACCACTTCATACCCGCTTTTTGTTTCCAATATTCCTCCTCAACTTTCAAGTATATTTTCAGCTCTGCCTCTATTTTATTCAATTCTGCCCTGTTTTCAACTGACGGGTTAATCTCCAGCTGCACCTCCCTTGCTTTTATAATGTCTTCAATGGTGGCAATTTGTTGAAAAACGTTTCCAAATGTACTTTTGCTCCAGCTTGTCAAAGCTTTTTTCACTCTCTTTAATTTAGCCTGAAACTCCATGAAAAGATTACCTGCGAAATCCACTTTCCAGTTTTGTCGTATAATTTTTTTAAACTCTACATGCTTGGTCCAAAAATTTAAAAACTTGGAAGGTCGAATGACCGGTTCTTCTGAGGAATTATATATCATGTGAAGTGGCGCATGATCTGAACCTTGACTTATAAGGTGGTGTATTTCCGATGAAGGGAAAATGGTTATGAAAGCTTGGTTGACCAATATTCTATCCAAGCGTTTGAAAATACTATCCTCTCCGATTCTCCCATTCCACCAAGTGTATCTACTTCCTGTGAATTTGACTTCCTCCAGTGCATAATTATTCATACAGATCGCAAAATCAATTGCTTCACCTTGCATAAATGCTAGGCCACCCAACTTCTCTTCCTCATTTAGGATCACATTGAAATCTCCTCCTATAATCCATGGGTCTTCAATTTCCTCTGTCAAATGGTTCAAGTCCTCCCATAAGTCTAGTCTCTCCAAAGTATTACATCTAGCCTACACCGACATAATGAAGAGAGATTTCCCATCTTTGCAGAACTTCATTGACAATTGTTGAGTTGAATCTAAGATTACACTGCCAACCCAATCTTCCCTCCAGGATATCTAGATCTTGGCTGAAGTATTTACTAAAGCATGATTCATTCCCAACTTTCTTTTAAATTGATCTAGCACAGATGGTTCTTGAAAAGGTTCCATTAATGCTATGAATGAATAGTGATGTCTCCTGTTTAGATTCATTAATCTCTCAAAAGATTTTTGAGTGTTAACGGATCTAATGTTCCAAAATATAATTTTTTTCAATCATTGATCACTTTTAGTGATTTTAACCTTATTAATCCTTGTTTGGACTTGAAGAGGAATTGTCAATTTTCCTCTCTTTGTACCATTCTTCAAACTATCCGTATGTCTGGGAGATAAATCCGCCGCTTTACTAATCTGCTGAATATTGTACTCCATGTTCTCATCTTTCTCCAATTCTCTTCTTTCTTGAATCTGATCTTCCCTTTCCTCCATTAAGTCGGGAGCTTTTTTGAGTGATTCATCTTTGTCTTGCATATCTTCCTCCTTATTCTTCCTCACGACCTTTTCCTTGCTTATGTCGTTTCCCTTCTGATTAGTACTTCTTGTCGAGTTGGGAGTGCCCTCCACGACTGTTTCTTTCTCCTCACTGGAAATTTCTATCGGATTTTTCCCCCTCCCAGCTATTGATGATTGGCTCTCTGTTTGTCTGTCCTTTTGTCCGCTGCTTGATGAAGCTGATTGATTTATGTCCCTCTTCTTGTCTACCTTATTCTCATCGATCATTTTGTCTTTCTCTTCTCCTTGATGACCCTTCTCATCGGTTGTCTCCTTCTTCTTCTCCTCCTCCTCCAAAGCATCAAACTTATTTTCTATAATTACTCCCACCTTATCCCAGACTTTTTCTTGCTGATAATTGTTTCTCCTGCTGCCCCACTTCTTATATCTATGTTCTTTGAATTCCTCATTGTGTCGTGCTTTCGGGTGTTCCCCTTCACCTCCCTTTTTCTCCATTGTATTTTCCTCATCCTTCTACACTTTTCCCTCTCCGTTTACCTTGTTTCTGTCTCCCTCATCCTTATTATCATTCCTTGGGTGCAATTTCGGATGTTCAACATAGCATTGTTGTTTGTTATGCCCCTGAATCATGCATGTCTTGCAATATTTAAGTACGTAGTCATACTTTATCTTAATCCATTTCTCCACTACTTCTCCATTCGCCCTTTTTACTCCTATGTTAATACATTTTGGAAAATCTTTCAGTAAGTCCACTTCCACCTTTACTCTCGCGCAACTTGGCCTGGTTTGATTCTTGGTTGCCATATCGACTTGTAAAGGCTTTCCTACCGCTGATGCTAAAGAGAACACTGCTTCCCTCCCAAAAAAAGTAGGAGGAAGCAATAGGATATCTACGCAATAGCAGTCGTCGTTTCCTCCTCTGGATCAAAGAGAAGATCCCTTTTCAATGTCCTCATTGGGTAAGACCAGTTCCTATGAGTGATGTAAAAAACCGGCTTTGTTAGGAGATTTACATAATCTTCCAGTTGGCTAGCCCTAATCAAAACATGTCTATTGTTGAGTAAACCAATGTTACATTCCCCCTTCAACTCGTATTGCTTGGGTATTATTTTCCGCAATTCATGAATATGTGGCCAGCCGTAAGAGAATTTCCCGATCACTGCATATTGTAGATTCTCATTCACGATCATTTGATCTATTTCCTCCTGCTCCCATATGATCCGTGGTTGTCCATGCAGATATGAAATTGGCTTAAAAGGTATAGGTTTGATATTTGTGACAATAAATAGCAACGTTAATTATATATAAATAAATAGGAAGTTATTAAATATTAAATAGAAAAATTATTATTACACACATAATTAATTATGTCTAGGCACATTTTATGTGATTGGTCTCCATATTTACCCTCATTAATACATTCTCTTTCATCAATATCCCTTTTTCACAAATTTTCTATATTTCCCCCACAAATTCCAACCAATGTAAGATTCTTTTACATAACTCTAGGATCAATTTTTGTGATTTGAATTCATCGTCTTCTCCGGTGACCTTTCATTTCTCCGATGGTTGTTTAGAGTTTTTGTCTTTTTTTGATTTTATTTTGTCTTTGCTGTCTTGTTATGTTTGGTTCTTCTTCTTCTTCTTTTATTTGACTTGGGCTTAAACCAAGTCTGTATCATTTCCTTTTGTTTAATAAAATGGACCATTGGCCCTGTCTTTGAGGGAAAAAAATATCTTCTAATTGATTTTTTTCCTCGTTTTTATGAAAATTATATTTGTATACATCTATATTTTCATCCATTTTTATAAGGTTTCAATTGAAGAATTATTTGTTTCTCCATTATAATGGCTATAGTTATAAAAAAAATACAAGAAGAACACGAGCAAAAAGAGATTGAGGTTTGTGTGATTGTCAAATTTGTATATAGTAGAATACTTATATACATAGATATTTATACTGTAATATTAACACAAATTGAAATGGTGATTTGTGAATACAAGTATATATGGATACATAAGTAATCTATCCCATTTGAAAGGTTGATTAGGCCATACAAGTATAGTTGGATACAATTGTCACACCCCAAATCCGAATGTGATGGCACGTGTCCATTTCCCACCGGACACGTCACCCAAACCCAACCACAACGATAGAGAAGTAGAAATAAGAGAATAAAAGATAATAAATAAGCGGAAGACTCTAATTAAGACTCAACACTACCCAGAATTTGGTTGTCACATGTACAAACCTCTAAATACAGAATTCGAATAAAAATATACAAGTCTCAGAGTATAGTTCTCGAATAGAACAAAACTAAAAGTAAAGATAACTCAAGGGCACGTCTGGAATGAACCGCTACCTCTCGAGTATGTCCCCAAGCTCAATCTGCTAAAGAAAATACTAAGCCGAATCTGAGAAAGAGCTGTCAACCTACACAATTGTGTAGAAGCAAGGGTGAGTACCGAAAACCACATGTACTCGCAAGTAACTCTAAACTAAGCAAAACTAGCAACTACAAACAACTCCTTTCAATTCCAACCGAACCACCGAAACTTCATCTGGTAGCAAACCAACCAACCTATACTAAACAGATCATATTCAATAGCCAGAACCAACGGTATATCCTCATCAACCTCAGATCAACAAATAAGAGCAAGTAGATCAAATTCCACATAAGAAGGGTAAACCGATACAATCCACACATCACAGACAAAGATAAGGCAAATGCGATGCAAAATGCAATAATGATGTCATGTAGTCGTGATGCATGTCTGTCCTACGATACACATCTGTTGACGTAATCAGTCCGCGCTGAATACTCAAATCAGAACCCATGGGGGCCATACATGGACCATGTATCATCGCCGGAACCAGATCCCATCGGCATCCAAATCGCTAGCCGGAGCTAGTCCATCTGTGTCTCATATCCATCCATCCTCATATCAGTGTCTCAGAACTCATGCAACAGATAGTTCACACATGAGATGAATAATGAATATGCACATGTCATCAATCACAATCATATCACGATCACATCATAGTATTACACATCATCTGTCTCAATCACAACCATATCACGACCACATCATAGTATTACACATCACCTATCTCAATCACAACCATATCACGACCACATCATAGTATTACACATCACCTGTCTCAATCACAACCATATCACGGCCACATCATAGTATTACATATCACCTGTCTCAATCACAACCATATCACGACCACATCATAGTATTACACATCATCTGTCTCAACATCAATGTCTGTATCAATCATAGCCTACTCATGCTCTTCTATCCCCTCAATATCAGTTATCACATGACTTATTCAACAAATTCAAGTCACATATAACACATTTAGCTCGTTTTATTCCCCATCTTTCATTTACAATAATTTCAATCAACAAATAAAACCCATCCTCAATCCCCATTACTCCCCAACACAATTAGGAAGATAGTCATGCGTAGTCTAAGAGTTTTACAAAGTTTGGAAGCCACTTGCCTGAAAACGAACTCCAAAAGTTACTTGACTTGAGCCTTTCCTTTCCGAGTATAATCCGGATCGCGATAATATATTCAAACAATTATTCACAATCATAATTCGAGTCCAATGACACCAAAATCAAGAAATTTAGGGAAAAAGGGCAAAACGGTCGAAAAGTCTCATACCGGAAAACGATACCCAAATCTGGAAATTTTTGATGTAAAATGATCCTTAAAGTATTTGGAAGCTAATGGTGAAAACCAATTTGAAAACGGAGTTGAAATCAATTCACAAACTCAATTTGAAGGAAAATCCACGTCTTGAAAAAGCCTAAAATATTCGAATCCGAAACCCCGACTCGAAAATGAAATATCTCTTGAAAAACATCTTACCCATGCTTAGATAAGTTCAAATATGAAATTTCATAAAAAACGGAGTTAAGATCGACCTTGAAATTCTCAATTTATCAAACTTTAACTTTACCGGGAAAGTCCAAATTGTACGCGGTTAATATGATGAAAATAATTGATGAATCAATAATTTTATGTTAAATTCAGTTTACCCATAACATAAGTCTTGTAAATATACATTTTTCATCAAAAAGGGAGTCCAAATCGATAAAACCCCAATTTTTCCCAAGAGATTTACGGATAGGAAAAAAAACCAGATAAAGAAATTATGAGAAAATGTCGAATTGAAGATTGAATACTAACCCTCATATTAATTCAAGAAGAAATCCGTAAGAATCACTCCATTCCGATCTCTAGAACTCCCGATATGCTCAAAATACCAAATGAACACAGTCTGAGATTTTTATAACAGTACATGACTGTTATGCACCAGAAAAACAGCAGTTAATCTTTCACTAAAAAGGCCGTAATTTCCTCATACGATAGTGAAATGACCTGATTCTTTTTTGTAAATGTCTTAAATAATGATACGGACCTGCTCGTTCAATCGGAGCTCAATTTCATGCTCGTTGCCCAGTCAAATATCATTTCTACTCGGTAAACCATTATTTCTTATTTGCGATAAAAGTCCAATCTCGGGTTAGCGAAAATGCACCAAAATTTGCAGATAAGTCCTATAATTCATGCTCAAAATTTCAGAACCTTCGAAATAATTTTTTGACCTTTAAAACTAATAATGATCCCTTTAGTTGCCACAATTTGCTGAAATAGTGTCAAAGCATCCAAGAAGCTTAAAAGCTCACCCAAAACTCATTTGGCACTTCCCGAACACAAACCAAATATGCTACTAGCTTGAAAATGACATTTCGGACTCAATGAAATCGTTGGAATTTGAATTCGAGGTCTCCTTGACCCGGTATCCGATAAGGCGTCAAGAAACTAACTTTAGGCTCAAAAACTCGAAACGCACTCGGGACCTCTAAAAATTCAACCAAGACTCATTTTAGACTTAGAATCACCCCTTGAATCCAACGGTGCCCTCAGAATTCCATTTCGAGCACTGGAACCTCGTTTGTTGACCAAAGTCAACTCTTGATCAAAATATCACAATTTTTGCAACTTAGGACCTCAAATCTTCATTTTAACTCCAAATTCGATTCCGTAAATTCCCATAGACCCGTTTCGACATTCTAAAACCGCTGGAATCGACGAAAATCCGATTTGAGTCTCGAAACTCCAAATGACTCGAAATAGCACTTTTAACCAAACTTTAACTCTTAAAAACTCAACTTTCCAAAAACTCAACTTTTCATCAATTTTCCTTCAAACCAACTTCGAAAATACAACAATTAGGACTTGGGGCAACTATCGAGAGGGGTAAAGCAGTCATTTTATGAAAATTTCCAAAAGTGACCTTTCGGGTCATTACAACAATAGTACTATATTTTATAAACAAATACCCGAGTTAACACCAAACCTCAACTATTACAGTAAAAATTTAACCAAAAAGAGATTGATGTTGTTGGCTTTTCAATCTTTTATACAGTCGCATACCTACACACTTTGATACCTACACATTCTATTATTTTTCATTTTTCTTGTTTTTGGCTTGTCCAATGTATCCATTTTTTGTTTAACAACAATGTATTCATATGTATGCTATGTTGGTGTATCCATTTTTGTTTAACAATAGTGTATCCATTTTTCAAATTGTCGTGTTCATATACTAAATTGTTATACTTTACCTTGTTTATTATATTAATACATTTAAGTTTTTATAAATACTGGTATCCTTGATATATTAATACTTTAAGTTTTATAAATAAATATACCAATTTGAATCCAAAATATTCATATGATAACTAAACAATTAACACATTTTCCTTATTTAGTTCATTGTAATTAAAACTGTATCAGTGTATAAATAGAAAAATAAAAATCATATACAAAACTACAACTAGAAAAAAGCATAAATTGTAGTTATTTTTTATAAATAACATAATTATAGCAATTGAACTTTAATAACCCTATAAATGTAGTATTTTTGTAAGTTACTCTTTTCCTTTTTTATTAATTACTTTTTTAACTCTATTTTATACTAATTAATTATTAAGATTTTCTAATAATTATACATTTTTCATCTCTAACTCTCATCCACTTTATCTCTAAACTAATCGGAAAAATCATTCATTTGAATTTATATCACAATTCTCTTCGTTTTCTCCGGCGAAGAACAACTAACCCATCACCACCACAAATCCAGCTGCACAACGCCATTCCTTCTTCTTTTCTGTCAAATCATTAATCACCAAACACCCACCTAAACCTCCACAAAACAGCCACTCAAAATCCAAATCAGTCACCAACAAACATCAAACCAGACCCCCTTACTTTATTCCTTTGCGATTTCATTATTTTGATTTATTTTGCAGGCGTGTGGGTGAACTCAATGCTTCAGTCATGACTCCGATAAAGTTCCAATGAGCTCCACATGACTTTCAGATCTGAACAACCAATAAACAACCACAACAAACAACACCGGTACTAGATTCACGTCTCTGTGAATCTTTGAGGTCGTGAAAAATAAAAAGTTGTGATGAAGAATAAAGAAGGAAGAAGAAGAGGGAAAGGGAAGGAAAATTTTGATTTTTAATTCTTTTTTTAACTTTAATTTTTCTGATGGGCTAGTTTTTTTATTTTTTTTTACCACGTATGTTTTAGAGAGTAAATACTACTACTCCAATTAACACTACCACAAGGGTTCAATTGACGATGCCTCAAATCCAAATTTCTCAAAAAAAATAATAATTTAATTTTATGCAATGCTACCATTTTTTTTTTTACATAAGCATATATTAAATCATATGATTAAAACAACACAATGAGTCATATGATTTACTTACCTAATTTTAAAAGAAATACTACTACTCCAATAAACACTACCACAAGGGTTCAATTGACAATGCCTCAAATCCAAATCCCTCAACAAAAAAGTAAATTAATTTTACGCAATGATACCATTTTTTTACATAAGCATATATTAAAACATATGATTAAAACAATACAATGAGTCATATGATTTATACAATACAACAAGTCATCTAAAAGCAATTTTTTTTTCAACCCTTTGCCTTATAAAGTTCAACTTGAACAAAAAACATTTATCGACATAAATTTGATTTCACCCTTATAAGTTATTTGGTTTAATGAAGCTTTCATTTCTAAGAAGGTATGTATTATTTTCTTGCATAAGTATTTACTAAAAATATTAAAAAGATCATTAATCTATAGATCAAAATGTCTCAAATAATATTTGTATCAAATAAAATCAAACTCAAGTTAATCTAGTTATGAGAGGAGGGAGGGAATATATATTACTGAAATTGAAATTCAACATGCCAAGTCTTACACATATAATAATATTGATTAAACAACAATAAAATAAATTAAGCTAGTAAAATAGATGACTTCAATACATAAAAAAAAAAACAAACAACATGATAAAAAGAAAAGATAAACAATATGAAATATAAAGGTAAAATACATTAAATAAATATGAAAGTAACATTGACTCAACAACAAAAATATAAAATACTTAAACATAATTATTTTTTGGGATGCTATCATTCTTCTCTTCAATATTGTTGTCATTACCTTTTATTGGTTGATCTTCTTCTTGCAGTTGTTTCTTACGTTCATCAACTTTAGTCTTGTTAAGAGCAATTAGCTTTATCATACCTTTAAGTTCTCTAGCATTGAGTTCCAAATAGCTTTTTCCATCAATAACTTCATTAAACAACAACTCCATTTCTTTCTCCTCATTCTCCTGTTCCATTATTCTAATGTTTTCTTCTTGAGCCTTCTTCGTTTTTTCAAGATTGGTTTCATGTGTAACAAGATTATCATTCCTTGTGTCCCAACGAAAACTTAAATAATTCTGAAATCTTTCCTTAGCTTGACTTTCTGTTGGCCATAAAATATCTTCGCCTGGAGTGTAAATAACTATCCCAGGTTGTACATCACACAAAGTTGACAATTCTTGTGCTTTCTCCATTAAACTTGCTATTTTTTCATAAAGGGTTTTTTTTGTATTACCACCACTTGATTCTGTATTGTTCTCAAGGCACTCCTTATTAGACATATTTTGTTATAATTAATAAAGAGGAGAACTCTTTATTTGGGAGAGAAGAGACTACAATTGAGCAAGTTAAGTGAAGAATATAAATTCATATATATAGGCCTAAGAATATTTTTATTGACATATAATTAAGTAAAATATTTATGTATATTCTTAAAATATTAAAAAAATCATTTATAGTTTTGAAAAACATAATACATGAATCAGATTTTGTTCCAAGAGAATTCTTCATGTATTTTATTAAAATGTTAAAATTTCAGTTGTGATTTTGGAAAGTGTAATTAATGAAGCAGATTTGATTCCAAGTGAATTCTTTATATATTTTATTTAAATGCTTATAATTTAATTGTGATTTTGGAAAACATATTTCATGAAGCATATTTGGTTTCCAAGTGGGCTCTTCATGTATGTTTTAAGGAAAAATTACCTAACTACACACCATTTATTATCATATTTTTTTATTTTCCCTACCATTTCAAAAAACATCAAAAATTCCCTCCTTTTCTCCCATCATACCCTTTTTCGGATACATTAATTTGAAATCTCATACCCATGATTTTCTTTCCTTTTTTCAAGCCACAAATCTCTCTACAGTTACCAACATTAATCCATTTTTGAATTTCAAATCTTTTCTCTTTCCAATTAATGATTTTAAGTTATTCAAGAGGTAGATTTCTTTCCATCACTTCAATTTTCAATCTCTTTTAATTTTTTTTTTTTAGTTTTTTCATCTTAAAAAATTATTGAATTTGTTACTCGCGGTCTCTTTATTGGAAGAGGGGTGGAAAAGTTGCTAATGCAGAAACTTCATCTTGTAGTGCATTTGGAATTGTTCCAGGAATTTCTAATGGTGGTCTTGATATACTTCAATTCATTGGTCGATCTTTCAGTATTGGGCTTACCCAATTAGTCCGAGAAGGATACATCTTCGTTGCTTTTCGTTGATTAGATTGTTGATTTTTTCCCCCAATTTTTCGGTTGTTTATCTTTTCTGATACATATAGGTTCAGATTTTTAATGTATCTAGTTGATTTTGTTTCTTAAACTAAGGTATACTGCCTTCGTTTCAATATTATGATACATTACAATTTATCATGCACACTGTATCGTATTCAAATATTAGTTTTGATACATAACCTTAATTAGTAGTGATACTTGATACAAAAATTCTACCAAATGTATCATTTATCATGTATCAACCTTTTCATCTACAAATTTCTACTACATATGAATTCTGCTCTCAAGCAAAACAAGTTACATAAATAATAATGTATCATGCACTAATTTTTAGGCATGATACGTAAACTCGAATTTATACTAAATGTATCTGATACATAAAAATTATCAAACAATAATGTATTGATCTAAAACCTAACATCTTATGGGTAACAATTTCTTATTTAACGTATCTAGTAGAAATACAACACTTAACGATCTCTAATTCAGTTGCAATGACCGATTTGAGATTCACAAACCTATATTTTGACCAACAACAATTCCATCACTTTTGTATCGGTCATACCTCACCTCACTTTCTTAGATTCTGGAATCTCTCAACAAGATCGACATGTTCATGTTGTACAAGTACAATTTGTCGACAAAAAATTGATAAAAAAATGAGTTTTTTTTGAAAGAATGGAAAAAAGAATTTTGGGATCTAAACACACATTACATATTGTGATATGATCATTGATGACTCGAGAAGTCATACTACATAAACATTGATGGCATATCTAGATACCACACTGCTTAAAAATTGATGGCATACTCGACTGTCATACTAATCATGTTTTAAAAACTCTTTCTCAGAACTCATCTTTACTTCCTCAAAAACTCAGTTTAACACTCAAGTGTTGGCTTTAAAAATCTTCTCAAGATTTATATCTCAAAATAGGGTTCATGCTGAATTATAGACATGAACAAATCAACTCAAGGGTCTCAATAACAATATAGAACTCAATACTCAGAACTCAAGGACTCAAGAACTCATAACTCAATGACACTTCTCATCTAAAGAATACTCAATTCATAGGGTTCATGTTGAAATATAGACATGAACGAATCTACTCAAGAATCTTAATGCATAACATATAGCAATTCAATAATTAGAAATAGAATATTTTAAAAAAGAATCAAGAACTAAAAATCAACTCATCTCAAGAATACTCAAATCTAGGGATAGAAACCTAGATTACTCTTTTACTAATTTGAAAGTAGATGTCGGGCGCGAGGATGAACTAGTCCAACACTATGATAGTTTTACATTCCTGAAAGAACAAGGTTTTTGAAGAATCTTGAAAAAGAACTTGATTAGAAGCCTTGAAACCCTAGCTTGAATGAGAACAATCAAGAAAATCTTTCTTGAGATTCTTGAATTAGTTTCTTGAAATTTCTATGGCCAAGAATTATAATTTTCATTAGTGATTCATAATTGTATGAAGAAATTTGAGTCGAAAAGAATGAAGTTCTTGGAGAAGGCTTGAGGAAGAATCCTGAAAAAAGATTGAAAAAATCTTGAATGAAAGTCTTCTACTTTGATTTTTCCTTAGGTTTGAGAGAAAAGAGAATGGGGATTAAGAGATGAAAATCTGACGGTTTTGAGTCTTTAATTAGTCAATAACTTCATTTAAGGTTTTCTTAGAGGTAAAAAGACAAAAACGATCCTTTTTAATATTTTCCCGTCGGCTAATTCGTCACTGCATTGTATCAGATTACTAAAATGGTCATAACCTTTTACTCAAAACTCGGATTGTTACGAAATTGGTGGAGTTGTAAAGAAGATTCAAATACCTTTAATTTGATAGGTTATGAGTTACATAACTCTTTATATTCTAAGAGATATGGTCGTTTGAAGTTGACCCAAGTAGAATCTTATATCAAAACTGAATCTGTAAGGAAACTTTTAACTCAACTTTGTGCTAGGGGATTCTAGTGACCTTAATTGATATCCAGAATCATTCCCACACTAAATAATTTACCTTTACACATATGAACAATTTAATAATTACTCGATTCAATTTTCCATGTAAATGAAGAATAGTTCGGGCCTTAGGTTAGAGATTTTCTGGGTGTTACAATATCTCCCCGTTGGGATCATTCATCCTCGAATGACAATTAAACTGGAAATGGAAGGGAAAGGATTCACTATCACTATCTCTCTAGACTTCTGAACTTGTCTACTAATATAGTCATAACTGATTCATGCTGAGAGTTTTGAAACTAGACTATAACACATAGGTAATGAACAATATGAGTTTGAACATAGTTACACTCTATCTGAAATTATTTGAAATGAAATAAGGATATCTGGGTATGAAGTATGAATATAAATAATATGCCTTGACTGATATGACTGCAACTTTCAAGCTCAGAGACACATTTCAACTATGCTCTTCTTTCTTATTACTACTCCTCATTGGATGCAACTCATAGCTCCCACAAGGGTATATGACTACTTTTACTAAGGTCTGGGTCTATGTATGCTCTTACTACATTCTATCCTAACTCAAAATCACAAATTACTTAACATAAGGTGATTATTCTAATCTAAATCACAAGATTTGGGTTCTATACCTCTATAGGAAATCTCATCCCAAGAATATTACTTTTTACTTCTGCATTTAACCAACCTCAAGTCTTAATCAAGAACCACCTAATGCAGCATGCATTCATCCACATAATGCCAACATCACATTTAAGCCTAGTGAACTTAACCACTCCATAAACTCCTACTAACCAATCCTTATAAGAATTCCTCATTCTCTCATCACTTGTACCAAACTGAACTTTCATGCATCACTACTAGGAACTGACTTATTACTCATCGTAAAACCTTATCTCCTTATTCCTCCACATTTATAATCTTAGGTGGAATAAACACACCATCACTATCACAATAAACAATAGCAATCCTCTTCTCAATCATCACACAACTATAATCATCAACATCACTCTCAAAACTAAACAAGATCACTGAAAGAGCTTTAGGGTGAAAGATCATAAGCACGATTCATTTGAGAGTTCTGATATAAGAATATGCATGACATAAAATTATTTTGCTAGCCATTAAGATTAAATCACAAATTTGTGAGACTGAGCTCACTATGAGACATGAGTGCGTATATGAATAGGTTCATATCATGAAGCTGATATCCATAACTTTATGGAGTAAGATTGAGATCAATGGGCTAAAGTCTTTGCCCCTCATTATGAAAATCGAGCATAGATGTGAATCTCTTTGAAGTGTATGAACATAGATCATAAACACAATTCTGATTTAAGAAACATCAACAACATGTTGTAATGACTGAACTTTGAGGAATACACAAGATTATGGATGGATTGGTATATCTCTAAAACTCTTTCTGAATACATCTCTATTTGATTCGCCATACTTGACTTGGTTTCTCATCTTATCATCTTCCCCTCAGGTCTAAAGCTGACACTTGAAAGCTATGGATCTATTCCGTCATCTCTAAGCTGGTCTATATTTCCTTTACTCCAATACTCGGGAAAGGCTTATCTCATGGCTAGTGAACCCTCTATAAGCAGGTGCTAAGACTCCTTCTAAGACCTCTTTCTAAGATGTTTCTTTTAACCTCTTCTCATTAGCTTATAAGGCCGCTTCATCTAACTCTTAAGGAAAAAAATAATGCTTACATCAGCCTATTCCACATTGAAAGCTCAAATATACTATCTAGTCACATATGAAAATCATTAACTTAATTGGTACCTCGTGTGATTACATACTATCTCGGGTACATCTCTTAATGCTCTTGTTACTCTTATGACTTAGCCAAACTTCGTTGCCCTTATCTAAAAGTTAGGATCTCTCACTTGTACCACTCATATTCATTGCAGCTAACATCTCAATTCCTCACCACTCTATGTCAAGTCTAGCAGATCAGATCTCAAGACTAACATCATTACCATCATGCTATCATTATTTTGATCACAACACTTATATCAAATTCAAGCTTAATGTTTATTACTAAACTCGGATATCAATGTGATTGCTCACTCACTATACTAACTTACAACTACTATATAAAAATTAAGAAACACCCGCTCACTAAGATCTCATGACAAGTAGTAATTATTTATCTCTCAGTCTACATACTTACAATTTACCGTCATACTTCCTTTCACAACTTAAGTACTATTTACTCATTCGCTATACCTCATTGCCTAATTGATTTTGTAACCATCTGAATACTATGGGCTCTTCCTTAAAGATCATAAGCCTAGCTTAGATCTATTACCTCGCGAATACTCCTGTTGTTTTATTCAACACCTCTACTTGGTCGTTACTAACACAATGACACATTATCATAAACTCCTTTCTGATTAAAGTATACTCTAACTCGTCCTAACTAGTAACTATTCCTCTACATTCTATAATGACATCTACACGAACTCATCACTTCTTTGTCTACCCATAAAGGAAAACTCCTAATTAATGACTTACTAGGTACTTCGGTACAACTTAAATACTCTACTCAATAACTATCCCTATTTATTAGGTTACTACACCTTTAAATGCATACTTCTAACTCTGGGCACTTCTACTAACATTTCAAGTCATACTATCTTTCGGGTGATAATACTACCCAAGCTCTAAAACACACTTCCTCGAAAGGGTCTCAAATGAAACAAAGTTTAAAGAAGAGAGTTTAGGAGTACATCTCGCTTTTAGCTCAAACGCACGATTCATATGATTAAGAGTGCATTCTTTCAAATCTCAACACTTGAGATCCATCACATGCTTCTTTTAAGCCCCTCTACAGTCTCATGACTTTCTGAAGACTTTTGCTGAGAGTAACTCCTCGATAGGATTTGGGCTTTGCTTTTCGACTACCTTGAGTATAAGGGGTAGTAGAATGGATTTGAGAAAATGCACGAGTTTGAATAGGTTCCTTGTGACTCAAATCTATTGCACGATTTAGAGTATGAAAGAAGAAAAACTTTTCTTAAATGTCTGTAGTCCCTCATTTGTAGATGTTGGCCCTCACAACCATAAATACGATCCTACTTGAAATGGCTTCATAAACACCCTAGGATACTTCAACTCTGTGCTCTGATATCAAGTTTGTCATGACCCGAGCCTACACCCTGGACGTGACCAACACTCGAGAACCATTGCTGGTTCCCAAGCGAACCCTCATCCTGGCTGACTACAAGCGAAAGACTAACTCAAGCAAACATAAGTATTAAATTGAAAGAAGCGTTTGGAAATAATTTACTGAATCTCAAAACTGAATTGAATATACTAAGTATGAAACATAAGTTTTAAATAAAACATCTGAAACTGAAAGACTCTCTAAAACAGTATATCTATGAAGCCTCTACTATATATAAAGATTAGTGTCGGGAGAAGACTCACGACTGCTTAAAAACTATTACTAATAACTTAGAAAACTGGAGTCCTCCGGAAGCAAGAAGGTCGTACTCCAAAGCTGACGAGCGGATGAAGTGATCTCAACAGACTCTTGTTGAGGATCCTAAGAACCTGTATGTGCATCATTAAAAGATGCAGGTCGAATGACATCAGTACATTGAATGTACGAGTATGTAATATAGCTGAATAACAAATAGCTGAACTGATAAGATTGTAATAGATAAAAGATAAACTTAACTGAATGTAAAGGATTAAAGGAATGAAACCATTTAAAAACACTTAATCATTTACAAAAACACTTAATCATCTCTGAATCTCAACATAATAAGTGATATAACCAAAATACATTTTAAACTAAATTTGGGAGATTCTCTAATCGACAACCATCATTATGAACTACGTGATGATACAACGTCTCGCCCATGCTGCCAGAACTGTCCTATACCTTGCCGGCATATAGAACACCTCAACCAAGTGGATCCACTAAGCTCTGCTCGAAGGCACTTAGGATTCATCTAAAAAGTATGATCCTGTACCCATGTTGGAATACATGGTTTATGAGGAATGTGAGTTCTCTCATCCCCATATCGGTGCTCAATACTGCTCCCAACAATATGTACTCATGCTCAATGTTTAAAACCATACTCTTCCTCAAGTTTGAGATATGTCATGACCCAAAACGAGTCATGAGTGGCACCCACACTTAACCTCCTAGGTGGGCGAACCAATGAATTTAACCCCTACTTATATTTATTGCTCAACTTACGAAATACTAACCATAATGCGGAGGCTTAAATCTTATTAGTGTAAGAAACACAAATCGACTAACGTCTATTAAATATCATTTCCCAAACTCTGAAAGTCCTCACGTCAAGGACATCTAATATTCAAATACTAAGTCTAAGAATATCAAAGACACCAAAATAAATGAATAAAATAGTTTATGTCCGAACACTAAGGACATCATGCCATGACCGAGAGAATCCAACACGAGCTAGAATGAATGGCTCACCCTGAACCTGATGTGCTGGAGACTGGCTAGAGTTGAGGGCAAGTCGAAGTCACTGGTACACTGGCTTCACTCCACAAAAGGAAAACGAAGAAAGTACAAGTAGGGATTAGTACAAGGCAGCATGTACTTAATAGATATCATCGGCCCACTTAAAATAGTAAATGATATGCATAAAGTAGTAACATGAAATCAACTATAGCATTTAGCAGGTGGCAAGCAACGAGCAATATGATCAAGTGACAACAACACTGAAACAAATACGTAATCAGTCACAATACCAAACACACACACGAGGACTCATGCCTCCACACCACACTCATTTGGGAAATGGGTTTTTTGAGATTGAGTACATTAAGTTATTTCAATATGTTTTCCTTTAATGTTTGACACCCGATCCAATAATATCGTGTCGGAATGTGACACCCGATCCAATAATACCGTGTCGAAACGTGACACCCGATCCAATAATACCGTGCCGGCTCGCGGCACCAAATCCAAATATATCGTGCTGGCTCGTGGCACCCGATCCAAATATATAGTGCCGGCTCGTGGCACCCGATCCAACTATATAGTTAATTCATTTGTCAATCTTTATCATCTGTTTCCACTTCCTTAAATATATTTCATTAAGCCTTCTTTATTCAAGGCATCACTTTAATAGGACAAGTTAAATATTATGGATTTCGCGGTCTTGGGATTACAGACCAATCACAACAACACATAAATTATCCAAACCACAACAACCAAGTACATAGAAAAATTCACAATATCACTCAATGACTATCAATCACCATTAAGAGTCTATCTATTACATAGAATAGATCATAACCTACCTCCACCGAGGAGCCGAAGTCAAGCAAGCAAATTCCCCAATGTTTTTCCTTCCATAATGTCTCAGAACGCTTCCTATCTATCAAGTATGCATAATTCATAAATAATCGAGTCGATAGACACCCATATTACTATATGTCTAGCCTAGACCCAAAATTCACCCAAATCTATAATCAATTTCCTAAAGTTCAAGCCTAACGGTAAGTCTTAATTCCTCCAATTATCATTTTTAATGGTATTAATATAATACAATACACCTAATATTCAATTACCTATACTAATTTGTCAAGACTTAGATTATAATGTGATAACCTACTAACCACAAATTTGTCCAATACTTTAACTACGACAAAACATACAAAACATTAACCTACTAATACTTTGTTCCTTATACAATTTCTAGTGACTGACTATTCAATGCCAATTATTAGCGTCACTACAAACAATTAGGGTGTGTTTGGTATGAAGGAGAATTTTCCAATTTTCTCATGTTTGGTTGGGTTAAATGTTTTGGAAAATGTTTCCCAAATCAACTCATTTTCCTCAAATCTAAGGAAACTGACTTCCCTTAAAAAATTAAGGAAAATATTTTCCAAAACTCTTGTCCAACTTCAAATTACAATTTATATTTTTAAAAAATCAATTTTTTTTGTTGAAAAAAATTAATTTAAAGCTTTTAAAATTAAAAATAAAATTCAATTTATAATTTTTTTACTCCACCCTCACCCCCTACCCCTCCCCGCCCCCCGCCAGCCCTACCCCCCTCAAAAAAATTATTTTTTCACCCCACCCCACCCCCATCCCCTCCCCCATCAGCCCCCACCCCCTCCAAAAAATATTTAAGTTTGTTTTTAAAAAAATATTTTCAATTTCAAATTATTATTTTTTCATCCCACTCTCATCCCCGACCCCCCCCCCCCCCCCCCACATCGGTCCCCAGCCCCTCCAAAAAAATTATGTTTGTTTTTAAAAATATTTTTAATTTTTATTTTTAATTTTTTTACCCCCCCCTCCCCCCTCTCCCCCCCCCCCCCGCCTCCAAAATTTAAGTTTATTTAAAAAAAATATTTTTAGTTTCAATTCAAAAATTATTTTCTACTCTCTAGTAAAAATGAAAGATATTTTCTCAAAACTATTTTTCATTCTTAAATCAAACACTAAAAAATCTTTTCCGGAAAATATTTTCTACTCACCAACCAAACATGAAAAAATAAGTCCAAAGTCTACTTGTTTTCCAGGAAAACATTTTCCTTCATACCAAACACACCCTTAATTCATCACCTTTTCCCAACTCAAACTTGTCCCTTTAAGTACTCATTCTAACATAAAATCAATTTAATTGTTAATTCTTTTCCTCCCAAACCGACGCCACACATAACCCTTTCACTGAACATGCAATGTATATGATTCATTATTTTCAATTCTCATTGCCATTAACCAATCCCATTCAAGTCAACACAAACATACAGTTAGTATACTAAGAAAATTTGAAGTAAAAGAGTCACCTGAAGCAGATCTCTCGCCACTTTCTTTAGTTTCCTCTTCCCCTCTATTCTTTTCTAAATAAAATTATTATGTACTATAAGTGACAAACCCTACTAACTTATTTTAATATGTATGGGTCAAGTGGTACTAAATAAACTATGAACTTGGCCCATTAACCACCAATGAATAAAACAATTAATAAGTTTAACCCATCAACTAAATCACTGTAGTTAAATAACTAGTTCAACATCACCATTTAAAATTTAGGGGAAGAGTCGAAATAACTCTAATACTCATAATGACCTAACAGGTCGTTACAAGATAATTACTCAAACTATCCTCTTAAAAGAGGTAACTGCTCTGAACTATCTCTGAATTCGTTAACTCATTTAGAAATCAAAGTTTCTCTATTCTCAATGTAAAAGCTGATACCTTTGGGAATACATAGTTCCCTTATACTCTTACTCAGTTCATATTTTAAAACTCTTTCTCAAAAATATATCAAAATCATATTGTGATATGATCATTGATGACTCGGGAAGTCATACTACATAAACATTGATGGACTATCTAGATACCACACTGCTTAAAAATTGATGGCATACTCGACTGTCATACTAACCATGTTTTAAAAACTCTTTCTCAGAACTCATCTTTACTTCCTCAAAAACTCAATTTAACACTCAAGTGTTGGCTTTAAAAAGCCTCTCATGATTTATAACTCAAAATAGGGTTCATGCTGAATTATAGAGATGAACTAATCAAATCAAGGATCTTAATAACAATATAGAAATTCAATACTCAGAACTCAAGACTCAAGAACTCAAAACTCAATAATATTTCTCATCTCAAAAATACTCAATTCATAGGGTTTATGTTGAAATATAGACATGAACGAATCTACTCAAGAATCTTAATGCATAACATATAGCAATTCAATAATTAGGAATAAAATTTCAAAAAAAGAATCAAGAACTCAAGATCTCAAAATCAACTCATCTCAAGAATACTCAAATCTAGGGATAGAAACCTAGATTACCCTTTTACTAATTTGAAAGTAGATGTAGCCCGTGAGGATGAACTAGTCCAACACTATGATGGCCTACATACATGAAAGAACAAGGTTCTTGAAGAATCTTGAGAAAGAACTTGATTAGAAGCCTTGAAACCCTAGCTTGAAGGATAACAATCAAGAAAACGTTTCTTGAGATTCTTGAAATTTCTATGGCCAAGAATTATAATTTCATTAGTGATACATAATTGTATGAAGAAATTTGAGTTGAAAATAATGAAATTCTTGGAGAAGGACTTACCTTGAAGAAGAATCTTGAAAAAAGATTAAATAAATCTTGAATGGAAGTCTTCTACTTTGATTTTTCCTTAGGGTTTTGCATTAGGATTTGAGAGATAAGAGAATGGGGGATTAAGAGATAAAAATCTGATTATTTTGAGCCTTTAATTAGTCAATATATTTGTTTAGGGTTTTCTGTAATGCCCCAAAATGAGTCATGAGTACATTAAGTTAATTTTAATATGTTTCTTTTAATGTTATTGTGCCAGAACGTGACATCCGATCCAATAATATCGTGTCGGAACGTGACACCCGATCCAATAATACCGTGTCAAAACGTGACACCCGATCTAATAATATCATGTCAGAACGTGCCACCTGATCAAATACTACCGTGTCAGAACGTAACATTCGGTCCAATTATATCGTTAATTCATTTGTCATTCTTTTATGATCTCTTTCCACTTTCTTAACAATATTTCATTAAGCCTTATTTATTCAAGGCATCACTTTAATAGAATAAGTTCAAGATTATGGATTCCACAGTCTTGGATTAGAGACCAATCACAACAACACATATATTATCCAAACCACAACAACTAAGTACATAGAAAAATTCACAATATCATTTGATGATATATAAATCACTATTAAGAGTCTATCTATCACATAGACTAAACCATAACCTACCTTCACTGAAGAACCGAAGTCAAGCAAGCTAATTCTCCAATGCTTTTCCTATTCCTTGAACGTTTTCAATCTATCAAGTATGCATACTTCATAAGTTAACGAGTCCATATACATCCATATTACTATATATCTAGCCTAGACTCAAAGACCCACCCAAATCTATAATCAATTTCTTAAATTTTGATACCAACTAATATATCAAGTCTCACGTGTCTTAAATTCAAGCCTAGTGTTAAGTCTTAATTTCTCCAAATAACATAACCTTAATGGTATTTAAATAATACAATACACCTAATATTTAATTACCTATCTCAATATATTAAAACTTGAATCATAATATGATAACCATAAGAAAATTTCACACCCAAAACCAAAGGTATGACCCGTAACTTTAACACTGGAATAACGTATAAAACTTTGATCCAAACTTCAAATTCATTCTACAAACCTAATTAAGTCTCAATTGGTGACCATTGGTCATCAATAGCAATTGACTGGCCACCAAGGCCTTGTCCTTAAATCAAAAGACAAAACTACAATTTTTACTCTTTTGCAGGTTCAACTCATGCAACATTAAAATTTTCTTCCATCCTTAAACGACTGCCAACATGATAATACTAATAAAAATAATAATATGACTTCTACCCTAGAAAATGCATAGGTTGAATTTTTACCGGATGCAGTTGGGTGTTGTTCCTCGTCGTAAAGGTATGTTTCCTGTTGTTCTCCCTTGTCATATTTTTTTCTAATAAATGGGTCCATGCTAAGGGTATTTAATAAAATATGGACTTGGCCCATTAATCACCAACTAATAAAAAATTATTATTTAATAAATACCCATCAACTAAATAACCTTAGTTAAATAAATAGCTCAAAATTCTCATCTAAAATTTATCGAAAGGTCTTTTGTAAAATAAAAAGCTCTAGTACTCAAAACGACCTAATGAGTTGTTACATTAGATACCAATTAACCCATCGTTCGTCCTCGAACGATCAAAAGAAGGTGAGGGTAAGAAAGGGGTACCTAAATCGACAAAAAGATGTGGATATATTATGTGCATATCATCCTCTATCTCCCAAGTAGACTCTTCAACTGGACGATTCTTCCACTCGACCTTTATAGATGCAATCTCCTTTGACCTCAATTTGTGGACCTCCTCATCTTGAATAGCTACGAACTCCTCATGATAGGATAGATTATCATCAGGGAGGACCGAATCCCAATGAATAATGTAGTTTCTATCACCATGATATTTCTTCAACATAGACACATAAAACACCGTGTGCACTTCTGATAACCCTGGAGACAAAGCTAGTTCACAGGCCACCTCTCCCACACATTTTAGAACTTTAAACGGCCAAATATACATTGGACGAAGCTTACCTCTCTTACCAAATCTCACCACACTTTTAATGGGTGAAACCATCAGCAACACTAGCTCTCCTTCCATAAACTTCATGTCCCTGACCTTCTAGTCTACATACATTTTCTTCCTGCTTTAAGCTACTAGAAGTTTCTCCAACGGCTCCTCAAAATATCAGTACCTAAGGTTTCACCTCAAATATATCAAAACAACTATTTAGAGACCTACACCTCCTATCATACAATGCCTCAAATGGGGCCATCTAAATACTCGAATGATAACTATTGTTGTATGTAAACTCAACTAACAACAAACTATTCCCAATAACCACCAATGTTAATCGTATACACGTCTGCACCATGTTCTTAAGGGCCTTGACACAATCATCAGGAAAAATCTTTTCTCACATAACCATGATAAAATCGTAAATCAATATTGGCTACAATCAGAAGTGAACCTAAATCAACCACCACACACTCATAAAACACAAACCATCATAGATCTTATTAATATTTCCTTCTCACAACACAAACTTTTCACGAGCTTAAGTTATAAAAAATTGATCTTTAAACATCAGGTACTCATCAAGGGAGAATCAAACTTATTGTAACATCTCACACCTAGAAACGACTATAAAGAGTTTAAAATATGAAAATATTGATTTTAGGAAAGAATAAGGAAATCTGGAAATTTTTGTCTAAGTTAAGAAAGTGAGTTTTGGCCATTTTCAAACGGTCATAACTCCTAGCTCAGGATGAATTATGAGCGTCTCTTGGTTGGGAAGATCTTGGAGAGATCTTTCCAACGCCGCCAAGTTTGCGCGATTTAGACAACATATGAGTGAGTTATGCCTTTCGGAAGTTGGGTTGTTGGATTGAGGAAAGTCCAAACCCGGATTTAAGGAAGGGTAAACTAGTCTTTTCTCTAATTAATTTCCTGATTCATTTTTAGGAATTTATTGGGGTAAAAACAGAACTTAATTCAGTTTTGGGAAATTAGAATACGCTTAGGGCTTGGAGAAAAGAGAAAAGAAGAAAGAAAGGGAGAAAAGCCAAGATTTCGCCAAGAACGTCAAGCGTTTGGAGTGGAATTCGTCGGGGGTGATCCCTATTAAGGTATGTGAGATCTTTTAGTGATGGGTTAGTTCACCCACACACCAACTTGTTTCAATTCAGCGATTTTGAGTTGTTTACATATTAAAAAGTGAAGTTCTTGAAGGATATCGTTAAGTTCTTGATTGGTTGTGTTGTTGAAGTTTCTTGTTGATTTGATTCGTATTTCCGGGTGGATTTTCGAGTTAGATCTGTTGTAAGTTGAGAGTACTAATGACCCTAAGTGTTTGGGAAAGGAACTAGGGAAGATTGGAGGGTTTAGAGATGAAAAACGAAGGAGAAAAGTTGGAATTTTCTGGGTAAAGGAGTGGGGCGCCGCGCCAGCCAGCGCACCCCAAAGCAGTGTCTAACGCTTTGGCCTTGGGGCGCCACGCCAGCCAGTGCCCCCAGCATGTTCTCTGAGGTTTGGGGCTTGGCGCTCCATGCGTTTCAGAGCGCCAAGGACGCCAGTTCACCCCATTTTCCCCCCATCTTTTCGTACTAGTTTCTAAGTGATGTACCTATGTTTCCTAGTTGATTCTAACACTCTAAGGTACAACTAACCATCATGAATTCATCCATAAACATGAGATCATGAACCTTGAATCCATAATCCAATTCAAGGAAAGTTAAGATCAAAGTCAAAGAAGTTAAGAGTCAAGTCTAGAAGTTAAGAAGCAAGTCAAAGCAAAGTTTCTTAAAGTTTTCAAGAGTCTTTAACAAACGTTTTAACTTCGTTTTAAGGTCAAGTTTCAAGAAAGCAAAGAGTAAAGAGTTGAGTTCATTTCTCAAAAGCTATAAGGGAACTAAGTATTCCCAAAGAGTTTATAAATGTTTTTACACATTTGAGCAAGAGAAGGGAACATCGATTCCAAGAGAGCTTTTAAGCTACGTTTTGAGTAATTACCTCAATTCAAAGAAACAATTTTGTTTTTTTACAAACATATGAGCTAAGTATATTTTGGGAGTAGTATTGAGCACCGATATGGGGATGCGAGTTCATATTAACTCAAGTCTCCATAAACCATGTAGCCATCATGGGTAGTAAAAGATCATACTTTTTAGATGACTCCTTAAGATGCTTTTAGCATAGACTAGTGGATCCACTAAGTTAAGCGTTCTATGTGACGACAAAGTATAAGACAGTTCTGGCAGCGTGGGCAAGACGCTGTATCACCACTTAGGCTCATAGTGGTGGTTGTCGGTTAGAGAATCTCCCACAAAAGTTATATTACTTTTATATATAAGTAAAGTTGAGTTTGTTATTGCTTTATCTTTAACGAACTAAGTTGTTTACACTATTTTACAAGCTTTATATATATATATATATATATATATTGCATGTGTCTTATTGCTTTATATTGAGTTCAGTTATTCATGAGTTGTACAGAGCCAAGGTAAGTGTTCCTTCTTACTCTTTTCAAGCTTAAGTTGTTGTTTAGCATTCCAACTCGCATACTCGTACATTCAATGTACTGATGCCAGTTGGCCTGCATCGTCTTATGATGCAGACGCAGGTAACCAAGATCAGCATCCAGCGCCTCATTGATCCAATTGAGCACTCAGAGTCAGTGGTGAGCCTCCTTGCATTTCGGAGGAATCTTTTATTCGCTTTTAGTCTTTCATTATTAAGATGTTGTGGGGTCTGTCCCAACATCCATCTCAGTATTATAGAGGCTTCATAGACAGTCAGATAGTTAGTTATGAGTCTCTCATCTATGTATTTGCAGATACTTTGTTTTGAGACAAAAGTTGCCAATTTGGCTAAGATGTTATCATTTAAACTATTACATGAGTTTATTTTGTTGAGTTAAGTCTTCCGCTGAGTTAAGTAAGCCAGGCCAAGGGTTCGCTTGGGGCCATCAATGGTCTCCGAGTGCCGGCCACGTCCAGGGTGTAGGCTCAGGGCGTGACACTTATTTAACCCAAAGAAGGAAATGATCAAGTAACCACACATCGAGTGATACACCTAAGCATAAAAAACCTCTAACAATACTATTGAAATGCTAGATTAGTAGTTGTGACAGTAGATAACCCTTAAGAACGGTAGAACTAGACCTAATGGTCCCCACATTAAACCACAATAATTAGAACATGACTTCGATGACTAGATGAAAATTAAGACTATAAGATAACTGTAAATACTCAGGGTAGTTCTTCTATAAATTTTCATAAGCAAGGTGGTATATGCAGAACCACTAAATACCTCAATAGCTTCCAAGACAACACCAATTATATCATCTGAGATAACCAAGTCTGCCCAAACATCCTACCCAACCAAGAGGACATTGGAAGATCGATACACCCGATCCACTACTAGGGATTCACCCACAAAAGTGAAAACACATGTGAGCATAGCTAGTAAATCATATGCCAAACCATGTACAAAATGAAATAGGTGGTCACATAAGAATGTATGGAAGCAAGGTTAAATAACACTAAATTCTTCCTCTAAGGAGCCCATATCAAATATTTACAATCAGCTAACTACATTTCTTTGATTTTTAGCTACCCACAATCCACCGTTCTGGTTCCCATTACAATCGTACATATACTCTATTTAACAGACTCCACATACTCTTCACATCATTCCACTAGAGCCCACACTCTCAAGACTAACAATTATCATAGCCACTCCGGTCTTTTTACCTTACTCTAATCCAACATATTTAGTCCTTTAACCATCAAAAGTAACAAACTTTATGACCCAATCCATGCATAAGTCTTTCCAAATGGTCAAAACACAATGCAAGCGATCATTTATTACCTTACAAATTCATACCTTGAAAAAACATACGAATATTGACTTACAATGAAAAATTTGAATTGTGATCCAACTGTGTAACCCAATCCTCTCATCTATCAACATTAGCTCATACCTTAAAGATTTTTATGAATTCATGTATCTTAGCTTATCATTTATCACCTCTCCATCAACCTTACCATATCATTCGCTAAAAAGCCAACTGTACTATTACAAAACTCAAAACCACAAAAGAACTTATCATCACACTTGAGCTGAACGTCTGTACAATCCTTTCTGAACTCTTATCCAATAGTTTTTAACCAATCTAATGAACATGTGACACTAATACCATAATCAAAGCAAAATGGGTGAAATCACGCGTCTCTGAACCCAATTATCAACGCCTTTTAAGATACCTTTTTAGCCCTTTCATCAGAGAAAATATTCTTGCTCTCACCTCTTTTCGAAGGCTACACTACATCCCACTATTTTTATTTTATTTTTTTCCCTTATGATTCTAACTCCTTTAAATTCTATTAAGCGGTGGCCTAGCTTCTCCTAAAACTTTTCATACAACCACGTTACTCACTAAATAGTAGAAAATCACAACCTTAGATACTCGCAAGTCGTTATTACTATACACAATTCGTTTAAGCAACCATAATTATTATATAGTTGCATTTCAATTGCAATCCATCACAAACTCTTATTACCATCATGCTCAGTTATTCCTTTTCATCACCTCGAAGTCAAACTTTTTATCGATATGACCCTCAAATCTAGTTATTTCAATCAAATCCAAGGACTAACCCAATTTTATATGCATTTTCTTACTAAATCTTCAATTGCATTTGCCCAAGTATACTCACTTGGACTTTCTTTACCCATAAGTTTGTCATTCTGGTATCAGTCCACTCTTTTAGAGCTTAAGATAAAATCACCAGTCCTCATTTAGAATCCTCAAGATGCACTTCACAACCTAAATGTATTATTACCGTACCAAAGATCCAATACTAAAATTTTCCTTAAAAATAATGCTTAATCCAAGCGTCTGTAGTAACAAACTAGTTGGTTTCCAAACGTTAATGCAACATCGAATCTCATTATCTGAACATGTCATACAACTAATAACTCCTTAAGTAGTTATCTAGCCGACATTACAAAACTTCTTGAATGTTGTCACCTTGACAAAGTTATCTAGCTTCACCCCCTCTACCTTCATCATAAAATCAACCACTTCCTAAAAGTTTTTCTAATTGAAGCAACCACCTATAAATCTTGACTCTGCAAATCTGACCTCAATCCCTTCACAAAACAACGAGTCTGCTCTTTAGGACTGACACAAAGTTGAGTCGCATAGTTGGATAAAGCATAAAATTTGACCTCATAGGCTGCAACAAATATCTTATGTTGCTCTATATTTTGGAACTCATCTTTTCTTCTATCTCTTAAAGTTCGGGGTATATACTTCTCCATAAAAAATCTAGAAAATGATGCCCAAAGCATAGGTAGTGCCTTTACTGGTCGACACTCAACATGAGACCGCCACTATATTTTGGCGTCTCCTTGGAACTGGTATGTCAAAAAATCAACACCAAGCTTCTCCACTATATTCATCTTATGAAACAATTCATGACAATCAACAAGGAAATCATAAGCATCTTCATATTCAGTACCCGTTAAGAATGGGGGTTTCAACTTTAAGAACTTAATTAAAAAAATCATGTTGATCACTAGTTATTATAGGTCTTGTAGTCAATCGAGATAGCATACCTATTTCCAAGGACACATTTTCTCTTGCTGGCGCTGTTGTTTCCATTTCTACTACTCTAGTACTAACCATATATACCAATTGGTTTCAAGTAGTAGCATGAAAGAAAGAAGGAATGGAGTTTTCCTAAAGTCCTATAGCCCCTCGAAGAAAAGTAAAGGCGTCTCCGTACCGTTCCGCAATACTCTACTAGACTTGTCCTTGTGTGATGAGATCACCGAACCCAAAGCTCTGATATCCAGTTTGTCACGACCCAAAACGAGTCATGAGTAAAGTAAGTTAACTCAATATGTTTTCTTTAATGTTATCGTGCCAGAACGTGACACCCGATCCAATAATATCGTGTCAAAACGTGACACCCGATCCAATGATACCGTGTCAAAACATGACACCCGATCCAATAATATCATGTCGGAATGTGACACTCGATCCAATACTACCACGTCGGAACATGACACCCGGTCCAATTATATCATTAATTCCTTTGTCATTCTTTATCATCTCTTTCCACTTTTTTAAGAATATTTAATTAAGCCTTCTATATCAAAACATCACTTCAATAGAACAAGTTCAAGTTTATGGATTGCGTGGTCTTGGATTACAGACCAATCACAACAACACAATTATCCAAACCACAACAACAAAGTACATAGAAAAATTCACAATATCACTCGATGACTATCAATCACTATTAAGAGTCCATCTATCACATAAAATAAACCATAACCTGCCTTCACTGTAGAACAAAAGTCAAGCAAGCTCATTCTCCAATGCTTTTCCTTTCCTCAATGCCTTGAACGTTTTTCAATCTATCAAGTATGCATACTTCATAAGTTAATGAGTAGACATCCATATTACTATATATCTAGCCTAGACTCAAAGACCCACCCAAATCTATATTCAATTTCTTAAATTTTGATACAAACTAATATATCAAGTCTCACGTGTCTTAAATTCAAGCCTAGTGTTAAGTCTTAATTCCTCCAAATAACATAACCTTAATGATATTTAAATAATACAATACACCTAATATTTAATTACCTATCTCAATATATTAAAACTTGAATCATAATATGATAACCATAAGAAAATTTCATACCCAAAACCAAAGGCATGACTCGTAACTTTAACGCTGGAATAACGTATAAAACTTTGATCCAAATTCCAAATTCATTATACAAACCTAATTAAGTCTCAATTGGTGACCATTGGTCATCAATAGCCATTGATTGGCCACCAAGGCCTTGTCCTTAAATCAAAAGACAAAACTACAATTTTTACTCTCTTGCAGGTTCAACTCATGCACCATTAAAATTTCCATCCACCCTTAAACGACTTCCAACATGATAATACTAATAAATATAATAATATGACTTCTACCCTAGAAAATGCATAGGTTGAATTTTTATCGGAGGCAGTTGGCCGCTGTTCGTCGTTGTAAAGGTATGCTTCCTGTTGTTCTCCCTTTCTTGTCATATTTTATTTTAATAAATGGATCAATTCTAAGGGTATTTAATAAAATATGGACTTGGCCCATTAACCACCAACTAATAAAAAATCATTATTTAATAAATACCCATCAACTAAATAACCGTAGTTAAATAAATAGCTCAAAAATCTCATCTAAAATTTATTGAAAGGTCTTTTACAAAATAAAAAGCTCTAGTACTCAAAACGACCTAATGGATCGTTACATTTTTTAGAGGTAAAAAGACAAAAAAATGACCCTTTTTAATGTTTTCCGTTGGCTAATTCGTCACTGCACTATATCAAATTACTAAAATGGTCATAACCTTTTACTCTAAACTCGAATTGTTGCAAAATTGGTGGTGTTGGAAAGATGATTGAAATACCTTTAATTGAATAGGTTATGGGTCACGTAACTCTTTATAATCTAATAGATATAGTTGTTTGAAGTTGACCCAAGTAGAATCTTACATCAAATCTTAATCGATAAGGAAACTTTCAACTCAACTTTGGGCTAGGAGATTCTAGTGACCTTAATTGATATTCAAAATCATCCCCACACTAAAGAATTTACCTTTACACATGTGCAATTTAATAATCACCTGATTCAATTTTACATGTAAATGAAGAATAGTTCGGGCCTTAGCTTAGAAATTTTTGGGGTGTTACAAAGGGTTTCAAGCGTTCATTCAAGGATTGAGAGATTTCGCTAAGAACAAGGGTTCTTTCGAGGTATGTAAGCTTTTTATAGTGTTGGGTTTGTTCACCCTCACACCAATCATGTAATTTCCTTCATAAATTCGTCCATGAGATTGTTCATATTGAGATTCTTGAGGAGTTCTTGAGTTTTAACACCACTCTTCAACAATGGAGGTTTTTGAGTTCTTGAGGTGAGAGTTTTGCGAATGAGTGTTGTTTCTTGGTGGATTTTGTGTGGGATTTCATCGAAATTGTTTTGTTTTTTTTGAATCAAAGAGAGCTAGGAGGAAATCATTCGATTTTAGATGAGTTAGAATTGAAATTTGAGCAATAAAATTCGTCGGGTTTCTGGACAGGGGCATGGGGCGCTGCGCCAGCCATAGCGCCCAAACTATTGGTCAGTAGATTAGGGCATGGTGAGCTGTGCCACTCAATGCGCCCCAAATACTACCCAGTAGTTTAGGGAATGGCGCCCTACGCCACTCAGTGCGCCAAGTCCCTTACCCTTCAATCCTTCTTTTCGTGTGTGTTCTTTCGCATCGTACCAGAGTTCTTTTCTTGATATTCACTCTTAAAATCTTCATTTAATCCTTGAGATATAATACATAGCCTAATAAAATCTCTTTATTTACATTTCAAATTAAAGTAAAGTTAAGAGAAAAGTTCAAGAGGTCTTTTTGAGTCAAATTTGAGAACTCTATAGTTTTGAACTAAGTGTTGAGTAAATGAGTTTGAGGATGAGGAGAGTTGAGTTTCAGTTTCAAAACGAGTATAAGGGAACTAAGTATTCCCAAGTATGTAATACTTTTACATTTAAAAGAGAGAAACACCGATTTCTAAATGAATTTACAAGTTAAGAGGAGATTCAGAGTATTACCTCTTTTAAGAGGATCTTTTGAGTAATTACCTCAATCGAGAAGGAGTTATGTTTTTAAACATTTGAGTGTGAGTTATATATATTATTGGGAGAAATATTGAGCACCAATATGAGATGAGTTCAGACAACTCAAAATCCTCATAAACCATGTATGCCAACATGGGTATAATATCATACTTTTTCGATGATTCATTATTGCTTTTAAGCATAACTTAGTGGATCTACTTAGCTAAGGTATTCTATACCCCGATAAGGTATATGAGAGTCATGGCAGTGTCGGCGAGACGCTGCATCATCACATAACTCAGAGTGATAGTTGTCGGTTAGAGAATCTCCCAAATAAGAGTAAAGAGTATGTTATTGTATTTTTATACATTTGAATTGATATCTACAATTAAAAGCTTTAGGTATTGTATTTATTATTGTTGCTATCATATTGAGTTGAGTTGAGGTGAGTATTCCTTCCAGCCTTATCAGTTCAGTTAACTATTGCTTTCAGTTTTCCCCTTACATGCTCGTACATTCAATGTACTGATGTCATTCGACCTGCATTTTTTTATGATGCAGATATAGGTGTTCAGGGTCATCAACAGACTCTTCGTTGATACCATTTGCATTCCAGCTAGCTTTGGTGAGCCTCTTTGCTTACCTGAGGACTTCACTTTATTGATTTTGTTTTGTTAGGATGTCATGGGTCTTGTCCCGACATTTATTGTAGTATTTAGAGGCTTTATAGACAGTAGTAATTGAGGAGTCTTTCATCATTTCCTTTGTAATGTTTTGAGACTTTGAGTTGATCACTTATGTTTAGACTAAGTATTTCCAGATATTCATTGAGTAAAGTTGCTATTGAGACTATTCTAGTTAAATCTTTCAAGTTGAGGTTCTTGTTTTGTTGAGTAAGTCTTCCACTGAGTAGTGAGCCAGACCAAGGGTTTGCTTAGGGACCAACGATGGCTCTCGAGTGCCAGACACATCCAGGGTGTGGGCTCAGGGAGTGGAAATATGGGATTTTGTAAATACTCATATTGATATACTTCTATCGGATATCAACCTTAACTCGGTAAGAATTATAATTTTATTTCAAAATCAGTTTACCCATGGTACAAGGATCTCAAATCTCAAATTTCATTAAAAAAAGGCTGAGTCTGAAACTACCACTTTTGGTTCTGAGTTCGATTACGACTCTAATTCAGGTTCTGAAGAAGAGATTGATTTGCCTGAATCCTCTGATAATAATCAGCAGGTTAAAACAAATGCTTGCAGATGTAAATGTGATATTTCCTCTTGTGAAAATGATGAATTTTATAAATTACAATCTCAATTTGAAGATTTAAACATTAATACTATTACTTTTGATAATGTGATTGAGCTTCTGAAAGAAGTCACTGATAATAATTTGGGTGAAAAATTATTCAGTTGGCTGTTAATAACAATACTAGTTCTTCAAAAACTATTGAAAAACCAAAAAATGATTTTGAGTCCAAACGGGACATTAAATACAGTTCTATAAGAATGTTCTTTAAATATTTGGATCTGTCAATATCCTGATTTTAAATCGAATTTTGAAAATATAAATCGAAATACATACAAATATTTATATAGTTTAATGACTGTATGGAAGGATCTAATCCTTTTACCCAAGCAAAGGGTCTGTCGAGATTCAAATACGTATTGTTAGTGAGCCCATGTGTCTAGCAGTTCTAACCGGGTATAAGGCGCCCTTTTTACTCCTTATTGGGCTGAGACCACGGCTTGCTAGACGGAGTCACTAAGACAAAGCCACTAACTTGTTGTATTGAATTTGACTGTACCACCATCTCGGAACCAAGTCAAGAAACCATAAATAAATTTATGCATATTTAGATAAAGTCTAGATCTATCATGGTAGATATAAAAGTGAAGTTAGTTATCCGACATAGATATAATTCTTTAGCCGGACATAGTCACGGCTTAGATCGGAGAATATGAGAAATTAAACGAAAGGGAGAATTTAAAGTACCTTGAAGCCAACACCAAAGCTTTTAAAGGAACATCACACTTTATTCACAACTCCGGTAATCCGGCAAACTCACAAATTACAAGAGGGAGTTACAACAGAGAGAAAATAAGAAAGAGAGTGTTTCTGAAAACCTTCCTTCTCAAGTAAGGAAAACAAACTTATTTATAAAAAAAAGAAAAGCATCTAGGTACAGGGATACTGGGCACCTATTTGGGTCCTATGAGCAATATATCTACTTCTTTACAACTTGAATTATTTAGTATGAATATCACGAGATATAGGATCAGTGATAAAAGTATAACTAATATCTCGGTCTTTGTAATTTAGGATCACAACTATTCTTTTTGGGAAAACCACGAAGTTTATTTACTTCTAGTGCAGGTGCCCACTAATTTCACTTATTGGGATTATTTTAACGCTTTCAGTAAAGTCCTCTACTATAATAATGAGAGGCATAAACATACTTGGTTTGTGAAGGTTTGTTCAAAGATATTTGATGAGATCCTTAAATGAAGGTGTTATATGGTCAAGAATTGATAGAACTTATCACTCAAAGAATCATAATAATCATAATAATATTAATAATAATAATAATAATAATAACAATAATAATAATAATAATAATAATAATAATAACAATAAGAATAATAATAACAATAATAATAACAATAAGAATAATAATAACAATAATAATAGTAATAATAACAATAAGAATAATAATAACAATAATAATAACAATAATAATAACAATAAGAATAATAATAACAATAATAATAGTAATAATAACAATAAGAATAATAATAACAATAATAATAATAACAATAATAATAGTAACAATAACAATAATAACGATGATGATGATGATGATGATGATGAGGATGATGATGATGAGGATGATGATGATGACGACGACGAGGATGATGATGATGATGACGATGATGATGATGATGATGATGATGATGATGATAATAACTGAGTCTGATTATGATGATGACGATTATTCTGAATCAGGTTCTGAAACTGATAAACCTGAAACATCTGGTAATACTCAGTCAACGACTATAGATGCTTGTAAATGTAGAGGTGATATTTGCTCTTGTGAAAATGATGAATTTTATAAATTACAATCTCAATTTGAAGATATGAATATTAATATTATCACTTCCGATAATGTGATAGAGCTTTTAAAAGAATTTATAGATAACACGTTGCGTGAAAATATTATTCAGCTTGCTGCTAATAATAAGGCTAGCTCATCTAATGTTGTTGAAAAATCAAAAAAATGAGTTTGAATATTCTGCTCATTATTCTTTATCTGAAGTCAATAATAGACTTTCTAAACAACATGTTGTTATTCGTGATACTTCTTTTTATGACCTAAAAGGAGAAATTGAACAGTTGAAACAAGAGATTAAATCTCTTAAACAAAATCAAATTATTTATGATCACCGCCTTACTCAGATTGAGTCTGCTAATAACAAAGGTAAAAATATTGTTGAAGAAAATACTATTGCAAAACCTATTAATATTGATCCTAGACAAAATATGTTTTTAAGAATGATGCAGATTGTTACAGCTCATAAATGGTATGTTAAATGTACCATATTAATTGATAATACTTTTTCTATAACTGATATTGCTATGATAGATAGTGGAGATGATGTTAGTTGTATTCAAGAAGGCCTTGTACCTACGAAATATTTTGAAAAAAAACACATATGGTAAGATCGGCTTCAAGGCATGCTTTAGATATAAAGTATAAATTGCCTAATAACGTATTTGCCAAAATAAAGTTTGCATTCCACATTTTTTCTTCTTAGTTAAAAATTAGTTATACCCTCCGATTATTCTTGGAACCCCATTCATAAATGCTATTTATCCTTTTACCAGCATCAGGGCTAAAGGTTTTTCTGCTACTTATAAAGATAGAGATATTAGTTATACTTTTATCACTGATCCTATTTCTCGTAATATTAATGTTTTGATTAATATGAAACAAAAGCATGTTGATTCTTTACAACTTGAAATATTTAGTATGAATATATTCGACACTTTAAAATCTACTAAAGTGCAGGAAAAAATTAAATTAATTTCCGAAAATATAGCCATTGATATTTGTGCTGATTATCCTAGTGCTTTTTGGGATCGAAAAAAGCATATTGTGACTCTTCCATATGAAGATAATTTCTCTGAGGATGATATTCCTACTAAATCACGCCCTTGCCAGATGAACGTTGAAGTGGTTGAATTCTGCAAGAAAGAAATTGATAATTTATTACAAAAGGGTTTGATAAACCCTTCTAAATCTCCTTGGTCTTGTACTACATTTTATGTCAATAATGCAGCTGAAAAAGAATGCGGTGTTCCCAGGTTAGTTATAAATTATAAACCTTTAAATAAGTTTTTAAAATGGATTAGGTATCCTATTCCAAATAAAAAGGATTTATCATCAAGATTATATGACGCCAATATATTTTCTAAATTAGATTTAAAGTTAGGGTATTGACAGATCCAAATATTTAAATAGCACTCTTATAGAACTGCTTTTAATGTTCCATTTGGACAATATGAATGGAATGTTATGCCATTTGGTTTGAAAAATGCCCCTTTTGAATTTCAGAAAATTATGAATGATATTTTCAATCCATATTTGGACTTTATCATTGTTTATATTGATGATATTTTGGTTTATTCAAAGACTCTTGAAATGCATATTAAACATTTAGACATTTTCAAGAAAATAGTTATACAAAATGGTTTGGTAATTTCTAAACCAAAAATGAGTCTGTTTCAAACTGTAGTCAGATTTTTAGGACATCTTATTTGTTAGGGAAAGGTTACCCCTATTCAAAGATCGATTGATTTTGCTTCTAAGTTTCCTGATGTCATTACAGATAGGATGCAATTGCAGAGATTCTTGGGAAGGTTAAATTATATTTCCCCCTTTTACAAGAATTTATCTTGTGATCTAGCCGCGTTATACGACAGGCTAAAAAGGATCATAAAACACCTTGGACTGATAGTCTCATCAATTTGGTAAAAAATATTAAACTTCGTGTTAAATCTTTACCTTGTTTAACTCTAGCTATCCCAGCATGACAGAAGGTTGTAAAGACAGATGCGTCTAACATTGGCTATGGAGGAATATTAAAACAGATCAATCCTCATGATAAAATTGAATATCTAATTCAATTTCATTATGGAAAATGGAGCGATGCTCAAAAGAAATATGCTACGGTGGTGCATGAAATGTTAACCATTGTTAAATGCGTTTTAAAATTTCAAGATGATCTATATAATCAAAAGTTTTTAATAAAAATTGATGCTCAATCTGTGAAGTATATGTTTAATAAATATTTTAAACATGATGCGTCAAAATTGATTTTTGCTAGATGGCAAGCACAACTAGCACCCTTTGATTTCGAAATCCATTATACAAAGGGAAGTGATAATGCTCTTCCAGATTTCTTATCTAGAGAATATCTTTCTTCATAAACAATTGGTTTTTTAGCTTTCTTTCTGGATAAAGATTTAATTACAATTTTAAAGGCAGTTCCTCTTAATAGAGATATACATGAATGTATTTTATAGAGAATTATAGACGGAATGATGATGGATATCGTCACCAATTACGTGATAGAAGTAGTACTCTATGAGAGCTATGATTATTATGAATGTTATAACCTACTTGATGACTAAAACAAAATGTTTTGTTTGCAGGATGGACCCTCCTTGGGTAACCAAGGGTCGAGGAAGGGGAAGTTATACTCGCGAAAGGGGAAGATCATCCTCAAAATCATCCGGATCGTCATACGAATCCTTGTCCAGCTCTCTAATTATACAAATGGGAGGAATGAGCTTGGGAAAACTAACAAGCCCTAAAGAAGCTGCTTCTTCGATACATCTGGACAATATTCCAGAAAATAATCCATTATACGCACAACTGCAAACGTACTTATCCCAAAACCAAAGTGATACTTTTGCATCGGTAGCTAAAGAGGAGGTTGATGATATCAAATCTTACGAAAAGGTATCAAAGAAAGAAATGATATTTTATACATGACATGACATTTTATAATAATTTTTGGGATAAATTAATGAAACGAGATCCCAAGACAAAATCATTATACGGACAGGAATTATTGGATCTTATTAAACAAAGAATTCAAGAATATTGTCTTGTTTCTCAAAAGGGAATTATACAAGATAGCTCCGTCCGACATATTGCTCAAAAGATCTCTATTCAGGATGGAAATAAAGAAGAGACGATTAATAATTATCTCGACGAAGTAAGAAAAACATACTTCTCAATATTACCTAATACGAGAAGTCAGACACTTCAATGCGAAGTGAAACAAGTGATGATGTTGCAGATATTCAAGAGGCTCAATTATGTGAACCTACCATAGAGGATGTGATGGAAAAAGCAGAAGATCTCCTCCGCAAACTAAAGGGAAGCGATCACGTGTGAAGTTGATTTTCAACAAGTAAAAGCCACTATCAACAGTAGATACACTGTTGAACAACAGTAGAAAAACTATTACTGTACATATGGGACCCAGTGATAAGGGACCCACAATCACTGTAGATCTACTGGAGATCACTGTAGCTAGATTTCTTTTTCTTCTATAAATAAGTTCTTTTGTAGTTGGAGAAAGGCAGGTTTTCAGAAACCCTCTCTCTCTTGCTCTCTTGTATTGTATTGTAAGTTGTGAGTTTCCCGGAGACTTACCGGAGTTTGTTAACAAATCATAGTTTTCATATAGGCCCTGGTGTTGGCCAAAAGGTACTTTCTTTTATTCTTCCTTTTTCTTACTTTCTCTACTTCTTCGATTTGAGCCGTGACTATGTCCGGCTAAAGAATTATATCTATGTCGGATAACTAACTTCACTTTTATATCTACCATGAAAGATCTAGACTTTATCTAAATATGCATAAATTTATATATGGTTTCTTGACTTGGTTCCGAGATGGTGGTACAGTCAAATTCAATACAACAAGTTAGTGGCTTTGTCTTACTGACTCCGTCTAGCCAACCATTGTCTCAGCCCGATAAGGAGTAAAAGGGCGCCTTATACCCGGTTAGAACTGCTAGACACATGGGATCACTAATAATACGTATTTGAATCTCGATAGACCCTTTGCTTGGGTAAAAGGATCAGATCCTTCCATACAGTCATCAAACTATATAAAAATTTGTATGTATTTCGATTCAAATTTATTCCTTGAATTCGGATGTTAACAAGCTAGATTGAAGATGACCGCGCGGAGTACCGCCCGTCTTCTGAGATCCTTGTTTCGTTGGTATCAGAGCCTAGGAACTTTCATGGTAAATATGAGATTGATGTGAAGTATTTCGGCATAGATATATTCTCTTAATCATGGATTTAGGAGATACTAGTACTAAAAGTACTTGATTGGAAGAGGTAGATATACCTCAAAACCTTGATTTGTTAAACAAATGGACTATTCCAAAAACTGATATTAAAACCATTTATGATTATGGTTGATTTGATAAAATCTCTCATAAACAGTTGATTAAAACTACTGAGCAATCTTTGGATTTAAACTCATCCGAATAGACTATTCATTTATTAAATAAGCACGATATTGATTTATATAAATCTCAATATAAGTTTTTGCATATTAGCATGGTTCAAATTGCTTTTAAGCCTTTAACTCTTAAAGGGTTACTAGAGACTTTCTTGGCTGCATTACGAGATGCAAGAAATTTAAATTTTCGACAATCTTTGATGGATTCGATCGAATCTCCGGTGGCCTATGGTCCAGTTTATTTTAATACTTAGCCGAATTTGCAGTTATCTTTGATTGATTCTAATATATTAAATGCTTTACCTTTGAATGTTAAAACGCATGGTCATAATTATGCACCTGGATCTGAGTTAATTTGTTTCTCTTATAGAATCTATTTCAAATTGCTTGCTACTTTGAATCCTAGATGTAAATTATATGATACATCTGATCAAACTATTTTGGTGGAAACTAATTTCTCTAAGTCTAAGGTCACTACTAGAAGACCTATAAAAAGGGGAAGATCATCCTCAAAATCATCCGGATCGTCATACGGATCCTCGTCCAGGTCTCCAATTATACAAGGGGGGGAATGAGCTTGGTAAAACTAACAAGACCTTCAAAAGAAGCTGCTTCTTCGATACATCTGGACGATATTCCAAAAAATAATCCATTATACGTACAACTGCAAGCGTATATATCCCAAAACCAAAGTGATACTTTTGCATCGGTAGCTAAAGAAGAGGTTGACGATATCAAATCTTACGAAAATATATCAAAGAAAGAAATGATATTTCTTTTAGAAAATTTTTGATATTCAGAGAAATGAAGAGCCCTGGAAGATATTCCAGAGATATATGGTTAACAGATTATATTTTCTGGGAGAATCATACAAAACCCGATCTTATTACGCGACTATTTTAATGAGCACATGTAGCGTTGAATTTCAAAACTTTTCAGGCTACAACACCAGTGAGAATGTTTATATTTCTCCAAAATGATAATTAAGCAAATTATATCGGTTGAAGATTGGGGTGTCTCCACAATGAAATAAAGACAGATAAGTCTAAATAAAGTCTCGATGAATTTTACATATTGGGACTATATTCATGCTTTTGATAAGGTCCTCATCTACAATAATGAGAGACACAAGCATACATGGTTCATAAAGGTTTGTGCAAAAATATTTGCAGAACCAATCCCTAATTGGTTCCTAAATTGGTGGTCATACCACGGCCCAACAACTAAAATTTTACCTTCATTATTAGCAGACTCAATCTGAGTAAGGCGGTGCTCATAAATAATTTGATTTTGTTTAAGAGATTTAATCTCTTGTTTCAACTGTTCAATTTCTCCTTTTAGGTCATCAAAAGAAGTATCACGAATAACAACATACTGTTTAGAAAGTCTATTATTGACTTCAAATAAAGAATAAGAAGCAGAATATTCAAACTCATTTTTTGATTTTTCAACAACATTAGATGAGCTAGCCTTATTATTAGCAGCAAGCTAAATAATCTTTTCACGCAATGTGTTATCAGTAACTTCTTTTAAAAGCTCTATCACATTATCTGAAGTAATAGTATTAATATTCATATCTTCAAATTGAGATTGTAATTTATTAAATTCATCATTTTCACAAGAGGAAATATCACCTCTACATTTACAAGCATCTATAGTCGCTGACTGAGTATTACCAGATGTTTCAGGTTTATCAGTTTCAGAACCTGATTTAGAATAATCGTCATCATCATAATCAAACTCAGAACCAGAGGTGTACAAGAAACTATAGATCTTATAGTGCATATCTTCCTCTAACTCTAGAGTTTTAAGCTTTTCAAGCCTACAATTTGGTGCTATATGCCCAAATTTTCCACACTTGTAGCACTTAATCTTTGCGAGATCTCGCCTAGACCTATTCTTCGTAAATCTATTAGATTTACGATGAACTTTTCGTTCTTGTCGTTCTTCCCTAGGCCTTCGTCTAGATCTTCTTTTCCGATGAGATCTATTTGGATAGGATTTATTAGAATCTCTATGTTTGGTACCTTTTGAGGTAGTATCAAGTAATCCAAACTTGGTACCAAAGTCTCCTAGCTGAGATCTTTCTCTAAGCTTATCTATCTTAACCTGCCTACAGAGCTTTAATTCATTACACAAATTAATACCTTCTTGAGTGCAGGTTCCTACAAGCTCACCATAAGTATAAGCGCCATAAGGAATAATACCTTGCGAATTTCGTAGAGTTTTCTTAACTCTTTCTGCAAATAATGGAGGTAAACCATCTATAAACTTGGCTTTCCAATGCTCAAGACCATTTTCCGGCAGTTCCATCACCCGACTTAGATAAGTATCTTTATACCATCGGAATTCTCCTAAATGTTTACATCGAAGACCATTTAACAAAGAACGAACAGTTTCATATTGATTGGTAAATCTACCATTAAAATGTTCGAGAATAGTCAAGACTAGGGTATAAACAACGTCTTCTCTATTTTTTACTAAGGCAAAACCTAAGTTATCAACACCATCATTAACAACCTTAGCATTAAGTACAATGGCTTTCGCCTCAAGGCTCATATAATTATCCCACCAGCCTCTAAGTTGACCAGTAAAACCTGCAATTATCATCTTGCAAATAGTTCTATCGGTGTTATTAACACTCTTACAAATAGTAGCACACATAAGCATTCTATGAACAAGTATAGTTAATTGCCTATCAGTTAAACCGTGAAGATTCCATTCATAAATCTCACTTTCACTATAAGAAGTATTAGTTTGGTTCCAATCACGTTTCTCTATCAAAACATCTTGAGGGGTCGGTCTGGGATAATAATAAGTTTGCATATTAGGTTGATGAGAATATTTAGTATTACCACTATTCTTTTTGGGATAACCACGAAGTTTATTAATTTCCAAATCAACTTGATTTTTAAAATCAAAAGTGGTTTCCATCTCATCTGCAAAATCTTCAGATAAACTAATAGGTTGAGCACCAAATTCCGAAAACTTTTTATCAAGAAGTTTTTCAAGATCATATAGGGGTTTAAAAACAAAATCCTGAATTTCAGGAGGTCTCTGAATATGCGTAGGAAGAACATCGGACTGTTTTGATGTAGAGGCCTGTTCAGAAGATTTTAAATCACTTTTAATCTAAACAATTAAAGTCGTCAAATCATCTAACTTTTTATCAAGAGAACTAATATGTTCTCCTAAGACTTTAACATAAAGTCCTAAATAGTTTTTTTGAGAAATGAGATTATTAATCTCGTTAATGCTTACCGTAGCCACATAATTTTCAATAAACTTATGAAAAGCAATGAAAGTAATACCTGTATTATTAGGTAGTATAAACGGTGCCTGAGGAGGATAAATAGCTTTAATAATATTACCTAATTCATCTTTATAAGATCGTTCAAGAACGTTGATGAACAAAGGTAGATAAGTGGTTATAAACCAAGGTACAAAGAACATAATATGATTATGCAAAGCATAAGTCTAAAAAAATTCTTGAGAAATATTATGCAAATCTTCCGTACTGTATGTGTCAAAAAACCAAGTTTTAAAGTGGATCCATTTATCACTTTCAAATTCATTTTGAATATATTTTCTTACCAGTGAACCTGGACTAAAATTAATCTGGTGTGCATCCATCATCAAGTATCATTAAGGTTGAAATCCATTTCAGATGTAGAAGGAATATCATTATCATAAATATCATATGATTTATCATTTGATCTAACAATATTTAATCGAGGATCAATTTTAGTTTTATTTTTATCTGCAAATATAACAGAAGATAATGTATGCAGAGAGGCAGCACGATTTCGAGCAAGACCATATAACGGCTCAATCGGAGAAATATGTTGTATAGCAAGCAATCTTCTATTAGAAAATGAATGTCTATTATAAGGAACACTTTTTTCATCAAACTGAATACAAATCTTACCATTAGAATTTTGCGTAATATGGGAATATTCTGAATTAGTGACAACATCAGTCATTTGTTCAGGAGGTATAACATAATCTAAAGTCCAAGTAGTAGGAAAATTAATTTATTCCCATTTTATAATGGATTTCGAAATCAAAGGGTTCTAGCTGTGCTTACCATCTAGCAAAAATCAATTTTGACGCATCATGTTTAAAATATTTATTAAACATATACTTCACAGATTGAGCATCCGTTTTTATTAAAAACTTTTGATTATATAGATCATCTTGAAATTTTAAAACGCATTTAACAATGGTTAACATTTCATGTGCCACCGTAACATATTTCTTCTGAGCATCGCTCCATTTTCCAGAATGAAATTGAATTAGATATTCAGTTTTATCATGAGGATTGATCTATTTTAATATTCCTCCATAGCCAATGTTAGACGCATCTGTCTCTACAATCTTCTGCTAGGCTGGGTTAGCTAGAATTAAATAAGGTAAAGATTTAACACGAAGTTTAATATTTTTTACCAAATTGATGAGACTATCAGTCCAAGGTGTTTTATGATCCTTTTTTAGCCTGTCGTATAACGGGGTTAGATCACGAGATAAATTTTTGTAAAAGGGGGAAATATAATTTAAACTTCCCAAGAATCTCTGCAATTGGGTCATATCTGTAATGACATCAGGAAACTTAGAAGCAAAATCAATCGATCTTTGATTAGGGGTTACCTTTCCCTAACAAATAAGATGTCCTAAAAATCTGACTTCAGTTTCAAACAGACTCATTTTTGGTTTAGAAATTACCAAACCATTTTGTATAACTATTTTCTTGAAAATGTCTAAATGTTTAATATGCATTTCAAGAGTCTTTGAATAAACCAAAATATCATCAATATAAACAATGATAAAGTCAAACTATGGATTGAAAATATCATTCATAATTTTCTGAAATTCAAAAGGGGCATTTTTCAAACCAAATGGCATAACATTCCATTCATATTGTCCAAATGGAACATTAAAAGCAGTTCTATAAGAGTGCTCTTTAAATATTTGGATCTGCCAATACCCTGATTTTAAATCGAATTTAGAAAATATATTGGCGTCATATAATCTTGACAATAAATCCTTTTTATTTGGAATAGGATACCTAATACATTTTTAAAACTTATTTAAAGGTTTATAATTTATAACTAACCTGGGAACACCACGTTCATTTTCAGCTGCGTTATGGACATAAAATTGACACGCCCCGAGCCTACACCTGGGCGGGACCGACACCCGGAGACCATTGCTGGCCCCAAGAGAACCCTTGGCCTGGCTTTCTTAACTCAGCGGAACCCTAACTCAACAGAATAACTCAATGCAATGAACGGTCATAAAACAAACCAACTGATAAAAATCTGGCCAAAAAGGCAACTCGAGTCTCAAGATAGAATACTATATATATATATATATATACATAGATGAGAGACTCAATACTAACTGACTGACTGTCTATGAAGCCTCTATAATACTGAGATGAATGTTGGGATAGTCCCCGCAACATCTTAGTAAAACAAAATTAAGAGACAAAATAATCGGGTCCTCCGGAAAGCAAGGAGGCTCACCACTGACTCTGGAGTGCTCAACTGGAACAACAGCGTGCTGGATGCTGACCCTGGGTACCTGCGTCTGCATCATAATAAGATGCAGGCCAACTGGCATCAGTACATGAAATGTACGAGTATGCGAGCTGGAAAGCTAAACCACAACTTAAGCTTGAAAAGAGTGCAGGAGAACACTTACCTTGGCTCTGTTCGACTCATGAATAACTGAACTTAATATATAAAGCAATAAGACACATGCAATATATAAAGCTTGTAAAACAGTGTAAACAACTTAGCTCGTTAATGATAAAACAATAACAAACTCAACTTTACTTATATAAAAGTAATATAACTTTAGTGGGAGATTCTTTAACCGACAACCACCACTATGAGCCCTAGTGGTGATACAATGTTTTACCTCACGTTGCCCAAGGACCATCCTATACCTTGCCGTGATATATGACCTTACTTTAACTTAGTGGATCCACTAGCTTAATCTTACGTGATCATCTAAAAAGAATGACCCGTCAAGTCCCATGTTGGCTCATGGTTCTTATGGAGAGTTGAGTTAATATGAACTCGTGTCCCCAACTCGGTGCTCAATACTACTCCCAAAAATACTTTGGCTCATAAGTGTCTTTAAACACATCTTTCTTTAGTTGAGTTAATTACTCAAAACTTAGCCCAAAGGCTCTTTTGGAAAACATGTTTCCCCTCTTACTCAAATGTAAAAACATTTGTAAACTTCTTTGGGAATACTTAGTTCCCTAATAGCTTTTGAGAAATGAACTCAACTTTAATCTCTTGACTTAACTTGAAACTCGATACTCTTTACTTGACTTGGAACTTGAGACTCTTTACTTAGCTTGAAACTCTATACTCTTTGCTTGACTTGAAACTTGAACCTTAAAACGAAGTTAAAACGTTCAATAAAGACTCTTGAACAACTTTGAAAACTTGCTTTGACTTACTTCTTAACTTCTAGACTTGACTTCTAACTTCACTTGACTTTGATCCGAACTCGCCTTGAATTGGATTATGGATTCAAGGTATATGATCACACATTTATGGATGAGTTCTTAACGTTTAGACGTACCTTGGAGTGTTGGAAACAACTATGAAACATAGGTACAATGCCAAGGAACATGAATGAAAAAGTGGGGAATGAATGGGAAAGGTTGGCGTCCTTGGTGCTCTGAGAGGCGCGGGGCGCCAGACCACAAAGATCAGAAGGGGCCTGCTGGCGCTCTGCTAGGCGCGCCGCCCCAAGGGCTGGACTTCAGAGTCCCTTTTGGGGCGCGCTGGTAGGCGCAACGCGCCACCCCTTTTTCCCGAAAACTCGACTTTTCTTCCTCCTTTGTCCAACTCTAAACCACCCTAACTTCAAGGGTTTCAACTCCAAACACTAAGAATCATAAAATCCCTCAACATAAAAGAGATTCAACTCAAAAACACAACCAAATCATGTACTAAACCAACAAGAACTTCAACAACACAACCAACAACTTCAACAACACAACCAATCTTTTCTCGGAAATAAAACGAGTTTGGCGTGTGGGGAAAAGAGCCAACCCAACACTATGAACTCACATACCTAGTAGGGATCACCCCCGACGATATCCACGACGATCTTTGACGAAACCTTGCTTGATCTTCTCTTTCTCCTCTTCTCTCAAAAGCCCTAACTCTCACTCTTTTTAAAAAGGGAAAAACTGATTTAAAAAATCAGTCTAACACCTTAATATGACCAAAATAAATGGCTAGGGAAAAGACCAAAATACCCTTACAAAATCGGGTTAACTGCCCTGCCAACAACCCAACTTCCAAAGGGCATAACTCACTCATACGAACTCAGAATCGAGAAAAATCGGCGGCGTTGGAAAGATCATTCCACGAGCTTCGCAAAATTAACTAGAACTACACCTAATTCATCCTGAGCTAGGAGTTATGACCGTTCAAAGTTGGCCAAAAACTCATTTTTTCCCATACTTAACAAATTTCCAGAATTTTTTTTGAATTCTTTCCAAGAATGACTATTCCCACTTCTAAGCCTCTTCATAGATATTTCAAATTACTGGATGTTACAAAAATGCAGTACAAGACCAAGGAGATTTAGAAGGTTTTATCAAACCCTTTTGTAATAAATTATCAATTTCTTTCTTGCAGAATTCAACCAATACGGCGTTCATCTGGCAAGGGCGTGATTTAGTAGGAATATCATCCTCAGAGAAATTATCTTCATATGGAAGAGTCACAATATGCTTTTTTCGATCCCAAAAAGCACTAGGATGATCAGCACAAATATCAATGGCTATATGTTCGGAAATTAATTTAATTTTTTCCTGCACTTTAGTAGATTTTAAAGTGTCGAATATATTCATACTAAATATTTCAAGTTGTAAAGAATCAACATGCTTTTGTTTCATATTAATCAAAACATTAATATTACGAGAAATAGGATTAGTGATAAAAGTATAACTAATATCTCTATCTTTATAAGTAGCAGGAAAACCTTTAGCCTTGATGCTGGTAAAAGGATAAATAGCATTTATGAATGGGGTTCCAAGAATAATCAGAGGGTATAACTGATTTTTAACTAACAAGAAGAAATGCGGAATGCAAACTTTATTTTGGCAAATACGCGTATTAGGCAATTTATACTTTATATCTAAAGCATGCCCTGAAGCCGATCTTACCATATGAGTTGGTTTTTCAAAATATTTCATAGGTACAAGGCCTTCTTGAATACAACTAACATCAGCTCCACTATCTATCATAGTAATATCAGTTATAGAAAAAGTATTATCAATTAATATGGTACATTTAATATACCATTTATGAGCTGTAACAATCTGTATCATTCCTAAAAACATATTTTGTCTAGGATCAATATTAATAGGTTTTGCAATGTATTTTCTTCAACAATATTTTTACCTTTGTTATTAGCAGACTCAATCTGAGTAAGGCGGTGATCATAAATAATTTAATTTTGTTTAAGAGATTTAATCTCTTGTTTCAACTGTTCAATTTCTCCTTTTAGGTCATAAAAAGAAGTATCACAAATAACAACATACTGTTTAGAAAGTCTATTATTGACTTCAAATAAAGAATAAGAAGCAGAATATTCAAACTCATTTTTTGATTTTTCAACAACATTAGATAAGCTAGCCTTATTATTAGCAGCAAGCTGAATAATTTTTTCACGCAATGTGTTATCAGTTACTTCTTTTAAAAGCTCTATCACATTATCAGAAGTAATAGTATTAATATTCATATCTTCAAATTGAGATTGTAATTTATAAAATTCATCATTTTCACAAGAGCAAATATCACCTCTACATGTACAAGCATCTATAGTCGCTGACTGAGTATTACCAGATGTTTCAAGTTTATCTGTTTCAGAACCTGATTCAGAATAATCGTCATCATCATAATCGGACTCAGAACCAGAGGTGTACAAGAAACTATAGATCTTATTGTGCATATCTTCCTCTAATAATAATAACAATGATAATGATGATGATGATGATGATGATGATGATAATGATAATGATAATGATAATGATAATGATAATGATAATGATAATGATAATGATAATGATAATGATAATGATAATGATAATAATAATAATAATAATAATAATAATAATAATAATAATAATAATAATAGCCATTTAAGCGACGGGCAAAAAACTTAAGTATACAACTTAAGTTCTTAATTACTACTATATAGCAATAGGTTTTTTCCCACTTATATAGCAATAGTTTTTTTTCAAAACTAGAATTTATAGTTAAAAAAAAAAAACTAGAAATAGTTAGCCACACTTATCTCATATTTCTTGATTTTCTCCAATTATTTTACCTTCCACGATTTACTAAGATTTGTTATATATTCTCTCTCATGAAGAAAGATTTTTAACAAAAATAAAATTCTCTTTCTACTCATTCTGATCGATTGTTGAAACATGGATACCAACAATTTTTGAATTCTAATTTAACACAACGAACGATGGGACACATTAGGTACTTGAACCAATAACGATTGAATTGGTGTTTTTTACGCGATTATTTTAATATATTTGTGATTTTTTTCGTATGATCGTTTTTCTTACAATCTATATTAGGTCGTTTTGGTATTTATTCGTTGGTTTAAATTGTATGTTTTTGTGGTTAGGTATAAAATTCATATGCTTTGGTAAATGATCTGGTGCAACGATTGACTGGTTTCAATTCTTGAATAAACAATAAATATTAATCGTTTTTGGTATATTATTAGGTTCAATTCTGTAGTGTGTTTTTTATAAACACCATTATTCATCATTTATTTTTGGTATGAGTGATATAAACGGCAAATTCCTTGAATATTATTTTGGTAAAAGACTAGGTGTAATTGATAGTGTATTTGGTGTAGGTGAATTGATGTAATTGATAGTGTATATTGATTGTTAATAAACACAAAAAATTGGATAGTTTTTTGGGTTTATGTTCTGATGTAATTGTATATTTTATAACGTATTTAAACACCAACTAACGTGATATTTTTTTGATTCATCTATTGGGGTAGTAGATAGTGTATTTTCTGATATAATTGATATATTTAGGTCGTATATAAACACCAACTTTCATGGTAGTTTTTTGGTTCATTTATTGGTGTATTTGTGATGTATATTCTGGTATAATTGATATATTTAGGTAGTATATAGGCACCAATTTTCATGGTAGTTTTTTGGTTCATCTATTGGTGTATTTATGGTGTATATCCTGATAGAATTGCTAATTTTAGGTCGTATATAAACACCAACTAATATGATAGTTTTTTGGTTCATCTATTTGTGTATATAGTGTATTTTCTGGTGTAATTGATATATTTAAGGTCATATATAATCACCATATAACATGGTAGTTTTTTGGTTCATCTATTGGTGTATTTGAGGCTTCTACATTGATTCAGAGAAAAAGGGCTCGAGTTGCAGCACTTCTATTCTTAATGGACAGCAGGCAATCACATATGATAGCCTTTTTGCTAGGAATTTAGATAGTGTATTTTTTGGTGTAATTGATATATTTAGGTCGTATATAAACATCAATTTTCATGGTATTTTTTTGGTTCATCTATTGGTGTATTTTATAGTGTATTTTGGGTTGTCCAAAATTATTTTGGAGATTGATTAACAATAAATTGTAATCTAACACATGTAAGTACGTGGATTACAATATGAGATTTTTTGTAGTCATACAGTTGCTGCTATCAGATACAGAAACAAACACCGCGAAGATTATTGTTTAGCTTATTATAGTTCTAAGACTTTTCAAGATACTTATGCAATCTCAATTGATCCAATGCTTTGCGAAAGCACTTGGTATATTCAATCACAAATTATGGAAGAATAGTGTTACCATCAATTGCAAGAAAACAACAAGGCATACCACCAAATAATGATCGTAAGAAGGAATTCAACGAAAGAAACTTCAAAAGGTGTAAAGTCACTTGTAGTAAATGTGGTACACCAGGGCATAACAAAAAAGACTTGCCCCAAATTTGCACCTCAGAATTTGCATTGGTTTTTTTTTTTTTTTTTGGTTTTGATTTGAAAAGGTATACATTTGAATTTTTTAGGTTTTTGTTGAAATTCAGATTTTTTTAATGAATGTTAATCACAATTTAATCCATATTTGGTTAATTAGCTAATTCATAATAAGGATCAATTTATAATAGTGGTGTAATTAGTGTTGTAACATTGGTGATCAATGCATGTTGATTTACTACATTATGATTTTTTTGGTGAAAATATGATATAACTGTTCAAATTTATTGGTGGTATATAATGGCTGAATTGTTTGTATTATATAATATTGAGGGATGACTGGCCTTAAGAGAAAAGATAAAAATGGTGAAAGCATTAAACTGGTGAGAAAGAAAAGAATGGTGAAAATGATGAATATAAACGGAAGATAGAAAGACAACAACAGTTACAATTTCTCTCCAAATAAAACTACATAGGGAATAATGAATATTTAAAAAGAATAAATTGTTGGAAAAGTAAAAAGGTTTTACTTTACATTTATTGAATTAAAAAGGAAGAAAATAAAATAATATCATTCAAAAGGCAGTAACGTGTGCAAACAAAACTGTAATTGGGAGATAAATAAGGCATATAATCCCAAAAAAAGGAGAGAAGAAAATCGAATTTATATAATTAAATTAACATAAAAAATTAATTATTTTGCTATGTATGTAATTTATAAACTATGTTTATAATTAAATAAAAATATGTGCAAATATTGTTAATTAAAGTCTTAAGTAGTATATTATTGTAATGTTTCCTTAAGTGACCCTAAATAAGTTTAGCTTGCTTTTGGCGCTATTTGGGTAGTGTAAGATGTCGACTTCATGTGTAGTATGATGGTAACATCAAGTCTATGAGACTCAAATTTGTGAGAGTCGCTAATTGAGACTCTATTTTTGCTCCCAAAGTTCATGCAAGAGTAAACAATTAGCAAGACTATTCAACTTTAAACGATATTGAATGAAAATAAATATAACCAACTAAAGTCATGCCACAAAATACAATCCGACACGAAAATTATGCAAACATCGGACAAAATTATGGGAGAACACTGCACAAGCATACAAACATAGAAAAGGAGATACTTGATTTCTATAAGGAGTTGTTGGGCTCAAATGCAGAAAGGCTTCCTACTATACATCTACCAGCTATCCCAAGAAATGGGCCTAGCCTAAGGTTGAAACAACAACAAAGTATGTGTGTTGAGATCACAAGGGAGGATATAAAGTATGCATTATTTGAGATAGATGACAACAAGTCCCCTGATATTGATGGCTTCAGTGCATGTTTTTACAAGAAAATCCAAGATGATATATATGAAGCAGTCCAGGAATTTTTCAAGCAAAACAACCAACAGGCTCCTCAGAGCTGCCAACAATACATTGATTACCCTTATTCCTAAAACTTCCCACACAGAAACTGTCAGAGATTTCAAACCAATAGCTTGTTGCTCCGTAATCTATAAGGTAATCTCGAAAGTCATCTCTAATAGAATCAAAGGTGTCATTGATGTCCTAGTGGGACAAGGCAATTCTGCTATTATACCGGGCAGGGTCATATCAGACAATATAACTTTAAGTCATGAGTTGGTGAAGGGATACACTAGGAAACATGTACATTTCTCCAAGATGCATGGTTAAAGTTGATTTGCAAAAAACATATGATTCATTAGAATGGGTCTTCATTGAGCAAATGTTGAAGGGATTGGGGTTCCCTAAAAAAATGGTCAGATGGATTATGACTTGCATTCAGACGGTTAGCTATACCTTCTTGGTGAATGGGGAAATGTCTGAAGGCTAAACAGGGGCTAAGTCAAGGGGACCCTGTGTCCCCGTACATTTTTGTCTTAATCATGGAGTATTTAAATAGATGACTTATCGATTTGAAGATGGAACCTGACTATAACTATCACCCAAGGTGTCAAAAGCTGGGAATAACTCATCTTTGTTTTGCTGTTGATCGATCTCTTCCTCTTTACAAGAGGAGATGAGAAGTTGGTTAAACTGTTGCAAGCTAAGTTTGCTATGTTTTCTGAAGCATCACGATTAAAATCAAACTTATCTAAAAGTAAAGTTTATTTTGGATGCACTGACAAAGACCAACATACTAACTATTCTGGGATATGAACAAGGAGAAATCCCTTTCAAATACTTGGGAGTGCCAGGCGACTCACGATCAAGCAATGCAGGCCACTAGTAGAGAAAATTATAGCTAGAATCACAATTTGGCTGACAAAATGCCTCTCTTATGCAATTGATAAAAGTAGTTTTATTTGGAGTCCAGACCTACTGGAGTCAGTTGTTCCTAATGCCAAAGAAAGTGATTAAGATGATCGAGGCTATTTGTAGAAGCTACCTGTGGTCTGGTGAAGCTAATGTCACAAAAATAGCCTGTGATAAAGTGTGTCTACCCAAGAGTGCAGGGGGATTGAGCATACTAAATTTGAAAATATGGAATCAAGTAGCAATATGTAAGCTACTTTGGGCATATGGATACACACTTAATACGTAAAGGGAAAATACATTTTTACCATGGAGATTCCCAAACAGGCAGCATGGATGACTAGGAAAATTGTTCATATGAGGAAATATTGTCAAGAATGGGGGAGATACCCGAAGCTTGATCATTGGAGGAAAATTCCACTTGTCTACTGCTTACAAGAGAGTCAGAGCAGAAGTGAACAATGTGGCATGGAATAAACTGTGATGTCATAATATAGCTGAACCTAGACACAATTTCGTCTTATGGCTGAGTCTACGGGGAAACTAAGAACTAAAGATTTACTCTTGAGATGGGGACTTAATGTAGATCCTGTTTGCATTTTCTGCAGCACTGAAGTCACCTATTTTTCAAGTGCCAGTTTACAAAAGATATATGGAGCGACATACTCAAATGGTAGAAAAAGATCACTAGAACATGGAGTTGGGTGCAACAAAATTCCAGAGGCAAAGATCCAAGGAAGATGATACTTTCTGTTGGGCTATGGCCCATGTTCTAGCCAAAAGTCCATGGCCTGATCCTATTTGAAAAAGAATTGAAATTATTCTCTTTATTTGGTTTCCAATTCTATTAGGAAAATGATTGAAATAATAGTTTTATTTGGAGTTGGTTTTGGCTTTGTAAGGAAAAACACAACTCTATAAATAGAGGATGGTATCGAGAGAATAATTCAATTGCTCATTAATATAGTCTTTGAATATTAAGACATAAGAGAGGTTTTGAGAGAGCTTTCAACAAGAGAGAAGAGAGAAGAAAAATGGTTCTTTTGTTGCAGTCTTTTTTTCTCAAACCAGCAACCTCCAGATCGCGTTTCCTGACTAACTAACCGTTGGATCAAGCTGAAATTTTGACTGAGTGTTCCTGACATCTTGGTGGTTGATTTGAATGGTGGAAATTGGATTCGGAGGTCATCAAGATCCTGTTTGAGGTCCCAAGCAACATCTGGGTTTGGATTGTGTTTCTTTCTATTTATCTTTTGTTGGTGTAGCTATTGTTTGTTCTCTTTTGGCACTTGTTGTGTAGCCATTAGAAGAATAATTGTAACCCTCTTATTGTTATAGTGAAGCAATTCGTATCTTGTCGATCCCGTGGTGGTTACCTTCGATTTGAAGGATTTTTCCACGTTAAACTTGAAGTTCTTTATTTTTAGATTTTCATTTTCATCTTTTCGTCACAACAAAATGGCAGAAAAGGATCACTACTACATGGAGTTGGGTGCAACAAAATTCCAGAGGCAAAGATCCAAGGAAGATGATACTTAAAGCTAGTCTAACAACAGTGGTTTATGGTATAAGGCTGGAAAGAAATAGACGTATATTCCAGAACACATCCATGCCCAAGGAGAAACTAGTACATCAAATGAAGCTATCTCTATGCACAAGAGCTAGGAATAGTAAGAGGTTGTTTAGGTATATCGAATCACTGAGTAGTTAACTGTAGTTGTTGTCTATTTTGTTTCTAGTGGATGAGATGAGAAAGGATGGAATTGGTTAATTTCTTCCTAGTTATGTAAAGAGTTCACTTGGTAATTAATAAAATGTTCCTTTAATTGCCCCAAAAAAGAAAAAGTAATAATGTGCAATAGGTCACCGTTGGGGGTGTATATGCCCGGATTGGTTCGAGTATTTCAAATATCAAATCAAATTATTTGTGTCGGATCTTTAAATTTATAAACCAAACCAAACCAATAAAACTCGGGTTTTTCAACCTCGGGTTTTTTCGGATTTTTCCGGTAAAGTATTCATACAAACATATAATTTACTTGTACTTCAAATATTTCTTTAGTCCTACCAAAATACAACTATCTAAGGTTTTTCTTTAAAAAAATAACACAATATGATATGATTAATGACACTAAAATATCCAACAAAAATAATAATAATGAAATCGCGTAAAACAAATATTGCAAATTAACAAGTCATAATGAAAATGATCATAATTTAAAAGTACTAAATCATGCTAAGAATAAGTTTAATAATTATTAGTTAAATGACTAAATATTAAAGGAAATTAAATTTAGATTATGTATTTAATTGTCTAAACCAATGTAAAACTAAAGAACAAATATTCAATATTATTGTCATTCTTAGTGTTGAATTGATTTTCTTTTTGCATTAGTATTAATTTGATTTTGATTTAAGCTTTATTATAATTACCAACATCTGTGGACTATAATCTTTATTGGCTCATTCATAATTCTAAGTTTCAAACTTGAAATAATATATTAAAAGATAAAAACTATGAAAAAGTATAAGAAATATTTAAAAATTATATCAAAGTAAATATTTTTATGTATAAAATAAAATTTTAAAATTATATATATAATGTCGGGTTGGTTAGGTCTCGGGTTGTTTTTTTTTAGTTAAAACCAAACCAACCCAAATATAGTTGGATTTTTTTTTTCAATACCAAACCAAGTCAAACCAAACCACTAGTCGGGTTTTTTTTTCCGGGTTGACTCGATTTGCGGTTTGGTTCGGTTTTCGGTTCGATTTTGTACACCCCTAGTCACCGTGATAGTTTATGCGTGTAACTAATTTTTGGGGACAAGTTCATAAAAGAGTCTATGCCTTTTACCTACAATTTTTTGATAACCTTTTTATATGTACGGATGCTTATATCAAATCATAAATACAATTTTAATTAATTAATTAATTTTTAGTATTCTATCAAGTTTAATTTAGCAATTGTTGTAGAGCTTGAATTTAAATTATTATTAGCATAACTATGCCACTTTTCTTCATATATTTACTTTATGTTTATGTAAGATTTACCAAGCTGTTTCTTTTGAAGTAGTTTTATTGAATCAAAGATATTTTTATTGTATCTTGCATACAATTAACTTGCACATGTCTTGCGCATAATTATTTTAAAATTTAAAGAAATTGATAATTTTTTGTGTATTTTCTTCCTCATTCCTTAATAACTAAAATTATCCAAAAAGAACTAGAATAAATGAATTTTACAAATAACTACGCCATTTTAATCCCTAACGTAGGTTATGCAGTTTCATGACAACATAAAACGGGGTGGAATTGGTGGAATTTCAAATTCAATTTATTTTGAAAAATTAGTATAGGCTACTACCTTATTTATTAATCTCTTACACTTTATTTTACGCTCAACCAAGTTGCACTTGTCCTGCACGTGATTATTTGTTAAATTAAAACAGATTGATCAGAGACGTATCTAGGATTTCGGGATGATGGGTGCACAATTTTAAAAAGGTGGATCTAATCGGTTTGACATTTAGGTTCTTATCATTAAAAACAGTTAAAATTCTAAATTATAGTTCCAAAATTGAAATGTTTAATAAATTAAAGCGCCAAAAGTGCTATCAATAACTACTTAGAGAGATGCTACCAAATTTTAGAAAGAAAAATAAAACAAGATAGATATAAAAGTCAAATTTCTAACCTCACTGAGAGGTGTACCCTATCATCAGCGCGTTATATGATACTTCAAGTGTTGGTTCACACATTTATATTTAACAAAAAATTAAAAAATATAACACTACTATATATAATTTCGGGAGGAGAGCATGGATTTACGTGAATCCGGTGACCACCTCCTACATACGCCTCTGAGATTGATGTCTGACGTATATCTTCTTCCTCATTCCACGACTACATTTTTCAACGAAAGCAAAAACTAGAATCAATTATGCAAATAATTTGCCTTAATCATTCTATTTTTGAGGTTTCAAGTTGAACTTTTGTGTTTTTGCCCCAACTTTTTATATATGGCTTCTATGTGTTTATAATTACAAGTAAGGAATTAATAAGTGATGCCTTTCTTTTCCTTGTAATTAGTTTTTTGACAAAGAAATGAACTTGGCTTCAGGTGCGAAGACATATCAAGTGTGGAGATTCTTTCTTTAAAGCCGTATTTTTTTATTCGAATTGAATAATAAATTTTAATAAATTTCAAATTTACTATATTTGAGAATACTAATATGAAATATTCTGCTTTATTAAGTAGTGCATTATGTTTTATTCAATAGTATTCAACTATTTTGTACATAATTTGCACATTCTTGTTGGTAAAAGTAGAAAATACTGATATATGTGTTATGTGTATATTATTTTCAAGATATTTCATAAATAGCAAAGAAATTAAACTTAATAAAACTTTTAGCTACAGTTTGCTTAATTACACTCTAGGCTACAATTTCATTTGCTATGGATATTTCCGTTTGTATATTTCGCTCACAATATACAATTTTGCATTTATTCTTTTAAGAATTTTTCCAGAACTTATACAAATCAAATGTATCAACAAATCATATACAAAATAAAATAAGCAAATTGTATACAAATAGGTAGGGTAAGCTTATACAAATTCTGGATTTATACAATTAGGAACCGAATTATACAAATTCTAAATTTATACCATAGGAACCGAATTATATAAATTTTGAATGTGGCACACATAAATATGGTTATATGTTAGTGTCAAAAAGTGACTTTTCAAACTATAACTATATTAAATAATTACCTAATATATGTTTGCTTAGTCGCGTAATTTTCCCTCCTTTTTTCTTCCTCATCACTTCCCCGATAACTGAAATTTATCCAAAAAGACTTGAACAAATACATTTTACAAACAATTACGGTCATGCGGTTTCATGAAAACATAAAAATATTGATGGAACAAGTGGAATTTCAAATTTAATTTATTTTAAAAAATAAGATATGGCTTACTTCCCTATAATAATCTCTTACATTTTATTTTGTATTTTACCAAATTGCACATATTTTGCACATAATTATTTATTAAATTAAAGCAAATTGATGTCTCACGTATATTTTCTATATTCTCTGAATACCAAAACTTTTCAAAAAAAAACAAAAACTAGAATTTATTACACAAAACAATTGTTTGCCTAGCTCATTCCATTTTGAGGTTTCAAGTTTGATGAAAGTTTGGTAAGTGCTCATTATATGAAAGAATTTTCACTTGACATCAAGAGTTAATTAGAGTGTTTCAAGAGAGTATGAAAACCAAGAATCAATATAAAAAAATAAACATTATGTTTTAGGATCCTTTTGATAATAGTATGGTGTACATAAATTAAGGTCATTTACGTTTTTTCTTATCTTAGTTAATCCTAGTTGTATAAGTCAGAGAGAATAGAGATTATTTGAGTAGGCAATATTTTTAGTTGAGCAATTTTGGTGAGAGAGATGAGCGAGATAGGAGAGAGGCAAGTGAGGTAGAAGAGAGACGAGCAAGAGAGTTAGTGTATCTCAAATATACATGAATCACATTAGATACATGCATTTTTGATACAAGATACATTCTTAAATATAGATACATAGAGAGAGAAGTGAGCAAGAGAGTTAGCATATCCCATATATATGCAAATCGCACGTGAATACAGTGTACCTGAAATAAATCATACCTAATTTGACTTGCATGTATTTGAATCACCAGATTCATGTATCTTGCGATATGAATGTGGTACAAAAGATATTTTCAAAAAACTAAAATGAAGACACATAGTTTGATCTTAAACTAGTGAAATTTATGTTATTTGCTTTTAAAATTACAAAAGATTACCTAAACTATTCATTTAATAGTTCAAATTCATAAGAAAATTTTAAACCTTTCTTGAATTTACAAAAAAACTCAGATTGCCACTCATAAGTATTAATATATGGTTGTCCCTATTTCTCAAAGTAATTAAGTATCAAATTTCAAATTTGTAAATTATTAGTTTGAAAAATCTAATTACCTATAATTCAAGATCAAGTGTCCCAATTAGAGATGGTAAAATTTGTCCACACAATTGTAATTACAGAATTTGTTCACGTTTGGATTGAATATTGATCTGCTCATTTTAGCCCTCATCAAAGTTCGGGCTAATATCAAGCAATTAAAACACTAAAGAAAAATATTGATTTTCTAAGTTACTAAAAAGATTAAAAAAAGAAAAGATAAAACAATTAAAAACTTAGTAAGAGTTGGACCGGTTAAATTATGACCTATATTTTAGTCTATTTTAGCCCAAATATCTTTTGGACAAATCAATATTTAATAGAATTAGCAATGAAATTTTATTGTTAGTAATTCTTTTTTTGTCTGTAACATATAAATTGTTATTTATTCTATAGTTTTATCATGAAGTTTTATGATGCTTAGAATTCTTGAGACATAGAAAGAAACTGCAAAAACAATGTTGGAAAGCAAAATGCTATCAATGGAGAACGAAATGCTCAAAGAAATATGGAAGACAAGAATTCACTCTACTTGCATTTGAGAGATTTTGCGCGAGGAGAATATCAGTTAAAAATACAGGTATAACATAAGTATGAAAAGTTGCACTAGAATATATATATATATATATATATATATATATATATATATATATATATATATACTTTTTTGTAGTATGAAAAGTTGTTACGTGTTCTCCAGATTTTGAAGAACAAACATTGTATGATACAAACATATTATTTTAGTAATCCATAAATAAAGTATTTGTGACTCTCTCTAAAAGAATTTTTTTTATTGTTATGATTAAGTTTATTAAATTCTAGTGGCACTCTAGTGCTCATTTTTATATTTATGGATTATCATTTACATATCTTGATGCAATCTATAATATTCTTCTTGAAATCACTTTGTATATTTTAAAAGATATGCAAATAAAATGAAGGAATAACCAACAAAAATAAAAATACAAAATAAATTGGGTCATTATAATCCCTAACATAGATCATGCATTTCACGACAACATAAAAAGGGATATGGAATTGGTGAAATTTCAAATTTACTTTATTTTGAAAAATAAGTATAGCTTACTACCTTATTTATTTATCTCTTATAATTTATTTTGCATTCAACCAAGTTACACATGTGTTGCACATAATAATTTGTAAAATCAAAGTAAATTGATGTCTCACATATATCTTCTTCCTCGTTTTTCAAATAGCAACACTTTTCAACAAAAGAAAAAATTAGAATCTATTATATCAATAATTGTTTGTCTCAACTATTCCATCTTGAGGTTTCAAGTTGAACTCTTGTGTATTTGTTCTTAACTTTTTGCATATACTTTTATGAAATGTGTTTATAATTACAAATAAGGAACTAACAAGCGATGTATCTCTTTCTTTTCCTTGTAATTAGTTTTTCGAGAAAGAAATAAACTTGGCCTTAAGTTGCGAATACACATCAATTGTGGAGATACTTTCTTTATGGACTTGTATTTTTGTTATTCGAATTGAACAATAAATTTTAATAAATGCAAATTTACTATATTTGAGAAAACTAATATATGAAATATTCTGTTTAAATAAGTAGTGCCTTATATTTTATTCAATATTATTCAACTATTTTGTACATGATTTGCACATTCTTGTTGGTCTATTATCCCTAACACGGGTCATGTAATTTCACAACAACATAAAAAATTGATGAAATTGGTGGAATTTCAAATTTAAATTATTTTTAAAAATAGGTTATGGCTTACTACCCTATTTATTTATTAATCTCTTACATTTTATTTTGCATTCTATCAAATTGCACATGTCTTGCACATAATTATTTGTTAAATTAAAGCAAATTGATGTCTCGCCCATATTTTCTTCTTTGTTCCTTGAATATCAAAACTTTTCAACAGAAAACAAAAACTAGAATTTATTATACAAACAATTGTTTGCCTCACTCATTCCATTTTGAGCTTTTAAGTTTGATGCAAGTGTCACGACCCGAGTCTACACCCTGGACGTGGCCGGCACTCGAAGACCATTGCTGGTTCCCAAGTAAACCCTCATCCTGGCTGACTACAAGCGGAAGACTAACTCAAATGAACAACTTAGAATAAAAATAATATATTCAACTCGCCATAAAATAGGCACTTAAGTCTTTAAAACATTTAATAAAATAAATGAATAATACAAACTTCTCAACTAAACTGACTATCTATGAAGCCTCTAACTGATAACGATGGACGTTGGGAGAAGACCCACGACATCCTGACTGAACTGAAAAGTAAATGAAATCCTCTGTAAGCAAGGAGGCTCACAATAGCTAACTCGAACTCTTGGATGTATCAACGAAGCTCCTGTTGATGATCCTAAATACCTGTGTCTGCATCATAAGAAGATGCAAGACAAATGGCTCAGTATGTGGAATGTACGAGCATGTAAGAGGAATTCTAAAGCATAACATAAGCTTGAAACTTGATAAAAAGGAAACATACTTACCTCTTTTCAAACTTACTCAACTCAAGGAATACTTAAGGATACTCCAAAACTACTCAAACTTACTCAACTCAGAAGTACGCAAGGATAAGATACTCAACTCAGAGATAAGATACTCAACTCTGGATACTCAACGTAACTCAATATGACTTAACTCATTTCAATATAAAGCAATTTAAAACAAGTGTAATATAAAGAAACAAACTGTTTAAAAACATGTTGTCAACTCTGTGTGTATGCAAAGATACCACATAACTTTGAAATGTATGTAAAAATACAATTAACTGTGTATATAAGAATACAATAACTTCTGTGGGAGATTCTCTAACCGACAACCATCACTATAATCCTAAGTGATGATATAACGTTTTACCTCACGTTACCAAGGACCGTCCTAGAGCTCATATGTTTGTAAAAACAAAACTCTTTCTGTGATTTGAGATAATTGCTCAAAAACTTAGCTCAAAGGCTATCTTGGAAATCAAGGTTTCCTCTCTTGCTTTATTGTGAAAGCATTTACTCTTTAACTGAAACTAGCCCAAAGGCTCTTTACTGAAAAACTAGCTCAAAGGCTCTTTTGAAAATCTCAGTTTTCCGTTTTTATTTAAATGTGAAAACATTTTAAACTCTTTTGAGAATACATAGTCCCCATATACTTTTGAAGAAATGAACTTCAACTTTACTCTTTACTGAACTCAAAACTTAAGTCTTAAAACAAAGTTTAAACATTTGTAAAAGACTTCTTAAAATATGGTTCATGCCGAATGATGGGCATGAACGACTTAATGCAAGGTTTTCAATAACCATAGATAGAACTCAATACTTGGAACTCAAAAACTTTAATGATACTACTCATTTCAATAATGCTCAACTCAGAGGGTTCATGCGGAATTATGAGCATGAACTACTTAACTCAAGGACTCAAAGATACTTCTCATCTCAAGACTGTTCGACTTATACGGTTCATGCGGAATTATGGGCATGAACAATTCAACTCAAGGACTTCATGGGTAACATCTGATAGTCCTATGATTAGAAATATAATCCCAAAGGGGATTAGGAACTCAATACCCAAGACTTAGAACTTGAAGATACCACTTCTCTGAAGGATGCTCAACTTACGAAGTTCATGCGGAATTATGGGCATGAAACAACTTGACTCGATGGTCTACTTAACAATATGGAACTCATGTATGCGACTCTTCTTATTCTCTAACTTACTTCCTCAAAACTTAGTTTAATTCGATAGTTAATCTCAAAGGATTCACAATTGAACTCAAAGACTTTCTTGAACTCTACTCTTAACTCTCTCTTGGATGTGAATTATGAATTCAAGAGTTATGGTTCATGATATAAAGGATCTAGGTGATAGTGTAGACTCATGAATACATTCTCCTCACTCTCATGCTCACTTTCTCGAGTCTTGAAACAAGTTATTAGAAGTTGTAGAAGACTTCTCAAATGACTTAAAGGGACTTTCTCAAAAATGTTTGAGAGAACTCTCAAGACTTGACTCTCAACTCTACCTTGAATGTGATTTATGAATTCAAGGTTGTGATTTGTGATAGGAATGATCTCGTGATGCTTAGGAGTGTTTTTAGATAGTTAAACATAAAAAACGATCAACAAATCACTGTCTGGAAGCAAGTCCGCGACGCGGAGATGAATTAAAATATTTGGTCGCGAATTAACTTTTGAGGTAGAGAGGTCCGTGACCTCTCCGCGACGCGAAGACAACTTTATGAAATGGGGAGGCAGGTCCGCAACGCGAGCCAAGTGCCAGATTCGCCCAACTTTTCTCTTCTTCGTTTTCTAACCCCAAATCGCCTAAATTCGATTCTTTTGCTCAACTTTTCTTTAGATTCAGATAACCATCACATGTACACAAGAATCTAACTCCAAACTACTCTATAAATCGAAACAATAATCTCAAGAACTCTTAAATCTCAGCCCAATTAAAGAACACATATCAATAACATCAGATTTTCAACTTTCTAGAACGAACTTAACGCTGAAATTTACATGATTGGCGTGTGGGTGAACAAACCCAACACTATTGAAGCTTACATAACTGAAAGAATTATCCTCTTGAAGCAACTTGAAGGAAAACCTTGAAAGATGAACCCTAGCCTTAGCGTTCTCTTGAATTTCTTGAGCGTAGAATCTTTGGAGTGAAATAGAGGGTTTAGATTTAAGAAAACTGATTTTCTACACGTTTAGGGAAATTTAGATGACCTCCTAAGGGTTTTTATGACTAAAATACCCCTAAAGAAATAATTAAAACGAGCTGGGAGTTGGAAAGATCTTTCACCAGGCAGTGAGGTCCGTGTTGGCTCCGCGTCGCGGAGCTGCTGCCAGGTTTGCGCAACGTTAGTAAATCCATCATAACTTTTTCCTCAGAGCTCAGAATTGAGAAAACTCGGTGGTGTTGAAAAGATAATTCGAAGACCTTTCCTAAGATATCTGGTAGAACACCTAAATCTTCCTGATCTAGGAGTTATGATTGTTTGAAGTCGACCCAAAACTCATACTTAGCTTCACTTGCAAAATTTCAGATTTTGCTATTTCCAATTCGAATCTTTTTGGAACTCAAGGTGCTACGTCTAGTGACCTTAACAATCAAGAAATTTTAAATTCCTTGCAAAAATCTCACTCACTACAAATAAGGGTTCGAGTCTTAGTTCAAATTGTTTTTGGGGTGTTACAACAAGTTTGGAAAGTATATATTGGAAGAATTTTCACTTGACATCAAGAGTTAATTAGAGTGTGTCAAGAGATTATGAAAACTAAGAACCAATATAAAAAAGATAAACGTTATGTTTTAGAATCCTTATGATCATAGTGTGATGTACATAAATTGTAGACACGTAATTTTTGACCGAACTTGATGTTTTACACAAATTTTAGTGGTTAAATATTTCTTTTACTTTTAAATTAAATATTTTAATTTTATCATATTTTAGTAAGTTTAGTGTAAAAATATTCGAAAACCACAAAAATAGAGTTATGTTTTAAGTTAAGTTTTGTTTTCAATTTATTCAAAAGAGAAGAAAATGTTCAAAAAATATGTGTTTTCTTTTAATGTATATTTAATAAATAAACTAGTGTTTCTTAATTATATTTTTAATTAGCTATTTAACTTTTCTTAAATTTATAGTAATTTAAAATAATTAGTTAGTAATTTTAATTATTATATTTATATTTATATATACTACACACTACTCCACTACCCCACTTCCTCACTCCACATCTACCCACTTCCCACACACAACACTCCCTCACACGTACATCCACACACCCATTCCCACAGCACACCACCCCCTATCTACATATACCACCCATTCCCAAAAAGAAAAAAAAACACACAGCAACACAAACGGACAGAAAAAAAGAAACAAGAAAAAAAAAACACAATCTGCACATACAAAAAACCAAAAAATACACATCCTTGTTTGATTCTTCTTTTAAAAATTTACCAACACATTCACATCTTTTCTTCCTTACCCATTTTTTTCATATCAACACAAACACATATACCATCACAAACAACCTACAAAAGTTGTGGGTGTTCTAATCGAGCTTCGGTTAAGATTTTGCGATATTCAACTTTACTTTATCTTTTTATTTAATTTATTCATGGAATTTGATGTAATTATTATGATAAGTTTTCTTACACTTTTATTTTATTCATAATTTGATTAAAATGAAGAATGTGTTAAGTGTTATATCTCTTTAATGAATGAAAGTAACTTTATTGGTGGTTATTTTTATTTATCTATTTTGTTCATTAGTTGTGATGTCTTAAAATAAATGGGTCATGATGTTGTTCTTTTCTTGATTTCGATGCTAATAATGATAAAGTAGGAATTATTGGGTTCACAAAATTATTGTTGTTTTATTTATTAAATAAAGAATGAGATTTATTTTAGCAATTCGTCATTGTTTTGTTGGATTAATAAAAAGTACAATATGAGTATGCCTAATTTCGCCATTAACTTAAAGATAAAAAAATAAAATAAAAATATAATATGTGTAGGCCTAATTTTAACATTAACTTTAAGGGTGAATAAAAGTAAAAGAATATAAGATAATCCAAAATTTATATTGTATCCTAGAAGTTTAGATTTGTTTTATTTTATTTGATTTTATTTAATCTTTTCTTATAACATTAGATGGGTTTTAGGCATGTAAACAAAAAATAATATTTTCTTCAATTAAGAATGTGGTTACACATCTTTTTTGAAACACTTAAAAGAAATTCAACGATGTGGTGACACACCTTGATAAAATTATTCTAATATATATTTTAACATGTGGATTAATTTAATTAAAAGTATCATCAATAAATATAATAATGAAATGAGAAGATTAGTTGTCTAGAATTCAGAAAAGTAAGAGTAAGTACTTTTAATACTAGATGAGTTTTATGCACGTTAAAAATATCTGTATACAATTAAGATTGCGGTTGCGCATCTTTTTTGAGACATTGAAAAAAAGCTCAAGGATGCGGTGACGCACCTTGTCCAAAAATATAATAACTTTCATTAATTTAAAATAAGATCACTTATATATAAAATTAGGTGATGCACTCGAGAGAAGAAAACAATTATGTTCATAAGCTATTTATATGTCAAAAGTCGAGAATGCAGTTATGCATCCGATTTGAGACTAAATAAAAGTTCAACAATAAAAATGCAAACAAGTCATGACTTGAAAATAATATATCTACAAATGATTTAAAATAGGTAGAAGTCAATAAAAGCGACCGTGCTAGAACCACGGGACTCGAGGGATGCCTAATACCTTCCCCTCGGTCAACAGAATTCCTTACCCGAATTTCTAGTTCGCAGACCATATAAAGAGTCACTTCCTTTTGATTAGGGATTAAACAAAAGGTGACTTGGAACACCATAACTCAATTAAAGTGGCGACTCTGAAACGATAATAAAATAATCCCTAAATCAATACCGTCACTTAAATTGGAAAAACCCTTCCGCCGTCGTGCGCAAAATGGGGTGTGACATAAATTAAGGTTAGTTGAACACTTTTTAGATAGGTGAGCGAGATAGGAGAGAGGCAAGCGAGAGAGTTGGTGTATCCAAAATACATATGAATCACACTAGATACATGTATCTTTGTGTCACGACCTAGACCGTAATGATTGACACCCACATTAACACTCCGGTGGGAGAACCACTACTACAACCCAAACCAAGCAAATAATCTAAGAACTAAGGCATTCAAATCAAACACTAAGGAAATAAAAATAGAGTTGCCATAAACTCTAACAAAAGTCTAACAATAATAACTAACAATGCAGAAGAATAACCTAGAACGTGAAAGTCAATGTACCAAAACATTCTAATAATGAACCAAGTCTAAACAAGAAGGGATACAACCCCATACTAATGAACTAATCAAAACAAATGTCTAAGTCTGGAAATGGTGGACATAGACGAAAGAGAATTCCATGGCAGCCCGGAAGAATTGGCTCACCCTTGAATTCGAACGACAATCACTGATCTCCTAAGCAAGGTTTGTCAATAGCCGCTTGAAGATGCCCTATACTCAACAAAAATAATAGCAAGTGCATAATCAGTACACAACCACAATGTACTGGTAGGATCACGCGGCAATCCCACTAATGCAACGTAAACAAGTCACACAACATTATAATCATATGCATACATATGATTATACAATATCATCAACATTTACGAACAACGAACAACTTCACATTTTATGTCAAATCATTGTTCCTCTCATGGAACCCAAATCCAAATAGTTAGCATGCCGGAACGTGGCAACCGATCCTATATTTATGCCGGAACGTGGCAACTGATCCCATTTTTATGCCTGAACGTGGCAACCGATCCCATTCATACACCACAATCACAATCACAAGTACGTCATCAAGATCATACATTTAAGTCATGATTTCATGGCATTCATCAATTATCTATCTCATTTACAACAAGTGTGATCAACATTGCAACGTTCATACATATAAAAGTATCATAATGAAGCAAAAACAAGCATACATCACACAATCATAGAATCACAACCATCACCTACCTCGAAACAAGCTTGAAACCCTAAGGAAATTGATCCTTCCCTTTTCGGATTCGTTCCACTTGTTCTTAGTCTACAAACAATCAATATAGTACGGGAATTAATAAACAGTCATTAATTACCCAGATTACTAACAATTCTATGAACCCTAGATCAAACCCATGATCCCAATTATACAATTTAGGGTTGTTTCCCACCATAGAATCTATAACAAAACCCTCCTACATCAATATTCACCCATTCTATTACGTTCTACGGATTGTAAAACGAATTCAGGAAGTGAAAAACTTACCTTTAGCCTCAAGAATGATGAAAAATAAGTATGAGTCGCCTGGGGGTCGTTCCTTAGCTCTAAAAGTTGAAAAGTGCATTATGAGGTAATTTAGGGGTTTATTAACTACTTTAATTTGTGTTGGGCCCGCCAAAGCGACACCACCTCGCCATTGCGGCTCTGCCAAAATGGCAAAACCCAACGCCAAAGCGGCATTCATGAGACAGAGAGTTATTTCAAGAATTCCAAAATTTCCATTTCACAACACACCTCTAACTCACGACGCTCAGTAAATAACCTTTACGCTAAGATCGATTTCGGAAGTTCTACTCGCCCAAATTCAATTTCATAAAGTCGTACGGATTCCTTAACGAGTTATCTAACTACTCATGTAATCAAAATCATAAATGATTCACCCGATTGTTACCAGATTTCTCTACACCTCAATGACTCCGGTTTCGTCCAAATCTGGACAAGGTTGGAAAAATTCAAATACTACAAAAACTTTTCCAGCCCCAAATTTCCCCCCGTTGGCTTTTCTATAATGACGGGAACATGTTGTTACAATAGATACCAATTTACCCATCACTCGTCCCCGAGTGACAAAAATTTAGGAAAAATAGGCTAAGGAAGTAACAGAGTAATACCTGAATCGACGAACAATTAGGAATACTTGTCTTGCATGTCCCTCTCGATTTCCGAAGTAGCTTCCTCAACTGGATGATGCTTCCATTGAACTTTCACGGACTTAATCTCCTTGGTCCTCAACTTGCGCACATCACGATCAAGAATTGCAATCGGTTCCTCCTCATATTGGAGGTCCTTGTCTAAAACAATTGAGTCCCACTTTGTAACATCTCGCAATTTGAAATAGCTAGGAAGAAGTTAAGAATTAGAAATAGTCATTTTTGAAAGAAGGAAAATCTGGAAATTTACTTAAGTTAGGAAATAATGAGTTTTTGGTTAACTTCAAACAGACATAACTCCTAGCTCAGGATGAGTCTAGGTATGGTTGGAAAGCTCTTGGAACGATCTTTCTAGCGCCGCCAAGATTGCGTGAATCCGTTTTTGTATGAGTGAGATACGCCCATTGGGAGTTGGGCTGTTCAAATAAGGAAATGTCCAATTCGGATTTTTGAAAGGTATTTCAGTCTTTTCCTTATCCAATTAATTAAATTCACTTTAGTGAATTAATTAAAGGTCTAAACTGAACTTGGTCAGTTTTACACTTTTGGAAAAGATTTAGGGTTTTAGAGAAGAGGAAAGAAGAGGAGAAAAGAGAAGGAGGAGCAGGAAAATCATCAAGTTTGTCGAGTTTAGCTTGTGGATTTCGTCGGGGGTGATCCCTACAAGGTATGTGAGTCTTTCATAGCATTGGGTTCATTCACCCACACGCCAAACATGTGTAGTTAATCGAAATTCGCCCTAAAAGAGTTTGAAAGTTGATGTTCTTGACATGTATTCTTGAGTTTGAATGTTGTTCTTGAATTGGGATGAATTGAGGAGTTTCTTAGATCTTTGAGTCGAATTATGAAGTTGTTTTGAGTTAGGTTCTTAGGTACATATGCTGGGTATCTGAATCTAAAGGTTTATTGAGAAAAATATTTGAATTTAGGCGGATTGGGGCTGTAGAACGGAGAAGGAAAAAGTCAAGCATGATCTAGCACGCAAGTCCGCGTCGCAGACTTGCTCCCCCAATGACCAAAAAGTTTCTCTGCGTTGCGGTTAAGACGCGGACTCCTCTGTCTCAAATTTTAATATCGCGAGTAATTATTTAAAGCAACTCCGCGTCACGGACTTGTTCCAAGACGGTGATTTCGTGATTTTTCTCATGTTTAGCTATCTAAAAACACTCCTAAACATCATGAGATCTTTCCTATCACAATTCATAATCCTTGAATCCATAATTCAATTCAAGGATCAGTTAAGAGTTAAGTCAAGATTAGTAAATAGTCAAGTCAAGAGAAGTTAAGAGTCAAGTCAAGAGAAGTGAATAAAGTTTCAAAAGTTTTTTACAAATGTTTTAATTTTGTTGTAAGGCTTGAGTTTTGAGTTCAGTAAAGATTAAAGTTGAAGTTCATTTCTTCCAAAGTATATGAGGACTATGTATTCCCAGAGAGTTTAAAATGTTTTCACATTTAAATAAGAAAGGAAACCTCGATTTCCAAAGAGCCTTCGTGCTAGTTTTCAGAAAAGAATAAATGCTTTCATAATTAAGCAAAAAGGGAAACTTTGATTTCCAAGATAGCCTTTGAGCTAAGTTTTTGAGCAATTATCTCAAATCATAGAAAGGAATATGTTTTAAACATATAGAGCTAGTATCATATTTTGGGAGTAGTATTGAGCACCGATATGGGGGAGTGTTCAGAGAACCCACAGCCCCCATAAACCATGTAGCCATCATGGGTAGAAAAGGGTCATACTTTTTAGATGAATCCTTTAATGTTTTTTTAGCATAGACTAGTGGATCCACTTAGTGAGTTAGGTCCTATACCCCCGGCAAGGTATAGGATGGTCCTTGGTAGCGTGAGGTAAAGTGTTGTATCATCACTATTGCCCTTAAGTGATGGTTGTCGGTTAGAGAAACTCCCACAGAAGTATTTTGTATTTTTATATACATCAGTTTATTGTATTTCTACATAAATCTCAAAGTTATATGTATCTTTGCATACTAACAGAATTGACATCATGTTTTAAACAGTTTTTCTTTATATCACACTTGTTTTTAAACTGCTTTATATTGAAATGAGTTCAGTTATGTTGAGTTGAGTTGAGCCAGGTAAGTTCTTCAGATTCTTTTCAAGCTTAAGTTTTGTTTAGCATTCCAACTCGCATACTCGTACATTCAATGTACTGATTCCAGTTGTCCTGCATCATATTATGATGCAGACGCAGGTAACAAGGATCAGCATCCAGCACATCGTGGATCCAGTTGAGCTTCAGAGTTGTGGGTGAGCCTCCTTGCTTCTAGAGGATTTCCCTTTTTCATTACTTTATCATTTTAGTTCATTAGGATGTTGTGGGCCTGTCTCGACATCCATCTCAGTTGTTTTAGAGGCTTTATAGATAGTCAGTGAGATGCTAGTTCATTCGTCATCATTTTGTTATTGGCTTATGTTCAGCTTTGAGTTGCCATTTTGGCTAAGTTAAATGTTTATTTTTAAAACATTATGAGGTATGTTTGAGACAGTTGAGTTATTTAGCATATGAATCCTTTTCTTAATACTTAAAGTCTTCCGCTGAGTAAGTAAGCCAGGACAAGGGTTCGCTTGGGGCCAACAATGGTTCTCGAGTGCCGGCCATGTTCAGGGTGTAGGCTCGGGGCGTGACACACTTAATGATGTAATCCCTGTCACCATGATACCTCTTCAACATGGATACATGATATACCGTATGAACACTTGATAAATTAGGAGGTAAATCCAATCTATACGCTACCGGCCCCCACACATTCTAGAATTTCAAATGGACCAATGTTTGTAGGACTTCGCTTACCCTTCTTATCAAATCTCATCACCCCTTTCATGAGTGATACCTTAAGAAGAACATTTTCACCGGATTGAAATGCCATGTCTCTTACCTTATGATCCGCATACTTCTTTGTCTACTCTGGGCTGCTAGAAGCTTAGCTTGAATACTCCTAACCTTATCTTGAGCATCCTATACTAAATCAAACCCCCAATGGTTTCGCATCTCCAGCCTCAAACCATCCTATGGGTGATCTACATCCTCTCCCATAGAGTGCCTCGAATGGTGCCATATCAATGCTGGAGTGATAACTATTATTATAAGAGAATTCACGCAAAGGTAAGAACTTATCCCAATGACCTCCAAAATCAATCACACATGCCCTCAACATGTCTTTCTTACACTTGAATAGTCCCCTCTGACTGTCCGTCTGTATGTGGATGGAAGGCTGTACTAAAAGTGAGTTGTGTGCGCAATTCATCATGCAATTTCCTTCAAAACTTGGATGTGAATTGGGTACCACGGTCTGAGATATAGAGAGGGGAACCCTATGCAACCTCACTATCTCTTTCACATAAACTTTAGCTAATTGTTCAGCATTATAATATATTTTTACCTGAATAAAATTGGCTAACTTGGTCAATCTATCAACCACTACCCAAATAGAATCAAACTTCCCCAAAGTCTTAGGAAGACCAACAATAAAATTCATGGCTATTCTTTCCCACTTCTATTCCGGAATTGACATTCTTTGAAGTAAACCTGCAGGCCTTTGATGTTCATATTTCACTTGTTGATAATTTTGACACTTCGCTACAAACTCCGCTATGTCTTTCTTCATTCCCGGCCATCAATAAGTTCGCTTCAGATCTCTATACATCTTGGTCACACCCTGCTGAATAGAATATCACGAACCATGAGACTCTGCCAACCATTTATCAATCAAGTCATCTACTCTAGGAACACATATTCTCCCCCTTGAAATTTAGCACACCATCCCCATCAAGAGTGGTCTCTCACTCTTGTGCCTTACCCATTGCAATCTTCTTTCTAAGTTCCTCCAAATTCTCATCTTCAAATTGTTTGGCCTTGATCTTTTCAATGAAAGTGGCCCTTACCTCAATACTAGCTAGCACCCCACCTTTTTTTGAGATGCTCAACTGCATGAACTTAGACTCTAAGGTCTGAATTTCTTTAGTCAACGGTCGCTTGGCTACACTTAAGCAAGCTAAACTACCCATACTCACCGTTTTTCGACTCAAATAGTCTGCCACCATATTAGCCTTGCCCAGATGGTATTGGATTGTCACATCATAATCTTTAAGTAACTCCATCCACCTTCGCTGTCTCAAATTCAGATCCTTTTGTGTGAACACATGCTGCAAACTACGATGATCAGTAAACACTTCACGCTTAACCCCATATAGGTAATGCCGCCATATCTTAAGAGCAAACAATACTGCTGCTAATTCTAAATCATGTGTTGGATAATTCCTCTCATGCACCTTCAATTGACGCGATGTATAAGCTATAACATTCTTATCCTGCATCAACACAACACCCAAACCAGAATGTGAGGCATCACAATAAATAACAAAATCTTTACCTTCAACCGGTAGTGCTAGAATAGGTGCGGTGGTCAAAAGAGTCTTGAGCTTTTGAAAGCCCTCCTCACATTTTTCAGTCCATTAAAATAATATCTCCTTTTTGGTCAAATTAGTCAAGTGTGTGGCGATAGATGCAAAGTTCTGCACAAATCGATGATAATAGTAAACGAGCCCAATAAAACTTCTAACTTCCGTCATAGAGCTAGGCCTAATCCAATTGGTCAAAAAGATTATCTATTCGAGGCAAGGGATACTTATTTTGAATAGTGACCCTATTCAATTGTCGATAATCTATACACATTCTCATACTACCATCCTTTTTCTTAAAAAACAAAACTGGAGCACCCCATGAAGAAGCGCTAGGATGAATAAATCCTTTATCAAGATGTTCTTGGATTTGAGCCTTAAGCTCTCTTAATTCTGCCGGAGCCATGCGATATGGAAGGATGGAAATGGGACGAGTACCAGGAGGCATACCAGACAAATCATTAGGAAACACTTCACTAAATTCAGACACCACAGGAATATACTCAATGGATGGAGCCTCAATCTCAACATCCCTAATATGAGCCAAATAAGTCAAACAACCCTACTCTACCAGTTTACTAGCCCGAATGGATGATATAATCTTAGCTTGCTTAGGCTTGTACATCCCTTCCCACTCTAATTTTTCCCTTCCCGGAATTTCTAGAGTTACATACTTAGTATTACAATTAAGCACATCATAATAGGGGGACAACCAAGTCATGCCTAAGATTATGTCAAAGTCAATCATATCCAAAATCACTAAATCAGCCCAAGTTTGAAATACCATAAAGAAAATAGGACAAACACGATAGGCATGGGTAACAACGGCTGACTCTCCAACTCGGGTAGAAACACGAATAGGGGCATCAAGAATATCACAAATCATATCAAAATCTGAGGCAAATCTCACGGATACATAATAATAAGTAGAACCCGAATCAAACAACACATTAACTGTATGGTCACAAACAAGAATAGTACCTGGGATCATCGCGTCAGACGCCTCTGCCTCATTCTTGCCCGAAAAGGCATAACACTGAGCCTTATCATCTTGACGAACCACTTCTCTGCCTAGTTGCACATTACCTCTGCCCGCATTACCATTCCTCTACCTCCACGACCTCGCTGATTTCCTTCTCGCCCACCTTGTGGACGTCCTCTACCATTATTAGCATTCCCTGTGGGTACCACTGCTCTAGACTGCTGCTGCGCAGAATCTAACACACGTGGGTGGGGAAATGTCTCATCATATGCCCAGGTTTTCCACAGTTGTAACAAGTACGATCAAAAGATGGTCTGCCAGCCGTCGAAGGCGCGACTCCCTGGGTATCCTGCAAAGTATAAGATTGAGTTTCTGAGTAACTACCTGCAGAGGAGGAAATAGCGGGCTGAATTGGCTTGGCTGCAAGGGTTGGCCTTCCGGACCCCTTGGAATAAGAACCTTGAAAGTTACCCGAGTTCTTGGCCCTTTTGGCCCATGCCTTAGCTTGACCGTCTCACCTCACCCCCTCCACTTTCTTAACATAGCCTGTCACCTCATTAAAACTTCTCCTTGCAGAAGTCATATGAACAGATAATACTTGCAACTCAGAATTTAGTCCCCTAATAAATAACCGGATTCTCTCTTCCTCAGTAGTCACCAATTGAGTAGCATATCTAGACAAAGCATGAAACTTGACCTCATAAGCAGTCACAGTCATACCACCTTGCTCCAACGCCATAAACTCATCTTTCTTGCGATCCCTCAACGTCCTAGGCACATACTTTTCTAGAAACAGAGAATGAAATTGGGTCCAAGTAAGTGGAGGTAAAGTAGAAGATCTGCATTCCATATAAGCTCTTCACCACTGTTTAGCCTCACCTTGTAGTTGGAAAGACACAAACTCAACCTCATGCTGATGAACAATACCCAGTTTATGAAGTCTCTCACAGCAATCCAGAATGAACTTAAAAGCATCCTCTTTCTCAGAACCAAGAAACACATGAGGCTTTAGCTTCAAACACTTAGTCAACATTTCATGCTCATTACCAGTCATAGCAGAACCCAACAAAGGACGGAAGAAAACATCATTATCTCCAGTCCCACCCATCTTGGGCGCAATGATAGCAACATGAGGATTAGTAGGAGCTCGAGTTGCTTAAGCAGAAGGAAGCACTCTAGGACCAACCAATCCCTTTAATAACGACATGATCTGTTGAGCTAACACTGGATCCAAATGAAGAACACTTGTAGTCTCAACCTCCACCTCTCCCTCTTGTCCCAAATCCTCAACATCAACATCAACATTAACATTCTCCTATATCTCTTCATGATGCGCATGAGGGTTCTCATTCATAAGAGCATTCTCAACAGGAGCTCCATTTCCAACAGTTTCTACTCTTCCACGACCTCTACCCCTAGCTATTCCTCTACCTCTGCTTCGACCGCGACCTCTCGCTGCAGATTCCTTAATTGGAGCATTGACGGGAGCTACAGACCTAACATCGTTGAACCTAGTATTAACCATCTGCGAACAGAAGAGTGAATGAGGTTAGATACCAATTTGAATCGCTAGATACTGATTGGAATCAAGTCATCGCACGAAAGGAGACAAGAGAAAACAAGGAGATTTCTGAAAGTCTTATTGCCTCTTGAAGAAAAGTAAAGGCGTCCCCGTACTGTTCTGCGAGACTTTACTAGACTTGTTTTGGTATATCAAGATCAACGAACCTAGGCTCTGATACTAACTTTGTCACGACCCTGACCGCCGTGATTAGCACCCACAATAACACTCCGGTGGGAGAACCACTACTACAACCCATACCAAGCAAATAATCTAATAACGAAGGCATTTAAATCAAACACTAAGGAAATAAAAATAGAGTTGCCATAAACTCTAACAAAAGTCTAACAATAATAACTAACAATGCGGAAGAATAACCTAGAACGTGAAAGTCAATGTACCAAAACATTCTAATAATGAACCAAGTCTAAACAAGAAGGGATACAACCCCATACTAATGAACTAATTAAAACAAATGTCTAAGTCTGGAAATGGTGGACATAGACAAAAGAGAATTCCATGGCAGCCCGGAAGAATTGGCTCACCCTTGAATTCAAACGACGATCACTGATCTCCTAAGCGATGTCTGTCAATAACCGCTTGAAGATGCCCTGTACTCAACAAAAATAAGAGCAAGTGTAGAGTCAGTACACAACCACAGTGTACTGGTAGGATCACTCGGCTATCCCACTAGTGCAACATAAATAAGTCAAACAACATTATAATCATATGCATACATATCAACATATACAATATCATCAACATTTACGAACAACGAACAAATTCACATTTTATGTCAAATCATTGGTCCTCTCATGGAACCCAAACCCAAACAGTTAGCTTGCCGGAACTTGGCAACCGATCCTATATTTATGCCGAAAAGTGGCAACTGATCCCATTTTTATGCCAAAACATGGCAACTGATCCAAGTTAGTTATGTTGGAACGTGGCAACCAATCCAATTCACACACCACAATAACAATCGCAAGTACATAGTTAAGATCATACCTTTAAGTCATGATTTCATGGCATTCATCAATTATCTATCTCATTTACAACAAGTGTGATCAACATTGAAACATTCATACATATACAAGTATCATAATGAAGCAAGAACAAACATACATCACACAATCATAGAATCACAACCATCACCTACCTCAAAACAAGCTTGAAACCCTAAGGAAATTGATCCTTCCCTTTTCGGATTCGTTTCGCCTGTTCTTGGTCTACAAATAATCAATATAGTACGAGATTCAATAAACAATCATTAATTACCCGAATTACTAACAATTCTATGAACCCTAGATCAAACCCATGATCCCAATTATCCAATTTAGAGTTGTTTCCCACCATATAATCTATAACAAAACCCTCCCCCATAAATATTCACCCATTCTATTCTGTTCTACGGATCGAAAAACTGATTCAGGGAGTGAAAAGCTTACCTTTAGCCTTAAGAATGGTGAAAAACGAGTATGAGTCACATGGGGGTTGTTCCTTAGCTCTAAAAGTCAAAAAGTGCATAATGAGGTTATTTAGGGGTTTATTAACTACTTTAATTCGTGTCAGGCCCGCCACAACTGCCACTACCTCGCCACAGCGGCCCCGCCAAAGCGGCAAAACCCAACGCTAAAGCAGCATTCTCGAGACAGAGAGTTATTTCAAGAATTCCAAAATTCTCATTTCGCAACACACCTCTAACCCGCGATGCTCAGTAATTATCCTTTACGCTAAGATCAATTTCGGGAGTTCTACTCACTCGAATTCAATTCTGTAAAGTCATACAGATTCCTTAATGAGTTATCTAACTACGTATGTAATCAAAATCATAAATGATTCACCCGATTGTTACCAGATTTCCCTACACCTCAATGACTCCGATTTCGTCTAAATTTGGACAAGGTTGGGAAAATCCAAATACTACGAAAAAGTTTTTTGGCCCCAAATCTTCCCCCGTTGGTTATCCTATTACAACGGGAACAGGTTGTTAAACTTTTATACCAAATATATTGTGAAATACATACATACAATGAAAGAGGAGAGAGGCAAGCTAGACAGTGAGTATATGTATCCCAAATACATGCAAATCACTGTTGAATACAATGTACCTGGAACAAACTACACATAAATGGACTCATATGTATCAGAGATACATGTATTTGAATCGCCAGATACATGTATCTGGCAATATAAAAGTGGTATAGAAGGTAATTTCAAAAATTAAAGTGAAGACACATAATTCGATTCTAAGTTAGTGAAATTTTTGTTGTTTGCTCTAAAACTAACAAAATATTACCTAAACATCTCTTTTAATAGTTCAAAATCATAAGAAAATTTTAAACCTTTCATGAATTTACAAAAAAAAGCTCAAGATTGACACTCATAAGTCTTAATAAATGTTTGTCCCCATTTCGCAAAGTAATTATCAAATTTAAAATTTCTTAATTATTAGTTGAAAAAATCTAATGATCAAGAGTCCCAATTAGAGATGGATAAATTAGTCCATGAAATTATGATCACACATCAAAGTTTAGGTTGATTATTAACCTATTCATTTTAGCCCCTATCAAAGTTTAAGCTAATAACAAATCCAAATTGATTCAAGAAAACTCTTGTCAAAATGTTTTCAAAAGGACATTTTATTTTATTTGATATATTATATAGTCATAATAAAGAAAAAAAATAACAATTTAATAAGATGCTAAAAAATTTTAAAAATAACAAATATAACAATCAAAATTTAGTAAAAGTTGGACCGATTGGGTTATGACCTGCCTTTTAGGCCATTTAAGCCCAAATAACATTTGGACGGGCCAATAACACGTTCATTTACTAACTCAATCATTTTGACCAGCTCAAAATTCAGCCCAACTTGCCCATTAACCATCAATAGTCCCAATCATTGCCTAATTAAGATGAGCACAAATTTCAAACACACTTATCTCATGAAATTAGTAATAAAATCATTTTTTTTTCGTTTTCTAAAATATTACTGTATAATATGGACAATAAATATATTACACTTGGTAAAAACATATGAGAACGATCTATTTTAAGGATTTTTTTCCTTCTTGAGAAAAATAAAAAATATTAAAGAAAAACAATAGTTTTATAAGATACTAAATTTTCTTAATGTATTAAAGAAAATTTTGGGTATTGATCTACATTTTATTCCATTTCAGCTCAAGTAACTTTTATACAAGCCCCATTCATTATTAACTCAATCATTTTGAAGATTTCAAATTCGAACCAGCCCATTCACCACCCATAGTCCCAATCATCTCCTAATTAAGATGGATTCAAACACACTTATCTCATGATATTAGTAATAAAATTATTTTTGTACCATATTCTAACATATGACTACAATAATATGGAAAATAAATATATTACACTTGGTAACAATATTATGGGAACAATCTATTTAAAGGGATTCCCCCCTCTTAAGATGAGAAACAAGTGATATAGAAAATTAAAATAAATCAAGTTTCTTTATCCTTATTTTGCTCCGAAATTCTTGTCAATGGCTTCTTTGGATCAAATGCTCAATGAGTGAGTTTCTTTTCCATTTCTTTTAGTAACATCCCGATCTTAGAGAGAACTAATTTGGGAAGAACTAAATTGAGAATTTTGCAAGTTAGTCTTAAAATGTGAATTTTGGGTCAACTTCAAATGATCATAACTTTTATCACAGGATGAGTTAGGTAGCCTATAAGATATCAAATGAAATATCATACTCTTTCTAATGCCACCAAGTTTGCTAAATTTTGAGTTCAGATGAGGGAGATATGCCTGTTTGAGTTCAGTCTGTTCGATTAAGAAAATTCATCCGAATTATGGAGGGGTATTTTGGTCTTTTCCTTACCCTACTAACCTAACTCATTTTTAGTAATATTTTAGTGTTCTAAACTGACTTAGATCAGTTTTCACAATTCTAAAATACGCTTAGGGTTTTAGAGAGAAGTTCAAGAGGAGAAAGAAAGGAAAAGATTCAAGCATTCAAGATTTTCTTGCAATCTTTGAGGAAATTCACCAAGAATTTGATCCTTACGAGGTATGTAAGCTTTCATAGTGATGAGTCCGTTCACCCTCACGCCAATCTTAAGTTTCTTGAGTTAATTTCATCTATGACAATCCATGTATTGAAGTTCTTGATGAGTTTCTTGAAGTTTCGTTCTTAAATTGTTACTGATGGGTTTTTGATGAGTTCTTCAGATGAATATTATGAGTTTGAGTAGATTTTCGTGTACTTATGTTGGGTATTCCAATCTAACAGAGTTTGGAAGAAACCATCTGATTCTAGGTGAATTAGAGCAAAAAATTGAGAAGAAAAGTTCGTCGGGATGTTCTGGAAACAGGTTAGGGAGCCGTGTCCCCGATGCGCCAGCTGTAACACCCCAGAAATTCTATTACTTAAGTTAGAGCCTAACCTTATGAATAATGACTTAAAAATAGTTAAAATTATGTTTATAAACCTAAACTAATGTAATTGACTTGGTTTGGAAGAGTAAAAGTCTAAACGTCAAGAAATGACCACGACATCCAGAAACTAGAGAAGAATGTGTTCTAGTGTGTCCTTATGTTTTGGGCAGGTTTGGGAGTGTCGTATGATGGTATAATCTGGTAAAAAAGTTTAAAATAGTTAAATATATGTTCCTAGGGTCAAAAAGTTTGAATACGATACCCCGGGGCCACCCTAAGGGGACCCGAGGAGGATCCCAACCTTAGCCAAGCAAGCTGCCAAGGCAGCTTGCAAATTGCACTTGGAGGGAATAGGGGCGCGTCGCGCACTTGCCCCCCTAAGGAGCAAAAATTTAGTTCACGACACGGTCGTGTCGCGGACTCTACTGTCTCAAAATTTAATTCCAAATATCTTCAGGGAACAGCTCCACGTCGCGGACTTGTTTCGCGACGAAAATGCAGAAATTCAGAAATCTATTTTTACTTCATTAAATAGTCCATTTAAGTGAGGGGTATTTAAGGTACTTTAGGGGACATGTATATAATGATTTTTAAGTCAATTTACCTCACTTTTATCACTCAAACACAAACCCCAAAGATCTAAACCTAAAGTTCCTCCTTCTCTCTACTCTCTCTCTCTTCTCAAGAACTCCATTAAAGAAGATTGAAACTTCAAGAAGAAGACCAACTCTCCAAGGTTTCAACTCGGATTTTCGCGGTTAATTCATCTACAAGGTATGGTTTCTTATAACTCTTGGGATTCCTTTCCCCAAGAGGCCCCTTCAAGATGAATTTCAAAATCTCCAATTTCTAGGTTTCATTCCAAAAATGTGAGTCTTCTTTCTAAAGTGAAATTGATGTTATAAACTGACTTGATTGATGTTATATGAAGAATTATGGATGAATTTATGTTGTATTGGTGGTTTCTTGAAGAATTCCCCATGAGACCCATGTTTCTCCTTCTTTTCCTAATTCTAACCCTAGTTTATGTTGGATATTGATTGAAGGCTATGAATTGAATATGATGTTATGTAATTCATGTTTGTATGATGATTCTACCCTAGGTTATGTATAATTTCTATGAAATTAGGGTTGAGTCTTTGAATGAAGCCTTGAAGGCTATGAAGGGAATATGTCAATTGCTTATATTGATGTTGATTATTTTATTACTTCATGAGTTGCCTTGTATTATGTATTGGTTATGAATTGCTTGGTAATTGAAGTATGGATGTCCCACGAAAGGCAAGAATGTATGAAGGTTGGTTCTTCTTTGAACTCAAGTATGAAAGGTGAATTACTTAGATTGTAATGATGATATACCTAATGTGTTATTGTGGTGTTGATGACCTAGTTTCCTCATCATTAACCCTCTACACTTGAATTAGCTATGAAGTATGTATGTATATTATGGTATGATTGCTATATGATTGAAAGGTAGTTCTCATAATTGTAGTGTAATGTAAAGTGAAAGGTTTACTCACTTGCTAAGTGTCTCTAAAGTGAAAGGATTGTTACTCACTTATGAACACATATGAGTTATTATGGTAAGATGTCTACATAAGGGTCTGTTAAAGGCTAATGTGAACTTATGTGATGACTAAAGATGATTACAAAAGGGAATCAGATGCTTAGCACCGAAATGGCATGTAAATGAGATGGGGGTCTCACGTTTAGTAAGTCCGGCTCCCCACATAGGTTTCCTCATGTTTATCAAGTCCGGATTACCTACGGTATGTGTTGTCTCATGAGATGGAAACCCCCACGTTTAGTAAGTTAGGGTTTCTAGAAGCAATCTCCTTGACCCTTAACTATGTGCCCACATAGGACTCTAGCTTAGTGGATCCACCTAGATAGCTATGTACGAATAGTTACACCTTAGGCAAGTGTTAACCCTCTCTTTTTGGTGTGGGAGTAGAACACCGAATTCCATGTAGCTCTCATGGTCTATGTCGGTTATTGTAATATTTTTCTAATGTAAAAGTTAATGAAGGTATGAAAGGTGTGAACTCTTACTAGGGCTTTCTTAAGGGTTTCTACATAGTGTAAGGGAGGGTATGTGAGTTCTCTTGCACATTGCACTTGTGGGATCCTAAGAGATGGTTGTAGTAGTGTTCTCTTATGATTATCATTATTATGACTTATGTATGTTGAAACTATGTTATGTATGATCATTATGAATGTGGTAAGTTATGATGAAATATGATCTTATGAATGTATGCTTAAAGTAGGTTGCTTAATGTGATACTTGGCTTTGAATAGGGTTATGGTGTTCTATTCTTTGCATTGCACTAGTATTGCTTCGGAGATAGTTGCTGCCATGAGGAGCGGGATAAGTCTATTTGTATCTGGGTTGTCACTTGTCAAGTAACGATGACAAGACAACTATGCTGATAGGAGACATAAACATAGCAAGGCTTATGATCCATGTGTAACATGTTGAGGAGGATAAACTTAGAGATAGAGAAGATTTTCGAAATAAGAAGGCTAAGACAACATGAAATGAGTGCGGGCAACGAATCGGTCATCTTTTCAACAAAAGCCAAATAGACCTGCTCCATCATCTGTTAGTGCACCTGCACCAAAGAACACTGATGGTAAAACAGAGTGCACAATTTATACCTTCGAAGATATGTTGAGGGAATGTGTCATAGACTTCAAAGGTAAATGGGATGATCACTTGCCTCTCATAAAGTTCTCATATAACAATAGTTATCTCTCTAGTATCCAGATGGCTCCTTATATGGCTCTTTATGGGAGAAAGTGTAGATCGCCTATTGGTTGGTTTGAAGTTGGTGAAGTTGAGTTGATAGGGCCAAACTTAGTTCATCAAGCCATGGAGAAGGTGAAGATTATTCAGGAAACGCTAAAAGCAACACAGAGTCATTAGAAATCCTATACATATGTTAGGAGAAGAGACTTAGAATTTGAGGTTGATGATTGGTTCTACTTAAATATTTCACCCATGAAGTGTGTTAAGAGATTTGGTAAGAAGGGGAAACTCAGTCCCTAGTATATTAGTCCTTATAGGATATCCAAGAGGGTTGACAAGGTTGCTTATGAGTTGGATCTACTTTCAGAATTAGCAGCAGTTCATCTGGTGTTCCATGTATCCATGTTAAAGAAGTGTTTGGGTGATCCTTCACTCATTGTACCTACTAAGAATATTGGTATCAAGGACAAGTTATCTTATGAGAATGTTCCCATTCAGATTCTTGATCGTCACAAGTTGAGAACCAAAGAGGTTTCATCAGCCAAGGTCTTATGGAGTAATCAATATGTCGAGGAAGCTACTTGGGAGGCTGAGGAAGATATGAAGAGGAGACACCCACATCTCTTTCGTTCCGAAGAAATTTCTAACCATGGTACTTACTCTTTGTAAAGTACTTTTTAAGTTGATATACTGAGTTATTTAAATTGCATGTTTGGGTGCTTGAGTTGGGGTGGTTAAATGTTTTCTCCCTTATTCAACTTAGTGCGATCTCATTCGAGGACAAATGTTCCTAAGGGGGAGATATTGTAACACCTTGAAATTTGGACTATTTTCAAGGTTTTGGTCAACTTCAAACAACCATATCTTTTAGAACATAAAGACTTAGGTGGCCCATGAGGTATCAAATCAAAGGTCTTTTAAATCTCTTTCCAATGCCACCAAGTTTGCCTCAATATGATGTTTGAGTAAAAAGATATGACTGATTTACTAGAGACGCTCTAACCTGGTAGCAGCTCTGCGATGGCTCCACGTTACGGAGCGAATACGGACCTCACTGTCTGTTGAAAAAATATCCTGACTTCCATCTAGTTTTATTTATATTTTAAGGGTATTTTAGTCCAGAAAACCCTCGGCAAGTCATCTAAATTACCCAAGACTCTTAGAAAAACCAGGTTTCAAAAATTAAACCCTCTCATTCACTTTAAAATTCTACACTCAAGAGATGGCTCCTTATGGGGCTCTTTATGGGCGAAAGTGTAGATCGCCTATTGGTTGGTTTGAAGTTGGTGAAGTTGAGTTGATAGAGCCAAACTTGGTTCATCAAGCCATGGAGAAGGTGAAGATTATTCAGGAAAGGCTAAAAACAACAGAAAGTCATTAGAAATCCTATACAGATGTTAGGAGAATAGACTTAGAATTTGAGGTTGATGATTGGTTCTACTTAAATATTTCACCCATGAAGTGTGTTATGAGATTTGGTAAGTAGGGGAAACTCAGTCCTTGGTGTATTGGTCCTTATAGGATATCCATGAGGGTTGACAAGGTAGCTTATGAGTTGGAGCTACCTTCAGAATTATCAGCAGTTCATCTGGTGTTCCATGTATCCATGTTAAAAAAGTGTTTGAGCGATCCTTCACTCGTTGTACCTACTAAGAATATTGGTATCAAGGACAACCTATCTTATGAGAATGTTCTCGTTCAGATTCTTGATCGTCGGGTTCACATGTTGAGAACCAAAAAGATTGTATCAGCCAAGTGTTTATGAAGGAATCAATATGTTGAGGAAGCTATTTGGGAGGCTGAGGAAGCTACTTGGGAGGCTGAGGAAGATATGAAGAGGAGACACCCACATCTCTTTAGTTCCAGAGAAATTTCTAACCATGGTACTTACTATTTGTAAAGTACTCTTTAAGTTGATATACTGAGTTATGTAAATTGCATGTTTGGTGATTGAGTTGGGGTGGTTAAATGCTTTCCCCCCTTATTCAACTTAGTGCGATCTCATTTGAGGACGAATGTTCCTAAGGGGGAGTATTGTAACACCTTGAAATTTGGTCAGTTTTCAAGTTTTGGGTCAACTTCAAACAACCATATCTTTTAGAACATAAAGAGTTAGGTGGCCCATAAGGTATCAAATCAAAGGTCTTTGCGATCTATTTCCAACGCCACCATGTTTTCCTCAATCTGAGTTTTGAGTAAAACGATATGACTGATTTACTGGAGACACTTTAACTTAGAAGCAGCTTTGTGATGGCTCCGCGTTACGGAGCGAATACGGATCTCACTTTCTGCTGGAAAAATATCCCAACTTCTAGCTAGTTTTATTTAATTTAAAGGGTAGTTTAGTCCTAAAAACCCTTGGCAAGTCATCTAAATTACCCAATACTCTTAGAAAAATTAGTTTTAAAAATTAAACCCTTTCATTCACTTCTAAATTCTACTATCAAGAGCTTCAAAAACTATTAAGGCTAGGGCTCATCTTCCAAGATTTTTCCTTCAAGTCTGTTCAACAACATTGTTCTTCCAGGTATGTGAGGTTTCTCATAGTGATTCCCTCACTCCAATCATCTGAATCTTTCATTAAATTGTCCATGAAATTGTTTATGTAAGTATTATTGAAAAGTTCTTGAGTTTTAACCCCATTCTTTAACAATAGAGGTTTTGAGTTCTTGAGGTGAGGGTCTTGCGAATGAGTGGTGTTTGTTGATAAAATCTGAGTGGGATTTCAATTAAATTGCATTGGTTTCTTTTAATTAAAGTGAGTTTGGAAGAGAGAGAAAGAAATCGGCCAACTATTTGAGTTCGGGGCCACATCGCAGATATGCATGAAATTTCCGTACCTAGCCTATCACCTCCTTTTCGCGATGCCGAGAGGATATAGAGTCTTCTGCCTCAAAAGTCTTTTTGCGACCAAAATTTTAATTCCCTCTCCACGTCGCACTATAGATACATCAGGGTCACCTGACCTTTTCTCTTTCGTCCTTCATTCTGTATGTGTTCTTTCAAACCATACCTATTTTTTCTTCTTGATTTTTACTTCTAAAGGCTTCGTTAATCCTTGAGAAAGTCTTCATGTCACATTCGCATGTCTTCATTTACATTTTAAATTAACGTAAGATAAGAGGAAATTTCAAAGGTTATATTTCATAAACACTTAAAAGTTTCATATGTCATTTATAAAATATGTACGTATGTTAATTATTGGACTTCAAAGATAAGTTCATAGTGCATGTTTTCAAGAATGTAAACACGTCTCATGTTTTGAAAAGTATTTCAAGTAATGTAAGAAGTTCATTCTTTGTAATGGGGGAATTGAGCATAAAGTTATATCACTTATTTTGGGAATAGTATCGAGCACCGAGTTGGGTTAGAGTCTCTTATAATTCGGAAGTCCCATAAAACTACATAACTAGTGTAGGATAGGGTAGCATTGATTCTCCATGCAACTCATCATTTCTTCTGAGAAGGCCAATCATATGGATCCATAGTCACGATATCATCCTATACCCCGACAAAGTACAGGATGGCCCTTGCAACATGGGCGAAACGTTGTACATTGCTAGGCTCATGGTAATTCTTGTCGGTTAGAGAAACTCCCCACAAGTAAAGTATATTATTTTCATATTGCTTTCATTGTTTATTATATTGTAACACTAAAATGGTTTTCATATATTTCTTCCAGTCATTTAAGCCCGTAGATTGTTTACTCTAACCTTATCACTTACCAGTATATTCAATGTATTGATGTCATTCGACCTGCATCATTTTATGATGTAGAAACAGGTGCTCATGATCATCAACCGGTGATGCATTGAGGTCACTATTCATTCACAGACAGTATTTGGTGAGGCATCCTTACTTCTGGGAGACCCCAATTTCATTTCAGTTTTAGTAGTAGTTGAGGCATCGTAGGTCTTGTTCCGACATCTATCTTGTATTGTTAGAGGGTTCATAGACACACTAAATTAGATGTGTTCCATTGTTTTCTCAGGATGTTTTAGTTAACTTATGATTCATGTTAAGTGTTTTGTAAGACTGTACTTTTAAGACTTTCTTAAATGTCTAAGTGTTCACTTATTTTAACCTTTTGTGTATTATTTAGTGTCATGTAAGTCATGTACCCAGACCAAGGGTTTTCTTAGGGATCAGAGATTGTTCTCTAGTGCCAATTACGTATAGGGTGTAGGTTAGGGTTGTGACAATGTTACTAATAGCCATTCAACAATTCAATGCATGTTTAGAAAATCGGTTGAATTGGAATAGATAGATTCGAGTACAAAGGAAAGAAGATTAATTGAATAATAAACTTGTATACACAAGCCGGCTATTGCACTAACCATATTGGTATTAAGTGTAAATGTGTGTATAAAGTTAAACATGAACTCGATTTTACCTCTTTTAGAGTACGAGGGGTCGAATAAATAACTACTAAAGTAATGAATGAATTCTGGGATACTATGAGTAATAGTATTCTCAAATAAGTAGTGAATTCCTTCTAAATATGATTAGACTCTTATGTCGGGTTTGGAAAACCTTATGGTTAAACTCTTGATGCTCACATATTGCACAAACTATTTGTTTTATGAATTGTGTGTCTAGTTGATACTGTATTGGCTTGGGTTTTGTCTACCATGTGCGAAGTAGGAGATGCAATTTTGGGTCGTGGGTCTCCCATGTGGACCGACCTGACCCGATCCAAGAAGTTTTTTGAGAAGAAATAGGAACTAATTATCTCTTATTTTAAAAAAAATAAAGGGGGAACCGTTTGGTAAATAAAAAATTTCCCAACCCTTCCTGATAAAATGATTTTTGCCTTGACACTAAAAGACAACGTAAAATATAATTTAAAAAGAGAACACAAACCAGAAGAGAATAAGAAAACTCAGAAAACTTTTTTGTCTGAAGATAAACATATAGTTTGTGAATCATACTTTGTTTCCTAGTGATTCATAGAAGGACTTTGGATCAATCGTGTTAAAATAGAAAAATCAATGACTTTCGCTGCAAATACAAGGTACATAAATCCTCAATTTTGCTCTCTCTCTATATATATATATATCAACAATAAGGCTAAACATAAATTGAGACACTATAAGTATGAACATACTTGTTGAAACTTCATTTGATGATAAACATAAAAGTTCAACTATGGTATAAATATACTAAAAAAGACCAACACACACACACAAATTGAACTTACGAGTTTAAGAGAACCCAAAAGTTTTAGATGCTTAAACTCTTAACTCCTCCATCGATTTTACAGTAACATAAAAAATATATAGTAAAATTTGAGAAATAGATATAATCATATGTCAAAACAAAAAAACCCATCAACAATTTAAAAAAAAATCAAATTAAGAGTATACGATATAATTAAAGCTCTCTGGTCTGGAGAATATTTCAAGACTCTCATGGAGCAGATTTCTTTCTTTGGGTAGATGCGCATATCTTTGTTGTTCTCTTCCTCTTTTCTTCTATGACCTCGGGGTCATTACTCGCTCTCATTCTTTGGGATCTATAAGGATTTCTAGGGATGACTGCATTGCTCCCTCTTGATATCACAAGTCCTCTTGCTAGTGCTCGTAAGGATTTATCTTTAAGTCGAATAGTCCTATAATAAATTAAAGTACCAGAATAATTAACAACAACAATAACAATTTAAAATGTGATAATAAATTAAACTTAATTATTTTTAAACATACAAGACACAATTACCTTGATGATGATGCAAGCTGATGTGATTCTCATGTTGCTAAGTCTTGGTTAAATGACTTGTGACTTCTTGATCAAATTCTTGACTAAACTCGACAAATCCATGGATCAATATCTATAAAAAGTAAATATAAAATATTTTTAGCATTTTGCAAACTATAGTTAAGACTCCTTAATTTAAACACTCAAAAGTCAAATGTAGATCCATTTCATTCACTTAATTATCACACAATTATTATGTAAATACTATGCACATATATTTTTCATACAAGACTACGTTAATATTAAGCTATCAAGTGATAATATATAGGTAAATGCTTCAACATTCCAACCTCATTGTCAGCAACGCTTGTTAATCCCTGAGTTTTTGATGAATCATATGCATCCGAATCGTCAGATATGATTATAAAATCTAGAAATCATTAAAATAAAAGTTAAAAAAAGATAAGTTATCATAAAATTTCAAATAATCATGATATTTCTTATTTAGAATGTAATGACTTGTTCCCGTCGTTATAGAAAAGCCAACGGAGAAAAAGTTTTGGGCTGAAAAACTTTTTCGTAGTATCTTGAGATTTCCCAACCTTGTCCAGATTTGGACGAAATCCGAGTCATTAAAGTCTAGGGAAATCTTGTAGCAATTGGTGAGCTAATTATGAATTTGATCACATAAGTAGATAGTTAAGTCGTTAAGGAACCCGTACAACTTTACAAAATTGAATTCTGGTGAGTAGAACTCCCAAAACTGATCTTAGCCTGAGCGGGTATTTTTTTAGTGTCGTTGGTTGAAGGTGTGTTATGAAATGAGGTCTTGGATTTATTATTTTTGCTCACTGGATCTATGCAAGCCGTTGAGGCGAGATTTCTGCCGCCATGGCGGGGCCGCTGTAGCGGAGTGAGTCCCGCTGTGGCGGGGCAGACGCGACTTCAAGTCGGAAATTAATCCCAAAAATGTTTTATTCTGCAATTTTCGAACTTGAGAGCTAAGGAACGAACCTAGGACTTTTCTTAACATTTTTCCACTATTCTTGATGCTAAAGGTAAGATTTTAACTCCATAAATACGTCTTTCGATTCGCAGAACGTAGTCTAATGGGTAATTCTCGATGGGGGAGGGTTTTGATCTGGAATTTATGGTGGAAACATCCCTAATTTGGATATAGGGATCATGGGTATGATCTAGGGTTGATAGAATTGTTAGTAATTAGGGTAATTCGTGATTGTTTATTAATTTCCGTGTTATTATGATTGTTTGTAGACCAAGAACAAGCGGAACAAATCCGAAAAGGGAAGAACCAAGTTTCTTAGAGGTTTCAAGCTTGTTTCGAGGTACGTGATGGTTGTGATTCAATGATTGTGTGATGTATGTTTGTTCTTGCTTCATTATGACATATGTATGTATGCGAATGTTGCATTATTGATCATATTAATTGTAAATGAGGATATATGAATGATGAATGCCATGAATCATGACTTTATTGTATGATTATGAGAATGTACTTTGTGATTGGGATTATGGCTTGTTGAATGGATCGGGTGTTGCGTTCCGACACATTAACTTGGATCGGTTGCCACGTTCTGGCATATATATGGGATCGGGTACCACGTTCTGGTATGCTAACTATTTGGGTTTGGATTCCATGAGAGGACCAATGACTTGATAATTGTGATATTTGAGAATTATGAAACTGTTCGTTGTTCTTAAATGATGATAAAATTGTATATGCTCGATATATGCATGTGATTATATTGTTGTATTGACTTATGTATGTTATACTTAGTGGGATAGCCGCGTGATCCTACCAGTACACTGTGGTTGTGTACTGATACTACATTTGCTCTTTCTTTGTTGAGTACAGGGCATCTTCAGGCGGTTATTGACAGACCTCACTTAGAAGATCAGTTATCGTCGTTCAAATTTAAGGGTGAGCCAGTTCTTCTGGGCTGCCATGTGTTCTCCTTTCGTCTATGTCCACATTTTGGACTTAGACTTTTCTAGTTAGTTGTTAGTTCATTAGTTCGGGATTGTATCCCTTCTTGTTTAGACTTGTTGAACTTTAGATGTTTTGGAACATTGACTTTCAGGTTCTAGGCGTATTTTTCCACATTGTTTAGTTGATAGATCATTTGGAAGTTTATGGGAACTTCAGTTTTTAGCTATTTAACTTGCTTCCGTAACTTAAATGCCTTAGTATATTGGTTGAGTTGTTAGTTTGGGTTGTAGTAATGGTTCTCCCACCGGAGGGTTATTGTGGGTGCCAATCATGATGGTCTGGGTCGTGACAAAATTTGTATCCGAGCCTAGGTTCATTGATCTCGATGTACCAAAACAAGTCTAGTAGAGTCTTGCGAAATGGTACGGGGAACCTTTACTTTTCTTTGAGAGGCTATATGACTTTAGGAAATCTCTCTGTTTTCTCTTGTCTCCTTTTATGCTATAACTTGATTCCAATTGGTATCTGGCGATTCAAATTGGTATCTAACCTCATTCATTCTTCTGTCTGTAGATGGTTAACATTAGATTCAACGGCGTTAGGTTCGTAGCTCCCGTCAATGCTTCAGCTGAGGAATCTACAGCGAGCGGTCGCGGTTGAGGTAGGGCTAGAGGACGAGGAAAAGTGGCCCCTACTAGAGATGGGGTACCGATCAAAATTGTTCCCCAAAATAAGGCCCCTCCCGTACATCATGAAGAGATCGAATATGATATTTAGGTTAAAACTGTTGAGGAGATTAGACAAGAGGAAGAGGTGCAGGCTGAAACTACAGGTATTCCTCCTTTGGACCCAGTTTTAGCTCAGCTGATCATGTCATTCTTGAAAAGGTTGGTTGGTCCTGGAATGCTTCCCTCTGTACAAGCAACTCAAGCTCCTACTAATCCCCCTATTGCTGTCACTGCTCCGAAGGTAGGTGGGACTGGAGGTAATGATGCTTCCTTTCGTCCTTTGTTGGGTTCGGTTATGACTGATAATGAGCATGAAATATTGAATAAGTTTTTAAAGCTAAAGCCTCCTGTATTTCTTGTTTCTGAGAGTAAGGATGCTTATGAGTTTATCTTAGACTGCTATGAGAGGCTTCATAAGTTGGGAATTTTCCATCAGCATGGGGTTGAGTTCGTGACTTTTCAAGTTCAAGCTGAGGCTAAGCAGTGGTGGAGAGCTTATGTGGAGTGTAGATCTTCAACCTTACCCCCACTCTCTTGGACCCAATTTCATGCTCTATTTTTTTTATAGAAATATGTGCCTAGGACTTTGAGAGATCGCAAGAAGGATGAGTTCATGGCTTTGGAGCAAGGTGGTATTTTTATGGCTGCTTATAAGGCCAAGTTCCATACTTTCTCTAGATGTGCTACTCAATTGGTGACTACTGAGGATGAGAGGATCTATTTATTTATTAGGGGACTAAACTCTGAGTTGCAGGTATTGTTTGTTCATATGACCTATGCAGGGATGAGCTTTAATGAGGTGACTTACTTTGTTAAGAAAGTGGAGGGGGTGAGGCGAGACGATCAGGCTAAGGCATTGGCCAAAAACTCGGGTAACTTTCAGGGTTCTTACTCCAGGGGTCTGGAAGGCCAACGCTTGCTACAAAGCTAATTCAGTCTGCTATGCCCGCCTTTACATGTAATTACTCGGGAACTCCACCGCATAATTTAATTCAGGATAGTCAGGAAGTCATGCCTTCAGTGGGTAACTTGCCCTATTTTGATCGTACATGTTACAACTGTGGAAAATCTGGGTATATGAGGAGAGATTGTCCCCACCCGTGCATGATGGATTTCGTACAACAGCAGACTAGAGCAGTGGTACCCGCGTGAAATGGTAATAATGGTCGAGGGCGTCCACAAGGTGGGCGAGGAGGTAATCATCGAGGCCGTGGGGGTATAGAAAATGGTAACGCAGGCAGAGGTGCAATGGAACCAGACAGGGAAGTAGCTCGTCAAGATGATAGGGCTCAATGATATGCCTTTCTAAGCAAGAGTGAGACAGAGGCGTTTGACGCAGTGATCACATGTACTATTCTTGTCTGTGACTGGATGTCTAATTTATTATTTGATCCGGGTTCCACTTATTCTTATGTATCTGTGTGATTTGCCTCATAATTTGCTATGATTTGTGATATACTGGATGCCTCCATCCATGTTTCTACCCCAATTGGAAAGTCTGTCATAGTCACCCATGTCTATCGTGCTTGTCCTATTTTGTTTAAGGGTTTTCAGACTTGGGTTGATTTGGTTATTTTGGATATGAATGATTTTGATATAATCTTAGGCATGACTTGGTTGTCCCCCTATTATGCTGTGCTTAATTATAATACTAAGTCTGTAACTCTAGAAATTCCGAGAAGGGAAAAGTTAGGGTGGGAAGGGGTGTACAAGCCTAAGCAAGCTAAGATCATATCTTCCATTCGGGCTAGCAAACTGGTAGAGTAGGGTTGTTTGGCTTATTTGGCTCATATTCAGGATGTTGAGGTTGAGTCTCCATCTATTGAGTCTATCGTGGAGTCAGAATTTAGAGAAGTGTTTCCTAATGATTTGCCTGGTATGCCTCCGGATAGGGATATAGACTTCTGCTTTGATTTAGAACCTGGTACCTGTCCCATTTCTATCCCTCCATATCGTATGGCTCCGACGGAATTAAGAGAGATTAAGGCTAAAATCCAAGAACTTCTTGATAAAGGATTCATTCGCCCTAGTGCTTCCCCAAAGTGTGCTCCAGTGTTGTTTGTTAAGAAAAATGATGGTAGTATGAGAATGTGTATAGATTACCGACAATTGAATAGGGTCACTATTCGAAACAAGTACCTTTGCCTCGAATAAATGATCTTTTTGACCAATTGCAAGGTTCATCAGTTTTCTCCAAGATTGATCTAAGGTCTGGCTACCATCAGTTGAAAATTAGGCCTGAGGATGTGCTTAAGACGGCGTTTAGAATCCGCTATGGGCACTATGAGTTCCTAGTTATGTCTTTTGGTTTGACTAATGCTCCTACAACTTTCATGAGTTTGATGAATGGGGTATTCAAGCCATTTCTTGAATCGTTTGTTATAGTCTTTATTGATGACATTTTAGTCTATTCGAATAGTGAGGAAGAGAATGCCGACCATCTTCGTATTGTTCTGGGTGTTCTTGGGAAACAAAGGTTGTATGCTAAATTTTCCAAGTGTGAATTTTGGTTTACTTCTGTTGCATTTTTGGAACATGTAGTTTCAATAGAAGGGGTAATGGTAGATCCTCTAAAGATTGAGGCGGTTAAGAATTAGGTTCGGCCTAGCTCGGTGATGGAAGTTAAGAGTTTTGTGGGGCTTGCCAGTTATTATCGTCGATTTGTGAAGAACTTTGCTTCTATTGCCACTCTCTTGACTAATTTGACCAAAAAGGAGATACCATTTGAATGGACTAAAAAATGTGAGGAAAGCTTTCAAAATCTCAAGACTCTCTTGACCACCACTCATATTCTAGCATTACCGGCTGAAGGTAAGGATTTTATTGTTTATTGTGATGCTTCACATTCTAGTTTGGGTGTTGTGTTGATGCAGTATACGAATGTTATAGTTTATGCATCGCGTCAATTGAAGGTGCATGAGAGGAATTACCCTAACACATGATTTGGAGTTGGCAATGGTAGTGTTTGCTCTTAAGATCTGGAGGCATTACCTCTATGGTATTAAGTGTGAAGTATTCATTGATCATCGTAGTTTGCAGCATGTGTCACTCAAAAAGATATGAATTTGAGAAAGAAAAGGTGGATGGAGTTACTTAAAGATTATGATGTCACTATTCAATACCATCCGAGTAAGGCTAATGTAGTGGCAGACACTTTGAGTTGAAAAACGGTGAGTATGGGTAGTTTAGCTTGCTTAAGTGTAACCAATTAACCTTTGGCTAAGAAAATTCAGACCTTAGAGTCTAAGTTCATGCATTTGGCATCTAAGAAATAGGTGGGGTGTTAGCTAGCATTGAAGTGAGGGCCACATTCATCAAGGAGATCAATGCCAAACAATATGAGGATGGAAATTTGAATGAACGTAAGAAAAAGACTGCGATTGGTAAGGCACAAGAGATCATTCCTGATGCGGAAGGTGTGCTCAGTTTTAAAGGCAGAATATATGTCCCTCGAGTTGATGACTTGATTCATAAATTATTGACAGAATCCCATGGCTCGCGATATTCTATTCATCCGGGGGTGACCAAGGTGTACCGAGATTTGAAAAGAATTTATTGGTGGCCGAGCATGAAGAAAGACATAGCATAGTTTGTGGCTAAGTGTCAAAATTGCCAACAAGTGAAAAATGAACATCAAAGGCCTGCAGGTTTGCTTTAGAGAATGCCAATTCTGGAATGGAAGTGGGAGATGATAGTATGGATTTTGTGGTTGGTCTTCCCAAGACCTTGGGAAAATTTGATTCTATTTGGGTAGTGGTTGATAGATTGACTAAATCAACCCATTTTATTTCGATAAAAATAGATTATAATGCTGAATAATTTGCTAAAGTTTATGTGAAAGAGATAGTGAGGTTGCATGGGGTGCCCCTTTCTATCATCTCATACCGGGGTACCCAATTCACATCCATGTTTTGGAGGAAGTTACATGATGAATTGGGCACACAACTTACTTTTAGTACATCATTCCATCCACAAATAGATTGGCAGTCAGAGAGGACTATTCAAGTGTTAGAAGACATGTTGAGGGATTGTGTGATTGATTTTGGAGGGCATTAAGATAAATTCATACCTTTGTGTGAGTTCTCATATAATAATAGTTATCATTCCAGCATTGATATGGCACCATTTAAGGCACTTTATGGAAGGGGATGTAGATCACCCATGGGATGGTTTGAAGTTGGAGATGTGAAACCTTTGGGGGTTGATTTAGTGAAGGATGCTCATGTTAAGGCGATGAGTATTCAAGCTAAGCTCTTAGCCGCCCAAAGTAGACAGAAGAAGTATGCAGACCATAAGGTAAGATATATGACATTTCAGACTGGTGAGAATGTTCTTCCTAAAGTGTCACCCATGAAAGGGGCGATGAGATTTGGCAAGAAGGGCAAGCTTAGGCCTCGTTACATTAGTCCCTTTGAGGTTCTTGAATGTGTAGGGACCGTGGCCTATAGATTGGCTTTACCTCCTAACCTATCGGGAGCTCACCCGGTATTCCATGTGTCCATGTTGAAGAGATATCATGGTGACAGATATTACATCATTAAGTGGGACTCAATTATGTTAGACAAAGACTTACACTATGAGGAGGAACCGGTTGCAATTCTTGATCGTGATGTGCGTAAGCTGAGAATCAAGGAGATCAAGTCTGTGAAAGTTCAATGGAAGCATCATCCAGTTGAGGAAGCTACTTGGGAAACTGAGTGGGACATGCGAGAAAAGTATCCCCAATTGTTCATCGATTCAGGAACAACTCCATTCTCTCTTTAGCGTGTTGTTCTAAGTTTGGTCACTCGGGGACGAGTGATGGGTAAATTGGTATCTATTGTAATGACCTGTTCCCGTCGTTACAGAAAAGCCAACGGGGAAAATTTTTGGGCCGAAAAACTTTTTCGTAGTATCTTGAGATTTCCCAACCTAGTCCAGATTTGGACGAAATCAGAGTCATTACAGTCTAGGGAAATCTGGTAGCAATTGGGTGAACTAATTATGAAGTCAATCACATGAATAGATAGGTAAGTCGTTAAGGAACTCGTACGACTTTACGAAATTGAAATCTAGTGAGTAGAACTCTCGAAACTGATCTTATCCTGAACGAGTATTTTTGAAGTATCGTTGGTTGAAGGTGTGTTGTGAAATGGGGTCTTGGATTTATTATTTTTGCTCACTGGTTCGTACAAGCCGCTAAGGCGGGATTTCTGCCGCTAGGGCAGGGCATCTGTAGTGGGGTGAGTCCCGCTGTGGCGGGGGCAGACACGACTTAAAGGCGAAAATAAACCCCAACATCGTTTTATTCTGCAATTTTTGAACTTGAGAGCTAAGGAACGATCCTAGGGCTTTTCTTAACAGTTTTCCACCATTCTTGAGGCTAACTGTAAGATTTTAACTCCTCGAATCCGTCTTTCGATCCGTACAACGTATTCTAATGGGTAATTATCGATGGGGGAGGGTTTTGATATGGAATTTATGGCAGAAACAACCCTAATTTGGATATAGGAATCATGGGTATGATCTAGGGTTAATAGAATTGTTAGTAATTCAGGTAATTAGTGATTGTTTATTGATTTCTGTGTTATTATGATTGTTTGTAGACCAAGAACAAGCGGAATGAATCCGGAAAGAGAAGAACCAAGTTTCTTAGGGGTTTCAAGCTTGTTTCGAGGTAGGCGATGGTTGTGATTCTGTGATTATGTGATGTATGTTTGTTCTTGCTTCATTATGATACACGTATGTATGCAGATGTTGAATTATTGATCACATTAATTGTAAATGAGGATATATGAATGATGAATGCCATGAATCATGACTTGATTATATGATTATGAGAATGTACTTTGTGATTGTGATTGTGGCTTGTTGAATGGATCAGGTGTTGCGTTCCGACACAGTAACTTGGATCGGCTGCCACGTTCCGACATAAATATGGGATCATTTTCCACGTTCCGGCATAATCATTGGATCGGGTACCACGTTCTGGTATACTAACTGTTTGGGTTTAGGTTTCATGAGAGGACCAATGACTTGATAGAACTGTGATATTTGAGAATTTTGAAACTGTTCGTTGTTCTTAAATGATGATAATATTGTATATGCTCGATATATGCATGTGGTTATATTGTTGTATTGACTTATGTATGTTACAGTTAGTGGGATAGCCGCGTGATCCTATCAGTACACTATGGTTGTGTACCAATACTGCACTTGCTCTTTCTTTGTTGAGTACAGGGCATCTTTAGGCGTTATTGACAGACCTCGCTTAGAAGACCAGTGATCGTCATTCGAATTCCAGGGTGAGACAGTTCTTCTAGGCTGCCATGAGTTATCCTTTCGTCTATGTCCACATTTCGGACTTAGACTTTTCTAGTTAGTTGTTAGTTCATTAGTTCGGGATTGTATCCCTTCTTGTTTAGACTTGTTAAACTTTTGATGTTTTGGTACATTGATTTTCAGGTTCCAGGCGTATTTTTCTGCATTGTTTAGCTGATAGATCATTTGGAAGTTTGTGGGAACTTCAGTTTTTAGCTATTTAACTTGCTTCCGTAACTTAAATGCCTTAGTATTTTAGTTGAGTTGTTAGTTTGAGTTGTAGTAATGGTTCTCCCACCGGAGGGTTAGTGTGGGTGCCAATCACGATGGTCTGGGTCGTGACATAGAAATACATAAAATTCTTTAATTAAATGATTATAGAATATAAAATGGTAATCTTGTTGTTTATGCTCTTTACAACTGCTTTTTATGATAAATAAATGAAGATCCATTGAAAAACCTAACAAATTCGCAATTGCACAAATTAATTGATTGCTTTTTTGTTTGGCCTATATGATTCACAATATATGATTGTTTGTTAAGAACTTGTATAAAACGGTAAAACTTAACTAGTTTCGAGAAGGAAAAAAACATAAGAAGCATTGAAAATAGTTCGTGAAATACTACAAATTAGAATATATTTTAATCAGCTTTAGATCAAATTCATCGCCATTGTACATGCATCTAATTTTTTATTACAAAAAGCGGGGGGGAGGGGGGGAGGGAGGGGTAAACATTGATCAAACCACATTTTTTTTGAAACAATACAATGACGGTTGTGTATAGTCTACTATAGACTATGCCGACATACAAGATGAACAAAAAACTTTAATAATAAAACTACATATATGTAAATGAAAGAAAAATATATAAGGAGCTCCTTTTATTTTTTATTTTTTTTATTTTAGTTCTTGATGAATATATGATTGTCATTGAGGATTACTTATGTTAAAAATATTATTGTGGAATGTCACACATAAATATTGTTGTGTTGCTCTTTATATGAAGTATATTAATTTCATTTAATCCCTTTAATATTTTAGGTTTGAAAATCAATAATCATTTTAATTTATTACAAATATTAAATGTGTGTAAGTTGTTGCTCGTAATAAAATGCTTGATCTTACATATTCAATGATAAAATAAAAGAATTGAATAAGTATATATATATATTATTCTTCTTCTTATGAACATATATAAGTTGTCTCAATTACTATTAGTATGAATTGTAACATATATACTTTTTGAATAATTTAAAACTTCTTGCTAATGTTATATTCTTTTTAAGTACTAGTCAATTTTGTGCAACACATTTATTTTGTGTTCACATTATTTTTTGAAAAATGTTTATTTTGTTTCCACATTATTCTTAAAAATAATCAAGTTATTTTTAAAAATCATATATTAATGATTATTTTAAAAATAAAAAGCATAACTTTGAATGTTACATAGCTATAGGTGATATGAAATTTATATTTTTGTAAAACCATCTGATTTGTTAATTCTAAAAAGTATTATTTTTCTTATCTCAAAATATTAATATAGTTAAACAAAATTTTCTTATTTCTATACAATAACTTTTGAATTTAAGATCCAAGGGTTCCTTATCATTCAAAAGGTGAAGAGGGTATAATTTTTAAAATTCAAAGAATTGAATTACATGATTTGATTAAAGTTTATTCATCTCTATATAACAACTTTTGGTTGACAATTTAAGATCTGAAGATTCATTCTCATCTAAAATGGGAAGAAGACTATTATCATCACCCATCAAGACATCATAAACCCTTAGAACTGCAATCTCACATAGTTGACAAAATTTTTCTAGACATATATATATATTTATTTATTTATTTTTAAAAATTAAATAATTTTCAAGATTTTATAATAAATAAACTAGAATACAATACCACATAATGAAACCATAACATTAGTTCCATAACTTATAAGAATTTTATAATATAAAAAATGTAGCCTACAATAATTTTAAAAGCCAGCGTTGATGAATTTACCTCTAACATTGTTGCTTGTACCCATGGATAAACTCATTTGCCAAATGAATTTTGCCGGCCTGATAAAAATCATGAATTTTTTTTTAATTTTGATGATTTTAATAGGAAAGTTCTTTATAAATAGATGTGTGTACATATATAAATTATTATATTTCTACAATTCATAAAAAGAGAGGAGGATATTTAAATGAAAACACTCATACCTTTCACAAGAAAGTCTGAAATTGAAAAAAGTGAAATGAGTTACATCTTTCACAAATTTTATAATGAATATTTGTGTCTAATTGGGATTACCATAATTTCCATCACATTTCACTTATAGTTTTAATTAATAATAAAATACTATAAAATACATTGTTATTAATCAATGTCTTAAATTAAATATATGACGATCTAATCTAAACATTAATTCTAACAAACCAAAAGGACTGCATAATAAATATGGTAAATTGATTATAATCTTTCTAGTTATTGTGTTATGGTATGAACACACAATAGAACATTTGGATATCTATGGGATAAAAAATATATCAAATTTTTATAATTAAAGTTTATCAGAAAATATAAAAGTTGACCGAATTTCTATAAAAATAGTATATATCTAAAATTTATATTTTATTTGTGATTCCATAATTCATGGAATTTTTTTTAAATACTTTATTTTCACCATAAGCGCTTACAACTCCACCCCACCCCCAAAGCACCACAAACAAAGATTTGAAAATGTTTGGGCTCTTAGTTTTGATTCACTTCATATATGATTGATGTCACAATATGATCCTACACCCTGGGCGTGGCCGACACTCAAGAAACATTGATGGTCCCCAAGAAAACCTTCATTCGGGCAGACTACAAGCGGAAGACTAATTCTAGCAATAATATGCTTAAAATAGAATTAAATTCATTAAAACTCAAATACTAAACTTCATAAATTCTGGCAAGTACTTAATAATAATATTTATAGTTTCTAAAATGACTCAAAAGAAAGTAAATACATAATGACTCCTCAACTATAACTATCTACGAAACCTCTGCTATTAAAGAAAGATATCGGGACAAGACCCACGACATCTCAAACTATTAAACTGAAAGTAAATGCGAGGTCCTCCAGAATACAAGGAGGCTCACCCAAAAGCTAACTGAAGTGTAGAGTGATCTCAACAAAGCGCTTGTTGATAATCCTAAACACTTGTATCTTTATCATAAAAGGATGTAGGTCGAAAGACTTCAGCACATTGAATGTATGAGTATGCAAGGAGAACGAAAAGCATAGATGACTGAACTGAAATTATGATAACACTCAACTCAATCAATACATGAACATGAAGTAAAAATATTTAACTTTACAATAATATAGAATATAGAAACAATATAAAAAAAATATTATACAGTACTTGTTGGGAGTTTCTCGAACCGACAGCCGTTACTATAGGCCTAGCAATGATACAATATTTCGCCCACGTTGCAAAGGTCATCCTATACCTTGTCGAGGTACAAGATGATATTGTGACTATGGTTCCATCTAATAGGACTTCTTAAAGGTAGAAAGGAGTCGCATGAAGAATCAATGCTATCCTATCCTACGGTGGCTACGTAGTTTTATGGGACTTCCAAATTATAAAAGACTCTAACCCAATTCGGTACATGAAACTACTCCAGAAATAATCAATATAACTTTATCTTCAATGTATTAAAACATACTCTTTCTCTGGTTTGAGATAATTTCTCAAATTATCTTCTTAAAATAAGTAATTTTTATTGAAATATCTTTAAACTCATAAATTCTTTTTAGAAATCGAAGTTTCTCTTTTCTCAATGGAAAAATGATACATTTGGGAATACATAGTTTCCTTAAACTTTACTCAAAATTGTCTCTTTAAACTTTCCTCAAAGAACTCAGTTTAAAACACAAATTTTAGCTTTAAGGATTTTCTAGATTTATAACTCAAAATAGAGTTCATGTTGAATTATAGACATGAACAAAGAAACTCAAGGACCTCAATAACAATATAGACAACTCAATACTCAAAACTCAAGGACTTAGGGCAAAACTATAGTTAATTGCAAAAGAGTTTTCAACTTTGACTCAAAAAGACCACTTGAACTTTCCTCTTAACTTTACTTTAATTTGAAATGTAAATTAAGAGATGTGATTACGATATGGAGGATCTCTCAAGAAATAATGAAGACTTTAAGGGTTAATATCAAGAAAAGAGCGAAAATACAATTTGAAAGAACACACACCGGACAAAGAACGGAGGAGAAAAGGGCCTGACAACCCTGGCCCATTGCTGGAGCAGAGCGCCAGGCCTCCAAGTACTGGAAGACCTTTGATCGGTCCATTCACCCTTATGTTCACCTCCATAATTTCTAGTTTAAATGCTAATTTGATCCTTACGAGGTATGTAAGCTTTCATAGTGACAGGTCCGTGCACCCTCATGCCAATCATAAGTTTCTTGAGTTAATTTCATCCATGACAATCCATGTACTGAAGTTCTTGATGAGTTTCTTGAAGTTTCGTTCTTAAATTGTTAATCATGGGTTTTTGATGAGTTCTTGAGATGAATGTTATGAGTTTGAGGGTTGTTTTGAGTACATTTTCATGTACTTATATTGGCTATTCGAATTTAACAGAGTTTGGAAGAAACCATCCGATTTTAGGTAAATTATGGCAAAAAATCGAGAAGAAAAATTCGTCAGGATGTTCTGGAAATAGGTTGGGGTGCCGCACCCCAATGTGCCAGCAGGGTTGGCGTGAGGTGCAAGCAGTGCGCCAGACATCAGCCCCAGTAAGGGGAGGTCTAGCGCGGCATGCCACCCCTGCGCCATAAAGCGTCAGACCACTTTCTTCATCGTTTTCGTTTCGTACTTGTTCCTTTGAGTCGAGCTTTCATTCCTTTCTTAATCCTAGCGATATAAACTACATTTAATCATCACGAGATCCTTCATATCATGAATCGTTACTCTTTAATTTATAATTGAAATTCAAAAAAAGATTAAGATACAAGTTTGAGAGAGCCTTTCAAGCCTTTTTGAGAAGTCTTTTACCAACTTTTAAAACTAGTTTTAAGACTTGAGTATGAGGATGAGGAGAGTTGAGTTTCATTTTTCAAAATGAATATATGGGAACTAAGTAATCCCAAGAGTAAAAGTCTTTACATTTAAAATGAGAGGAAACTTCGATATCCAAATGAGTTCATGGGGAATTTTTGAGCACTATCTCTTTTAAGAGAACCTTTTGAGTAATAATCTCAAAGTTTGAGGATGAGAAAATATTTTTAAACATATGAGCATTATTTATATTATTGGGAGTAGTATTGAGCACCGATATTGAGACGAGTTGAGACAACTCAAAGTCCTCATAAACCATGTATAACAACATGGGTAAAGGGTATTACTTTTTAGATGATTCCTTGTTTCTTTTTAGCATTGATTAGTGGATCCACTTAGTTGAAGATGTCTTATACCCCGGCAAGGTATATGACACTTCTGTCAATGTGGGCTAGACTTTGTATCATCACATAGCTCATAGTAATGGATGCCGGTTAGAAAATCTCCCAAATAAGAGTAAAAGAGTTTATTATTGGATTTTAAAAAATATTTGAGTTGTTATCTACTGTTTAAAAGCTTTCTTTATAATGCATCTTTGAGTATCTTTGAGTACCTTTGAGCATCCTTGAGTATCTTTGAGTTGAGTTGAGTTGAGATGAGGTGAGTATGTTCTTCCTTATTATCAAATTCAAGCTTATGTCTGTGTTTTAGAAATCCCTGTGCATGCTCGTACATTCCATGTACTGACGCCATTTGACCTGCATCTTTTATGATGTAGACATAAGAGTTCAGGGTCATCAACAGGCGCACTTTTGATACCACGTGCACTTCCAGAGTTGCTTTGGTGAGCATCCTTTCTTCCGGAGGATTCCAATTTACTTTTTAGTTTTGTTAGGATGTCGTGGATTTTGTCCCAACGTCCATCATTATCATTAGAGGCTTCGTAGATAGTAGTGTTTTGAGGGGTCTTTTCCATTTCTTTTGTTAAATGTTTCAAAGACTTGAGTGGCCTATATCTGGCCAGTTGAATATTCTTATATATTATTCGTTATTTATTTGAGTCAATTGAGTTAAATCTTTGCAATTGAGTTCATATATTGTTGAGTAAGTCTTCCACTGAGCCAGACCTAGGGTTTGCTTAGGGCCAACAATATTTATCGAGTACCAGTTTTGTTCAGGGTGTAGGCTCAGGGAGTGTAAAAATTGGTATCAGAGCACAGAGTTGAAGAGTACTAGGGTGTGAAGCGCGCCACATCTATAATTAAGAGGTTATGCCATTTAGGAAATATCTCACTTCGTTCATACTCTTTTCGTGTGATAGAGTTGAACTCAATAAGATTTTCCTTCTAATTCGTGCTTGCGCGTTTCTTTCAAATCATGCCTCCACAAAGAGTTGTTCGAGGTTTTCCTGCTTGGAGGGATGTTGATCCCTAGGATCAAGGGGCCCCCAATGCACCAGAAGTGAAACCCCAAGGAGAGGTCACTAATACTGAGTTCTGGGATGATATCTGGATGTTGAGTCAAGTTGTTACCAACCAAGTTGGGCGACGGAGAGGGATTCGACAGAATATGGTTCATACATCTAGAATCCATGAGTTCTTAAGGATGAATCCTCTAGACTTTACCGGTTCAAGTGTCACTGGGATCCAAAAAAGTTTCTGTTAGAGTTGCAGAAAGTGTTTTAGGTGATGCTTGTTGCAGATGATGAGCGTGTGGAACTAGCTGCATACCAACTGAAGGGTGTTAATAGCTGAGGGTGCACCAATTGTGAGCTGGGCTGTGTTCGAAGAGGCCTTCTTGGGGCATTTCTTTCCTCGTGTGCTGAGGGAGGCAAAGGTAAAAGAATTGCTTAAATTGAAGTAGGAATCTATGAGTATAGCCTCAAGTTCACTCAACTGTCCCTCTATGCTCCAAAGATGGTTGCTGACATGAGGAGCAGGATGAGTCTATTTGTATCTGGGTTGTCGCTTGTCAAGTAACGAGGGCAAGTCAACTATGTTGATATGAGACACAAACATAGCAAGGCTTATGATCCATGTGCGACAAGTTGAGGAGGATAAGCTGAGAGATAGAGAAGAGTTCTAGAACAAGAAGGCTAAGACAACAAGAAATGAGTTCGGGCAGCAGTAGAGCAGTGCGAATCGGTCATATTTTCAACAAAAGCCAAATGGACCTTCTCTATCATATACTAGTGCATCTGCACCAAGGAACACTGATGGTAAAACAAAGCACACAATTCATACCTTCGAAGATATGTTGAGTGAATGTGTTATAGACTTTAAAGGTAAATGGGCCGATCACTTGCCTCTCATAGAGTTCGCATATAACAATAGTTATCACTCTAGTATCTAGATGGATCCTTATGAGACTCTTTATAGGTGAAAGTGTAGATCGCTTATTGGTTGGTTTGAAGTTGGTGAAATTGAGTTGATAGGGCCAAACTTGGTTCATCAAGCCATGGAGAAGGTAAAGATTATTCAGGAAAGGCTAAAAACAACATAGAGTCATCAAAAATTCTATACAAATATTAGGAGAAGAGACTTAGAATTTGAGGTTGATGATTGGTTCCACTTAAATATTTCACCCATGAAGGGTGTTTTGAGATTTGGTAAGAAGGGGAAACTCAGTCCCTGGTATATTGGTCCGTATAGGATATCCAAAAGGGTTGACAAGGTAGCTTATGAGTTGGAGCTATCTTCAAAATTAGCAGCAGTTCATATGGTGTTCCATGTATCCATGTTAAAGAAGTGTTTGAGCGATCCTTCACTGATTGTACCTACTGAGAATATTGGTATCAAGGACAGTCTATCTTATGAGAAGGTTCACGTTCAGATTCTATCAGCCAAGGTCTTATGGAGGAATCAACATGTTGAGGAAGCTACTTGGGAGGCTGAGGAAGATATCAAGAGGAGACACCAACATCTCTTTCGTTCCGGAGAAATTTCTAACCATGGTACTTACTCTTTGTAAAGTACTCTTTAAGTTGATATACTGAGTTATGTAAATTGCATGTTGGGTGCTTGAGTTGGGGTGGGTAAATGCTTTCCCCTCTTACTCAACTTAGTGCGATATCATTTGAGGACGAATGTTCCTAAGGGGAAGATATTGTAACACCTTGAAATTTGGTCATTTTTCAAGTTTTGAGTCAATTTCAAACAACCTTATCTTTTAGAACATGAAGAGTTAGGTGGCCCATGAGGTATCAAATTAAAGGTCTTTGAGATCTCTTTGCAACACCACTAAGTTTGCCTCATTCTGAGCTTTGAGTAAAAAGATATGACTGATTTAATAGAGACACTCTAACTTGGCAGCAGCTCTGCGATGGCTTCTCGTTACAGAGTGAATACGGAACTCACTGTGTGCTGGAAAACTATCCCGACTTCCAGCTAGGTTTATTTATTTTTTAAGGGTATTTTAGTCCTAAAAGCCCTTGGCAAGTCATCTAAATTATGCAAAACTCTTATAAAAATCAGTTTTCAAAATTGAACCCTCTTATTAACTTCTAAATTCTACGCTTAAGAGCTTCAAAAACCATTAAGGCTAGGGTTCATCTTCCAAGATTTTTCCTTCAAGTCTCTTCAAAAACATTGTTCTTCCAGGTATGTGAGGTTTCTCGTAGTGATGGATTTGCTAGCCCTCATGCCAGTCATGTGAATCTTTCATTAAATTGTCCATGAAAGTGTTTATGTAAGTATTATTGAAGAGTTCTTGAGTTTTAACCCCATTCTTTAACAATGATGGTTTTGAGTTCTTAAGGTGGGGGTCTTGCGAATGAGTGGTGTTAGTTGATAAAATATGAGTGGGATATCAATTAAATTGCATTGGGGCTTTAATTAAAGTGAGTTTGGAAGAGAAAGAAAGAAATCAGCCAACTATTTGAGTCTAGGGCCACATCGCGAAGACGCATGAAATTTCCATATCCAGCCGATCACCCCTTTTCCGTGATGCCGAGAGGATACAGAGTCTTCTGCTTCAAAAGTCTTTTCGCGACCAAAACTTCAATTCCCTCTCCGCGTCGCACCATGGATACGTCAGGGTCACCTGACCTTTTCTCTTTTGTCCTTCCTTCTATATGTGTTCTTTAAAATCATACCTATTTTTTCTTCTTGATTTTTAATTCTAAAGTTTTCGTTAATCCTTGAGAAAGTCTTCATGGCACATTCGCATGTCTTCATTTACAATTTAAATTAATGTAAGATAAGAGGAAATTTCAAAAGTTATATTTCATAAACACTTAAAAGTTTCACATGTCATTTATAAAGATGTACCTATGTTTATTATTGGACTTCAAAGATAAGTTCATTAGTTCATGTTTTCAAGAATATAAACATATCTTATGTTTTGAAAAGTATTTCAAGTAATGTAAAAAGTTCATTCTTTGTAATGGGGGAATTGAGCATAAAGTTATATCACTTATTGTAGGAGTAGTATCGAGCACTGAGTTGGGTTAGAGTCTCTTATGATTCGGAAATCCTGAGCCTACACCACGGACGTGGCAGGCACTCGATAACCAATTTTGGCCCAAGCGAACCCTTGGCGTGGCTTACTTACTCAGCGGAAGACTCTAAGAATTATTACAATGATCAAATGCACTTCTACTCAACAGATTAATAAAATAACTTAGAACGTGTAAAGGTCAAACATTCAACTTGGCCCAAATGGCAACTCAAGTCTTAACATATGAAATATTAATGTAAAGACAACTGAACTACTAACTGTCTATGAAGCCTCTAAAATAAAAAGGGATGTCAGGACAAGACCCCCGATCATCCTAACAATTGAAATACTAGAAAGCAAAGTAAAAGGAGTCCTCCGGAAAGCAAGGAGGCGCATCAACTGACTCTGAGTGCTCAACTGGATCAACGGGGCCCTGGATGCTGATCCTGATGTTTAGGAGTATTTTTAGATAGTTAAACATGAGAAACGATCAAGAAATCACTGTTTGGAAAATAGTCCACGGCGCGAAGATGTATTTAAATATTTGGTCGCGAAAATAATTTTTGAGACAGAACGGTCTGTGAACGCGAGGAGAATTTTCCCATCCTGAGGAACAGGTCCACGACACAGACCTGGTACCGAGATTTGCCCGACTTTTTCCTTCTTCATTTTCCAGCCCCAATTCGCCTAAACTCGGTTCTTTTTCCCAAATTCTCTTTAGATTAAGATACCCAGTAAATGTACCTAAGAACCTAAGTAAAAAAAACTCCATAATTCGACGCAATAATCTCAAAACTTCTCAATCTCAGCCCAATTCAAGAACGAAAACAAATTGATAAACACATATCAAGAACATCAAACTTTCAACCCTTTTTTGGATGAATTCACGCTGAAATAAACATTCTTGGTACATGGGTGAACAAACCGAACGTCATGAAAGTCTCACATACCTCGTAGGGATAACCCCTTGTTGAAATCCACAAGCGATTCTTCAAGTACTTGACGATTCTTTCTCCTTCTCCTCTTTTTTTCTCTTCTCTCAAAACCCTAACTTGGTTTTCAAAAGCGTAAACTGACCAAGTTCATTTTAGACCCCAATTAAACTCCTAAAAACGAAATAAAGTAATTTGGTAAGGAAAAGACCAAACTACCCTTCCAAAATCCGGATTACATTTTTCTTATTCGAACAACCCAACTTCCAATGAGCATATCTCACTCATACGAACTCGGAATCGCACAAACTTGGCGGCGTTGGAAATATAATTTCAAGATATTTCCTACGGTATCTAGAAGCATACCTAACTCATCCTGATCTAGGAGGTATGGTCGTTTGCAGTTGACCAAAAACCCAAACTTAACTTAACAAATTTCCATATTTTTCGTTCTTTCCTAAAATGACTATTTCCAATTCTAACTCTTTCTAGTTCTTTCAATTAGCGAGATGTTACAATGGCCCTGGCAACATGGGCGAAACGTTGTACATTGCTAGGCTCATGGTAATTCTTGTTAGTTAGAGAAACTCCCCACAAGTAAAGTATATTATTTTCATGTTTCTTTCATTGTTTATTATATTGTAACGCTTAAATGGTTTTCATGTCATATTCATTCATTGATCCGATTATGTTACTTCCAGTCATTTAAGCCCATAGATTATTTACTCTAACCTTATCACTTTCCAGTACATTCAATGTACTCATGTCATTCGACCTGCATCATTTTATGATACAGAAACATGTGCTCATGATCATCACCAATGATGCGTTGAGGTAACTATTCATTCGCAGACATTAGTTGGTGAGGCATCCTTACTTCTGGGAGACCCCAGTTTCATTTCAGTTTTAGTAGTAGTTGAGGTATCGTAGGTCTTGTTCCGGCATCTATCTTGAATTGTTAGAGGCTTCATAGACACACTAAATTAGATGTTTTCCATTATTTTCTCAAGATGTTTTATTTAACTTATGATTCATGTTAAGTGTTTTGTAAGACTGTACTTTTAAGACTTTATTATATGTCTAAGTGTTCACTTATTTTAAGCTTCCGCGTATTATTTAGTGTCATGTAAGTCATGTACCCAGGCCAAGGGTTTTCCTGGGGATCAGAGATTGTTCTCTAGTGTCAATTACATATAGGGTGTAGGTTTGGGTCATGACAATGTTACTCATAGCCATTCGAAAATACAATGCATGTCTAGGAAATTGGTTGAATTGGAATAGATAGATTCGAGTACAAATGAAACACGATTAATTGAATAATAAACTTGTATACACAAGCCGCCTATTGCACTAACCATATTGGTATTAAGTGTAAATATGTGTATAAAGTTAAACATGAACTCGAGTTTACCTCTTTTAGAGTATGAGAGGTCGAATAAATAACGACTAAAGTAATGAATGAAGTCTGGGATACTATGAGTAATAGTATTCTCAAATAAGTAGTGAATTCCTTCCAAATGTGATTAGATTCTTATGTGGGGTTTGAAAAACCTTAAGGTTAAACTCTTGATGCTCAGTGCTCACATATTGCACGAACTATTTATTTTATGAATTGTGTGTCTAGTTGATATTGTATTGGCTTGGGTCTTGTCCACCATGTGTGAAGTGGGAGATGTAATTTTGGGTCCTGGGTCACCCATGTGGACCGACTTGACCCGATCCAAGAAGTTTTTTAAGAAGAGATAGGAACTAATTATCTCTTATTTAAAAAAAAGAAAGGGGGAACAGTTTGGTAAATAAAAAATTTCCCAACCCTTCCTGATAAAACGATTTCTACCTTTACACTAGAAGATAACGTAAAAAACAATTAAAAAAGAGAACACAAACCAGAAGAGAATAAGAAAACTCAAAAAACCTTTTTGTCTGAAGATAAACATTTAGTTTGTAAATCATACGTTGTTTCCTAGTGATTCAAAGAAGGACTTTGGAGAAATAGTGTTAAAATAGCAAAATCAATGACTTTCGCTACAAATACAAGGTACATAACTCGTCAATTTTGCTCTCTCTATATATATCAACAATAAGGCTAAACATAAATTGAGACACAATAAGTGTGAACATACTTGTTGAAACTTCATTTGATGATAAAAATAGAAGTTCAACTACGGTATATATATACTAAAAAAGACCAACACACACACACAAATTGAACTTACAAGTTTAAGAGGACACAAAAGTATTAGATGCTTAAACTCTTAACTCCTCCATCGATTTTACAGTCAAATAAAAAATATATAGTAAAAGTTGAGAAATAGATATAATCATATGTCAAAACAAACAAAACAACCAACAATTTCTTTAAAAATCAAATTAAGAGTATACGATATAATTATAACTCTCTGATCTGGAGAATTTTCAAGACGCTCATGGAGCAGATTTCTTTCTTTTGGAAGATGCACACATCTTTGTTGTTCTCTTCCTCTTTTCTTCTATGACCTCGGGGTCATTACTCGCTCTCAATCGTTGGGATCTATAAGGCCTTCTAGGGATGACTGCATTGCTCCTTCTTGATATCACGGGTCCTCTTACTAGTTCTCGTGTGGATTTATCTTTAAGTTGAATTGACCTATAATAAATTAAAGTACCAAAATAATTAACAACAACAATAACAATTTAAAATGTGATAGTAAATAAAACTTAATTATTTTTAAACATGCAAGATGCAATTACCTTAACGATGATGCCAAATGATGCGATTTTAGAGGTTGCAAAGTCTTGGTCAAATGACTTGTGACTTCTTCATCAACTTCTTGACTAAACTCGACAAATCCATGGATCAATGTCTATAAAATAAATATAAAATATTTTTAGCATTTTGCAAACTATAGTAAAGAGTCCTTAATCAAAACACTCAAAAGTCAAATGTAGATCCATTTCATTCACTTAATTATCATACAATTATTATGTAAATACTATGCACACTTATTTTTCATATAAGACTACATTAATATTAAGATATCAAGTGATAATATATAAGTAAATGCTTCAACATACTAACCCCATTGTCAGCAACACTTGTTAATCCATGAGTTTTTGATGAATCATCTCCATCCGAATCATCATATATGATTATAAAATCTATAAATCATTAAAATAAAAGCTTAAAAAAGGATAAGTTATCATAAAATTTCAAACAATCATGATATTTCAAATTTAGAAATACACAAAATTCTTTAACTAAATGATTTTAGAATATAAAATGGTAATCTTGTTGTTTATGCTCTTTACAACTGCTTTTTATGATAAATAAATGAAGATCCATTGAAAAATCTAACAAATTCGCAATTGCACAAATGAATTGATTGTTTTTTTGTTTGGCCTATATTATTCACAATATAAGATTGTTTGTTAAGAACTTGTATAAAACGGTAAAACTTAACTAGTTTCGAGAAGGAAAAAAAACATAAGAAGCATTGACCATAGTAGATAGTGAAATACTACAAATTAGAATATATTTTAATCAGTTTTAGATCAAATTAATCGTCATTGTACATGCATCTAATTTTTTATTACAAAAAGGGGAGGGTGGGGTAAACATTGATCAAACCACAATATTTTTAAAAAAAAACAATACAGTGATGGTTGTGTATAGTCTACTATAGCCTATGCCGACATACAAGAGGAAAAAAAATCTTCAATAATAAAACTGCATATATGAAAATGAAAGAAAAATATATAAGGAGCTATTTTTATTTTTTATTTATTTTTATTTTAGTTCTTGATGAATATATGATTGTCATTGAGGATTTCTTATGTTAAAATTATTACTGTGGAATGTCACAAATAAATATTGTTGTGTTGCTGTTTATATGAAGTATATTGATTTCATTTAATCTCTTTAACATTTTGGGTTTGAAAATCAATAATCATTTTAATTGATTACAAATGTTAAATGTGTGTAAGTTGTTACTCATAATAAAAGGCTTGATCATACATATTCAATGATAAAAAAAAAAAGGAATTGATTAAGTGTGTGTATTATATATATATATATTTCTTCTGATGAACACATATAAGTTGTCTCAATCACTATTAGTATGAATTGCAACATATATACTTTTTGAATAATTTAAAACTCTTTGCTAATGTTATATTCTTTTTAACTAGTCAATTTTGTGCAACACATTTATTTTGTGTTCACATTATTTTTTGAAAAATGTTTATTTTGTTTCCACATTATTCTTAAAAATAATCAAGTTATTTTTAAAAATCTTATATTGATGATTATTTTAAAAATAAAAAGCTTAACTTTGAATGTTACATAGCTATAGGTGATATGATATTTATATTTTGTAAAACCATCTGATTTGCTAATTCTAATAGGTATTATTTTTCTTATATCAAAATATTAATATAGTTAAACAAATTTTTCTTATTTCTATACAATAACTTTTGAATTTAAGATCCAAGGGTTTCTTATCATTCAAAAGGTGAAGAGGGTATCAGTTTTAAAATTCATAGAATTGAATTACGTGATTTGATTAAAGTTTATTCATCTCTATATAATAACTTTTGGTTGACAATTTAAGATTTGAAGATTCATTCTCATTTAAAAGGGGAAGAAGACTATTATCATCACCCATCAAGAAATCATAAACCCTTAGAACTGAAATCTCACATAGTTGACGAAATTTTGCTAGACATATGTTTTTTTTTTAAAAAAATAGTTAAATAATTTTCAAGATTTAATAATAAATAAACTAGAATACAATACCACATAATGAAACCATAACATTAGTTCCATAACTTATAAGAATTTTATAATATAAAAAATGTAGCCTACAATAATTTTAAAAGCTAGCTTTGATGAATTTACCTTGAACATTGTTGCTTGTACCCATGGATAAACTCATTTTCCAAATGAATTTTGCCGGCCTGATAAAAAATCACGAAAAACAAATTAATGTTGAAGATTTTAAGAGGAAAGATCTATATAAACAGATGTGTGTGTACATATATAAATTATTATATTTCTACAGTTCATAAAAAGAGAGGAGGATATTTAAATGAAAACACTCATACCATTCACAAGAAAGTCTGAAATGGAAAAAAGTGAAATGAATTACATCTTCCACAAATTTTATAATGAATATTTGTGTCTAATTGGGATTACCATAATTTCCATCATATTTCACTTATAGTTTTAATTAATTATTAAGAAAATACTATAAAATACATAGTTATTAATCAATGTCTTAAATTAAATATAGGACGATCTAATCTAAACATTAATTCTAACAAACCAAAAGGACTGCATGATAAATATGGTAAATTCATTATAATCTTTCTAGTTATTGTGTTATGGTATGAACACACAATAGAACATTTGGATATCTATGGCATACAAAATATAGCAAATTCTTATAATTAAAGTTTATCAGAAAATATAAAAGTTGACCAAATTTCTTTAAAAATAGTATATATCAAAAATTTATATTTGATATGTGATGCCATAATTCATGGAAAAAAAATTTAAACACTATATTTTCACCATAAGCGCTTACAACTCCACCCCACCCCAAAGCACCACAAACAAAGATTTGAAAATATTTGTGCTCGTAGTTTTGATTCACTTCATATATGGTTGATGTCACGATCTGAGCCTAGACCCTGGGTGTTGTCGGCACTCAAGAACCATTGATGGTCCCCAAGCAAACTTTCACCCTGGCTGACTACAAGCGGAAATTTAATTCAAGCTATAATAGGCTTAAAATTGAATGAAATTCATTAAAACTCAAATACTAAACTTCATAAAGTCAGGAAAGTACTCAATAACAAGATTTATAGTTTCTAAAATGACTCAAAAGAAAGTAACTACAGAATGACTGCTCAACTATAACTATTTATGAAGCCTCTGCTATTAAAGAAAGATATCGGGCCAAGATCCACGACATCTCAAAACGACTACGCTGAAAGTAAATGTGAGGTCCTCCAGAATACAAAGAGGTTCACCTAAAAGCTAACTGGAGTGTAGAGTGATCTCAACAAAGCGTCTGTTGATAATCCGAAACACTTGTATCTGTATCATAAAAGGATGCAGGTCAAATGACATCAATACATTGAATGTACGAGTATGCAAGGAGAACTGAAAGCGTAGGTGACTGAACTGAAATGCTGATAACACTCAACTCAATCAATACATGAACATGAAGTAAAAATATTTAAATTTACAACAACATAGAATATAGAAACAATATAAAAAAATTATTATACAATACCTGTGGGGAATTTCTCTAACCGACAACTGTTACTATTGGCCTAGCAATGATACAATATTTCTCCCACGTTGGAATGGTCTTCTTATACCTTGTCGAGGTACATGATGATATTATGACTATGGATCCATCTAATAGGCCTTCTTAGAGGCAGAAAGGAGTCGCATGAAGAATTAATGCTATCCTATCCTACAGTGGCTATGTAGTCTTATGGGATTTCCAAATATAAAAGACTCTAACCCAATTCGGTGCTCGATACTACTCCTGAAATAATCAATTTAACTTTATCCTCAATGTATTAAAACATACTATTTCTCTGGTTTGAGATAATTCCTCAAACTATCCTCTTAAAATAAGTAATTGTTCTTGAAATATCTTTAAACTCATAAACTCTTTCTAGAAATCGAAGTTTCTCTTTTCTAAATGGAAAAATGATACATTTGGGAATACATAGTTTCCTTAAACTTTACTCAAAATTGTCTCTTTAAACTTTTCTCAAAGAACTCAGTTTAAAACATAAATTTTGGCTTTAAAGGTTTTTCAAGATATATAACTCAAAATAGAGTTCATGTTGAGTTATACACATGAACGAATCAACTCAAGGACCTCAATAACAATATAGACAACTCTAAACTCAAGGACTTAGTTCAAAACTATAGTTAATTGCAAAAGAGTTCTCAACTTTGACTAAAAAAGACCTCTTGAACTTTTCTCTTAACTTTACTTTAATTTGAAATGTAAATTAAGAGATGTGATTACGATATGGAGGATCTATCAAGAATTAATATCAAGAAAACAGCCAAAACACAATTTGAAAGAATACATACTAGACGAAAAACGGAGGAGAAAAGGGGGGCTGACAACCCTGGCGCATTGCTGGAGCAGAGCACCGGTCCTCCAAGTACTGGAAGACCTTTGATGGGTCCGTTCACCTCCATAATTTCTAGTTTAAATGCTAATTTGATCCTTACGAGGTATGTAAGCTTTCATAGTTATGGGTCCATTCACCCTCACGCCAATCATAAGTTTCTTGAGTTAATTTCTTCCATGACAATCCATGTATTGAAGTTCTTGATGAGTTTCTTGAAGTTTCATTCTTAAATTGTTAATGATGGGTTTTTGATGAGTTCTTGAGATGAATTTTATGAGTTTGAGTGTTGTTTTGAGTTGGTTTTTTTGTACTTATGTTGGGTATTCGAATCTAACAGAGTTTGGAAGAAACCATCCGATTCTAGATAAATTAAAGCCAAAAATCGAGAAGAAAAATTCGTCAGGATGTTCTGGAAACATGTTGGGGCGCCGCACCCCTGATGCGCTAGCAAGGCTGGCGTGGGTTGCTAGCAGTGCGCTAGAAACGAGCCCCAGAAAGGGGGTCCCTAGCGGGCGCGCCACCCCTGCGCTAGAAAGCGTCAGACCACTCTCTTCATCATTTTCGTTTCGTACTTGTTCCTTTGAGTCGAGCTTTCATTCCTTTCTTAATCCTAGCGATATAAACTACATTTAATCATCACGAGATCCTTCATATCATGAATCATAACTCTTGAATTTATTATTGAAATTCAAGAAAAGATTTAGAGTCAAGTTTGAGAGAGCCATCCGAGTCTTTTTGAGAAGTCTTTTACCAACATTTAAAACTTGTTTTAAGACTTGAGTATGAGGATGAGGATAGTTGAGTTTCATTTTAAAAAATGAATATATGAGAACTAATTAATCCCAAGAGTAAATGTCTTTACATTTAAAATGAGAGGAAACTTCGCTATCCAAATGAGTTCATGAGGAGTTTAAGAGAACCTTTTGAGTAAATATCTTAAAGTTTAACATATGAGCATGATTTATATTATTGGGAGTAGTATTGAGCACCGATATTGAGACGAGTTGAGACAACTCGAAGTCCTTATAAATCATGTATGACAACATGGGTAAAGGGTATTACTTTTTAGATGTCTCCTTATTGGTTTTTAGCATAGCTTTGTGGATCCACTAGATTGAAGATGTCTTATACTCCGGCAAGGTATAGGACACTTCTGCCAGCGTGGATGAGACGTTGTATCATCACATAGCTCATAGTAATGGTTATCAGTAAGAGAATCTCCCAAATAAAAGTAAAAGAGTTTATTATTGTATTTTTAAATACATATGAGTTGTTATATACTATTTAAAAAGATTTCTTTATAATTCATCTTTGTGTATCTTTAAGTACCTTTGAGCATCCTTGAGTATCTTTGAGTTGAGATGAGGTGAGTATGTTCTTCCTTTTTATCAAGTTCAAGCTTATGTGTGTGTTTTAGAGTTCCCCTTGCATGCTCGTACATTCCATGTACTGACGCCATTTGGCCTGCATCTTTTATGATGCAGACATAGTAGTTCAGGGTCATCAACATGCGCATTGTTGATACCACGTGCAATTCCAGAGTTGTTTTGGTGAGCATCCTTTCTTCTGGAGGATTCCCATTTAGTTTTCAGTTTTGTTAGGATGTCGTGGATTTTGTCCCAACTTCCATCGTTATCATTAGAGGCTTCATAGATAGTAGTGTTTTGAGGAGTCTTTTCCATTTCTTTTGTTAAATGTTTCAAAGACTTGAGTTGCCTATTTCTGGCTAGCTGAATATTCTTATATATTCTGAGTTATTTGTTTGAGACATGGATAAACTCATTTGCCAAATTAATTTTGCCAGGCTGATAAAAAATCACGAAAAAACAAATTAATTTTGATGATTTTAAGAGGAAAGATCTATATAAACAAATGTGTGTACATATATAAATTATTATATTTTTACAGTTCATAGAAAGAGAGGAGGATATTTAAATGAAAACACTCATACCTTTCACAAGAAAGTCTTGGAATGGAAAAAAGTGAAATGAGTTACGTCTTTCACCAATTTTCTAATGAATATTTGTGTCTAATTGAGATTACCATAATTTCCATCATATTTCACTTTTAGTTTCAACCAAATATTAATAAAATACTATAAAATACATAGTTATTAATCAATGTCTTAAATTAAATATAGGACGATAAACTAAACGTTAATTCTAACAAACCAAAAGGACTGCATGATAAATATTGTTAATTGATTATAATCTTTCTAGTTATTGTGTTATGGTATGAACACACAATAGAACATTTGGATATCTATGGCATAAAAAACATATCAAATTCTTATAATAAAAGTTTATCAGATAATATAAAAGTTGACCAAAATTCTATTAAAACAGTATATATCTAAAATTTATATTTGATTTGTGATGCCATAATTCATGGAATAAACATTAAACACTATATTTTCACCATAAGCGGTTACCACTCCACCCCACCCCCAAAGCATCACAAACAAAGATTTGAAAATGTTTGGGCTCTTAGTTTTGATTCACTTCATGTATGGTTGATGTCACGATCCGAGCCTACACCCTGGGCGTGGCCGGCACTCAAGATTCAATGATGGTCCCCAAGCAAACCTTCATCCTGGCTGACTACAAGCGAAAAACTAATTCGAGCAATATAGGCTTAAAATTGAATTAAATTCATTAAAACTCAATTACTAAACTTCATGAAGTCTGGAAAGTACTCAATAACAATATTTATATTTTCTAAAATGACTCAAAAGAAAGTAAATATAGAATGACTCCTTAACTATAACTATCTATGAAGCCTCTGCTGTTAAAGAAGGATATCGGGACAAGATCCAGGACATCTCAAAACTACTAAACTGAAAGTAAATGCGAGGTCCTCCAGAATACAAGGAGACTCACCCAAAAGCTAACTGGAGTGTAGAGTGATCTCAACGAAGCACTTGTTGATAATCCTAAACACTTGTATCTGCATCATAACAGGATGCAGGTCGAATGATATCAGTACATTAAATGTACGAGTATGCAAGGAGAACTGAAAGCGTAGATGACTGAACTGAAATGTTGATACCACTCAACTCAATCAATACATGAACATGAAGTAAAAATATTTTAACTTTACAAGAATATAAAATATAGAAACAATATAAAAAAATATTATACAGTACTTGTGGGGAGTTTCTCTAACCGACAACAGTTACTATAGGCCTAGCATTGTTACAATATTTCGCCCACGCTGCAAGGGTCATCCTATACCTTATCGAGGTACATGTTGATATTGTGACTATGGATCCATCTAATAGGCCTTCTTATAGGTAGAAAGGAGTCGCACAAAGAATCAATGTTATCCTATCCTACGGTGGCTACGTAGTCTTATGGGACTTCCAAATTATAAAAGACTCTAACCCAATTCGGTGCTCGATACTACTCTCTAAATAATAAATTTAACTTTATCCTTAATGTATTAAAACATACTCTTTCACTGGTTTGAGATAATTGCTCAAATTATTCTCTTAAAATAAGTAATTGTTCTTGAAATATCTTTAAACTCATAAACGCTTTTTAGAAATCGAAGTTTCTCTTTTCTCAATGAAACAATGATACATTTGGGAATACATAGTTTCCTTAAACTCTACTCAAATTTGTCTCTTTAAACTTTCCTCAAAGAACTAAGTTTAAAACACAAATTTTTGCTTTAAAGGATTTTCAAGATTTATAACTCAAAATAGAGTTCATGTTGAGTTATAGACATGAACGAATCAACTCAAGGACCTCAATAACAATATAGACAACTTAAGGACTTAGTTCAAAACTATAGTTAATTCCAAAAGAGTTCTCAACTTTCACTCAAAAGGACCTCTTAAACTTTCCATTCAACTTTACTTTAATTTGAAATGTAAATTAAGAGACGTTATTACGATATGGAGGATCTCTCAAGAAGTAATGAAGAATTTATGAGTTAATATCAACAAAAGAGCGAAAACAAAATTTTAAAGAACACATATTGGACGAAGAACACCGGAGAAAAGGGCCTTACAACCCTGGCCCATTGTTAGAGCAGAGCGCCAGGCCTCCAAGTACTGGAAGACCTTTGATGGGTCCGTTCACCCTAACGTTCACCTCCATAATTGCTAGTTTAAATGCTAATTTGATCCTTACGAGGTATGTAAGCTTTCATAGTGATGGGTCCATTCACCCTCACGCCAATCATAAGTTTCTTGAATTAATTTCATCCATGACAATCCATGTATTAAAGTTCATAATGAGTTTCTTGAAGTTTCGTTCTTAAATTGTCAATGATGGGTTTTTGATGAGTACTTGGGTTGAATGTTATGAGTTTGAGGGTTGTTTTTAGTAGAATTTTGTGTACTTATGTTGAATATTCGAATCTAACAGAGTTTGGAAGAAACCATCCGATTCTAGGTAAATTAGGGCCAAAAATAGAGAAGAAAAATTCGTCAGGATGTTCTGGAAACAGGTTGTGGAGCTACGCCCCCGATGCACCAGCAGGGCTGGTGTGGGGTGCCAGCTGTGCACCAGAAACCAGTCCCAGTAAGGGGAGGCCTAGCGCGGTGCACCACCCCTGCACCACAAAGTGTCATACCACTTTCTTCATCGTTTTCGTTCAGTACTTGTTCCTTTGAGTCGAGCTTTCATTCCTTTCTTATCCTAGCAATATAAACTACATTTAGTCATCACGAGATCCTTCATATCATGAATTGTAATTCTTGAATTTATAATTGAAATTCAAGAAAAGATTAAGAGTCAAGTTTGAGAGTGCCTTTTGAGTCTTTCTAAGAAGTCCTTTACTAACTTTTAAAACTTGTTTTAAGACTTGAGTATGAGGATGACGAGAGTTGAGTTTCATTTTTGAAAATTAATATATGGGAACTAAGTAATCCCAAGAGTAAATGTCTTTACATTTAAAATGGGAGGAAACTTTGATAGCCATATAAGTTCATTACGAGGTTTAGAGCACTATCTCTTTAGTGGATCCACTTAGTTGAAGATGTCTTATACTCCGGCAAGGTATAGGACACTTCTGACAGTGTCACGACCCAAAAATGGATGTGATGGCACTCGTCTTATTCCACCAAGACAAGTCAGCCTAAACTCAACCATTACAATAAAATGCGGAAATTTTGTAATAAACTCAAAAATACCCCAAAAATCTAGCTGTCACGCGTACAAGCCTCTAAAGTATTATAATTGATTCAAAAGAAAAACACTCTCAAATGACATTGTTCCTAGAATAGGACAAGATTATAAATAAGAGTAAGAAGGTTTGCTGAAATGACAAGCAGCTACCTTACAAATCTCCATAAAAAGCCTCAGACAAGGAGAAGAGAAAATATCACAAAGGTCCGGGCTAGTAACCTACAAAAAATGTAGAAGCAAGGGGTGAGTACGTTCTTCCTTTTTATCAAGTTTAAGCTTATATCTGTATTTTAGAGTTTTCCTTGCATGCTCGTACATTCCAGGTACTGACGACATTTGGCCTGCATCATTTATGATGCAGACATAGGAGTTCAGGGTCATCAACAGGCGCACTGTTGATACCACATGCAGTTCCATAGTTGCTTTGGTGAGCATCCTTTCTTCTGGAGGATTCCCATTTACTTTTCAGTTTTGTTAGGATGTCGTGGATCTTGTACCAACTTCCATCATTATCATTAGAGGCTTCATAGATAGTAGTGTTTTGAAGAGTCTTTTCCATTTCTTTTGTTAAATGTTTCAAAGACTTGAGTTGCCTATTTCTGGCTAGCTGAATATTCTTATATATTCTGAGTTATTTATTTGAGACAGTTGAGTTAAATCTTTGCAATTGAGTTCATATTTTGTTGAGTAAGTCTTCCGTGGAGTATTAAGCTAGACCTATGGTTCGGTTGGGGCCAACAATATTTCTCGAGTGTCAGTTACGTTTAGGGTGTAGGCTCGGGTATGTAAAACTTGGTATCAGAGCAAAAATTTCAAGAGTCCTAAGGTATTTATGAAGATATTTCTTTAGAGTCTTAGTTATCGGTGTGAAGCGCGCCACATCTATAATTAAAAGGCTACGACATTTAGGAAACATCTCACTTCTTTCATACTCTTTTCGTGTGATAGAGTTCAACTCTATAAATTTTTCCTCTTAATTCGTGCTTGCGCGTATATTTTAGATCATGCCTCCACGAAGAGTTGTTCGAGGTCATCCTTCAAGGAGGAATGTTGATCCCTATGATCAAAGGATCCCCAATGCACCAAAAGTGCAACCCCAAGGAGAGGTCACTAATGCTGAGTTCTGGGATGATATTCGAATGTCGAGTCAAGTTGTGACCAACCAAGCTGGGCAACAGAGAGGGGTTTGACAGGATGTGGCTGGTACATCTAGAATCTGTGAGTTCTTAAGGATGAATCCTCCAGACTTTACCTATTCAAGTTTCACTGGGATCCAGAAAAACTTTGTGATAGAGTTGCAGAAAGTGTTTTAGGTGATGTATGTTGCAGATGCTGAGCTTGTGAAACTAGTTGCATACCAATGGAAGGGTGTTACTAGAATCTGGTACAACCAATGGAAGAAGAGTAGAGCTGAGGGTGCACCAATTGTGAGCTGGGATGTGTTCGAAGAGGCCTTCTTGGGCATTTCTTTCCCCATGAGTTGAAAGAGGCAAAGGTAAGAGAATTCCTTAAGTTGAAGTAGGAATCCATGAGTATAACCTCAAGTTCACTCAATTGTCTCGCTATGCTCCGGAGATGGTTGTTGACATGATGAGAAGGATGAGTCTATTTGTATCTGGGTTGTCGTTTGGCAAGTAACGAGGGCAAGACAACTATGTTGATAGGAGACACGGACATAGCAAGGCTTATAATCCATGTGCAACAAGTTGAGGAGGATAACTTGATAGATAGAGAAGAGTTTCGGAACAAGAAGGCTAAGACAACAGGAAATGAGTTCGGGCAGCAGAAGAGCAATAACCGGTCATCTTTTCAACAAAAGCCAAATGGAGCTGCTCTATCATCTACTAGTGCACCTGCACCAAGGAACACTGATGGTAAAACAGAGTGCACAATTCATACCTTAGATGATATGTTGAGAGAACTTGTCATAGACTTCGAAGGTAAATGGGTTGATCACTTGCTTCTCATATAGTTCGCATATAACAATAGGTATCACTCTAGTATCCAAATGACTCCTTATGAGGCTTTTTATGGGTGAAAGTATAGATCGCCTATTAGTTGGTTTGAAATTGGTGAAGTTGAGTTGATAGGGCCAAACTTGGTTCATCAAGCCATGGAGAAGGTGAAGATTATTTAGGAAATGATAAAAACAACACAGAGTCATCAGATATCCTATACAGATGTTAGGAGAAGAGACTTAGAATTTGAGGTTAATGATTGGTTCTACTTAAATATTTCACACATGAAGGGTCTTATATTGGTCCTTATAGGATATCCAAGAGGGTCCTTATGAGTTTTTGCTACCTTCAGAGTTAGCAGCAGTTTAACTGGTGTTCCATGTATCCCTATTAAAGAAGTGTTTGAGAGATCCTTCATTCATTGTACCTAACGAGAATATTGGTATCAAGGTCAGCCTATCTTATAAGTTTCCCATTAAGATTCTTGATCGTCAGGTTCACAAGTTGAGAGCCAAAGAGGTTGCATCAGCCAAGGTGTTATGGAGGAATCAATATGTTGAGGAAGCTACTTGGGAGGATGAGGAAGATATGAAGAAGAGACACCCACATCTCTTTCGTTCCGGAGAAATTTCTAACCATGGTACTTACTCTTTGTAAAGTACTCTTTATGTTGATATAATGAGTTATGTAAATTGCATGTTGGGTGCTTGAGTTGGGGTGGTTAAATGCTTTCCCCCCTTATTCAACTTATTGCGATCTCATTCGAGGACGAATGTTCCTAAAGGGGTGATATTGTAAAACCTTGAAATTTGGTTTGTTTTCAAGTTTTGGGTCAACTTCAAACAACCATATCTTTTAGAAAATAAAGAGTTAGGTGGACCATGAGATATCAAATCGAAGGTCTGTTAGAGATCTTTCCAACGCCGGCAAGTTTGACTCAATCTGAGTTTTGAGTAAAAAGATATGAATGATTTACTAGAGACGCTCTAACCTGGCAGCAGCTCTGCGATGGCTTCGCGTTACGGAGCGAATTCGTACCTCACTGTCTACTGCAAAAATATCCCGACTTCCAGCTAGTTTTATTTATGTTTTAAGGGTATTTTATTCCTAGAAACTCTTGGCAAGTCATCTAAATTACCCAAAACTCTTAGAAAAATTAGTTTTCAAAATTAAACCCTCTCATTGACTTCAAAATTCTATGCTCAAGAACTTCAAAACCCGTTAAGGCTAGGGTTCATCTTCCAAGATTTTTCCTTCAAGTCTCTTCAAGAACATTGTTATTCCAGGCATGTGAAGTTTCTCATAGTGATGGATTTGCTCGCCCTCATGCCAATCTTGTGAATCCTTCATTAAAATGTTTATGTAAGTATTATTGAAAAGTTCTTAGTTTTAACCCCATTCTTTAACAATGGAGGTTTTGAGTTCTTGAGGTGAGGGTCTTGTGAATGAGTGGTCTTTGTTGATAAAATCTGAGTGGGATTTCAATTAAATTGCATTGGGGTTTTTAATTAAAGTGAGTTTGGAAGAGGAAGAAAGAAATCTGCCAACTATTTGAGTCCAGAGCCACGTCGCGGAGACGCGTGAAATTTCCATAGCCATTCGACAATACAATGCATGTCTAGGAAATCGGTTGAATTTGAATAGATAGATTCGAGTACAAAGGAAAGACGAATAATTAAATAATAAACTTGTATACACAAGCCGACTATTGCACAATCCATATTGGTATTATGTGTAAATGTGTGTATAAAGCTAAACATAAACTCAAGTTTACCTCTTTTAGAGTATGTGGACCCGAATAAATAACTACTAAAGTAATGAATGAAGTTTGGGATACTATGAGTAATAGTATTCTCAAATAAGTAGTCAATTCCTTCCAAATGTGATTAGATTCTTATGTGGGGTTTGGAAAACCTTAAGGTTAAACTCTTGATATTGTATTGGCTTGGGTCTTGTCCACCATGTGCGAAGTTGATATTGTATTGGCTTTGGTCTTGTCCACCAAGTGTGAAATGGGAGATGTAATTTTGGGTCGTTGGAGATGTGATTCGAAGGACTTTGGAGCAATCGTGTTAAAATAGCAAAATCAATGACTTTCACAACAAATACAAGGTACAAAACTCATCAATTTTGCTCTCTCTCTCTCTCTCTCTATATATATATATATATATATATATCAACAATAAGGCTGGACATAAATTGATACACCATAAATATGAACATACTTGTTGAAACTTCATTTGATGATAAAAATAAAAGTTCAACAATGGTATATATATACTAAAAAAGACCAACACAAACAAACACAAATTGAACTTACGAGTTTAAGAGAACACAAAAGTTTTAGATGCTTAAACTCTTAACTCCTCCATCGATTTTACAGTCACATAAAAAATATATAGTCAAAGTTAAGAAATAGATATAATCATATGTCAAAACAAACAAAACAACCAACAATTTCTTTAAAAATCAAATTAAGAGTATACGATATAATTATAGCTCTCTGATCTGGAGAATTTTTCAAGACGCTCATGGAGCAGATTTCTTTCTTTTGGAAGATGCGCACATCTTTGTCGTTATCTTCCTCTTTTCTTCTATGACCTCGGGGTCATTACTCGCTCTCATTCGTTGGGATCTATAAGGCCTTCTAGGGATGACTGCATTGCTCCCTCTTGATATCACAAGTCCTCTTGCTAGTGCTCGTGTGGATTTATCTTTAAGTCGAATTGTCCTATAATAAATTAAAGTACCAAAATAATTAACAACAACAATAACAATTTAAAATGTGATGATAAATTAAACTTAATTATTTTTAAACATGCAAGACGCACTTACCTTGATGATGATGCCAAATGATGTGATTCTACAGGTTGCAAATTCTTGGTCAAATGACTTGTGACTTCTTGACTAGCCTCGATAAATCCATATTAGTAAATATAAAATATTTTCAGCATTTTGCAAACTATAGTTAAGACTCCTTAATCTAAACACTCAAAAGTCAAATGTAGATCCATTTCATTCACATAATTATCACTATTTTTATGTAAATACTATGCACACATATTTTTAATATAAGACTACATTAATATTAAGATAACAAGTGATAATATATAAGTAAATGCTTCAACATACTAACCTCATTGTCAGCAACTCTTGATAATCCATGAGTTTTTGATGAATCATCTCCATCCGAATCGTCAGTTATGATTATAAAATCTAGAAATCATTAAAATAAAAGCTTAAAAAAGGATAAGTTATCATAAAATTTCAAACAATCATGATATTTCAAATTTAGAAATACATAAAATTCTTTAATTAAATGATTTTAGAATATAAAATGGTAATCTTGTTGTTTATGCTCTTTACAACTGCTTTTTATGATAAATAAATGAAGATCCATTGAAAAATCTAACAAATCCGCAATTGCACAAATTAATTGATTGTTTTATTTGTTTGGCCTATATTATTCACAATATAAGATTGTTTGTTAAGAACTTGTATAAAACGGTAAAACTTAACTAGTTTCGAGAAGGAAAAAAAACATAAGAAGCATTGACCATATAGTAGATCGTGAAATACTACAAATATGAATATATTTTAATCAGTTTTAGATCAAATTCATCGTCATTTTACATGCATCTAATTTTTTTAGTACAAAAAAGGGGGGAGGGGTAAACATTGAACAAACCACAATTTGTTTTAAAAAAAACAATACAATGACGGTTGTCTATAGTCTACTATAATGTATGCCGACATACAAGATGAATAAAAATCTTCAATAATAAAACTGCAAATATGAAAATAATAGAAAAATATATAAGGATCTCCTTTTATTTAATATATTTTTTATTTTAGTTTTTGATGAATATATGATTGTATTGAGGATTTCTTATGTTAAAAATATTATTGTGGAATGTCACACATAAATATTCTTGTGTTGCTCTTAATATCAACTATATTGATTTCATTTAATCCCATTAACATTTTGGTTTTGAAAATCAATAATCATTTTAATTTATTACAAATGTTAAATGGGTGTAAGTTGTTACTCGTAATAAAATGCTTGATCATACATATTCAATGATAAAAAAAAAAGAATTGAATAAGTGTATATATATATTTTTTATTTTTCTTCTTATGAACACATATAAGTTGTCTCACTTGCTATTAGTATGAATTGTAACATATATTCTTTTTGAATAATTTAAAAATTCTTGCTAATGTTATATTCTTTTTAACTAGTCAATTTTGTGCAACACATTTATTTTGTGTTCACATTATTTTTTGAAAAATGTTTATTTTGTTTCCGCATTATTTTTATCTTATATTGATGATTATTTTAAAAATATAAAGCATAACTTTGAATGTTACATAGCTATAGGTGATATGATATTTATATTTTTGTAAATCAATCTGATTTGCTAATTCTAAAAAGTATTATTTTTCTTCTCTCAAAATATTAATATAGTTAAACAAAATTTTCTTATTTCTATACAATAACTTTTGAATCTAAGAGCCAAGGGTTCCTTATCATTCAAAAGGTGAAGAGGGTATCATTTATAAAATTCGAAAAATTGAATTACATGATTTGATTAAAGTTTACTCATCTCTATATAACAACTTTTGGTTGACAATTTAAGATCTGAAGATTCATTCTCATTTAGAAGGGGGAGAAGACTATTATCATCACCAATCAAGAAATCTTAAACCCTTAGCACTGCAATCTCATATAGTTGACCAAATTTTGCTAGACATATGTTTTTTTTTTAAATAGTTTAATAATTTTCAAGATTTCATAATAAATAAACTAGAATACAATACCACATAATGAAACCATAACATTAGTTCCATAAATTATAATAATTTTATAATATAAAAATGTTGCCCGCAATAATTTTAAAAGCCAGTGTTGATGAATTTACCTTGAACATTGTTGCTTGTACCCATGGATAAACTCATTTGCCAAATGAATTTTGCCGGGCAGATAAAAAATCATGAAAAAACAAATTAATTTTGATGATTTTAAGAGGAAAGATATATATAAACAGATGTGTGTACATATATAAATTATTGTATTTTTACAGTTAATAAAAAGAGAGGAGGATAATTAAATGAAAACACTCATACCATTCACAAGAAAGTCTTGAAATGGAAAAAAGTGAAATGAGTTACATCTTTCGCAAATTTTATAATGAATATTTGTGTCTATACCATAATTTCCATCATATTTCACTTCTAGTTTTAATTAATTATTAATAAAATACTATAAAATACATAGTTATTAATCAATGTCTTAAATTAAATATACGATTATCTAATCTAAACATTAATTCTAACAAACCAAAAGGACTGCATGATAAATATGGTAAATTGATTATAATCTTTCTAGTTATTGTGTTATGGTATGAACACACAATAGAATATTTGGATATCTATGGCATAAAAAATATATCAAATTCTTATAATTAAAGGTTTTCAGAAAATATAAAAGTTGACCAAAATTCTTTTAAAATAGTATATATCTAAAATTATTTTTGATTTGTGATGCCATAATTCATGGAAAAAAATTTAAACACTATATTTTCACCATAAGCGCTTACAACTCCACCCCACCCCCAAAGCACCACAAACAAAGATTTGAAAATGTTTGGGCTCTTAGTTCTGATTCACTTCATATATGGTTGATGTCACGATCCGTGCCTATACCCTGGGTGTTGCAGGCACTCAAGAATCAATGATGGTCCCCAAGCAAACCTTCATCCTGGCTGACTACAAGCGGAAAACTAATTCGAGCAATAATAGGCTTAAAATTGAATTAAATTCATTAAAACTCAAATACTAAACATCATGAAGTCTGGAAAGTACTCAATAACAATATTTATATTTTCTAAAATGACTCAAAAGAAAGTAAATACAAAATGACTCCTCAACTATAACTATCTATGAAGCCTCTACTGTTAAAGAAGGATATTGGGACAAGACCCAGGGCATCTCAAAACTACTAAATTGAAAGTAAATGCGAGGTCCTCCACAATACAAAAAGGCTCACCCAAAAGCGAACTGGAGTATAGAGTGATCTCAACGAAGCGCCTGTTGATAATCCTAAAAACTTGTATCAGCATCATAAAAGGATGCCAGTCGAATGACATCAGTACATTGAATGTACGAGTATGCATTGAGAACTGAAAACGTAGATGACTGAACTGAAATGTTGATAGCACTCAACTCAATCAATACATGAACATGAAGTATAAATATTTAACTTTACAACAATATAAAATATAGAAACAATATAAAAAAAATATTATACATTACTTGTGGGGAGTTTCTCTAACCGACAACCGTTACTATAGGCCTAGCAATGATACAATATTTCGCCCACGCTGCAAGGGTCATCCTATACTTTATCGAGGTATAGGTTGATATTGTGACTATGGATCCATCTAATAGGTCTTCTTAGAGGCAGAAAGAAGGTGCACGAAGATTCAATGCTATCCTATCCTACGGTGGCTACGTAGTCTTATGGGACTTCCAAATTATAAAAGACTCTAACCCAATTCGGTGCTCAATATTACTCCAAAAATAATCAATATAACTCTATCCTCAATGTATTAAAACATACTCTTTCTCTGGTTTGAGATAATTGCTCAAATTATCCTCTTAAAATAAGTCATTGTTCTTGAAATATCTTTAAACTCATAAACTCTTTTCAGAAATCGAAGTTTCTCTTTTTTAAATGGAAAAATGATACATTTGGGAATACATAGTTTCCTTAAACTTCTCTCAAATTTGTCTCTTTAAACTTTCCTCAAAGAACTTAGTTTAAAACACAAATTTTGGCTTTAAAGGATTTTCAAGATTTATAACTCAAAATAGAGTTCATGTTGAGTTATAGACATGAACGAATCAACTCAAGGACCTCAATAACAAAATAGACAACTCTAAACTCAAGGACGTAGTTCAAAACTATAGTAAATTGCAATAGAGTTCTCAACTTTCACTCAAAAGGACCTCTTAAACTTTCCTCTTAACTTTAATTTAATTTGAAATGTAAATTAAGAGATGTTATTACGATATGGAGGATCTCTCAAGAAGTAATGAAGACTTTAAGAGTTAATGTCAAGAAAAGAGCGAAAACACAATTTTAAAGAACACATATTGGACGGAGAACGCTGGAGAAAAGGACCCGACAACCCTGGCCCATTGTTGGAACAGAGCGCCAAGCCTCCAAGTACTGGAAGACCTTTGATGGGACCGTTCACCCTCACGTTCACCTCAATAATTGCTAGTTTAAATGGTAATTTGATCCTTACGAGGTATGTAAGCTTTTATAGTGATGGGTCCATTCACCCTCACGCCAATCATAAGTTTCTTGAGTTAATTTCATCCATGACAATCCATGTCTTAAAGTTCTTAATGAGTTTCCTGAAGTTTAGTTCTTAAATTGTCAATAATGGGTTTTTGATGAGTTCTTGAGATGAATGTTATGAGTTTGAGGGTTGTTTTGAGTAAATTTTGTGTACTTATGTTGAATATTTGAATCTAACAGAGTTTGGAAGAAACCATCCGATTCTAGGCAAATTAGGGCAAAAATTCGAGAAGAAAAATTTGCAGGGCTGGCGTGGGGTGCCAGTTGTGCTCCAGAAACCAGACCCAGTAAGGGGAGGCCTAGCACAGCGCACCACCCATGCGCCACAAAGTGTCAGACCACTTTATTTATCGTTTTCGTTCCATACTTGTTCCTTTGAGTCGAGCTTTCATTCCTTTCTTAATCGTGGCGATATAAACTACATTTAATCATCACGAGATCCTTCATATCATGAATCCTAACTATTGAATTTATAATCGAAATTCAAGAAAAGATTAAGAGTCAAGTTTGAGAGTGCCTTTCGAGTCTTTCTAAGAAGTCCTTCACCAACCTTTAAAACTTGTTTTAAGACTTGAGTATGAGGATGATAAGAGTTGAGTTTCATTTTTAAAAATGAATATATGGGAGCTAAGTAATCTCAAGAGTAAATGTCTTTACTTTTAAAATGGGAGGAAACTGTTGGGTTTAGCAAGGTGTGAATGGGAACTAAAAAGAGAAAATGGAAAGTGGAAGAACCAATGAATGTTGGAACCAATTTTGGAGGGAAAATGAAAAGTCATCATTGCAAAAGTGCAAATGAAAGGTCATTTTTACCATATTGGTAGAAGAAAGGAAATTGTTGTCCTTATATTAGGAAACACTTCCTTTAGTTCTTAAAGGGTTAAGAAGAAGGTGCCCCCTCGCGCCGTCGTCGTCGCTCGCTCGGCCTCGGCTTCGGATTTGGACTTGGACTTGGCAAATGATTTGATTGATAATATTTTTGGACAAAATTTATTTAATCAATCTTGTTAAATAATTTCCTTTCTCTTATAAATTAATTCAGAATGTTAATTAAATAACAGAATTAATTTGGCGCAACTGAATTTAATTGAAATTCACGTGTAACGGTAATCCTTCCAAAAAGTCATTACTTTTCCCAAACGGTAATCCTTCCGAAAAGTCGTTACTTTTCCCAAAGGACACAATGTTCTGGAAAAAACGGGTCTAAACAGATTTTTCTGAACAGACGCGTTCCTTGCTGCAAATGGTTATAAATAAGAGGTCTTTTTCATTTTTTCAAACATTGAAAATTTTTCCTCTCTGCATACATATTTTACATAAATAAAATAGTCGATCGACTGAGTCTGTGTGTGCTCTTGTTGCTGTTCTTGCGTTCGCTGAAGTTATTGTAGTTTGAGGTACCGCTACTTCTTTAACAGGTTAATCCGTTTTATCTTGGGAGGAATTAATCTCCAACCTCGGGTACAGTGAGGGGATTAAATTTCTTAAGGAAACACAGTGGTTTCTGTGGACTCGGATTAAAAATCATTCTGTCAATTTCATCTTTTTTCTGTTTCTGTATTTTTGACAAACCTGAATACAGGAGATAACAAAAACTTCGATATCCAAATGAGTTCATTACGAGGTTTTGAGGACTATATCTTTTAGGAGAACCTTTTGAGTAATAATCTCAAAGTTTGAGGATGAGGAAATGTTTTTAAACATATTAACATGATTTATATTATTGGGAGTAGTATTGAGCACTGATATTCTTTACTGGTAGTATTTCACATACTAAATTGTCTGCCATTTGTGACAGAAAAATGACTAATTCAAGTCAAGTAAATGCTGGAACAGTAAGTGTTGCAACAACATCGATTGCACACAATTGTTCAAATGCTGCCCTAGCACCGGCTGAGAAACCTACAAAGTTTTCTGGAGTCGACTTCAAGAGATGGCAGCAAAAGATGTTCTTCTATCTGACTACGTTGAGTCTGCAGAGGTTCATTAATGAGAACATTCCTGTTATGTCGGATGAAACTCTGCCTGAAGAACGATTCTTGGTAACATGGGTACAAGCAACAATGTTCAAGGTAAATTCATCAACACTGGCTTTTAAAATTATTGTAGGCAACATTTTTATATTATAAAATTATTATAAGTTATGGAACTAATGTTATGGTTTCATTATGTGGTATTGTATTCTAGTTTATTTATTATGAAATCTTGAAAATTATTTAACTATTTATAGAAAAAACATATGTCTAGCAAAATTTGGTCAGCTATATGAGATTGCAATGCTAAGGGTTTAAGATTTCTTGATGGGTGATGATAATAGTCTTCTCCCCCTTCTAAATGAGAATGAATCTTCAGATCTTAAATTGTCAACCAAAAGTTGTTATATAGAGATGAGTAAACTTTAATCAAATCATGTAATTCAATTTTTCGAATTTTATAAATGATACCCTCTTCACCTTTTGAATGATAAGGAACCCTTGGCTCTTAGATTCAAAAGTTATTGTATAGAAATAAGAAAATTTTGTTTAACTATATTAATATTTTGAAAGAAGAAAAATAATACTTTTTAGAATTAGCAAATCAGATTGTTTTACAAAAATATAAATATCATATCACCTATAGCTATGTAACATTCAAAGTTATGCTTTATATTTTTAAAATAATCATCAATATAAGATAAAAATAATGCGGAAACAAAATAAACATTTTTCAAAAAATAATGTGAACACAAAATAAATGTGTTGCACAAAATTGACTAGTTAAAAAGAATATAACATTAGCAAGAAGTTTTAAATTATTCAAAAAGTATGTATGTTACAATTCATACTAATAGTAATTGAGACAACTTATATGTGTTCTTAAGAAGAAAGATAATCCATATATATATACTTATTCAATTCTTTTTTTTTATCATTGAATATGTATGATCAAGCATTTTTTTACGAGTAACAACTTACACACATTTAACATTTGTAATAAATTAAAATGATTATTGATTTTCAAAACCAAAATGTTAAAGGGATTAAATGAAATCAATATACTTCATATAAAGAGCAACAGAACAATATTTATGTGTGACATTCCACAATAATATTTGTAACATAAGAAATCCTCAATACAATCATATATTCATCAAAAACTTAAATAAAAAAAATATATAAAATAAAAGGAGCTCCTTATATATTTTTCTTTCATTTTCATATATGCAGTTTTATTATTGAAGATTTTTGTTCATCTTGTATGTCCGCATAGGCTATAGTAGACTATACACAACCGTCATTGTATTGTTTTTTTTAATAAAAATTGTGGTTTGTTCAATGTTTACCCCTCCCCCTCTTTTTGTACTAAAAAATTAGATGCATGTAGAATGACGATGAATTTGAGCTAAAATTGATTAAAATATATTCTAATTTGTAGTATTTCACGATCTACTATGGTCAATGCTTCTTATGTTTTTTTCCTTCTCGAAACTAGTTAAGTTTTACCATTTTATACAAGTTCTTAACAAACAATCTTATATTGTGAATAATATATGCCAAACAAAAAACACAATCAATTAATTTGTGCAATTGCGAATTTGTTTGATTTTTCAATGGATCTTTATTTATTATCATAAAAAGCAGTTGTAAATAGCATAAACTACAAGATTACCATTTTATATTCTAAAATCATTTAATTAAAGAATATTATGTATTTCTAAATTTGAAATATCATGATTGTTTGAAATTTTATGATAACTTATCCTTTTTAAGCTTCTATTTTAATGATTTCTAGATTTTATAATCATAACTGACGATTCGGATGGAGATGATTCATCAAAAACTCATGGATTATTAAGTGTTGCTGACAATGAGGTTAGTATGTTGAAGCATTTACTCATATATTATCACTTGATATCTTAATATTAACGTAGTCTTATATGAAAAATATGTGTGCATAGTATTTACATAATAATTGTGTGATAATTAAGTGAATGAAGTGGATCTACATTTAACTTTTGAGTGTTTAGATTATGAAGTCCTAACTATAGTTTTCAAAATGCGAAAAATATTTTATATTTACTAATATAGACATTGATCCATGGATTTGTCGAGTTTAGTCAAGAAGTTGATCAAGAAGTCACAAGTCATTTGACCAAGACTTTGCAACCTGTAGAATCACATCATTTGGCATCATCGTCAAGGTAATTGCGTCTGGCATGTTTAAAAATAATTAAGTTTAATTTATCATCACATTTTAAATTTTTTTGGTAACTGTAATATTTTATTACCAGATTTGCAATATGTACAAAATTTGAAACTCCGGATGTTCTCAGAGTCCATCTAATTCAAAAGAGTTCCTTCTTGCTAGTACTATTCTAAGGATAGAAGTTTAGCTTTTGCATAAAACCTATAAATCTTGGGATCATACTAGCTCTACAATGTTTGCCTTGGATGATTGCTTTATTGATCATCTCTATGTTCATTTCCTTGTTTTGAAAGATCCTATAAATCCGTTCTTGCCAGATGTAGTAGATTGTTGCTGCTAAAGTCATTATGTATACCTCTGCTATTATTGTTTTACTTGAAGCGTGCTCTACATCCCAATTCAGTTCCTCAGTCCATCCATTACTAGCTCTATTAATTGATAGCCAGTTCAGGAGTTTTTGCCACAACATTCTTGAGTAGATACACGTAAAGAATAGGTGCTGGTGGGTTTCATTAGCTTCCATGCAGAGTGGACATAATGTATCATTTGTGATCTCCCATCTTGCCAGTCTATCTCTGCTGTAGAGTCTTTTATTAATAGCCAAGTACAGTGCAAAGATCCATTTAGGACTCCCCTGGTTGTTTCAGTTCATTCTCCTCTAGGGAACCTTGATATATTCACCCCTCAGCTTTTTATACATTGCATTGATACTAAACTCATTTGTCTCCATGATTTCTGCAATTTGCAAGCCCTTCTCTTCAAGCCAATGCCCTGCCTGCAGAATTTTCCTCACTATCCAGGAATCCTGATTTGCTATTACTTCCCATGGTTTCCTACCTTTGAGGTAAAAGGTATGCACCCATACAATCCACAATTTGTCTTTCTTCTTGTTTAGATCCCACAAATGTTTTAGTATAGCTGCTTTATTCCACATGTATATGTCAATAACGTTCAGTCCTCCTGCTACTTTTGGCTAGCAAAGTATGTCCCATGCAACAAGTGCCTTCCCTTTAACTTGTGTCTCACCATTCCATAGAAACCTTTTACACATTGTTTCTATTCTTTTCAGAACTTGTTTTGGTAGTAGGAAAATTTGTGACCAAAAAGCTTGCATAGATATTAGTACACTATTAACCAATTTCAACCTGTCTGCATATGATAAGAATTTGACAGTCCATGTTGTAATTCTGCCCAGTATCTTGTCTATTAAAGGTTGGCATTGCCCTACTGATAGTTTCCTTGAGCTCAAAGGTACTCCAAGGTATCTAAAAGGAAGTAGCCCCTTAACAAAGCCTGTATTCTGTAGGATTACTTTTTGCATTTCTACTGACACACCTCCAAAATACACACAGCTCTTGGCCTGATTTGCTATGAGTCCAGACACCTTTGAGAATTGTTGGAAACACTCATACATGAGGGTAGTTGATGATTCATCTCCTCTGCTAAACAACAAAAGGTCATCAGCAAAACTTAATTGGATTATGTGTTGTCTGTGACATCTAGGATGATACTTAAAATTTGGATTTCTTCTCAATGTTTTCAGCAATCTTGTGAGGTAATCCATAGCCAAGACAAACAAATAAGGGGACAGAGGATCCCCTTGTCTCACCCCTCTCTTTGCTTTAAAAGGTGCACTAGGATATCCATTGATTAATATAGAATAATACACAGTCCTAACACAACTCATTATCCATCCTATGAACCTTTGAGGGACCTGCATACCAGCTAGAACTTCCTCCAGAAAATGCCACTCCAAATAGTCATAGGCCTTCTACATATCTATCTTGAACATACATCTTGGGGAGATCCCTTTTCTACCATACCCTTTTACCAGTTCATGACTAAGGAGAACATTATCAGTCAGCATTCTGCCAGGAGCAAAACCAGCCTGACCTGGATCTACTAGATAATTCATCACATTATGAAGCCTATTTGTGAGCATTTTTGAAATGATCTTATATAAGCTAGTGCAACAAGAAATAGGCCTGTATTCTTTTATGGATAAGGGATGCTTCACCTTTGGAATTAGTGTAACAGAGGTTTTGTTTATAGGGGCATACATTTCAGAAGTATGAAAAAAATTGTAAGACAGCTTCTGTTACCTCTTCCCCTATGATTGGCCAAACTTTTTTAAAGAAGTAAGAATTGAAACCATCCTCTCCTGGTGCTTTAGAGTCCCCAATGCTCATCAATGCTGCCTTCACATGAGAAGCAATTGTTGTTCTCTTGTAAGTAATGGTCCATCTTTTAGTATCTCAGGTTCAGTAGTTTGCATGTGATTGTTACATTGTCCTAACAACTTTTTATAAAACCCCACAGCCTCCTTTGTGACATCTGTTGCTTCCCTTATGACAGTTCCATCCTCTTTTGTTAGCATGTTGATCTGATTTTGAGCCTTCCTACCTTTCATACTAGCAAAGAAATAAGCATTGTTATCATCCCCCAGTTTGAGGCATTGTATTTTGGACTTCTGTTTATATATATCTTCCTCAATCTTACTCCACTTTGTCAATTTTGTTCTTAATGATTTCTCCTCATCAATACTGCCTTGTGTATTTGGACCTACTCTCATACTTCTTTGTTTATCTAGGAGCTCTCTTCTAAGTTCTTGTACTTTCTCAGAAACCCCCATAAACTCTTTGTTATTTAAATGTTGCATCTCTTTCCTTACCCTTTTCAGGTTTCTCTAGACCCTTTTCATACCTCCACCTAATATTTGCCAGCCATCTTTCACTCTGTCCCTGAATTCTGGAAGTTTTCCTATGCAATTATAGAATCTGAAAGGTCTCTTCCTTGTATCTCTTTTTCCTCCATTATCAAACCTAGGGGAGAATGATCTGAAAACAAAGTCTCCATAGTAATGACTTGTTGTGTTGCCATCTTATTCACCCATTCAGCATTAACTATAGCTTTGTTTATTCTGCTATATACATGTCCATTAGTCCATGTGAAATTCCTTCCTCCTTCAATTCCACTAGATTAGAATCATTCACACACTCTTTGAAATCTCTTGTTTCTGCATCTTAAACTTGGCTTCCAACTATTCTATCTTCTTGTTCTAGTATAGAGTTGAAATCCCCCATAATCAGCCATGGCTCATTAATTTGACTACTCATCTGATGAATTGCTATCCATAATGGTATTCTGGTACTTATAGTATGCAGTCCATACACAGCAGTGAACTGAAATTGTGTATTGTTAATGTCCACCAAACCATGTATGTATTGTTCTGTATCTACCATTTTTGTGAAGCTTATTTCCTTGGAATTCCATGCCACCCATAACATTTCTCTTACATTTTTATTGGCATTTGAGCACCACTCCCAGCCTGGTAGACTTTTATTGATAATAACTTTTTCTCTATCTTGCCTTACTCTATGTTCACATACTACTATTAGATTTACTTTATTCCTTCTAACAAATAATCTCAGCTCCTTATGTTTCACCTCCTGCTTAAATCCCCTTACATTCCAAGTTACTATCATGTTTTTGATGGTTGTATAACTGTCATCTCCATTCTACAACCTCCTTCTCCCCTCGTGTGTCCTTCCTCATATATCAGTACCCCTGATTCAGAACCCTGTCCTCCTCTTGTATCTGGATTGTTCCTAGAGTCTCTTCTGCCAGAGGTTCTATGCCTCACAGTTTGCCATTCTCCTAGTTCCTGTGTTGTTTCATCCTCCTCATGATCTGGTTTTTCCTGTGTGTTATCCTCAACCTGGATTCCCTGTGCCTTGCTTGTTGTTGGTATCCATTCTTTCCTTTGCCCTTGTCCCTGACTTTTCTTCTAGATCTGTATAGGTGCAGCTTGTTTATCCACACATGCGTGCCCCACTTGTAGACATTTCTGGCAAAATATTGGTTTCCATTCATACCAAACTTTCTGCTCCACTATTTTTCCTTTTGGATCATGTATTTTAAACACGTTTGCTAGGGGTTTAGTTACATCTAATTCCACTAAAATTCTAGCAAAAGAGATTCTACTAGTTTGAGTTGTACATTCATCGGCATATAAAGGCTTCCCCACACTACTACCTATTTTACTTAAGACAACTGAATTCCAACAATTAAGAGGCAGATTTGGTAGCTTGACCCATAGTGGAATGGTAGTAAGAATCTCCTCCTAGAAATTGAACTCCGGAACCCATGGTTTCAAAGATAAATCCACACGAGCACTAGCAAGAGGACCTGTGATATCAAGAGGGAGCAATGCAGTCATCGCCAGAAGGCCTTATAGATCCCAACGAATGAGAGCGAGTAATGACCCCGAGGTCAAAGAAGAAAAGAGGAAGAGAGCGACAAAGATGTGCGCATCTTCCAAAAGAAAGAAATCTGCTCCATGAGCGTCTTGAAATATTCTCCAGATCAGAGAGCTATAATTATATCGTATACTCTTAATTTGATTTTTAAAGAAATTGTTGGTTGTTTTGTTTGTTTTGACATATGATTATATCTATTTCTCAACTTTGACTATATATTTTTTATGTGACTGTAAAATCGATGGGGGAGTTAAGATTTTAAGTATCTAAAACTTTTGTGTTCTCTTAAACTCATAAGTACAATTTGTGTGTGTGTTGGTCTTTTTTAGTATATAGATACCATAGTTGAACTTTTATTTTTATCATCAAACGAAGTTTCAACAAGTATGTTCACACTTATAGTGTATTAAATTATGTTTAGCCTTATTGTAGATATATATATATATAGCAAAACTGACGAGTTTTGAACCTTGTGTTTGCAGCGAAAGTCATTGATTTTAATATTTTAACACGATTGCTCCAAAGTTCTTCTTTGAATCACTAGGAAACAAAGTATGATTCACTAACTAAATGTGTTTATCTTTAGACAAAAAAAGTTTTTAGAGTTTTCTTAGTCTCTTCTGGTTTGTGTTCTCTTTTTTAATTGTTTTTTACGTTGTCTTTTAGTGTAAAGGCAGAAATCATTTTATCAGGAAAGGTTGGGAAATTTTTTATTTACCAAACTGTTGCCCCTTTCCTTTTTTAAATAAGAGATAATTAGTTCCTATCTCTTCTCAAAAACCTTCTTGGATCGGGTCAGGTCGGTCCACATGGGCGACTCATGACCCAAAATTACATCTCCCACTTCGTACATGGTGGACAAGACCCAAGCCAATACAATATCAACTAGACACACAATTCATAAAACAAATAGTTCATGCAATATGTGAGCATCAAGAGTTTAACCTTAAGGTTTTCCAAACCCCACATAAGAATCTAATCACATTTGGAAGGAATTCACTACTTATTTGAGAATACTATTACTCATAGCATCCCAGACTTCATTCATTACTTTAGTAGTTATTTATGCGGGCCCTCATACTCTAAAAGAGGTAAACTCGAGTTTATGTTTAACTTTATACACCAATATGGTTAGTGCAATAGTCGGCTTGTGTATACAAGTTTATTATTCAATTAATCGTCTTTCCTTTGTACTCTAATCTATCGATTCAAATTCAACCAATTTCCTAGACATGCATTGTATTATCGAATGGCTATGGAAATTTCATGCGTCTCCGCGACGCGGCTCTGGACTCAAATAGTTGGCAGATTTCTTTCTTCCTCTTTTAAACTCACTTTAATTAAAAACCCCAATGCAATTTAATTGAAATCCCACTCAGATTATATCAACAAACACCACTCATTCGTAAGACCCTCACCTCAAGAACTCAAAACCTCCATTGTTAAAGAGTGGGGTTAAAACTGAAGAACTTTTCAATAATACTTACATAAACAATTTAATGAAAGATTCACATGATTGGCGTGAGGGCGAGAAAATCCATCACTATGAGAAACCTCACATACCTGGAAGAACAATGTTCTTGAAGAGACTTGAAGGAAAAATCTTGGAAGATAAACCCTAGCCTTAACGGGTTTTGAAGTTGTTGAGCATAGAATTTTGAAGTCAATGAGAGGGTTTAATTTGGAAAACTAATTTTCTAAGAGTTTAGGGTAATTTAGATGACTTGCCAAGGGTTTCTAGGAATAAAATACCCTTAAAACATAAAAAAAAATTAGCAGGAAGTCGGGATATTTTTGCAGTAGACAGTGAGGTACGTATTCACTCAGTAACGCGAAGCCATCGCAGAGCTGCTGCCAGGTTAGAGCGTCTCTAGTAAATCAGTCATATATTTTTACTCAAAACTCAGATTGAGCCAAACTTGGTGGCGTTGAAAAGAGCTCTCAAAGACCTTCAATTTGATATCTTATGGTCCACCTAACTCTTTATTTTCAATTTGATATCTCATGCTCCTCATGTCAACAACCATCTCCAGAGCATAGCAGGACAATTGAGGGAACTTTAGGTTGTACTCATGGATTCCTACTTCAACTTAAGGAATTCTCTTACCTTTGCCTCTTTCAGCTCATGGGGGAAAGAAATGCCCAAGAAAACCTCTTCGAACACAACCCAGCTCACAATTAGTGCATCCTCAGCTCTACTCTTCTTCCATTGGTCGTACTAGACTCTAGTACCACTCTTCAATTGGTATGCAGCTAGTTCCACAAACTCAGCATCACCAACATGCATCACCTCAAACACTTTCTGCAACTCTTCCACAAAGTTTTTCCGGATCCCAGTGAAACTTGAACCGATAAAGTCTGGAGGATTCATCCTTAAGAACTCACAGATTCTAGATGTACCAGCCACATCCTGTCGAACCCTTCTCTGTTGCCCAACTTGATTGGTCACAACTTGACTCGACATCCGGATATCATCCCAGAACTCAACATTAGTGATCTCTTCTTGAGGTTGCACTTTTGGTGCATTGGGGACCCCTTGATCATAAGGAACAACATTCCTCCTAGAAGGACAACCTCGAACAACTCTTGGTGGAGGCATGATCTAAAATATACGCGCAAGCACAAATTAGAAGGAAATTTTTATAGAGTTGAACTCTATCACACGAAAAGAGTATGAAAGAAGTGAGATATTTCCTAAATGTCGTAGCCTCTTAATTATAGATGTGGCGCGCATCACACTGATAACTAAGACTCTATAGAAATAGCTTTATAAAAACCCTATGACTCTTGAAATCTGTGCTCTGATACTAAGTTTTACACACCCTGAGCCTACATCCTGAAGGTAACTAGCACTCGATAAATATTGTTTGCCCCAACCGAACCATAGGTCTGGCTTAATACTCTACGGAAGACTTACTCAACAATATATGAACTCAATTGCAAAGACTTAACTTAACTATCTCAAATAAATAACTCAGAATATATAAGAATATTCAGCTAGCCAGAAATAGGCAACTCAAGTCTTTGAAACATTTAACAAAAAAAATGGAAAAGACTCCTCAAAACACTACTATCTATGAAGCCACTAATAATAACGATGGAAGTTGGGAAAAGATCCACGACATCCTAACAAAACTGAAAAGTAAATGGGAATCCTCCAGAAGAAAGGATGCTCACCAAAGCAACTCTGGAACTGCACGTGGTATCAACAGTGCGCCTGTTTAATACCTTGTTATTGAGGTCCTTGAGTTGATTCGTTCATGTCTATAACTCAACATGAACTCTATTTTGAGTTATAAATCTTGAAAATCCTTTAAAGCCAAAATTTGTGTTTTAAACTGAGTTCTTTGAGGAAAGTTTAAAGAGACAAATTTCAGTAAACTTTAAGGAAACTATGTATTCCCAAATGTATCATTTTTCCATTGAGAAAATAGAAACTTCGATTTCTAAAAAGAGTTTATGAGTTTAAAGATATTTCAAGAACAATTACTTTTTTTAAGAGGATAATTTAAGCAATTATCTCAAACCATAGAAAGAGTATGTTTTAATACATTGAGGATAAAGTTATACGGATTATTTTTGTAGTATTGAGCACCAAATTGGGTTAGAGTCTTTTATAATTTGGAAGTCCCATTAGACTACGTAGCCACCGTAGGATAGGATAACATTGATTCTTCGTGCGACTCCTTTCTACCTATAAGAAGGCTTATTAGATGGATCCATAGTGAAAATATCAAACAGTACCTCGATAAGGTATAAGATGACCCTTGCAGCGTGGGTGAAATATTGTATCATTGCTAGGCCTATAGTAACGGTTGTCGGTTAGAGAAACTCCCCACAAGTCTTGTATAATATTTTTTTTAAATTGTTTCTATATTTTATATTCTTGTAAAGTTAAATATTTATACTTCATGTTCATGTATTGATTTAGTTTAGGGATATCAACATTTCAGTTCAGTCATCTACATTTTCAGTTCTCCTTGCATACTCGTACATTTAATGTATTGATGTCATTCGACTTGTATCATTTTATGATGCAGATACAAGTGTTTATTATTATCAACAGATGCTTTGTTGAGATCATTCTATACTCCTGTTAGCTTTTGGGTGAGCCTCCTTTTATTCTGGAGGACCTCGCATTTACTTTCAGTTTAGTAATTTTGAGATGACCTGGGTCTTGTCCCGATATCCTTCTTTAACAGCAGAGGCTTCATAGATAGTTATAGTTGAGGAGTCATTCTGTATTTACTTTCTTTTGAGTCATTTTAGAAACTATAAATATTGTTATTGAGTACTTTCCAGACTTCATGAAGTTTAGTATTTGAGTTTTAATGAATTTAATTCAATTTTAAGCCTATTATTGCTCGAATTAGTTTTCCGCTTGTAGTCAGCCAAGATGAAGGTTTTCTTGGGGACCATCATTGATTCTTGAGTGTCGGCCACGCCCAGGGTGTAGGCTCGGATCGTGACATCAACCATATATGAAGTGAATCAGAACTAAGAGCCCAAACATTTTCAAATCTTTGTTTGTGGTGCTTTGGGGGTGGGGTGGAGTTGTAAGCGCATATGGTGAAAATATAGTGTTTAATGTTTATTCCATGAATTATGGCATCACAAATCAAATATAAATTTTAGATATATACTATTTTTAAAGAATTTTGGTCAACTTTTATATTTTCTCATAAACTTTAATTATAAGAATTTGATATATTTTTTATGCCATAGATATCCAAATGTTCTATTGTGTGTTCATACCATAACAAAATAACTAGAAATATTATAATCAATTTACCATATTTATCATGCAGTCCTTTTGGTTTGTTAGAATTAATGTTTAGATTAGATCGTCCTATATTTAATTTAAGACATTGATTAATAACTATGTATTTTATAGTATTTTATTAATAATTAATTAAAACTATGAGTGAAATATGATGGAAATTATGGTAATCTCAATTAGACACAAATATTCATTATAAAATTTGTGAAAGATGTAACTCATTTCACTTTTTTCCATTTCAAGACTTTCTTGTAAAAGGTATGAGTGTTTTCATTCAAATATCCTCCTCTCTTTCTATTAACTATAAAAATACAATAATTTAAATATGTACACACATCTGTTTATATAGATCTTTCCTCTTAAAATCATCAAAAATAATTTTTTTTTTGTGTTTTTTTATCAGCCTGGCAAAATTCATTTGGCAAATGAGTTTATCCATGGGTACAAGCAACAATGTTCAAGGTAAATTCATCAACACTGGCTTTTAAAATTATTGTAGGCAACATTTTTATATTATAAAATTATTATAAGTTATAGAACTAATGTTATGGTTTCATTATGTGGTATTGTATTCTAGTTTATTTATAATGAAATCTTGAAAATTATTTAACTATTTAAAAAAAGAAAAACATATGTCTAGCAAAATTTGGTCAACTATATGAGATTGCAGTGCTAAGGGTTTAAAATTTCTTGATGGGTGATTATAATAGTCTTCTCCTCCTTCTAAATGAGAATGAATCTTCAGATCTTAAATTGTCAACCAAAAGTTGTTATATAGAGATGAGTAAACTTTATTTCAAATCACGTAATTCAATTCTTTGAATTTTAAAAATGATACCCTCTTCACCTTTTGAATGATAAGGAACCCTTGGATCTTAGATTCAAAAGTTATTGTATAGAAATAAGAAAATTTTGTTTAACTATATTAATATTTTGAGATAAGAAAAATAATACTTTTTAGAATTAGCAAATCAGATGGTTTTACAAAAATATAAATATCATATCACCTATAGCAATGTAACATTCAAAGTTATGCTTTTTATTTTTAAAATAATCATCAATATAAGATTTTTTAAAATAATTTGATTATTTTTAAGAATAATGTGGAAACAAAATAATCATTTTTCAAAAAATAATGTGAACACAAAATAAATGTGTTGCACAAAATTGACTAGTTAAAAAGAATATAACATTAGCAAGAAGTTTTAAATTATTCAAAAAGTATATATGTTACAATTCATACTAATAGTAAGTGAGACAACTTATATGTGTTCATAAGACGAAATATATATATATACACACACTTATTCAGTTCTTTTTTTTTTTTTATCATTGAATATGTATGACCAAGCATTTTATTACGAGTAACAACTTACACACATTTAACATTTGTAATAAATTAAAATGATTATTGATTTTCAAAACCAAAATGTTAATGGGATTAAATGAAATCAATATACTTGATATAAAGAGCAACTCAACAATATTTATGTGTGACATTCCACAATAATATTTTTAACATAAGAAATCATCAACACAATCATATATTCGTCAAAATCTAAAATAAAAAAATATATAAAATAGAAGGAATCCGTATGTATTTTTCTATCATTTTCATATATGCAGTTTTATTATTGAAGATTTCTGTTCATCTTGTATGTCGGCATAGGCTATAGTAGACTATACACAACCGTCGTTGTATTGTTTTTTTTATAAAAATTGTTGTTTCTTCAATGTTTACCCCTCCCCCCCTTTTTGTACTAAAAAAATTAGATACATATAGAATGACGATGAATTTGATCTAAAACTGAGTAAAATATATTCATATTTGTAGTATTTCACGATCTACTATGGTCTATGATTCTTATGTTTTTTTTCCTTCTCGAAACTAGTTAAGTTTTACCGTTTTATACAAGTTCTTAACAAACAAACTTATATTGTGTGAATAATATAGGCCAAACAAAAAAAAAACAATCAATTAATTTGTGCAATTGCGGATTTGTTAGATTATTCAATGGATCTTCATTTATTTATCATAAAAAGTAGTAGTAAAGAGCATAAACAACAAGATTACCATTTTATATTCTAAAATCATTTAATTAAAGAATTTTATGTATTTCTAAATTTGAAATATCATGATTGTTTGGAATATTATGATAACTTATCCTTTTTTAAGCTTTTATTTTAATGATTTCTAGATTTTATAATCATATCTGACGATTCGGATGGAGATGATTCATCAAAAACTCATGGATTATCAAGTGTTGCTAACAATGAGGTTAGTATGTTGAAGCATTTACTTATATATTATCCTTGATATCTTAATATTAACGTAGTCTTATATGAAAAATATGTGTGCATAGTATTTACATAATAATGGATCTACATTTGACTTTTGAGTGTTTAGATTAAGGAGTCTTAACTATAGTTTGCAAAATGCTAAATATATTTTATATTTACTTTTATAAACATTGATCCATGGATTTGTCGAGGCTAGTCAAGAAGTTGATCAAGAAGTCACAAGTCACTTGACCAAGACTTTGCAACCTGTAGAATCACATCATTTGCCATCATCGTCAAGGTTATTGCGTCTTGCATGTTAAAAGATAATTAAGTTAAATTTATCATCACATTTTAAATTGTTATTGTTGTTGTTAATTATTTTGGTACTTTAATTTATTATAGGACAATTCGACGTAAAGATAAATCCACACGAGCGCTAGCAAGAGGACTTGTGATATCAAGAGGGAGCAATGCAGTCATCCTTAGAAGGCCTTATAGATTCCAACGAATGAGACTGAGTAATGACCCCGAGGTCATAGAAGAAAAGAGGAAGAGAACGACAAAGATGTGCGCATCTTCCAAAAGAAAGAAATCTGCTCCATGAGCGTCTTGAAAAATTCTCCAGATCATAGAGATCTAATTATATCGTATACTCTTAATTTGATTTTTAAAGAAATTGTTGGTTGTTTTGTTTGTTTTGACATATGATTATATCTATTTCTCAACTTTGACTATATATATTTTATGTGAGTGTAAAATTGGTGGAGGAGTTAAGAGTTTAAGCATCTAAAACTTTTGTGTTCTCTTAAACTCGTAAGTTCAATTTGTGTGTGTGTGTTGGTCTTTTTTAGTATATATATACCATAGTTGAACTTTTATTTTTATCATCAAATGAAGTTTCAACAAGTATGTTCACACTTATAGTGTATCAATTTATGTTCAGCCTTATTGTTGACATATATATATATATATATATAGAGAGAGAGAGAGAGAGAGAGAGAGAGAGAGAGAGCAAAATTGACGAGTTTTGTACCTTGTATTTCTTGCGAAAGTCATTGATTTTGCTATTTTAACACGATTGCTCCAAAGTCCTTCTTTGAATCACTAGGAAACAAAGTATGATTCACAAACTAAATGTGTTTATCTTTTGAGTTTTTTATTATGTTCTGGTTTGTGTACTCTTTTTTAATTGTTTTTTACGTTGTCTTTTAGTATAAAGGCAAAAATCGTTTTATCAGGAAAGGTTGGGAAATTTTTTATTTACCAAACTGTTCCCCCTTTCTTCTTTTTTAAAAAAAAGAGATAATTACTTCCTGTCTCTTCTCAAAAAACTTCTTGGATCGGGTCAGGTCGGTCCACATGGTCGATCCACGACCCAAAATTACATCTCTCACTTCGCACATGGTGGACAAGACCCAAGCCAATACAATATCAACTAGACACTCAATTCATAAAACAAGTAGTTCATGCAATATGTGAGCATCAAGAGTTTAACCTTAAGGTTTTCCAAACCCCACATAAGAATCTAATCACATTTGGAAAGAATTCACTACTTATTTGAGAATACTATAACTCATAGTATCCCAAAATTCATTCATTACTTTAGTAATTATTTATTCGGGCCCTCATACTCTAAAAGTGGTAAACTCGAGTTTATGTTTAAATTTATACACACATTTACACTTAATACCAATATGGTTAGTGCAATAGTCGGCTTGTGTATACAAGTTTATTATTCAATTAATCGTATTTCCTTTGTACTCAAATCTATCTATTCAAATTCAACCGATTTCCTAGACATGCATTGTATTGTCGAATGGCTATGGAAATTTCATGCGTCTCCGCGACGTGGCCCTAGACTCAAATAGTTGGCAGATTTCTTTTTTCCTCTTCCAAACACACTTTAATTAAAAACCCCAATGCAATTTAATTGAAATCCCACTCAGATTTTATCAACAAACACCACTCATTCGCAAGACCCTCACCTCAAGAACTCAAAACCTCCATTGTTAAAGAATTGGGTTAAAGTTTGGCGTGAGGGCGAGCAAATCCATCACTATGAGAAACCTCACATACTTGGAAGAACAATGTTCTTGAAGAGACTTGAAGAAAAAATCTTGGAAGATGACCCTAGCCTTAACTGGTTTTGAAGTTCTTGAGCGTAGAATTTTGAAGTCAATGAGAGGGTTTAATTTTGGAAACTAATTTTTCTAAGAGTTTTGGGTAATTTTGATGACTTGCCAAGGGTTTCTAGGAATAAAATACCCTTAAAACATAAGTAAAACTAGCTGGAAGTCGGGATATTTTTCTAGTAGAAAGTGAGGTACGTATTCCCTAGATAATGCGAAGCCATCGCAAAGCTGCTGCCAGGTTGGAGCGTCTTTAGTAAATTAGTCATATCTTTTTCCTCAAAACTCAGCTTGAGCCAAACTTGGTGGCGCTGGAACGAGCTCTCAAAGACCTTCAATTTGATATCTCATGGTCCACCAAACTCTTTATTTTCTAAAAGATATGGTTGTTTGAAGTTGACCCAGAACTTGAAAACTGACCAAATTTCAAGGTTTTACAATATCTCCCCCTTAGGAACATTCATCCTCGAATGAGATCGCACTAAGTTGAATAAGGGGGGAAAGCATTTAACCACCCCAACTCAAGCACCCAACATGCAATTTACATAACTAAATATATCAACTTAAAGAGTAAGTACCATGGTTAGAAATTTCTCTGGAATGAAAGAGATGTGGGTGTCTCCTCTACATATCTTCCTTAGCCTCCCAAGTAGCTTCCTCAACATATTGATTCCTCCATAAGACCTTGGCTGATGCAACCTCTTTGGTTCTCATCTTGTGAACCTGACGATCAAGAATCTGAACGGGAAGCTTCTCATAAGATAGGTTGTCCTTGATACCAATATTCTCATTAGGTACAATGAATGAAGGATCTCTCAAACACTTCTTTAACATGGATTCATTGAACACCAGATGAACTACTACTAACTCTAAAGGTAGCTCCAACTCATAAGCTACCTTGTCAACCCTCTTGGATATCCTATAAGGACCAATATACCAGGGACTAAGTTTCCCCTTCTTACCAAATCTCATAACACCCTTCATGTGTGACATATTTAAGTGGAACCAATCATTAACCTTAAATTCTAAGTCTCTTCTCCTAACATCTGTATAGGATTTCTGATGACTCTATGTTGTTTTTATCCTTTCCTAAATAATCTTCACCTTCTCTATGGCTTGATGAACCAAGTTTGGCCCTATCAACTCAACTTCACAAACTTCAAACCAACTAATAGGCGATCTACACTTTCACCCATAAAGAGCCTTATAAGGAGCCATCTGGATACTAGAGTGATAACTACTGTTATATGCGAACTCTATGTGAGGCAAGTGATCAGCCCATTTACCTTTGAAGTCTGTGACACGTTCCCTCAACGTATCTTCTAAGGTATTAATTGTGTACTCTGTTTTACCATCAGTGTTCCTTGGTGCAGGTGCACTAGCAGATGATAAAGCGGCTCCATTTGGCTTTTGTTGAAAAGATGACTGGTTCGCATTGCTCTTCTACTACCCAAACTCATTTCCTGTTGTCTTAGCCTTCTTGTTCCAAAACTCTTTTCTATCTATCAAGTTATCCTCCTCAACCTGCTGCACATGGATTATAAGCCTTGCTGTGTTTGTGTCTCCTATCAACATAGTTGTCTTGCCCTCGTTACATGCCATGCGACAACCTAGATACAAATAGACTATTCCTTCTCCTCATGTCAACAACCTTCTTCGGAGCATAGCGAGACAATTGAGTGAACTTGAGGTTATACTCATGGATTCCTACTTCAACTTAAGGAATTCTTTTACCTTTGTCTCCTTCAGCTCATGGGGAAAGAAATGCCAAAGAAGGCCTCTTCGAACACAACCCAGCTCACAATTGGTGCACCCTCAGCTCTACTCTTCATCCATTGGTCGTACCAGACTCTAGTAACACCCTTCAATTGGTATGCAACTAGTTTCACAAGTTCAACATCTACAACATGCATCACCTCAAACACTTTCTACAACTCTTCCACAAAGTTTTTCTGTATCCCAGTGAAACTTGAACCGGTAAAGTCTGGAGGATGCATCCTTAAGAACTCACAGATTCTAGATGTACCAGCCACATCCTGTCAAACCCCTCTCTGTTGCCCAGCTTGGTTGGTCACAACTTGACTTGACATCCGAATATCATCCTAGAACTCACCATTAGTGACCTCTCCTTGCGGTTGCACTTTTGGTGCATTGGGGACCCTTTGATCATAGAGATCAACATTCCTCCTATAAGGATGACCTCGAACAACTCTTCGTGGAGGCATGATCTAAAATATACGCGCAAGTATGAATTAGAAGGAAAATTTTATAGGGTTGAACTCTGTCACACGAAAAGAGTATGAAAGAAGTGAGATATTTCTTAAATGTCGTAGCCTCTTAATTATAGATGTGGCGCGCTTCACACCGATAACTAAGACTCTATAGAAATAGCTTCAAAAACACCCTAGGACTCTGATACCAAGTTTTACATACGTCGAGCCTACACCCTGAACGTAACTAGCACTCGAGAAATAATGTTGGCCCCAACCGAACCATAGGTCTGGCTCAATACTCCACGGAAGACTTACTCAACAATATATATGAACTCAATTGTAAAGATTTAACTCAACTGTCACAAATAAATAACTCAGAATATATAAGAATATTCAACTAGCCAGAAATAGGCAAATCAATTCTTTGAAACATTTAAGAAAATAAATGGAAAAGACTCCTCAAAACACTACTATCTATGAAGCCTCTAATGATAACGTTGGAAGTTGGTACAAGATCCACGACATCCTAACAAAACTGAAAAGTAAATGGGAATCCTCCAGAAGAAAGGTTGCTCACCAAAGCAACTCTGGAACTGCATGTGGTATCAACAGTGCGCCTGTTGATGACCCTGAATTCCTATGTCTGCAACATAAAAGATGCAGGCCAAATGGCGTCAGTACCTAGAATGTACGAGCATGCAAGTGGAACTCTAAAACGCAGACATAAGCTTGAACTTGATAAAAACGAAGAACATACTTACCTCATCTCAACTCAACTCAACTCAACTCAAAGATACTCAAGGATGCTCAAAGGTACTCAAAGATACATTATAAAGAAAGCTTTTAAAATAGTAGATAACAACTCAGATGTATTTAAAAATACAATAATAAACTTTTTTACCCCTATTTGGGAGATTCTCTAATCGACAACCATTACTATAAGCTATGTGATGATACAACGTCTCGCCCACGCTGCCTATAATGACCCAGACCCAAAAAGATCATTTTGCTAATTTTGAATGGTCATTTAACTATAGGTAATTAATTTGCGGATAATTTATTTATTTTTAATAATAATGGGCCAAGTTTGAAATATTAAAATAGGTTATTAGGAATTATTACTTTTAATATATAATTAATTTAGAAAAGAAAATAAGAGAAGAAAGAAATTAAGTTGTTCGTGCGGAGAACACGAACAGAGAGAACGGCGCTACCTTCAAGTAAGTAAACTTTATTTTTGTAATGGAGTTCAACTCTACCCTTACAATCATTAGTTTCCAATTGTTGATTATAGTATTAAATTCAATTGTCATATGAAATTAATTAGAGTAGGTATTGATTTACTTCATTGATCGACAATTGTTATGATTCATGGAGTTTTCGAGCGTAGTGGATGCAATAAATATTTATTATCATTATATTAGTATAATAATTATAAGGAATTGAAGGTTGGCAGTTGTGAAGGCATATGATGTTGCCGTATCGTTCTTGACGGCTTTGAAATTTAGGGGACAAGAAACATTGCTAACATTATTATTATTATTATATTCTTTTTGTTTGTTATCAATTTTTTAGGAATTAAGGGAATTGAATTGTTAGGAGTACATATATAATTATTTTCAATACATGCTACGCTACAATTTCAAGTTAGTTTAGGTCACGAATTTTTTTGAGGAATTACTATATGTTTTCCGTGGTTATGGGTTAAGCATAAGATGTAAATTGAGGGTCGGCATATAATATAATTTTATTTTTAGACGAAATGGTGTTGGAATTATTATTTTTTGTATAAAATTAAGTATTGAGTATTTTGTATTACATGAATACCGTTAGAATTGTGATATTGGAAAAGTTGAAGCTTAATCCCAGGCTTGAAACTTAGAACCTATACTAATATGGGTGTTGTTAGTTTCTAAATCTTATTATGTTCATGTACTTTAATAGATTGTATTAATTTGGAAGCTCAACGAAAAGGGAAGGCTCAAGTGCCGGAGAGAATTGTTGATTAATTGAGGCAAGTGGATTTCTAAACCCTTGTTAAGTGCATGAAATTCGTATATTTCCTTGTAATATGTGTTTGGGGGTAAGTCTTTGAAACATTTAACAAAAGAAATGGAAAAGACTCCTCAAAACACTACTATCTATGAACCCTTTAATGATAACGATGGAAGTTGGGACAAGATCCATGTCATCCTAACAAAAGTGAAAAGTAAATGGGAATCCTCCAGAAGAAAAGATGCTCACCAAAGCAACTCTGGAATTGCACGTGGTATCAACACTCCTATGTCTGCATCATAAAAGATTCAAGCAAAATGGCGTCAGTACCTAGAATGTACGAGCATGCAAGGGGAACTCTAAAACACACACATAAGCTTGAACTTGATAAAAAGGAAGAACGTACTCACCTCATCTCATCTCAACTCAACTCAACTCAACTCAACTCAAAGATACTCAAGGATGCTCAAAGGTACTCAAAGATACATTTAAAAGAACGCTTTTAAAATAGTAGATAACAAGTCAAATGTATTTAAAAATACAATAATAAACTTTTTTACCCCTATTTGGGAGATTCTCTAATCGACAACCATTACTATAAGCTATGTGATGATACAATATCTCGCCCACGTTGCCAGAAATGTCCTATACCTTGCCGGAGTATAAGACATCTTCAACTAAATGGATCCACTAAGCTATGCTAAAAAGCAATAAGGAATCATCTAAAAAGTAATACCCTTTACTCATGTTGTCATACAGGGTTTTAGAGGACTTTGAGTTGTCACAACTCGTCTCAATATCGGTGCTCAAAACTACTCCCAATAATATAAATCATGTTCATATGTTTAAAAACATTTCCTCATCCTTAAACTTTGAGATTATTACTCAAAAGGTTCTCTTAAAAGAGATAGTACTCAAAACATCGTAATGAACTCATTTGGATATCGAAGTTTCCTGCTATTTTAAATGTAAAGACATTTACTCTTGGGATTACTTAGTTCCCATATATTCATTTAGAAAAATGAAACTCAACTCTCGTCATCCTCATACTCAAGTCTTAAGACAAGTTTTAAAAGTTGGTAAAGGACATCTTAGAAAGACTCGGAAGGCACTCTCAAACTTGACTCTTAATCTTTTCTTGAATTTCAATTATAAATTCAAGAGTTACAATTCATGATATGAAGGATCTCGTGATGATTAAATGTAGTTTATATTGCTAGTATTAAGAAAGGAATGAAAGCTCGACTCAAAGGAACAAGTACGGAACGAAAACGATGAAGAAAGCGGTTTGACACTTTGTGGCGCAGGGGTGGTGCGCCGCGCTAGGCCTCCCCTTACTGGGGCTGGTTTCTGGTGCACAGCTAGCACCCCACACCAGCTGTGCTGGGAAATCGGGGGCGCAGCGCCCCAACCTGTTTCCAGAACATCCCGACAAATTTTTCTTCTCGATTTTTGGCCCTAATTTTCCTAGAATCGGATGGTTTCTTCCAAAATCTGTTCCATTCGAATATTCAACATAAGTACACAAAATTCTACTCAAAACAACCCTCAAACTCATAACATTCATCTCAAGAACTCATCAAAAACCCATCATTGACAATTTAAGAACGAAACTTCAAGAAACTCATTAAGAACTTTAATACATGGATTGTCATGGATAACATTAACTCAAGAAACTTATGATTGGCGTGAGGGTGAATGGACCCATCACTATGAAAGCTTACATACCTCGTAAGGATAAAATTAGCATTTAAACAAGCAATTATGAAGGTGAACGTGAGGGTGAACGGACCCATCAAAGGTCTTCCAGTACTTGGAGGCCTAGCGCTCTACTCCAACAATGGGCCAGGGTTGTCAGGCCCTTTTCTCCTGCGTTCTTCGTCCAATATGTGTTCTTTAAAATTGTGTTTTCGCTCTTTTCTTGATATTAACTCTTAAAGTCTTGTTTACTTCTTGAGAGATCCTTCATACAGTAATAGCATCTCTTAATTTACATTTCAAATTAAAGCAAAGTTAAGAGGAAAGTTTAAGAGGCCCTTTTGAGTGAAAGTTGAGAACTCTTTTGCAATTAACTATAGTTTTGAACTAAGTCCTTGAGTTTTGAGTTGTCTATATTGTTATTGAGGTCCTTGAGTTGATTCGTTCATGTCTTTAACTCAACATGAACTTTATTTTGAGTTATAAATCTTGAAAATCCTTTAAAGCCAAATTTTGTGTTTAAACTAAGTTCTTTGAGGAAAGTTTAAAGAGACAAATTTGAGTAAAGTTTAAGGAAAGTATGTATTCCCAAATGTATCATTTTCCATTGAGAAAAGAGAAACTTCGATTTCTAAAAAGAGTTTATGAGTTTAAAGATATTTCAAGAACATTTACTTATTTTAAGAGGATAATTTGAGCAATTATCTCAAACCAGAGAAAGAGTATGTTTTAATACATTGAGGATAAAGTTATATTGATTATTTTGGGAATAGTATTGAGGACGAATTGGGTTAGAGTCTTTTATAATTTGGAAGTCCCATAAGACTACGTAGCCACCGTAGGATAGGATAGCATTGATACTTCGTGCGACTCCTTTCTACCTCTAAGAAGGCCTATTAGATGGATCCATAGTCATAATATCAACCTGTATCTCGAAAAGGTATTGGATGACCCTTGCTGCGTGGGGGAAATATCCTATCATTGGTAGGCCTATAGTAACAGTTGTCGGTTAGAGAAACTCCCCACAAGTACTGTATAATATTTTTTTATATTGTTTCTATATTTTATATTGTTGTAAAGTTAAATATTTTTACTTCATGTTCATGTATTGATTGAGTTGAGTGCTATAAACATTTCAGTTCAGTCATCTACGCTTTCAGTTCTCCTTGTTGTATACTGGTACATTCAATATACTGCTATCAGTCGACCTGCATCCTTTTGTGATGCAGATACAAGTGTTTAGGACTATCAACAGATGCTTTGCTGAGGTCACTCTACACTCCAGTTAGCTTTTAGGTGAACCTCTTTGTATTCTGGAGGACCTCACATTTACTTTCAGCGTATTAGTTTTGAGATGTCGTGGATCTTGGCCCGATATCTTTCTTTAATAGTAGAGGCTTCATAAATAGTTATAGTTGAGCAGTGATTCTGTAGTTACTTTCTTTTGAGTCATTTTAGAAACTATAAATATTGTTATTGAGTACTTTCCTGATTTTATGAAGTTTAGTATTTGAGTTTTAATGAATTTCATTCAATTTTAAGCCTATTATAGCTTGAATTATATTTCCGCTTGTAGTCAGCCAGGGTGAAGGTTTGCTTGGGGACCATCAATGGTTCTTGAGTGCCGACAACACCCAGGGTGTAGGCTCGGATCGTGACATCAACCATATATGAAGTGAATCAAAACTAAGAGCACAAATATTTTCAAATCTTTGTTTGTGGTGCTTTGGGGTGGGGTGGAGTTGTAAGCGCTTATAGTGAAAATATAGTGTTTAAAGTTTTTTCCATGAATTATGGCATCACAAATCAAATATAAATTTTAGATATATACTATTTTAAAACAAATTTGGTCAACTTTTATATTTTCTCATAAACTTTAATTATAAGAATTTGATATATTTTTTATGCCATAGATATCCAAATGTTCTATTGTGTGTTCATACCATTACACAATAACTAGAAATAGTATAATCAATTTACTATATTTATCATGCAGTCCTTTTGGTTTGTTAGAATTAATGTTTAGATTATATCGCCCTATATTTAATTTAAGACATTGATTAATAACTATGTATTTTATAGTATTTTATTAATAATTGATTAAAACTATAAGTGAAATATGATGGAAATTATGGTAATCTCAATTAGACACAAATATTCATTATAAAATTTGTGAAAGATGTAACTCATTTCACATTTTTTTATTTCAAGACTTTCATGTGAAAGGTATGAGTATTTTAATTTAAATATCCTCCTCTCTTTTTAGGAACTGTAAAAATACAATAATTTGTATATGTATACACATCGGTTTATATAGATCTTTCCTCTGAAATCATTAAATTTTTTTTTTTCTTAATTTTTTATCAGCCCAGCAGAATTCATTTGGCGAATGAGTTTATCCATGGGTACAAGCAACAATATTCAAGGTAAATTCATCAACACTGGCTTTTAAAATTATTGTAGGCTACATTTTTATATTATAAAATTATTATAAGTTCTGAAACTAATGTTATGATTTCATTATGTGGTATTGTATTATAGTTTATTTATTATGAAATCTTGAAAATTATTTAACTATTTAAAAAAAAAAAAACATATGTCTACCAAAATTTGGTCAACTATATGAGATTGCAGTGCTAAGGGTTTAAGATTTCTTGATGGGTGATGATAATAGTATTCTCCCCCTTCTAAATGTGAATGAATCTTCAGATCTTAAATTGTCAACTAAAAGTTGGTATATAGAGATGAGTAAACTTTAATCAAATCATGTAATTCAATTCTTTGAATTTTAAAAATGATACCCTCTTCATCTTTTGAATGATAAGTAACCCTTGGATCTTAGATTCAAAAGTTATTGTATAGAAATAAGAAAATTTTGTTTAACTATATTAATATTTTGAGATAAGAAAAATAATACTTTTTAGAATTAGCAAATCAGATGGTTTTACAAAAATATAAATATCATATCACCTATAGCTGTGCAACATTCAAAGTTAAGCTTTTTATTTTAAAATAATCATCAATATAAGATAAAAATAATGTGGAAACAAAATAAACATTTTTCAAAAAATAATTTGAACAAAAATTAAATGTGTTGCACAAAATTGACTAGTTAAAAAGAACATAACATTAGCAAGAAGTTTTAAATTATTCAAAAAGTATATATGTTACAATTCATACTAATAGTAGTTGAGACAATTTATATGTGTTCATAAGAAGAAAATAAAATAAAATATATATATATATACTTATTCAATTCTTTTTTTTTTATCATTGAATATGTATGATCAAGCATTTTATTACGAGTAACAACTTACACACATTTAACATTTGTAATAAATTAAAATGATTATTGATTTTCAAAACCAAAATGTTAAAGGGATTAAGTGAAATCAATATACTTGATATAAAGAACAACACAACAATATTTATGTGTGACATTCCACAAAATTATTTTTAACATAAGAAATCCTCAATACAATCATTTATTTATCAAAAACTAGAATAAAAAAAAATACAAAATAAAAGGAACTCCTTATATATTTTCCTTTCATTTTCATATATGTAGTTTTATTATTGAAGATTTTTGTTCTTCGTGTATGTCGGCATAGGCTATAGTAGACTATACACAACCGTCATAGTATTTTTATTTTTTTTTAAAAAAATTGTGGTTTGTTTAATGTTTACCCCTCCCCCCCCATTTTTGTACTAAAAAATTAGATGCATGTAGAATGATGATGAATTTGATCTAAAACTGATTAAAATATATTATAATTTGTAGTATTTCACGATCTACTATGGTCAATGCTTCTTATGTTTTTTTTCCTTCTAGAAACTAGTTAAGTTTTACCGTTGTAGACAACTTCTTAACAAACAATCTTATATTGTGATTATAGGCCAAACAAAAAAAACAATCAATTAATTGGTGCAATTGCGAATTTGTTAGATTTTTGAATGGATCTTCATTTATTTATCATAAAAAGCTGTTGTAAAGAGCATAAACAACAAGAATACCATTTTATATTTTATAATCATTTAATTAAAGAATTTTATGTATTTCTAAATTTGAAATATCGTGATTTTTTGAAATTTTATGATAACTTATCCTTTTTTAAGCTTTTATTTTAATGATTTCTAGATTTTATAATCATATCTGACGATTCGGATGGAGATGATTCATCAAAAACTCATGGATTATCATGTTTTGCTGACAATGAGGTTAGTATGCTGAAGCATTTACTTATATATTATCACTTGATAGCTTAATATTAACGTAGTCTTATATGAAAAATATGTGTGCATAGTATTTACATAATAATTGTGTGATAATGAAGTGAATGAAATGGATCTACATTTGACTTTTGAGTTTTTAGATTAAGGAGTCTTAACATTGATCCATGGATTTGTCGAGGTTAGTCAAGAAGTTGATCAAGAAGTCACAAGTCACTTGACCAAGACTTTGCAACCTGTAGAATCCCATCATTTGCCATCATCGTCAAGGTTATTGCGTCTTGCATGTTAAAAGATAATTAAGTTAAATTTATCATCACATTTTAAATTGTTATTGTTGTTGTTAATTATTTTGGTACTTTAATTTATTATAGGACAATTCGACGTAAAGATAAATCCACACGAGCGCTAGCAAGAGGACTTGTGATATCAAGAGGGAGCAATGCAGTCATCCTTAGAAGGCCTTATAGATCCCAACGAATGAGAGTGAGTAATGACCCCGAGGTCATAGAAGAAAAGAGGAAGAGAACGACAAAGATGTGCGCATCTTCCAAAAGAAAGAAATCTGCTCCATGAGCATCTTGAAAAATTCTCCAGATTAGAGAGATCTAATTATATCGTATACTCTTAATTTGATTTTTAAAGAAATTGTTGGTTGTTTTGTTTGTTTTGACATATGATTATATCTATTTCTCAACTTTGACTATATATTTTTTATGTGAGTGTAAAATTGATGGAGGAGTTAAGAGTTTAAGCATCTAAAACTTTTGTGTTCTCTTAAACTCGTAAGTTCAATTTTTGTGTGTGTGTGTTGGTCTTGTTTAGTAAATATATACCATTGTTGAACTTTAATTTTATCATCAAATTAAGTTTCAACAAGTATGTTCACACTTCTAGTGTATCAATTTATGTTTAGCCTTATTGTTGATATATATATATATATATATATATATATAGAGAGAGAGAGAGAGAGAGCACAATTGACGAGTTTTGTACCTTGTATTTACAACGACAGTCATTGATTTTGCTATTTTAACACGATTGCTCCAAAGTCCTTCTTTGAATCACTAGGAAACAAAGTATGATTCACAAACTAAATGTATTTATATTTTGAGTTTTCTTATTCTATTCTGGTTTGTGTTCTCTTTTTTAATTGTTTTTTACGTTGTCTTTTAGTGTAAAGGCAGAAATCATTTTATCAGGAAAGGTTGGGAAATTTTTTATTTACCAAACTGTTTCCCCTTTTTTTTTTTTTAAATAAGAGATAATTAGTTCCTATCTTTTCTCAAAAAACTTCTTGGATCGGGTCAGGTCGGTCCACATGAGCGACCCACGACCCAAAATTACATCTCGCACCTCGCACATGGTGGACAAGACCCAAGCCAATACAATATCAACTAGACACACAATTCATAAAACAAATAGCTCATGCAATATGTGAGAATCAAGAGTTTAACCTTAAGGTTTTCCAAACCCCACATAAGAATCTAATCACATTTGGAAGGAATTCACTACTTATTTGAGAATACTATTACTCATAGTATCCCAGACTTCATTCATTACTTTAGTAGTTATTTATTCGGCCCCTCATACTCTAAAAGAGGTAAACTCAAGTCTATGTTTAAATTTATACACACATTTACACTTAATACCAATATGGTTAGTGCAATAGTCGGCTTGTGTATACAAGTTTATTATTCAATTAATCGTCTTTCCTTTGTACTCGAATCTATCGATTCAAATTCAACCGATTTCCTAGACATGCATTGTATTGTCGAATGCCTATGGAAATTTTATGCATCTCCGCACGTGGCCCTGGACTCAAATACTTGGCAGATTTCTTTCTTCCTCTTCCAAACTCAGTTTAATTAAAATCCCCAACGCAATTTAATTGAAATCCCACTCAGATTTTATCAAAAAGCACCACTCATTCGCAAGACCCTCACCTTAAGAACTCAAAACCTCCATTGTTAAAGAATGGGGTTAAAACTGAAGAACTTTTCAATAATACTTACATAAACAATTTAATGAAAGATTCACATAATTGGCGTGAGGGTGAGAAATTCCATCACTATGAGAAACCTCACATACCTAGAAGAACAATGTTCTTGACGAGACTTGAAGAAATAATCTTGGAAAATAAACCCTAGCCTTAACGGGTTTTGAAGTTCTTGAGCGTAGAATTTTGAAGTCATTGAGAGGGTTTAATTTGGAAAACTAATTTTTCTAAGAGTTTTGGGTAATTTAGATGACTTGACAAGGGTTTCTAGGAATAAAATACCCTTAAAAGATAAATAAAACTAGCTGGAAATCAGAATATTTTTCCAGTAGACTGTGAGGTACGTATTAGTTCCGTAACGCGAAGCCATCGCAGAGTTGTTGCCAGGTTAGAGCGTCTCTAGTAAATCAGTCATATATTTTTACTAAAAATTCATATTGAGCCTAACTTGGTGGCATTGGAAGGAGCTCTCAAAGACCTTCGATTTGATATCTCATGGTCCACCCACCTAACTCTTTATTTTCTAAAAGACATGGTTGTTTGAAGTTGACCCAAAACATGAAAACTGACAAAATTTCAAGGTTTTACAATATCTCCCCCTTAGGAACATTCGTCCTCGAGTGAGGTCGCACTAAGTTGAATAAGGGGGGAAAGCATTTAACCACCCCAACTCAAGCACCCAACATGCAATTTACATAACTAACTATATCAACTTAAAGAGTACTTTACAAAGAGTAAGTACCATGGTTAGAAATTTCTCCGGAACGAAAGAGATGTGGCTGTCTCCTCTTCATATCTTCCTCAGCCACCCAAGTAGCTTCCTCAACATATTGATTCCTCCATAAGACCTTGGATGATGCAACCTCTTTAGTTCTCAACTTGTGAACCTGGCGATCAAGAATTTGAACGGGAAGCTTCTCATAAGATAGGCTGTCCTTGATACCAATATTCTCAGTAGGTACAATGAGTGAAGGATCTCTCAAACACTTCTTTAACATAGATAAATGGAACACCAGATGAACTATTGCTAACTCTGAAGGTAACTCCAACTCATATGCTACCTTGTCAACCATCTTGGATATCCTACAAGGACCAATATACTAGGGACTAAGTTTCCCCTTCTTACCAAATCTCATAACACCCTTCATGGGTGAAATATTTAAGTAGAATCAATCATAAACCTCAAATTCTAAGTCTTTTCTCCTAACATCTGTATAAGATTTCTGATGACTCTGTGTTGTTTTTATCATTTCCTAAATAATCTTCACCTTCTCCATGGCTTGATGAACCAAGTTTGGACCTATCAACTCAACTCCACCAACTTCAAACCAACTAATAGGCGATCTACACTTTCTCCCATAAAGATGCTCATAAGGAGCCATTTGGATACTAGAGTGATAGCTATTGTTATATGCAAACTCTATGAGAGTCAAGTGATCAGCCCATTTACCTTTGAAGTCTATGACACATTCCCTCAACATATCTTCTAAGGTATGAATTGTGCACTCTGTTTTACCATCAGTGTTCCTTGGTGTAGGTGCACTAGCAGATGATGGAGCTGGTCTATTTGGCTTTTGTTGAAAAGATGACCGGTTCGCATTGCTCTTCTGTTGCCCGAACTCATTTCCTGTTGTCTTAGCCTTCTTGTTCCGAAACAATTCTCTATCTCTCAGTTTATCCTCCTCAACCTGTTACACATGGATTATAAGCCTTGCTATGTTTGTGTCTCCTATTAGCATAGTTGTCTTGCCCTCGTTACTTGACAAGCAACAACCCAGATACAAATAGACTCATCCTGCTCCCCATGTCAACAACCATCTCCAGAGCAAAGCGGGACAATTGAGTGAACTTGAGGCTATACTCATGGATTCCTACTTCAACTTAAGGAATTCTCTTACCTTTGTGTCCCTCAGCTCAGGGGAAAGAAATGACTAAGAAGGCCTCTTCGAACATAGCCCAGCTCACAATTGGTGCACCCTCAGCTCAACTCTTCTTCCATTGGTTTTACCAGACTATGGTAACACCCTTCAGTTGGTATGCAGCTAGTTCCACAAGCTCAGCATCTGCATCATGCATCACCTCAAACACTTTCTGCAACTCTTCCACAAAGTTTTTCCGGATCCCAGTGAAACTTGAACCGGTAAAGTCTGGAGGATTCATTCTAAAGAACTCACATATTCTAGATGTATCAGCCACATCCGATCAAACCCCTCTCTGTTTCCCAGCTTTGTTGGTCACAACTTTACTCAAAATCTGGATATCATCATAGAACTCAACATTAGTGACCTCTTCTTGGGGTTGCTATTCTGGTGCATTGGGGACCCCTTTATCATAGGGATCAACATTACTTCTAGTAGGACGACCTCGAACAACTCTTCATGGAGGCATAATCTAAAATATATGCGCAAGCACGAATTAGAAGGAAAATTTTATAGAGTTGAACTCTATCACACAAAAAGAGTATGAAAGAAATGAGATATTTCCTAAATGTCGTAGACTCTTAATTATATATGTGGCGCGCTTCACACCGATAACTAAGACTCTATAGAAATAGCTTCATAAAAAACCTAGGACTTTTGAAATTTGTGCTCTGATACCAAGTTTAACACACCCCGAGCCTACATCCTGAATGTAATTGGCTCTCGAGAAATATTGTTTGCCCCAACCGAACCATAGGTTTGGCTTAATACTCCACGGAAGACTTACTCAACAATATATGAACTCAATTGCAAAGATTTAACTCAACTGTCTCAAATAAATAACTCAGAATATATAAGAATATTCAGCTAGCCAGAAATAGGCAACTCAAGCCTTTGAAACATTTAACAAAAGAAATGGAAAAGACTCCTCAAAACAGTACTATCTATGAAGCCTCTAATGATAACGATGGAAGTTGGGACAAGATCCACGACATTCTAACAAAACTGAAAAGTAAATGGGAATCCTCCAGAAGAAAAGATGCTCACCAAAGCAACTCTGGAACTGCACGTGGTATCAATAGTGCGCCTGTTGATGACCCTGAACTCTTATGTCTGCATCATCAAAGATGCAGGCCAAATGGCGTCAGTAGTTGGAATGTACGAGCATGCAAATGGAACTCCAAAACACAGACATAAACTTGAACTTGATAAAAAGGAAGAACATACTTACCTCATCTTATCTCAAGTCAACTCAAAGATACTCAAAGATGCTCAAAGGTACTCAAAGATACATTATAAGGAAAGCTTTTAAAACAGTAAATAACAACTCAGATGTATTTAAAAATACAATAATAAACTTTTTTACCCTTATTTCGGAGATTCTCTAATCGACAACCATTACTATAAGTTATGTGATGATATAACATCTCGCCTACGCTGCCAAAAGTGTTCTATACCTTTTCGGAGTATAAGACATCTTCAACTAAGTGGATCCACTAAGCTATGCTAAAAATTAATAAGGAATCATCTAAAAATTAATACCCTTTACCCATGTTGTCATACAGGGTTTTAGAGGACTTTGAGTTGTCTCAATATCGGTGCTCAATACTTCTCCTAATAATATAAATCATGCTTATATGTTTAAAAACATTTCCTCATCCTCAAACTTTGAGATTATTACTCAAAAGGTTCTCTTAAAAGAGATAGTGCTCAAAACCTCGTAATGAACTCATTTGGATATCGAAATTTACTCCCATTTTAAGTGTTAAGACATTTACTCTAGGGATTACTTAGTTCCCATATATTCATTTTGAAAAATGAAACTCAACTCTCTTCATCCTCATACTCAAGTCTTAAAACAAGTTTTAAAAGTTGGTAAAAGACTTCTTAGAAAGACTCGAAGCCATTCTCAAACTAGACTCTTAATCTTTTCTTGAATTGCAATTATAAATTCAAGAGTTACAATTCATGATATGAGGATCTCGTGTTGAAAAAATGTAATTTATATTGCTAGGATTAAGAAAGGTATGAAAGCTCGACCCTAAGGAACAAGTACGAAACGAAAACGATGAAGAAAGTGGTCTGACACTTTGTGGCACAAGGGTGGTGCACCGCGCTAGGCTTCGCCTTACTGGGGCTGGTTTCTGGTGCATAGCTAGCACCCCATGCCAGCCCTGCTGGCGCATTGGGGACGCAACGCCTCAACCTGTTTCCAGAACATTCCGACAAATTTTTCTTCTCAATTTTTGGCACTAATTTACCTATAATCGGATGGTTTCTTCCAAACTCTGTTAGATTCAAATATTCAACATAAGTACACAAAATTCTACACAAAACAACCCTTAAACTCATAACATTCATCTCAAGAACTCACCAAAAACCCATCATTGACAATTTAAGAACGAAACTTCAAGAAATTCATTAAAAACTTTAATACATGGATTGTCATGGATGAAATGAACTCAAGAAACTTATGATTGGCGTGAGGGTGAATGGACCCATCAGTATGAAAGCTTACATACCTCATAAGGATCAAATAAATATTTAAACTAGCAATTATTGAGGTGAATGTGAGGGTGAACGGAACCATCAAAGGTCTTCCAGTACTTGGAGGCCTGGCGCTCTGCTCCAACAATGGACCAGAGTTGTCAGGCCCTTTTCTCCTGCGTTCTTCGTCCAATATGTGTTCTTTAAAATTGTGTTTTCGTTCTTTTCTTGATATTAACTCTTAAAGTCTTCATTACTTCTTGAGAGATCCTCCATATCGTAATAACATCTCTTAATTTACATTTCAAATTAAAGTAAAGTTAAGAGGAAAGTTTAAGAGGTCCTGTTGAGTGAAAGTTGAGAACTCTTTGGCAATTAACTATAATTTTGAACTAAGTCCTTGAGTTTTGAGTTATCTATATTGTTAGGTCCTTGAGTTGATTCGTTCATATCTATAACTCAACATGAACACTATTTTGAGTTATAAATCTTGAAAATCCTTTAAAGCCAAAATTTGTGTCTTAAACTGAGTTCTTTGAGGAAAGTTTAAAGAGACAAATTTGAGTAAAGTTTAAGGAAAGTATGTATTCCCAAATGTATCATTTTCCATTGAGAAAAGAGAAACTTCGATTTCTAAAAAGAGTTTATGAGTTTAAAGATATTTCAAGAACATTTACTTATTTTAAGAGGATAATTTGAGCAATTATCTCAAACCAGAGAAAGAGTATGTTTTAACACATTGAGGATAAAGTTATATTGATTATTTTGGGAATAGTATTGAGCACGAATTGGGTTAGAGTCTTTTATAATTTGGAAGTCCCATAAGACTACGTAGCCACCGTAGGATAGGATAGCATTGATACTTCGTGCGACTCCTTTCTACCTCTAAGAAGGCCTATTAGATGGATCCATAGTCATAATATCAACCTGTATCTCGATAAGGTATAGGATGACCCTTACTGCGTGGGGGAAATATCGTATCATTGGTAGGCCTATAGTAACAGTTGTCGGTTAGAGAAACTCCCCACAAGTACTGTATAATATTTTTTTTATATTGTTGTAATGTTAAATATTTTTACTTAATGTTTATGTATTGATTGAGTTGAGTGCTATCAGTATTTCAGTTCAGTCAACTTCGCTTCCAGTTCTCCTTGCAGACTCATACATTCAATATACTGATGTCATTCGACCTACATACTTTTATGATGCAGATAAAAGTGTTTAGGATTATTAGCAGGTGCTTCGTTGAGATCACTCTACTCTCCAGTTAGCTTTTAGGTGAGCCTCCTTGTATTCTGGAAGACCTGGTATTTACTTTCAGTTTAGTAGTTTTGAGATATCCTGGGTCTTGTCCCGATATCCTTCTTTAATAGCAGAGGCTTCATAGATAGTTATAGTTGAGGAGTCATTCTATATTTACTTTCTTTTGAGTCATTTTAGAAACTATAAGTATTGTTATTGAGTACTTTCCAGACTTCATGAAGTTTAGTATTTTAGTTTTAATGAATTTAATTCAATTTTAAGCCTAATATTGCTCGAATTAGTTTTCCTCTTGTAGTCAGCCAGGATGAAGGTTTGCTTGGGGACCATCATTGATTCTTGAGTGCCGGCCACGCCCAGGGTGTAGGCTCGGATGTGACATCAACCATATATGAAGTGAATCAAAACTAAGAGCCCAAACTTTTCCAAATCTTTGTTTGTGGTGCTTTGAGGGAGGGGTGGAGTTGTATGCACTTATGGTGAAAATATAGTGTTTATAGTTTTTTCCATGAATTATGGCATCACAAATCAAATAAGATTTTTAGATATATACTATTTTTAAAGAATTTTGGTAAACTTTTCTATTTTCTAATAAACTTTAATTATAAGAATTTGATATATTTTTTATGCCATAGATATCCAAATGTTCTATTGTATGTTCATACGATAACACAATAACTAGAAAGATTATAATCAATTTACCATATTTATCATGCAGTCCTTTTGGTTTGTTAGAATTAACGTTTAGATTAGACCGTCCTATATTTAATTTAAGACATTGATTAATAACTATGTATTTTATAGTATTTTATTAATAATTAATTAAAACTATAAGTGAAATATGATGGAAATTAAGGTAATCTCAATTAGACACAAATATTCATTAAAAAATTTGTGAAAGATATAGCTCATTTCACTTTTTTCTATTTCAAGACTTTCTAGTAAAAGGTTTGAGTGTTTTCATTTAAATATCCTCCTCTCTTTTTATGAACTGTAAAAATACAATAATATATATATATATATATACACACACATCTGTTTATATAGATCTTTCCTCTTAAAATCATCAAAATTAATTTGTTTTTTTCGTGATATTTTATCATCCCGGCAAAATTCATTTGGAAAATGAGTTTATCCATGGGTACAAGCAACAATGTTGAAGGTAAATTCATCAACACTGGCTTTTAAAATTATTGTAGGATACATTTTTATATTATAAAATTATTATAAGTTATGGAACTAATGTTTTGGTTTCATTATGTGGTATTGTATTCTAGTTTATTTATTATGAAATCTTGAAAATTATTTAACTAATTTTTTTAAAAAAAAAACATATGTCTAGCCAAATTTGGTCAGCTATTTGAGATTGCATTGCTAAGGGTTTAAGATTTCTTGATGGGTGATAATAATAGTCTTCTCCCCCTTCTAAATGAGAATGAATCTTCAGGTCTTAAATTGTCAACCAAAAGTTGTTATATAGAGATGAGTAAACTTTAATCAAATCATGTAATTCAATTCTTTGAATTTTAAAAATGATACCCTCTTCACCTTTTGAATGATAAGGAACCCTTGGATCTTAGATACAAAAGTTATTGTATAGAAATAAGAAAATTTTGTTTAACTATATTAATATTTTGAGATAAGAAAAATAATACTTTTTAGAATTAGCAAATCAGATGTTTTACAAAAATATAAATATCATATCACCTATAGCTATGTAACATTCAAAGTCATGCTTTTTTTAAAAAAAATAATCATCAATATAAGATTTTTAAAAATAATCAAATTATTTTTAAGAATAACGTGGAAACAAAATAAACAATTTTCAAAAAATAATGTGAACACAAAATAAATGTGTTGCACAAAATTGACTAGTTAAAAAGAATATAACATTAGCAAGAAGTTTTAAATTATTCAAAAAGTATATATGTTACAATTCATACTAATAGTAATTGAGACAACTTATATGTGTTCATAAGAAGAAAAATAATATATATATATATATATATATATATACACTTATTCAATTCCTTTTTTTTAATCATTGAATATGTATGATCAAGCATTTTATTACGAGTAACAACCTACACACATTTAACATTTGTAATAAATTAAAATGATTATTGATTTTCAAAACCAAAATGTTAAAGGGATTAAGTGAAATCAATATACTTGATATAAAGAACAACACAACAATATTTATGTGTGACATTCCACAATAATATTTTTAACACAAGAAATCCTCAATAGAATCATATATTCATCAAAAACTAGAATAAAAAAAAAGGAGCTCCTTATATATTTTTCTTTTATTTTCATAAATGCAGTTTTATTGTCGAAGATTTTTGTTCATCGTGTATGTCGGCATTGGCTATAGTAGACTATACACAATCGTCATTGTATTTTTTTTTTTTAAAAAAAAAATTGTGGTTTGTTCAATGTTTGCCCCTCCCCCCTTTCTGTAATAAAAAATTAGATGCATGTAGAATGACGATGAATTTGATCTAAAACTGATTAAAATATATTCTAATTTGTAGTATTTAACGATCTACTATGGTCAATGCTTCTTATGTTTTTTTTCCTTCTCGAAACTAGTTAAGTTTTACCGTTTTATACAAGTTCTTAACAAACAATCTTATATTGTGAATAATATAGGCCAAACAAAAAAACAATCAATTCATTTGTGCAATTGCGAATTTGTTAGATTTTTCAATGGATCTTCATTTATTTATCATAAAAAGTAGTTGTAAAGAGCATAAACAACAAGATTACCATTTTATATTCTAAAATCATTTAGTAAAAGAATTTTGTGTATTTCTAAATTTGAAATATCATGATTGTTTGAAATTTTATGATAACTTATCCTTTTTTAAGCTTTTATTTTAATGATTTATAGATTTTATAATCATATATGATGATTCGGATGGAGATGATTCATCAAAAACTCATGGATTAACAAGTGTTGCTGACAATGGGGTTAGTATGTTGAAGCATTTACTTATATATTATATCTTAATATTAATGTAGTCTTATATGAAAAATAAGTGTGCATAGTATTTACATAAAAATAGTGATAATTATGTGAATGAAATGGATCTACATTTGACTTTTGAGTGTTTAGATTAAGGAGTCTTAACTATAGTTTGCAAAATGCTAAAAATATTTTATATTTATTTTATAGACATTGATCCATGGATTTGTCGAGTTTAGTCAAGAAGTTGATGAAGAAGTCACAAGTCATTTGACCAAGACTTTGCAACCTCTAGAATCGCATCATTTGGCATCATCGTTAAGGTAATTGCATCTTGCATGTTTAAAAATAATTAAGTTTAATTTACTATCACATTTTAAATTGTTATTGTTGTTGTTAATTATTTTGGTACTTTAATTTATTATAGGAAAATTCGACTTAAAGATAAATCCACACGAGCACTAGCAAGAGGACCTGTGATATCTAGAGGGAGCAATGCAGTCATCCCTAGAAGGCCTTATAGATCCCAACGAATGAGAGCGAGTAATGACCCCGAGGTCATAGAAGAAAAGAGGAAGAGAACAACAAAGATGTGCACATCTTCCAAAAGAAAGAAATCTGCTCATGAGGGTCTTGAAATATTCTCCAGATTAGAGATCTATAATTATATCGTATACTCTTAATTTGATTTTTAAAGAAATTGTTGGTTTTTTTTTTTTGTTTTGACATATGATTATATCTATTTCTTAACTTTGACTATATATTTAGAGGAGTGTTTTCTACTGATTTGTCTGATATGCCTCCGGATAGAGATACAGACTTATGCATTGATTTGGAAACTGGCACTCCTCCTTATCGCATGGTTCTGGTAGAATTGAGGGAGCTTAAAGCTCAAATCCAAGAGCTTCTTGATAAAGGTTTTATCGTCCTAGTGTTTCCACGTGGGGTGCTCCTGTCTTGTTGTCATGAAGAGGGAGGGTAGTATGAGGACTGGTGATTTTATCTTGAGCCATAATGGGGTGGATTAATACCGGAATGACAAGCTTATGGATAAATAAGGTCCCATTGAGTATACCTGAGTTTGAGGGTCGTTACAAAGTTTGTAGCGATAGTCAAGGCTGACTGAGCATAATGGTAATAAGAGTTCGTGGTGGATTGTGATGGGATGCCAATATATAATGAGATTGTTGATTAAGCGAATTTTGTATAGTAATTAAGACTTGCAAGTACCTAAGGTTGTGGTTTTCTAATATTTGGTGAGCAACGTGGTTGTATGGAAAGTTTTAAGAGATGGTGGGGCACCATTCGAACCGAATTTAAAAGAGCTAGTGTTATAATGAAGGAAAATATAGTGGAATGTAGTACAACCTTTAGAGAGAGGCGAGAGCAAGAATATTTTATTTGATTCTTAAGGCTAAAGAGGTATCTTCAGAGGGGTAGATAATTGGGTTCGGAGACGCGTGATTTCATTTGTTTTGTTGTGGCTATGGTAATAGTATCACAAGTTCCTCAGATTGGTTAAAAACTATTGGAAAGGACTTGAGAAAGGAGTATACATACATTAGCTCGAGTGTGATGATAAGTGCTTGTTTTGTTTTAAATTTAGTAATGAGTGTGATTAAAATTTTAGCGAAAAGATATTGTAAGATCGATGGAGATGCGATCAATAATAAGCGAAGATCTGGGATTTCATAAAAATCTTCAAGGTATAAGCTAATGTTGATAGATAAAGGGATTGTGTTATACGATTGAGGTTACAATTCAGAGTTTTCATTATAAGTCTACATTTGTGGTGATATATTTTGTCAAGGTATGAATTGGCAAGGTGAAGAATGATCAATTGTATACGGTATTGAGCATATGAAAGGACTTACACCTGGGTTGAGTCGTAAGTTTACTACTATTGATTGTTAAGTACCTAAGAAAGGTTTCATTTTTAAAAGTGTTGGTATATAATAAGGTAAAAGGTCGGAGTGTTTATGATGATTGTTAGTGTTGTGAGTATGATTCACTAGCTATGCTCTAGTGTGTTTTCACTTTTGTGGGTGGATCCCTAGTGGTGGATTAGGGGTACCAAATCCTGCGATGTTCTCTTGGTTGAATGGGAAGATTGGGTTATTTCGAATGACATAATTGGTGTTGTCTTGGAGTTGTTAAAGTATTTTAGTGGTTCTACATGTACCACCTTGCTTATGAGAATTTATAGAAGAGCTACCATGCGTATTTGTGGTTGTCCGACAATTTTAATATTCATCTAGTCATCGAGGTCATATATCGATTATGTGAGGTTGAATGTGGGGATCATTAGGTCCAATTCTACTGTACTTAAGAGGTAATCTACAATTACTAAATCTAGCATTTCGATAGTGTTGTTGGAGGGGTTGTATGTTTCGACATATCCCTCAATAAGTATATGTTGTCTAAAGGCCAAATTTCTGTAACTTAAGCTTATGGAAATTTATGTTGTGAGAAGGAGATGTTGATAAGAACTATGATTGTTTGAGTATTATGAGTGTGTGTTGATTGATTCAAGTTCACTTCTAATTGTAGCGAGTATTGATTTGAAATTTTATCATACTTAAGTGCTAAAAGATTTGTCTGAATGATTGCGTCAAGGCCTTGATAACATGTTGCAGACGTGTGTACGATCAACCTTGGCGGTTATTAAGAATAACATTTATTGTTAGTTAAGTGTGCATATAACAATAATTATTGCTCGAGTATTCTGATGACTTCATTGAGACATTGTATGGGAGGATGTGTAGGTATTCCATTGGTTGGTTTGGGAGCGAAGAATATATCATAAGGTAAGACTCAGTGTTGTTAAACAAGACCTTCGGTGTGAGGAAGAACCGGTTGAAATTCTTGATCACGATGTCCGGAAGCTAAGGACATGCGAGACAAGTATCCCCAGTAATTCGACGTTTCAGATACTACTCTACCCTTACTTCAGCCAGTCTTTCCTAGTTGATCACTCGAGGACGAGTGATGGGTAAATTGGTATCTATTATAACGACCTGATTCCGTCATTAGAGAAAAGTCAATGGGGAAAGAATTGGGGTCAAAAACCTTTTTGGTAGTAACTTGGGATTTCCTAGCCTAGTCCAGATTTGGATGAAATTGGAGTCAGTAAGGTCTAGGAAAATCTGGTAGCAATTGGGTGATCTAATTATGATTTTGATCACATGAGTAGATATCTAAGGCTTTAAGGAATCTGTACCACTTTACGGAATTGAATTCGGGGAAGTAGAACTCTCAAAATCGATCTTAACATGAACGGTATTTTCTGAGCGTCGTTGTTAAAGGTGTGTTGTGAAATGGAGGTCTTGTATTTATTAAAATAGCTCACTGGTTCCATGGAAGCTACTGGGGCGGGATTTTTGTCGCCAGGGTGGGTCCGCTGTAGCGGGATGAGGACCGTTGTGGCCGGTCCAACACGACTTAAGGTCGTAAATAAACCCTAAAACGTCTTTATTCTGCACTTTTTAAATTTTGAGAGCTAGGAAATGACCCCAGACGAGTTCTTGAGTATTTTCACCTTTCTTGAGGCTAAAGGTAAGATTTTAACTCCCTGAATCCGTGTTTCGATCCGTAGAACTTAGTTTCTTAGGTAGTTATCGATGGGGGAAGGTTTTGATCTGTAATTTATGGTGGGAAAAAGCTCTATATTGGGTACTAGGATCTTGGGTTTGGTCTAGGGTTATTGGGTTTGTTATAATTCGGATAATTATACCTTTGATTGTTGATCCTATAAATTGTTGTTTTTAGACCACAAACAAGCGGGAAGAATCCGGAAAGGGAAGATTCAAGTGCCTTAGGGGATTCATGCTTGGACTTGAGGTAGGTGATGATTGTGATTTCATGTTGGTGTGATATATGTTTGTAATTACTTCATTAAATACGTGTATGTATGCGAATGTTGTACTATTGATCACACTACTTGTGGATGAGGATAATTGAATAATTGTATGCCATGAATCACCTCTTGTTGTATGATTGTGAGAATGTACATTGTGATTGTGATTGTGGTTTGTTGAATGGATTAGGTGTTGCATTCTGACACACTAATTGGATCAGTTGCCACGTTCTAGTATAAACATTGGATCAGATACCACATTCCGTTATGCTAACAGTTTAGGTGTGGGTTACATGAGAGGACCATTGAATTGGGTTCCGTGAGAGGACCATTGAATTTTGTTGTGTATCTACTTGTGATGATTTGGTTCATATCTAATGATGATTGATATTGGAAGACGGTATGTTGCTCTAAATTGATATAACTGTGATATGTGAGAATCGTGAGATTGTTCGTTGTTCGTAATAGTTGACTAATATTGTATATGTTCGGTATATGCATGTTTTATAATGATTGTGGTTACTTGCATGTGTTTCACTTATTGGGATAACCGTGTGATCCTACCAGTACACTGTGGTTGTGTACTGATACTGCACTTGCTTGTTCTTTGTTGAGTACAAGACATCTTCATGCGGCTATTAATAGACCTTAGCTAGGTGACTGTTGAGCGTGATCAGATTCAAGGGTGATCCAGTTCTTTCAGGCTACCATGGATCTTTCTTGTTTAAGTCCACTCTTTTCGGACTCAGAGTATTTGTTTCAGGTGTTCGTTTAGTTTCGGGGTTGTACCCCTTGTTCTTAGACTTGCCGTTAGTAGAGTTTTGGTACAATGACTTTCAGGTTCTAGGGGTTGTTCTTCCACATTAGTTTGTTTAGTTGTTTGTTAAAACCTTGCAGTTTATGGAGACTCCATTTTTGTAGTCATTTAAACCTGCTTCTGTATCTTTAAATGCCTTAGTTTTCATAAAATTTGTATTGTTTGGGTTGTAGTAATGGTTCTCCCACCCGAGGGTTTGTGTGGGTGTCAATCACGACAGTTTGGGTTGTGATAATGAATATGCAATGAAAACCATTTAAGCGTTACAATATAATAAACAATGAAAGCAACATGAAAATAATATACTTTACTTGTGGGTAGTTTCTCTAACCGACAAGAATTACCATGAGCCTAGCAATGTACAACGTTTCGCCTATGTTGCCAAGGCCATCTTGTACTTTGTCGGGGTATAGGATGATATCGTGACTATGGATCCATATGATTGGCCTTCTCAGAGGAAGAGATGAGACAGATGAAGAATCAATGCTACCCTATCCTACACTAGCTACGTAGTTTTATGGGACTTCCGAATCATAAGAGACTAACCCAACTCGGTGCTCGATACTGTAACATCTCGCAATTTGAAATAACTAGGAAGAAGCTTATAATTGGAAATAGTCATTTTTGGAAAGAATTAAAAATCCGGAAATTTGGTTAAGTTAGGAAAAGTTGAGTTTTTGGTCAACTTCAAACGGCCATAACTTCTAGATCAGGATGAGTTAGGTGTAATTACAGTCATGGTTGGAAAGATATTGGAATGATCTTTCCAACGCCGCCAAGTTTGCGCAAATCCGAGTTCATATGAGTGAGTTATGCACTTTGGAAGTTGGGCTGTTGGATTAAGGAAAGTCCAATCGGGATTTTAAAGGGTAGTTTGGTATTTTCCTTACCCCTTTATTTTAATTCATTTTTTTTTATCAGTTTATGCTTTTGGAAAAAGGGTTAGGGTTTTGAGAGAAGAGAAAAGAAGAGAAAGAAGAAGAATCGCCATGATCGTCGAAGTTTAACTTGTGGAATTCGTCGGGGGTAATCCCTACAAGGTATCTGAGATCACATAGCACTGGGTTCTTTCACCCACGCGCCAATCATGATTTATTCAACGTAATTTCGTTCTGAAATTTATGGATTTAAGTTCTTGATGAGTTCTTGATAAGTGTTCTTGAAGTTTCATTAAGTTTTGATGTAAGATTCTACTTGGGTCAACTTTAAACGATCATATCTCTTAGAATATAAGGAGTTACGTGATCCATAACCTATCTAATTAAAGGTAGTTGAATCTACTTTCCAACGCCACCAATTTTGCGTCAATCCAATATCTGATTAAAACGTTATGACTATTTTAGTAACCTATACAGTGCTGTTACGAATTAGCCGACGGGAATATATTAAAAAGAGTCGTTTTTGTCTTTTTACCTCCAAGAAAATCATAAATGAATTTCTTGACTAATAAAAAGCTCAAAACAATCAGATTTTCATCTTCACTCATGAAAATCATAATTTTTGGCCATAGAGATTTCAAGAAACCAATTCAAGAATTTCAAGAAAAGTCTTCTTGATTGTTTACCTTCAAGCTAGAGTTTCAAGGCTTCTAATCAAGTTCTTCTTCAAGAACCTTATTTTTTTCAAGTACGTAAGGCTATCATAGTGTTTGACTAGTTCGTCCTCATGCCCTACATCTACTTTCAAATCAGTAAAAGAGAAATCTAGGATTCTTTCCCTAGATTTTAGTATTCTTGAGATAAGTTGATTTTGAGTTCTTGAATTCATGTCTCTTTTAAAAGTTCTATTCCTAATTATCGAATTCATATATTGTTATTGAGATCCTCCATAAACATGAGATCATGAACCTTGAATTCATAATCCAATTTAAGGAAAGTTAGGATCAAAGTCAAGAGAAGTCAAAAGTCAAGTTAAGAGAAGTTCATAAAGTTTTCCAAAAGTCATTTGCAAACGTTTTAACTTTGTTTTAAGACTTAAGTTTTGAGTTCATTAAAGAGTAAAGTTGAAGTTCTTTCTTCAAAAGTATATGGGGACTATGTATTCCCAAAGAGTTTAAAAGGTTTTTACATTTAAATAAGAAAGGAAAGCTCGATTTTTAAAAAGCCTTCGGGCTAGTTTTCAGAAAAGAGAAATAACTTTCTAAATGAAGCAAGCAGGGAAACTGAGACCTCCAAGATAGCCTTTGAGCTTAGTTTTTGAGCACTAATCTCAAATCACTATAGAAGTATGTTTTTAAACATAAAGAACTAAGTATGTTTTTGGGAGTAGTATTGAGCACCGATATGGGGATGCGAGTTCATATTAACTCAAGTCTCCATAAACCATGTAGCCATCATGGGTAGAAAAGGGTCATACTTTTTAGATGAATCATTTTCGCATAGACTAGTGGATCCACTTAGTGAGTTAGCTTTCTATATCATGGCAAGGTATAGGATGGGCCTCGGCAGCGTGAGGTAAAGTGTTGTATCATCATTATAGTTCTTAAGTGATGGTTTTCGGTTAGAGAAACTCCCACAGCAGTAGTAGCATGGTTCCTCAAGGGGTTCTGCTTAGTGTGAATAGGGGTATGGGACTCCATTCATGCATTGCACAAGTAGACTTTGAGAGGGAGCATGGTTTGTATTTTTACGATATTATAATTATGAATTGACATCATGTTTTCAACAGTTTTTCTTTATATTGCACTTGTTTTAAACTACTTTATAATGAAATGAGTTTATTTAAGTATTCAAGAGTTAAGAAGAGCCAAGGTAAGTGTTTCTTTCATAATCTCTTTCGAGCCCATGTTGTTTTAGCATTCCAACTCGCATACTCGTACATTCAATGTACTGATGCCAGTTGGTCTGCATCGTCTTATGATGCAGACACAGGTAACTAGGATCGGCATCCGGCGCATTCGTTGATCCAGTGAGCAGTTCAGAGTCTGTTGGTGAGCCTCTTTGCATTCCAGAGGACTCCTTCACATTGCTTTCAGTTTTAGTATTAGTTCATTAGGATGTCGCGGGCCTGTCCCGACATCCGTCTTAGTTGTTTAGAGGCTTCATAGATAGTCAGACAGTCAGTTAGTGAATTTAGTTGTCTTTAATTTTCCTTTCATATGTTACGACTTGAGTTGACATTTTGGCCAAGTTGAATGTTGACTATTAAACATTCTAAGTTATTTCATTAGTTAAGTTGAGTAGTGTGCTATTGATCTTTATAAATATGCATATAGTCTTCCGATGAGTTAGTAATCCAGGCCAAGGGTTCGCTTGAGGCCAGCAATGGTCTTCGAGTGCCAGTCCCGCCCAGGGTGTAGGCTCGGAGCGTGACAGATACTACTCCCAAAATAAGTGATATAACTTTATGCTCAATTCCCCTATTACAAAGAATGAACTTCTTACATTATTTGAAATACTTTTCAAAACATGACACATGTTTACATTCTTGAAAACATGCACTTATGAACTTATCTTTGAAGTCCAATAATAAACATAGGTACAAATTTATAAATGACATGTGAAACTTTTAAGTGTTTATGAAATATAACCTTTGAAATTTCCTCTTATCTTAAGTTAATTTAAAATGTAAATGAAGACATGTGAATGTGACATGAAGACTTTCTCAAGGATTAACAAAGACTTTAGAAGTAAAAATCAAGAAGAAAAAATAGGTATGATTCGAAAGAACACATACAAAATGAAGGACAGAAGAGAAAAGGTCAGGTGACCCTGACTTATAGACGGTGTGACGCGGAGAGGGAATTAAAGTTTGTCACGGAAAGACTTTTGAGGCAGATGACTTCGTATCCTCTTGGCATCGCGGAAAGGGGGTAATCGGCTGGGAATGGAAATTTCATGCATCTTCGCGACGTGGCCCTGGACTCAAATAGTTGGCCGATTTCTTTCTACCTCTTCCAAACTCACTTTAATTAAAAAACCCAATGCAATTTAATTGAAATCCCACTCAGATTTTATCAACAAACACCACTCATTCGCAAGACCCTCACCTCAAGAACTCAAAACCTCAATTGTTAAAGAATGGGGTTAAAACTCAAGAACTCTTCAATAATACTTACATAAACAATTTCATGGACAATTTAATGAAAGATTCACATGATTGGAGTGAGTGCGAGAAAATCCATCACTATGAGAAACCTCACATACCTTGAAGAACAATGTTCTTGAAGAGACTTGAAGGAGAAATCTTGGAAGATGAACCCTAGCCTTAACAGTTTTTGAAGTTCTTGAGCGTAGAATTTAGATGTGAATCAGAGGGTTTAATTTTGAAAAAAGATTTTTCTAAGAGTTTTGGGTAATTTAGATGACTTGCCAAGGGTTTTTAGGACTAAAGTACCATTAAAAGATAATAAAACTAGCTGGAAGTCAGGATATTTTTCCAGTAGACAGTGAGGTCGGTATTCGCTCCGTAACGCGGAGCCATCACAGTGTTGTTGCAAGGTTAGAGCATCTCCAGTAAATCAGTCATATCTTTTTACTCAAAACTCAGATTGAGGCAAACTTGGTGGCGTTGGAAAGAAACCTCAAAGACCATCGATTTGATACCTCATGGGCCACCTAACTCTTTATGTTCTAAAAGATATGATTGTTTGAAGTTAACCCAAAACTTGAAAACTGACCAAATTTCAAGGTGTTACAATATCTCCTCCTTAGGAACAATTCATCCGCGAATGAGATCACAATAAGTTGAATAAGGGGGGAAAGCATTTAACCACCCCAACTCAAGCACACAACATGCAATATACATAACTCAGTATATCAACTTAAAGAGTACTTTACAAAGAGTAAGTACCATAAATAGAAATTTCTCCGAAACGAAAAAGATGTGGGTGTCTCCTCTTCATATCTCCCTCTGCCTCCCAAGTAGCTTCCTCAACATATTGATTCCTCCATAAGAACTTGGTTGATGCAACCTCTTTGGTTCTCAATTTGTGAACCTGACGATCAAGAATCTGAACGGGAACCTTCTCATAAGATAGGTTGTCCTTGATACCAATATTCTCAGTAGGTACAATGAGTAAATGATCGCTCAAAAACTTCCTTAACATGGATACATGGAACACCAGATGAACTGCTGCTAATTCTTATGGCATCTCCAACTCATAAGCTACCTTGTACACCCTCTTGGATATCCTATGAGGACCAATATACCAGGGACTGAGTTTTCCCTTCTTACCAAATCTCATAACACACTTCACGGGTGAAATATTTAAGTAGAACCAATCATCAACCTCAAATTCTAAGTCTCTTCTCCTAACATCTGTATAGGATTTCTGAAGACTCTGTGTTGTTTTTAGCCTTTCCTAAATAATATTCACCTTCTACATGGCTTGATGAACCAAGTTTGGCCCTATCAACTCAACTTCACTAACTTCAAACCAACCAATTGGCGATCTATTATTTTGCCCATAAAAAGCCTTATAAGGAGCCATCTGGATACTAGAGTGATAACTATTATTATATGCGAACTCTATGAGAGGCAAATGATCAGCCCATTTACCTTTGAAGTCTATGACACATTGCCTCAACATATCTTCTAAGCTATGAATTGTGCTCTCTGTTTTACCATCAGTGTTCCTTGGTGTAGTGCACTAGCAGATGATGGAGCAGGTTCATTTGTCTTTTCTTGAAAAGATGATCAGTTCGCATTACTCTTCTGCTGCCCGAACTTATTTCCTGTTGTCTTAGCCTTCTTGTTCTGGAACTCTTCTCTATCTCTCAATTTATCATCTTCAACCTGTTGCAAATGGATCATAAGCCTTGCTATGTTTGTGTCTACTATCAGTATAGTTGTCTTACCCTCGTTACCTGACAAGCAACAACCCATATACAAATAGACTGATCCTGCTCGTCCTGTCAGCAACCATTTGCGGAGCATAGCAGGACAATTGAGTGAACTTGAGACTATACTCATGGATTCCTACTTTAAGAGGAATTCTCTTACCTTTGCCTCCCTTAGCTCATGGGGAAAGAAATGCCCCAAAAAGGCCTCATCGAACATAGCCCAGCTCACAATTGCTGCAACCTCAGCTCTACTCTTCTTCCATTGGTCGTACCAGACTCCAGCAACACCCTTCAATTGGTATGCAGCTAGTTCCACATGCTCAACATTTACAACATGCATCACCTCAAACACTTTCTGCAACTCTTCCATAATGTTTTTCAGGATCCTAATGACACTTTAACCGGTAAAGTTTGAAGGATTCTTCCTTAAGAACTCACGAATTCTAGATGTATCAACCATATTCTATAGAACCCCTCTCTGTTGCCCAGCTTGGTTGGTCACAACTTGACTCAAATTCGGATATCATCCCAGAACTCAACATTAGTGACTTTTCCTTGGGGTTGCACTTCTGGTGCATTGGGGACCCCTTGATCCTAGGGATCAACTTTCCTCCTAGCAGGACAACCTCTAGCAAATCTTCTTGGAAGCATGATCTGAAAAATACGCGCAAGCAAGGATTAGAAGAAAAATTGTATAGAGATGAACTCTATCGCACGAAAGGAGTATGAAAGAAGTAAGATATTACCTAAATGTCGTTGCCTCTTAATTATAGATGTGGCGCGCTTCACACCAATAACTAAGACTTTATAGAAAGATTTTCATAAAAACCCTAGGACTCTTGAAATCGGTGCTCTGATACCAAGTTTTACACACCCCGAGCCTACAGCTGAACGTAACTGGCACTTGAGAAATATTGTTGGCCCCAACCGAACCATAGGTCTGGCTTAATACTCCATGGAAGACTTACTCAATAATATATGAACTCAATTGGAAAGAGTTAACTCAATGCTGGCGCAGCGCCCCACCCTATTTCCAGAATATCCCGACAAATTTTTCTTCTCAATTTTTGGCCCTAATTTACCTAGAATTGGATGGTTTCTTCAAAACTATGTTAGATTCGAATATTCAACATAAATACACGAAATTCTACTAAAAACAACCCTTAAACTGATAACATTCATCCCAAGAACTCATCAAAAACCCATCATTGACAATTTAAGAACGAAACTTCAAGGAACTCATTAAGAACTTTAATACATGGATTGTCATGGATGAAATTAACTCAAGAAACTTATGATTGGCGTGAGGGTGAATGGACCCATCACTATGAATGCTTACATACCTTGTAAGGATCAAATTAGCATTTAAACTAGCAATTATGGAGGTGAACGTGAGGGTGAACAGACCCATCAAAGGTCTTCCAGTACTTGGAGGCCTGGCGCTCTGCTCCAACAATGGGCCAGGGTTATCAGACCCTTTTCTCTGGCGTTCTTCGTCCAATATGTGTTCTTTAAAATTGTGTTTTCTCTCTTTTCTTGATATTAACTCTTAAAGTCTTCATTACTTCTTGAGAGATCCTCCATATCGTATTAACATCTCTTAATTTACATTTCATATTAAAGTAAAGTTAAGAGGAATGATTAAGAGGTTCTTTTGAGTGAAAGTTGAGAACTCTTTTGCAATTAACTATAGTTTTGAACTAAGTCCTTGAGTTTAGAGTTGTCTATTTTGTTTTTGATGTCCTTGAGTTGATTCGTTCATATCTATAACTCAACATGAATTCAATTTTAAGTTATAAATCTTGAAAATCCTTTAAAGCCAAAATTTGTGTTTTAAACTGAGTTCTTTGAGGAAAGTTTAAAAAGACAAATTTCAGTAAAGTTTAAGGAAACTATGTATTCCCAAATGTATCATTTTTCCATTAAGAAAAGAGAAACATCGATTTCTAGAAAGATTTTATGAGTTTAAAGATATTTCAAGAATAGTTACTTATTTTAAGAGGATAATTTGAGCAATTATCTCAAATCAGAGAAAGAGTATGTTTAATACATTGAGGATAAAGTTATATTGATTATTTTTGGAGCAGTATTGAGCACCGAATTGGGTTAGAGTCTTTTATAATTTGGAAGTCCCATAAGACTACGTAGCCAACGTATGATAGGATAGCATTGATTCTTCGTGCGACTCCTTTCTGCCACTAAGAAGGCCTATTAGATGGATCCATAGTCATAATATCAACCTGTACCTCGATAAGGTATAGGATGACCCTTGCAGCGTGGTCGAAATATTGCATCATTGCTAGGCCTATAGTAATGGTTGTCGGTTAGAGAAACTCCCCACAAGTACTGTATAATATTTTTTTTATATTGTTTCTATATTTTATATTGTTGTAAAGTTAAATATTTATACTTCATGTTCATGTATTGATTGAGTTGAGTGCTATAAACATTTCAGTTCAGTCATCTACGCTTTCAGTTCTCCTTGTTGTATACTGGTACATTCAATATACTGCTGTCAGTCAACCTGCATCCTTTTGTGATGCAGATACAAGTGTTTAGGACTATCAACAGATGCTTTGCTGAGGTCACTCTACACTTCAGTTAGCTTTTAGGTGAACCTCTTTGTATTCTGGAGGACCTCACATTTACTTTCAGCGTATTAGTTTTGAGATGTCGTGGATCTTGGCCCGATATCTTTCTTTAATAGGAGAGGCTTCATAAATAGTTATAGTTGAGCAGTGATTCTGTAGTTACTTTCTTTTGAGTCATTTTAGAAACTATAAATATTGTTATTGTGTACTTTCCAGACTTTATGAAGTTTAGTATTTGAGTTTTAATGAATTTAATTTAATTTTATGCCTATTATTGTTAGAATTAGTTTTCCGCTTGTAGTCAGCCAGGATGAAGGTTTGCTTGGGGACCATCATTGATTATTGAGTGCCGGACACGCCCAGGGTGTAGGCTCGGATCAAGACATCAACCATATATGAAGAGAATCAGCACTAACAGTCCAACCATTTTCAAATATTTGTTTGTGGTGCTTTAGGGGTGGGGTGGAGTTGTAAGCGCTTATGGTGAAAGTATAGTGTTTAAAGTTTTTTCCATGAATTATGGCATCACAAATCAAATATAAATTTTAGATATATACTATTTTTAAAGAATTTTGTCAACTTTTATATTTTCTGATAAACTTTAATTATAAGAATTTGATATATTTTTTATGCCATAGATATCCAAATGTTCTATTGTGTGTTCATACCATAACACAATAACTAGAAAAATTATAATCAATTTACCATATTTATCACTCCTCCTTCTAAATGTGAATGAATCTTCAAATCTTAAATTGTCAACCAAAAGTTGTTATATAGAGATGAGTAAACTTTAATCAAATCATGTAATTCAATTCTTTGAATTTTAAAAATGATACCCTCTTCACCTTTTGAATGATAAGGAACCCTTGGATCTTAGATACAAAAGTTATTGTATAGAAATAAGAAAATTTTGTTTAACTATATTAATATTTTGAGATAAGAAAAATAATACTTTTTAAAATTAGCAAATCAGATGGTTTTACAAAAATAAAAATATCATATCACCTATAGCTATGTAACATTCAAAGTTATGCTTTTTATTTTTAAAATAATCATCAATATAAGATTATAAAAAATAATTTGATTATTTTTAAGAATAATGTGGAAGCAAAATAATCATTTTTCAAAAAATAATATGAACACAAAATAAATGTGGTGCATAAAATTGACTGGTTAAAAAGAATATAACATTAGCAAGAAGTTTTAAATTATTCAAAAAGTACATATGTTACAATTCATACTAATAGTAAGTGAGACAACTTATATGTGTTCATAAGAAGAAAAAAAATAAAAAATAAAAAATAAAAAATAATATATATATATATATATATACACACTTATTCAATTCTTTTTTTTATCATTGAATATGTAAGATCAAGCATTTTATTACGACTAACAACTTACACACAATTAACATTTGTAATAAATTAAAATGATTATTGATTTTGAAAACCAAAATGTTAATGGGATTAAATGAAATCAATATACTTGATATAAAGAGCAACACAACAATATTTATGTGTGACATTCCACAATAATATTTTTAACATAAGAAATCATCAATACAATCATATATTCATCAAAAACCAAAATAAAAAAAATATAAAATAAAAGGAGCTCCTTATGTATTTTTCTATCATTTTCATATATACAGTTTTATTATTGAATATTTTTGTTCATCTTGTATGTCGGCATAGGCTATAGTAGACTATACACTACCGTCATTGTATTGTTTTTTTAAAAAAAAATTTGTGGTTTGTTCAATGTTTACCCCTCCCCGCCTTTTTGTACTAAAAAAATTAGATGCATGTAGACTGACGATGAATTTGATCTAATACTGATGAAAATATATTCATATTTGTAGTATTTCACGATCTACTATGGCCAATGCTTGTTATGTTTTTTTTTCCTTCTCGAAACTAGTTAAGTTTTACCGTTTTATACAAGTTCTTAACAAACAATCTTATATTGTGAATAATATAGGCCAAACAAAAAAATCAATCAATTAATTTGTGCAATTGCGGATTTGTTAGATTTTTTAATGGATCTTCATTTATTTATCATAAAAAGCAGTTGTAAAGAGCATAAACAACAAGATTACCATTTTATATTCTAAAATCATTTAATTAAAGAATTTTATGTATTTCTTAATTTGAAATATCATGATTGTTTGAAATTTTATAATAACTTATCCTTTTTTAAGCTTTTATTTTAATGATTTCTAGATTTTATAATCATATCTGACGATTCGGATGGAGATCATTCATCAAAAACTCATGGATTATCAAGTGTTGCTGACAATGAGGTTAGTATGTTGAAGCATTTACTTATATATTATCACTTGATATCTTAATATTAATGTAGTCTTATATGAAATATATGTGTGCACAGTATTTACATAATAATTGTGATAATTAAGTGAATTAAATGGATCTACATTTGACTTTTGAGTGTTTAGATTAAGGAGTCTTAACTATAGTTTGCAAAATGCTAAAAATATTTTATATTTACTTTTATAGACATTGATCCATGGAATTGTCGAGGTTAGTCAAGAAGTTGATCAAGAAGTCACAAGTCATTTGACCAAGACTTTGCAACCTGTAGAATCACATTATTTGGCATCATCGTCAAGGTAATTGCTTCTTGCATGCTAAAAGAAAATTAAGTTTAATTTATCATCACATTTTAAATTGTTATTGTTGTTGTTAATTATTTTGGTACTTTAATTCATTATAGGAGCACTAGCAAGAGGACCTGTGATATCAAGAGGGAGCAATGCAGTCATCCCTAGAAGGCCTTATAGATCCCAACGAATGAGAGCGAGTAATGACCCCGAGGTCATAAAAGAAAAGAGGAAGAGAACGACAGAGATGTGCGCATCTTCCAATAGAAAGAAATCTGCTCCATGAGCGTCTTGAAAAATTCTCCAGATCAGAGAGCTATGATTATATCGCATACTCTTCATTTGATTTTTAAAGAAATTATTGGTTGTTTTGTTTGTTTTTACATATGATTATATCTATTTCTTAACTCTGACTATATATCTTTTATGTGACTGTAAAATCGATGGAGGAGTTAAGAGTTTAAGCATCTAAAACTTTTGTGTTCTCTTAAACTCATAAGTTCAATTTGTGTGTGTTCTTGTTGGTCTTTTTTAGTATATATATACCATAGCTGAACTTTTATTTTTATCATCAAAAGAAGTTTCAACAAGTATGTTCACACTTATAGTGTATCAATTTATGTTCAGCCTTATTGTTGATATATATATATATATATATATATATATATATATATATATATATAACAAAATTGAAGAGTTTTGTACCTTGTATTTGCGGCGAAAGTCATTGATTTTTCTATTTTAACACGATTGCTCCAAAGTCCTTCTTTGAATCACTAGGAAATAATGTATGATTCACAAACTAAATGTGTTTATCTTTTGAGTTTTCATATTCTGTTCTGGTTTGTGTACTCTTTGTTAATTCTTTTTTACGTTGTCTTTTAGTATAAAGGCAGAAATTGTTTTATCAGGAAAGGTTAGGAAATTTTTTATTTACCAAACTGTTGCTCTTTCTTTTCTTAAATAAGAGATAATTACTTCATGTCTCTTCTCAAAACATTTCTTGGATCGGGTCAGGTCGGTCGACATGGGTGACCCACGAACCAAAATTACACCTCCCACTTTCCACATGGTGGACAAGACCCAAACCAATACAATATCAACTAGACACACAATTCATAAAACAAATAGTTCATGCAATATGTGAGCATCAAGAGTTTAACCTTAAGGTTTTCCAAACCCCACATAAGAATCTAATCACATTTGGAAGGAATTCACTACTTATTTGAGAATACTATTACTCATAGTATCCCAAACTTCATTCATTACTTTAGTAGTTATTTATTCGGGCCCTCATGCTCTAAAAGAGGTAAACTCGAGTTTATGTTTAGCTTTATACACACATCTACACTTAATACCAATATGGTTAGTGTAATAGTAGGCTCGTGTATACAAGTTTATTATTCAATTAATCGTCCTTCCTTTGTACTCGAATCTATATTCAGATTCAACCGATTTCCTAGACATGCATTGTATTGTCGAATGGCTATGGAAATTTCATGCGTCTCCACGACGTGGCGCTAGACTCAATTAGTTGGCAGATTTCTATCTTCGTCTTCCAAACGCACTTTAATTAAAAACCCCAATGCAATTTAATTGAAATCCCACTCAGATTTTATCAACAAACACCACTCATTCGCAAGACCCTCACCTCAAGAACTCAAAACCTCCATTGTTAAAGAATGGGGTTAAAATAGAAGATCTTTTCAATAATACTTACATAAACATTTTAATCTAAGATGCACAAGATTGGCATGAGGGAGAGAAAATCCATCACTATGAGAAACCTCACATACCTGGAAGAACAATGTTCTTGAAGAGACTTGAAGGAAAAATCTTGGGAGATGAACCCTAGCCTTAACGGGTTTTGAAGTTCTTGAGCGTAGAATTTTGAAGTCAATGAGAGGGTTTAATTTTGAAAACTAGTTTTTCTAACAGTTTTGGGTTATTTTGATGACTTGCCAAGGGTTTCTAGGAATTAAATACCCTTAAAATATAAATGAAACTAGCTGGAAGTCGGGATAATTTCCTGTAGATAGTGAGGTACGTATTCGCTCCGTAACGCGAAGCCATCGCAGAGCTGCTGCCAGGTTGGAACGTCTCTAGATAATTAGTCATATCTTTTAACTCAAAAATCAAATTGAGCCAAACTTGGTGGCGTTGGAAAGATCTCTCAAAGACCTTCGATTTGATATTTCATGGTCCACCTAACTCTTTATTTTCTAAAAGATATGGTTGTTTGAAGTTGACCCAAAACTTGAAAACTAACCAAATTTCAAGGTCTTACAATATCTCCCCCTTAGGAACATTCGTCCTCGAATGAGATCACACTAGGTTGAATAAGGGGGAAAAGCATTTAACAACCCCAACTTAGGCACCCAACATGCAATTACCCCAACTCAAGCACCCAACATGCAATTAACATAACTCAATATATCAACTTAAAGAGTACTTTACAAAGAGTAAGAACCACGGTTAGAAATTTCTCCGGAACGAAAGAGATGTGGGTGTCTCCTCTTCATATCTTCCTCAGTCTCCCAAGTAGCTTCCACAACATATTGATTCCTCCAAAAGACCTTGGCTGATGCAACCTCTTTGGTTCTCAACTTGTTAACCTGACGATCAAGAATCTGAACGGGAAGCTTCTCATAAGATATGCCGTCCTTGATACCAATATTCTCATTAGGTACAATGAATGAAGGAGCTCTCAAACACTTCTTTAACATGGATACATGGAACCCCATATGAATTGCTGCTAACTTTGAAGGTAGCTCCAACTCATAAGCTACATTGTCAACCCTCTTGGATATCCTATCAGGACCAATATACCAGGGACTAAGTTTCCCTTTCTTACCAAATCTCATAACACCCTTCATTTGTGTAATATTTAAGTAGAATTAATCATTAAGCTCAAATTCTAAGTCTCTTCTCCTAACATCTGTATAAGATTTCTGATGACTATGTGTTGTTTTTATCCTTTCCTAAATAATCCTCACCTTCTCGATGGCTTGATGAACCAAGTTTGGCCCTATCAACTCAACTTCACCAACTTCAAATCAACTAATAGGCGATCTACACTTTCGCCCATAAAGAGCCTTATAAGGAGCCATCTGGATAATAGAGTGATAACTATTGTTATATGCGAACTCTATGAGAGGCAAGTGATCAGCCCATTTACCTTTGAAGTCTATGACACGTTCCCTCAACATATATTCTAAGGTATGAATTGTGCACTCTGTTTTACTATCAGTGTTCATTGGTGCCGGTGCACTAGCAGATGATAAAGCAGCTCCGTTTGGCTTTTGTTGAAAAGATGACCAGTTCGCATTGTTCTTTTGCTGTCCGAACTCATTTCCTGTTGTCTTAGCCTTCTTGTTCCAAAACTCTTCTCTATCTATCATCTTATCCTCCTCAACCTGTTGCACATGGATTATAAGACTTGCTATGTTTGTGTCTCCTATCAACATAGTTGTCTTGCCCTCGTTACCTGCCAAGCGACAACCCAGATACAAATAGACTCATCCTTCTCCTTATGTCAACAACCATCTTCGGAGCATAGCGAGACAATTGAGTGAACTTGAGGTTATACTCATGGATTCCTTATTTCAACTCAAGGAATTCTCTTACCTTTGCCTCCTTTAGCTCATAGGGAAAGAAATGCCGAAGAAGGCCTCTTCGAACACAACCCAGCTCACAATTGGTGCACCCTCAGCTCTACTCTTCTTCCATTGGTCGTACCAGACTGTAGTAACAACCTTCAATTGGTATGCAACTAGTTTCACAAGCTCAGCATCTGCAACATGCATCACCTCAAACACTTTCTGCTACTCTTCCACAAAGTTTTTCCGGATCCCAGTGAAGCTTGAACCGGTAAAGTCTGGAGGATTCATCCTTAAGAACTCACAGATTCTAGATGTACCAGCCACTTCCTGTCAAACCCCTCTCTGTTGCCCATCTTGGTTGGTCAAACTTGACTCGACATCCAAATATCATCCCATAACTCAGCATTAGTGACCTCTCCTTGGGGTTGCACTTTTGGTTCATAGGGGACCCCTTGATCATGGGGATCAACATTCCTCTTAGAAGGATGACCTCAAACAACTCTTCGTGGAGGCATGATCTAAAATTATACGCGCAAGCACGAATTAGAAGGAAATTTTTATAGAGTTGAACTCTATCACACGAAAAGAGTATGAAAGAAGTGAGATATTTCCTAAATGTCGTAGCCTCTTAATAATAGATGTGGCGCTCTTCACAATGATAACTAAAGCTCTATAGAAATAGCTTCATAAACACCGTAGGACTCTTGAATTTTTTGCTCTGATACCAAGTTTTACATACCACGAGCCTACACCCTGAACGTAATTGGCACTCGAGAAATATTGTTGGCCCCAACCGAACCATAGGTCTGGCTTAATACTCCACGAAAGACTTGCTCAACAATATATGAACTCAATTGCAAAGATTTAACTCAATTGTCTCAAATAAATAACTCATAATATATAAGAATATTCAACTAGCCAAAAATAGGCAACTCAAGTCTTTGAAACATTTAACAAAAGAAATGGAAAAGACTCCTCAAAACACTACTATCTATGAAGCCTCTAATGATAACGATGGAAGTTGGTACAAGTTCCACGACATCCTAACAAAACTGAAAAGTAAATGGGAATCCTCCAGAAGAAAGGATGCTCACCACAGCAACTCTGGAACTGCATGTGGTATCAACAATGCGCCTGTTGATGACCCTCAACTCCTATGTCTGCATGATAAAAGATGCAAATCAAATGGCGTCAGTACCTGGAATGTACGAGCATGCAACGGGAACTCTAAAACACAGACATAAGCTTGAACTTAATAAAAAGGAAGAACATACTCACCTCATCTCAACTCAACTAAACTCAAAGATACTCAAGGATGCTCAAAGGTACTCAAAGATACATTATAAAGAAAGCTTTTAAAATAGTAGATAAGAACTCAGATGTATTTAAAAATGCAATAATAAACTTTTTTACCCATATTTGGGAGATTCTCTAATCGACAATCATTACTATAAGCTATGTGATGATACAACGTCTCGCCCTCGCTGCCTGTGATGACCCAGACCCAAAAAGATCATTTTGTTAATTTTGAATGGTCATTTAACTATAGTTCATTAATTCGCGGATAATTTATTTATTTTTAATAATAATGGGGCATGTTTTAAATATTAAAATAGGTTATTATGAATTATTACTTTTAGTATATAATTAATTTAGAAAAGAAAATAAAAGAAGAAAGAAATTAAGTTGTTCGTACAGAGAACACGAACAGAGAGAACGACGCCACCTTCAAGTAAGTAAACTTTATTTTTGTAATGGGGTTCAACTCTACCCTTACAATCATTAGTTTTCAATTGTTGATTATAGTATTAAATTCAATTGTCAGATGAAATTAATTAGAGTAGGTATTGATTTACTTCATTGATAGACAATTGTTATTATTCATGGAGTTTTGGAGCACAGTGGATGCAATAAATATTTATTATCATTATATTAGTATAATAGTTATAAGGAATTGAAGGTTGGCAGTTGTGAAGGCATATGATATGATGTTGTTGTATCGTTCTTGGCGGCTTTGAAATTTAGGGGACAAAAAACATTGCTAACATTATTATTATTATTATATTCTTTTTGTTTGTTATCAATTTTTTTAGGAAATAAGGGAATTGAATTGTTAGGAGTATATATATAATTATTTTCAATACATGCTGCGCTACAGTTTCAAGTTAGTTTAGGTCACAAATTTTTTTGAGGAATTACTATATGTTTTCCGTGATTACGAGTTAAGCATATTATGTAAATTGAGGGTCGGAATATAATATAATTGTCTCTTTAGACAAAATGGTGTTGGAATTATTATTGTTTGTATAAAATCAAGTATTGAGTATTTTGTAATACATGAATACCTTTAGAATTGTGATATTGGAAAAGTTGAAGCTTAACCCTGGGCTTGAAACTTAGAACCTATACTAATATGGGTGTTATTAGTTTCAATATCTTATTATGTTCATGTACTTGAATAGATTGCATTAATTTGGAAGCTCAACGAAAAGGGAAGTCTCAAGTCCCGGAGAGAAATGTTGATTAATTGAGGCAAGTGAATTTCTAAATCCTTGTTAAGTGTATGAAATTCGTGTATTTCCTTGTAATATGTGTTTGGGGGTAATGAGACTTGGTGATGGGTTGACTTGTACACATTGATTGATTCTCATGATGAAAAAGTGGTAATAAAAGGCAATGTGATTAATTGACTTGATTTATTATGTGTTCTTTATTGAACCCGTATACTTGTGATAGGTGAGGTGATTACATATCATATTGATATTTGATTGAGATGCATCGTCCCTTTTATTGAAATCATATTGTGCACATGCATTGAGATGAGATTTAGTTTAAGTTGGGCACGTGGAGATCGTCCGTGCTAGGGATGGTGAGATATTAAGATTATAATTTGGGCATGTGGAGATCGTCCGTGCAAAATTTTTTTGATTTATGATAGTGCGTTGAGATCGTCCGTACATACACGTGGATATCGTTCGTGTCGTTATATGGACCTTGCGAGTCTCCCATGGGTCATGAACTCTCGATGTATTTCCGAGAAATATCATGAATATACGATTGAGAGAATACTTGGTATTCTGAGGCATATCATTTCATGGTGTCATATTGCATTGCATCCCATGACATCCTTCATTCTTGATGATTATGTGTTTTATTGGTGGTTGGAAAGTACTTGATATTTGATTATCTTTATTTAATGAACTTGATCTTGTGTGTTGTTGATATTGTGAGTGCCTTTTTGTGGAAGTTGTGATTGATGAATATTGAGTTTGTTGTTGAGGATAGGTAATTTGTTAAAGTGATTGTTGTTGAGCTTAGTGTTGCTGAGCTGGGTGCTATGTAACTGTGAACTGTTGGGTTGGGCTGGTTTATGTAGGTTGTAGTTGTGGAGGTTCGGTTGGTGTGTAAGGAGTACCCGTATTTTATTCTCTTAGCTTGTGTTTAGAAGTTTACTTGCTGAGTACCGTGTGGTTTGGTACTCACCCCTTGCTTCTACATTTTTTGTGGGTTACTAGCCCGAACCATTGTGATATTTTCTCTTCTCCTTGTTTGAGGCTTTTTATGGAGATTTGTAAGGTAGCTGCTTGTCATTTCAGCAGACTTTCTTACTCTTATTTATGATCTTGTCCTATTCTAGGAACAATGTCATTTGAGAGTGTTTTTCTTTTGAATCAATTGTAATACTTTAGAAGCTTGTACGGGTGACAACAAAATTTTTGGGGTATTTTTGAGCTTATTATAAAATTTCCGCATTTTATTGTAATGGTTGAGTTTTGGCTGACTTGTCTTGGTGGGATAAGACAAGTGCCATCAAGTCCATTTTTGAGTCGTGACACTGCCAGAAATGTCCTATACCTTGCCGGAGTATAAGACATCTTCAACAAAGTGGATCCACTAAGCTATGCTAAAAGGCAATAAGGAATCATCTAAAAAGTAATACCCTTTAACCATGTTGTCATACAGGGTTTTAGAGGACTTTGAGTTTTCTCAACTCGTCTCAATACTACTCCCTATAATATAAATCATGTTCATATGTTTATAAACATTTCCTCATCCTCAAACTTTGAGATTATTACTCAAAAGGTTCTCTTAAAAGAAATAGTGCTCTAAACCTCGTAATGAACTCATTTGGATATCAAAGTTTCCTCCCATTTTAAATGTAAAGACATTTACTCTTGGGATTACTTAGTTCCCATATATTCATTTTTAAAAATGAAATTCAACTCTCGTCATCCTCATACTCAAGTCTTAAAACAAGTTTAAAAAGTTGGTAAAGGACTTCTTAGAAAGACTCGAAAGGCACTCTCAAACTCGACTCTTAATCTTTTTCTTGAATTTTATTTATAAATTCAAGAGTTATAATTCATGATATGAAGGATCTCGTGATGATAAAATGTAGTTTATATCGCTAGGATAAGAAAGGAATGAAAGCTCGACTCAAAGGAACAAGTACGGAACGAAAACAATGAAGAAAGTGATCTGACACTTTGTGGCACAGGGGTGGTGCGCCATGCTAGGCCTCCCCTTACTGGGGCTAGTTTCTGGCGCACAGCTGGCACCCCACACCAGCCCTGCTGGCGCATCGGGGGAGCAGTGCCCCACGCTATTTCCAGAATATCCCGACAAATTTTTCTTCTCAATTTTTGGCCCTAATTTTCCTAGAATCGGATGGTTTCTTCCAAACTCTGTTAGATTCGAATATTCAACATAAATACACGAAATTCTACTCAAAACAACCCTCAAACTGATAACATTCATCTCAAAAACTCATCAAAAACCCATCATTGACAATTTAAGAATGAAATTTCAAGGAACTCATTAAGAACTTTAATACATGGATTGTCATGGATGAAATTAACTCAAGAAACTTATGATTGGCATGAGGGTGAATGGACCCATCACTATGAAAGCTTACATACCTTGTAGGATCAAATTAGCATTTAAACTAGCAATTATGGAGGTGAACGTGAGGCTGAACAGACCCATCAAAGGTCTTCCAGTACTTGGAGGCCTGACGCTCTGCTCCAACAATGGGCCAGGGTTGTCAGGCCCTTTTCTCCTGCGTTCTTCGTCCAATATGTGTTCATTAAAATGGTGTTTTCGCTCTTTTCTTGATATAAACTCTTAAAGTCTTGTTTACTTTTTGAGAGATCCTCCATATCGTAATAACATCTCTTAATTTACATTTCAAATTGAAGTAAAGTTAAGAGGAAAGTTTAAGTGGTCCTTTTGAGTGAAAGTTGAGAACTCTTTTGCAATTAACTATTGTTTTGAACTAAGTCCTTGAGTTTTGAGTTGTCTATATTGTTATTGAGGTCCTTGAGTTGATTCGTTCATGTCTATAACTCAACATGAACTCTATTTTGAGTTATAAATCTTGAAAATCCTTTAAAGCCAAAATTTGTGTTTTAAACTGAGTTCTTTAAGGAAAGTTTAAAGAAACAAATTTGAGTAAAGTTTAAGAAAACTATGTATTCCCAAATGTATCATTTTTCCATTGAGAAAAGAGAAACTTCGATTTCTAAAAAGAGTTTATGAGTTTAAAGATATTTCAAGAACATTTACTTATTTTAAGAGGATAATTTGAGCAATTATCTCAAACCAGAGAAAGAGTATGTTTTAATACATTGAGGATAAAGTTATATTGATTATTTTGGGAATAGTATTGAGCACCAAATTGGGTTATAGTCTTTTATAATTTGGAAGTCCCATAAGACTACGTAGCCACCGTAGGATAGGATAGCATTGATTCTTTGTGCGACTCCTTTCTGCCTCTAAGAAGGCCTATTAGATGGATCCATAGTCATAATATCAACTTGTATCTCGATAAGGTATAGGATGACCCTTGCAGCGTGGGCGAAATATCGTATCATTGCTAGGCGTATAGTAACGGTTGTCGGTTAGAGAAACTCCCCACAAGTACCGTATAATATATTTTTTTATATTGTTTCTATATTTTATATTGTTGTAAAGTTAAATATTTTTACTTTAGGTTAATGTATTGATTGAGTTGAGTGCTATCAGTATTACAGTTCAGTCATCTACGCTTTCAGTTCTCCTTGCATACTTCTACATTCAATGTACGGATGTCATTCGACCTGCATCCTTTTATGATGCAGATACAAGTGTTTAGGATTATCAACAGGTCCTTTGTTGAGATCACTCTACACTCCAGTTAGCTTTTGGGTGAGCCTCCTTGTATTTTGGAGGACCTCGTATTTACTTTTAGTTTAGTAGTTTTGTTATGTCCTGGGTCTTGTCCCGATATCCTTCTTTAGCAGTAGAGGCTTCATAGATAGTTATAGTTGAGCAGTAATTCTGTATTTACTTTCTTTTGAGTCAATTTAGAAACTATATATATTGTTATTGAGTACTTTCCAGACATCATGAAGTTTAGTATTTGAGTTTTAATGAATTTAATTCAATTTTAAGCCTATTATTGCTCGAATTAGTTTTTCGCTTGTAGTCAGCCATGATGAAGTTTTGCTTGTGGACCATCATTGATTCTTGAGTGCCGGCAACTCCCAGGGTGTAGGCTCAGATTGTGACATCAACCAAATATGAAGCGAATCAAAACTAAGAGCCCAAACATTTTCAAATCTTTGTTTGTGGTGCTTTGGGGGTGGGGTGGAGTTTTAATCGCTTATGGTGAAAATATAGTGTTTAAAGTTTTTTCCATGAATTATGGCATCACAAATCAAATAGAAATTTTAGATATATACTATTTTTAAAGAATTTTGTTCAACTTTTATATTTTTTGATAAACTTTAATTATAAGGATTTGATATATTTTTTATGCCATAGATATCCAAATGTTCTATTGTGTGTTCATACCATAACACAATAACTAGAAATATTATAATCAATTTACCATATTTATCATGCAGTCCTTTTGGTTTGTTAGAATTAATGTTTAGATTAGATCGTCCTTTATTTAATTTAAGACATTGATTAATAACTATGTATTTTATAGTATTTTATTAATATTTGAGAAAAGACATAAAAGCACAACTGAAGTTGTTTCGAATTTTCATAAAGACACCTTAACTTAGAGGGCGTCCTATTACCCCACAAAAGTATTGAATATCTTTGTAAAAGGACCATTTTGACCCATTTTCTCTACTGTGAACAGGCGCGTGGTGCTCACTTTTTTTATTAATTTAATTTAAATTAATTTCTTCAAATCCGACCCGACCCGACCCAAATCGTTTCAAAAAAGAAAACTCTTGTTCTCCATTTTTCATTTCTTAGTTTCTCTCATCATTTTCCTCAATCATAAGCATTGTTGAAGATCATCTCCTACAATTTTGATGTTTGTTGGTCAAATTTCTTGGAGAACTAGCGGAGTAAACAATGAATTTAAGATTAACAGGTTAGAATAGTAACAATAGCAAATCGTTTCAGCTGCAAACTAAAACCCTCATCAACATGTATATCGGAAAAGTTGTTTGTGGTTTCAACGGCGAAAAATAATTCGTTGAAATCGATAGTAGTGGTATTTGGAGCCATGTCTTTTGAGTGGCTGGTGATTGGGCTTGTTTTCAAACCATGGATTGATAAACCCAAGCTTCAATGGACAACTTTGGGTTTGATTTTTGGGTTCTAAAAATTAAATGAAATTAAGAAGAAATGAAACCTCAGACAACTTTAAATTAGCTTTTTCGATTGGAAATTAAAACGAATTCCTACCTTATTGAGTTGATTTCATCAGTTCATCATAGAGTACGTATGACTCTTTTGTTGGGGAAGATGATGAATTTGAATGGAGGAAATAATTAATAAAGAAAATAACTTAAATGTGGCAGTTTTTAATTGGTTTTTGGCATTAAAAACGGACCTTCACGCGCATCATGTGCGTGTTCACAAACATAATGAGAAAATGGGTCAAAATGGTCCTTTTACAAAAATATTCAATACTTTTGTGGGGTGATAGGACATCCTCAAAGTTAAGGTGTCGTTTTGAAAATTCGAAACAACTTCAGTTGTGCTTTTATGTCTTTTTCTCTTAATAATTAATTAAAACTATAAGTGAAATATGATGGAAATTATGGTAATCTTAATTAGACACAAATATTCATTATAAAATTTGTGAAAGATGTAACTCATTTCACTTTTATCCATTTCAAGACTTTCTTGTGAAAGGTATGAGTGTTTTAATTTAAATATCCTCCTCTCTTTTTATGAACTGTAAAAATACAATAATTTATATATGTATACACATCGGTTTATATAGATCTTTCATCTTAAATCATCAAAATTAAATTTTTTTTCTCAATTTTTTATCAGCCCAGCAAAATTCATTTGGCAAATGAGTTTATCCATTGGTACAAGCAACAATGGTCAAGGTAAATTCATCAACACTGGCTTTTAAAATTATTGTAGGCTACATTTTTATATTATAAAATTATTATAAGTTATGGAACTAATGTTATGGTTTCATTATGTGGTATTGTATTCTAGTTTATTTACTATGAAATCATGAAAATTATTTAACTATTTTTTTAAAAAAAAAAACATATGTCTAGCAAAATTAGGTCAACTATATGAGATTGCAGTGCTAAGGTTTTAAGATTTCTTGATGGGTGATGATAATAGTATTCTCCCTCTTCTAAATGAGAATGAATCTTCAGATCTTAAATTGTCAACATAAAGTTGTTATATAGAGATGAGTAAACTTTAATCAAATCATGTAATTCAATTCTTTGAATTTTAAAAATGACACCCTCTTCACCTTTTGAATGATAAGGAACCCTGAGATCTTAGATTCAAAAGTTATTGTATAGAAATAAGAAAATTTTGCTTAACTATATTAATATTTTGAGATAAGAAAAATAATACTTTTTAGAATTAGCAAATCAGATGGTTTTACAAAAATATAAATATCATATCACCTATAGCTGTGTAACATTCAAAGTTATGCTTTTTATTTTTAAAATAATCATCAATATAAGATAAAAATAATGTGGAAACAAAATAAACATTTTTCAAAAAATAATGTGAACACAAAACAAATGTGTCACACTAAATTGACTAGTTAAAAAGAATATAACATTAGTAAGAAGTTTAAAATTATTCAAAAAGTATATATGTTACAATTCATACTAATAGTAATTGAGACAACTTATATGTGTTCATAAGAAGAAAATAAAAAAAAATAAAAAAATAAATAAATAAATAAATATATATATATATATATACTTATTCATTTTTTTTTATCATTGAATATGTATGATCAAGCATTTTATTACGAGTACCAACTTACACACATTTAACATTTGTAATAAATTAAAATGATTATGATTTTCAAAACCAAAATGTTAGAGGGATTAAATGAAATCAATATACTTCATATAAAGAGCAACACAACAATATTTATGTGTGACATTCCACAATAATATTTTTAACATAAGAAATCCTCAATACAATCATATATTCATCAAAAACTAAAATAAAAAATATATAAAATAAAAGGAGCTCCTTATATATTTTTCTTTCATTTTCATATATGCAGTTTTATTATTGAAGATGGTTGCTCATCTTGTATATCGGCATAGGCTATAGTAGACTATACTCAACCGTCATTGTATTGTTTTTATTAAAAAAAAAATTGTGGTTTGATCAATGTTTACCCTTCCCCCCCTTTCTGTACTAAAAAATTAGATGCATGTAGAATGATGATGAATTTGATCTGAAACTGATTAAAATATATTCTAATAGGTAGTATTTCACGATCTACTTTGGTCAAGGCTTCTTATTTTTTTTTCCTTCTCGAAACTAGTTAAGTTTTTCCGTTTTATACAAGTTCTTAACAAACAATCTTATATTATGAATAATATAGGCCAAACAAAAAAAACAATCAATTAATTTGTGCAATTGCGAATTTGTTTGATTTTTCAATGGATCTTCATTTATTTATCATAAAAAGCAGTTGTAAAGAGCATAAACAACAGATACCATTTTATATTCTAAAATCATTTAATTAAAGAATTTTATGTATTTCTAAATTTGAAATATCATGATTGTTTGAAATTTTATGATAACTTATCCTTTTTTAAGCTTTTATTTTAATGATTTCTAGATTTTATAATCATATCTGACGATTCAAATGGAGATGATACATCAAAAACTCATGGATTATCAAGTGTTGCTGACAATGAGGTAAGTATGTTGAAGCATTTACTTATATATTATCACTTGATATCTTAATATTAACGTAGTCTTATATATATGAAAAATATGTGTGCATAGTATTTACATAATAATTGTGTGATAATTAAGTGAATGAAATGGATCTACATTTGACTTTGAGTGTTTAGATTAAGGAGTCTAAACTATAGTTTGCGAAATGCTAAAAATATTTTATATTTACTTTTATAGACATTGATCCATGGATTTGTCAAGTTTAGTCAAGAAGTTGATGAAGAAGTCACAAGTCATTTGACCAAGACTTTGCAACCTGTACAATCGCATCATTTGGCATCATCGTCAAGGTAATTGTGTCTTGGATGTTTAAAGATAATTAAGTTTAATTTATCATCACATTTTAAATTGTTATTGTTGTTGTTAATTATTTTGGTACTTTAATTTATTATAGGACAATTCGACCTAAAGATAAATCCACACGAGCACTAGCAAGAGGACCTGTGATATCAAGAGGGAGCAACGCAGTCATCCCTAGAAGGCCTTATAGATCCCAACGAATGAGAGCGAGTAATGACCCCGAGGTCATAGAAGAAAAGTGGAAGAGAACGACAAAGATGTGCGCATCTTCCAAAAGAAAGAAATCTGCTCCATGAGCGTCTTGAAAAATTTTCCAGATCAGAGAGCTATAATTATATCGTATACTCTTCATTTGATTTTTAAATAAATTGTTGGTTGTTTTGTTTGTTTTGACATATGATTATATCTATTTCTCAACTTTGACTCTATATTTTTTATCTGACTGTAAAATCGATGGAGGAGTTAAGAGTTTAAGCATCTAAAACTTTTGTGTTCTCTTAAACTCGTAAGTTCAATTTGTGTGTGTGTGTTGGTCTTTTTTAGTATATATATACCATAGTTGAACTTTTATTTTTATTATCAAATGAAGTTTCAACAAGTATGTTCACACTTATAGTGTATCAATTTATGTTTAGCCTTATTGTTGATATATATATATATATATATATATATATATATCAACTAAATATATATATATTGCTATTTTAACACGATTGCTCCAAAGTCCTTCGAATCACTAGGAAACAAAGTAAGATTCACAAACTAAATGTGTTTATCTTTTGAGTTTTCTTATTCTGTTCTGGTTTGTGTTCTTTTTTTTAATTGATTTTTACGTTGTCTTTTAGTGTAAAGGCAGAAATCGTTTTATCAGGAAAGGTTGGGAAATTTTTTATTTACCAAACTGTTCCCCCTTTGTTTTTTTAAATAAGAGAAAATTAGTTCCTATCTCTTCACAAAAAACTTCTTGGATCGGGTCAGGTCAGTCACCATGGGTGACCCACGACCCAAAATTACATATCCCACTTCGCACATGGTGGACAAGACCCAAGCCAATACAATATCAACTAGACACACAATTCATAAAACAAATAGTTCATGCAATATGTGAGAATCTAGAGTTTAACCTTAAGGTTTTCCAAACCCCACAGAAGAATCTAATTATATTTGGAAGGAATTCAATACTTATTTGAGAATACTATTACTCATAGTATCCCAGACTTCATTCATTACTTTAGTAGTTATTTATTCGGGCCCTCATACTCTAAAAGAGGTAAACTCAAGTTTATGTTTAACTTTATACACACATTTACACTTAATACCAATATGGTTAGTGCAATAGTCGGCTTGTGTATACAAGTTTATTATTCAATTAATCGTCTTTCCTTTGTACTTGAATCTATCTATTCAAATTCAACCGATTTCATAGACATGCATTGTATTGTTGAATGGCTATGGAAATTTCATGCGTCTCCGCACGTGGCCCTGGACTCAAATAGTTGGCAGATTTCTTTCTTCCTCTTCCAAACTAACTTTAATTAAAAACCCCAATACAATTTAATTGAAATCACACTCATATTTTATCAACAAACACCACTCATTCGTAAGACCCTCACCTCAAGAACTCAAAACCTCAATTGTTAAAGAATGGGGTTAAAACTGAAAAACTTTTCAATAATACTTACATAAACAATTTAATGAAAGGTTCACATGATTGGCGTGAGGGCGACAAATTCCATCACTATGAGAAACCTCACATACCTGGAAGAACAATGTTCTTGACGAGACTTGAAGAAAAAATCTTGGAAGATGAACCCTAGCCTTAACGGGTTTTGAAGTTCTTGAGCATAGAATTTTGAAGTCAATGAGAGGGTTTAATTTGGAAGACTAATTTTTCTAAGAGTTTTGGGTAATTTAGATGACTTCCCAAGGGTTTCAAGGAATAAAATACCCTTAAAAGATAAATAAAACTAGCTGGAAGTCGGGATATTTTTCCAGTAGACAGTGAGGTACGTATTCGCTCCGTAACGCGAAGCCATCGCAGAGCTGCTGCCAGGTTAGAGCGTCTCTATGAAATCAGTCATATCTTTTTACTCAAAACTCAGATTGAGCCAAACTTTGTGGCGTTGGAAAGAGCTCTCAAAGACGTTCGATTTGATATCTCATGGTCCACCTAACCCTTTCTTTTCTAAAAGATATGGTTGTTTGAAGTTGACCCAAAACTTGAAACTGACCAAATTTCAAGGTTTTACAATATCTACCCCTTAGGAACATTCGTCCTAGAATAAGGTCGCACTAAGTTGAATAAGGGGGGAAAGTATTTAACCACCCCAAATCAAGCACCCAACATGCAATTTACATAACTCTGTATATCAACTTAAAGAGTACTTTACAAAGAGTAAGTACCATGGTTAGAAATTTCTCCGGAATGAAAGAGATGTGGGTGTCTCCTCTTCATATTTTCCTCAACCTCCCAAGTAGCTTCCTCAACATATTTATTCCTCCATAAGACCTTGGCTGATGCAACATCTTTGGTTCTAAACTTGTGAACCTAACGATCAAGAATCTGAACGGGAAGCTTCTTATAAGATAGGCTGCCCTTGATACCAATATTCTCAGTAGTTACAATGAGTGAAGGATCTGTCAAACACTTCTTTAACATGGATACATGGAACACCAGATGACAAATATGCTACCTTGTCAACCCTCTTGGATATCCTATAAGGACCAATCTACCAGGGACTAAGTTTCCCCTTCTTGCCAAATCTCATAACACCCTTCATGGGTGAAATATTTAAGTAGAACCAATCATAAACCTCAAATTCTAAGTCTCTTCTCCTAACATCTGTATAGGATTTCTGATGACTCTGTGTTGTTTTTATCATTTCCTAAATAATCTCAACTTTCTACATGGCTTAATGAACCAAGTTTGGCCCTATCAACTCAACTCCACCAACTTCAAACCAACTAATAGGTGATCTACACTTGTGCTCATAAAGAGCCTCATGAGGAGCCATTTGGATACTAGTGTGATAGCTATTGTTATATGCGAACTCTATGAGAGGCAAGTGATTAGCCCATTTACCTTTGAAGTCTATGACACATTCCCTCAACATATCTTCCAAGGTATGAATTGTGCACTATGTTTTACCATCAGTGTTCCTTGGTGCAGGTGCACTAGTAGATGATGGAGCTGGTCCATTTGGCTTTTGTTGAAAAGATGACCGGTTCGCATTCCTCTTCTGCTGCCCGAACTCATTTCTTGTTGTCTTAAACTTCTTGTTCCAAAACTTTTCTCTATATCTCAGTTTATCTTCATCAACCTATTGCACATGGATTATAAGCCTTGCAATGTTTGTGTCTCCTATTAGCATAGTTGTCTTGCCCTCGTTACTTGAGAAGCGACAACCCAGATACAAATAGACTCATCCTGCTCCTCATGTCAACAACCATCTCCGGAGCATAGCGGGACAATTAAATAATTAATTTGTTCAAGCACGAATTAGAAGGAAATTTTTATAGAGTTGAACTCTATCACACAAAAAGAGTATGAAAGAAGTGAGATATTTCCTAAAGGTCGTAGCCTCTTAATTATAGATGTGGCGCACTTCACACCTATAACTAAGCCTCTATAGAAATAGCTTCATAAACTTCCTAGGACTCTTGAAATCAGTGTTCTGATACCACATTTTACACACCCCGAGCCTACACCCTGAACGTAACTGGCACTCAAAAAATATTGTTGGCCCCAACCGAACCATAGGTCTGGCTTAATACTCCACGGAAAACTTATTCAACAATATATGAACTCGATTGCAAAGATTTAACTCAACTATCTCAAATTAATAACTCAGAATATATAAGAATATTTAACTAGCCAGAAATAGGTAACTCAAGTCTTTGAAACATTTAACAAAAGAAATGGAAAAGACTCCTCAAAACACTACTATCTATGAAGCCTCTAATGATAACGATGGAAGTTGGGACAAGATCCACGACATCCCAACAAAATAAAAAAGTAAATGGGAATCCTCCAGAAGAAAAGATGCTCACCAAAGCAACTCTGGAACTGCACGTGGTATCAATAGTGCGCCTGTTAATGACCCTGAACTCCTATGTCTGCATCATAAAAGATGCAAGGACAAATGGCGTCAGTACCTGGAATGTACGAGCATGCAAGGGGAACTCTAAAACACAGACATAAGCTTGAACTTGATAAAAAGGAAGAACATACTCACCTCATCTCAACTCAACTAAACTCAAAAAAACTCAAGGATGCTCAAAGGTACTCAAAGTTACATTATGAAGTTTTAAAACAATAGATAACAACTCAGATGTATTTAAAAATACAATAATAAACCTTTTAAACCTTATTTGGGAGATTCTCTAATCGACAACCATTACTATATGATATGTTATGATACAACGTTTCACCTACGCTGTCAGAAGTGTCCTATACCTTGCCGAAGTATAAGATATATTCAACAAAGTGAATCCACTAAGCTATGCTAAAAAGCAATAAGGAATCATCAAAAAAGTAATACCATTTACCCATGTTGTCATACAGGGTTTTAAAGGACTTTGAGTTGTCTAAACTCATCTTAATATCAGTGCTCAATACTGCTCCCAATAATATAAATCATGTTAATATGTTTAAAAACATTTCCTCATCCTCAAACTTTGAGATTATTACTCGAAAGGTTCTCCTAAAAGATATAGTCCTCAAAACCTCGTAATGAACTCATTTGGATATCGAAGTTTTTGTTATCTCCTGTATTCAGGCTTGTCAAAAATACAGAAACAGAAAAAAGATGAAATTGACAGAATGATTTTTAATCCGAGTCCACAGAAACCACTGTGTTTCCTTAAGAAATTTAATCCCCTCACTGTACCCGAGGTTGTAGATTAATTCCTCCCACGATAAAACGGATTAACCTGTTAAAGAAGTAGCGGTACCTCAAACTTCAATAACTTCAGCGAACGCAAGAACAACAACAAGAGCACACACAGACTCAGTCGATCAACTATTTTATTTATGTAAGAATATGTATGCAGAGAGGAAAATTTTTCAGTGTTTGAAAAAATGAAAAAGACCTCTTATTTATAGCCATTTGCAGCAAGGAACGCGTCTGTTCAGAAAAATCTGTTCAGACCCATTTTTTCCAGAACATTGTGTCCTTTGGGAAAAGTAACAACTTTTCGGAAGGATTACCGTTTGGGAAAAGTAACGACTTTTTGAATGGATTACTGTAACACGTGAATTTTAATTAAATTCAGTTGTGCTAAATTAATTCTGTTATTTAATTAACATTTTGAATTAATATATAAGAGAAAGGAAATGATTTAACAAGATTGATTAAATAAATTTTGTCCAAAAATATTATCAATCAATCACATCATTTGCCAAATCCAAATCCAAATCAAAATCCGAATCCGAAGCCGAAGCCAAAGCCGAAGCCGAAGCCGAGGCCGAGGCCGAGCGAGCGATGACGACGGCGCGAGGGGGCACCTTCTTCTTAACCCTTTAAGAACTAAAGGAAGTATTTCCTAATATAAGGACAACAATTTCCTTTCTTCTACCAATATGGTAAAAATGACCTTTCATTTGCACTTTTGCAATGATGACTTTTCATTTTCCCTCCAAAATTGGTTCCCCCACTTTCATTGGTTCTTCCACTTTCCATTTTCTCTTTTTATTTCCCATTCACACCTTGCTAACCCCACAATCCCCCACATGAATGGGGAATGGCTATTGTTAAAACATATGCATGAAAAACTTGTGTGTCTCGTAAGTAAGGGTTAATCGCATCTGGATAAGTAGGTTTCCCTTTAAACTTTCCGTATTGAACATATATCGGATATACTCGGTCAATCGGTAGATTTGATATCTTTGAACCGTCGAGCTTTAGTGTATACCTAGACAACATAAGTCACACAATCAACCCTTGAACTGTTTTTGGTTCTCATTGTTTTGTTCGTTTCAGCCATGAACACATCTCGGTTAATAAGTGCTTCGAGAACTGGCCTTACCGGATTCTCCTTGAAGCGGCTTACACTTCACACTTACATAGGTGGTTTCTAACTGTGTTATCCCGTAGATACACTATTTGATATACCCTGTATCAAACTTAGAAACCATTAAAAAGTCCTTATGCCTTTATCCTGGTTACTGAACATTGTCTCATCATGAGAATGGACATAAAATAATTTTTGACAATGTTGAACCATCATCTATGACTTTGTTTTATCTCCTTGAACCTAGATCTTGGGATCTCTAGTCTTCTAGGTAGAGTTACCGCCACGATGACTTGTTCTCGGCCATAGTCCCATTCCCGTCGATGATCTCTCAACTCCCTCTCTAGTTAGGCCTTTTGTAAGTGGATCCGACACATTATCCTTTGACTTTACATTGTCAATTGTGATAATTCCACTAGAGAGTAGTTGTCTAACAGAGTTATGTCTTCGTCTTGTGTGACGAGACTTCCCGTTATACATAACGCTTCCAGCCCTTCCTATTGCCGCTTGACTATCGTAGTGTATGCATATAGGGGCCATTGGTTTGGGCCAAAACGGAATATCTTCTAAGAAATTCTGGAGTCATTCAGCTTCTTCACCTGCCTTGTCTAAGGCGATGAATTCTGACTCCATTGTAGAGCGAGCGATACATGTTTGTTTGGATGATTTCCAAGATATTGCTCCTCCACCAATAGTGAAAACATATCCACTCGTGGATTTTGTTTCAGTTGACCTAGTAATCCAATTTGCATCACTATATCCTTCAAGAACTGCTTGATATTTGTTGTAATGCAAAGCATAGTTTTGAGTGTCTTCTAAGTACCCCAAAACTCTCTTCATTGCCAACCAATGATTTTGATTGGGATTACTTGTGTATCGACTCAATTTACTTATAGCGCAAGCTATGTCTGGTCGTGTACAATTCATGACATACATAAAACTTCCTAATACTCTGGCGTAATCCAATTGAGACTGACTTTCACCCTTATTCTTAGCAAGATTAAGGTTCACAGCAATTGGAGTCTTTGCCTTTTTGAAATTCAAATACTTGAACTTTTAAAGTACCTTTTGAATATAATGAGATTGAGACAATTCTATACCGTTAGGAGTTTTGTGAATCTTTATACCCAATATTAAATCGGCTACTCCTAGATCTTTCATATCAAACTTACTAGCAAGCATACGCTTAGTAGCTTTTATATTTGCAATGTCCTTGCTCATTATCAGCATGTCATCCACATATAGGCTTACAATGACTTCCTGATCCGTAGTGTCTTTAATGTAAAAACACATTTATCACACTCATTGATCTTAAATCCATTTGACAACATGGTTTGATCAAACTTTGCATGCCATTGTTTCGGTGCTTGTTTTAGTCCATAAAGTGACTTAACAAGTTTGCATACTTTCTTTTCTTTGCCAGGAACTACGAAGCCCTCAGACTATTCCATGTAGATTTCTTCCTCCAGCTCTCCATTTAAGAATGTGCTTTTCACATCCATTTGATGGATTTCAAGACCGAATACTGCAGCTAGGGCAATTAACATCCGAATTGATGTAATCCTAGTCACTGACGAGTATGTGTCAAAATAATCAAGACCTTCTTTCTGTCTAAAGCCTTTGACAACAAGTCTTGCTTTATATTTGTCAATAGTTCCATTATCTTTCATCTTCTTTTTGAAGATCCATCTAGAACCCAAAGGTTTGTTCCCTGGAGGAAGATCAACCAACTCTCAAGTATGATTGCTTAAGATTGATTCAATCTCACTATTGACAGCCTCCTTCCAAGAGGTTGAGTCGCTAGACAACATCGCTTCTTTAATTGTTTGAGGCTCACTTTCAAGAAGGAATGTTACAAAATCAGATCCAAATGAAGTAGCTGTCCTTTGACCTTTACTGCGCCTTGGACCCTCTTAATTGGTTTCATTCTCTCTTGGTTCTTCTCGAGGTTGTTTAGACCCTCCACTAGATGACTTAAGTCTAGTTTTATACGGATAGATATGTTCAAAAAATTCAGCATTATCTGATTCCATTACCGTATTATCATGAATATTCGGATGTTCAGACTTATGAACCAAAAATTGACATGCCTTACTATTTGTGGCATATCCAATGAATACACAATCCACAGTCTTAGGCCCTATTTTCACCCTCTTAGGTATAGGAACCTGGACTTTGGCAAGACGCCCCCACACTTTGAAATATTTCAAGTTGGGTTTTCTACCTTTTCATTTCTCATATGGAATAACATATGTCTTCGTATGAGGCACTCTATTGAGTATTCGATTTGCTGTAAGGATAGCCTCCCCCCACAAGTTTTGTGGTAAACCTGAACTTATAAGTAAGGAATTCATCATTTCCTTTAAAGTTCGGTTTTTTCTTTCTGCAATTCCATTAGATTGTGGAGAGTAAGGAGCAGTAGTTTAATGGATTATTCCATTTTCCAAACATATTTCTGCAAATGGAGATTATGAATCTCCACCTCTATCACTTCTGATCATTTTGATCTTTCTATCCAACTGATTTTCAACTTCCGTCTTATATTGCCTAAATGCATCTATTGTTTCATCCTTACCATTTAGCAAATAGACATAACAATATTTAGTGCAATCGTCAATAAAAGTTATGAAATACTTTTTCCCACCACGTGTTGGTGTTGACTTCATGTCACAAATGTCAGTGTGAATCAGTTTTAAGGGATATGAACTCCTTGCAACAGATATATAAGGATGCTTAGCATACTTAGATTCAACGCAAACTTGACATTTTGATTTATTGCACTCAAATTTTGGCAAAACATTTAAGTTAATCAGTTTTCGCAAGGTGTTGTTATTAACGTGTCCCAAACGTTCATGCCATAAACATTTAGACTCAAGCAAGTAAGAAGAAGCAGAATCTTTATTCATATCAACTGCAATTACATTGAGTTTAAAAAGGTCCTCAGTGAGGTAACCTTTTCCTACATACTTCTCATTCTTACTTACTACAACTTTATCATTAACAAATACACATTTGAATCCATTCTTAGTCAGAACTGGTATAGAAACTAGGTTCTTTCGCAATTCTGGAACATACGAGACCCTGTTCAAAGTCACCACCTTGCCTGGTGTCATCTTTAGAAGGATCTTGCCAGTTCCTTCCACCTTTGCAACAACGGAATTTGCCATAAACAACTTCTCATCTGTAGGTGCTGGAGTATATGATGAAAATAATTCTTTGTTGGCACAAACATGGCATGAGGAACCAGAATCTATCCACCATTCTCTTGGATTTCCAACCAAGTTGCATTCTGAAAGCATTGCACAAAGATCGACCATCTCTCATTTGGATTCAGCCAAATTTGCTTGATCCTTCTTCTTGTCCTTCTTGGGACCCCTACATTCAGTAGCCTTATGACCACATTTGCCACAGTTGAAGTAGCTTCCATTGAATTTCTTCTTAGGAGGATTGCTCTTTGGACCAGATGTTTTCTTTCTTTTCTTTGATTTTGTGGGATCTTCTTCAACAATATTTACTCCAGATATTGCTGAATTACCACGCGATCTCTTTTCTACGGCCTTGTTATCCTCTTCGATTCTCAGCCTTACCATGAGATCTTCAACAGTCATCTCCTTGCGTTTATGTTTCAAGTAGTTTTTGAAGTCCTTCCACAATGGAGGTAACTTCTCAATAATTGCAGCCACTTGAAACGCATCATTCACAACCAATCCACATTAAAGATTATGTGAGTATTAAGAATAAACTTAATATTTCCAACATAGGTATTAAATAAATTTATACCTCAGCAGGGAGATCATGGATTATGACCTGTAATTCTTGAGCTTGGGTGACGACGGTCTTACTGTCTATCATCTTATAGTCCAGAAACTTTGCCACAAATAAACTTCTTCATTCCGGCATCCACTCTTTTGTACTTCTTTTCTAAAGCATCCCAGAGTTCTTTTGAGGTTTTCACATTACTGTACACATTGTAAAGATCATCCTGCAGGCCACTCAAAATATAATTTTTACACAAAATTAGAATGTGTCCATGCTTCTAGTAGATCGTGAAATACTACAAATTAGAATATATTTTAATCAGTTTTAGATCAAATTCATCATCATTCTACATGCATCTAATTTTTTAGTACAAAAAGAGGGGGAGGGGTAAACATTGAACAAACCACAATTTTAAAATAAAAACAATACAATGACGGTTGTGTATAGTCTACTATAGCCTATGCCGACATACAAGATGAACAAAAATTTTCAATAATAAAACTGCATATATGAATATGAAATAAAAATATATAAGGAGCTCCTTTTATTTTATATTTTTTTATTTAAGTTTTTGATGAATATATGATTGTATTGAGGATTTCTTATGTTAAAAATATTATTGTGGAATGTCACACATAAATATTGTTGTATTGCTCTTTATATGAAGTATATTGATTTCATTTAATCCCTTTAACATTTTGGTTTTGAAAATCAATAATCATTTTAATTTATTACAAATGTTAAATGTGTGTAAGTTTTTACTCATAATAAAATGCCTGATCATACATAATCAATGATATAAAAAAAGAATTGAATGAGTGTATATATATATATATATATATATATATATATATATTATCTTTCTTCTTAAGAACACATATAAGTTGTCTCAATTACTATTAGTATGAATTGTAACATATACACTTATTGAATAATTTAAAACTTCTTGCTAATGTTATATTCTTTTTAACTAGTAAATTTTGTGCAACACATTTATTTTGTGTTCACATTATTTTTTGAAATATGTTTATTTTGTTTCCGCATTATTTTTATCTTATATTGATGATTATTTTAAAAATAGAAAGCATAACTTTGAATGTTACATAGCTATAGGTGATATGATATTTATATTTTTGTAAAACCATCTGATTTGCTAATTCTAAAAAGTATTGTTTTTCTTATCTCAAAATAGTAATATAGTTAAACAAAATTTTCTTATTTCTATACAATAACTTTTGAATCTAAGATCCTAGGGTTCCTTATCATTCAAAAGGTGAAGAGGGCATCATTTTTAAAAGGGAAAATACATAATTACCCCATCAAACTTGTACCATTTTTTGAAGTAGACATCTAAAGTTTGCGGGGGTCCTATTACCCCATCCAACCATTTCCAACAATTTTAAATACACTACTTTTACAATATTTGTAATCTCATGACCAGTGCGTGTGTTTCACCCCATATAAAATAATTTTTTTTTATTTTTCTTACTTCTTTAATAGTGGGTCGGGTAAAACCCTGACCCACTCACATTTTAACCCTTAAATCTTTTTAGAAAATTCATCGTTCATCTTTCCCAATTTCTTTTCCCAGTTCTTTCGATTTACTTCACTTCAAAAGAATTTTTTTTTTCTGAATTTCTTTGTAGATATATATTTATGTAAGTTTTGTTTGTTATTGTTCAGTGTTTTTGGTGTTTGATTTCAAATATTTTTCTTCAAAAATTAGTTTAATCCTTTTTAGCTTTGTGGGTATTCCGAAATCAAGACCAACTTTGAGTTCTATAAGTGAATTTCACATTTTTTTGAATTTGTTCAAGTAGATTCTTTGATACTTTTGATCTGGGGAAGCTATATGAATAGAAATGGGTTCAAATTTCTTTGCTGAAAGATAAATTAGGTGCTAAATTGATCAAGTATTATGTCATTGTTAAGTAGATTTTTTTCTAATAAAAGGCCTTAAGATGAATTGCTAGAACTTGATGATAGAGTATACAATAAAAAAATTCGCTTCACGTAGTAAAGAACCAACTTTTGCTGTTGAGAAAAGCTCTCAACAGCCATTAATGGTGGTTTGGGGGAAGAAGAAACGTGGGCCTCTTTTCACTTTGGTTTAACAATGCCATGTGTCAGTTTTCCATTGGATTGGGGCCGCAATTTTACTCTTTCACGCGCTTTTCTAGTGTGAAATTACAATTGCTGTAAAAATGGGTCAAAATGGCGTATTTATTGTAGATTTAAATGGTTTCGTGGGGTGATAGGACCTCCGCAAACTTAAGGTGTCTTCTTCAAAAAAGGGTCTAAGTTTGATGGGGTAATTATGTATTTTCTCTTTTTAAAATTCAAAGAATTGAATTACATGATTTGATTAAAGTTTACTCATCTCTAAATAACAACTTTTGGTTGACAATTTAAGATCTGAAGATTCATTCTCAGTTAGAAGGGGAAGAAGACTATTGTCATCACCCATCAAGAAATCTTAAACCCTTAGCACTACAATCTCATTTAGTTCACCAAATTTTGCTAGACATATGTTTTTTTTTAATAGTTAAATAATTTTTAAGATTTCATAATAAATAAACTAGATCACAATACCACATAATGAAACCATAACATTAGTTCCATAACTTATAATAATTTTATAATATAAAAATGTAGCCTACAATAATTTTAAAAGCCAGTGTTGATGAATTTACCTTGAACATTGTTGCTTGTACCCATGGATAAACTCATTTGCCTAAAGAATTTTGCCGGGCTGATAAAAAATCACGAAAAAACAAATTAATATTGATGATTTTAAGAGGAAAGATCTATATAAACAGATATATGTACATATATAAATTATTGTATTTTTAGAGTTCATAAAAAGAGAGGAGGATATTTAAATGAAAACACTCATGCCTTTCACAAGAAAGTCTTGAAATGGAAAAAAGTGAAATGAGTTACATCTTTCACAAATTTTATAATGAATATTTGTGTCTAATTGAGATTACCATAATTTCCATCATATTTCACTTTTAATTTTAATCAAATATTAATAAAATACTATAAAATACATAGTTATTAATCAATGTCTTAAATTAAATATAGGACGATCTTATCTAAACATTAATTCTAACAAACCAAAAGGACTGCATGATAAATATGGTAAATTGATTATAATCTTTCAAATTATTGTGTTATGGTATGAACACACAATAGAACATTTGGATATCTATGGCATAAAAAATATATCAAATTCTTCTAATAAAAGTTTATTAGAAAATGTAAAAGTTGACCAAAATTCTTTTAAAATAGTATATCTAAAATTTATATTTGATTTTGATGCCAAAATTCATGGAAAAAACTTTAAACACTATATTTTCACCATAAGCGCTTACAACTCCACCCCACCCCACCCCCAATGCACCACAAGCAAAGATTTGAAAATGTTTGGGCTCGTAGTTTTGATTCACTTCATATATGGTTGACGTCACGATCTGAGCCTACACCCTGGGCGTGGCCAGCACTCAAGAATCAATGATGGTCCCCAAGAAAACTTTCATTATGGCTGGAAAACTAATTCGAGCAATAATAGGCTTAAACTAAATTAAATTCATTAAAACTCAAATACTAAACTTCATGAAGTCCGGAAAGTACTCAATAACAATATTTATAGTTTCTAAAATGACTCAAAAGAAAGTAAATACAGAATGTCTCCTCAACTATAACTATCTATGAAGCCTCTGCGGTTAAAGAAGGATATCGGGACAACACCCAGGACATCTCAAAACTACTAAACTGAAAGTAAATGTGAGGTCCTCCAAAATACAAGGAGGCTCACCCAAAAGCTAACTGGAGTGTAAAGTGATCTCAATGAAGCATTTGTTGATAATCCTAAACAGTTGTATCTGCATCATAAAAGGATGCAGGTCGAATAACATCACTGCAATAAAAGTACAAGTATGCAAGGAGAACTGAAAGCGTAGATGACTGAACTGAAATGTTGAGAGCACTCAACTCAATCAATACATGGACATGAAGTATAAATATTTAACTTTACAACAATATATAATATAGAAGCAATATAAAAAAATATTATACAGTACTTGTGGGGAGTTTCTCTAACCGACAACCGTTACTATAGGCCTAGCAATGATACAATATTTCACACACGCTGCAAAGGTCATCCTATACCTTATCGAGGTACAGGTTGATATTGTGACTATGGATCCATCTAATAGGACTTCTTAGTGGCAGAAAGGAGTCGCACGAAGAATCAATGTTATCCTTTCCTACGGTGGCTACGTAGTCTTATGGGACTTCCAAATTATAAAAGACTCTAACCCAATTCGGTGCTCAGTACTACTCCCAAAATAATCAATATAACTTTATCCTCAATGTATTAAAACATACACTTTCTCTGGTTTGAGATAATTGCTCAAATTATCCTCTTAAAATAAGTAACTGTTCTTGAAATATCTTTAAACTCATAAACTCTTTTTAGAAATCGAAGTTTCTCTTTTTTCAATGGAAAAATGATACATTTGGGAATACATAGTTTCCTTAAACTTTACTCAAATTTGTCTCATTAAACTTTCCTCAAAGAACTCAGTTTAAAACACAAATTTTGACTTTAAAGGATTTTCAAGATTTATAACTCAAAATAAAGTTCATGTTGAGTTATAGACCTGAACGAATCAACTCAAGGACCTCAATAACAATATAGACAACTCAAGGACTTAGTTCAAAGCTATAGTTAATTGCAAAAGAGTTCTCAACTTTCACTCAAAAGGACCTTTTACACTTTCCTCTTAACTTTACTTTAATTTGAAATATAAATTAAGAGATGTTATTATGATTAGGAGGATCTCTCAAGAAGTAATGAAGACTTTAAGAGTTAATATCAAGAAAAGAGCAAAAACACAATTTTAAAGAACACATATTGGACGAAGAATGCCGGAGAAAATGGCCTGACAACCCTAGCCTATTGTTGGAGAAGAGCGCCAGGCCTCCAAGTACTGGAAGACCTTTGATGGGTCCATTCACCCTCACGTTCACCTCCATAATTGCTAGTTTAAATGCTAATTTGATCCTTACGAGGTATGTAAGCTTTCATAGTGATGGGTCCATTCACCCTCACGCCAATCATAAGTTTCTTCAGTTAATTTCATCCATGACAATCCATGTATTAAAGTTCTTAATGAGTTTCTTGAAGTTTCGTTCTTAAATTGTCAATGATGGGTTTTTGATGAGTTCTTGAGATGAATGTTATGAGTTTGAGGGTTGTTTTGAGTAGAATTTCGTGTACTTATGTTGAATATTCGAATCTAACTGAGTTTGGAAGAAACCATCCGATTCTAAGGTAAATTAGAGCCAAAAATCAATAAGAAAAATTTGTCGGGATGTTATGGAAACAGGTTGGGGCACTACTCCCCCGATGCGCCAGCAGGGCTGGTGTGGGGAACCAGTTGTGTGCCAGAAACCAGCCCCAATAAGGGGAGGCCTTGCGCGGCACACCACCCCGACACCACAAAGTGTCAGACCACTTTCTTCATCGCTTTCGTTCCGTACTTGTTCCTTTGAGTCGAGCTTTCATTCCTTTCTTATCCTACCGATATAAACTACATTTAATAATCACAAGATCTTTCATATCATGAATCATAACTCTTGAATTTATAATTTAAATTCAAGAAAAGATTAAGAGTCAAGTTTGAGAGTGCCTTTCGAGTCTTTCTAAGAAGTCCTTTACCAACTTTTAAAACCTGTTTTAAGACTTGAGTATGAGGATGACGAGAGTTGAGTTTCAGTTTTCAAAATGAATATATGGGAACTAAGTAATCCCAAGAGTAAAATGTCTTTACATTTATAATGGGAGGAAATTTTGATATCCAAATGAGTTCATTACGAGGTTTAGAGCACTATCTCTTTTAAGAGAACCTTTTGAGTAATAATCTCAAAGTTTGAGGATGAGGAAATGTTTTTAAACATATGAACATGATTTATATTATTTGGAGTAGAGTATTGAGCACCAATATTGAGACGAGTTGAGACAACTCAAAGTCCTCTAAAACCCTGTATGACAACATGGGTAAAGGGTATTACTTTTTAGATGATTCATTATTGCTTTTTAGCATAGCTTAGTGGATCCACTTAGTTGAAGATGTCTTATACTCCGGCAAGGTATAGGACACTTCTGGCAGTGTCACGACCCAAAAATGGATGTGATGGCACTCGTCTTATCCCACCAAGACAAGTCAACCTAAACTCAACCATTACAATAAATTGCGGAAATTTAATAATAAACTCAAAAATACCCCAAAAATCTGGTTGTCACGCGTATAAGCCTCTAAAGTATTACAATTGATTCAAAAGAAAAACACTCGCAAATGACATTGTTCCTAGAATAGGACAAGATCATAATAAAAGTAAGAAGGTCTACTGAAATGACAAGCAGCTACCTTACAAATCTCCATAAAAAGCCTCAGACAAGGAGAGGAGAAAATATCACAAAGGTCCGGGCTAGTAACCTACAAAAAATGTAGAAGCAAGGGGTGAGTACCAAACCACACGGTACTCAACAAGTAAACTTCTAAACACAAGCTAAGAGAATAAAATACGGGTACTCCTTACACACCAACCAAACCTCCACAACTACAACCTGCATAAACCAGCCCAACCCAACAGTTCACAGTTACAGAGCACCCTACTCAACAACACCAAGCTCAACAACAATCACTTTAACAAATTACCTATCCTTAACAACAAAATCAATATTCATCAATCAAAACTTCCACAAAAAGGCACTCACAATATCAGCAACACACAAGATCAAGTTCATCAAATAAAGATAATCAAATATCAAGTACTTTCCAACCACCAATAAAACATATAATCATCAAGAATGAAGGATGTCATGGGATGCAATGCAGTATGACACCATGAAATGATATGTCTCAGAATACCAAGTATTCTCCCAACCGTATATACATGATACTCCTCGGAAATACATCGAGAGTTCTTGACCCATGGGGGACTCGCAAAGTTCATATAACGACACAGACGATATCCATATGTCTTTACGGATGATCTCAACGTACTATCATAAATCAAACAAATTTCGCACGGACGATCTCCACGTGCCCAAATTATAAACTTAACATCTCACCATCCCTAGCACGGACGATCTCCACGTGCCCAACTTATACTAAATCTCATCTCAATGCATGTGCACAATATGATTTCAATAAAAGGGACGATGCATCTCAATCAAATATCAATATGATATGTAATCACCTCACCTATCACAAGTATACGGGTTTAATAAAGAACACAATCACCCATAATAAATCAAGTCAATCAATCACATTGCCTTTTATTACCCCTTTTTCATCATTACAATCAATCAATGTGGACAAGTCAACCCATCACCAAGTCTTATTACCCCCAAACACATATTACAAGGAAATACACGAATTTCATACACTTTACAAGGATTTAGAAATCCACTTGCCTCAATTAATCAACAATTCTCTCTGGGACTGAGCCTTCCCTTTTCGTTGAGCTTCCAAATTAATGCAATCTAATCAAGTACATGAACATAATAAGATTTTGAAACTAACAACACCCATATTAGTATAGGTTCTAAGTTTCAAGCCTAGGGTTAAGCTTCAACTTTTCCAATATCACAATTCTAACGGTATTCATGTATTACAAAATACTCAATACTTAATCTTATACAAAAAATAATAATTCCAACACCATTTTGTCTAAAAAGACAATTATATTATATTCTGACCCTCAATTTACATCTTATGCCTAACCCATAACCACGGAAAACATATAGTAATTCCTCAAAATATTTCGTGACCTAAACTAACTTGAAACTGTAGCGTAGCATGTATTGAAAATAAATATATATACACTCCTAACAATTCAATTCCCTTAATTCCTAAAAAAGTTGATAACAAAGAAAAAGAATATAATAATCTATTTATATATAAAAGGAGAGGAAAAAACGACACGTGTCAGCACCACAATTATTCTTGAATTTATTATTTTTAGTTATTTTAAATAATAAATTCAAATTCAATAACTTAATTGTCTTTAGTTAATTTAAGTAATTTAAATACTAAATTCCATTTTAAAACAAAATAGCAATTTAAAACAGTTTTTTAAAAATCAGATTTTTTTAAAGAACTTATTATCTTATTTTTTATTGTATTGCCGATGGAAAAATGGGTAATAATTCACTAAATTTTAAAATACTTTTAATCAGACATTATTATTACTAATAATAATAATTGAATTTCAAAAATATGTGTGAACTTATAGAAACCACCATAAAATTTTGATTTTTTTAATTACAATAATAATAATAATAATAATAATAATTGAATTTCAAAAATATGTGTAAAATATTTAAATAACAAAATTTTAGAAAAATAATAAATAATAATAAAATAAAATAAAAAACGGCTGTGAATCAACCATTTTCAAAAAATAAAAATTAAAGGTTTTAACTCTTATTAATAATAGATAAAAAGGAAAAATGGCCACTAATTAATATGGAAAAATCATTTAAATAATAAATTTATAAATTGAAAAAGTATAAATGAAAAAGAAAATCAAAAGGGTTATGAATCAACCATTTTCAATAAACAAAAATTAAATAACTTAACTCTTAATACTACTACTACTACTACTACTAATAATAATAATAATAATAATAATAATAATAATAATAATGAAAAGTAAAATGGCCACTAATTAAATGTGAAATTTTCAAAAAAATAACCAACTCACGAATTTATTTACTTTTTTAAAAAATAAAATGTATATAAAAAAAAGACCCAAAAAAAGAAAGATAAAATCTAATAAATTCCATGTTTATCTAACTTCCCATTTAAATCTGAAAATTTGCTTAAAGGATAATCAAATACGGTTTAATTTAAATCTGGAAAAAAAAACATATCTAAAAATGGTTTTTTTCAAATATGTAACCACCTTTTATTTTTGAATTCCTATAATAAAGGCAATCACCTACTTTATCCATTTGCTTCATTCATTCTATAAATAAGTGTCTTCTTTTTTCAGAAAAAATTTATTCATTTTGTTAGTATTATCCTTTAGAACAATCATTTTTCGGAGTGAGAAATTCATCTTCAATGCACAGATGTATTGCTTCAAGTAGTGAATTATCATATGCATTAATTTAAAATCAGGTATGAAAAATTATCCAATTTTTTTTTAAATTACATACCAAAAATGTGGACTTCTATCAACTATCAATATGGTTGATAGTTGTTACAGTTGATTAATTATTTACAATCTATTGTTCTTCTTCTAATAAAATAATAGTTTGAAAGGAAAAATTGTTGTATAAAGGAGTATAGGTGGTGGTTGATTATTTATATTATCATAAATATAATTCTTTATTTATCATGCGAGTTTCTAATATAAAAAATTACCATCCACTAAAATTGTTTTATATCTTGCAGATTTGAATTGATGTGATTCCCGCAACATGAAAATGTCAAGTTGAAAGTGGTGGTGTGTGTGTATATTGCTTTTGTGAGGAAATCTACTATGTCATTTGGTAAATTTACAAGTACTAATTTTTCAGATTTATTTTAATTTTAATTAAAGAAGAAAAAGTTTTACAATTTATGGGAAAAATGTCATTCTAATGATAAGATTGTACAATTGAATTCACGCTACATAAAATAAAATTAAAAAGAATCAAAACAATTTTAAGGAACACATTACCATTTAAAATATTAATATAAATATATCAATAAAATTGTCACGAGGTACAATGTGTTGTATTTTCAATGGTAAAACTGAAGGAAGAAGTCATTAACATTCTTGCTAAGAGTAGGTAGATCTGAAGTTCACTTCATATTACTTTCAAATTTACATTTTAAGAGATTGTGCTATCGTATTTTTCATGTAGGAAACTTATTTTGCTTTCCTAATTTTCTATCAATTTCTATTAGTTTTTGCCTTATCTTTTACATTTTAGTTTGGAGATGTTATTTGCATTATAGAGAATGATGTTTTATGCTATTATTATTTGGAAAAATATATGTTGGATACAAATATAAATTGATGAACTATTAAAAAATATTGCAATGAAGACATAGTATGTGCTAGCATATATGCAATCATCTGGGATTTTATAACTGAAGAAGATGATTCACATAATTTTGCCGAAAATGTTCAGTAAGTTCTATTTCTTAATTATTTCATATTTATTAATGATTATCTTTATTACGCACTATGACGAAATGACTTAAAATAGTGTGATTTTTTTTTTCAGATTGAAGGATTAGATAGCATGTTGAGGATTGAAGGGTTGCATAGCCTGTGACAAGAAATTTCTTCTTCTTTTTTTAAAATTTAATAACTCAAATTTATTATTTTTATAAATTATAATAATATATTGAATATAAAAAATAATAATTCCTCTTTAGCCAAAATAATAAATTAAATAATTTTAAAATAATAATTTATTTTAATATATAGGCTACTTAGAATAAGAAGTATTCCCTATTATATCTTTTAATAATCGGGTAAACTAAATTGTCATAATGTAAAATTATTATAGCTTTTTATCCTTTATAAATAAAATATAATAATTAAAGCTAACGTTGAATTGTACATACAAAATAAAAGACATATGGACAATTTTATAAATATATGGCTTATCTTACTATACTAGAAATTACATTTGAAAATGGAATAAAATGGATGAGATTCACGTTGATAAAAGTTAGGATTTAGATTAGTGAGAATTTATATAGTCAAGTTTAATTTGTGTTAAAATTCTTATTTCTTTAGCAATTTAACAAGCTCAAAAGATTTCAATATAATGAATGATAACTTGCAAAGTGTTATTGTTAGATTTTCATCTTGATCAACTTTATTTTATCATTTCAAAATTTCATTCTATCTTATAAAATCTCTAATTGATATCATTGCTTTCAAACTTCAAATTAAAAATGATTTGAAATGAATTACCATGTATGTTTTCACGTTATATTCATAATATCATGTTGGTGGCGTTTATAATGTCTAAAGTTTTTCTAATTAATATTATAAAAAATATATTAATTATTTATATAAAATTAATTTAAAATTTTAAAAACTATATCCTACTATTATATACATGCACTTTTGTTACTCAATAATAATAATTCATATTAATTATTTTTAAGTTTAAAAATTATTATATTTTAAAATATCCGCGCAACGCGCGGGTATGTATACTAGTAATAATAATAATAATAATGTTAGCAATGTTTCTTGTCCCCTAAATTTCAAAGCCGCCAAGAACGATACAGCAACATCATATGCCTTCACAACTGCCAACCTTCAATTCCTTATAACTATTATACTAATATAATGATAATAAATATTTATTGCATCCACTACGCTCCAAAACTCCATGAAGCATAACAATTGTCGATCAATGAAGTAAATCAATACCTACTCTAATTAATTTCATATGATATTGAATTTAATACTATAATCAACAATTGGAAACTAATATTTGTAAGGGTAGAGTTGAACTCCATTACAAAAATAAAGTTTACTTACTTGAAGGTGGCGCCGTTCTCTCTGTTCGTGTTCTCCGCACGAACAACTTAATTTCTTTCTTCTCTTATTTTTTTTTCTAAATTAATTATATATTAAAAGTAATAATTCCTAATAACCTATTTTAATATTTCAAACTTGTCCCATTATTATTAAAAATAAATAAATTATCCGCAAATTAATTAACTATAGTTAAATAACAATTCAAAATTAACAAAATGATCTTTTTGGGTCTGGGTCATTACAGGCAGCGTGGGCGAGATGTTGTATCATCACATAGCTTATAGTAATGGTTGTCGATTAGAGAATCTCCCAAATAGGGCTAAAAAAGTTTATTATTGTATTTTTAAATACATCTGAGTTGTTATCTACTATTTTAAAAGCCTTCTTTACAATGTATCTTTGAGTACCTTTGAACATCCTTGAGTATCTTTGAGTTGAGTTGAGTTGAGTTGAGATTAGGTGAGTATGTTCTTCCTTTTATCAAGTTCAAGCTTATGTCTGTGTTTTAGAGTTCCCCTTTCATGCTCATACATTTCAGGTACTGACGCCATTTGGCCAGCATCTTTTATGATGCAGACAAAGGAGTTCAGGGTCATCAACAGGCACACTATTGATACCACATGCAGTTCCATAGTTTCTTTTGTGAGCATCTTTCTTCTGGAGGATTCCCATTTACTTTTCAATTTTGTTAGGATGTCGTGGATCTTGTACTAACTTACATCGTTATCATTAGAGGCCTTCATACATAGTAGTGTTTTGAGGAGTCTTTTCCATTTCTTTTGTTAAATGCTTCAAAGACTTGAGTTGCCTATTTCTGGTTAGCTGAATATTCTTATATATTCTGAGTTATTTATTTTAGACAGTTGAGTTAAATATTTGCAATTGAGTTCATATATTGTTGAATAAGTCTTCCGTGGAGTATTAAGCCAGACCTATGGTTCGGTTGGGGCCAACAATATTTCTCGAGTGCCAGTTACGTTCAGGGTGTAGGCTCGGGGCATGTAAAACTTGGTATCAGAGCAAAAATTTCTAAGAGTCCTAGAGTGTTTATGAAGATATTTCTATAGAGTCTTAGTTATCGGTGTGAAGCGAGCCACATCTATAATTAAGAGGCAACGACATTTAGGAAATATCTCACTTCTTTCATACTCTTTTCATATGATAGAGTTCAACTCTATAAAATTTTCCCTATAATTCATGCTTGCGCGTATATTTTAGATCATGCATCCACGAAGAGTTGTTCGAGGTCATCCTTCTAGGAGGGATGTTGATCCCTATGATCAAGGGGTCCCCAATGCACCAAAAGTGCGACCCCAAGGAGAGGTCACTAATGCTGAGTTCTGGGATGATATTCGAATGTCGAGTCAAGTTGTGACCAATCAAGCTGGGGAATAGAGAGGGGTTTGATATGATGTGGCTAGTAGATCTAGAATCTGTGAGTTCTTAAGGATGAATCCTCCACACTTTCCCGTTTCAAGCTTTACTATGATCCGGAAAAACTTTGTGGAAGAGTTGCAGAAAGTGTTTGAGGTGATGCATGTTGCAGATGCTGAGCTTGTGAAACTAATTGCATATTGAAGGGTGTTACTAGAGTCTGGTACGACCAATGGAAGAAGAGTAGAGTTGATGGTGCACCAATTGTGAGAAGGGTTGTGTTCGTAGAGGCCTTCTTCGGCATTTCTTTCCCCATGAACTGAAGGAGGCAAAGGTAAGAGAATTCCTTAAGTTGAAGTAGGAATCCATGAGTGTAACCTCAAGTTCACTCAATTGTCTCACTATGCTCTGGAGATGGTTGTTGACATGAGGAGTAGGATTAGTCTATTTGTATCTGGGTTGTCGTTAGTAGGTACGAGGGCAAGACAACTATGTTGACAGGAGACACAAACATAGCAAGGCTTATAATCCATGTGCAATAGGTTGAGGAGGATAAGCTTATAGATAGAGAAGAGTTTTGGAACAAGAAGGCTAAGACAAAAGGAAATGAGTTTGGGTAGCAAAAGAGCAATGCGAACCGGTCATCTTTTCAACAAAAGCCAAATGGAGCTGCTCTATCATCTGCTAGTGCACCAGCGCCAAGGAACACTGCTGGTAAAATATAGTGCACAATTCATACCTTGGAAGATATGTTGAGGGAACATGTCATAGACTTCAAAGCTAAATGGGCTGATCACTTGCCTTTCATAAAGTTCGCATATAACAATAGTTATCACTCTAGTATCCAGATGGCTCTTTATGAGGCTCTTTATGGGCGAAAGTGTAGATCACCTATAAGTTGGTTTGAAGTTGGTGAAGTTGAGTTGATATGGCCAAACTTGGTTCATCAAGCCATGGAGAATGTGATGATTATTTAGGAAATGATAAAAACAACACAGAGTCATCAGAAATCCTTTACAGATGTTAGGAGAAGAGACTTAGAATTTAAGGTTAATGATTGGTTCTACTTAAATATTTCACACATGAAGGGTGTTATGAGATTTGCTAAGAAGGGGAAACTTAGTCCCTGGTATATTGGTCCTTATAGGATATCCAAGAGGGTAGACAAGGTAGCTTATGAGTTGGAGCTACCTTCAGAGATAGAGGCAGTTCATCTGGTGTTCCATGTATCCATGTTAAAGAAGTGTTTGAGAGATCCTTCATTCATTGTACCTAATGAGAATATTGGTATCAAGGATAGCCTATCTTATGAGAAGCTTCCCGTTTAGATTCTTTATCGCCAGGTTCACAAGTTGAGAAACAAAGAAGTTGCATCAGCGAAGGTCTTATGGAGGAATCAATATGTTGAGGAAGCTACTTGGGAATCTAAGGAAGATATAAAGAGGAGACAACCACATCTCTTTCGTTTCGGAGAAATTTCTAACCATGGTACTTACTCTTTGTAAATTACTCTCTTTAAGTTTATATACTGAGTTATGCAAATTGCATGTTGGGTGCTTGAGTTATGAAAATTGCATGTTGGGTGCAAGTTTATATACGAATGTTCCTAAGAGGGAGATATTGTAAAACCTTGAAATTTGATCAGATTTCAAGTTTTGGGTCAACTTCAAACAACCATATCTTTTAGAAAATAAAGAGTTAGGTGGACCATGAGATATCAAATCGATGGTCTTTGAGAGCTCTTTCCAACGCCACCAAGTTTGGCTCAATATGTGTTTTGAGTAAAAAGATATAACTGATTTAATAGAGACGCTCCAACCTGGCAGCAGCTCTGCGATGGCTTCACGATACGGAGCGAATACATACCTCACTTTCTATTGGAAAAATATCCCAACTTTCTGCCAGTTTTATTTATGTTCTAAGGGTATTTTATTCCTAGAAACCCTTGGCAAGTCATCTAAATTACCCAAAACTCTCAGAAAAATTAGTTTTCAAAATTAAACCCTCTCATTGACTTCAAAATTCTACGCTCGAGAACTTCAAAACCCGTTAAGGCTATGGTTCATCTTCCAAGATTTTTCCTTCAAGTCTCTTCAAGAACATTGTTCTTCCAGGTATGTGAGGTTTCTCATAGTGATGGATTTGCTCGCCCTAAAGCCAATCTTGTGAATCTTTCATTAAAATGTTTGTGTAAGTATTATTTAAAAGTTCTTCAGTTTTAACCCCATTCTTTAACAATGGAGGTTTTGAGTTCTTGAGGTGAGGGTCTAGCGAATGAGTGGTGTTTGTTGATAAAATCTGAGTAGGATTTCAATTAAATTGCATTGGGGATGTTAATTAAAGTGAGTTTGGAAGAGGAAGAAAGAAATCTGCCAACTATTTGAGTCCAGGGCCACGTCGCAGAGACGCATGAAATTTCTTTAGCCATTCGACAATACAATGCATATCTAGGAAATCGGTTGAATTTGAATAGATAGATTAGAGTTCAAAGGAAAGACGATTAATTGAATAATAGACTTGTATACACAAATGGACTATTGCACTAACCATATTGGTATTAAGTGTAAATGTGTTTATAAAGTTAAACATAAACTCAAGTTTACCTCTTTTAGAATATGAGGGGCCGAATAAATAACTACTAAAGTAATGAATGAAGTTTGGGATATTATGAGTAATAGTATTCTCAAATAAGTAGTGAATTCCTTCCAAATGTGATTAGATTCTTATGTGGGGTTTGGAAAACCTTAAGGTTAAACTCTTGATTCTCACATATTGCATGACCTATTTGTTTTATGAATTGTGTGTCTAGTTGATATTGTATTGGCTTTGGTCTTGTCCACCATGTGTGAAGTGGGAGATGTAATTTTGGGTCATGGGTCGCCCATGTGGACCGACCTGACCCGATCCAAGAAGTTTTTGAGAATAGATAGGAACTAATTATCTCTTATTTAAAAAAAGAAAGAGGAAACAGTTTGGTAAATAAAAAATTTCCCAACCATTCCTGATAAAACGACTTCTGCCTTTACACTAAAAGACAACGTAAAAACCAGTAAAAAAAAGGAAACACAAACCAGAAGAGAATAAGAAAACTCAAAAAACATTTTTGTCTGAAGATAAACACATTTAGTTTGTGAATCATCATACTTTGTTTCCTAGTGATTCAAATAAGGACTTTGGAGCAATCGTGTTAAAATAGCAAAATCAATGACTTTCGCTATAAATACAAGGTACAAAACTCGTCAATTTTGCTCTCTCTCTCTCTCTCTATATATATATATAGCAACAATAAGGCTAAACATAAATTGATACACTATAAGTGTGAACATACTTGTTGAAACTTAATTTGATGATAAAAATAAAAGTTCAACTACGGTATATATATACTAAAAAGACCAACACACACACACACACAAATTGAACTTATGAGTTTAAGAGAACACAAAAGTTTTAGATGGTTAAACTCTTAACTCCTCCATCGATTTTACAGTCACATAAAATATATATTGTCAAAGTTGAGAAATAGATATAATCATATGTCAAAACAAACAAAACAACCAACAATTTCTTTAAAAATCAAATCAAGAGTATACGATATAATTATAGCTCTCTGATTTGGAGAATTTTTCAAGACGCTCATGGAGCAGATTTCTTTCTTTTGGAAGATGCGCACATCTTTGTCGTTCTCTTCCTCTTTTCATCTATGACCTTGGGGTCATTACTCACTCTCATTCGTTGGGATCTATAGGGCCTTCTAGGCATGACTGCATTGCTCCCTCTTGATATCACAGGTCCTCTTGCTAGTGCTCGTGTGGATTTATCTTTAAGTCGAATTGTCCTATAATAAATTAAAGTACCAAAATAATTAACAACAACAATAACAATTTAAAATGTGATGATAAATTAAACTTAATTATTTTTAAACATGCAAGACACAATTACCTTGGCAATGATGCCAAATGATGCGATTCTACAGGTTGCAAAGTCTTGGTCAAATGACTTGTGACTTCTTGATGAACTTCTTGACTAAACTCGTCAAGTCCATGGATCAATGTCTATACTAGTAAATATAAAATATTTTTAGCATTTTGCAAACTATAGTTAAGACTCCTTAATCTAAACACTCAAAAGTCAAATGTAGATCCATTTCATTCACTTAATTATCACACAATTATTATGTTAATACTATGCACACGTATTTTTCATATAAGACTACGTTAATATTAAGATATCAAGTGATAATATATAAGTAAATGCTTCAACATACTAACCTCATTGTCAGCAACAATTGATAATCCATGAGTTTTTGATGAATCATCTCCTTCCGAATCGTCAGAGATGATTATAAAATCTACAAATCACTAAAATAAAAGCTTAAAAAAGGATAAGTTATCATAAAATTTTAAACAATCATGATATTTCAAATTTAGAAATACATAAAATTCTTTAATTAAATGATTTTAGAATATAAAATGGTATTCTTGTTGTTTATGCTCTTTACAACTGCTTTTTATGATAAATAAATGAAGATCCATTGAGAAATCTAACAAATTCGCAATTGCACAAATTAATTGATTGTTTTTTTCGCTTGGCCTATATTATTCACAATATAAGATTGTTTGTTAAGAACTTGTATAAAACGGTAAAACCTAACTAGTTTCGAGAAGGAAAAAAAACATAAGAAGCATTGACCATAGTAGATCGTGAAATACTACAAATTAGAATATATTTTAATCAGTTTTAGATCAAATTCATCGTCATTCTATATGCATCTAATCTTTTAGTACAAAAAGGGTGGAGGGGTAAACATTGAACAAACCACAATTTTTTTCAAAAAAAAACAATACAATGACGGTTGTGTATAGTTTACTATAGCCTATGCCGACATACAAGATGAACAAAAATCTTCAATAATAAAACTGCATATATGAAAATGAAAGAAAATATATAAGGAGCTCCTTTTATTTTATATTTTTTTTATTCTAGTTTTTGATGAATATATGATTATATTGTGGATTTCTTATGTTAAAAATATTATTGTGGAATGACACACATAAATATTGTTGTGTTGCTCTTTATAACATGTATATTGATTACATTTAATCCCTTTAACATTTTGGTTTTGAAAATCAATAATCATTTTAATTTATTACAAATGTTAAATGTATGTAAGTTGTTACTCGTAATAAAATGCTTGATCATATATATCCAATGATAAAAAAAAAAGAATTGAATAAGTATATATATATATTATTCTTTTTCTTATGAACACATAAAAGTTTGTCTCAATTACTATTAGTGTGAATTGTAACATATATACTTTTTGAATAATTTAAAACTTCTTGCTAATTGTCACTCCCCGAGCCTACACCTTGGGCGGGACTGGCACTCGAAGACCATTGCTGGCCCCAAGCGAACCCTTGGCCTGGTTTACTTATCTCAACGGAAGACTCAAACTCAACAAAGATAAGTTAATATAATAAACTGGAATATTATAAAGGAACATTCAACTGGCCATTAAGGCAAACTCAAGTCTCAACATGGAATAATGACAATGAAAACACTAATGAACTAACATCTGACTATCTATGAAGCCTCTAATAACAATTGAGATGGATGTTGGGACAAACCCCACAACATCCTAATGAGCTAAACTAGGAAACAATGAAATGGATCCTCCGGAATGCAAGGACGCTCACCAACAAACTCTGAACTACTCCCAAAATATATTAGCTCTTTATGTTTTAAAAACATACTTCTTCTGTGATTAGAGATTAGTGCTCAAAAACTTAGCTCAAAGGTTATCTTGGAAATCTCAGTTTCCCTGCTTGCTTCACTTAGAAAGCCATTACTCTTTTCTGAAATCTAGCCCGAAGGCTCTTTGGAAATCTCAGTTTCCGCTCTTATTTAAATGTGAAAATATTTTTAAATCTCTTTGGGAATACATAGTCCCCATATACTTCTTTGAAGAAAAGAACTTCAACTTTACTTTTTACTGAACTCAAACTTAAGTCTTAAAACAAAGTTAAAATATTTGTGAAAGTCTTTTGTAAACTTTAAGAACTTATCTTAACTTGACTCCTGACTTCTCTTGACTTTGACCTTAACTGCTCTTGACTTAACTATTAACTAATCCTTGAATTGAATTATGGATTCAAGGATTAAGATTTATGACTGGAAAGATCTCATGATGTTTAGGAATGATTCTAGATAGTTAAACATGAGAAAAAGACCAAAAATCAATATTTAAAGGTGGGTCCGCGACGCGGAGACATAATTTAATTTTGGTTCCAAAAATGTATTTTTAGGCAGAACACCTCGTGTCAGATCCGCGACGCGAAGCTGAAATTTCAATTCTGGGAACAGTTTGCGCGACGCGCTCCCATGTTCAGATTTCGCCCGTCGAAATTTCTTCTTTGTTTTTCTTTCCCAATCCACCCAAACTCGTTTCTTTTTCTTAAATCACTTTTAGATATAGATACCCAGCAATGTACCTAAAAAACCTAACTCGAAATGACCTTATAATGCGACGTAACAAACTCAGAAACTTCCCATCGCAGTCAAATTCAAGAACAATATATGAACTCAAGAATAGGTATCAAGATCATGAATATTCAAATGCTTTTAGGACGAATCCAAACTGAAATAAATATGCTTGGCATGTGGGAGAACGATCCCAACATTATGAGAGCCTCACATACCTGATAGAAGTAAATCCTTGGCGAAACACCAAGTTCCTTGATCGATCTTGATGAATTTTCCCTTTTCTCCTTCTTCCTTTCTATTCTCCTTTCTCCTTAGCCCTAGCGTGAATCCCAAGTTCTAAAACTGACTAAGTTCTGAATTGACCCATATTAAACTCCTAAAATCAGATTAAAATAATAGGGCAGTGAAAAGACTAAAATACCCCTTATATTTCCGGATTGGACATTTCCTTAATCCAATAGCTCAACTTTCAAAGGGCATAACTTGCTCATACGAACTCGGAATCACGCAAACTTGGCAGAGTTGGAAAGATCATTCCAAGAGCTTCCCAACCATATCTGGAACTACACCTAAATCATCCTGAGCTAGTAGTTATGGCCATCTGAAGTTGACCAAAAACTCAACTTTAACTTACTTACAATTTTCCAGATTTCCTTATACTTACCAAAAATAACTATTTCCAGATTTTAAACTTCTCTCTAGTTCTTTCTAGTTGCGAGATGTTACAATATCTCCCCCTTGAGAACATTCGTCCTCGAAAGAGGTTTACTCTTACTAAGCAAAGGGTAGTAACATCAAGTTCAAACACCCAACAAGCAAATGCAAACAAACAACATTCTTACTCATAATCTAGATAGTACTAAAAAGAAAATTAGTACCTTAGTTTGCATTTTCTTCAGATTCAAAGAGATGTGGATATATCTTCTTCATATCCTCCTCAGATTCCCAAGTAGAATCATTAACAAATTGGTTCCTCCAAAGGACTTTGACTGATACAACCTCCTTTGTTCTCAAATTGTGAACTTGGCGATCTAGAATCTGAACTAGAATCTCCTCATAAGATAAGTTATCCTTGATCTCAATATTTTTAGTTGATATGATCAATGAAGGATTGCCCATGCATTTCTTCAACATAGAGATGTGAAATACCAGATGAATAGCTGCCAACTCTTGTGGTAGCTCTAACTCATAAGCTACATTGTCAATCCTTTTGGATACTCGATAAGGTCCAATATACCGGGGACTAAGCTTCCCCTTATTACCAAACCTCATAACACCCTTCATGGGCGAAACTTTCAAATATACCCAATCATCTACTTCGAACTCTAACGCCCTTCTCCTAACATCAGTGTAGGATTTTTGACGACTCTGTGCCATTTTCAACCTTTCTTGAATCATATTCACCTTCTCCATAGCTTGGTGAACTAAATCTGGTCCTATCAACCCTGCTTCACCAACCTCAAACTATCCAATAGGAGATCTGCATCTTCTCCCATAAAGAGCTTCATAAGGAGCCATTTGGATGTTAGAGTGATAATTGTTGTTGTAAGCAAACTCAATGAGAGGTAGTTGATCATCCCAATTCCCTTTGAAATCAATCACACAAGCCCTTAGCATATCTTCTAAAGTCTAAATAGTGCGCTCTGCTTGCCCATCAGTCTGAGGATGAAAGGCAGTACTTAAGTTCACTTTCGAACCCAAACCTTTCTGAAACGATTTCCAGAACTGTGCAGTAAATTGTGCACCTCTATCTGAAATAATGGAGATTGGGACTCCATGAAGTCTTACCACTTCTTGAATATATAACCTGGTATAATCTTCTGTTGAATGGGTAGTCTTTACTGGCAGAAAATGGGTTGATTTTGTCATTCTGTCGACAATCACTCAAATAGAATCGTGTTGTCTGTGAGACCTTGGTAAACCTGTGATGAAGTCCATATTTATCATCTCCCACTTCCATTCTGTAAGTTCTATATTCTGCGCCAAACCACCGAGCCTTTGCTCAACTTTCACTTGCTGGCATTTTGGACACTTAGCAACAAACTCTGCAATGCCCTTTTTCATGCCATTCCACCAATACACTTCTCTCAAATCACGATACATCTTTGTGGAACCCGGATGAATGAAATATTTAGAACTATGAGCTTCCTCCATGATCCTCTCTTGGAGTCCATCCACCATAGGTACACACAATCTACCTAGATATCTCAATACACCATCTCCCCCTTGTTCACAAGCTAATACTCTTAGCTTATGAACATTTTCCTTTAAGTCTAGCAAAATGGGATCTTGGTCTTGCTTTTCTTTCACTTCTGACACTAGTGATGATTGAGCCCCATTCGTCATCATTATTCCTCCTTCTGTGGAATCCATAAGTCGAACTCCTAAGCATGTAAGTCTATGCACATCTTTCGCTAACTCTCTCTTTTCTTCATCAACATGGGCAGTACTACCCAAGACAACTTGCTCAAGGCATCAGCAACAACATTAGCCTTACCTGGGTGATAAAGAATACTCATGTCATAATCCTTGAGTAATTCTAACCACCTCCTTTGTCTGAGATTGAGTTCTTTCTAAGTGAACACATATTGTAAGCTCTTGTGATCAGTGAATACATCAACATGAACACCATACAAGTAGTGACGCCAAATCTTCAAAGTGAAGACTATCGCAGCCAACTCTAAGTCATGGGTTGGATAGTTCTTCTCATGAACCTTCAACTGTTTGGAGGCATAAGCTATCACCTTGCCATTCTACATTAGGACACAACCCAAGCCAACTCTAGATACATCACAATACACCACAAAATCGTGAATACCTTCTGGTAAGGTCAACACTGGGACAGTAGTCAACCTCTTCTTCAATTCCTGAAAGTTTTTCTCACAAGCTTCAGACCATTGAAACTTTACTGTCTTCTGAGTCAATTTCGTCAAAGGGGATGAGATAGACGAGAACCCTTCTACAAACCTTCTATAATATCCAGCTAAACCGAAGAAACTCCTAATATCAGTTGGAGGTGTGGGCCTAGGCCAATTCTGCACTGCCTCAATTTTCTGAGTATCAACTTTAATTCCATCACCAGAAACTATGTGGCCCAAGAATGCCACAGACTCAAGCCAAAACTCACACTTAGAGAACTTGGCGTAAAACTCCTTATCTTTCAAAGTCTGAAGAATTCTGAGATGGCTAGCATGATCCTATTCATTCCTTGAATAGATTAGTATGTCATCAATGAAGACGCTAACAAACATATCTAAATAAGGTTTGAAGACTCTATTCATAAGGTCCATGAACGCTGCTGGTGCATTAGTTAAACCGAACAACATGACCAAAAACTCATAATGACCATAACGGGTCCTGAATGATGTCTTTGGAATGTCACATTCCCTTACTTTCAACTGATGGTAACCTGATCTAAGGTCAATTTTCGAGAAACAGGACGCACCCTGAAGTTGATTGAAAAGATCATCAATCATCGGAAGAGGATACTTATTCTTGATGGTAACCTTGTTCAACTGACGGTAATCTATACACATCCTAAGGGAACCATCCTTCTTCCTCACAAACAAGATCGGAGCGCCCCAAGGTGAGACACTTGCTCGAATGAAACCCTTATCTAGCAAATCTTTCAACTACTCTTTAAGCTCTTTCAACTTTGCTGGTGCCATTCTATATGGAGGAATAGATATCGGACGAGTATCTGGAAGAAGATTTATACCAAAGTCTATCTCTCTCTCAGGAGGGACTCCGGGAAGATCATCTGGAAAGACTTTTGGAAACTCTTTTACTACTGGAACTGACTGAATAGGAGGTACCTCAACACTCGAGTCATTAACTCGGACTAAGTGACAGACACACCCCTTAGAAACGAACTTTCTTTCCTTAAGGTACAAAATGAACGACCCTTAGGCACTGCTGAACTGCTTTTCCACTCTAAGACTAGCTCATTTGGAAACTAAAACTTGACTACTTGAGTTCTACAATCAACTGAGGCATAACAGGCATGAAGCCAGTCCATACCAAAAATGACCTCAAAATCTACCATGTCTAACTCAATTATATCAGCCATGGTACTCTTGTGATTGACGGAAACAAGACAATCACGATAGACTCTCTCTGCTAGAATAGACTCACCAACAGGTGTAGAAACTCTGAATGGTTCACTAAGTTGCTCAGGAATAACATCAAAATTCATAGCAACATAAGGAGTTACAAAAGATAAACTCGCTCCTGGGTCTAGCAAAGCATAAACAGTAAAGTCAAAGACTTGAATCATACCAGTGACAACATCTGGTGAACCCTCTTGCTCTTGGTGACTGTTGATAGCATACAAGCGGTTTGTTCCTCCGCCAGTACTGGAAGTATCCCCTCTAGGTGCAGCTCTGTCTGGTGGAGCAACTGAAGAAGATTGGGCTATATTGCCCCCAATACCATGTCCCTGCTTGTTCTTTGGACACTCTCGCATGAAATGTCCACTCTGACCACACTTGAAATAACCAGTGGAGCCCTCACTACAAATACCTGAGTGGTTCCTACCACACTTGGTGCAGGCAGGAGGCCTACTACCCCCTTGTACAACACTTTCCTGAGAATGGGCAGGCTTAGCTCTAGAATTCCGACCAAAGTACTTACCCTTGTTCTTAGGTGCAAGTGCACTAGCAGATGATGAGCATGTCCCTTCTGTTTCTGTTGGAAAGATGATCGGTTGGCATTACTCTTCTGCTGTCCGGACTCGTTCCCTGTCTTAGCCCTCTTGCTCTTGAACTCCTCTCTATCTCTCAGCTTCTCTTCTCTACATGCTGCACATAGACCATCAACCTTGAAATGTCCATGTATCCAATAAGCATTGTTGCCCGGTGCTCTTTGCTTGATAAACGGCCCAACCCAGCAACAAACAAGCTCATTCAACTCCTCATGTCCCTAACCATCTCTGGAGCATATCGAGATAGTTGGGTGAACTTCAACCCATATTCATGAACGCTGAGAGAATCCTACTTAAGTGTTAGAAACTCCCGTACCTTAGCCACTTTCAATTCTCGGGGAAAGAAACGCCCCAAGAAAGCCTCATCAAAACATGCCCAACTCGTAGGTGGTGCATCCTCAATTGCACCCCCTTTCCATTGATCAAACCAAGTCCTAGCAACATTCTTCAATTGATATGCAGCTAGTTCAACTCGTTCAGTGCCAGCAACATGCATCACCTCGAAAACCTTCTTCAGTTCCTCAGTGAAGTTCTCTGGATCCTCAGTAGTGCTCGAACCAGTGAAACTTAGAGGATTCTTCCTCAAGAACTCACGAATCCACGAAGTGTCAGCCTCTTCTTGTCGAGCTCCTCTTTGCTGACCAACCTGGTTAGTCACAGCTTGACTCAACATCCGGATAGCCTCACGGAACTCAGCATTAGTGACATCACCTTGAGGTTGCACTTCAAGTGCATTGGGCAACTCTTGTTCTTATGGTTCAACATTGCGTCTCGCAGGACGACCTCTGACAGCTCTTCGTGGAGGCATGATTATCTGAAAAGCACGCGCAAGCACGAATTAGAGGGAAACTTTTTAGAGATTAAACTTTAACGCACGAAATGAGTGTGAAAGAAGTGAGACAGTTCATAAATGTTACAACCTCCTAATTATAGATGTGGCGCGCTTCACACCAAAAAATAGGACTCTACAAACACGGCTTCATATACTCCCTAGAACTGTTGAACTCGGTGCTCTGATACCAAGTTTGTCACGCCCCGAGCCTACACCCTGAGCGGGACTGGCACTCGAAGATCATTGTTGGCCCCAAGCGAACCCTTGGCCTGGTTTACTTATCTCAGCGGAAGAATCAAACTCAACAAAGATAAGTTCATATAACAAACTGGAATGTTATAAAGAAACATTCAACTGGCCATTAAGGCAAACTCAAGTCTCAACATGGAATAATGACAATGAAAAGACTAAAGAACTAACATCTTACTGTCTATGAAGCCTCTAATAACAACTGAGATGGATGTTGGGACAAACCCCACAACATCCTAATGAGATAAACTAGGAAACAATGAAATGGATCCTCCGGAATGCAAGGAGGCTCACCAACAGACTCTGAATTGCTCAATGGATCAACGATGCGCCGGAATGCCGATCCTAGTTACCTGTGTCTGTATCATAAGACGATGCAGGCAAACTGGCATCAGTACATTGAATGTACGACTATGCGAGTTGGAATGCTAAAACAACATAGGCTTGAAAAGGGAATCTGAAAGAAACACTTACCTTGGCTCTTCTCAACTCATGAATACTTAACTGAACTCATTTCAATATAAAGAGTTTTAAAACAAGTGCAATATAAAGAAAAGTTGTTTAAAAACATGATGTCAACTCCGTGTATATACAAGGATACAACATAACTCTGAAATATATGTAAAAATACAATAACTAATGTATATAAAAATACAATAACTGATGTGGGAGTTATTCTAACCGAGGACCATAACATAAGAACTATAGAGATGATACAGTGATCTACCTCACGCTGCCAGCGCATCCTATACCTGGCCAAAGGTATAGGACCTGAACTACTAAGTGGATCCACTAGTCTATTGTGAAATGGGTTCATCTAAAAAGTATGACCCTGTTCTACCCATAGTGGCTACATGGTTTATGGGGGCTGTGAGTTGTCTAAACTCTCCTGCATATCGGTGCTCAATACTAATCCCAAAATATATTAGCTCTTTATGTTTTAAAAACATACTTCTTCTGTGATTTGAGATTAGTGCTCAAAAACTTAGCTCAAAGGTTATCTTAGAAATCTCAGTTTCCCTGCTTGCTTCATTTAGAAAGCTATTACTCTTTCCAAAAAGCTAACCCAAAGGCTCTTTGGAAATCTCAGTTTCCGCTCTTATTTAAATGTGAAAACATTTTTAAATCTCTTTGGGATTACATAGTCCCCATATACTTCTTTGAAGAAAAGAACTTCAACTTTACTCTTTACTGAACTCAAACTTAAGTCTTAAAACAAAGTTAAAATATTTGTGAAAGACTTTTGTAAAGTTTAAGAACTTATCTTAACTTTACTACTGACCTCTCTTGACTTTGACCTTAACTGCTCTTGACTTGACTATTAACTGATCCGTGAATCTAATTATGGATTCAAGGATTAAGATTTATGACTGGAAAGATCTCATGATGTTTAGGAATGATTCTAGATAGTTAAACATGAGAAAAGACCACATATCAATATTTGCAAGTGGGTCCGCAACGCGGAGACATAATTTAATTTTGGTTCCAAAAATATCTTTTGAGGCAGAACACCTCGTGTAAACTACGCCACTCGAAGCTGAAATTTCAATTCTGGGAACAGGTTGCGTGACACTCTCCCATGTTCAGATTTCGCCCGTCGAAATTTCTTCTTCATTTTTCTTCCCCAATCCACCCAAACTCGATTCTTTTTCTTAAATCACTTTAAGATACAGATACCCAAAAATGTACCTAAAAAACGTAACTCGAAACGACCCTATAATGCAACGTAACGAACTCAGAAACATCCCATAGCAGTCAAATTCAAGAACAATATATGAACTCAAGAATAGGTATCAAGATCATCAATATTCAAATGCAGTTAGGACGAATCCAAACTGAAATAAATATGCTTGGCACATGCGAGAATGATCCCAACGTTATGAGAGCCTCACATACCTGATAGAAGTAAATCCTTGGCAAAACACCAAGTTCCTTGATCGATCTTGATGAATTTGCCCTTTTCTCCTTGTTCTTTTCTCTTCTCCTTTCTCCTTAGCCCTAGCGTGAAATCCCAAGTTCTAAAATTGACCAAGTTCTGAATTGACGCATATTAAACTACTAAAATCGGATTAAAATAATAGGGCAGTGAAAAGACTAAAATACCCCTTATATTTCCAGATTGGACATTTCCTTAATCCAACAGCCCAACTTCCAAAGGGCATAACTTGTTCATACGAACTCGGAATCGCGCAATCTTAGCGGAGTTGGAAAGATCAATCCAAGAGATTCCCAACCATATCTGGAACTACACCTAACACATCCTAAGCTAGTAGTTATGGCCGTCTGAAGTTGACCAAAAACTCAACATTAACTTACTTACAATTTTCCAGATTTCCTTATACTTTCCAAATATAACTATTTCCAGATCTTAAACTTCTTTCTATTTCTTTCTAGCTGTGAGATGTTACACTAATGTTATATTCTTTTTAACTAGTCAATTTTGTGCAACACATTTATTTTGTGTTCGCATTATTTTTTGAAAAATGTTTATTTTGTTTCCACATTATTTTTAAAAATAACCAAATTATTTTTAAAAATCTTATATTGATGATTATATTAAAATTAAAAAGCATAACTTTGAATGTTACATAGCTATAGGTGATATGATATTTAAATTTTTGTAAAACCATCTGATTTGCTAATTCTAAAAGTATTATTTTTCTTATCTCAAAATATTAATATAGTTAAACAAAATTTTCTTATTTCTATACAATAACTTTTGAATCTAAGATCCAAGGGTTCCTTATCATTCAAAAGGTGAAAAGGGTATCATTTTTAAAATTCAAAGAATTGAATTACATGATTTGATTAAAGTTTACTCATCTCTATATAACAACTTTTGGTTGACAATTTAAGATCTGAAGATTCATTCTCATTTAGAAGGGGGAGAAGACTATTATCATCACCCATCAAGAAATCTTAAACCCTTAGCATTGCGATCTCATATAGTTGACCAAATTTTGCCAGACATAAGTTTTTTTTTTTTAAAAATAGTTAAATAATTTTCAAGATTTCATAATAAATAAACAAGAATACAATACCACATAATGAAACCATAACAGTAATTCCATAACTTATAATAATTTTATAATATAAAAATGTTGCCTACAATAATTTTAAAAGTCAGTGTTGATGAATTTACCTTGAACATTGTTGCTTGTACCCATGGATAAACTCATTTGCCAAATGAATTTTGCCGGGCTGATAAAAAATCACGAAAAAACAAATTAATTTTGATGATTTTAAGAGAAAAGATCTATATAAACAGATGTCTGTACATTGATAAATTATTGTATTTTTACAGTTCATAAAAAGAGAGGAGGATATTTAAATGAAAACACTCATACCTTTCACAAGAAAGTCTTGAAATGGAAGAAAGTGAAATGAGTTACATCTTTCAAAAAATTTATAATGAATATTTGTGTCTTACTGAGATTACCATAATTTCCATCATATATCACTTTTAGTTTTAATCAAATATTCAAAAAATACTATAAAATACATAGTTATTAATCAACGTCTTTAATTAAATATAGGACGATCTAATCTAAACATTAATTCTAACAAACCAAAAGGACTGCATGATAAATATGGTAAATTGATTATAATATTTCTAGTTATTGTGTTATGGTATGAACACACAATAGAACATTTGGATATCTATGGCATAAAAAAAAATCAAATTCTTATAATTAAAGTTTATCAGAAAATATAAAAATTGACCATAATTCATTAATAATAGTATATATCTAAAATTTATATTTGATTTGTGATGCCATAATTCATGGAAAAAAATTCAAACACTATATTTTCACCATAAGCGCTTACAACTCCACCCCACCCCCGAAGCACCACAAACAAAGATTTGAAAATGTTTGGGCTCTTAGTTTTGATTCACTTCATACATGGTTGATATCACGATCTGAGCCTACACCCTGGGTGTGGCCGGCACTCAAGAATCAATGATGGTCCCCAAGCAAACCTTCATCCTGGCTGACTACAAGCGGAAAACTAATTCGAGCAATAATAGGCTTAAAATTGAATTAAATTCATTAAAACTCAAATACTAAACTTCATGAAGTCCGGAAAGTACTCAATAACAATATTTATAGTTTCTAAAATGACTCAAAAGAAAGTAAATACCGAATGACTCCTCAACTATAACTATCTATGAAGCCTCTGTTGTTAAAAAAGGATATCGGGACAAGACCCAGGACATCTCAAAACTACTAAACTGAAAGTAAATGCGTGGTCCTCCAGAATACAATGAGGCTCACCCAAAAGCTAACTGGAGTGTAGAGTGATCTCAACGAAGCACCTGTTCATAATCCTAAACACTTGTATCTGTATATTAAAAGAATGCAGGTAGAATGACATCAGTACATTGAATGTACGAGTATGCAAAGAGAACTGAAAGCGTAGATGACTAAACTAAAATGCTGATAGCACTCAACTCAATCAATACATGAACATGAAGTAAAAATATTCTAACTTTACAACAATATAAAATATAGAAACAATATAAAAAAAATTATACAGTATTTGTGGGGAGTTTCTATAACCGACAACCGTTACTTTAGGCCTAACAATGATACAATATTTCGCCCACGATGCAAAGGTCATCCTTGCCTTATTGAGGTACAGGTTGATATTGTGACTATGGATCCATCTAATAGGCTTTCTAAGAGGCAGAAAGGAGTCGCACGAAGAATCAATGCTATCATATCCTACGGTGGCTACGTAGTCTTATGGGACTTCCATATTATAAAAGACTCTAACTCAATTCGGTGCTCAATACTACTCCCAAAATAATCAATATATCTTTATCCTCAATGTGTAAAAACATACTCTTTCTCTGGTTTGAGATAATTGCTCAAACTATCCTCTTAAAATAAGTAATTGTTCTTGAAATATCTTTAAACTCATAAAATCTTTTTAGAAATCGAAGTTTCTCTTTTCTCAATGGAAAAATTATATATTTGGGAATACATAGTTTCCTTAAACTTAACTCAAATTTGTCTCTTTAAACTTTCCTCAAAGAACTCAGTTTAAAACACAAATTTTGGTTTTAAAGGATTTTCAAGATTTAGAACTCAAAATAGAGTTCATGTTGAGTTACAAACATGAACGACTCAACTCAAAGACCTCAATAACAATATAGACAACTCAAAACTCAAGGACTTAGTTCAAAACTATAGTTATTTACAAAAGAGTTCTCAACTTTCGCTCAAAAGGATCTCTTAAACTTTCCTCCTAACTTTAATTTAATTTGAAATGTAAATTAAGAGATGTTATTATGATATAGAGGATATCGCAAGAAGTAATGAAGACGTTAAGATTTAATATCAAGAAAAGAGCGATAACACAATTTTAAAGAACACATATTGGACGAAGAACGCAGGAGAAAAGGGCCTAACAAACCTGACCCATTGTTGGAGCAGAGCGCCAGGGCTCCAAGTACTGGAAGACGTTTGATGGGTCTGTTCACCCTCACGTTCATCTCCATAATTGCTAGTTTAAATGCTAATTTGATCTTTACGAGGTATGTAAGCTTTCATAGTGATGGGTCCATTCACCCTCATGCCAATCATAAGTTTCTTGAGTTAATTTCATCCATGACAATCCATGTATTAAAGTTCTTAATGAGTTTCTTGAAGTTTCGTTCTTAAATTGTCAATGATGGATTTTTGATGAGTTCTTGAGATGAATGTTATGAGTTTGAGGGTTGTTTTGAGTAGAATTTCGTGTACTTATGTTGAATATTTGAATCTAATAGAGTTGGAAGAAACCATCCGATTTTAGGTAAATTAGGGTCAAAAATTGAGAAGAAAAATTTGTCGGGATAATATGGAAACAGGTTGGGGCGTTGCGCCCCCGATGTGCCAGCAGGGCTAGCGTGGGGTGCCAGCTGTGCGCCAGAAACTAGCCCTAGTATAGGGAGGCCTAGCGCGGTGCACCACCCCTGCGCCACAAAGTGTCAAACCACTTTTTTCATCGTTTTCGTTCCGTACTTGTTCCTTTGAGTCGAGCTTTCATTCCTTTCTTAATCCTAGCGATATAAACTACATTTAATCATCACGTTATCATTCATATCATGAATCGTAACTCTTGAATTTATAATTGAAATTCAAGAAAAGATAAAGAGTCAAGTTTGAGAGTGCCTTCCGAGTCTTTCTAAGAAGGCCTTTACCAACTTTTAAAACTTGTTTTAAGACGTGAGGATGAGGATGACGAGAGTTAAGCTTCATTTTTAAAAATGAATATGTGGGAACTAAGTAAACCCAAGAGTAAATGTCTTTACATTTAAAATAGGAGGAAACTTCAATATCCAATTGAGTTCATTACGAGGTTTTGAGCACTATCTCTTTTAAAAGAACCTTTTGAGTAATAATCTCAAAGTTTGAGGATTAGTAAATGTTTTTAAACATATGAACATGATTTATATTATTGGAGTAGTATTGAGCATCGATATTGAGACGAGTTGAGACAATTCAAAGTCCTCTAAAACCATGTATGACAACATGGGTAAAGGGTATTACTTTTAAGATGATTTCTAATTGATTTTTAGCATATCTTAGTGGATCCACTTAGTTGAAGATGTCTTATACTCCGGCAAGGTATAGGACACCTCTAGCAAAGTGGGCGAGACGTTGTATCGTTACATAGCTTATAGTAATGGTTGTCGAATAGAGAATCTCCCAAATAAGGGTAAAAAAGTTTATTTTTTTCTATTTTCAAATACATCTGAGTTGTTATCTACTATTTTAAAAATTTTCTTTATAATGTATCTTTGAGTACCTTTTAGCATCCTTGAGTATCTTTGAGTTGAGTTGAGTTGAGATGAGGTGAGTATGTTCTTCCTTTTTTTCAAGTTCAAGCTTATGTCTGTGTTTTAGAGTTCCCCTTGCATGCTCGTACATTCCAGGTACTGACGCCATTTGGCCTGCATCTTTTATGATGCAGACATAGGAGTTCAGGGTCATCAACAGGCGCACTGTTGATACCACGTGCAATTCTAGAGTTGCTTTGGTGAGCATCCTTTCTTCTTGAGGATTCCCATTTACTTTTCAGTTTTGTTAGGATGTCGTGGATCTTGTACCAGCTTCCATCGTTTTCATTACAGACTTCATAGATAGTAGTGTTTTGAGGAGTCTTTTCCATTTCTTTTGTTAAATGTTTCAAAGACTTGATTTGCCTATTTCTGGCTAGTTGAATATTCTTATATATTCTGAGTTATTTATTTGAGATAGTTGAGTTAAATCTTTTCAATTGAGTTCATATATTGTTGAGTAAGTCTTACGTGGAGTATTAAGCCAGACCTATGGTTCGGTTGGGGCCAATAATATTTCTCAAGTGCCAGTTACGTTAGGGGTATAGGCTCGGGGTGTGTAAAACATGGTATCAGAGCATAGATTTCAAGTGTCCTAGGGTGTTTATAATTAATAGGCTACGACAGTTAGGAAATATCTCACTTCTTTCATACTATTTTCGTGTGATAGAGTTCAAATCTATAAAAATTTCCTTCTAATTCGTGCTTGCGCGTATATTTTAGATCATGCCTCCACGAAAAGTTGTTCGAGGTCGTCCTTCTAGAAGGAATGTTGATCCCTATGATCAAGGGGTACCCAATGCACCGAAAGTGTAACCCCAAGGAGAGGTCACTAATGCTGAGTTTTCGGATGATATCCAAAAGTTGAGTCAAGTTGTGACCAACCAAGCTGGGCAATAGAGAGGGGTTCGACAGAATGTGGCTAATACATCTAGAATTTGTGAGTTCTTAAGGATGAATCCTCCAGACTTTACCAGTTCAAGTTTCACTGGGATCCGAAAAAACTTTGTGAAAGAGTTGCAGAAAGTGTTTGAGGTGATGCATGTTGCAGATGCTGAGCTTGTGGAACTAGCTGCATTCCAATTGAAGGGTGTTACTAGAGTCTGGTATGACCAATGGAAGAAGAGTAGAGCTAAAGGTGCACCAATTGTGAGTTGGGCTGTGTTCGAAGAGTCCTTCATGGGCAGTTTTTTCCCCATGAGCCGAAAGAGGCAACGGTAAGAGAATTCCTCAAGTTGAAGTAGGAATCCATGAGTATAGCCTCAAGTTCACTCAATTGTCCCGCTATGCTCTGGAGATGGTTGGTAACATAAGGAGAAGGATGAGTCTTTTAGTATCAGTGTTGTCGATTGGCAAGTAACGAGGGCCAGTCAACTATGTTGATAGGAGACAAAAACGTAGCAAGGCTTATAATCCATATGCAACAAGATGAGGAGGATAAGCTGAGAGATAGAGAAGAGTTTCGAAACAAGAAGGCTAAGACAATTGGAAATAAGTTCGGGCAACAGAAAAGCAACGCGAACCAGTCATCTTTTCAACAAAAGCCAAATGGGACAACTCCATCATCTGCTAGTGCACCTGCACCAAGGAACACTAATGATAAAACAGAGTGCACAATTCATACCTTAGAAGATATGTTGAGGGAATGTGTCATAGATTTCAAAGGTAAATGGGTTGATCACTTTCTTCTCATAGAGGTCGCATATAACAATAGTTATCACTCTAGTATCCAGATGGCTCCTCATGAGGCTCTTTATGGGTGACAGTGTAGATCACCTATTAAGTGGTTTGAAGTTGGTGAAGTTGAGTTGATAGGGCCAAATTTGGTTCATTAAGCCATGGAGACGGTGAAGATTATTTAGAGACTTAGAATTTGAGGTTAATGATTGGTTCTACTTGAATATTTCACCCATGAAGGATGTTATGAGATTTGGTAAGAAGGGGAAACTTAGTCCCTGGTATATTGGTCCTTATAGGATATCCACGAGGGTTGACAAGGTAGCTTATGAGTTGGAGCTACCTTCAGACTTAGCAACAGTTCATCTAGTGTTCCATGTATTCATGTTAAAGAAGTGATTGAGAGATCCTTCACTCATTGTACCTACTGAGAATATTGGTATCAAGGACAGCCTATCTTATGAGAAGCTTCCCGTTTAGATTTTTGTTCGTCAGGTTCACAAGTTGACAACCAAAGAGATTGCATCAGCCAAGGTTTTATGGAGGAATCAATATGTTGTGGAAGCTACTTGGGAGGCTGAGGAAGATATGAAGAGGAGACACCCACATCTCTTTCGTTTCGGAGAAATTTCTAAACATAGTACTTACTCTTTGTAAAGTACTCTTTAAGTTGATATACTGAGTTATGTAAATTGCATGTTGGGTGCTTGAGTTGGGGTGGTTAAATTCTTTCCCCCCTTATTCAACTTAGTGCGATCTCATTCGAGGACATTGTTCCTATGGGGGAGATATTGTAAAACCTTGAAATTTGGTCAGTTTTCAAGTTTTGTGTCAACTTCAAACAACCATATCTTTTAGAAAATAAAGAGTTAGCTGGACCATGAGATATCAAATCGAAGGTCTTTGAGAGCTCTTTCCAACGCCACCAAGTTTGGCTCAATCTGAGTTTGAGTAAATAGATATGACTAATTTACTAGAGACGCTCTAACCTGGCAGCAGCTCTGCGATGGGTTCGCATTACATAGCGAATGCGTACCTCACTGTCTACTGGAAAAATATCCCGACTTCCAGCTAGTTTTATTTATATTTTAAGGGTATTTTATTCCTAGAAACCCTTGGCAAGTCATCTAAATTACCCAAAATGCATAGAAAAATTAGTTTTCAAAATAAACCCTCTCATTGACTTCAAAAAAATTCTACGCTGAAGAACTTCAAAACCCGTTAAGGCTAGGGTTCATCTTCCAAGATTTTTCCTTCAAGTCCCTTCAAGAACATTGTTCTTCCAGGTATGTGAGGTTTCTCATAGTGATGGAATTTATCGCCCTCATGCCAATCATGTGAATCTTTCATTAAATTGTTTATGTAAGTATTATTGAAAAGTTCTTCAATTTTAACCCCATTTTTTAACAATGGAGGTTTTGAGTTCTTGAGGTGAGGGTCTTGCGAATGAGTGGTGTTTGTTGATAAAATATAAGTGGGATTTCAATTAAATTGCATTGGGGTTTTTAATTAAGGTGAGTTTGGAAGAGGAAGAAAGAAATCTGCCAACTATTTGAGTCTAGGGCCACGTCACGGAGATGCATGAAATTTCCATACTCATCTGATCACCCCTTTTCCACGATGCCGAGAAGATACGGAGTCTTTTGCCTCAAAAGTCTTTTCACGACCAAAGTTTTAATTCCCTCTCAGCGTCGCACCATGGATACATCAGGGTCACCTGACCTCTTCTCTTTCGTCCAACATTCTGTATGTGTTCTTTCAAATCATACCTATTTTTTCTTCTTGATTTTTACTTCTAAAGTCTTCGTTAATCCTTGAGAAAATCCTCATGTAACATTTGCATGTCTTCATTTACATTTTAAATTAACGTAAGATAAGAGGAAATTTCAAAGGTTATATTTCATAAACACTTAAAAGTTTCACATGTCATTTATAAATATGTACCTTTGTTTATTATTGGACTTCAAAGATAAGTTCATAAGTGCATGTTTTCAAGAATGTAAAAACGTGTCATGTTTTGAAAAGTATTTCAAATAATGTAAGAACTTCATTCTTTGTAATGGGAGAATTGAGCATAAAGTTATATCACTTATTTTGGAAGTAGTATCGAGCACCGAGTTGGGTTAGAGTCTCTTATGATTTGGAAGTCCTATAAAACAACGTAGCTAGCATAGCATAAGGTAGCATTGATTCTTCATGTGACTCATCACTGCCTCTGAGAAGGCCAATCATATGGATCCATAGTCACGATATCATCATATACCCCGACAAAGTACAGGATGGCCCTCATGGTAATTCTTGTGGGTTAGAAAAACTCCCCACAAGTAAAGTATATTATTTTCATGTTGCTTTCATTGTTTATTATATTGTAACATTTAAATGGTTTTCATGTCATATTCATGCATTGATCCGATTATGTTGCTTCCGGTCATTTAAGCATGTAGATTGTTTACTCTAACCTTATCAATTACCAGTACATTCAATGTACTGATGTCATTCGACCTGCATCGTCTTATCATGCAGATACAGGTGCTCATGATCATCAACAGGAGATGCATTGAGGTCACTATTCAATTGCAGATAGTAGTTGGTGAGGCATCCTTACTTCTGGGAGACCCCGGTTTCATTTCAGTTTTAGTTGTAGATGAGGTATTGTACGTCTAGTTCCGACGCCTATCTTGAATTATTAGAGGCTTCATAGATACACTAATTAGATGGTTTCCATTCTTTTCTCAGGAAGTTTTATTTAACTTATGATTCATGTTAAGTGTTTTGTAAGACTGTACTTTTAAGACTTTCTTAAATGTCTAAGTGTTCATTTATTTTAAGATTCCGCGTATTATTTAGTGTCATGTAAGTCATGTACCCAGGCCAAGGATTTTCTTGGGGATCAGAGATTGTTCTCTAGTGCCAATTACGTATAGGGTGTAGGTTAGGATCGTGGCAATGTCCCTAATAGCCATTCGACAGTACAATGCATGTCAAGGAAATTGGTTGAATTGGAATAGATATATTCGAGTTCAAAGGAAAGACGATTAATAGAATAATAAACTTGTATACATAAGCCGGCTATTGCACTAACCATATAGGTATTAAGTGTAAATGTGTGTATAAAGTTAAATATGAACTCGAGTTTACCTCTTTTAGAGTATGAGGGGTCGAATAAATAACTACTAAATTAATAAATGAATTCTGGGATACTATGAGTAATAGTATTCTCAAATAAGTAGTGAATTCCTTACAAATATGATTAGATTCTTATGTAGGGTTTGGAAAACCTTAAGGTTAAACTGTTCATGCTCACATATTGTGCGAACTATTTATTTTATGAATTGTGTGTCTAGTTGATATTGTATTGGCTTGGGTCTTGTCCACCATGTGCGAAGTGGGAGATATAATTTTGGGTCATGGGTCACCCATGTGGACCGACCTGACCCGATCCAAAATGTTTTTTGAGAATAGATAGGAACTAATTATCTTTTATTTAAAAAACGAAAGGGGGAACAGTTTGGTAAATAAAAAATTTCCCAACCCTTCCTGATAAAACGATTTCTACCTTTACACTAATAGACAACTTAAAAAACAATTAAAAAAAGAGAACACAAACCAGAACAGAATAAGAAAAATCAAAAAACTTTTTGGTCTGAAGATAAACATTTAGTTTGTGAATCATTCTTTGTTTCCTAGTGATTCAGAGAAAGACTTTGGAGCAATCGTGTTAATATAGCAAAATCAATGACTTTTGTTGCAACTACAAGGTACAAAACTCGTCAAATTTTCTCTCTATATATATATAACAACAATAAGGCTAACCATAAATTGAGACATTATAAGTATGAACATACTTGTTGAAACTTCATTTGACGATAAAAATAAAAGTTCAACTATTGTATATATATATATATATATATATATATATATATATACTAAAAAAGACAAACACACACACACAAATTGACTTATGAGTTTAAGAGAACACAAGTTTTAGATGCTTAAACTCTTAACTCCTCCATCGATTTTACAGTCACATAAAAAATATATAGTCAAACTTGAGAAATAGATATAATCATATGTCAAAACAAACAAAACAACCAACAATTTCTTTAAAAATCAAATTAAGAGTATACGATATAATTATAGCTCTCTGATGTGGAAAATTTTTCAAGACCCTCATGGAGCAGATTTCTTTCTTTTGGAAGATGTGCACATCTTTGTTGTTCTCTTCCTCTTTTCTTCTTTGACCTTGGGGTCATTACTCGCTCTCATTCGTTGGGATCTATAAGGCCTTCTAGGGATGATTGCATTGCTCCCTCTTGATATCACAGGTCCTCTTGCTAGTGGTCGTGTGGATTTATCTTTAACTTGAATTGTCCTATAATAAATTAAAGTACCAAAATAATTAACAACAAAAATAACAATTTAAAATGTGATAATAAATTAAACTTAATTATTTTTAAACATGCAACACACAATTACCTTGACGATGATGCAAGTTGATGCGATTCAACAGGTTGCAAAGTCTTGGTTAAATGACTTGTGACTGCTTGATCAACTTCTTGACTAAACTCGACAAATCCATGGATTAATGTCTATAAAAGTAAATATAAAATATTTTTAGCATTTTTTGAACTATAGTTAAGACTCCTTAATCTAAACACTCAAAAGTCAAATGTAGATCCATTTCATTCACTTAACTATCACACAATTATTATGTATATACTATGCACACATATTTTTCATATAAGACTACGTTAATATTAAGATATCAAGTGATAATATATAAGTAAATGCTTCAACATACTAACCTCATTGTAAGCAACACTTGTTAATGCATGAGTTTTTGATGAATCATCTCCATCTGAATCGTCAGATATGATTATAAAATCTAGAAATCATTAAATAAAAGTTAAAAAAGAATAAATTACTACAAAAGTTCAAACAATCATGATATTTCTAATTTAGAAATGCATAAAATTCTTTAATTAAATAATTTAAAAAATAAAATGGTAATCTTGTTATTTATGCTCTTTAGAACTGCTTTTTATGATAAATAAATGAAGATCCATTGAAAAATCTAACAAATTTGTAATTGCACAAATTAATTGATTTTTTTTTGTTTGGCCTATATTATTCACAATATAAGATTGTTTGTTAAGAACTTGTATAAAACGGTAAAACTTAACTACTTTTAGATCAAATTCATCGTCATTGTACATGCATCTAATTTTTTAGTACAAAAAGGGGGGAGGGGTAAACATTGATCAAACCCAAAAAAAATTTAAAAAAAAACAATACAATGACGGTTGTGTAAAGTCTACTACAGTCTATGCCGAAATACAAGATGAACAAAAATCTTCAATAATAAAACTGCATATATCAAAATGAAAGAAAAATATATAAGGAGCTCCTTTTATTTTATTATTTTTTATTTTAGTTCTTGATGAATATATGATTGTCATTGAGGATTTCATATATTAAAAATATGATTGTGGAATGGCACACATAAATATTGTTGTGTTGCTCTTTATATGAAGTATATTGATTTTATTTAATCCCTTTAACATTTTGGGTTTGAAAATCAATTATCATTTTAATTTATTAAAATTATTAAATGTGTGTAAATTGTTACTCGTAATAAAATGCTTGATCATACATATTCAATGAGAAAAAAAATGAATTGAATAAGTATATATATATATTATGTTTTTCTTATGAACACATATAAGTTGTCTCAATTACTATTAGTATGAATTGTAACATATATACTTTTTGAATAATTTAAAACTTCTTGCTAATGTTATATTCTTTTTAACTAGTCAATTTTGTGCAACACATTTATTTTGTGTTCGCATTATTTTTTGAAAAATGTTTATTTCGTTTCCACATTATTCTTGAAAATAATCAAGTTATTTTTTAAAATCTTATATTGATAATTATTTTAAAAATAAAAAGCATAACTTTTAATGTTACATAGCTATAGGTGATATGATATGTATATTTTTGTAAAACCATCTGATTTGCAAATTCTAAAAAGTATTATTTTTCTTATCTCAAAATATTAATATAGTTAAACAAAATTTTCTTATTTCTATACAATAACTTTTGAATTTAAGATCCAAGGGTTCCTAATCATTCAAAAGGTGGAGAGGGTATCATTTTTTAAAATTCAAAGAATTGAATTACATGATTTGATTAAAGTTTAACTCATCTCTACATTACAACTTTTGGTTGACAATTTAAGATCAGAATATTCATTCTCATTTAAAAGGGGAAGAAGACTATTATCATCACCCATCAAGAAATCTTAAAGCCTTAAAACTGCAATCTCACATAGTTGACCAAATTTTGTTAGACATGTGTTTTTTTTAAAAGAATAGTTAAATAATTTTCAAGATTTTATAATATATAAACTAGAATACAATACCACATAATGAAACCATAACATTAGTTCCATAACTTATAAGAATGTTATAATATTAAAAATGTAGCCTACAATAATTTTAAAAGTCGGTGTTGATGAATTTACCTTGAACATTGTTGCTTGTACCCATGGATAAACTTATTTACCAAATAAATTTTGCCGGCCTGATAAAAAATCACGAAAAATCAAATTAATTTTGATGATTTTAAGAGGAAAAATCTATATAAACAGATGTGTGTACATATATAAATTATTGTATTTCTACAGTTCATAAAAAGAGAGGAGGATATTTAAATTAAAACACTCATACCTTACACAAGAAAGTTTGAAATGGAAAAAAGTGAAATGAGATACATCTTTAACAAATTTTATAATGAATATTTCCGTCTAATTGGGATTACCATAATTTCCATCATATTTCACATATAGTTTTAATTAATTATTAATAAAATACATAGTTATTAATCAATGTCTTAAATTAAATATATGACTATCTATTCTAACCATTAATTATAAAATATCAAAAAGACTGCATGATAAATATGGTATATTGATTATACTCTTTCTAGTTATTGTTATATGGTATGAACACACATAGAACATTTGGATATCTATGGCATAAAAAATATATCAAATTCTTATAATTAAAGTTTATCAGAAAATATAAAAGTTGACCAAATTTCTTTTAAAATAGTATATATCTAAAATTTATATTTTATTTTTGATGCCATAATTCATGGGAAAAAAAATTAAACACTACATTTTCACCATAAGCGCTTACAACTCCACCCCACCCCCAAAGCACCACAAACAAAGATTTGAAAATGTTTGGGCTCTTAGTTTTGATTCACTTCATATATGGTTGATATTACGATCCGAGCCTACACCCTGGGCATGGCCAACAATCAAGAACCATTGATGGTCCCCCAAGCAAACCGTCATAATGGTTGACTACAAGCGGAAAACTAATACGAGCAATAATAGGCTTAAAATTGAATTAAATTAATTAAAATTCAAATACTAAACTTCATAAAGTCTAAAAAGTACTCAATAACAATATTTATAGTTTCTAAAATGACTCAAAAGAAAGTAAATACAGAATGAATCCTCAACTATAACTATCTATGAAGCCTCTGCTATTAAAGAAAGATATCGCGACAAGACCCACGACATCTCAAAACTATTAAACTGAAATTAAATGTGAGGTCCTACAGAATACAAGGAGACTCACCCAAAAGCTAACTGGAGTGTAGAGTGATCTCAACGAAGCACCTGTTGATAATCCTAAACACTTGTATCTATGTCATAAAAGGATGCAGGTCGAATGACATCAGTACATTGAATGTACAAGTATCCAAGGATAAATGAAAGCGTAGATGACTGAACTGAAATGTTGATAGCACTCAACTCAATCAATACATGAACATGAAGTAAAAATATTTAACTTTACAACAATATAGAATATAGAAACAATATAAATAAATATTATATAGTACGTGTGGGGAGTTTCTCTAACCAATAACCGTTACTATAGGCCTAGCAATGATACAATATTTAGCCCACGTTGCAAGGGTCATCATATACCTTGTCGAGGTACAGGATGATAATGTGACTATGGATCCATCTAATAGGCATTCTTAGAGGCAGAAAGGTGTCGCATGAAGAATCAATGATATCCTACCCTACGGTGGCTACGTAGTCTTATGGGACTTCCAAACTATAAAAGATTCTAACCCAATTCGGTGCTCGAAACTACTCCCGAAATAATCAATATAACTTTATCCTCAATGTATTAAAACATACTCTTTCTCTGGTTTGAGATAATTGCTCAAATTATTCTCTTAAAATAAGTAATTGTTCTTGAAATATCTTTAAAATCATAAAGTCTTTCTCTTTTCTCAATGGAAAATGATACATTTGGGAATACATAGTTTCCTTAAACTTTACTCAAAATTGTCTCTTTAAAGTTTCCTCAAAGAACTCAGTTTAAAACACAAATTTTGGCTTTAAAGGATTTTCAAGATTTATAACTCAAAATAAAGTTCATGTTGAGTTAAAGACATGAACGAATCAACTCAAGGACCTCAATAACAATATAGACAACTCAAAACTCAAGGACTTAGTTCAAAACTATAGTTAATTGCAAAAGAGTTCTCAACTTTCACTCAAAAGGGCCTCTTAAACTTTCCTCTTAACTTTGCTTTAATTTGAAATGTAAATTAAGAGATGTGATTATGATATGGAGGATCTCTCAAGAATTAATGAAGACTTTAAGAGTTAATATCAAGAAAATAGTGAAAACACAATTTGAAAGAACACTTACTGAACGAAGAACGAGGAGAAAAAGGCCTGACAACCCTGGCGCGTTGCTGGAGCAGAGCGTCAGGCCTCCAAGTAATGGAAGACCTTTAGGGCACACTGCAGGTGCAAGGAGCCAGCACTCCTGACGCCTTCGAGGCGCATTTCCCCACCTGAACCCAGAATCCAATGAATTTTCTTGCTCAATGTCGGGTTCTAACTCAATGAGAATCGATTGGTTTCTTCAAAATTCCTTTTGATTCACAAACCCAACACAAATTCATTGAAATTCCACCCAAATTCTATCAAAAAAATCACTCATTCGGAAGACCCTCACCTCAAGAACTCCAAACCTCCACTGTTAAAGAATGGGGCAAAACTCAAGAACTACTCAACAATCTTTACGAAATGATTTTTTGGATGAATAGATGGAAGAACTACATGATTGGCATGAGGAAGAACAAGTCCATCACTATGGAAAAACCTCACATACCTGGAAAGAACGATTGTTCTTGGCGAAATTCTTCAACCCTAAAATGAACGCTTGAAAACCCTATTTTCCTCTTCTTGAAACATCGCTCTAAAAAACCTAAGTGTTTTGAACAGAAATGGACATTTTAGAATTTGATTAAACCCTTAATTGGGTCAGGAAAAATTTGTTCAGACAAGTGGGAAAAAAGAAAAGACCAACATGCTCTTTCCTAAAACGAATGGAATGCCTTAAATGGGGAGGCTTCACTCAAACAGCCATAACTTTTTATTCAGAGCTTGAAATTTGGCAAACTTCATGGCGTTGAAAAGAATACTCAAAGACCTTCGATTTGATATGTCATGGGCCACCTAACTTTTCATGTGTTAAAAGATATGGTCGATTGAAGTTGACCTAAGTAAAGAAATCTCATAGTGAAACTCAATCGATAAGAAAGCTTTCGACTTCAACTTTAACCTAGGGGATTCTAGTGACCTTAACACCTAAAAAATTAGAATCACTCGGTAAAATTTTATCCACAAATGAAGGATGGTTCGAGTCTTAACTTAGAAATATTTGGGGTGTTACAATATCTCCCCCTTGGGATCATTCGCCCTCAACTGACGGTTAAAACGTGAATGGAAATGGGTTACTCTTACTATCTCTCTAACTTCTGAACTTGCCTACTAACAAAGACGAAACTGACTTCTACTAAGAGTTTGGAATTGTCTATGGCACATAAGTTAAGAATGATATGAGTTTGAATATAGTCACGCTCTATCTGAAGTTATCTTTACCTCAAACAAAGGTATATGTGTATGAATTAAGAATATAAATAATATGCCTAGACTGGTATGGCTGGTAGCTCTTAAGCTTAGAAACACTTCTCAACTATGCTCTTTTATTTCTTATTACCACACCTCATTGGTTGCAACTCATAGCTCCCACAAGGGTATATGACTACTCTTACCAAGGTCTGAGTCTAACTGTATGCTCTTACTATACTCAAGCCTTACTCAAAATCACAAAATACTTAACATAGGGTGATTATTCTAATCTGAATCACAATATTCAAGTTATATACCTCTATAGGAAGTTTCATCCTCAAGAGTATTTCTCCTTACCAACACATTCAACCAACCTCGAGTCTTGATCAAGAACCACCTAATGCATCATGCAATCCTTCATATGCTACCAGCACCCCATTCAAGTGTAGTATTATAACCACTCTATGGAATCCTACTAACAAATCCTTATAAGAATTTCTCATTCTCTCATCATCTCTACCAACTAAATTTCACGCATTACTAACAGGAACCAACTAATTGCTCACATTTAACTATTAGTCATAGTATAACCTCATCCTCTTCTTCCTCCTCAATTATAACTTTGGGTGGAATAAACACACCATCACTATCACAATAAGAAACACAACCCTCACCTTCTGTCATTACTCAACTACTATTGAACACATCACTATCAAAACGAGAATCACTGAAAGAGCTTTAGAGCGAAAGATCATACGCACGATTCATTTGAGAATTCTGATATAAGAATATGCATGACATAACATTATGTTGCTAGCCATTGGGATCAAATCAAAACTTGTGCTACTAAGCATACTATGAGACATGAGTGCTTATATGAAGTTCATATTATGAGGCTAATATCCATAACTTTATGGAGTAAGATAGAGATCAATGGGCTAAATTATTTGCCCCTCTTTCTGGAAACTAAACTGTAACAAATTGTTCCCATCGTTAGAGAAAAGCCAACGGGGAAAAATCTTGTGCCAGAAAACTTTTTCGTAGTAACCTAGAATTTCCCAAATAATCCAAATTTGGATGAGATCGGAGTCAGTGAGGTCTAGAGAAATCTGGTAACAAATGGTAGATCTAATTATGATTTTGATTGCATGAGTGGATAGATAGGACGTAAAGGAACCCGTAAGACTTTATAGAATTGAATTCGGGCGAGTAGAACTCTCGATGTTGATCTTAGCGTGAACGGGTATTTTTTGAGTGTCATGGAATGAAGACGTGTTGTGAAATGGGGGTTTGGAACTTTTAATTCGACATTTTTTTCCTGTGCAAGTCGTTGTGGCAGATTATTCCTGCCAGGGCGGGGCTGCTGTGGCGGGCTAGGGGCTGCCATAGCAGAATAGTCGCAATTTAAGTCGAAAATAAACCCCAAAAATGTTTTATTCTGCATATTTCGACATGAGAGCTATGAGGCGACCCCGGGTATTTTCTTGACAGTTTTCCACCATTCTTGAGGCTAAAGGTAAAGTTTTCACTCATGGAATCCATTTTTTGATCTGTAGAATGTAAATTCATTGGTAATTATCAATGGGGAAGGGTTTTGGAAATGTTTGGATGGTGGGAAAAGCCCTAATCTGGGTATGGGGATCAAGGGTTTGTCTTAGGGTTGATCTTATTGTTTATAATCTAGGTAAATTAGGTTTTGTTTATTGATCCTAGCATTGTATTGATTGTTTGTGGACCAAGAACAAGCAGAAAGAATTCGGAAAGGGAAGCATCAAGTTTGTTAGGGGATTCAAGCTTTGTTCGAGGTAGCTGATGGTTGTGATTTCATGTTGTGTGATATATGTTTGTTCTAGCTTCATTATAATGCATGTATATCTAAGAATTGTGAAATTATACATGGTTCGTAAGTGATAATTGATATTATATATGTTCGGGTATGCATGTTTATTATGTTGTAATGGCTTATGTATGTTGCACATAGTGGGATAGCCGTGTGATCCTACCAGTACACTGTGGTTGTGTACTGATATTGCACTTGCTCTTTCTTTGTTGAGTATAGGGCATCTTCAGACGGCTATTGACAAACCTCGTATAGAAGATCAGTGATCATTTTGAATTCAAGGATACGCTAGTTCTTCCAGGCTGCCATGAATTCTCTTTTGTTTATGTCCACATCTTCAGACTTAGACTAGTACTTTAGATTTTCTTATGTTTAATTGGGTTGTACCCATTTCCTTTAGATTTATGATCCTTGTTAGAGTTTTGATACATTGACTTTCAGGTTCTAGGCGTTATTTCCACATTTGATTGTTAAACTTTTGTTGGAGTTTATGGGAACTCTATCTTTCCTTTAGCATTTAAACATGCTTATATATCTTTAAATGTCTTAGTTTTTGTTAAGTTGTTTAGTTGGGTTATAGTAGTGGTTCTCCCACCGGAGGGTTTGTGTGGGTGCCAATCACGACAGTTTGGGTCGTGACAAAGTTGGTATCAGAGCCTAGGTTCATTGATCTCGATGCATAACGGTACGTAAACATTTGTACTTTTCTTCGAAAGGCTATAGGACTTTAGGAAATCTCTTTGTTTTCTCTTGTCTCCTTTCGTGTTATAACTTGATTCCAATTGGTATCTAACCTCCTTCACTCTTCTGTCCGTAGATGGTTAACATTAGGTTCAACCGGGTCAGGCCCATAGCTCCCATCAACACTCCATCTAAGGAATCTACATCAAGAGGTCGCGGTCGAGGCAGGGGTAAAGGAAGAGCTAGGGGTAGAGGCCGAGGAAGGGTAGCGCCTATTAGGGATGAAGCACCAGTTAAGAATGCTCCCAGAAATAAGGCCCATCTTGCGCATCATAAAGAGGTAGAGGATAATGTAGAGGTTAAGAATGAGGAGAATGTTGGACAAGAGAAAGAGGTATAGGCTGAGATTACAGGTATTATTCCCTTAGATCCAATGTTAGCTCAACAGATTATGTCGTTCCTAAAGGGATTGATTGGTCATGGAGTGCTTCCCTCTGTTCAAGCAACTCAAGCTCCATCCAATCCCCCTATTGCTATCACTGCTCCCAAGGTAGGAGGAATTGTAGGTACTGATGCCTTCTTTTGTCCTTTGTTGGGTCCTGTTATGACTGGTTATGAGCATGAGATGTTGACTTAGTTCTTGAAATTGAAACCATATATGTTCCATGGATCTGAGAGTGAGGACCCCTATGAATTCATCCTAGATTGATATGATAGGCTTCATAAGTTGGGAATTTTCCATCAACATGGAGTAAAAATTGTAACCTTTCAAATTCAAGGTGAGGCTAAGCAGTGGTGGAGAGCTTATGTGGAATGCAGATCTTCCGTTTTACCTCCACTCACTTGGAGAAAGTTTCACGCTCTGTTTTTGGAGAAGTTTGTGCCCCAAACCCTAAGAGATTGTAAGAAGAATGAGTTTATGGCATTGGAGCAAGGGGGTATATTTGTGGTTGCTTATGAGGGTAAGTTACATACTTTGTCGAGATATGCTACGCAATTGGTGACTACTGAGAAAGAGAGGATCCGCCTATTTGTTAAGGGACTGAACTCTGAGTTACAGGTATTGTCTGTTCATATGACCTCTACAGGAAAAAGCTTCAATGAGGTAACAGATTTTGTGAAGAAGGTGGAGGGGGTGAGACGAGACGGTTAGGCTAAGGCATTGGCAAACAAGGCCAAGAATTCAAGTAACTTTCAGGGTTGTTACTCCATAGGTTCAGAGAGACCGACACTTGTAGCCCGGCCAATTCAGTCTGTTATGCCCGCTTCTACATGTAATTACTCAAAAACTTCACCTCAAAATTTGATTCAGGATAGCCAGGGAGTCGCACCTTCGTTGGGCAGTAGGTGATCTTTTTATCATACTTGTTATAACTGTGGAGAACCTAGGCACAGGAGGAGAGATTGTCCCCACCCACGCATGTTGGATTCCGTGCAGCAGCAGTCTAGAATAGTGGTACCCGCTGGAAATGGTAATAATAGACGAGGGCATCTACAAGGTGGGAGAGGAGAAAACCAGCGAGGTCGTGGAGGTTGGGGAAATGGTAATGCAGGCAGAGGTACGGTGCAGTAAGGCAGCGAAGTCGCCCATCAAGATGACAAGGCTCAGTGTTACGCCTTTCTGGGCAAAAACGAGGTAGAGTCTTTTGATGCAGTGATCACAGGTACTATTCTTGTCTATTACGGATGGCTAATGTGTTATTTGATCCGGGTTGTACTTATTTTTATGTATCTGTGTGATTTACCTTAGAGTTTGATATGTTTGTGATGTACTAGATGCCCCAATCAATGTTTCTACCCCTGTTAGAGAGTTTGTCATAGTAACCCATGTCTATCATGCTTGTCATATCTTGTTTATGGGTTTCCAGACTTGGGCTGATTTGGTGATTTTGGACATGACTGATTTTGACATAATCTTAGGCATGACTTGGTTTGCCCCCCTATTATGTTGTGTTTAACTGTGATACTAAGTCTGTGACTCTAGAAATTCCGGGAAGGGAAAAGTTAGAGTGGGAAGGGGTGTACAAGCCTAAGCAAGCTAAGATCATATCCTTCATTCGGACTAGGAAATTGGTAGGGCAAGGTTGTTTGGCGTATTTGGCTCTTATTCGGGATGTTGAGGCTGAGTCTCCCTCTATTGAGTCTATTCATGTGGTGTTGGAATTTAGAGAAGTGTTTCTTATGGATTTGCCTGGTATGCCTCCGGATGGGGATATATATTTATGCACTGATTTGGAACCTGGCACCCGTCCCATTTGCATCCCTTCATATCGCATGGCCCCGATAGAATTGAGAGACCTTAAGGCTCAAATCCAAGAACATCTTGATAAAGGATTCATTCGTCCTAGTGCGTCCCCGTGGGGTGCTCCTATCTTGTTTGTTAAGAAAAAAGATAGTAGTATGAGGATGTGTATAAATTATCGGCAATTGAATAGAGTCACCATTCGAAACAAGTACCCATTGCCTCGAATAGAAGATCTTTTTGACCAGTTGCAAGGTGCATCAGTTTTCTCAAAGATTGATCTAAGGTCTGGTTACCATCAGTTAAAGATTAGGCCTGAGGATGAGCCCAAGACGGCATTCAGAACCTGCTATGGGCACTACGAGTTTCTAGTTATGTCATTTGGGTTGACAAATGCGCCTGCACCTTTCATGAGTTTGATGAATGGTGTGTTCAAACCATTTCTTGATTCGTTTGTCATAGGCTTTATTGATGATATCTTGGTTTATTTGAAAAGTGAAGAAGAGCATGTCGACCATCTTCGTATTGTTCTGGGTGTCCTTGGGAAACAAAAGTTGTATGCGAAATTTTCCCCAACTGTGAATTTTGGTAGACTTCGGTTGCATTTTTTGGGCATGTGGTTTCAAAGGAACGGGTAATGATAGATCCCCAAAATATTGAAGCGGTTAAGAATTGGGTTCGGCCTAGATCGGTGACTAAAGTTAGGGGTTTTGTGGGGATCGCTAGCTACTATCGTCGATTTGTGAAAAACTCAGCTTACATTGCCATGCATATGACAAATTTGACCAAAAAGAAGGGCCTTTTGAATGGACTGAAAAATGTGATGAAAGCTTTCAAAAGCTCAAGACTCTTCTGACCACCACACTTATTCTAGCACTACCGGTCGAAGGAAAGGATTTTATTATTTATTGTGACGCTTCGCATTCTAGCTTGGGTTCTGTGTTGATGCAGGATAAGAATGTCATATTTTATGCATCGCGTCAGTTGAAGGTGCATGAGAGAAATTACCCAACGCATGATTTGGAGTTGGCAGCGATAGTGTTTGCTCTTAAGATCTGGCGACATTACCTTTATGGTGTTAAGTGTGAGGTGTTTATTGATCATCGTAGTTTGCAACATGTTTTCACTCAAAAGGATCTGAATTTGAAACAGCGAAGGTGGATGGAGTTAATTAAGGATTATGATTTCACCATTCAATACCATCCGGGTAAGGCTAATGTGGTGGCAGATGTGCTAAGTCGGAAGGTGGTGAGTATGGGTAGTCTAGCTTGCTTGAGTGTATCCAAGAGATCCTTGGCTAAGGAAATTCAGACCTTGGAGTCTAATTTCATGTAGTTGGGCATCTCAGAAAAAGGTGGGGTATTAGCTAGCATTGAAGTAAGGGTCACATTCATTGAGGAGATCAAGGCCAAACAATTTGAGGATGAAAATTTGAATGAGCTTAGAAAGAAGACTGTGATTGGTAAGGCACAAGAGACCACTCTTGATGCGGAAGGTGTGCTCAGTTTAAATGGAAGAATTTGTGTTCCTCGAGTAGATGACTTAATTCAGAAATTATTGACAGAATCCCATGGTTCGCGATATTCCAATCATTCGGGTGTGACCAAGATGTACCGAGATTTGAAAAACTTTATTGTTGGCCTGGCATGAAGAAAGATATAGCGGAGTTTGTGGCTAAGTGTCATAATTGCCAACAAGTGAAGTATGAACATCGAAGGCCTGCAGGGTTGCTTCAGAGAATGCCAATTCCGGAATGGAAGTGGGAAAGGATATCTATGGACTTTGTGGTTGGTCTTCCCAAGACTTTTTTGAAGTTTGATTTTATTTGGGCAGTGGTTGACAGATTAATTAAGTCAGCCCATTTTATTTCGGTCAGAATAGATTATAATGCGCAGCAATTGGCTAAGGTATATGTGAAAGAGATAGTAAGGTTGCACGGGGTGCCCCTTTCTATCATCTCAGATCGTTGTACCCAATTCACATCCAAGTTTTGGAGGAAATTGCATGATGAATTGGGCACACAACTCACTTTTAGTACAACTTTCCATCCGCAGACAGACGGACAGTCTGAAAGGACAATCTAAGTGTTAGAGGACATGTTGAGGGAATGTGTGATTGACTTTGGAGGACATTGGGATAAGTTCCTACCATTGTGTGAGTTCTCCTATAACAATAGTTATCACTCCAGCATAGATATGGCACCGTTTGAGGCACTCTATGGGAGGGGATGTAGATTACTCATAGGATGGTTTGAGGCTGGAGAAGTGAAAACTTTGGAGGTTGATTTAGTGAAGGATGCTCAATATAAAGTGAAGAGTATTCAACATAAGCTTTTAGCAACCCAGAGTAGACAGAAAAAGTATGCGGACCATAAGGTGAGAGACATGGCGTTTCAGACCTATGAGAAAGTTCTTCTTAAGGTATCACCTATGAAAGGGGTGATGAGATTCGATAAAAAGGGCAAGCTAAGTCTGCGATACATTGGTCCGTTCAAGATTCTTGAGCATGTAAGGCCAGTGGCTTATAGACTGGCCTTACCACCTAACCTATCGGGAGTCCATCCGATATTTCATGTATCCATGTTGAAGAGATATCATGGTGACGGGGATTACATCATAAAATGGGACTCAGTTGTGTTAGACAAAGACCATTACTATAAAGAGAAACCGATTGAAATTCTTGATCGTGATACGTGGAAGTTGAGGACCAAGGATATTAAGTCCGTGAAAGTTCAATGGAAGCATCGTCCAGTTGAGAAAGCTACTTGGGAAACCGATAAAGACATGCAAGATAAGTATCCCCAGTTATTCGTCGATTCAGGTACTACTCCATTCTTACTTTAGCCTATTTTCCTAACTTTTTCACTCGGGGATGAGTGAAGGGTAAATTGGTATCTATTGTAACGACTTGTTCCCGTCGTTATAGAAAAGCCAACATGGAAAAATTTTGGCCGAAAAACTTTTTCGTAGTAACTTGGAATTTCCCAACCTAGTCTAGATTTGGACGAAATCAGAGTTAGTGAGGTCTAGAGAAATATGGTAACAAATGGGAGATCTAATTATGAATTTGATTGCATGGGTGGATAGCTAAGACGTAAAGAAACTCGTACGACTTTACGGAATTGAATTCTGGAGAGTAGAACTACCGATATTGATCTTAGTGTGAACGGGTATTTTCTGAGTGTGATGGGATGAAGGAGTGTTGTGAAATGGGGGTTTGGAACTCTTAACTCGACGCTTTATTCCCATGTAAGCCGCTGTGGCGGGATTATTCTCGCCAGGGCTGGGCCGTTGTGGTGGGTTGGGGGCCACTATAGTGAGACAATCGCGATTTAAGTCAAAAATAAACCCCAAAAATGTTTTATTCTGCACTTTTCGACTTTGAGAGCTAGGAGGCGGCCCCCTGTGTTTTCTTGACAGTTTTCCACCATTCTTGAGGATAAAGGTAAGGTTTTAACTCCCCGAATCCATTTTTCGATCCGTAGAATGTAAATTCATGGGTAATTTTCTATGGGAAAGGGTTTAGGAACTGTTTGTATGGTGGGAAAAGCCCTAATCTGGGTATGGGGATCAAGTGTTTGGCCTAGGGTTGATCTTATTGATTATAATCCGGGTAATTAGGTTTTGTTTATTGATCCTAGCATTGTATTGATTGTTTGTAGACGAAAAACAAGCGGAAATAATCTGAAAAGGAAAGAATCAAGTTTGTTAGGGGATTCAAGCTTTGTTTGAGGTAGGTGATAGTCGTGATTTCATGTTGTGTGATATATGTTTGTTCGTGCTTCATTATAATGCATGTATGTATGTGAATGTTGTATTGTTGATTTCACTAATTGTAAATGAGCATAATTGAATAATTGTATGCCATGAATCATGACTTGATTGTATGATTATGAGAATGTACATTGTAATTGTGATTGTGGCTTGTTGAATGGATCAGGTGTTACGTTCCGACACACTAACTGGGATCGGTTGCCACGTACCGACATAAATATTGGAACGGGTTTCACGATCCGACACACTAACTTGGATCGGGTACCACGTACCGGTACACTAACAGTTTGGGTATGGGTTATAAAGAGGACCATTGACTTGACATAACTGTATATCTGAGAATTGTGAAATTTTACGTGGTTCATAAGTGATAATTGATATCATATATGTTCAGTGTATGCATGTTTATTATGTTGTAATGGCTTATGTATGTTGCACTTAGTGGGATAGTTGTGTGATCCTACCAGTACATTATGGTTGTGCACTGATACTGCATTTGCTCTTTCTTTGTTGAGTACAGGGCATCTTCAGGTGGGTATTGACAGACCTTGTTTAGAAGATTAGTGATCGTTTCGAATTCAAGGGTGAGCCAGTTCTTCCGGGCTGCCATGAATTCTCTTTTGTTTATGTCCACATCTCCGGACTAAGACTAGTACTTTAGATTTTCTTATGTTTAATTGGGTTGTACCCATTTCCTTTAGACTTATGATCCTTGTTAGAGTTTTGGTACATTGACTTTCAAGTTCTAGGTATTATTTCCGCATTTGGTTGTTAAACTTTTGTTGGAGTTTATGGGAACTCTATCTTTCATTTAGCATTTAAACTTGCTTTCGTATCTTTAAATGTCTTAGTTTTGGATAAGTTATTTAGTTGGGTTGTAGTAGTCGTTCTCACACCGGAGGGTTAGTGTGGGTGCCAATCACGACGGTATGGGTCGTGACAAAGTTGGTATCAGAGTCTAGGTTTGTTGATCTCATTATACCAAAATGAGTCTAGTAGAGTCTTGCAGAAGGGTACGAAGACGTCCGTACTTTTCTTCGATGGGCTATTGGAATTTAGGAAATACTCATTTCTTTTTACTCCTTCGTGCTATGACTTGAATCCAATTGGTATCCGGGTGATACAAATTGGTATCTTTCCTCCTTCACTCTATGGTCCGAACTAGAGCAACAAAAGTGGTAATACCATCACTAGCAAGAGAGGATATGTATAGACTACTGACAGTTGAATAGGGTCACCATTCAAAACAAGTATCCATTGCCTCGGATAGATTACATGTTTGACCAATTACAAGGTGCAACGGTTTCTCTAAGATTGATTTAAGGTCTGGTTACCATCAGTTAAAGGTTGAGGCGGTTAAGAATTGGGTTCAACCAAGTTCTATGATTGAAATTAGCAGTTTTGTGGGGCTCGCTAGCTACTATTGTCGCTTGTTGCATGAGTTGAGTCCAATGGGTATCTCTCGATTCCAATTGGTATCTCTCGATTCCAATTGGTATCTCAACGAAGTGAACTAGATGTCGTAGTCCCGGCTGAAGGGACACAAGCAAGTTAATTGGAACTGAGAAGGTCCCAATCGGTATTTGGCCTTAGGGGCCATATAAGGCATAGATGATCAGTAACTGTAGTCTATGGAATGAACTAATTAAAAATTTTGGATTTATCTGCAAGTTGTAACGGCTTGAGTATCGTGGAACTTGTTGTGAAAAAAAGGTCACTACTACGTTTGATGCAAGGGTTTAGATGATATACGATGTGATTCGTAAGGAAGATCTGGACGTGTCTTGCGCTTGATTAATAATTGTGTGTGTCTGGGTGTATCTTGGGGATATGTGGGTTATGGTGTTAAATTAATGAGAATAAGTTGGATTATGTATCGTTGGATTGACTCGTGGTAGACAATGATTATCCTAGTTCAGAGAATTATCTTAAATTCCTCAGTAAATCTGAGACCCGTTGGGAGATTTAGAAAAGAGAAAAACTCCAGAAAAATTTATTGCCTTAGTACTATTTTCGTCTGAGCCGTAAGGGCGGGATCTTTCCGCCAGCGCGAGGCAGCCAAAGCGGAAATTCCCCGCCAGAGCAGGACAGGGCGAAACAGAACCTCAGCCCTGTCTCCTCTGTTTTTTCCCAAGTCTCCTTATAGTTATCGAATTGAATTCGAACTAACCCCCGCGATCTAATTCAGTGTTCAGCAATCGAATATAAGTTATAAGGTGTGTTAAAATTGTGGAGAACCTGGGCATATGAGGAGGAAATCAGCGAGATTGTGGAGGCCAGGGAAATGGTAATGCAGGTAGAGGAGTAGTGCAGCTAGGCAAGGAGGTTGCCCGTCAAGAGGACAAGGCTTAGTTTTATGTTTTTTAGGGTAAAACCGAGTTTGAGGGTGTGATGCAGTGGTCACAAGAGCTACTCTTGTTTGTGCCCGGATGGCTATTGTTTTGTTTGATTCGGGTTCTACTTATTTGTATGTGTCAGTTCAATTGCCTCGGGATTTGATGTGGTTTATGATATACTTGATGCCCCCATTCATGTTTCTACCCTAGTTAAAGAGTCAGTCATAGTCACCCATGTGTATCGTGTTGTCCTGTTGTAGTTATGGATTTTCAGATTTGGGTTGATTTGGTTATGCTGGATATGATTGACTTGATATAATCTTAGGCATGACTTGGTTGTCCCCCTATTATACCAGGCTTAAATATAATACTAAGTCGGTAACTCTAGAGATCCCCGGTAGGGAAATATTAGAGTGGGAAGGGGTGTACAATCCTAAGCTAGCTAAGATAATATCCTCCATTCGAGCTAGGAAACTAGAAGGACAGGGTTGTTTGGCTTATTTGGCACATATTCCGGATGTTGAGGTCGAGTCTCCCTCAATTAAGTCTATTCCTATAGTGTCTAAATTTAAAGGAGTATTTTCTACTGATTTGTCTGGTATGCCTCCGGATAAAGATATATAGATTTCGGCATTGATTTGGAAACTGGCACTCCTCCTTATCGCATGGCTCTAGCAGAATTGGAGAGCTTAAAGCTTAAATCCAAGAGCTTCTTGATAAAGGTTTTATCGTCCTAGTGTTTCCATGTAGGGTGCTCCTATCTTATTGTTATGAAGAGGGTGGGTAGTATGAGGACTGGTGATTTTATCTTGAGCCATAATGGAGTGGATTAATACTGAAATGACAAGCTTATGAATAAAAAAGGTCCCATTGAGTATACCTGAGTTTGAAGGTCGTGACAAAGTTCGTAGCGATAGTCAGGGCTGACTGTGCATAATGGTAATAAGAGTTTGTGGTGGATTGTGATGGGATGCAAATATATAGTGAGATTATTGATTAAGCGAATTTTGTATAGTAATTACAACTTGCAAGTACCTAAGGTTGTGGTTTTCTAATATTTGGTGAGTAACGTGGTTGTATGGAAAGTTTTATGAGATGGTGGGACACCACTCAAACCAAATTTAAAAGAGCTAGAGTTATAATGAAAGAAAATATAGTGGAATGTAATACAACCTTTAGAGAGAGGCGAGAGAAAGAATATTTTATTTGATTCTGAAGGCTAAAGAGGTATCTTCAGGGGGTAGATAATTGGGTTCAGAGACGCGTGATTTCATTTGTTTTGTTGTGGCTATGGTAATAGTGTCACAAGTCCCTCAGATTGGATAAAAACTATTGGAAAGGACTTGAGAAAGGAGTGTACATACATTAGCTCGAGTGTGATGATAAGTGCTTGTTTTGTTTTGAGTCTAGTAATGAGTGTGATTGAAATTTTAGTGAAAAGATATTGTAAGATCGATGGAGATGCGATCAATGATAAGCGAAGATCCAGGATTTCATAAAAATCTTCAAGGTATAAGCTAATGTTGATAGATAAGGGGATTGTGTTATACGGTTGAGGTTACAATTCAAAGTTTTCATTATAAGTCTACATTCATGGTGATATATTTTGTCAAGGTATGAATTGGCAAGATGAAGAATAATCAATTGTATCCGGTATTGAGCATGTGAAAGGACTTACATCTAGGTTGAGTCGTAAGCTTACTACTATTAATTGTTAAGTACCTAAGAAAGGTTTCATTTTTAAAAGTGTTGGTTTATAATAAGGTAAAAGGTCGGAGTGTTTATGATGGTTGTTAGTGTTGTGAGTATGATTCACTAGCTATGCTCTAGTGTGTTTTCACTTTTGTGGGTGGATCCCTAGTGGTGGATCAGGGGTACCAAATCCTGTGATTTTCTCTTGGTTGAATGGGAAGATTGGGAAGATTTGGTTATTTTGAATGACATAATTGGTGTTGTCTTGGAGTTGTTAAAAGTATTTTAGTGGTTCTACATGTACCACCTTGCTTATCAGAATTTATAGAAGAGCTACCATGCGTATTTGTGGTTATACGGTAATCTTAATATTCCTCTAGTCGTCGAGGTCATGTATCGATTATGTGTGGTTGAATGTGGGGATCATTGGGTCCAATTCTACTGTTCTTAGGAGGTAATCTATAATTACTAAATCTAGCATTTCGATAGTGTTGTTGGAGGGGTTGTATGTTTGGACATATCCCTAAATAAGTATCTGATGTCTAAAGGCCAAATTTTGGTAACTTAAGCTTATGGAAATTTATGTTGTGAGAAGGAGATGTTGATAAGAACTATGATTGTTTGAGTATTATGAGTGTGTGTTGGTTGATTCAGGTTCACTTCTAATTTTAGCGAGTATTGATTTGAAATTTTATCATACTTAAGTGATAAAGGATTCGTCTGAATGATTGCGTCAAGGCCTTGATACCATGTTGCAGACGCGTGTACGATCAACCTTGGCGGTTATTGAGAATAGCATTTGTTGTTAGTTAAGTGTGCATATAACAATAATAATCACTTGAGTATTGTGATGACTTCATTGAGACATTGTCTGGGAGGATGTGTAGGTATTACATTGGTTGGTTTGGGAGTTAAGATTATATCATAAGGTAGGGGTGTTCACGGGTCGATTTGGATCGGTTATTGGTCAAAACCAAAACCAAACCAACTTAATCGGTTTTAAAATTATCAAAACCAAACCAAATCAAATATAATATACATTTATCGGTTTGGTGGTTATCGGTTTCAATTTGTTTTGGTTCGGTTATTCGATTATTAATCATACATAAAAATAAAAGAAACAATTCATTCAAAATGTTAGAAAAGTGACAACAATCCATTCAAAACGAAAAATAATTAGAATGACTTGAATTATTGAACTTTCGATCACTAAATTTACTATCAATAAAGCGTTAAAATTCACTATATTGGACTAGAAGGAAGAGACAATAACATTTTCAGTCCCACAAAGAATTGTCATAGACAATCATATACATGAAATCAATAAGATAAATGTTTCAACTTGGACATTTTTGCTTCCAATAAGTAAATTATAAAGAAATTTTAATGAAAATATGTATAAGATCTTTAAAATTGTTTATAAAAACAATATATTAAGTATGTATATTAATTAAATATATGTATATAATTCATCGGTTTGGTTCGGTTATTTCTTTGATTCTTTCGAATAAAACCATAACCAAACCAAATACTATCGGTTTTCAAAAATATAAAACTAAACCTAACCAAACCCAAATAAAATCATTTTTATTTTATCGACTTGGTTCGGTTTTTCAGTTTGAATCAGTTTTTATCCAAACCGTGAACAACCCTATCATAAGGTGAGACTCAGTGTTGTTAAACAAGACCTTCGGTGTGAGGAAGAACCGGTTGAAATTCTTGATCACGATGTCCGGAAGCTAAGGACAAGCGAGACAAGTATCCCCAGTAATTTGACGTTTCAGATACTACTCTACCCTTACTTCAACCAGTCTTTCCTAGTTGATCACTCGGAGACGAGTGATGTAAATTGGTATCTACTGTAATGACATGATTCCGTCGTTAGAGAAAAGCCAATGGGGAAAGAATTGGGTCAGAAAACTTTTTGGTAGTAACTTGGGATTTCCTAGTCTAGTCCAGATTTGGACGAAATCGGAGCCAGTAAGGTCTAGGAAAATCTGATAGCAATTAGGTGATCTAATTATGATTTTGATCACATGAGTAGATATCTAAGGTGTTAAGAAATTTGTACGAGTTGACGGAATTGAATTCGGGTGAGTAGAACTCTCGGAATCAATCTTAGCGTGAATAGTATTTTTTGAGTGTTGTTGGTTAAAGGTGTGTTGTGAAATGGGGGTCTTGGAATTATTAAAATAGCTCACTGGTTTTGTGCAAGCCGATGGGGGGATTTCTGCCACCAGGGCAGGGCCGCTGTAGCGGGGTGAGGACCGCTATGGCTGGTCTGACGCAACTTAAGGTCGTAAATAAACCCCAAAACGTCTTTATTTTGCACTTTGAGAGCTAGGAGCCGACCCCAGATGAGTTCTTAAGCATTTTTCACCATTCGTAAGGATAAAGGTAAGATTTTAACTCCCCGAATTCGTGTTTCGATCTGTAGAACTTAGTTTCTTGGGTAATTATCGATGGGGGAGGGTTTTGATCTGTAATTTATGGTGGGGAAAAAACCCTAAATTGGGTATTAGGATCTTGGGTTTGGTCTAAGGTTATTAGATTTGTTATAATCTGGATAATTAGACATTTGATTGTTGATCCTTGCGTATAAAATGTTGTTTTTAGACCACGAACAAGCGGGAAGAATCCGGAAAGAGAAGATTCAAGTGCCTTAGGGGATTCAAGCTTGGACTCGAGGTAGGTTATGGTTGTGATTTCAATTTGGTGTGATATATGTTTGTAATTGCTTCATTATAATATGTGAATGTTGTACTATTGATCACACTGCTTGTGGATGAGGATAATTGAATAATTGTATGCCATGAATCACCTCTTGTTGTTTGATTATGAGAATAAACATTGTGATTGTGGTTTGTTGAATGGATCGGGTGTTGCATTCCGACACACTAACTTGGATCAGTTGTCATGTTCCGGCATAAACATGGGATCGGTTGCCACGTTTTGGCATAAATATGGGATCGATTGCCACGTTCCGGCATAAACATTGGATCGGATACCACGTTCCGGTATGCTAACAGTTTAGGTGTGGGTTCCATGAGAGGACCATTGAATTGTGTTGTGTATCTACTTGTGAAGATTTCGTTCATATCTAATAATGATGATTGATTTTGGAAGACGGTATGTTGCTCTAAATTGATATAACTGTGATATGTGAGAATCGTGAAACTGTTCGTTGTTCGTAATAGTTGACTAATATTGTATATGTTCGGTATATGTCTGTTTTATAATGATTGTAGTTACTTGCATGTGTTTCACTTATTGGAATAGCCGCGTGATCCTACCAGTACACTGTGGTTGTGTACTGATACTGCACTTCGTTGTTCTTTGTTGAGTACAGGGCATCTTCATGCGGCTATTGATAGACCTTAGCTAGGTGACTGTTGAGCGTGATTAGATTCAAGGGTGAGCCAGTTCTTTCAGGATGTCATGGATCTTTCTTGTTTAAGTCCACTCTTTTCGGACTCAGACTATTTATTTAAGGTGTTTGTTTAGTTTTGGGGTTGTACCCCTTGTTCTTAGACTTGTCGTTAGTAGAGTTTTGGTACAATGACTTTCAGGTTCTAAGGGTTGAATTTACATACTAATTGGTTAGTTAATTGTTTAAACCTTTGGAGTTTATAGGGACTCCATTTTTATAGTCATTTAAACCTGCTTCCGTATCTTTAAATGCCTTAGTTTTCATAAAATTTGTTAGTTTGGGGGAGATTTTGGAGAGCTCTAATTAGGAAACTAGGGAAAGACATGAAATGTCTTGTATTTTCTAATTTGGGCCACCAGACTCTTTTTAAATTTTGGCTATTAGCCACTTGTGTATGTCTTTTTTGAGATGATATAAACGGACCACTGGTCCAAAATTTAATTTAAAAAAAAAAAAATGGTTCTCCCACCGGAGGGTTAGTGTGGGTGCCAATCACGACGGTCTGGGTCGTGACACCAGTCCATACGAAGAATGACATCGAAATCTACCATGTCTAACTCAACTAAATCAGCCATGGTGTTCTTGTGATTGATGGAAATGACACAATCGCGATATACTCGCTCAGCTAGAATCGACTCCCTAACAGGTGTAGAAACACAAAAGGGTTCACAAAGTTTCTCAGGAAAAACATCAAAATTATTTCAACATAAGGAGTCACAAAAGATAAACTTGCTCCTGGGTCTAGCAAAGCATAAACATCAAGAGTAAAGACTTTGATCATACCGGTGACAACATCAGGAGAATTCTCTTGCTCTTGACGACTAGTGATCGCATAAAGGCGGTTTACTCCTCCGCCAGTGCCGGAAGTAGCTCCTCTAGGTGCAGCCCTATCTGGTGGAGCAACTGATGAAGATTGGACTATATTGCCCTGATTTCCATTACCTTGCCGAGTCTTAGGGCACTCTTTCATGAAGTGATCCTCTTGTCCATACTAGAAATAACATATGGAGCCATCGTGACACTTACCTAGGTGGGTTCTACCACACTTAGCACATGCAGGAGCCCAGTTACCTCCTTGTGCCACACTACCCTGAGATTGGGCAAGTCTAGCCCTGAAGTGCTGTGAATTCTGACTATTGTACTCACATTTGTTTCTCGGTGCAAGTGCACTAGCAGATGATGGAGCAGGTCCCTTTTGCTTTTGTTGGAAAGAAGACCGGTTCGCATTTTTTCTTTGCTGCTCGGACTTTCCCTGACGTCTTAGCCTTTTTATTTCTGAATTCCTCTCTATCCCTCAGCTTCTCCTCCTCAACCTGCTGCACATAGACCATCAACCTTGCTATATACATGTCACATATTAGTATTGCAGCCTTACCTTCCTTACTCGACAGACGAGACAGCCCAACGGCAAAAAAACTCATTCTACTCCTCATATCCGCAACCATCTCCGGAGCATAACGGGATAGTTGGGTAAACTTCAACCCATACTCATGAACACTTATTGAATCTTGCTTAAGAGTGAGAAACTCTCGTACCTTGGCCTCTCTCAGTTCTCGAGGGAAGAAACGCCCTAAGAAAGCCTCTTCAAAACAAGACCAACTCGCAAGTGGTGCTCCCTCGGCTCTACCCTTCTTCCACTGGTTAAACCTAGTCCTAGCAATATTCTTCAGTTGATATGCAGCTAGTTCCACTTGCTCAGCATCGGCAACGTGCATAACCTCAAATACCTTCTTCAGTTCCTCAACAAAACTCTCTGAATCCTCAATAGTGCTTGAACCAGTGAAACTTGGAGGATTCATCCTCAAGAACTCTCGGATCCTCGAAGTATCAGCCACTTCCTGTCTAGCTCCTCTTTGTTTCCCAACCTGGTTAGTCATAGCTTGGCTTAGCATTCGAATCGCTTCCCTGAACTCAGCATTAGTAACTTCTCATTAGGGTTGCACTTCAGGTGCATTAGGTACCCCTTACTCCTCAACATTACGCCTAGCAGCACGACCTCTGACAGCTCTTCATGGAGACATGATTTTTTGAAAAACACGCGCAAGCACGAATTAGAAGAAACTTTTTAGAGATAAACTCTAACGCACGAAATGAATATGAAAGAAGTGAGATAATTTCCTAAGTGTTGCAGCCTCATAATTAAAGATGTGGCGCGCTTCACACCAATAACTAGGACTCTACAGACACGGTTTCATAGACTTCCTAGGACTCTTGAACTCTGTGCTCTGATACCAAGTTTGTCACGTCCCGAGCCTACACCCTGGGCGGGACTGGCACTCGTAAACCATTGTTGGCCCCAAGCGAACCCTTGGCATGGCTTACTTACTCAGCGGAAGACTTAAACATAAGAAATAATCTCAACCAAGAAACTTATGAATTAAACATAGAATGTCTTTAAGGAAACATTCAAACTAGCCAAAATGGCTACTCAAGTCTCATAGCAAAACATCTGAAATACAAGACTAAAGGACTATAACTACTCATCTATAAAGCCTCTAAAACAAAGAGGGATGTCGGGACAAGACCCCCGATCATCCTAACAACTGAAATGCTAGAAAGCAATGTAAAAAGGAGTCCTCCGGAAAGTAAGGAGGCTCACCAACTGACTCTGAGTGCTCAACTGGATCAACGAGGCGTTGGATGCTGATCCTGGTTACCTATGTCTACATCATTAAAAGATGCAGGTCAAATAGCATCAGTACATTGAATGTATGAGTATGCTAGGGGAATACTAAACATAACATAAGCTTGAAGGAAATCTGAAAGAGACACTTACCTTGGCTTTACTCAACTCATGAATAACTTAACTCAATATAAAGCAACAATACACATGGAATATATAGAAAGCTTTTAAAACAGTAGAAAGCAACTCAGTTTGTTAAACAAATGCAATAAAAACTCAACTTACTCATATAATAAAGTAATGTAATATTGTGGGAGTTTCTTTAACCGAAAACCACCACTATGAGAGTAGTGATACAGTGTCTTGCCCACGCTACCAGAATTGTCCTATACTTTGTGTCATATAGAACGCCTTAACTAAGTGGATCCACTAGTCTATGCTAAAAAGCACTAAGGGGTCATCTAAAAAGTATGATCCTTTCTACCCATGATGGCTACATGGTTTATGGAGTCTTGAGTTATTATGAACTCGCGTCCCCATATTGGTGCTCAATACTACTCCCAAAATTTACTCAGCTCATATGTTTTAAAAAATAAAACTCTTTCTTTGGTTTGAGATAATTACTCAAAACTTAGCTTAAAAGCTCTCTTAGAAATCGGTGTTTCCTTTCTTGCTCAAATGTGAAAACATTTTTAACTCTTGGAAATACTTAGTTCCCGTATAATCTTTGAAGAAATGAACTTTACTCTTACTCTTTACTCAACTCAAAGCTTAAGTCTTAACACAAAGTTAAAACGTTTGGAAAACTTTATGAATTTCTCTTAACTGGACTCTTAACTTTCCTTGAATTGAATTATGGATGCAAGGATTGTGGTTTGTGATAGGAAATATCTCATGATGTTAAGGAGTGTTTTTAGATAGTTAAACATGAGAAAAGATCAAGAAATCACTGTCTGGAAGCAAGTCCGCGACGCGGAGATGCATTTAATTATTTGGTCGCAAAAATAAATTTTGAGGCAGAACGGTCCGTGACCACTCTGCGTCGTGGAGAAAATTTTGGCAACCCTGAGGAACAGGTCCGCATGCGGACCTGGTACCTAGATTTGCCCGACTTGTTCCTTCTTCGTTTTCTAATGTCAATTCACCTAAATTCGATTCTTTTTCTCAATTCCTCTTTAGATTTAGATACCCAACATATGTACACAAGAATCTAATCCAACAGAACTCTAAAATCGACCTTAAACTCTCAAGAACTCCTCAATCTCATCCCAAATTCAAGAACGAAAGCAATTCAAGAATACAACTCAAGAACATCAAAGTCTCAATCTTTTCAACCGAAAATCATAATGAAATAAACATGGTTGGCTCGTGGGTGAACGAACCCAACGCTATATGAACTCACATACCTCGTAGGATTGAATCCTTGGCGAAATCCACAACCAAACTTGAACATTTTTGACGAATCTTGACTCTTCTTCTCCTTTCTCCTCTTTTCTCTTTTCTCTTTTCTCTTTTCTCTTTTCTCTTTTCTCTAAGCCCTAGCATGAACTTAATCTTTTCTTAATTGGTCTAATTCTGATTAGACCCCAAATAAACTGCTAAAAACGAATTAAAATAAATGGGTAAGGAAAAGACTAAAATACCCTTCCAAAATCCGGTTTAGACTTTCCTAATTTGAACAGGCAACCCAACTTCAAATGAGCATATCTCACTCATACGAACTCGGAATCGCGCAAATTCGGCGGCGTTGAAAAGATGATTCCGAGATATTTCCTACGGTGTCTAGAAGAACACCTAACTCATCCTGAGTTAGGAGTTATGGCCATTTGAAGTTGACCAAAATCTTGAATTTGATATAACTTAACAAATTTCCAGATTTTTCCTTTCCTTCAAAAAACAATTCCTTCCAAATCTATCTCTTTCTAGTTATTTAAACTAGCGAGGTGTTACACGAATCGTCGGATATGATTATAAAATCTAAAAATCATTAAAATAAAAGTTGAAAAAATGATAAGTTATCATAAAATTTCAAACAATCACGATATTTCGTATTTAGAAATACATTAAACTCTTTAATTATACAATTTTAGAATATAAAACGACAATCTTGTTGTTTTGCTCTTTACAACTGTTTTTATGATAAATAAATGAAGATCTAGTGAATAATCTAACAAATTTAGCAATTGCACAAATTAATTGATTGTTTTATTGTTTGGCCTTATATTATTTCACAGTATGAGATTGTTTGTCAAGAACCTGTATAAAATGTTAAAACTTGACTAGTTTCGAGAAATAAAAAAACATAAGAAGCCTTGACCACAGTAATTCGTGAAATACTACAAATTAGAATATATTTTAATCAGTTTTAGATCAAATTCATCATGTCATTGTACATGCATCTAATTATTTAGTACAAAAAGGAGAGGGGGGTAAACATTGATCAAACCTCAATAAAAAATAAAAAATAAACAATGATTGTATCATATAGTTTACTATAGCCTATGACGATATACAAGATGAACAAAAATCTTCAATAATAAAACTGCATGTATGAAAATGAAAGAAAAACATATAAGGAGCTCCTTTTATTTTATATTTTTTTATTTTAGTTCTTGATTAATATATGATTGTCATGGAGGAAGTCTTATGTTAAAAATATTATTGTGGAATATCACGCATAAATATTGTTGTATTGATTTTTATATAAAGTATATTGATTTCATTTAATCCCTTAAATATTTTGGGTTTGAAAATTAATAATCATTTTAATTTATTATAAATATTAAATGTGAATAAGATTTTACTCATAATAAACCTCTTGATCATAAATAATCAATAGAAAAAAAATGAATTGAAAAGTATAAATAAATATATATATATATATATATATATATATATATATTCTTATTAATGCATATAAGTTGTCTCAATTACTATTAGTATGAATTGTAACATATATACTTTTTGAATAATTTAAAATTTCTTGTTAATGTTAGATTCTTCTTAACTAGTCAATTTTGTGCAACACATTTATTTTTTGTTCACATTATTTTTTGGAAAACGTTTATTTTGTTTTCACATTACTCTTAGAAATTAATCAAATTATTTTTAAAAACCTTATATTGATGATTATTTTGATATAAAAAGCATAACTTTGAATGTTACATAGCTATAGGTGATATGATATTTAAATTTTTGTAAAACCATCTGATTTGCTAATTCTAAAAAGTATTATTTTTCTTATCTCAAAATATTAAGATCGTTAAATTAAACTTTCTTTTTTCTATACAGTAACTTTTGAATTTAAGATCCAAGGGTTCCTTATCATTCAAAGGGTAAAGAGGGTATCATTTTTCAAATCCAAAGAGTTAAATTACATGATTTGATTAAAATTTACTCATCTCTATATAATAACTTTTGGTGGACGATTTAAGATGTGAAGATTCATTCTCATTTAAAAGGGGAAGAAGACTATTATCATCACCCATCAAGAAATCTTAAACCCTTAGAACTGCAATCTCACCTAGTTGACCAAATTTTGTTAGACATATGTTTTTTTAAAAATAAAAGAGTTAAATAATTTTCAAGATTTTATAATTAATAAATTAGAATACAATACCACATAATGAAATCATAACATCAGTTCCATAACTTATAAGAATTTTATAATATAAAAATGTAAGCCTACAATAATTTTAAAAGCTAGTGTTGAAGAATTTACCTTGAACATTGTTGCTTGTACCCATGGATAAAACTCATTTTCTAAATGAATTTTGATGGCCTGATAAAAAATCACGAATAACTAATTAATTTCGATGATTTTAAGAGGAAAGATCTATACAAACCAATGTGTGTGTACATATATAAATTATTGTATATCTACGGTTCAAAAAAAGAGAGGAGGATATTAAAATGAAAACACTCATACCTTTCACAAGAAAGTTTGAAATGGAAAAAAGTGAAATGAGTTACATCTTTCACAATTTTATAATGAATATTTGTTTCTAGTGGAGATTACCATAATTTCCGTCATATTTCACTTATAGTTTTAATTAATTATTAATAAAATACTATAAAAGGCATAGTTATTAATCAATGTCTTGAACTAAATATAAGACAATCTAATCTAAACATTAATTCTAACAAATCAAAAACACTGCATGATAAATATGGTAAATTAATTATAAACTTTCTAGTTATTGTGTTATTGTATGAACATACAATAGAACATTGGATATCTATGGCATAAAAAATATATCAAATTCTTATAAATAAAGTTTGTCGGAAAATATAAAAGTTGACCAAATTTCTTTAAAAATAGTATATATCTAAAATTTATATTTGATTTGTGATGCCATAATTCATGAAAAAACTTTAAACACTATACTTTCACCATGAGTGCTTACAACTCCACCCCACCCCCAAAGCACCACAAACAAAGATTTGAAAATGTTTGGCCTCTTAGTTTTGATTCACTTCTTATATGGCTGAGTAATTATATTTCATGGATAAAATACAAAACGTATCTCCTTTAAATGAAGAGAGAAAAAGTCAATTAGGGAGTTCATGATAAAAGATTATTGGAATTCAACTAATATATTACACAATTTGTAAATGATTATTAATCATATATAGTATAATTTCTCTCAGTCACTATCTTACAGTTTCAATTATAACTTTCATATCTTCAGAAGAAGATTAATACTATTCATTTTTTCTATAACTAGTATCACGACTCAAAAATCATGATGACGCATGTCTTATCCCACCAGGACAAGTCAACCTAATCAACCCACTACAAGGGAAAATGCAGAAGTAAGAACAAAATTAGGGTCTTTTTGGATTCATCGTTGGTATCGGTGCTCACCAAGGGAGGGAAGTTGGTTAGAGAGATGTTGACCAACCACTATGGGTGGGTGGCCGACGGTCAGGTTGGGCATTAAACTAGGGTTTGGTGGTCATCGGTTAATCGAAGAGCACCAGAGGTTTATACTTTCTTTCTTCTTGGTCCACCACTTCTCTGTATTTCAAAATTAAGCAGTGTTGTCTTATCTTGAAGCAAGTACGTAATTAGTCAACAATATCAAGAACACAGATGAGGACTCAGGCCTCTACTCCACGCTCTTTTGGTAAATGAATTCTTTGAGAATGAATATATTAAGTTATTTAATATGTTTTTTTAATGTTACCATGCCTAAACGTGACACCTGATCCAATAATATCGTGTCAACTCGTGGCACCCGATCCAAATATATCATGCCGGATCATGGCACCCGATTCAACAATATAGTTAATTTGTCATTCTTTATCATCATTTTCCACTTCATTGAAAATATTTCATCGAGTCTTATTTATTGAAGACATCACTTTAATAGAGCAAGTTCAAGATTATGAATTTCGCAGTCTTGAAATTACAGACCAATCACAACAACATGTAAATCATCCAAACCACAACAATTACGTACATAGGATATTTCACAACATTACTCAATGACTAGCAATCTCTATTGAGAGTCTCTCTATCAAATAGAACAAATCATAACCTACCTCCACCGAAGAACCAAAGTCAAGCAAACTAATTTACCAATGTTTTTCTTTCTTCAGTGCCTCAGAATATTTTCAATCTATCAACTATGCATAATTCATAAGTAACCGAGTCTATAGACACTCATATTACTATATGTCTAACTAGACTCGAACACTCACTCAAATCTATAATCAATTTCCTGAATTTTGATGTTAACTAATATGTCGACTCTTGTATTTCCTAAATTTCATGGTTAGGATTAAGTTTTTATTCCTCCAAATATTATAAATCTAATGGTATTCATAAAATATAATACACATAATATTTAATTACATATACCAATTATTATCAAAACTTGAACTTTTATACGATAATCATAAGAAGGGGAAAAAAAAACGGGAATCAATTTAATGAAGTTACAAAACCAGTAACTTCATTATACTACTACCATTTTTCTAATCTCCCCCACTATCACATTGCAGCAGCAATATCTAACCCTAACTTGCTAATATTACATCAATTTTTTCCACTTTATCCCTTTAATAATAATTAATGTTCATACTCCTTTACACTAATATATACGAATAAGAAAGGAATATTAGATAGGTTTTTACTTGAACAATATCAAGTCTATGCTTCGTAGTTCGCCGCACGGTAAGTCTTCTCACCTAGTCTTTTAATTATTTAGGACAAATAATTATGAACTAACAAATAAATAAATTTTAAATTCCACTAATTTCATCCTACACATGGGCCATGTGATTAGGGTATTAAATAAATTATGGACTTGGTTCATTAACCACCAACTAATAAAAATTAATCATTTAATAACCCGTCAACTAAATAATTGTAGTTAAATGAATAATTCAAATTCTCATTTAAAATTTACAAAGAGATTTTTTTTATGAAAAAAATAGGTCTAGTTTTCAAAATGACCTAATGAATTGTTACAAGTTCATGTTGAAATGGGAAGCACAACAAGAGATTATATGCATATAGGTCCTCCAAAAGAAACTCACACACTTGTGTACTGAGAGAAAAAAAAACAAATTTATAATCTTCTGACTGGCTATTCAAGTGCAACCTGATACAAACTAGATTGAAGAATTTGTTTCATAGTCATATGTCTTACAATCTTCTTTCTAGTCATTATGTATTAGGAAGTTGAATTAAGTTGTACCTTACTGTTTTTCTAGAAGCATTGTTTAAGAAACAAATCCCTTATATACTATGAATTTCAAATTAGGGATAACTTGAATAGGGTTCAACAGTCTATGTAGATTGTCGAGATAAAGATTAGAGTTAGTTTTTAAGTTGCAAGTGATTATAATCTCAATAAGTATTTGAGGCTCATTATTTTAGTGACGTGGGATAAATCCAACATAGGTGCAAGTCATGAATTTTTTTTTTATCTTGTGAAATGGATGCTTTCCACATAATTATTATCTAGTTAATTGAGCCCAACTCATATAATCAAATGGATGATGAGTTTTTTGAGTAATTGGTTAATACCTTTTATAAAAATTAAAAAAAAAAAGTATTTAGTAGTAATATTTTTAAAGTGTATTTTTCTAAAATTTGATATCGTTGCAGTGATTATTCATTTATTCACTTACTTAAATGTCGATATTATTTATAAAGAAAATCTTACATACGCCACTATTTAAAATGGGTATGATAGAGTTAGGGGGGGAAAGTGGTCCATTGACAACGTACGTAACAGGTGGTGACAGTGATAACTGCTTACTAACAAAATACTCACAAGTCTTGTCCTTTTCATTCACCATAATAATTAATAACAGGTGGTGAGAGTGATAGTATTTGTTTCTTTATTAATTCTTCTTCTGCTATATCTATGCCCATAAGTTTTTTTCAAAATTTTCTATGAATACAAACGCACTAGAGGTGGGCATTATATGGTATGATATAGTATTTGAAAGTTTCGTTATCGTAATTTTGGTATTTAGTTTTTAAAACATTATATTATTACCATATAAATTTAATTTAATATGATTTGATATTTTGAAGTTTGGTTTTGGTATTCTACGGTATGGAAAAATCGGTAACCATAATTTATTCAGCTTCAACTAATATATACTCGTATAAGAGAGAAATACTTTGGCTAATCTAATGTCACTCATCTTATCAGTCCCTACACTATCATTTGAATATCTTATAAATTTCTTTGCTTTGCTTTGACAAATGAAGACAAAAATAGTTAAGAAAAAAGTTTAAAAGGAAAGAGAGAGAGATAGAATGTATACTCGTCTTTCATAATAATCATCTTAAGTATAAGTTGCAGTTTGAGGCATAGTGTATTTGAAACATAATTTGGTTATGTTTGAGGAAAGAACAGTATTTCTTATTTATTTTTTAGTGTTTGATATGTAAAAAAGAAAAAAATTAAGAAAATTATATATAGTCTAGCAAAATACCGTGAGTTGGGATGGAATGTGGTGAGGTGTTAGTCGTTTTTAGCTGTATATGTCTCTTTAATATATAAAATTTATCATTTCTTTATGATTAATTAGTTGTGTTTTTTATATTTACTTATTACAGAATTATAATAAATTAATATTGATTTGGTACCATTACCATTTCCACGTAAGTTTCTACTGAAAAAATTAGAGCAACTTTCACGTATATCAAACATAAAAATTATATTTGTATGTTATAGCTATAGTTTGCATAATTGCGCTCCATAGCAAATTTTATGTTTGCTATGGAGCTTTTGATTTGTATAATTCGCTACAAACATCCAATTTTATATAAATTGTTTAGTTTTGTATAAATTCATTTATACATTGTAATTTGTATAATAAAATTTGTATTTGTATAATTATAAGTGTATGGACGAAAATATATGTATTTATATTTGTATAAACACTTTTCTTTCGCTTTACACAAACACAAACGCATTTTATACCGAAATGTATAAAATGGATAATTGTATACCGAAAATGGCTAATTGTATGTCGAATCAAATGGCAAAAAAGGGGATGGTTGCTGCGTATTACAATTAAAATAAACTATGGCTATAGCATTTAATTTCAATTAATAGTTTGTTATTTCATACAATTTTGTCAAAAAATTAGTGGCACTAAGCCCATGCCACAGGCCCAATAACTATTTTAAAAAGGGGAAAGAACACTTATACCCCAAAAAAGTAATAACTTACCTAAATTTCATAATGTAGAGAGTAAATTACATCTTATCCCTACTTTTTTTTTTAATTACAGTAATCCCTTAAAATTTGTATCTTCTGGATACATAAGTCACCATCCGGATACATTAATTCACCATCTGAATAAATTAATTCTAATACAAAAAGAATTTTTCTGTTGCGCTAAAAAGGGAATAAAATCTGAAAATTAATTAAATCTCATAAATTACGCCTACGCTTCTTCTTACTCTCAATCATACAAAGGCAAATCCTATCAGAACAAAGAAATTCAAAATTTCAAATTGCTTCCCTCATCAACGAAGAAATCTTTCAGATTTGATTAAAAAACTTTTGTCGAAATTTTGGGTAAGCGAGGTGAGTTATGAAGGATACAAAAGTGGTGGAATTGTTGTTGGACAAATGATTTCCTTTTGAATCTTCAAGTTCATCGAAGATCCTTTCAATTTTGATTCAAGATTGTCAAAAAAATTGAGATTCAAAATTCTTCTCTTAGTTTATTGAAGATCCTTTCAATTTTGATTCAAAATTGTCAAAAATTTTGAGAAGATACATCATGAATATCTTTGCTACTTAGCATTTTACTATTTATGTATCTTGTTTAAATTGATAAATGTTGTATTTATACTAGATACATTAAATAAATAATTATTGCCCATAAGATGTTAGATTTGAGATCGATACATTACTGTGTGGTAATTGTCATGTAATTGATACATTTAGTATAAATTCGAATTTACGTATCATATCTAAAAAATTAGTGCATGATACATTACTATTTATGTATCTCGTTTAAATTGATAAGTATTGTATTTATACTAGATACATTAAATAAGTAATTGTTGCCCATAAGATGTTAGATTTGAGATTGATGCATTACCGTGTTGTAGTTGCTACGTAATTGATACATTTAGTATAAATTTAAATTTACGTATCATATCTAAAAAATTAGTGCATGATACATTACTATTTATGTATCTCACTTAAATTGTATTGTTACGGGATACATTAAACATGTAATTGTTGCCCATAAGTTGTTTGGTTTGAGATCCGTACATTTAGTATAAATTATGTATCATGCCCATATAATTTGACATAGCTATGTATCATACACAAAATAAATTATGAATATGATAAACAATGATTTTGCTATAAAATAGTACTGCACATGCATAACAAACATATGATACAACCCATATATATAAGTGACACTTTTTATGATTCGTTTTTATCCTAATTTTCTCCACGTTTATTTTGTCATGTCCATATATAGGTGGTTTATTGAGTCTACATTCTAATCATCTCTCTAACGGTAAAATACTTGTCTTTGTGTATGAAAAATTACCCCAATATTCACATGATTTTCCTGTAAAAAAAAAAAGGAACTTGAAAGAAAAAAGAAAAAAAAGAATTACCTCTTGATTAACTTTAAATCATTAACTAGAGAGAGAAAATATTTAAAATTCAAAATAAATGAGTGATAAAGGTAACTGGTGATAGAGTGGAGTGATTATAGGCATGAAAAAGGGGGGGAAACAGTGGAGTTGGAAGATTGAAAGTTATGTATCTAGAAAGGAGAGAGTTTGAGAAAATAGAGGGATTTTTGTATTTTTTTTTTTAAATGATAGGGAATAATAGAAAATAGGGTAAGAAAAGATGTGTAGTTAGGTAATTTTTCCAAATATTTATACTTAGATGTCTCATTACTTTTATAGCTTTTTTTTTATTTTAAAATGGCATATAATTTGCACCACTGACATCACGTTGATGTCAGCGCTCATCCTTTTTTTCCTCTCTAATAGCATCACAGTATATGAATATGCTCTGATGGTATCAAAGAGTAACTGAAGACTACTTCTTCCTCGAAGGACTACTTCTTCCTCCTTGATACCATCAAAGTTTAATATACTTTGGTGGTATCAATGAGTAACTGAGCAGTGTTTTCATTGAGGTTTGCTTCAGCCCTCCTATGAGATTACTCAATCATCTATGATACCATTACGGTATATCTACATATTGTCGTGGTATCATTGAGGTATGTTTCAATTCTTTAATATTTTAATTTAAAAACAGTTTAGAAAGAGTCCAAATTTAGATACAATTTTTTTAAAATTTGCAAAAAGAGGAAAAGAGAAAAAATATATATTAAACATATTTTCTACTAATTTAGAGTTTAATAAATAAGATTGTGACTTTAATAATTTTTCTCTTAATTATTTCTTATTTATTTCTTAAAAAAAGAGTTCAATCATATATGATACCGATAGGGTATCAATATATTGACGGAGTATCATAGAGAATTAAACTCAGTCCTATATGATATCGATATGGTATCAATATACCGACGGAGTATCACAAACAATATGTTCTCTACTAATTTAGAGTTTAATAAGTAAGCTTGTGACTTTAATAATTTTCTCTTAATTGTGTCTTATTTATTTCTTAAAAAGATAGCTCAATCTAGGGTATCAATATACCGACGGAGTATCACCGAGGATTAAGCTCAGTTCTATATGATACTGATATGGTATCAATATACCGACAGAGTATCACAAAGGATTAATTCATAGTAGTGATGACGACGTTATGCGCAAAATAAGAAAGTAGAAAAGTGGGGTAAGTGGGTAAATAATTTGGGTCATGGATCCATTAAGGATAAATAGTTTGAGCAACTTACAAAAATGACTATAGTTTTAGGGTTAATTATTAGATTACAATAGCTACCTTTTTAATCAACAAAGGAAAGAATAGTTATAAGTATTATATTTACCCAAATAACTATAGTTTATGTCTAAATCTCATTGTATTCAAAGTATTTATAAATTATTATTTTTTAAAATACCGTGATACATTTTTAAATATAATGCACTAAATAAGGGATTTTTTGTTATCACAATTGTCTGCCCTTTAATTACGTCCTTTAAACTCTCAATATTCCATAATCAAATTAACAAGAAATAATGACATATTCAGAGCATATACTCTTGTATTCTTATCTATTTAACAATAAAATTGAAATACAACAGACTCAAAATCTGATTTAAAACATAAAATTTGATTTATTGCATACGGTAAATACATTGTGTGTATATTTAGCATGTTAATACGATTATTGAATACACACATGAATAGTATAGGTATACAAATGATATGTATGCATAAGAATACAACAATTCACTATCATACATTATAGATACAACGGACTCAATATATCCACATTTTAAACTTTTGTTAATAATTCAATACAAGTGACATTAATGACACCTAATACAATAGAAGTATCTCATTGTATAAGTATTCTACTGCATAAATATTTGAAAAGTATTAAAAATAACAATTTCTTCCTCCTGTTCAAATTATATAATATTCATATGAATACAACAATTGACTAACATATTTTGAATACAATGAACTCATATATTTACTTGAACAATATAAGTATTAATGTATCATGTACCGCCTAACAATATGACAAAACTAAAACAATACAATTATACAGGTGTATAACCCATCAATATGTCATTACGAATCTTTGTTCGCTTCTCGATCTCTATTGCAACAATAGAGCCTGAAATTTTGACTTGCTCTTGAGTGATACACAAATTAAACGAAGGTACCTCTTTCAATAATTTATCAAAAAATGTGTACCTCTTGCGACCCTCTTCGGAGTACTAACTTCCGTCATTGTAATGGTGAAAAAAAAACCTTCAATCAAAACCCTATAAAGATAGATGAAACGTATAAACAACTATAACCTTCGATGAAAAAGAGAAAAAAATGGAATTAGAAGATATTTGATGAATTTGAATCACAAAATAGCTCATGAAATTATGCAAAGGATCATTAATTGTGAGGAAATTTGGGGGAAAGAGACGGTGATTGGGGGGGATAGATTGAAAGAGAGAAACTTTGAAGTATAAAATGGGGTTGAAAAAACTTAATTAGGTTTTTAGAATTATATTTGCTATTTAATGATTAAATATATCCATAAAAAAAAAAAAGTATACTATAGATATATGCTTTTAATATGTATTGTAGTTTGCTACTTTTTGTAGTTTTTCCAATTTGGATTGGATCCAATTTAATTAAAATAGTTTCACAATTGAGTCTAATTTGTGTATTTTTTCCTTTTTAAAAAAGAACTTTTTTCCAACTAATTTACAATTAATATTTAATATTTGATCCTATTAAAATAAAATGTGCAAAAATAGCTTTTAGTCATAGTTTTGCACAATAAATTATGACAATCTATCATAATTTTGTGGTCAAATTCTGGTGATTTGTTAAGATTTGCAATTAAATATTTAGGAATTTCTTAAAATTTTGCCATAAATCATGATGGTTCATTAGGATTTATGACAAGTCAAGTTTCACACACTAATTAAATTCATTAAGATTTGTTTTCTTTTACAAAAATACATATTAGAAAATCTCACAAAATTACAGGTCATTAGGGATAAATAATGCTTGGATTGATCATGAGAAAATTTACTTATTTATACAAGATTTACTTATTATTTTTTTAGTTATTTCATCCTTTATAAAACATAAAATAATATATAGATTCCTCTAATTTATCTGGTAAACAACTTAGAACAAAAAATATCGCTTTGTATTTTTTTTTTAGAAAAACAAATCTTCATTTGGTCAACCTATCATTCAAACTAATGGCATTTAAAAATGCAGAAGGAATTTTATAAAGAGTATTTAATGTAATTATTGCATTGCTACTTGACAAAAAATTGAAAGAATACACGAATGCATTAAAGCACAAAGTACATCAAGTTACAGTAAAATCGCACTAAATTAATATATGTGGATTATGAAATATTATTATTTTATAGATATACTATTTAATCGATAAATTATTATTTATTAATTTAAAGAGTATTCGACATCGCAAAATTCATTCGAGAATAAAATCTCATAGATACTAAATGAACTCACTTGTGAAAACGTCATTCATGAACTTGATGTCATTATTAATAACCTCAATTATTGCAATAAAATGAATGTTAATAACCTGTTGGATGAGTGAAAAAATGATACATGTTCAGGGGTTCAAACCTTAGAAAAAATTGTGGATACCATTGTAAAAAGTAATGTTGATGATAAAGTTGAAGATGATACAATATTTTTTGAACCACTTACGCGTAAGGAAGCACTTATCGCATTTAGAATTCTTCACAATTTTATGGTGCAGTTCGAAAACAGAACACCAAAACTTTTGGATGCAATAAGAAAAGTTAGAGATGAACTTCAACTAAATCTAAATTTTAACAAAAAAATAGTACAATATAAAATCATATTTCACTAAATTGTCTTAGATATATTTGTACTTTTAAAGAATTATTAAATTAGACTATCAATGGGACCACATATTTATATAGGGGTCTTCTGAAAATATATTATCTTATTATCTTATCGAAATGGGTGATTTTCCCCATTGGCCCGAGACCAGAAGAAAATATTATCTTAAGGAGGTTATTAATTAACTAAGTATTAATTTGGGGAACTTTCACAAATAGTCACTATAATAAATTTAATTATGCTCCATAGCTATAGTTTGCATATTTACTGGTTGTAGCTACTGTTTAAGTTGTCTCGTTTGTATAATTTGCAGGTTTGTATAATTCGCGGGTATATTTGTATAATTCAGTTGTTTTGTATAAACTCGAAATAACGAATTTATACAATTACAAACATCTGAAGTGTACATAGTTATACAAAATTACATTATAAAAAAGTTATACATATTAGATTATACAAATTCCGAATTATACAAAACTAAAAGATTGAGCCGTGTAATTATAGCTAAAATTAGGTCGCAAATTGTAATTAAGGTAAATTATAGTTATGTTAACTAATTACCTAATATATGTTTGCTTATACGCGTAATTTTCCCTATATAATAAAGCTTTACCGTAATATGAAAAATTAATCTGAATTTACTTATGTATCCCTAGACGATCCTAAATTGCTCTTTGTAATCTCTTATTACATAAGAAAAAGAAAATATTTCATCAAATTAATGATGAGTAAATTTTAGGTTTAGCAAACATAAAAATCATATTTGTATGCTATAGTTATAGTTTGTATAATTACGCTTCATAACAAACTTTATATTTGATATGCCTATTAATCTGTATATTTCGGTATACATATATATAAAAATCTACATTTGTATATTTCGGTATACAAACTAAAACATAGTAATTGTATATAAACAAAATTACTACATATATACAACACATATGTATATCGAATGGGTCCTGCAAAATCTATATTTGTATATTTCGGTATACAAACTAAAACATAGTAATTGTATATAAACAAAATTACTACATATATACAACACATATGTATACCGAATGAGTCCTGCAAAATCTGTATTTGTATATTTCGATATACAAACTAAAACATAGTAATTGTACATAAACAAAATTACTACATATATACAACACATATGTATACCGAATGAGTCCTGCAAAATCTGTATTTGTATATTTCAGTATACAAATTAAAACATAGTAATTGTATACAAACAAAATTACTATATATATACAATACATATGTATACCGATTGGGTCCTGCAAAATCTGTATTTGTATAGTTCGGTATACAAACTAAGACATAGTAATTGTATATAAACAAAATTACTACATATATACAACACATATGTATACCGAATGGGTCCTGCCAAATGGCAAAAAACATGGAATGTTTGTTGCGAATTACAAACAAAAAAAATTATACCTATAACATTTAATTTGAATTAATAGTTTGTTATTTCATATAATTTCCTCATTAATAATTACACTTTCTATGGCCCACGTCAGAAAGTTAGTTTTCCATAGTGTGTTCACTTGCAATAGACCCCTACACCCGTTTGTAAATATGATGTAAAATTATAGTTTAAAGGAATAGTTTTAAATATATATAATAAAATAATTATTTTTTAGTTATATTTTATTTATATAAAAAATAGTCAAAAATTATAAAAATTATATATTTACTAGGTAATATATTTTGTCAAAAGTTATAAAAAAAAATGTACTGTACTGTACAATATAGCTTACATATAAATGAGTTATACACGAATTAGAGATGACAAAATAGGTAATTTATATAAATATTCATTCATATTTATTCATTTTAAATAGATTGTAAAATTTGAACTTATGGATCAAATTTGACTTATAATTTTTATATTTTTCAAAAATAATGATTTGAAATTTCAGATCATGCTTTTTGGATAGCTTGAAATATTTAATCATGATTTTAAATTTCATATTTTCAAATGATAATTTGAAATCAAGATATGAAATTAGATGTCCAAACAAGCCTACTTTGTCATCGTGGATTTCAAATTATTATCACAATCATATATATGGAAACAATTGACAAACAAATATTTTGTGCACCACTAGTTAAATTCTAGGAATATTTAGGGGCGTTTCGCCATGAATGCTTTTTACTCTTTTTAGTTAAATTTCAAAAAACAATAAATTTCAGAAAGATCTAAGTTCAATTTAAAGTTAAATTTTGTTTTTTTAGGAATTTAAAAGATATCAAAAAGTTGATTTTATTTTTATTTTTCACTCCAAATTATTCACAAACAACTCAAATTTGTATTTATGGACAAACACAACTTTAATTTTGAATATTCTTCTTCACTTGAAAATAATAATTACATTTTATAAATACTCAAAAAATTTATGGTCAAACGTATATAATTATCCATAAAAACTCGACTAATTACTCTTGTCTATTTTTTTTTTCTGTCCATCAAATTAACTATTCTTTCTATCAATTCTATTTTGTGGGTAATACCTCTTTTCTCTTTTTTCCTTTTTATTTTCTACATAATCTAATTTCATTTATTTTTCTTGGCTCTCTGTCTTTATTCTTCTTTTTTCTATGCAATAATAATAATAATAAAAAACGGCTATAGTAAACAGCCGTTCACCTTTTAAAAAATATAACATAACACAATATACATTTTGTATTTTTTTTTTGTAAATCGGTAATCAGAACAACTTGACATTATATTTATTTTCTCTTCTTCTTTTATTTTTTTTTTATTTTTTTTATCATTATTAAATTATTTTTAATGTATTTATTTTTTAAAAATAATCTGATTCTACACATATTTTTGACTCCTTTATTTTGTTCTTTTATTTTAAAAAAATCTCTTTTTCCTATATATATATATATATATTGAGAGAGAGAGAGTGTGTGTGTGTACACTTTTTAATTTATTTCTTGTTTTTTCTATTTCAATTATCTTAATCACAAATATTCTAATATCCAGTATATCAAATCAGTATCATTTGAAATACATTATTGCAGTATACTATAATACCTATGTATCATAATCCGGAGTCAAAGGGGGGTAATTTGTGTAAAAGGGAAAAAAATTGAATAAAATTTTCAAAAGGGCAAAAAAAAATTGAAGATCAAATCAAAAGGGCAATATTTGAATGGAAGGATGGATGTCGTTAAATTGTTGGTTGGAACGAGCATGCTGACAAGAGCCTTGAAAGGCGCACGCTGATATGAGCCTTAGCTTATTAGGCAGAATGCTGACATGAGCCTTACAATTACAACATTAAAAAAACTATTAATATTTCTTCTTCATTATTTATTCAATCGTTTTTTTGTTGTGTTTTCGTGTTCATTCAAACTGTTAAGAATCGATAATGTGATAACAAAAAAAAATCAAAATCGTTATCACGAAATTTTGAACTTCTTTCTCACACAGTAACACAATATCATCCGCAATATAATCCTTTAGGGTTAGAGAATATTTTGTTTAGGAAAAGAATTTATTCTTTTGATATTTTATAGATTTTTATATAATAAATTTTTTATCACTTATATAGGTCAATTAATCAAACTGCGTTACAATATTCTTTGTCTCTTACTTATTTCTACTTCTGTATCGAATATCGAAGTCATTAGGCATCATAATTAATTATATATAACTACCTATTTCTAAAGAAAAAATGCAAAATTTAAAAAGATGTAACCCCACCTACCCTTCGTGATAAGAATTAAAAAAATAAAGATATGAATGAGAAAAGACATACAGAAACAGGTTTGACCAGAGTTGTATTATAAAGCTGGTCAAAACTCTGGAGTCACGAATCACTATGCACATGCATTATCAAACACTAATTTCTGTTAATAATAACATTAAATATGTAACTTGCAAATCAGAAACATTCTCAATTGAATCCACCTCATTCAATATCCATTAGATCCATACGTGGATTCATTCAAATCTCCTTCAATAAAAAATTATATTATTATTTATAATATATACTTTAAATTACTTTTTCTATATCTAGTAGATGTCAAACTTCTTTAGATTAATTATTTCTTTAAGATTTTAAATTTTCTTAATAAAAATTTTGATTGAATCAACACCTTACTAACCCAACAATATAATATTCTTCCATTTTAATTTACGTGGCACCTTTTGAGTTATCATAAACTTAAAACAAAAAAAAATGAAAGAGACGGTAATTTGTCAAGGGCCCAAATCATGTTACTTTCTGTTTGAGGCATTAAAACGTCATCATAGTAAATGGTTATATGTTCATCATAAAAATTAAATGACATTAGATTCTCATTAAAGTGTGTGGTGCGTTGACGCCAGCCGCCAACAATATTTGTCTCTATGAAACAAATTAAAGTACACTTTCTTAATTCTTGCTTTAGGTACGCCACTCATACTCATCTCTTTTGCTTTAAATACAGGGTCTGTTTGGAAAGCCACTTGGTAATTGAAATTGGTGTAATTACTAGGGTAGTAATTATCAGCCTAGTAATTACATTGACTTGTTTGGTTGCCGCAGTGTAATTACACATGTCATGTTTGGATGTCACAATGTAATTACACATGTTCTGTTTGGATGCACAATTGCAATCATAAAATTATAATAAATTTTAAAAATAAAAATTAATTATTTAAAATTTATACTAGACAAATAAGAAACTTTATAAATGACATTAAATTAAATATTTAAGATATATATTCTTTTTTGAAAATATATTAATTAATAAACATATTTTCTGTAACTAATATTATGAAAAAATAATTAATTTTTATTTTTTCAAATTAATATATTTCAATTGAATTGATCATAACAACTAAAAGTATGAAGTTTCTACGAACATCGTGAAATGCATGTTTGATAAAAAGAATAATATATAAATAAAATGTCATAAATTATTAAATATTTAACAAAAATATAATCTATCAAGTCTAATTAAAAATCACGTGCAATGTAAATTCAATATTACTAAAACAAATGAAACTGAAAATATAACATAGGTTATAAATTCAAAACAAAAAATTTAACATAATACTCATATAACAAATTTCAACATAGCAATAAATATAATTTATTTTTATTTTTTCTTAATAAAGAAAACGTAAGTCTATAACCTTACTTAACAATAAATTTTATTTTAATTTAAAAATTAGAATACTAATAAAATTATGCTAATGAAAAAATAAGCATGGCATAAAGAAATAGATAATACAAGAAAATTACATAGAATCACGTAAAGTAAGGTTGAGAACAAGAAGAAAATGAAATATAATAATATAAAATATAAAATATAAAATAAACTTTTGCAAATTTTTAGAATAATAAAAATAAAAAAAGAACTTAAAATAATAGAAGTAAAAAAAATTAAAACAAAAAAATTAAAATAGAAATAAAAAAAAGAAATTAAAAAGTAATCAGGTGGTAATTACCAGCAATTCACAGCCTCTGCCTGTGAATTGTAGAGTGTAATTACCCCCTGCCAATTACACCAACTACCTGCTGACCAAGTAATTACTTATCCTTCTAAGCAGAACAAGACAGTGTAATTACACTAATTACACCAAATTCAATTACCAGGGTGTCCTTCCAAACAGGCCCGTAGTATATAGTAGTATGTGCTTCCTAAATTCCATTTTCTCTCTCTTCTTAAAATGTTCTCATTTTTCTTTCTTCTTTTTTCATCACAAGGACTTAGGTATAGTTTGGTTGCGAAGATTAATAATATAGGAATTAATAACACACAAATTAGTAATATAGAGATTAGTAGTGTAGGGTTTATTGTTTATTAAGTATTTGGTTCATTATTTCTTATTTTATCTCGTGTTTGGATTAAAACTCTACAAAAAAACTCTTTTTCAATTATACCCTTGAATTATTATGAGATTTTCTATTTCATGTAATGAGATCAAGGTAGATAATCGTCCGACAATATTATTATTTTTATGGCCTTCTAACTAGCTAGGAGAAGAATAATTTTGTTGTCATGTTTGCTATTTTGAGTTGAATTATTTGAGGGTAAATAATTATCATCTTAATAAATTGATCACTCACAAAACATCAATTTTCACTTTTAAAAAAGATAGACCATCTACTTATAAAATCGTAAAGACGGTAAACAATAGTAAAATCGAATAAATTATCTACATTTACACATAAAAATGTCAAGTTGTCATTTTAATATGTATATAATTAGGGGTGTGCAAAAACCAAACCGATCAATAAACCAAATCAAAAAAAATATTATTGCTATTGAGTTATTGGGTTAACATATTTTTAATGATTTTATTAAAAAAAAACTATTCGGTTATCAAATCGGTTTTGGTTTTTACGGTTAGATTATTAGTTTATAACCTATTAAAACGATGACACTTTTCTACTTTGCCCTTCATAAATATTAAACATTACTCTTAATCTAACATAACTAGATACTATATCAATACTCTACACTATAGTCTACACACTTCAATGTCATTATCTTTCTTGATTTGCTTATAGTCTACACACTTCATATTTCACAGTACTTCTACTTCACATAGGAAATTTCATATTATATTTTGACGGTAACATGTAATTGTAGCCTTCGTACTACATTTTCTCTTATTGATGTGATTTTTCATTATCTTTCTTGTTTCACTATATCAAAGCATTTACAATTGATTTGCTTATTTCACTGTATCGCGTCAAATTGTTAGAGAAGTGAGAAGTCATATATTTATTTTATGAACATTTTTTTATTGAGAAAATAAAAAAATCGAACCGTTTACGACCAAAAACATATAAGTCGAAAACCAATAAAAAAATATCTTATTGATTTGTTATTGATTTAGCGTATTTAAAAATCGAAAACTTATAAATCGAATCAATTCTACATAAAACCTAAACGAATTTATCAATGCATACCCCTATATACAATTTTAAAAATATTTAAAATACAAATAATTAGAAACCCACATATATACCAACAAATAATACATTTGCTTAAGATCACAAACATTATGTGGTGATATATTTGTCTTTTATCAATGGAGACTCAACTAGTAAGGAAAAAGTACATTATGACTGATTTTCTTTTTATTGTCTGAATATTCAAGAGCTAAAACCATTCCAATGCCCCCTTTCGCCATGCATAAACTAAATTAATAATTAAGATAAGCATGAAAATGAAAGCTTCTATAAATACAGGTTCCAAAGCAGTTTATTCCTTTCTTTGTTCATCATTCTCTCCTTAGCTATGAAAATAATTTATTTGCCTCGGGTCAGCACTTGCCTTCACCGATATTGATATGTGTATGTTTGCTAACCAATTTATTTTTCTATATCCTCCCAACTTATTTTTTTATTTTATTTTCGTGTATGATTAATAATTGAACAACCGTATCGAGCCAAATCAAATTAAAATATCGATAACAATCAAATTGATAAATGTATATTATATTTGATTTAATTTTAATAGTTTTAGAATCAATTAAATTATTTTGATTTTGATTTTGATTTTTATTAATAGCCGAATAAAAGTGGACACCCCTACTAGCTAGTAACTATTTATTTATACATCTTTATTGTGTCATTTATGTGAATTCATTTCTTTCTTCTATCTCCCATATCTTTCATGGTATTCTACCATAAACTTTATTTAGGCCAATAACATCATGTGTAAATCTATCTTCCTTTGGTGATGAATTTCGTAAATTTTCTAATCAATTGACAAGAATATACTTTGTGTAATAGATCTACGGGACATAAATTTAATTGATTTTCTTTCACTCTTGCGCTATTCCTAAGGGTGTGTTTGGTATGAAGGAAAATGTTTTCCTGGAAAACAAGTTGATTTTTGACTTATTTTCTCATGTTTGGTTGGTGAGTAGAAATTATTTTCCGGAAAAGATTTTTAGTGTTTGATTTATGAATGAAAAATATTTTTGAAAAATATCTTTTATTTTTACTAGAGTAGAAAATAATTTTTGAAATTGAAAATATTTTTTAAAAACAAACTTAAATTTTTTTGGGGGTGAGGGGGGGGGGCGTGGGTGAGGGGGGGGGGTCAAGGGTAGGGGTGAAAAATTGAAATTTTGAAGTTGAAAATATTTTTTAAAAACAAACTTAATTTTTTTTGGGGGGGTGGGGGGGTGGGGGGTTGGGGCTTGGTAGGGGTGAAAAAAATGAATTTTTGAAATTGAAAATATTTTTGAAAAACAAAGTTTTTTTTTTTTTTTCTTTTTTAACAATCAAGGAGTTCAAAAGTTATTTTTTTGGGGGTGGTGGGGAGGAGGGGGGGTTGGTAGGGGGTGGGTGGGTGGGGGGTTGAGGGTAGGGGTGAAAAAATGAAAATTTGAAGTTGAAAATATTTTTTAAAAACAAACTTAAATTTTTTTTTTGGGGTAGGGGTGGCGAGTAGGGGGTGGGTGGGTGGGGTCGACTGTAGGGGTGAAAAAATAAAATTTTGAAGTTGAAAATATTTTTTAAAAACAAAATCAATTTTATTTGGGGGGGGGGGGGTGACCGGGGAGGGAGGGTGGGTAATCGAGGATCGGGATGAAAAAATAAAAATTTGAAGTTGAAAATATTTTTTAAAAACAAGCTTAATTTTTTTTCTTTTTGAAGGGGGTTGGGGGGCTAATAGGGGGGTTGATAGGGGAGCAGATGGGGGAGCGAGGGTAGTGGGTAAAAAAATAAAAAATTGAAATTAGAAATATCGTTTAAAAATAATTTTTAATATTTTTTTGGGAGGGGGTGGGGGTAGGGGTGAGGGTGGAGTAAAAAAAATTAAATTTAAAAATAAGCTTTTAAATTATTTTTTTTGGGGGGAGGTGGTTCTGGTTTGAGGGTAGGGACAAAATAAATTGATTTTTTCAATAAAAAAGTAATTGTAATTTGAAGTTGAAAGAGAGTTTTGGAAAATGTTTTCCTTAAGTTTTGAAGGAGAGTCATTTTCCTTAAATTTGAGGAAAATGAGTTGATTTGGAAAACATTTCCAAAACATTTAACCCAACCAAACATGAGAAAATTGGAAAACATTTTCTTTTCATACGAAACACACCTTGAATCTATGTACGCTCTATCATTTTTTTTCTAGAGCTTCATCATATGCCACGTGAATTTAATGACAATATTTTAAAGTGATAAATATTAAAATTTACTTTAATTTATAAATTTAAGAGTGACATATTTTTAATTTGCATTAAAAAATTAAAGATCAAATTCATCAAATTTTAATTTTATAGCATTAATTTTTAACAGTGATATTTTCAAATATTTTTTATTTTATATCTACTACTTATATATAAGTGTGGATAACCACACAGGAGGCAGTCAACATGTCTGCTTCACCTGTGTGGTTCCACACTTCTATTACTTTTGTCTATTTTTTCTTAGTTTTAATTTGTTTGTTTTATTTTTTAATTTTTATATATTTAAAAATTACGTAAAAAATATTATAAATCATGATAATTAATATTTTCTATATATATATATAAATTCAATTGCTTATAAAAAAATTTCGATTGACTCATAAAATTAATCAACTTATGTCACATAAAATGGAACAGAGAAGTTGCATGTATTATTTAATTTGAAAATTACGTAAAAAGTATTGTAAATCTCAATAATTAACAACATATTGACTCTTGAAATTCTATTTGTGCTACATAAATTGGGACAAGGAAAGTAACATATATTATTATTTCAAAATTACGTAAAAGTACTATGAATTACAATAATTAACAACTTAAAATATTTAAAAATAATATTAAAATTCAATTGACTCCCTAAATTTTAACTATGTCACGTGAAACAAAAAATAACAGATATTGGGCGCTTGTGTCTAGTTGTCTAATAAATGACAATAAGCTAAGTAAGCAGCTGAACGTCATGCTTGCATAATTATTACTTGGATGTCTTCCGACTCCAACACGTGTAACTAAAATTTCCAAAATTTTGGACCCCACCAAAATGTCTTTTGCAATTACAAGCTTTTCTTTGAGTCACCTTTTTGACAGTTCGGACTAACAAACATATATGCTTTTAAATTTGATTTCATAGATCTTTCACCGTAAGTTTTTCATAGATCTTTTAAATATATTAAATTATTAATTATTGAGACTTATAGTACATTTTACATAGTTTATAAATATATAAATTTCATTTTAATAAAATTGAAGATTTTGTGCTCAAGTTTTTGGTCAAACTTAAACTGTTTCACTCTCGAAAAATGAAAAATGCAACATAAATTGAGTCAGAGAGGGTATTTTAATTTGAATAAAGTTGAACAAGTAGACACATAAGTTTTATGTGACATAATACACAAAAGACAACATGTAGGATGAAAATTGTCATGTATAGAATGTCATGTAGAACGTGTGTATCTATTTATTTAACTTGATGACTACTTGTGCACAACTAAAATTGAATGAAATAAATGTAAACTAAAGTCAAGTTAAAAAATATATTATTTATTATACCTTCTCAGTTTTGTGTTGCCTGTCAATTAAATGTTATTTCCTCATAAATGTTTGGATATAAAATTATGAAAGTAATATGATTGCTTATGAGTTATGAATTATGATCATTCACAAGGTGGGATCCTGAAAATATTTTATGAGCTTCACCTATATTTTGTACTCATTTTATTCTTTTTATTTGTCCATTTAAAATTTTACATATTTTTTAAATTAATGATTAACATAAGTATTTTATCATAATATTTATATTAATTGATATAAAATCTTAGATCCTGAAAAGTAATTTGAAATAAGTCATTAATACTGAACGTAAAATATGAAGAAAGAAATCTCTTAATATGCTAATAATAAGAAATAAAATTTAAATTTTTTTTAATGTAGTAGATAAAAAAAAAAAAGGGAGAAAGTATTTGACTACTTTCTACTAGTTTCAATGGTGAGAAGACTTGCGCAAAATTTCAAAGGACAACGGAAATTTTATTATAGCAGTTGTATGTTCTTTTTATTGACCTAGTTGCTCATTTCCTTTCTTTTTTAAGTTACCCATTCAGCTATAAAAATTATGATTCACAGTTTCTCAAAATAAATTTTATTTTATTTGAATATAAGTGTTTAACCGTAAAAATTTAAATTTATGTTTCAAACTTGACAAACAATTTATAATTTTTTTTTTATTTTCTAACTCACTTTTAAAAAAAACTGTATATTCGAAAATAAATATTAATTTATATATCCAAAAAATATAACCAATTATCAAAAGAAATATTATTAAACTCGTGCATATCACGGACTATTATTTATATTATTATATAGTGAGAACCTCCAAAGTTAAAATGTAAATTATTAGAATATCCCATCAAATAACTTAAATATTTTCTATTAAATATAAATATAATTATAAGTTATACTTCTTAAGAATGAACTACCTTACTAATAAATAAACATACTCGCTAGACAATCCCACGATAGGTTTATTAATTATTAATTTAAAGAACTTAAGATATAACACAGACACATACGTACATCGATTATTATAATTTGAATAACTTACAAAATAGCATATATTTACTAAAATATCGTGTTTAATTATCACCTCTCATAATTTTTTGGTAGATATACGATTATTTCATGTTATTTATTGGGTATAGTAATAATATGTTTAATTTAAGAAATAACATGAATATTAGAAAGGAAGTGATGAGTTTTCTATTTTAAACTATGTCCTAAAGGGAATGATTTTGAACAAATTAATGTCCTACTAGACATATTAGGATTAAGAGTAATACATATTGGGGAGTTGAATGACATTTTCTTAATGCATCAACCACAAAACTAATTTAGGAATAATATTTAGAAAAGTATAATTTCCTAGACAGGTAGGATTATGATATATATTTTTTCATATTTTTATCAATATCGATAACAAAAGTAGTGATTATGATAGATCAACAAAAATAGATGAAAAAAACAATATACCCAGAATATCATTTATAAAAAAGTATTTGATGAGACATTTAAATATATATTTGTATTTTATAAAAATAATTAAAAAGGTAAAAAATAAATCACATATATATAATTAAATTTCAATTATCTATTGTACCGTTATTATTCTAATGAGACAAAAAACGTTGTTAATCTTAATGTTGTCTTATTATTTTAATCTTGGCAAACAAGTCACAGTTTAATTATTTACATTTATCATTCACGTGAAATGTGCTCTATATTTTCACATATAATTATTTAATTCAAAATATTATTTTAATAAAATTAATATTATTATACAATACAATTTACTACATGACATTAGATACTCATTTTCTTAAAAATAAACAACAAGAGTATGACTTATGACAAATCAACCAAAAAGGGATGAAAAAAGTATACACGCAATATCATTATAAAAAAAGTATTTAATGAGATTTTTTATTATATATTTGTATTTTATAAATTAATTAAAGCAGGTTAAAAGGAAATCATATGTACCTAATTTTAATTTTAATTCTCTATCGTACCTTTATTATTCTTATGAGGAAAAAACTTTATAAATTTTAACGACATCTAATAATATTGATCTTGACAAACAAGTCAAAATTTGATGATTTACATTTATCATTCACAAATACTTTATTTTCACATATAATTGTTTACACAAAATTTTATTTTAATAAGATTAATATTATTTTACAATACAATTTACTAAAATATCGTATTATATTTGTTCACCTCACACAATTTTTATGGTAGATATACAATTATTTTGTGTTATTCTTTCTGTATAGTAATAATATGTTCAATTTAAGAAATAACATGAATATTAGAAAGGAAATGATGAGTTTTCTATTTTAAACTATGTCTTAAAAGGGAAAGATTTTGAAACAAATTGATGTCATACTAGACATATTAGGATTAAAAGTAATTCCATTTTCTCCATCCATGTACCACAAAACTTATTTAGGAATAATATTTAAAAATGTATAATTTCTATACAGGTAGGATCATGCATATCATATAATATCTATATTTTTTTTTCTTATGGTCACGAAAAATCAACCAAACGAGATTAAAAACACAATATATTCAGAATATCATTTACAAAAAAGTATTTAATGAGACATTTTAATAAATATTTGGTATTTTATAAATAATTAAAAACATAAAAAAAGAAACCACATTTATATCTAATTAAATTTAATTTTCTATTATTCTAATAAGAAAAAAAACACTTTGTACTAAATCTTAATTTTGTCTTATTATTTTAATCTTGACAAAAAAGTCAAAATATAATGATTTCACATTTATCATTCACATGAATTGTACATAATTATTGCAATAAAAATTAATTATTTTAGAATAGAAATATCTTAATTAAGATTGTGTAAATTATTTAGTAACGTTTGTTTGGGGGTGTGGTTTGGCGTGAAGGCGGCAAATGGCAAGAGAATAGCATATCTCCATATTCCGAAATTACCCCTATTTATAAGTAAGAAAAGAACATGACTAATAGCGCTTAAGTTTTGGCGGGTGGACTGTTTGATCAAAATATTTGTAATGAAGGGTAGAGTAGTAATTTTATTAGATCCTCGCGCTTAGGGTTTTAGCCAGGGGCTTTATAAAGGGCACAGTTTTATATCCTGATCAGCCACATCTTCTGATTCACTGTCGGTTCTCTTACCGCAGTCGGTTTAATACTCATTTTCAGTGATCACTTCTCTGTTTTGCTCTGTTTTAGTTGTGATCAAAGAGATGGATCTAAGTGATAAGGTGAGTGATCAACATTCATCATTTTAACTTTGATCGATTGATCATGCTTGTTTTTTTAAAATTTTATTTGACTATTTTGATTTAGGTGATGGGATCTGAGGAAGTGATCACTGGACTAGCAATGGAGATCGCAACTCCAGAAGTGATTTCATCTGGAATCCAAGTGAAAGCTGCAGAAGTGATTTCATCTGAAATCCAAGTGAAGACTCCTGAAGTGATTTCATCTGAAATCCAAGTGAAGACTCCTGAAGTGATTTCATCTGAAATCCAGCAGAAAACCTGTGTGGATTGTGGTGCTATCAAAACGCCTCTTTGGCGTAGTGGTCCTGCTGGCCCTAAGGTAAGTTTACAACATGGATTAATTAATTTTTTTTCCTCAAATGTTTTAAGAAATCTAATTTAATGTAATGATGATTTGTTTCAAATGTAGTCGCTGTGCAATGCTTGTGGGATCAGGAGCAGGAAGAAGAAAAGAGATCTGCTGGGATTGAACAAGGATGACAAGAAGACGAAGAAATCGTCTGCTAATTCTGCAAGCAGCAGCGGTGATAGCGCCAGCAGCAGCAATGTGGAGAAGAAGAAGAAAGCTCCAGTGAAGAGAGCTGATTCAATTTCACTTCACTGGAGTAAGCTTGATGAAGTTGAACGAGCTGCTTTCTTGTTGATGTCTCTCTCTTGCAGCTCTGTTCGTGCTTGATCAGGGCCAGGGACAGCGATGCTTGTGCCCTTTTTGGGTTGGTTGGTGGGTGCGTGGGTGGGGGAGTGAGTGATCAGTGGTGGGTAGATGATGTATGAAGTAGAATCATAAAACAGCAATAGAAAAGGTTAATCTAGTTGAGAAATTATTTCTCCTAGGAGTTGAAAAGGATTCTTTTATCCTTTTTAGATTTATTAAATTTATTAGTTTAATCAAATTCCTTGTTATGCTTATCAAAAGATCATCAAATATATGGAAATTTACTTCTTTATCAAATCCATTCCTTTTGATCGTACATCAGAATTATTATTTTCATTAAATAATGAAAATACAATCATAAGTACTCCCTCCGTCCCTTTTTAGTTGTCCACTTTAGAAATGGCACACAGATTAAGGCAACAATGATTAGCACAGTGAAGTTACAATTTTACCCTTATGACAACTTGTCACTTCAAAATTACAACCACTTCTTTGAATTCAAGTGAAATAAATTGGAGGGAAACAACATACACTTTTACAATTTTCAAGAAGTGTAAATAAGGGTATTATAGGAAAAAATTTGTTGTCCTTTCTTGATTTGTCAAAATGGACAACTAAATAGGGACAACCAAAAAAGGAAATATGGACAAGTAAATAGGGACGGAGGGAGTATAAAGGATTGCCAGAAAGTGTTATGATTGTGGTACACACATTTGACTAACTAATAATTTAATACAAGTAGAACTTGGTTTGATCAGATGATGTTGACATAATAAACAAATAGGACATATGTGAAAATCTAAAGTTATTCCCATTTTTTAAAAATATTATTATATTTACGTTGAAATATTATTTTTAGCCGATTCTATAGATATTTTTAAAGAATTTAAGCAATATTGGTAAAAACTGTGTCTTTTGGACATAGTGATGACAATTCATGTATATTTAGAGAAAAATAATAGGATATTGAATATTCCTAAAGCATTTCTCTCTTTGGACTCTGCTAAACGCAAACCTAATTTTCCAGCTCATCATTCTGATTTCTTTTTTGATCCTTTGCCCCCCCCTAGGCCTTTTCTACATTTTGTCTTAATTAGTATTTTCCTTTTTTAAAACGCAAAAGGTCAAAATATGTTGTTGTCTTTTGTTAATATATTTTAATCACATATATCTTATTATGGTCAAATACTTTGTTCAAATATGTTTTTGTTTTAATTTTTTTTTCACTTAATCAAGTTACGAGATTAAATTATTCAATTGACATCAAATCTTAGATGTGTTGTTTGGCTATAGATTTGAAGTTAAAACGTGAAAATTTGAGTTTTTAAAATATGTATTTTACTTGATTTTTTTTTTAATGTTTTGTTAGTGAAAATCTCAAAAAATGGCTCAAGATAAATTTTTGTAAGTGAAAATTTGAATGTAAAATCTAATTAAATGTTATAATCAAATAAAAATTTGAATATAAAATTTTAAAATCTACTTAAAATATCTATAACCAAAACTAACCAAGAGACCTAGATTTATCCAGCCCAATATGAAAGACATATGGTCCCAATGCTTTGAGGGAATATTTGGCCCATTAAAATATTTTATGTGTTTTGATGGTTTGTCTAGGCAGTTCATGGTAATGTGATAAAAGTTTGTAATAATGAAATTCGACTCAAATTGATTGGTATCTTTCTGTAAAACGTAAATACGATAAAAGAGAAGCAAGAGTGTAGAAAATTATCTAAACTAAACCATTTGTTGGAAGAGAAGCCCAAACCTTGACTGGCCAAGAACTCTATTTTTCCTGATTTTTCATCTAAAAAGTCGGGGTCATTTGCATGAATATTTCTATTTTGGGGTGGTCTTTAGGTTTTGCCTTTATCAAAAAGTGGCGAAAAATAATCATGACATTGAAAAAACAAACAAAAAAAAATAAAAATTCTCAAGATAAAAGTTTATATTTTCGTATCATAATATAACACAAGTTATGCTTTACAGTTACAAGAATATAGCAAGTTATGACACTTAATTCTTACAGAACTTATGTCATTAGAGCAGAGACGTATGCAAGAGGGGTCACCGGGTTCACATGAACCCACGAAATCATATATAGCTAAGAGGGCTCATTTGCCTCATTACCTTTTACACTTTGTTTCAATATTAATAACCTTTTTCCTTTTGTAAAAAATGAAATACTTACAAAAGGAATTAAAAAGAAGAGGATGTCGTTTTCAGAAAAGTATCTAACATTTTTAATGCATGAGACATAATTAGTTTAAGGAACATGTCGAGATTTATAATAAAAAAAATGTTTGGATTTTCAGAAGAGAGGAAAACTTAATTAAACTCACTAATAAATTGCCATATCCAGGAGCAAAATATGAGGAAATGATCTACTCTTGATAATTTGTAGGGAAAAAAATGACCTACGAGCATCTAAGAGATATATAATTAAATTAATATTTGTAATTAATGATCAAGAGAAATGGAACCATCAGACAGAATCATTGTGATATTCATAATTGGTTGTTTTTTAGTTACAATTGGAGGCTTTGGGTTTTGGGATAGAAATGGATCGAGGTGGAATCTCACTCCTAGATTTTGTTAAAGTTTTTAAGTTGGGAATATCTAACTCGTGCTTTTAGAAGAAAGAAGATCACTTGGTTACCTTTTTGTAGCTTAGTGGCTAAAACTCAAATAGATTACTTACTCTTGAGGAATGATGATAGATGTTATTATAAAGTCTGCAAGGTTATCTTGAGTGAGAATCTTATTATCCAATATAAGCTTTGAGTGATGTATTTAGAGATTAAGCGAGGGAGGAGGAAGAAGAATTTATATGACAAACCATGGATTAAATGGGGTGGCTTGTCCCGCACCTTCTCTCCAGATATGGAGAGAAATTGACTGCAATGGAGGCTTGGAGGAGTAGTCGGGAGACAAAAAACATGTGGGACATGAAAACTAGTTGCGTTAGGAAAACAACTAGAGAGGTGTTGGGGATGTCTAAGGGTAACATTGGTGGTCAACGAGGGGATTGGTGGTGGATGGAGAAGTTCAAGGCAAGTTGTAAGCAAAATGACAGTTTATGCAAAGTTGATGGAATGCAAGGACGAGGAGGAGAAGCTGACGATTAAAGAAAAATTTAAGGCAACAAAGACAAAGGCTAAGTTAGCGGGTACAACAACAAAGACGACAACCTTCGAACTATTGTATACTGAGTGGACGGACTAATGTGGAGATAAGAAACTGTACAGCGCGAACTTGAGAGAGAGGAAAGCTCAAAACTGGATCAAGTGAAGTCCATCAAGGATATGAGGAAGACAAAGTGTTGGTGAAAAGACTCTCATTAAGCAAAAATGATAAGCTTACTTCCATAAACTTTTGAACGAAGAAGGGTACAAAAATATTGTGCTAGATAATTTGGAGCACTCTAAGAGACATCAAAATTTTGAGTACAGTAGGTGTATTAAGGTTAAGGAGGTTAAACACATTATTATTAGATTGGGCAGGGCCGGGAAGAGCAACTAGACCAGATGATATTCCAATGGAGTTTTGAAAAAGCACAAACACACAGGTATGAAGTGTTTAACTAGTTTATTTAACGTCTTTTTTAAGATGACTAAAATGTCTGAAGAATGGAGGTAGAGTAAAATGATTCTGTTGTACAAGAATAATGATGATATTTATAATTATAATAGTTATAGGGGTATCAAATTACTAAGCCACACTATGAAAGTTTGAGAGTGTGTGGTGAAGTTGAGAGTAAGGAAGGGTGTATCAATTTTCAAAAATCAGTTCGAATTCATTTCATGGCTATCGACTACACAATCCATCCATCTTGTGAGGAGATTTGTATAGAAATACCAGAAAAAAATGAAACTTACATATGATGTTCGTTGACCTAGAAATGCCTACAATAAAGTACCAAAAGAAGTCCTCTAGAGATACCTAGAGGGTAGAAGTATACCGATTGGCTTACATCAAGGTGGTAAAGTACATGTCTAATGGATCCAAAATGCATGTTAGAATGCTAGGAGAAGACTGAAAGAACTTACCCGTGGATATGAGATTGCTCCAGAGATCAATTCTTATCTCGTTCCTAGTTACCTCGATGTGGATGAATTGATGCGGTCAATTAAAGATGAAATGACTTGGTGTATACTTTTTGCGGATGGCATAATACTTAATGATGAGAAGTGCAATGGAGTTAATGCTGGGTTGGAGTACTGTGGAGACAAACTCTAGAGTCTAAAGAGTTCACGTTAAACAAGACCAAATTAAAATAGAGTATTTATAATGCAAATTCAGTAATGTAATGCAAGAGCAGGCATAAAAGTGAGGATCGATACACATGCCATCTCCAAGAGAGATATTATTAAGTATCTTAGGTTTATAATCTAGAAAAATAAAGACATTGATGATGATACCACACATCATATATTGGTGCGACATGAATGAAGTGCATACTTACATCTAGAGTCTTGTGTCATAAAAAGAAACCACCAAAACTAAAAGGTAAGTTTTATAGAATGGTGGTTAGACTGGATTTATTTAATGAGGTGAAACTGTCACGACCCGATTTCTCGAGTCATGATGGCACCTACTATACCCTACCAGTAGGTAAGCCAACCCGTAACCAGAACATCAAGCAATGAGCGAAAGAGAAGAAATTAGCGAAAACAATGATCTAAACAAGAATAACAAGGCGAAAGCAACCCAAAATAAATATATACAGAAATCCCTCCCAGAATCTGGAAGTCACTAGTACAGAGCTATCTAATAAAGAGTACAAGTCCCAAAAGTGGACCACAACAGAGCGTGTCTCAAAGGCAACAAGACTAGCTAAAACAAAAGAAGGAGACAGAACAAACCCCAAAACGCCAACTGCTCGCCCTCGTCTCCGAATCACAACTGCAAAAGAAGGCTGGAACTAATCACCGCTGGTAACTGGTACTGGGACTTGCATCACGAAATAGATGCAAAGCGTAGCATGAGTACCAACACAACAGGTACTCAGTAGGCATCATAGGCCGACTGAGCAAAAAGGGTAAAAATAATAAGAAATGATAGAATCTGGACACAGAGAGGTCAAAACGGATATGAAAAGAAAGCACACGAGCATACCAGAAACAAACTAAGTACTCTAAACTAAACCTAACTGGACCCCCATATGCCCAGAAGGTACACTCGTGCGCAAGCTCAAATAAAACCTGAACGGACCCCCATAAGCCCGACAGGTGCACAGAAAAGTTAAGTCTACTGAGAAAGAAGGAAATCGGGCTCCCAGCCTAGAGTAACTAAGATAATCCATCAGACTCCACCCAGCCAGCAGTGCACTCCCAGCCCAGCTAGAAAGAGTGACCCTAGGGGGTACCCAACCAAACAGTCCACTCCCAGCCCAGCTAGAAAGAGGGACCCGTGAGTGAGGTAGATATCGCGAATCGTCCTACCATGCAGTCAGCTCCCAGCCCAGCTAGAAAGAGCGACCCGGGGACACCCAGCCAGCAGCACACTCCCAGCCCAACTAGAAAGAGAGGCCCGGGGGCGATCGCCGATATCACTGAGTCTACCCAGCCAGCGATACGTTCCCAGCCCAGCTAGAAAGAACGATCCCGGGGGTGATGATATCTCCAATAGGATCCAATCCCACAACAACCACCGTGGAACGCCGTCCACTCTAAGAAATCACAGAAAAGGCTCAAAGCCTATACTATCTCAATCCCACGCCTCTAGTGATGCACCAAACCTTCGAGAATGCGCCGGAACCACAGAATGCGAGGGAGAAGATACAGAAGTGCAGCAAGCAGCGATAACGCCTAATCTAAGGTTTAAACTATCAGACTTAAGTCTGCTACTCCAGTCTACAAGGAGCTAAGTCATCCGAACGACGTCGGCAGAAAGTCAAGGCTATCCAGCCCACACGGGTCATAAGTCTAAGGCAATGCTAGCCTAACCTAGACTAAGGACATCATGCTTACGGTTAAGGATGAACAAGGCATACAATAACATTTAGCACATAGACATGCAACTCTACTAAACCGGTTAACATGATACTATACTCGAAATGTGGCCAATCGATCCTAACATAAGGTATCTAATCAAAGTAAGGTAGTAAACTAGTACCCACCTCCAATTCACTCCAATCGACATGTTTTTACACAATTAAGCTCAATCTAAAATAAAGGAAAGTCGTAGCCTACCTTAAGGCCGATCGCGCGCTCTCCAAATCACTTTACCGGAGCTTTCCCTTTCCGAACAGTCTCAAAATGCTGCCTCTCTATCAAAAATAGAGTCACAACGTTACTATGGTCATATAGACACCAAAATCACAACAAACGGAGACAGGTCAATTTTGGAGTCAAAACGGGAATCGTGGGACCCGCACCGAACTGTCCGAATTTGATTCCGTCAAGAAACCCTAAACAGCACCCCAAACTTATGTCCCAAAATGGAACACCATTCGAGGCTCAAAACATAGCACAACAAGCAAGAAACCACACTTTAATCTACTAAAAGAAACCTTACCGCAGCAGTCCAAAACTCGAAATAAACGAAAATCTAAAGGTGCCCAGCACTCTTTGAACACTCTACGATGAAGCCACGACAATTCTCAACACGTGGGACTTCGAATCACCCAAAACCGAGCTAAAATGAGTGAGATATGGCCAAAACAAAAATACCAAAAACAAGGACTCGAAAAAGGTACAGCAGTCAGGTTTCATCGCGAAATTACCTCGAACTACGTGCACCCAGCAACTTTCGAACACCCTACAGCGAAACCACCGAAAATACGAAGCTCCCGCACTTCGAATCGCCTAAATCGGATGAGAGATGAGAGAGTTATGAGAGTTTGAAGTTTTGGGAATTGTTGCTGGTTTTCTGCATTTATTGCAGAAAATCTGCAATAATTTCCAAAACTTAAACTCCGACGGGGTGCTCCGATCTCGTTCGGAACCCCGTGCACGCAAACGAGATATGCAACCATACCAAATTCGATATTCCATACTCAACGGCGCAGTCGAAATTTCCATCAGAGGTCATTTCGATAAAAAGTGGGTCCCACTTTCAAAGACCATTTTAAGCCAAAACACACAAAAGGGCTCGAAAAGATATCAAAAACCTCGGGACACAAAAGAAGGGTCAATCTAGACCAAAATCGACATTCCGGAGCTAACCGCACTGACGGAATTCTCATCCGAGCGCGTTTACTCAGAATGTTGACCAAAGTCAAACTTAGGCTTAAACTTAAAGTTAAAACGCCTAATCGCACCGACTCACACTGAAAACCTCGGGAGTCAAGTCGATCATGCTACTAGCCTAAAATGATCCTTTCGGAGCTGATGGAATCGTCAGAATTGGATTTCGATGTCATCTTCTCGAACTTTTGATCGAAAATGATCATTCAAGGTTCATAAGCTCCAAAACACAAAAACTCACACCCAGACCAAACGAACGACCAGGTGACCGAACTGTCAGTCCCAGCAAGTCATAAATGACTTGGGGTCGCTATAGGAACGCTCTAAATGACACACAGAGGGCAGGACACAGAAATGACCTGGAGGGTCATTACAGAAACGCTGGCCAGTCAAAGACTTCCTTATTCAGAAGATGCTTATCACAGAAATGAATATATTGAGGTAGATGTGTGGGCATATAAGGAGCAATAAGATTAAGAATAAGGGTATCTGAGATAAGGTGAAAGGTGAGTAAATTAAAGAGGAGAGTTACGAGAGGTTGGTTATAGAAGATTTGGAAAGAGGAAGAGGTAGGTCAAAAAGTATTAGGGAGAGGTGATTAGATGAGACATGACGCAACTTTAGGCAGAAGCGGAGCCAGTATTAGGAGTTTGGCGGTACTAAATTTTAGGATAGAAGAGAAAAATATTGCAAAACATTGCTTCCTTTTTTTTATAAAAAAAAGAAAAAGAGAAAGGTTTGAACTCATAACGCATCTTCCTTACCACTGAGCTATCAATCAATTTTGTTAGGGGGGGTCATAAGTTAATATGCATATATATTTATTTAATTTTCTAATACAAAATACAGGGTCTACAGAAAAGTTAGTGGGTTCATCCGAACCCATGAACCTCCACCTAGATCCATCTCTGACTTCAGGTTACCGGGGATATGACCTTAGATAGGAGAGTACGGAGAACGCGTACTAGGGGTAAAAGATTAGTAGATAGTGGAGCGTTATCTTGCTTTTCGAGGATTTATGCTTGTTGGTATTTGTTGTTATACTAGCCACATTTTATAGTTCTTTCTTTTGATATTTATCATCGTCTATTGCTTACTGAGTTTCGACTATCACCCTACCTTTTTTGTGTTTGTTATTTTCTTGTAGGCTTTGCTTCCCTTATTAGTTCTTCTTCTTCTTTGTATTTGGATTTGCTGAACTTGAGCTGAAGGTCTATTGCAAACAACCTTTCTACCTCTATAAGATAGTTATATTAAAGTTTGCGACACTCTACCCTTTCCAGACCTTAGGGGTACGCTATAGCCACCCCAGGATGTCCAACTAGACACCCTTTGTGTTTGGTCTTTTCTATCCCAAAATAATTAAACCTTAAAACAGAAATAGTAACTAAGAAGAAGAAAAAATTGGAGCCCACTGATTTTATAATATGTTCTTAATTGGTGTAGCTATACTTCAAATACCAGTGATCAACGAACTCAAATAATGATAAAAAAATTACAATTAATTAATACTACTGTTTACTTGAAAGTAATGTAGAACAAGAACAAGAATATTCAGAAACTTCCGTAAGAAAAATCTCAGAAAATGATTTAGTGTTTATATTCATTCATATCACACAAGGGTGTATATAGGTTGATTTGGTTTGATTTTTTATTAAAAAAAACCTAAACCAATTATATCGATTTATTAAATCTAAAAACCAAATCAAACCACATAAAGTCGGTTCTTTCAGTTTTTTACGGTGTTTGAAAAAGAGATCTAATATATTTTCACTTACCTATGTGATAAGCTAAACTTAAAAAATGTTAAATGAATAGAAATCTTCGAAAAGACGATAAAATTCATATGAGTACAAAATATTTTTTTGAAATATCAACGGTCAATATGTTAAATTAATAAGATTAAATGCTACAATCAAACTGAATACAAAACAAAATATTTACAAAGTAAAATGTTAACTTCGAATTTGAAAAACTATAACAATACCATTGTAACTTTTGATTTTAATACAAAATAAAATATTTACAAGCCCAAATTTGAAATAATATACATAAACATTGAAAACTATAAACTAACTAAAAATATATTAACAAAGTAGATTATAAATCATATTTTTTATCTATAAATAAAATAAAATTATATATTTGTATTATGTCGGTTTGGTTTGGGTTCGATTTGACTTTTTTTTTGAATACCAAACCAAACCAAGAGTGGTCGGTTTTTTTTTTCCAACGCCAAACCAACCAAACCAAACCACAAATCATTTTTTTTTCGGTTTGATTTGATTCGTCGATTCGGTTTGACTTTACGGTTTGACATGTACCCCCCTAATCACACATATTAAAAGGCTAATAATTTGGAGAAAAATTTCAAGGTAGATGATTAACAATCCAATAATCTATATATTTTATAATAAAGGAGAATGACAAAACGGTGATGTGGCGCTCTCTATTGCCTCCATTGTCATTTTTTTTGATTTTTTCTCAATTATATTATTTTTAAAAGTTATTTTCATAACTCACACTTCTTCATCTTCATAAATTATACTTTTAATTAGTATTAATAATATTCATAACTTTCAAACCTTTTATATTCATAACCCCCAAAAAATTCAATTTTACATTAAATTAAAGTATTCAATGCCTTTCTTTCTTTGGAGAGAAATGACATTAAATTAAAATGTTTGCCCCAATATGCTTAAGATGCCAGAATTCTTAAAGTTCATTTTAACTTTATGTATTCTTTTGTTGGAATAGCTTTCTTTTTATTTTGTATGTAGTTTGTTGATGATTTTTAAGAATTTTTGTCTTTTTTCCTTTTTGTTAATCTTATTAGAACTTTTGTTATATATGTTGTATGTTGTTTAATATATTGATAGATTTTTAGGATTTTTTTAATTTTTCCTTATGTTAATCTTCTTTGAACTTTTATTGTAGATGATGATGAAGACACTACATGTAGTATATTCAGAGAACATATTATGATGATAGCAATTTATGCAAAAAAAAAAGAACAATAATATACTCAGTGAGAATGGTAGTGACTTATGCAATGAATCAAATTTTGTTTAAGCAAATATTTCTTCTTTTGATGTATATACATCAAATTTATTCTTCAGTCTTTATTGAATCTATAATAATTTCTTTTTATGAATTAACAGGTTACTTTGCAATCTCATAAAACACAAACAAATTTGCGTGTGTAGTTGATTAATTTTTTTTAATATAAAATTCCTACATGTATTATAATTATTATCTTTTGTTAATTGTTTCTTTCGTATCAACCGGCAAGTCATACTGTTTTTTATTCTATTCTTTTATTTATAAAATTTTAAGTTTTCTTTTTTAATTATTCTATCATTCTTCTTTAGTAATCATTTTTTTTCTTTTTCTCTTTTTCCATTTCAGGAAACAATCTTTTTCTAATGCTCTCAACAAAAAATTCACATGTAAATAATATATTCTAACTATCACTGGCTGCAATTCCTTTGAGAGAAATTATTTGTCTATAATATAGTGTGGTAATTCTTCCTTTCTCTTCAATCTAGGTATAATTAGATCATTCTTTAAATAAATAACAATTATATTTTCTTAGTTAACTATTTTTAGAATGTAACTTTGTTTGTACTTTTCGAAATACGTTTCAATTCGCAAGACAATTATTTATGATAGGCCAAATTGATGTTCTCCTATTTTTCAATTCTCATATATCATTATTACAGTTTATTGGTGTGAATTCTTGAGCTTATAATTTGTTTTAAAAAAAAAACATAAATGATTATATAGGATGAAACATTTCTGTAAAGTTGTTTGTCTGTCTTTATTCACTTTCTTACCTAAGAAAGGAATCTTATTTTTTTTCATTTTTTCTTTGAGAAAAATCTTTAATCCTTTGAATGAATTATTGGTATTAAAAGTTTTTAATTTATTTAAATATGACAAATAATATTAAATAAAAAATAGTTAAGATAGATTTTTTTTTTTTAGATATTCCATAAAATTAGTAAGAAGTGAAAAGAGAATTGATTTGGTGTACATAAAAAGATGAAACAAGAAAAGAAAAATGCATAACCCCATTTGAACTACAACAAATTAAAGGTTTTCAAAATATTTGTTGGATGAATAAGGAGGATAGTAAGATTTTGATGTTTTTGACTCTAAATTTGTAGGGCTGTTTTGGATAATTATTTCTATTTCTAAGGTGTTTGGTTTTAAAAAATCAACTTGAATTATTGATTTGGTGTAATTCATCAATGCTTTTTTCTATAAGGGAGAATTGAGAAATAATGTTAGAATAAATATAAAAGTAGGGTAGGATTACATGAACAAAAAAATATAAAAATGAAAAACAATAAAGAAAAGGGTAAGAAAAAAAAGGTAGATAATCAATAAAAAAAACCAAAAAAATAATAATTTAAAACGTAAGTAGCGAGAACATGATCAAATAATTACTCTATGATTTTAATCAAATTCCTACCCTATAAAACAAAATATTTAACTGAAAATTACTTATTGAAAATATTTTAAAAAAATAAAGTTGGAGGGTTAAAATTATGGTGTCTTTGCCATATCAACAACATATGAATCTTGAGCAATAAAATAAGAGAATCAAAATTAGGGAAGATTATTTGTGGCTTTGAATTTGTTGAACGAGTATCTTTTTTCATTTTAAAATAATCAACTTCAAGAATATAATAAAGCATATATTGTTAGTTGAAGATAGAGAAATAGATAAAATTAAATTAATGAGATGAGAAGAATTGTTATTTTTAATAATCACTATTAAATTATATTTTGATTTTTCTATAAAAATCGCGCGAAGCGTGAACAAATTTACTAGTTATTACTATAAATGGAGTTAATGTTGCTATAAATTACAAAGAGCTTTTAAGCAAGTAGTTATTGACACATGTGAAAGCCATATTATATAGTGTTTTCTTGAAATTTAATTACTTGTTTAGTAAAGTCATCATGCAATCGAGTAGATATACTAGTTTTCATGCTAGTCTGTGATTGAAATTTTCTTTTTTTCTTCAAAAATTAACATCAGCAACAACAGTTATTGCCTGTGAAAATTTCTTAAAGTGGGAGTAGGATAACAAGTAGGGTGTACATTATTCTATTCAAACAACTTATTCTATTTTTTTGTTTTTGATTTTTCAATAGGTGCCACTCTATGCATTGAGAAATAAGGCACTTGTGTTAGACTTTCAAATTTGACGATTTTCATATTTTTTTAGCAATAGTAAGATCATTATTATAAATCTTCTTAAAATAAATAAAAAGATAATAATGTTCGTTTCAATCTTTAGTTTAAGCCTACAAGATTCAAAAAGTCTCTTTTACTTTTTTTTAAAAATAATAATCAAACTTCAAATAATGTATCAAGTCAAAATTAGACATACAAATTGAAATGAAAGAAGTAATATTTATAGAAAAAGTAAAAAGTTTCATATAGAAACAAAGATACAACTTTACATCTTAAAATGATTTTTAAAATAGTTTACCAGATTTGTATCTTAAAAATAACAAGAAGAGTAGACTTTAAATAAAATAAAACATAATATTAATTATTATTCAGAAGTTTAAAGCACTCTAATTTATTTTTGATTTTAGGCCATGAAAGTGCTTGAGCCGCACCTATTTTCAACTTTTCAATTTCTTTACAAGTTTATTTGATCAAACTCATTGCATCTCTGATAATATGATATTTGCCCTTCTCTTTTTCTTCAAGATTATCCCCTGATTTTCTTGTTTGCTTTAATTTGCTGAATGTAGCACCCATGCATGGAAAGACCTAATTCAAGATGGTAATCACTTACTACATCTATTATCTCTATTCTTTATCCTACCTTAACAATAAAAAGAGAACCGAATCTTACTAATTTAGATCTTGATATGTACTTTTTTTGTGTTTTCAAAATTACAGTTTGTATCATATTTAGTTTGCCAAATATATGTATCTGACACATCTAAATACATGTATCTCGGATACATGCGAAGTCGATATATGTATATAAATATGTGTACTTAAAAATGAAATGAAACACAAAAACAAAATTTTAATTAGGAATAAATCATGCGTCTAACGACTTATCATTTTTAAATTTTATTTTTTATTAAAAGATAATATTTTTTTGAGTAATGTATCTGATCAAAATTTCAGTATCATTGTATCTAAACTAAATCTTACAACAATACATATATGAATTATACTTTTTAGAATGTACCTGGAACTGATAAAATGTATCTGTATGTTATTTACTCATCATTAAAAAATGTTTTTAGATTAGATTTTATATAAAATAAATAAATAAATTAATCTACACATCTACCTATATATAAAAAGTTGATATTGTGTTTACTTAATTTATCTAAATTATGACATAAGCTTGCTTATTGTATAGGGGAACTTTCACATATAGCCACTCAAAAATAGCATAATTACTCTCCATAGATATAGTTTGATAATTACAATTCGTAGCTATATGTTATAGGAAGGAGAGAGGCGAGTGAGACTGGGAGAGAGAGAGGAGAGAGGTGAGCGAGACTGGGAGAGAGAGGAGAGAGGCAAGAGAGAGGGGGCAAAGAGTGGGAAAAAGGTGATTTGTATATGTATATAGGTTAGATAATTGTATATTATACATATGTATTTGTATATATGGCAAGCGATATTGAGAGAGGGAGGAGAGAGGCGAGCGAGATTGGGAGAGGGAGGAGAGAGGGCAGAGAGGTGAATTGTATATGTATATAGGTTAGATAATTGTATATTATACATATGCATTTGTATATATGGCTAGCAAGATTGGGAGAGGGAGGAGAGAGGCGAGTGAGAGAGGGCAGAGAGTGGAGAGAGGTGAATTGTATATGTATATAGGTTAGATAATTGTATATTATACATATGTATTTTGTATATTCTGGCGAATTATACATATACAAACATAGCTAACTATACAAACTCGAAGTCAGCCGCGTAATTAATGTATAATGTTAGTCGTGAGTGGTAATTATAGCAAACTATAACTATGATGAGTAATTAAGTAGTATAAGTTTGCTTAGCCGCGTAATTTTCCCTATTGTATATGATATTAAATTAAATGCATCTAAACAACTTCATGATGAAATACGTATCATAGTCAATGTATCATATATCATATACATGTCCAGTGTGATATAATTCTAAGGATAAGACTAAGAATAACAAGAATAAATTAAAAAAAGATAAAAATAAAATAGGAGGATAGATACAAGAAAGGAATTAAAGACAACCAATTCAATATAGAAATGACCTTCTTTATGTGAAAGTTCTTTTGCTAGTGCATACCTTTATATCCAAGTCTTCCTTGTATTTGTGATGAAAACTTATTGTTATCCCTACATACCTTTGATCCTTTGAGCGAGAGAGCCCTTGCACACAAGACGCCTGAATCACTATGACCAACTTTCGTCTTTGTTCGACAATATGCGCATTGTTTGACATGTTTATTATATACCACTAAACTCACGAGCAAAATCTTAACTGAGTGAGACCTACTTTCACACATGTCTCTTTACGAGGCATCTTTCCCAAATAAACTACCCACCTCCACCCGTCGATATAGGTTGTATGCCAATCCATGGACAATCAGTCTAGTGTTATAGAGCCAATATTATCACTTCATCATAGAATAGACGTAACGAGGTTAAAAATGAATGGGTAATTAATGAAAACACAAAACACATAATGGACTCAATCAATAAAATATTAAAACTTATAGTGGAAAAATTGATAGAAACAGAACTTCTGTAACCTAAGTATAACTTCCCTAAGACTTGGTGAACTTGTAATGCAATTTCATTTAATTTCCCAATCAAACTTTTTTCAGTTATATACACCATAAGCTGCTCAGTATTCTAGAAAATTCAGACCGCCGGAGAAAATGGAAGGAACGATGCCGTTCGACGTACCGAGGATAAAGCTAGGTTCACAAGGTCTAGAAGTTTCCAGGATCGGGCTGGGCTGTATGAGTATGTCCGGTAACTACGGCCCGCCGAAGCCCGAGCCCGAAATGATCAAGCTACTTCATCACGCTATTGATACTGGAGTGACCTTACTCGATACTTCTGATGTCTATGGGCCTCTTACTAATGAAATCCTCATTGGCAAGGTGAAGATCCTTTTTAAAACAAGTTATTGCAAAGTGCTGCATGAATTACTTGTACTTCCTTCTTACTTTCTTGTACCTGTCTGATCCTGTAGTGTTTCAATCTTATATGTTAAGAATTAGTCATCGAAGAGTGAAAAAGATTTCAATAACATATAATCTTTGGTTATTTACCTCTTCCTGCACTAGCTTGTTGAGAGTTGTCGATTTTTCAATGTTTTATCATATGGGTTAGAATTGTTTATGCTTAATATGAATTGAAGTTGTACTTTTTCATCTGATACCATGGCTGCTAAACACTCTATAAAGTCGAGCGTCGTACCCGGTTCTTCTCTGTACTTGATTTACATAAAACTTGGAGTATCTCAAACTGATAAATCTTCCAGAGAGTCGATCTGTATCCTCGTAGATCTATGCTTTACATTTTCTACCTGAGTTTTATAGATTTACGTTCATGTTAAACTACCTGATTTTATGTAGGCTATTAAAGGAATAAGAGAGAAAGTACAAATAGCTACCAAGTTTGGTATACGTTTTGAAGATGGAAATAGGGGCATTTGTGGTGAACCTGCATATGTAAGGGCTTGTTGTGAGGCCAGCTTGAAGAGACTGGATATCGACTGCATTGATCTGTATTATGTTCATCGCATCGATACTCAGTTGCCAATTGAAGTCACGGTTTGACATCTTTGCTCCAAATTTCTATTTTTGTAGTGTACTTCATCACTCTTAAGTTTTAAGAAGTAGTTGCGTTATATGATTTGCGTGTCTAATCAGGTAAATCCTATTTCATTGATCATAGCCTATAGAGTCAATTTTTTCCCAAGTTGTTTTCCAAAAGTACTACTTGTACTTGGTTTGATTTGTATATCAGTCCATGTTTTATGCGACACACCTTGTTAAGTCTATGCTACTCTTCCATTTTTGCTTCTCTTTGTTTTACGAGTTTATTGATTTGTCATTCTACGAACTTCTTCAATTTGTGATAAACACTTTCATAACAAGTTATTTCTGAAATACTTATAATTGGAAATGAATTTTCGAGACAACAGGTTGTCCCAACAATTGTGAATTCCATCATACCTAGTTAATAAATGACGTCGTTTCATTAAATAGTTTCTCGCAATTAGGTTTTTGTCTTGCCATTCAGATCCTGTGATTTATGCAATTGTCTGAAGGTCTATGTGACTCACAACTGCGGAGTCTGCAGTATCATTACTATATTTACAAAATTGTGCTATATATGTTCTAATACTGCTTGCATAATACTGTTGTAAGATGGGAGAACTGAAGAAACTCGTTGAAGAGGGTAAAATAAAATACATAGGTCTATCAGAGGCTTGTGCATCAACAATCAGAAGGGCCCATGCTGTTCATCCAATAACAGCTGTTCAGATGGAATGGTCTTTGTGGACTAGAGATCTGGAGGAAGAAGTAGTTCCTACTTGCAGGTGACACATATCTTAGGTCAACCCCCTTGCGTTGAATTACTAGCAAATGAGTGTTTGTTCTGATACTTGTCATTTTCAGAGAACTTGGCATAGGGATTGTACCTTATAGTCCTCTTGGACGAGGATTCTTCTCAGCAGGGGCAAAGTTGATTGAAAGCTTGCCTGATGGTGACTTTCGCAAGGTTTGACCACATAAATCAAAACTTTGACTGCTTTTGTGTTTTCTGTTTTATAGACATGTAAGCTGCAAATTTGCAGCGAGCATCAACTTGATGTTTTTAGTTGCATTTGAATTTAGTATCTTGTTATCTCTTTGTGCATTGATATTTTACAGAGATTCTCAAAATGCTCTGTAAGGTAAAGCCTTTGCCAAATCATGCTCATAAAATGCCTTTTCCTCAGACCCCCTTTTAACTATGGTGATTGATGATCATGACCTGTGCTGGATACATAAAATGCAGAATAATAGTAAGGACATTTCTATTGACAGCTTCTCTAGGAATAGCTTAATGAAATATATTAGTCCTTATAGTACGCCTTCTTGTAATTTGGAAATTCTACTTGTTTATGGATATGCTGATGTCTTTGAATCCAACTGCCTGACACTAACTAAGCATAAAGTGATATGGTTTTACCAAGCATGCAGTAATTTGACCAACTGCTAAGATGGGTATGTGATCATGTAAATATTAAATAAAATTAAACATGATCCATATTTGCTAGAAGTGCAAGTAGCATTGAGAATGAAATAAGAGAAGTGCGCTTGAGATGGTTTGACATGTCTTGTATCGACCTACAGATGCACCAGTTTGTAGGTGTGAAACTATGGCGAGTGGAGGTGTTGAAAAGGAGACGAGGTAGAATCTTGAAATACTTACAAATTTCTAAGGATAAATGCATACTTAGATAAAGAACCATATATAGGTGATATCTAAGCCGTGGAGAGTAGGATTTAGTCTTTTTTTAAGAACTTCTAATATTGTTTTATATATTTAACTTATATTTTGCTTTTATTTTATCTGATATGATGATAACGTGAGTTAAACTTAGGTGGAGAAGTCGAAACTTCATGTAGTCGATTCCAACTTATTTGTGACTGAGGCATAGTTATAATTGCAGTTGTTATTCCAGGTTCAGGAAAAATTATCCTAAACTTCCAACTCACCCTTTCATCGATGCATCTGGTGACTGATTTAACGCACAATCTATCAAGATAAAATTTTGGCACAACCTTTTTGGTCTGTGAAATATATAGCTAGTGTAGTGGTTGCGTGAATGTATCTTTGTATTTCAACTGCAACATTAATTTATTATTTTGCTGGTTTGCTTTGTAGAATTTCCCTAGGTTCAAGCCAGAGAATTTTGAGCATAACAAGCAAGTATTTGAGAAAATCAATCTAATGACTGCAAGGAAAGGATGCACTCCTTCACAATTAGCATTGGCATGGATTCTTCACCAAGGAGATGATGTATGCCCTATACCAGGCACTACGAAGATTGAAAACTTCAACGAAAACGTAGGAGCCTTATCTGTAAAATTGACAGTAGAAGACATGAAAGAACTCGAATCGTATACCTCTGGTGATGTTGTCAAAGGTGAGAGACATGTATACATGTCGTCAACTTGGATAAATTCAGAGACACCGCCATTGTCCTCCCTAGAAAGCTGAATAGGGGTTTGACAAGTGATATCTATTTGGCTTCTTATGATGCTCAAACTATCCGAAGATATTGTTGCACCTATGTCGGATCTTCCAAAAATGCACTATGGAAAAACATGGTAATATTTTTGAAGACTCCGAACAACATAGATGACTTTTGTAATGTACTTGTACTTATTTATGAAGCGAGATGTATGTTATGGATTGCTCCTAAATTATTTAGTACTGACTTTTGTAATGTACTCATACTTATTTATGAAGCGAGACGTATGCTATGGATTGCTCCTAAATTATTTAGTACTAAGCTATCAAAACAGATTTCATTCAAGAATACTCATGCTTCAATTCACCTTATAAAGGTGTAAAATGAAGGGAAACAACTACTATATTACAAAAAACAAAACAAGAGTCATTTGACAGGTAAAATAATAGAGGGGCATAACAAAGGCAACAAGAAATCACAGTGGAAGACCATCTGACCATCTAAAACATACAGAAAAAGGATAGGGATTTCAACTCTAGGTGCACAATATACTTGAGCATGAGCATGAGCATGGCTGCAACAATTAGCTAAGAAAGAATTCCACCCACTCATTTTTATCCTGACTAGTACCTTCGTGGGCTGTCTGCAGACTGTCCCAAATCTATTAGGTAGTGGAGCAGGATGAAATTCTATTATACTCATCTGGACCAACTCAAAACATTAGAATCTTTTTTGGGAAAATTAGCAATTAAGTCATAATATCTAATATAACTAGTCAAAATAACAACACTTTAAAATATTTATTTAAAATGGCAGAATGACAATATTTTTATAAAATGATATGTATTCAGATTTTAGTATTTTAAATTAATTTTATTTATGGAAAGAGTCCTATATTAGACCAAATTATATACCAATAATCGTTTAAAGTGAAATAAATAAATTAAACCAATACCATTAACCTTTTTTTACCACCATTCACGTTTCTTCCCCAACTTTCACGTTTCTTTCACACCTCTCACGTTTCAAGTTTATCTTTCTTCAAGGTGTTAAATTGTTGTTCATCAAGAAATTTTCTTTATTGTTAAACGAAATCTCTTTATTAATTCAAGCAGATTTCTCGGTTGGCAAGATAATTTCCATTATCAATTTTGATTTTTTTTTGATTTGATGTTTAAATCACTGATTCTATACATTACGGATTTTCAGTCGAATTTTCCAATTTTTATGTGATTTTGTTTAAATATTCATCATATATTTATTATGTTCAATTTTTTTGTGTGATTTTCTTTTAATTTTTCAGATTTTGTAGATTCTAGAAATTCATATATATGTTTATTTTGTTTGATATTTAATACATTTTAAAATTTGATAATATCGAAATTTGCTTTTAGGGTTTTAGATTTTGGGGAAAGTATCTGATTGTCTACAATGACTGATTCAATCAGAATTACTAGAGGTATACCAAATAATATTCAAAATTTTGGGGAATTTCCCTCATTTGATTTGTGTATTACCCAAGGGTTGCATTGTATTTCAATCTCAATTAGTATACCAACATGTTTGTATTTCCTTCTTAATTTGTATTCATCCTAACTGTATGCTAACAATTTTGTATTTTATTGGGTATTCATTATGTATTTCAATCTCAATTTATATGTGAACAAGTTTGTATTTCTCTTTTGTTTTGTATTCAACCTAATTGTATACCAACAAGTTTTGTATTTTATGTGCCTACTTTACCTTTCAAAGTCACTTTGTATTTCATATGAAGAGAGTATTTGATTTCTTTTGTATTCACAACTTCATATTCAATCTCACTTTGTAATTATAACTTTGTATTTTCATCTCATTTTTGTATTCATATATTGTTGTATTCAACATATAATTCATGATCCATTAGTTTGTATTTTACCTTTCAAAGTCACTTTGTATTTCAAATGAAGAGAGTATTTCTTTTGTATTCACAACTTTATATTCAATCTCACTTTGTATTTATAACTTTGTATTTTCATCCCACTTTTGTATTCATATATTGTTGTATTCAACATATAGTTCATGATCGATTAGTTACATTAACTTAATGGGATACAAATTATTGTATGCATTCAAACAAAAAAAACAGCTACTAAACTAAAAAAAAAAACAATTTCATTCGTTATACATCATAATTTGGATACAAAACATCTGAAAAAAGCTATAAATCCCAATGCATACAAAGATTTCACTGATTCAATCAAGAAAAAAAATAACACTCTTGTACTCGACATATACGAATATCTCATCCAAACAAATAAAAAAATCGAACAAAATATCTGATTGTTTTTCGATTGTTCACTGGATGCGACAAATTTATAGTTGTCAATTTTGAAAAATTCTGTTTCAAAAATATGTCATATTCAACTTGAAGAAGTTTTGAAAGTTATCAGATGAAAGATTCGAAAGACAAACTAAATTGTTTTAATTTTTTTTTTATGTTCGTAAGAAGAAAGCAAAAAAATGCTCGACGGAAAGATGGCTATTTATGCTCTTTTCAAAACGTAACTGATTTGTATTTAAAATCTTTTTTGCCTTTTTTGAATTTTTTTGTTCCATGATTTTCTCTGTTATGTTATTAATTATTTGTATTCTTTCAAATTAATCAAAATAAATAAATACATAACTAATCTCTTAACAAACTAAAATAATGACATTTTTAATAAATAATGAAACTGTTGCAAAGGAGTCCCACTAAAAGCTAAAATATTGTTGTTTTAAAAATTTTCCTATCTTTTTTTGCCTTGACATTATTTTGAACAATAGTTTTATCATTAGCATCTAATTCAAGTTTTCCTTTGGAATCAACGTCTTCCTATCTTTGCCAAGTTTTGGGGGAATGGTTGGCCCATCAACAACTACATTTCACAAATCATGATTTTCTCTGATAATATAATCCATCATCATGTTCTTCCACTATCCATAGTATTGCCCGTTGAAGAGTGGTGACATGGTTAGAAAAGCGCCTTCCTGAGATGTTGATGGAGCGGCTGATACCAATCGAAAGAAACTACGCACGAACAGTTATTTTTAGGAACCTAGTTCCTCGAGTCGTATTAGAAGACAAAGTAAATAACATGATTTAATTTATCATGAAAAATTTTCTTGCTCAAGAGAATAAAAAAATCACAACCTATAATTTGTAGGATTTTCAGCAACCTCCACTAACCTCAAAGAGTAACTTTAAATTACAACTCAATAATCAAAGGGACTACCTCTAGTTCCTCACCTCAACAACTCACTCAAACTGGTCAACGATTAACTACAAACGTTTTCTCTACTCTTCAAGAAGTCAAACTCACTTCTTGCTACAATTCTCACAAACTCACTTTTCAAGAAGTCAAATTCGCTTCTTGTTACAAACTTCACTAACTACTCTTCAAGAAGACAAACCCACTTCTTGTTCTTCAATTTAGGAATTATTACAACTCAATAATAAACCTAGAACAACTCAACAAAGACTAATAAACCCCAGTCTTTAATTAATCAAACTTCAATATTCAATAGTACAGACTCGAACACAACTCATGAACCCGACTCCAGTGTTGCTGTATGTGACGAAGTCTTAAAGTTTTGCTCCAATGACTATTGCTCTCAAGATGATGATTTAATGAATATGCAATAGGTGCGGCTTACAATGGTCTTCATGTCATATATCACTACAAGAAAACTGTGAATTACTTGGGAATTTTTCCTAGGAATGCTATCCGCAGGAATTTCCTACGAATTTACATGCAAAATTATAAAATTCCTAAGTAATACAATATTTTACCTGCGAAATTTTTTTTCAAAGAAAATCCGCAAGTAAATTTGGCGCAAAAATATTACTTGGAGAATTAGCTGGGGAAATTAATTTGCACGTAATATTTTCGTAGGTAAATCCACAAGTAAATGAACAAAAATAAATTCCTTTATTATTTGGCAGAAGAATCCCCAAGTAAGACTACCTACGGATTTAGTTGGGGATATTAAAAAATTAATTTTTTTAAGATAGAGAATTACGTGAGAGTTTGGTTCTATGAATTTAGATATGGATTTATTTAATGAGATTTTACACAAAAATTACATACTGAAGGAATTACTCGAAGTCTAGTCACTGCGGTATGCGGATTAGCTGGGGATTACTTTAATTGAAAACACTCTTTTAATTAATGGGGTTAAAATTGGTGAAACAATTTTACCAATTATCATATACCATTAATTTTTTTTAACAGATGTTTAATGTGTTGTTAGATTCATAATAATAAATGTCTTAGTTTCATTTTCTTTATTATTTAAAACATATAATTCTCATCATTATATTCACAATTTTCTTCTTGAAAGAAAAAAAACACTCATTGTTTGAATTTTCATTATTCATTGAATTATCGACTAATTTAAATAAAACTCAGCTATAATTTTGAAATATGGTTTACTGCATTTCATTAAATTGTGTATTATTGAGTAATTAAATATATGTTTTTAGAAGAGGATATTTTATTTATGTTTGCTATTAGCATAAAGTTTAATTGTCTTGTACGACAGATAAATCTATATTAAATGAAAGATATTTTTGAATATATATATATATATATATATATATATATATTGATCATAAGCATAAAAAATCTTTAAATATTTTGAAATAAAATTTACATATTTGAAAACTACGTAAAAGTACCATAAATAATAATAATAATAATTTATTCAAATATTTTAAAAAGATAAATGAAGAAAATATGTTTGGATCTCAAGATGCCAAATGAGACGAAGGAAATACTTTATTTACGTATATTAAAAAGAATGTAAGTTGAAATGGATGAAATACTTTGTTTTAGACATATTAGAAATAGAGAATAAATATTACTCCCTCCGTTTCACAAAGAATGACATCCTTTCCTTTTTAGTCAGTTTAAAAAAGAATGATCTCTTTCTTTTTTTGGTAACATTTTACTTTTTACTTTCCACGTGGCATATTTAAGACCACAAGATTAAGGGCAATTTTGTACATTTGACATAACTTTAATTTAGGACCATAAGATTTAAAAGTCTTCTTTAATTTCTTAAACTCTGTGCCAAGTCAAGCCTGACCACTCTTTTTGAAATGGAGGGAGTATTATCTTTACATATTGATTTATTGAAGGAAAATTGGACAATAAAATGTAATTTTTGTGAATCACTACTTCTGTAGTCTATACCACATCGGTGGATAAAGACAAAAAGTTTGGCCATATAAGGCATCCTCCTAGATTAGTATTTAATATGGCGGTCTTCTAGTAACTAAATTAGGGGTGTGGTTCTGTAGTTAGCACACTATTAAACTTAATTAAAATGGGGAGGACAACAAATTAAACATAGAGAAAACAAATAGGTGCACTATTATATTAATTAAATAAATTGGGAAGGAAAACATATTAAATATAGAGAAAAAAAAAGAGCAAGGAAAAACAAAATATAAAGAAAAAATATAATAAATAATCCCTTCGAGTCTCACAATTTTTACCAAAAAATTACTTGGTAATAATTACCTACGAGCTTATTTCCAATGGATTTTGATTGGCAGGAAAATCCGCAACAAACTTCAATACTTGCAGATTTTGATTCAAAATTTCCAAGAAAATCCTCATGTAATTCGAGTTTTTCTAGTAATGTATATACTAGAAATTTTTCATGCCCTAGTATATAATGGACTAGGACTTGTCCTCTTCAAAGGAGTTTCCTCCTATAAGAAACCTTTGACTGATTTCCTTCCTTAAAACGAGTTTCATCCTATAAGGAAATTTTGACTCCTCTATGGACTTTAATTGTACTCTTATCTTTTTCCTTTATTTCTTTTTTTCTTTGCTCCTTTGTTTCAGCAGTTTCTTTATTTCCTCTTTTTGCTCATTTATTTATAAACTTTATTAGTTTCCTTCTTTCCCGCAATCTTCCATATCTGTACAGGCTATCTGCATTCACATCTGAGGACCTGGTTCACCTGATAGAGTACACATAAGACATTAAGTAGTGAACTAGGTTCACTTTATCAATCATCAAAATTATTCTCCTACTTCTCAATAATTTTCCCCTTTTTGACGATGATAAACAACGCATCATAATTTACTTTGTCAATCATCAAAACTACAAACATCATGTTCTCTCATTCCCTAGCAATGCATCGTAATTTACTTTATCAAACATCAAAACACTTTGTCAATCATCAAACTACAAATATCATGTTCTCTTATTCCCATCAATTTCCTCCTTTTTGATGATCACAAACAATGTACAATATGTCCCTGACCCACATCATTTAACTTCACCTTTTGGCATCATTAAAAACCAACCATGAAAGAACTAGATGAACATACAATATGTGCAATATCATTTTAACTCATGGCCACTTGGACAACACTTTCTAGTACACTTCTGCTAACAATAAGGTAGGTTAATATGAGGATATTAGTCATGTTACACACACATAATCAAGATCTTCAACGAGAAACAAAATTAGCACACATGTACCAGATTAAGCCCTTAGAGCCCTAAATCAAAAGCATGTGGTATCATGAGTATGAGACACACACAAGCACATCAAAGAATATGAAAAAATGGAGGATAAATATTGGGAGGAGGATTATTAAAATGAGGAGGAAGAGGATGTTTACTTTCATCAATAGTTTTTCAATACCCCCATTGTGTACTAGTTCCTTTGTTATCATATGTTTTCTTAGAGAGTGATATTTCATCAAGAGCTATCATGAGATCCATCATCACTTGAACATAGTAAGATTCAAGGAGACCAGGTGAGTATTTTCAAGCATTAGAATCAACAACAATAGAGTTATGGAGCTCCCTTTCTTTGAACTTAGTTATTTATATGTTATATGCTTTGTAAGATAAAGACTTACCTAATTACACAATCCATGGATTTTTTTTTTTATATATACTTGTTTTAGAGAAAATTCATTTACATGATTGTATGCATACACGCTATAAATCATATGTCCACATGTCACATATTGTGTTTGCATGTCGTAGTCGTTTAAAAAAAACATTTGCTCATAGGACACCTATATAGATTAAAATTTATAAAAATATTGTTACATGCCATTTATTTTATAAATAATGTGCTTACATGTTATATGTTTCATAAATGTATTGACACATGAGAAATATTTTTTACAGATAATTATACGTTTTCAAAGTTTTTATATAATTAGCGCATCAAAGTTTCACCACAAAAATGATGTATGATTTATCATATTTTTTCCAAAGCTACAGTCCATATGATAATATGTCACCTGTTGTATAAAGCCTAGTAATTACATGTTAGGTACTCTTTCTGGATTATCTACCTAAATGTTATTCATAGACCATTTATTCATAGAATTTATTTTATCCGAATCATTGGCTTATACTCTATGAGTGTCACAGAAAATGTGAGTATATGCTATATTCTTAATTATTAGAACATATGTTATATGGTCCTAAACTTATTTGCCCATAAATTTTTGTCTCAAAAATATTTGATTATATGTCGTGTGCCTATATATTAGAATCAACTTCTCCCATACTAAAAAAGTATATATCATCTATTTGTTCTTATGTTAATAAATCACCTTATATTATAAGGATAACATAACAAAGATCATTATATGTAAACTATACATCTTGAAAATTTCATAAATTTTCTAACTTGTTTGTTTAAATGTTACTGTTTTATAATTTTTAGTCTGTTGTGTATGTGTTAAATGTTTAAGATGTAAAAAAAATATAGATTTATAACTTTATATGTTTAAATATTATTGAACACATGCTCATATGTCAAGCTTAAGTTATTTGTACGTTATAAGATTTAAAGTCTGAGAGCTTATGTTTGAAGCAGTTTCACATCTCCCTTAATACAAGGTCGCACGTTAAATTTAAGACAATAATTTATTTTCGCGACTTGCCTAGTGCGTGTATTGTTGTGTAGTTCATAACTTATTTATATATAACTAACATGTTTTTTTAGCTAAATTTACATCATATGCCTACAAGGCCCACATATGCATAGGTTAAAGTCCTTAATTCTTTTAAGACTCACTAATTCACATAATTATGCATTTTTCGTATTCACTTATTTATATATCATGAATTTTATGCAACATACTTATTTGTATATTACATGCCATTTCATGCACACCTATTTGAGTAAATGAATAGAGGTAAGTTTCACTATTTAGTTGTGCTATGTGTTGCATTCTAATCGAGGAGATTTAAGTTAAGCATCTTCTTGTTCATATGCTAATATTTCTCTAAGAGGCACATGGGTGAGATTTGACTGAGTTCTAGGTTTATGATATTCCAAAATATAAAGGAGATTTTCAAAACTTCGAAAAAATTCCTAGCCTTTTTTTTTTGTGGTATTATCTTCATTCGCTGACGAATGTTCTAAAGGGGTAAAGATGTAACACCTCGAATATTTATAGTTGTCATTCAAGCCATGTTAAAGTCTTACGAATCTAAATTTAAAATTTTTATTGTAACAATCCTCGTGTTTGGGAACATCAATTTTAAATTAACATTTTATTAAAATATATATTTTATTGCCTTCCTAAAATGTCTTAAATATTTATGAAAAAATCTTTAGTTACAGTATATGTGCACATGTATTTATTTAATAAGATTTATAGATTAGTATTTTAAATAGGAGATATTTATAAACCTATCTATAATTAAATATATGTATTTATTATGATACTTATCTCTTATATATGGCCACGTCAATTCACTTGCTAAATGGAAAAATGAGTAGCAATTAATGATAGTGGGATGTCTAATTATTAGTAATTAATTTAGTAAAAATCCACTTATTTTTCAAGAAAGCAGTTTTCATGGAAAACATTTCCTTCATACCAAACACACCCAAAGATTTAAAGGTCGGGGAATATTTTTGTTTCTCACTTTCTCACATATATACCAACATGTAAGCATGTCAAGTACTAATTGTTATATCTAAAAAGTGTATTGTTAAATTCAAGATTTGTCTGGAGATCAATCCCTGAACTACCAAGCACTGGCATACAAAAGTTCTATGCACATCATTTAGGGGGAGCAACTGACACAAGTCAACTACAAAATCTCATGAAAACTTGTCATCACCAAAAAGTTTTTGGGAGATTGTTAGCGCAAGATTTTAATGATAATCAATTGTCCATGTTTGCAGGATAACTGATCATCAAAAAGGAAAGAATTACGGAAGCATCAAAACTAAATATATACTGAAGTCAAGGGATCTAAATAAGGAGCTATATCTTTTAGTATCAAAACAGACAATCAAGGTATCAAAGTTTACGTGGAAATCTGGCCTAAATGAATCAAGCAAATTGTGGTGAAAAAGAGAAGATGTCAACAAGATTTGAGTATAACAATTAAAGGAAAAGAAGATCAGGCAAAGAGCAAAAGAAGACCTATGAATCAATCAAATGATGCTGACGATTAGCCTTCACTTTATTCTTGGAAAATAGAATTCTCAATTACCTCTTTCCAATGATTAATTCTCTTGGGTCGCGATCTCTTCACAAAAGAAAATTCAAGTCTTGACCACTCTATAAAAGCACAAGTGCTACCAAGAAAGAACTTGTACAATGAGTCTGAATCACCTAACATTCTCTACTCTACTTTTAACAAGCATTGTATTACTTAGTTCCTACTGTGTAAACAACAAAGAGAGGAGGGAAAAACATTATTGATAAGACTTTGTTTCAAAAAGAAAAAGAGAGAAAAAGTTCACAAAGTGTAGACATAGGAACTATGCTCAATCTTGTACTCACAGCAAAGTTCACAAAAGCTAGAAGAGAACACCCTTGCAACCAAGGGGACTCACTGTAAGATCCATTCTGGATTCCAACCAATATAAAAACATTTGGTGTCAAATTTATTTTCTCCACTTATATTTCTGATTATTTATCTCTGCTAACAATAGTTGACTGGTGAATCTTATAAATCAACTATTCTAAAATTTAAAAAGGAGAAATTCACCCCCGTCTTGCACTTTTACAGAGATGGAAGCTTGGAATGCTCTTCACTAAAATGGAAGCTCACTCGACACTCCTTCCAATCACTAGGTTGTAGCTAGCTATAATGCCCCATTCATTGCCAAGCAAAAGTGAATCACTAGATCATGAACCTGACACTATTTAGCCTTTTCGTTATAATCTTTCTTTGAAACCATTACCATGTTAATGCTAATGAGATCCATCAGGTAATCTTCAGCAAATTCAGTGTTCACCACAAAGTATTCTGCTATCTATAAAATTATCAATATAGACACTGGAATTCTCGCATCCTCCAGAAACATCCCCATATAAAGAAGACAAGACTTTAACTAATCAACTAAGTTATCAAAACTCAACTGCATAGTAGCCGACTATATTCATCACACTCATAATCAAGATAGTCAAATAAAGAATCTTTCACCTCATTCCACCAAGATTCTTTCATTTTCCTTTTTTTGATTATTTCAGCTACCTATACAACCACTAGAGGCAGTCCTTTGCATTTTTCTGCAACTGCTTGACTCACATCTTGTAGTTCAGGCGGGCAATCTTCCCTTTGAAACACTTTTTTCTGCAATAATTTGCAACTCTCTTTTGTTGTGAGTAATGGAAGAGAATAAGGATCAGTATGGTACTTGGCTTGCTCACCCACTTTCTCAAGTTGAGTTGTTACTACTATTCGGCTTCCATTTCCAATATCTGGAAAAGAAACCTTAAGTCATCCCATGCCATACAATCCCACATGTCATCCAAATCAATAAGATATCTCTTTCTCATTAAGCTTTTTATCAACTTGTCAACAAGGATATCATCCTTATCTCCCTTGTCCTATTGAAACCGGTAACTTGACTAAAAATCTCTTGTAATAGCGTTCTCAGGTTCTATGTTTGGAAAATGACGCACCATGCTTGGACATCTAAATGAGAAACAATGTGTACACCTTTCTAGCCATTGTCATTTTCCCTTGTCCCTACATGCCTACAATTGGGACGACGTATAGATCATTTGTACCTCTAGTAAGATACTAAATCATTTTTTCTGTCATTCCCAAAGCCCACTATCTCCTCATTAGTCACTGGATTGCTATGTCGAGTTGACATGTGTTTAAATGGTGCTACCACATAGCAAGGATTAAGAGCAACGTCTGCTGACCACATCTCAATCACCTTCACATTAATTTGCTTGATTTCTTTTAAGATTGTAGGAAGTGAGAAAAATATACGCCAAAATACATTATACTGAGCTAGAAAAGAGTTGATGGCAACTTCATATGCCAAATTGATGGTACGTCTCTGAAGATCGTGAAGAATTTCATGTTCATGGTGCACCTTGGTGACATCTCTAAAAATGGATGATAAAGATGACATATCCTTCTCTAAAATGGATGTAAGAGCTGATAGCTCTTCCTCCAAATTCCCCAAAGAGGTTTCATCAGGAAATCTAAACCAGATTTAGATTTCGACATCTCATTCAGTTTCCGTATAAGAGAATCCAAAAAGCACCATCCACCAACAGTGGTGAACTGAGATGGAGTGAATTTTATAGATTTATAGTACGTCTCCACTTGTGCCTTCAGATCTAGAGTTTTCTCCAATATCTGAATTGAGCAAAGACTTATTTTGCTAGTGTCATCTTTGTTTATAGAGCTAGGAAGAAGCTTTTGAATTACATATAGAACATCACCCGCTATAGCTCCAACCTTTTCCATAACCTCATTCATAGAGTTACCGTTAATAACATGATTTGACACATCAACATAAAGGAAAACCAACAAGAACTCTATTGCTACATCAATACTTTGAGCAGAATTATTATTAGGATTTGTTTCTGAGATACATTAGCAAATTGTGGAGATGATGAGAAAATCCTTTTGATAATTTCTTGTCCTTGAAAGTTCTTGATTGAGTAAACTTGGAAGCCTTTAGTTCACTGAGAAAAATCTTCTTCATTTCTATCTCCACTAACACAATCAAGAATAATAGATTACGAGGTTTATTAAAGATATCATACTCATATGTGTCAACCTCATCCTCATCTGTATCATCTACAAAATCAGTAACAAAATAAATTGATGCAGAAAGACAAAAATGTCCCACATTGTTAGCCATGAACTAAGTTTGAGTCTCCAAACGTTCAAGCTTCTCATCGTTGACATAACCATTTATCTCTGTGGCATATAAGAATCTCAAAAATCTCATTTTTCTTTTGAACAATTTTCAGTTGCTTTGTAAATCTGTTTATTGAAATGCTTTCTTTTGGACACAATCCATATATTCCCAGGACCATCATCAGTACATCATTTAGATTCTTTTTGAGACAATCCATATATTTCACAGATCAAAATCGTTCAACTCATAATTGTAACTTAAACTGGGTTTACCTTTAAATAATTCCAACAAATGTGATTATGGACTTTCTAGATTAAGGTTAGTTTCACATTCATCTGGAATCTTATCCAATACCTAGTGAAGCATTCTCACAACTCATTTTCATGTCTCTTAATTAGATCAAACTGAAAGCTACTCAGATCACCTCCACTCTTGATCCTCGTTAGGTGATCTAACATTTCCTCCATTTCATTTTGAGGCATTTTCTGTAAAACAATCCCTGCCAGTAGTTCACCAACATTTGGAATTAGGTTCATTAAGAGCAACATTTTTATTCATCTAGAGTTTGAAGCTATGTTAATGCTTGTGAAAGATTATACATCTTCTGTACCATTTCTTTTAACAAATAAATGGCACATATATTTAGCCTTTTCATATAGTCACTTAACTACTAGTTATTAGCCCAAAATATCATCTTTCTTATTGATTCTAATTTTCTGAAATTTATAACTATTAGTTGTTATCTCATAAAATTGCTTAACTTAACTATGTCTTTTGAGCGGACCATTTGAGAAATCAACTCTCTATGTATATGCAAAAAGTAATTCATGAAGAAGATGATTTACATTTACAGCTTAAAAAGTTAAACCAACTTGTAATTTTGTCTTCTCGTATGCCTGTATAGTATCTTCAATTTTCTGATCCAATTATAAAAAGGAGCAAACGAGATTATCATTAATATTGAAAGCAGGTTTCTTCAAGAGAAAAAACAAACATCATGGGGTAAAAAAGAGAGTAGTAATTAGTTGCAAAATCTGAAGAAACAAATCTTAATTTCTTCTTTTATAAAAAAACTAATCAAAAAAGTAAAATTTTACCACAAGAGGTTGTATTGGTGGAGCAGTACATACTCCTCCCTTCTTAACCAGATATTGAAATAAGAAAAAAGTCTTATGGAAATGAAATGGAAAAAGGTTTGAAGGAAGATCAAGTAGATGGGCTAATAATTCTTACCCTCAACAAGATATGAAATGTACTAGCGACTTTCTTTAGGTGGTAGCTATAAAATGGCTCAATAATATAGCTATATTGAGAGTCTTTTTCTTTAGGAAAATACATTATAAAATCCCCCTAAATTTTATCGCTAGTTTCATATTTGAATTATGTACCTTTTTGACATTTGCTTAGCATATTAAAGGATTTTACTTTTATATTTGAATGGCCTTTCGAGCGAAAAAACAACAACAAAAAAAAAAGATTTCTCAAATACAAAAGTAACCTTATTCGCCTACTTTTTCAATAGTTCAACAATTGTTTAAACAATGAACTTTTTATTCAACGTACCTATTCATGTAATGTGTAGAACTCGATTCACTTGGCTCTTTCGCAATAAAAGATTTGACTCATAGAACTAGTGCAATAAAAAATAAAAAATTACCAATTTAAAAGAAAAAAATAAGATATATTGTGAAGGAGAGAACAAGAAGAAACATTTTTCATTAGAGTTGTTAGAGTGTGTTAGAGTCCCACATTAATTGGAAAAGACATTGTTGCAGAAATATCGTGGATTAACTAGCACATAATCACAAACAAAGAAAATCGAAAAGAAGAATAATACAAGGATTTAATGAGGTTTGACTAGGCCTACTCCTCCCAACAAAAGTAGAAAGAATTTTCCATTATGAAAGAAAGAAAACAAGTATTACAATGCTTCCAAGCCCTTGAGACTACATTGTGTATCCTGTACAATGACTTAGAATCCCAACTATATCTTCTATATATAGATTTCAAATACTCCCAAACCTACAAGGAAAATGCTTTCCCAATCCTATAAGCACAATATTTTTCTTTTCCAAATTTATTAAAACAAAGGGTGTCCTAAACTAATAGAAATTATAATATCCTAAAATATATAAGGGAAAAATTCAAGACATAATTAATAGGCATAATACATAGTGTGTCATTTAACTTAATCGATGACAATGAATGGGTCTGTCAATAATTCTAGTCTTCAATTATGAGAAAAGGAGAAAGCAGACAACTTTCCAATTCATACACTTTTCTTTTTGACACCTAGTCTTCTCGGTGGGCCCGATCGGTATCTGATTAAATTATAATATAGAAAGATCTTGACATAAATACACATGCCAAGCTAGTAAAGAGAGCAAATATGTCATTTCTAAGACTAAGGGATCTATTTATTTAGAGTTAATGGTCACTCATTTAACCTTCAATTATTTGAAGCGTGTGGTTTTGGTCCTTCAAAATCACCAATAATTTATTTTATATTTTATCAAATAATTATTTTATTAACTTCAAGGATCAAAACCGCACCGTTCAGATTAAACATGCATAGTGAAATAACACATGAAATAAAATTGGAATTATATGTAGTAATAGATGAACTAAAATTGTTATTCCCCTATTATTTAACTCTCACATAACAAATTTTGAAAACAAAATACAAGAAGACAGCAGTTGAAAACCAAACTAATAATGGATAAGTCAACAACAAAACAAAAGAAGTAAACTTTGTCAAATATAAGGTTTGCTTGGAGTGATCAGGCGAGTAGACCTCCTAAATCTAAAAGACAAAAGCAGTTAATGGGATTGTGGATTGAAAGGGCAGACCTTATTGAATCCTGGAATGTTGCAGATCGATGGTCATGAGTTTCAAAGACTTATGGTAGAATCCTGCAATGATTCATGCCCTATATATACCCAGACACTACAAAGATTGAGAATTTCAACGAAAACATTGTAGCCTTATCTGTTGCACCTATGTCCGATTATCTTCCAAAAATGCACCACATGAAATCCAACACGGAAGAAACAGATAAAGAGTTGATCACATTCTTTCATTTAACATTCTTACAGACGGCAACAAGAAACAAATCACAGTAAAAGACCATCTCATATATAAGAGGATGTATGGTCGTTTTGGCTAACCACAGGACAGACTGTCTGTGCTTTTGCTGCAGTTGTCAAATTCAAACAAATCTTCGAGAGTTGGAGAGCTCAAGCAAGCATCAAATAGAAAAAAACTGAAAAGAATTCCATTGTTGACAGGCACATACTTGATTCACAGTTGCCTTATATCCATTCCCACCTCCTCTGCATTGAACATATTGTTTGAACATTATTAAATGAATGTCGATACTCAAAAACAAAACATATGAGTTTGTTTTTACTTACTTTGGTAATGAGGTCAATACGGTTGTTTCCTTCATTTTCTTCAACATCTTCCTTCATCCTCACAGCTGAAGCCTTCAGAGATTCGTTATTACAGTCAATCAAACATTTCAACGGTGATTTTGCAAAACCATTTTTTACACGTGGCCAATTATAATTCGGCCACGTTATTATTTTTTTATAATAAAAAATCAAAATTCTGAACAAATATTTTGTTTGTTTAGAATTTTGATTTTTTATTATAAAAATAATAATAACGTGGCCGAATTATAATTGGCCACGTGTAAAAAATGGTTTTGCAAAACCACCGTTAAAAAATAATGGCATGAATGAGCCTTTTCTTAAATGGCAATGGCATAGATGAACTAAACTTTTAACGGATGACATAAATGAGCCTTTTCTAAAAGTTCAATGGCATATTTGAGCCTTTTCCCTTCATTCAAATATCCAACAAATGTTCCCCCTTAGTTCAATGCCCTTGGTTCCACATCCAAACAAAACTTCCCCCTTAGTTCAATGCCCAACTTCCCAACAATTCACACTTCCCAACAAACAATTCACAACAAAACTTCCCCCTTTTGACATCATTGAAAAGTTGAAGCAGTAAACATATTCAAGTTAAAATGCAAGGCAAAAAAGAATTCAGGGCCTCAGGCCGCACAGAACATGTGTAAGTAAGCATAGAGGGAATAATAAACCACACATGAATCAGGGCAGAAACATAAATAGCATTAGATAACAAATATTGACCACTGTAGTCAGTCAAAACAACACAAAGCCACAAAAGTTTTAATCAGGGTTGAAGAAAGAAAAAAAAACTAGGGAAACATGACACGTTTAGGACGGAGGGGGAATAGAATTAAAAGTGCGCATTAATAGCATCATGCGTTCATTTGCACTCTCATGAGCCTGAAGAAGTTGTTTATTAAGGGACTTAATTTCCTCACTAAGTGAGGCATTAGTCTTCAGCAACGTTGCATTCTCATCCCTCAACCTCTGTATTTCCTGCTCATCCACACCAGAAGTACTAGGTCCCCTTGAGACCACTTTCTGTAATTTGGCCTTTAGTATCACAATCTCCATCTCTTTTTCGTGTAGAATTGCAGTGAGATCAGTCACCTCATGTTTGAGAGAGACTTGTTGTTCGAGAACATCCGCCATCATTGACCTTCCCTTAGCTTTTCCTTCCACACACTCACATTCCAGTAGGGTGGCTGCAGTGAACATCTGTTTGGTGGTACTCGGTACTCCTCTTCCCAAAGGTACATCAAAGTGTTTAAACACATAGTCCAACAAATACCCATATGGAATCTGTCACGCCCCGAGCTACCCCCGAGACGCGGACACGGGACCTAGGACCACAAGTGATCCCAAGCTAACCCTGCTGGCATGATCATGAGCATACTAAAGATAATAAACTGATGCGGAAGCTAAATCATAAATAAATCTGAAAAGATGGGGGATACCCATATACTATAACTGAGATATATGAAATCTGAGAGTTTAATACAAAAGAAATATCAAACTTAAAACACTAAGCTGAATCTAACTATGTCTGAAATAAGCCTCTACACTGACTAGAAGTGCTGGGACATGCCCCAACTAGATCTAGCAAAACTGAAACTAAAGACTAAAAATACTGAAAAGAAACTCATGACTATTGTCCTCGAAGAATGAGGACTCACCACTGATTCTGCTGAACTGGAGATCGGGAACCAATCTAAGCGTGATCTGGATATTGAGAACCTGAACCTACATCACGAGAAGATGTAGCGCACGTATGCGTCAGTACTTGAAAGGTACTGAGCATGCAGGATAGAGTAAAGCTGAAATAACATATAACTGAACAAAGCATATTGAGCAATGAAATAATCTGAACATGATATAGATACTGAAAATACTGAATACTGGGCTAACTGAATGCAATGACCAAATTTATAACATGCTGAGACTGAATACTGACTGTACTGAAATATGGTCAATGCAATAGAGTCTAACTGAACTGTGGGAGCTACTAATAACCGACATAAAACCACATGAGCTAAATGTGGAGTCCGATGTATATGCCCCATCGAGAGGACCCAATATACCCTGCCAGAGGTATAGAGGCATGCTGGCGTGATCACTAAACTGATGTTGCCCACAGAGGGGACTTACACCTACGTGGCTCGTAGTTCTGGGACTATATGGGTACGCTGAAACCCTAGTCCAACTCGGTATTATGCTACTCCCAATGAATTAACTGGTTATGACTGAATTTCTGTAAATACTGGATAGCTCGAAACTGAACATGCAAACTGAGAATGCAACAATTAATCTGATAATGATGCATTCATAAACTGAGGCATGTAAAACTGAATACTGAAATATCTGACCTAGCATGTGTAATTCAAGAACTAAAGAAATACATAGCTAGGGTTCTGAAATTCATGCGATAAACTGAGCAATAACATGATAATCTGATTTGGAACATTTAAATAACTAATTCATGATGATCTGCTATAATTCTAGAAACCCTAGGTCTGTTCATAATCATGGAATCAAGAATCTGACTGAATTCTAGGGACCTAATGGGCGAAAGGAACCCACTAGTGAAATCCCACATACCTGGTGACGAATTCCACGGAGAAATCTTTCGATTTCGGGGCTGGAACTGAAGAAACCTCGCTGCGTTCTTGAACTAGGGTTCTTGACCTTTTTCTCCTTTCTTGCTTCTAATTCTTCTAAGTTTGATTAATGATTTGACTTAGGTAAGTTCTAGTTATGTTTCTAGGTTTAAACTGATTAAAACCTCATGATTTAGGGTTTAAACGACGTATCTTAGGGGTTAAACGAAATAGGAAAAGACCAAAAGACCCCTGAATTAACTGCTGTCGGAGTGATCGACGGAATGGACCTACGGTCCGTCAATCAATCGACGGACCGTCGATTGGGTCCGTAGGTCGAGTCTGCCCGACAGGGCTTCACTAAAATGGGCATAACTTTTTACTCGGAGGTCAGAATTTAGCAAACTCGGTGGCTTTGGAAAGATAATTCAATTATCTATCTAACCATAGGTCATGGGACACATAATTCATTTTGTGATAATATTTATGACCATCTGAAGTTGACCTATCAATAATTTTCACCTAACTGGCTGTTGACCTTCATCTACGGTCAGACCTACGGACCGTGGATCGAACGACGGTCCGTGCTGGTCAACCGTAGTTCGTGTCAGAGGCTGGGTTAAGGAGGTCTTGATCCACGGACACAGACCACGGACCGTGGTCTGATCTACGGACCGTGGGTCTGTCCGTGAGTCAAGACTTAGCCAATTTTCTGAGCTGGTTTGGGGAGGGGTTGCAGTGGTGAACCACGGACCACCAGCACGGGCCGTGGTCTGACCTACGGTCCGTGGATGGTGACCGTAAATAGCACCTGCAACTTCTCCAAAATCTGCATTTTTGGTCCGTTTTGGATACGGGGTGTTACAGAATCCCATGCTTAGCCTTCTTCCAAGTCATAACCCTGTGCATGTGTTCTAGCATGATTGCAGGGAGATTAATTTCATCAATCTCATCCAATTTCTCCATGAGGAATAGATCAACAACAGATGCCATTGTTCTTTTCTCAGTTCGAGGGACTAGCACTTTGTTAATGGTATTCTCCCTTAAGAAACTTCTTTGGAACCCTAACAAGTTTTATATCTCCACGCTTGGTGGCCCTTGTTGAAAACCCACTAGAAGGTTTACACCCTTCAATAGATCGCACTCCCTTTACTGGTACACACAAAATAATACCCAGTGTCTCCACATCTAGAAGAATTTCAACATCGTGAACAGTAGTCTTGATCCCCTATCCTCTAAAAGTTCCATTTTGTAATAGAATTCTCGTACCTCAGGTTCATGAAGATAAGGGGTAGGGGGTTCAAACAAATGGCTTAATTCTTGCAAAGAAACAACATCAGAGAGGTTTGACATACCAAATGGCTCTCGTTCAACACTGTCTACTTCTCCATCTCTGCTATGCGAGCATCCCTGGACATCTCCTCATTGTCACCAGTGTTTCTAGCAGACGGACCTGGTCCCTTTGTTCGAGTTGACTTGATAGTGGTTCTCTTTTTCACCTTCTCCCTTTTTGTTGGAGATTTCTTTGTAGTCTTTTTCACTTTCTTTGGTTTTACCTTTTCTTCCTCTCCTTCTTTTCTTATTTTAGCAACATAAGCAGTAATATCGTCTGACTCAGTTGCACTAGACCCAATAGACAAGGGAGTAGAGATAGGCTGTTTAGGTTCATGGCCTTCTCTCCTCCTTTTCTTGTTCCTCTCAGTCTGAGCTTTGCTTGCCTCTATAGCACTCCCCAAGACCTTTTGCGTTTTACTCCTTGTAACATACTTTCGTTTGTCCCCTTTAGAGTGGGAAACAACCAACTTTCGCTTTCCTTTTCTTTGTCGCTCCTTGTCATACTTAGTAGTTTCGACTATGTGGTCAACTTCAGAAGGATTGTCAACAATTTCTAGATCAGGTGCACTAACTATCAAGGTGTTGGCTCCTCATACCCCTGTTCTGTTCCATCTCAAGGGAGGTTTTTCTTCATCCTCTTCAGTTTCAACATTAATAGATGTGGGAGTTTGGTCAAAACTTGGTTCAAGACTGAGAAGGACCTGTTCCTGTGATCTATCATTTGGTTCTGAAAAGTTTGATTGAACATCTCCTCGAAGTGAAGTCAAACTTTGCGCCGCCACAAGTTCAGCCCATGCTGCTAGAATGCTCGAATCAGGACCCCTTCTCTCAGGCAGGTCTCCCTCAAAAAATCATTCAGACATTGCGGAAGATACACCCCTAGAAGCCACATCTATCTCTTTAGTACTAGGTCCATCAACAGCCTTCGCAACAGATTGTGCCTCTGAGTTTTAGGAATTTTCACCGAACAAAACTAGAGCGGGGGACATGGCAGAATTTCCTCAGAAGGGACTACATGAGATGTCACAACTTCAGTAAGGGGAGTGGTGGATTCACCCATTTCACCAACTCAACAAACTGGAGTCGAATGAGTTTCATCTGGAGGGAGTATGGAGAAGTTGAAGGAACTAGGGTTTTCAACTTCTTGGTTGACTGGACTCTGGGAAGAAGAGACAGAGTTAGACATTTTTTAGAGAGGAAAGAAGATACTTGAAGAACAATTAGAGAATCAGAAAGAAATAACTGAAGAGATTTGATTCTCTAAAACTTAGGTTTAAAATAGTTAAAAGAGTATCGGGTCCCCAACAGTAGCGACCCTTGGTTTTAAAGAGAAAAGACACTTGAAACTGACGCGATGAATGGGCGAGGGACACGTGGCAGTGATGTTAAAAAACAAACAGTGTAGCGTAAGTGATACTAACCTCAGGAGGACCAGGTCCCCTTTTCAGTTTGCAACCCTGTCTGTATGATTTAATCTTCCCTTCATCTAGACATATCATGAGTGTATACCTGCATTAAGGTACCAAAAATGAATTCTTAAGTGACAAGCATTAAACATGTATAGATACCTGCCCTCATTAACATAATCAAAATAGAAGATTTTTGTGCAAACTTGTTGAGGAATTAGGTAATCTTGTGCATCCCCAACATCATCCTGTTTTTAATGAAGCATTCTTTACTCAGGGGCTTTGTAAAGATGTCAGCCAATTGATCTTCAGTCTTGCAGAATTTCATCACCACATTTTGCTTCTCAACATTGTCCCTCAGAAAATGATGGAGGTCTAGGCATGGGAACGATCTTTTGGGTCACCTCGACTTCCTTTTCAGCATCATTTTTTGGAACTTCAGTAACCTGAATCTCATCCTTTTTCGATCACTTTTTCAACCTCAGACGGCATGGAGGGGTAAATGGTGTATTTTCCTCCGCGAGTTGTGATTGCCATACAATGTGCATCATTTTTCGGATTCTGGATAGTCTTGCTAGTAAGTGTGACAGGTTGGCGTTGATTAACAATAGCGTACAACTGACTAAGCTGTTGTTCAAGTTGCTTGATTGACAATGCATGTACATCAACTTTTTGACCGATTCCAGACAAGTCATTTCGCATTTCTTTCAAATTCTCATCAGTTGCATCAAACCTCTTCATCATCTTTTGCATCATATCCTCAATGCATGACATTCTATTACCATCCTCTCTACTGCCAGGAGGAACATATGGCCCAACCTTATCATTCTTGTTGCCATAATTGTTCTGGTTGTAGTTGTTGTCACAATTGTAGTTCCCATCCCCGACATAGTTACCCTCACGGTTGTAGTTACCCTCACAGTTCTAGTTTCCATAATTCCGACCTTGGCGCCAATTATCCGTGTTGGAACCTTGGGCGTTGGCTTGGAAACCCCCCGTCTGATCATTAACCAAATTCACATCCTCATCATAGTAGCATGATACGCTCAAATTACACCTCCCTAAAGAAGCATACACGATCGTTTTCAAGAAAAGAACCCAACTTGTAGGTTGGGATCGATCCCACGAGGAATATAGCTCAGACTTAACTTTAACCAACGATTATATTCGTTTAGTCAATGTATTTTTGAAAATAAGTAATTAAAGGGGGGGGGGGATTTGTGAAATAGATTCAAGAAATTATGTAAGTAATCAATGAGCAAGATTCAAACTTTAGTTGTTATCAAGATGAGAAAGTAACTAGGGAGTACGTGTTCTCCATAAGCTCATAACGTTGTAATCCTAGTAATAGCAATCCTTACCTAGTGTATTACATCCAAAGTGATAAGTTAGGTATCTCTTAATCCTTGGTCCGACATCTAGAGAATTTCACCCCGCACCTTGGTCCGGCTACGTGTGTATAATTTACTAACCCTTACCTTTACCTCATATTAGACATCACATTGATGTATGACTTAGTTTTCACCCTCGCACCAATCGACATTAGACTATTAGATAGTAAATCTATGTTGATAATTCTTTTCTCATTAATTACCTCCTTGGTCCGACAAGTAGTAACGAGGCAAGTTCTAACGTTGGCCACCGTTAAAAAGATTTCTAAGCAAAAGAATTAGCAATGCATGCAATAGCACTATTCAAGAATTATTTAGTTACTATTCATACGTTGTTAATCACTCATGGTTCCCACAACCATAGTTGTGGATTTAGTTACCCATAATAGCAAGAACACAATTCATATTTTTAGATGAAGAAATCATGAACTTACGTAATAAGTAGCAGCAACCCATAATCTCAACTTGAATTGCAAAGTCAAAATCATCAAAACGAACTTCGAAAATTAAGAATTGCTAAAATTGCAAGTTAATCTCCAAAGTCAAGAACTAGAATAAAAGTAATAAAGGCTAACCCTAAAATAAGAAGAAGAAAATAACCCTAAAAAGTATCCCCTATGAATTTCTCCTCCAAAATAATTATTTCTGTGGACTATTTATAGATATTGAAAATTCTAAATAAAATAACTGAATCCAAATAAATAGGGAATCCAAAACCAAAACGAAATTGGATTTTTTTTCCGTCGCGTGAACATTTCGCGTAGAACAGTACTGCTTCAAATTATTTGTTTTGCACCGCCATGCATCAAGTGGTTAGTGGCTTTAGAGATTGCCACGTGGCAATGAAATAACAACATCAATTTGGTCTCTTCACTTTACGCTGCAATTCTTATATATTGAAATATTAATATAATAGTTAATTTAATTCATTAAGTTGTCTGTTTGATTTCTTTCTTCAACCTTTCATCTTTAATTCATTTTAGTTTCAATTTTTTTCATTTTTCCACCAATTTAATCATACAAATAAAATACATAATTTAGCACAATTCATAAAAAAATTTCCCAAAAAATATAAATATAAACAATAAATGTAAGGCAAATAATGATTAAAAATATGTATTTTGGCCTCACATCAATACCCCACACTTAAACTTTTGATCGTCCTCGAGCAAACATTAAAGCTCATCTCAAAAAATCAAAATAGGAATATCATCACTTTGGTTAATACAAACAATTAGGCCATATACCAATTTCAAAACATCAAGTAGACTTCTCAATCATTAAGCAAGACATTCAAATAAACAACAAACCTCTAACCTCCTAACCTCAAGGAAGGACTTTGAACTCATCAAATTTAAGTTTGCTCACCTATTCTCATCAAATAAATCTAATAAAATCACCTATCTATCATGAAATAAGTGCCCTCACAAAAAGAAATAGTCCACACACTCAATTCAAAAGATTGAATATAAATTAAGGACTTCATATCAAGAACAACTCTCACACTCACAAATAAAATTCACATGTATGTACAAAGAACCATAGGCTTGCCCATTATGTACATCTCCACTAATTAAGCATGTTTGAATAGAATCAAATTGGACTTTAATGGGTTGTAATGTAGGCTAGGGGACGGGTAGGAAAACTATATAATAGTGACTTACACTTCCTTAAGCACTTTGCACTTTAAGACTTTATCACCCATTATTTTCTTCTCTTTATTTTCAGCCCTCTCTTCAACAATCAGTTCACAAGTAATTCTCATCATCTCAAGAATGATTCAATCTTTTTCTTTTTTGTTTCTTTTTTTTTTGCACCCTTTTTTTAAAAAAAATTTCCTTCATAATAGCCACCCTCAACTTACGTATTTTACATGGTTTAATGTGCACGATGTCCTTGGAAGGACCATGGTCATCATCAAGATAATTTTTTTTTTTCATGTCACATTCTTTTGTTCTTTTTTTTTTTCACATTCTTTCAAAGAGGGCTTTTAAGCACTTTGTAGCTATCATTAATTACTTTTTAACTCAACCATCCCTTTTTCTCAGAATTAATAATTTGGATAAGTCTATGCTATAATGCTCAAGAAAGCAAGGTGCAAAAACTAGGGATTCAACAAAATAGTCAAGGGAAAAATATGGCTACTAACAAAAGGCTACAGGCTCAAAAGGGCTAACTAGTGATAAAATATCTGAAAAGGCTAAAATTTACCAGACAAATCAAAGAAAGCCTATTATCATCTCGTAAACAAAGCACCACTTTTTATTTCGCTTCAATAACATGCAAGACAAGTTCTAGACTAAGATGCAAAACATGGAATAAACAAATTCTCACCACACATGACACAAGTATCAATCAAGATGGATCAATTCCACTTCTAAGAGAGACAAGATCATAACAAACTATAAAATAAAATAACCTATATACAAAGTCACAACCATGAGCTTAGATGTGAAAGAGTTTGCATTTTTTTTTAATCAAGCATTCACAAGAATGTACTACTAAAAAATTAGGCCTAAATAGCAAGTATCACACCACTAAAAGGGTCTTTTCTTTTCTCTCAAAAACAATATATAAAAAAACTTATTCCTAAAAAAAATAAAAAAGACACTCGGTTCAAAGGGACTATGCTTAGAAAAAGAACCGAAAACAAAAGTCAAGGAGCCCATCCTAAAAAAAAAAAAGATTCAATAAAACAATAAAAACTAGGAATTCATTCCTTCACCCCCACACTTAAAAATATGTTATGTCCCCAAAGCATCAAATAAAATTTAAAACAAGGGTTACGAAAACTCCATGAGGCCTTATGGCCTAACTAGTAGCATGTTCTCTTTATTTTCATCAAGGGTCGAACGCACACCACACTTAAGCTCAAACATGCTCCTTTGTTTCAATTTTTTTTTTTTGGGTACTCAGACTTCCCCTGATCTGCAAAAACGAGATAAAAAAAAGTGACACTAATGAAATAAAAATAAAATAAGAAGTTACACTACTAATTGGGTTGCCTCCCAATAAGCGCTTAATTTAACGTCGCAGCACGACACAGACATCTTAGTTACTCAGATTCCATCTCCTTGATTAGCCATTTTCCTCAAAGTTTTTCTCAATTCAGGATCGTAGGGGGTCAAGAATTCACATCGACCAAATGTACTTGGCATACACTAGAGTTGAAACCTGTAGAAAACAAAACTAAAAACAAATACATAAAATCGAGAAATACTTGACTAAAGTTCAATAATGTAGTTAGATTTAATCTAAAAGCTTTATTCCCCGACAACGGCGCCAAAATTTGATACGCTCAAATTACACCTCCCTAAAGAAGCATAAGCGATCGTTATCAAGTAAAAAACCCAACTTGTAGGTTGGGGTCGATCCCACGAGGAATATGATTTAGACTTTATTTTAACCAACGATTATATTCGTTTAATCAATGTATTTTAGAAAACAAGTAATTAAAGGGGGGGGGGGGATTTGTGAAACAGATTCAGGAAATTATGTAAGTAATCAATGAGCAAGATTCAAACTTTAATTGTTATCAAGATGAGAAAGTAATTAACTAGGGAGTACGTGTTCCCCATAAGCTCATAACGCGGTAATCCAAGTAATATTAATAATTTCCTAGTGTATTACATGCAAAGTGATAAGTTAGGTATCTCTAAATCCTTGGTCCGACATCTAGAGAATTTCACCCCGCACCTTGGTCTGGCTACGTGTGTATAATTTACTAACCCTTACTTTTACCTCATATTAGACATCACATCGATGTATGACTTAGTTTTCACCCTCGCACCAATCGACATTAGACTATTAGATAGTAAGTCTATGTTGATAATTCTTTTCTCGTTAATTACCTCCTTGGTCCGGCAAGTAGTAACGAGGCAAGTTCTAGCGTTGGCCACCGTTAAAAAGATTTCTAAGCAAAAGAATTAGCAATGCATGCAATAACACCATTCAAGAATTATTTAGTTACTATTCATACGTTGTTAATCACTCATGGTTCCCACAACCATAGTTGTGGATTTAGTTACCCATAATAGCAAGAACACAATTCATATTTTTAGATGAAGAAATCATGAACTTACGTAATAAGTAGCAGCAACCCATAATCTCAACTTGAATTGCAAAGTTAAAATCATCATGACGAACTTCGAAAATTAAGAATTACTAAAGTTGCAAGTTAATCTCTAAAGTCAAGAACTAGAATAAAAATAATAAAGGCTAACCCTAAAATAAGAAGAAGAAAATAACCCTAAAAAGTATTCCCTATGAATTTCTCCTCCAAAATAATTATTTCTATAGATTATTTATAGATATAGAAAACCTAAATAAAATAATTGAGTCCAAATAAAATAAGGAATCCGAAACAAAAACGGAATTGGATTCCTTTTTTCTCCGTCGCGTGAACTGTTCGCGTAGAACAGTACTGCCTCAAATTATTTGTTTTGCACCGCCATGCATCAAGTGACCAGTGGCTTTAGAGATTGCCACGTGGCAATGAAATAACAACATCAATTTGGTCTCTTCACTTTACGCTGCAATTCTTATATATTGAAATATTAATATAATAGTTAATTTAATTCATTAAGCTGTTTGCTTGATTTCATTCTTCAACCCTTCATCTTTAATTTATTTTAGCTTCAAATTTCTTTATTTTTCTATCAATTTAATCCTACAAATTAAATACACAATTTAGCACATTCCATAAAATTTATGCCCAAAAAAAAACAAATATAAATAATAAATGTGAGGGAAATAATGATTAAAAATATGTATTTTGACATCACATCATAGCGCTCCTCAACTGGTGGTGGTGGAGATCTAGTCAGATAATTCACAACATTTACCTTTTTGGCATTACCACTCACATGTTTCAAGACCAAACCAAGTTTTGTCCTCATTTGAGCCATCTCTTCACGAATGTCATCATTAGATTGATTAGGTGCAGTTTGGACAACGAACGTGCTTCTACCAGTATTAGCCTTTCTAGTGCTCCACGCCTTATGATCCTCCAGCAATTGTATCTAACACAGCTCTTCCATAGTCATCCTGTCCTCTATAGAAATACTCTTTCAATGACTCATCATCAATGCGGTGATTGGAAACACTTCTCATGAACCCAGTGAACCTATCCCAAGAACTGCTTATAGACTCTCAAGGTAATGTGGTGAAGTTATTCAATTTATCCTTATGATTTAGTTTCTTGGACATCGGAAAGTACCTCGCTACGAACACCTTATATAGTTGGTCCCATGTATAAATAGAATTGTATGGTAACTTCGAAAATCACACAACAGCATCACCGGTCAATGATAATGGGAATACTCCCAGACCTATGACGTCCATATCCAATTCCAGTCGTCCTACACAAACCCTGCAAACACTGGAAAATTTGGCCATGTGAGCGTATGGATCTTCCGAAGCCAACCCAGCAAACAACCCTCTCACTGTAACCATCTGTATCAGACTACTGGTTACCACGAATGTATGACCTGGAAGTAGAGGAGGGAGAACAATAGGCCTATCTGATCCAATCGTATCATAGTCAGCCCTGTAGTTATCACGAAACTTCGGTGCTGACGGGTTCTGCCTCCTTTCTGCATTTCCGATTAAGTTACACCATGAACTTGAGCGGGCACATTAACAACCCATGGAGGTTGCAATTCAACTCCATCACCTAGACCCTTACCGATTGGACTATTGTGTACCCCTTGAATATTCATTCTCCTCAAAGTCTTGCTCAATTCAGGATCGTAGGGGGTCAAAGGTTCGTCTTGACTCAATGTACGTGGCATACACTAGAGTAGAAACCTGTAGAAAACATAAACAAAACAAAAACGTAAAATTAGGAAATACTTGACTAAATTTAAACAATGTAGTTAGTTTAATCTAAAAGCCTTATTCCCCAGCAGCGGCGCCAAAATTTGATACGCTCATATTACACCTCCTTAAAGAAATATAAGCGATCGTTGTCAAATAAAGAACCCAACTTGTAGGTTGGGGTCGATCCCACGAGAAATATGGTTTAGACTTAAACTTAACTAGCAATTATATCCGTTTAGTCAAACTATTTTCGAGAAAAGTAAATAGGGGGAATTTTGTAAGTAAGTAACAGATTTGAATGCTTAAGTAACAAGTAAACAAGATTCAAACTTTGAGTTATCAATATGAGAAGGAAACTACGGTATATGTGTTCCCCACAAGCTCTTAACGCAGTAATCCTAATAATAATAATCCTTTCCTAGTGTTTGACATGCAAAGTTGGTAAGTTAGGTATCCCAAAGCGATCAGTTCTCCAATTAGGGAATTTCACCACACAACTTGGTCCGTTTACGGGTGTATGCTTTACTAATCCTTGACTTTACCCCAAATTAGTCGTCATATCAATGTAGTTTAGTTTTCACCCTCACTTCAATTGAAATTAGACTATTCGATAGCATCCACTAAATCTTTGTTGTTTAATCCTCTTATAATTCATTATATCCTTGGTCCGACAAGTAGGAACGAGGCGAGTTCTAACGTTTGCAACCGTTAAATAGACTTCTAAACGAAAGGATTAACAATACATGCATAAACACTATTCAAGAATTACTTAATTATTATTCATACTTTGTTAATTGCTCATGGTTCCCACAACCCTAGTTGTGGATTTAGCTACTCATGCTTGAGAGTTCACAATTCATAATTAGGTTAAAAGAATTCATGAACTTATAGTTAGAATAGATGAAACCCGAAATCTTGAATTGAATTTGAAAGTGAGAATGGTATAAAACGAATTCCAGAAATTAAATTGCTAAGAGTTTGCAAAATAATTCCAAAAGACCCAAAACTAGAAGTATACAATAATGTCTAACTACCAAAAACGAGAATTACAACTCCTATTTATATAAAACAAATCACAAACTAAGTAGGAAACAAAATAAGGAAATAAACTGCTCAGACGCAGTTTCTATTGATGCCTCGACCTTTGGACCATGGGTTGACCTACGGTCCATAGGTCACCCTCCGTGGTTCCACACTTGTGTAATATTTCAAGGCCGTCAAAGGACAACTCCACCTACGGTCTGTGGATTGGACTACGGTCCGTCCTGTCACTCCGTGGTTTGAGTACTGGAACTCAACCTCCTGACCAGGACCTATGACTGCCCATCCACGGCCCGTCACTGGACCTACGGTCCGTGGTTGGCTACTTCTGCAATTTTCAGCTCGCATCTTCATCAATCGCATCCAAGCCTATTTCCTACAAGAATTACACACAAAATATTATTTCTAATAACAAACTAGCCCAAGACACACACAAACTTTTAAGTGAAATGCATAAAAAATACCATAAACTCACGGTATATCAATATTCTACTTTAACTATGCATAATCACACCACTAATATTATGCAAGACATGGTGTGATATTGTGCTAGCATCATGCTTGTATTTATGTATCTTTGTATATAAATGTCACTCCTCGAGCCTACGCCCTGAACGTGGCCGGCACTCGAGAACCATTTTTGATCCCTACGCAAACCCTTGGCCTGGCTGACTACTTAGCGGAAGACTCACTCAAGCAATAATAGACTTAAAACATAAATTTATCACAACATAAACTCAATTGTAATGTCTGAAAACAGTTATTTGCAATAATAATAATAATTTGCAAAATTGTCTTTAATACTAGGATAGATGTCGGGATAAGACCCACGACAGCTCAACATTAACAAGAATATAAATCTGAAATCCTCTAGAAAGCAAGGAGGCTCATCAAAGCTATCTAAAGCGCAAATGATCTCAACGAAATGCCTGTTGATGATCATGAACAACTATATCTACATCATAAAAAGCTGCAAACGAAAGACATCAGTTCATTTGAATGTACGAGTATGTAATATGGCTGATTAAAATAATAACTGAACTGAAGGTAACTCAACTAAATCAATAAATGAATATGAAGTGAAAACCCTTTAAGCTTTACAATAAGATATGCAATAAAACAATATGAAAATAATATACTTTACTTGTGGGGACTTTCTCTAACCGACAACCATTACTATGAGCCTAGCAATGATATAATGTTTCACCCATGTTGCAAGGGTCATCCTATACATTGTTGTGATATAGGATGCTTGTAACACCCCGTATCCAAAACGGACCAAAAATGCAGATTCTGGAGAAGTTGCAGGTGCAACTTACGGTCACCATCCACGGACCGTAGGTCAGACCACGGCCCGTGCTGGTGGTCCGTGGTTCACCACTGCAACCCCTCCCCAAACCAGCTCAGAAAATTTGGCTAAGTCCCGACTCACGGACAGACCCACGGTCCGTAGATCAGACCACGGTCCATGGTCTGTGTCCGTGGATCGAGACTTCCCCTACCCAGCCTCTGACACAAACTACGGTCGACCAGCACGGACCATCAATAGATCCACGGTCCGTAGGTCTGACCGTAGACGAAGGTCAACAGCCAGTTAGGTGAAAAATTATTGATAAGTCAACTTCAGATGGTCAGAACTCTTAGCACAAAATGAATTATGTGTTCCATGAGCTACGGTTAGATAGATAATTGAATTATCTTTCCAATGCCGCCGAGTTTTCTTAATTCCGACCTCCGAGTAAAAAGTTATGCCCGTTTTAGTGAGGCCCTGTCGGGCAGACTCGAACTACGGACCCAATCTACGGACCGTAGATTGAACTACGGCCCGTAGGTCCATTCCGTCGATCACTCCGACAGCAATTAATTCAGGGGTCTTTTGGTCTTTTCCTATTTCGTTTAACCCCTAAGATACGTCGTTTAAACCCTAAATCATGAGGTTTTAATCAGTTTAAACCTAGAAACATAACTAGAACTTACCTAAGTCAAATCATTAATCAAACTTAGAAGAATTAGAAGCAAGAAAGGAGAAAAAGGTCAAGAACCCTAGTTCAAAAATGCAGCGAGGTTTTTTCAGTTCCAGCCCCGAAATCGAAAGATTTCTCCGTGGAATTCGTCACCAGGTATGTGGGATTTCACTAGTGGGTTCCTTTTGCCCATTAGGTCCCTAGAATTCAGTCAGATTCTTGATTCCATAATTATGAACAGACCTAGGGTTTCTAGAATTTGAACAGATCATCATGAATTAGTTATTTAAATGTTCCAAATCAGATTATCATGTTATTGCTCAGTTTATCACATGAATTTCAGAACCCTAGCTATGTATTTCTTTAGTTCTTGAATTACACATGCTAGGTCAGATATTTCAGTATGCAGTTTTACATGCCTCAGTTTATGAATGCATCATTATCAGATTAATTATTGCATTCTCAGTTTGCATGTTCAGTTTCGAGCTATCCAGTATTTACAGAAATTCAGTCATAACTAGTTAACCACTTAGGGGTCGTTTGGTACAAACATTGATAATGCAGGGATTAGTAACGCAGGGATTAGTAATGCAGGGATTAGTAATGCAGGGATTAGTAGTGCAGGGATTAGTAGTGCAGGGATTATTTTTTGTCAAGTGTTTGGTTCATTACTTTCCACTTAATCTTGTGTTTGATTTAAAACTCTACAAAAAAATTCTTTCCTATTATACCCTTGTGTTATTATGAAATTGTTTATTTCATGTAATTGAGTCAAGGTAGATAACCAGACCATAACACTACGGTAATTTTTTTTTAGAAAATAACAACAAAGAAAAAGAGTGTTATATAAATTGAAACAATTTTTTTTCTTTTTTGTGCATAATTAATAACAAGAATTTAATACTACGCAACAGTTGAATAAAATTCATAGTAAAAAAAATATATGCTAAATCTTTATTTATTTATTTTTACAAATTTTAATTTGTATAATTATTGTATATGGCAACCGGATGTTGACAAAAGAGTTTAAACTTATCAAAAATGAAGATCTAAAAATATACTTATACAATTTTATACCAAAGTCCCTTACCCGGATAATAATTAATCAAAGTTATTGTGGGACAATATTGTTTTTTTTAGGATTTTCTATTTCATTTAACTAGTTAAGTTAAATATATATATATATATATATATATATATATATATATATATATATATATATATATATATATATATATATTTGAGGTATGATGTACCACTTTTTTTGTTGGTCAAGTATATCTTAAACTTAACATAGATTTAAGACTACTTATATTGTTCAATAGCTAAAACTTATTAAAAAAATAGTTCAAGTGGTTAATCGACGAACTACATTGAATAAAAAAAAAGGAGAAAAAAATATTAATGAAATCATTAAATTACACTAAACGAATTTGGAGAATTAAAAAGAACATTTATAATTATTTCAATATAAATAAAAAGAAAATTAAATTACAAAAGAAATTTAGGAAAAGGGATAATTTTGTCATTTAGGGGTCTTATCCAAGGTTTAACAAACCTTGGATTAGTTATCTCTCCATTTACTAGGGATAAAATAAGACCATATATGATGTATAAGCAATCCATGGATAAAATAAAATAATGTAACCAAACAATGTATTAGATGGATTAAATTTTAATCCATGGACTATTCTATGTAATACCTCCTACCAAACGAGTCCTTAATTCATTAGGAGTAGCATAATACCGAGTTGGACTAGGGTTTCAGCGTACCCATATAGTCCCAGAACTACGAGCCACGTAGGTGTAAATCCCCTCTGTGGGCAACATCAGTTTAGTGATCACGCCAGCATGCCTCTATACCTCTGGCAGGGTATATTGGGTCCTCTCGATGGGGCGTATACATCGGACTCCATATTTAGCTCATGTGGTTTTATGTTGGTTATTAGTAGCTCCCACAGTTCAGTAAGACTCTATTGCATTGACCATTTATCAGTATATTCAGTATCAGTCTCAGCATGTTATAAATTGGTCATTGCATCAGTTAGCTCAGTATTCAGTATTTTCAGTATCTACATCATGTTCAGATTATATCATTGCTCAGTATGCTTTGTTTAGTTATATGTTATTTCAGCTTTACTCTATCCTGCATGCTCAGTACCTTTCAAGTACTGACGCATACGTGCGCTACATCTTCTCGTGATGTAGGTTCAGGTTCTCAGCATCCAGATCACGCTTAGATCGATTTCTGATCTCCAGTTCAGCAGCATCAGTGGTGAGTCCTCATTCTTCGAGGACTAGTGACATGTTTATCTTCATCGCTTTTAGTCTTTAGTTTCAGTTTTGCTAGATCTAGTTGGGGCATGTCCCAACATTTCTAGTCAGTTTAGAGGCTTATTTCAGACATAGTCAGATTCAGCTTAGTATTTGAGTTTGATATTTCTTTTGTATTAAACTCTCAGATTTGATATATTCAGTTATAGTATATGGGTATTTCCCATCTTTTCAGAATTAATTATGACTTAGCTTCCGCATCAGTTTATTATCTTTAGTATGCTCATGATCATGCCAGCAGGGTTAGCTTGGGATCACTTGTGGTCCTAGGTCCCGTGTCCGCGTCTCGGGGGTAGCTTGGGGCGTGACAAACTGGGTATCAGAGCATTAGGTTTAAGTGTCCTAGGATGTCTGAAAAGCCGCACTAGGTAGAGTCCTTTTCATGGGTGTGTAGTGCGCACCACATCTAATGAGAGGGAGGCTACAAAGTGTCTTTAGGAAAAATCTTCATTTTTCTTGTTACTCTTATCGTGCGTAAGATATGATCTAATTCCATTCTAACTAGACGTTCTACGTTTCAGTGATCATGCCTCCTCGTAGAGCTTATGTCAGGAATGCGAATGCCAAGAACGCAAACGCAGCTCCTCCAGTTCCATATCAGGAAGTCTCAAATGCTGAATTCAGGAATGCCATAAAGATGTTAGCTCAGAGAGTCGCTAAACAGAACAATCAGCGTGTTCAAGCTCCTGCAAATGCAAATGTTGGGTCAGCTGCAGCCAGGGTTCGTGACTTTGTTAGGATGAATCCGCCTGAGTTCTTAGGATCACAGACTGGTGAAGATCCCCAGAATTTCTTGGATGAGATCAAGAAGATCTTTGAGGTAATGCAGGTCACTGGGAATGATCGGGTTGAGTTAGCATCTTACCAACTGAAAGATGTAGCTCATATCTGGTATACTCAGTGGAAGGAGAACAGAGGTACAGATGCCGCTCCTATTACTTGGGAATGTTTCAGCGAAACCTTTTTGGATAGGTTTTTCCCCATAGAGTTGAGAGAAGCAAGGGCCCAGGAATTTATGAACTTGAGGCAGGGTAACATGACTGTCCAAGAGTATGGGCTCAAGTTTAACCAACTCTCCAGGTATGCTCCTCACATGGTTGCTGATTCCAGGGCACAGATGAATAAGTTTCTGTATGGAGTGTCAGACTTAGTGAAAACAGAGTGCAGGAATGCTATGTTACTAGGAGATATGAACATCTCTAGGCTCATGACTCATGCTCAGCAGGTTGAGGGTGATAAGCTTAGGGAACAGGCTAAGGAGACTAAGAAAGCAAGAACAGGTAACTATGAGTATTCCCAACAGAAATCGGGTGGTGGAAATCGCTCGCAGTTTCAGCAGAAATCTTCGACTCCAACCCCTTCATCAGCTAGTGTTCCATCCCCCAGGTTCCGTAATGATCAGAAAGGTAGGGCGTCAGGCTCTAAGTCTCAAGGTAGTGTTTCAGGCACCAAAACCTACCCGACTTGCCCGAAGTGTAGTAAGAACCATCCGGGCGAGTGCCTTGCAGGCAAAGAAGGATGCTTTGGGTGTGGTCAGTCTGGTCATAGATTGAAGGACTATCCTTCTAGACAGGGTCAAGGAGGAAATAATGGTAGAGCTCAGTCTACAACTTCAGCAGCACCAGCAGGTCGCCCGACTCAGCAGGGTAACTCTTCTGGTACTGTTGGTGGACAGCGCCAAAACAGGCTCTATGCTCTTCAGGCTCGTCAAGATCAGGATGGTTCTCCTGATGTAGTCACTGGTACGTTACGAGTCTTTGATCTTGATGTTTATGCTTTATTAGATCTAGGGGCTACTCTTTCTTTTGTAACTCCTTACATAGCAGTCCAATTCAGTGTTAGCCCAGAAATTCTCTCAGAACCTTTCTCAGTCTCTACTCTAGTCGGTGACTCAGTTATAGCTAGACGGGTATACAGAAATTGCCCTGTCACAGTCTCTCAGAAAGTCACCTCAGCAGATCTTGTAGAGTTAGAAATGGTAGACTTCGATGTCATTCTAGGCATGGATTGGTTACATTCCTGTTATGCCTCAGTCGATTGTAGAACCAGGATTGTTCGTTTTCAGTTTCCAGACGAACCAATCCTAGAATGGAAGGGTAGTAGCTTAGCGCCTATGGGTCGATTCATTTCTTACCTTAAGGCCAGAAAGATGATCTCTAAGGGTTATCTCTATCATCTAGTTCGGGTGAAGGATTCTAGTTCTGAAACCCCAACTCTTGAGTTAGTTCCAGTGGTTAATGAGTTTCCAGAAGTGTTCCCAGAAGATCTTCCTGGAGTTCCTCCCGAAAGGGAAATAGACTTTGGAATAGATCTCCTTCCAGATACCCAGCCTATCTCTATCCCTCCTTACAGAATGGCTCCAGCTGAGCTTAAGGAATTGAAAGAACAATTGAAAGACCTTCTAGATAAGGGCTTCATCAGACCTAGTATTTCGCCATGGGGTGCACCAGTGTTGTTCGTGAAGAAGAAAGATGGTTCTCTCAGAATGTGTATTGACTATAGGCAGTTGAACAAAGTCACAATCAAGAATAAGTATCCTATCCCCAGTATTGATGACTTTTTTGACCAACTTCAGGGTGCTAGTCATTTCTCAAAGATAGACCTCAGATCAGGTTATCATCAGCTCAGAGTCAGAGATAGTGACATTCCGAAGACAGCCTTCAGAACTCGGTATGGTCATTATGAATTTGTAGTTATGTCATTTGGACTAACCAATGCTCCTGCAGCTTTCATGGATTTGATGAACAGAGTGTTCAAGCAGTACTTGGACTTGTTCGTTATCGTCTTTATTGATGATATCCTCATTTACTCTAGGAATGAGGAAGAACATGCGAGTCATTTGAGAGTTGTTCTGCAAACTCTCAAAGATCGCCAGTTATTTGCAAAATTTAGTAAGTGCGAGTTTTGGTTACAATCAGTTGCCTTCCTTGGGCATATTGTGTCTAGTGAAGGAATTCGAGTAGATTCCCAGAAGATAGAAGCAGTGAAACAATGGCCCAGACCTACCTCTGCTACAGATATCAGAAGTTTCTTAGGGCTAGCAGGTTATTACAGAAGGTTTGTGGAAGGATTTTCATCCATAGCCTCTCCATTGACTAAGTTAACTCAGAAAAAGGTTAAGTTCCAATGGTCAGATGATTGTGAGAAAAGCTTTGCAGAACGGAAAACTAGGTTGACTACAGCTCCTGTCTTGACTCTACCAGAGGGTTCAGATGGTTATGTGATCTATTGTAATGCATCCAGAGTCGGCCTAGGTTGTGTATTGATGCAGCGAGGTAAGGTTATAGCTTATGCTTCCAGACAACTTAAGGCACATGAGAAGAACTATCCAACTCATGACCTCGAGCTTGCAGCAGTGGTGTTTGCACTCAAGATTTGGAGACACTACTTGTATGGTGTTCATGTAGATGTGTTCACAGACCATAAGAGCCTTCAGTATGTATTCACCCAGAAAGAGTTGAAACTTCGCCAGAGAAGGTGGCTTGAGTTCCTCAAAGATTATGATATGAGATGGTGGTGTATCGGTTCAGAATGGGGCAGAATCTTCTTTGGTAGTAGAGGTTAAGGAATTGCAAGATAGTGATCCAATCTTGCTTGAACTTAAGGGTGTAGTCCACAATCAGAGAGTGGAGGTTTTCTCCCAAGGGGGAGATGGTGTACTTCGCTATCAATGTAGATTGTGTGTTCCTGATGTGGGTGAATTGAGGCAGCATATTCTCGCAGAAGCCCACAATTCCAGATATTCTATTCATCCAGGCGCCACTAAGATGTACCGCGATCTGCGGGAAGTCTACTGGTGGAATGGTATGAAAAGAGATATAGCAGATTTTGTGGCTAAGTGCGCCAATTGCCAGCAAGTCAAGGTAGAACATCAGAAACCAAAAGGTATGACTCAAGAGATTGACATTCCTACTTGGAAGTGGGAAGTTATCAACATGGACTTCATCACAGGTTTACCTCGTACTCGCAGGCAACATGACTCCATTTGGGTGATTGTTGATAGGGTTACTAAGTCTTCTCGCTTTTTGGCGGTCAAGACTACAGATTCGGCGGAGGATTACGCCAAGCTTTACATTAATGAGATTGTGAGGTTGCATGGGGTTCCTTTGTCTATCATCTCAGATAGAGGTCCTCAGTTTACCTCTCATTTCTGGAAGTCATTTCAGAAGGGTCTTGGTACTCAGGTTAACCTTAGCACATCATTTCATCCACAGACGGATGGTCAGGCAGAGCGTACCATTCAGACCCTTAGAGGACATGTTGAGAGCTTGTGTGATCGATTTCAAGGGTAGTTGGGATGATCACCTTCCTCTTATAGAGTTCGCCTACAACAATAATTACCATTCCAGCATTCAGATGGCCCCTTATGAGGCATTGTATGTGCGTAGATGTAGATCTCCAGTTGGTTGGTTTGAAGTAGGTGAAGCAGCCTTGATAGGACCAGATTCAGTCCTTGATGCTATGGAGAAAGTGCAACTCATTAGAGATAGACTTAAGACTGCTCAGAGTCGCCAGAAGTCTTATGCAGATGTGAGAAGAAGGGAACTAGAGTTCCAAGTTGATGATTGGGTTTTCCTGAAAGTGTCACCCATGAAGGGGGTGATGATATTTGGCAAGCAAGGGAAGCTCAGTCCCAGATATGTAGGCCCTTACCGGATCTTGAAAAGGATTGGTAAAGTGGCTTATGAGTTAGAGTTGCCAGCAGACTTAGCAGCAGTACATCCAGTCTTTCACATTTCTCTTTTGAAGAAGTGTGTGGGTGATCCAGCATCCGTAGTGCCATTAGAGACTGTTGCTGTAAGAGATAGCCTTTCTTATGAGGATGTACCAGTTGAGATTCTCAATCGTCAAGTTAGAAGGTTGAGAAATAAAGAAGTCGCTTCAGTCAAGGTTTTGTGGAGGAGTCAGTCAGTAGAGGGAGCTACTTGGGAAGCAGAAGCAGCCATGAAGTCCAAGTATCCTCACCTCTTTCCTTCCAATTCCATTCCAGCTTGAGGTAATAGTTCCTCTTCAGTTTTTCAGTCATTCATGCGTAAATTCAGTCTTAGAATCATGTTCCTTCAGTTGTACTTGCATTTTCAGCGTATTTGCATGTTCTTGGAACTCAGTTCAGTCAGAAATTCAGTTCTCAGTGTTTAGTGGTAGGGATTGCAGCCCTCTCCCTCTATTTCAGCTAGTTTAGTCTTCATTCGAAGACGAATGGTCCCAAGGGGGAGATAATGTAACACCCCGTATCCAAAACGGACCAAAAATGCAGATTCTGGAGAAGTTGCAGGTGCAACTTACGGTCACCATCCACGGACCGTAGGTCAGACCACGGCCCGTGCTGGTGGTCCGTGGTTCACCACTGCAACCCCTCCCCAAACCAGCTCAGAAAATTTGGCTAAGTCCCGACTCACGGACAGACCCACGGTCCGTAGATCAGACCACGGTCCATGGTCTGTGTCCGTGGATCGAGACTTCCCCTACCCAGCCTCTGACACAAACTACGGTCGACCAGCACGGACCATCAATAGATCCACGGTCCGTAGGTCTGACCGTAGACGAAGGTCAACAGCCAGTTAGGTGAAAAATTATTGATAAGTCAACTTCAGATGGTCAGAACTCTTAGCACAAAATGAATTATGTGTTCCATGAGCTACGGTTAGATAGATAATTGAATTATCTTTCCAATGCCGCCGAGTTTTCTTAATTCCGACCTCCGAGTAAAAAGTTATGCCCGTTTTAGTGAGGCCCTGTCGGGCAGACTCGAACTACGGACCCAATCTACGGACCGTAGATTGAACTACGGCCCGTAGGTCCATTCCGTCGATCACTCCGACAGCAATTAATTCAGGGGTCTTTTGGTCTTTTCCTATTTCGTTTAACCCCTAAGATACGTCGTTTAAACCCTAAATCATGAGGTTTTAATCAGTTTAAACCTAGAAACATAACTAGAACTTACCTAAGTCAAATCATTAATCAAACTTAGAAGAATTAGAAGCAAGAAAGGAGAAAAAGGTCAAGAACCCTAGTTCAAAAATGCAGCGAGGTTTTTTCAGTTCCAGCCCCGAAATCGAAAGATTTCTCCGTGGAATTCGTCACCAGGTATGTGGGATTTCACTAGTGGGTTCCTTTCGCCCATTAGGTCCCTAGAATTCAGTCAGATTCTTGATTCCATAATTATGAACAGACCTAGGGTTTCTAGAATTTCAACAGATCATCATGAATTAGTTATTTAAATGTTCCAAATCAGATTATCATGTTATTGCTCAGTTTATCACATGAATTTCAGAACCCTAGCTATGTATTTCTTTAGTTCTTGAATTACACATGCTAGGTCAGATATTTCAGTATTCAATTTTACATGCCTCAGTTTATGAATGCATTAGTATCAGATTAATTGTTGCATTCTCAGTTTGCATGTTCAGTTTCGAGCTATCCAGTACTTACAGAAATTCAGTCATAACTAGTTATCACTTAATTCATTGGGAGTAGCATAATACCGAGTTGGACTAGGGTTTCAGCGTACCCATATAGTCCCAGAACTACGAGCCACGTAGGTGTAAGTCCCCTCTGTGGGCAACATCAGTTTAGTGATCACGCCAGCATGCCTCTATACCTCTGGCAGGGTATATTGGGTCCTCTCGATGGGGCGTATACATCGGACTCCACATTTAGCTCATGTGGTTTTATGTCGGTTATTAGTAGCTCCCACAGTTCAGTCAGACTCTATTGCATTGACCATTTATCAGTATATTCAGTATCAGTCTCAGCATGTTATAAATTGGTCATTGCATCAGTTAGCTCATGTCACGCCCCAAGCTACCCCCGAGACGTGGACACGGGACCTAGGACCACAAGTGATCCCAAGCTAACCCTGCTGGCATGATCATGAGCATACTAAAGATAATAAACTGATGCGGAAGCTAAATCATAATTAATTCTGAAAAGATGGGGAATACCCATATACTATAACTGAATATATCAAATCTGAGAGTTTAATACAAAAGAAATATCAAACTCAAATACTAAGCTGAATCTGACTATGTCTGAAATAAGCCTCTAAACTGACTAGAAATGTTGGGACATGCCCCAACTAGATCTAGCAAAACTGAAACTAAAGACTAAAAGCGATGAAGATAAACATGTCACTAGTCCTCGAAGAATGAGGACTCACCACTGATGCTGCTGAACTGGAGATCGGAAATCGATCTAAGCGTGATCTGGATGCTGAGAACCTGAACCTACATCACGAGAAGATGTAGCGCACGTATGCGTCAGTACTTGAAAGGTACTGAGCATGCAGGATAGAGTAAAGCTGAAATAACATATAACTGAACAAAGCATACTGAGCAATGATATAATCTGAACATGATGTAGATACTGAAAATACTGAATACTGAGCTAACTGATGCAATGACCAATTTATAACATGCTGAGACTGATACTGAATATACTGATAAATGGTCAATGCAATAGAGTCTGGCTGAACTGTGGGAGCTACTATTAACCGACATAAAACCACATGAGCTAAATGTGGAGTCCGATGTATACTCCCCATCGAGAGGACCCAATATACCCTGCCAAAGGTATAGAGGCATGCTGGCGTGATCACTAAACTGATGTTGCCCACAGAGGGGACTTACACCTACGTGGCTCGTAGTTCTGGGACTATATGGGTACGCTGAAACCCTAGTCTAACTCGGTATTATACTACTCCCAATGAATTAACTGGTTATGACTGAATTTCTGTAAATACTGGATAGCTCGAAACTGAACATGCAAACTGAGAATGCAACAATTAATCTGAGAATGATGCATTCATAAACTGAGGCATGTAAAACTGAATACTGAAATATCTGACCTAGCATGTGTAATTCAAGAACTAAAGAAATACATAGCTAGGGTTCTGAAATTCATGCGATAAACTGAGCAATAACATGATAATCTGATTTGGAACATTTAAATAACTAATTCATGATAATCTGTTGAAATTCTAGATACCCTAGGTCTGTTCATAATTATGGAATCAAGAATCTGACTGAATTCTAGGGACCTAATGGGCGAAAGGAACCCACTAGTGAAATCCCACATACCTGGTGACGAATTCCACGGAGAAATCTTTTGATTTCGGGGCTGGAACTGAAGAAACCTCGCTGCGTTCTTGAACTAGGGATCTTGACCTTTTTCTCCTTTCTTGCTTCTAATTCTTCTAAGTTTGATTAATGATTTGACTTAGGTAAGTTCTAGTTATGTTTCTAGGTTTAAACTGATTAAAACCTCATGATTTAGGGTTTAAACGACGTATCTTAGGGGTTAAACGAAATAGGAAAAGACCAAAAGACCCCTAAATTAACTGCTGTCGGAGTGATCGACGGTTTGGACCTACGGGCCGTAGGTCAATCCACGGACCGTCGATTGGGTCCGTAGGTCGAGTCTGCCCGACAGGGCTTCACTAAAACGGGCACAAATTTATTCGGAGGTCGGATTTTAGCCAACTCGATGGCGTTGGAAAGATAATTCAATTATCTATCTAACCATAGGTCATGGGACACATAATTCATTTTTTGCTAAGAGTTATGACCATCTGAAGTTGACCTATCAATAATTTTCACCTAACTGGCTGTTGACCTTCATCTACGGTCAGAGCTACGGACCGTGGATCGAACGACGGTCCGTGCTGGTCAACCGTAGTTTGTGTCAGAGGCTGGGTAGGGGAAGTCTCGATCCACGGACACAGACCACGGATCGTGGTCTGATCTACGGACCGTGGGTCTGTCCGTGAGTCGGGACTTAGCCAAATTTTCTGAGCTGGTTTGGGGATGGGTTGCAGTGGTGAACCACGGACCACCAGCACGGGCCGTGGTCTGACCTACGGTCCGTGGATGGTGACCGTAAGTTGCACCTGCAACTTCTCCAAAATCTGCATTTTTGGTCCGTTTTGGATACGGGGTGTTACATTATCTCCCCCTTGGGACCATTCGTCTTCGAATGAAGACTAAACTAGCTGAAATAGAGGGAGAGGGCTGCAATCCCTACCACTAAACACTGAGAACTGAATTTCTGACTGAACTGAGTTCCAAGAACATGCAAATACGCTGAAAATGCAAGTACAACTGAAGGAACATGATTCTAAGACTGAATTTTCGCATGAATGACTGAAAAACTGAAGAGGAACTATGACCTTAAGCTGGAATGGAATCGGAAGGAAAGAGGTGAGGATACTTGGATTTCATGGCTGCTTCTGCTTCCCAAGTAGCTCCCTCTACGGAATGACTCCTCCACAAAACCTTGACTGAAGCGACTTCTTTATTTCTCAACCTTCTAACCTGACGATCGAGAATCTCAACTGGTACATCCTCATAAGAAAGGCTATCTCTTACAGCCACAGTTTCTAATGGCACTACGGATGCTGGATCACCCACACACTTCTTCAAAAGAGAAATATGAAAGACTGGATGTACTGCTGCTAAGTCTGCTGGCAACTCTAACTCATAAGCCACTTTACCAATCCTTTTCAAGATCCGGTAAGGGCCTACATATCTGGGACTGAGCTTTCCTTTCTTGCCAAATCTCATCACCCCCTTCATGGGTGACACTTTCAGGAAAACCCAATCATCAACTTGGAACTCTAGTTCCCTTCTTCTCACATCTGCATAAGACTTCTGGCGACTCTGAGCAGTCTTGAGTCTATCTCTAATGAGTTGCACTTTCTCCATAGCATCAAGGACCGAATCTGGTCCTATCAAGGCTGCTTCACCTACTTCAAACCAACCAACTGGAGATCTACATCTACGCCCATACAATGCCTCATAAGGGGCCATCTGAATGCTGGAATGATAGCTATTGTTGTAGGCGAACTCTATAAGAGGAAGGTGATCATCCCAACTACCCTTGAAATCGATCACACAAGCTCTCAACATGTCCTCTAAGGTCTGAATGGTACGCTCTGCCTGACCATCCGTCTGTGGATGAAATGTTGTGCTAAGGTTAACCTGAGTACCAAGACCCTTCTGAAATGACTTCCAGAAATGAGAGGTAAACTGAGGACCTCTATCTGAGATGATAGACAAAAGAACCCCATGCAACCTCACAATCTCATTAATGTAAAGCTTGGCGTAATCCTCCGCCGAATCTGTAGTCTTGACCGCCAAAAAGCGAGAAGACTTAGTAACCCTATCAACAATCACCCAAATGGAGTCATGTTGCCTGCGAGTACGAGGTAAACCTGTGATGAAGTCCATGTTGATCACTTCCCACTTCCAAGTAGGAATGTCAATCTCTTGAGTCATACCTCCTGGTTTCTGATGTTCTACCTTGACTTGCTGTCAATTGGGGCACTTAGCCATAAAATCTGCTATATCTCTTTTCATACCATTCCACCAATAGACTTCCCGCAGATCGCGGTACATCTTAGTGGCGCTTGGATGAATAGAATATCTGGAATTGTGGGCTTCTGCAAGAATATGCTGTCTCAATTCACCCACATCAGGCACACACAATCTACCTTGATAGCGAAGTACACCATCTCCCCCTTGGGAGAAAACCTCCACTCTGTGATTGTGGACTGCCCCCTTAAGTTCAAGCAAGATTGGATCACTATCTTGCTTTTCCTTAACCTCTACTACCAAAGAAGATTCTGCCCCATTCTGAACCGTTACACCACCATCTGATATGCTCATAAGACGAACTCCTAGGCGAGCAAGTCTGTGAACATCCTTTGCTAGCTCTTTCCTTTCTTCCTCAACATGTGCTACACTACCCATAGATAGTCTGCTAAGGGCATCTGCTACTACATTCGCCTTACCCGGATGGTAATGCACGCTCATATCATAATCTTTGAGGAACTCAAGCCACCTTCTCTGACGAAGATTCAACTCTTTCTGGGTGAATACATACTGAAGGCTCTTATGGTCTGTGAACACATCTACGTGAACACCATACAAGTAGTGTCTCCAAATCTTGAGTGCAAACACCACTGCTGCAAGCTCGAGGTCATGAGTCGGATAATTCTTCTCATGTACCTTAAGTTGTCTAGAAGCATAAGCTATAACCTTACTTCGCTGCATCAACACACAACCTAGGCCGACTCTAGATGCATCACAATAGATCACATAACCATCTGAACCCTCTGGTAGAGTTAAGACAGGAGCTGTAGTCAACCTAGTTTTCAATTCTGCAAAGCTTTTCTCACAATCATCTGACCACTGGAACTTAACCTTTTTCTGAGTTAACTTAGTCAATGGAGAGGCTATGGATGAAAATCCTTCCACAAACCTTCTGTAATAACCTGCTAGCCCTAAGAAACTTCTGATATCTGTAGCAGAGGTAGGTCTGGGCCATTGTTTCACTGCTTCTATCTTTTGGGAATCTACTCGAATTCCTTCACTAGACAAAATATGCCCAAGGAAGGCAACTGATTGTAACCAAAACTCGCACTTACTAAATTTTGCAAATAACTGGCGATCTTTGAGAGTTTGCAGAACAACTCTCAAATGACTTGCATGTTCTTCCTCATTCCTAGAGTAAATGAGGATATCATCAATAAAGACGATAACGAACAAGTCCAAGTACTGCTTGAACACTCTGTTCATCAAATCCATGAAAGCTGCAGGAGCATTGGTTAGTCCAAATGACATAACTACAAATTCATAATGACCATACCGAGTTCTGAAGGCTGTCTTCGGAATGTCACTATCTCTGACTCTAAGCTGATTATAACCTGATCTGAGGTCTATCTTTGAGAAATGACTAGCACCCTGAAGTTGGTCAAACAAGTCATCAATCCTGGGGATGGGATACTTATTCTTGATTGTGACCTTGTTCAACTGCCTATAGTCAATGCACATTCTGAGAGAACCATCTTTCTTCTTTACGAACAACACTGGTGCACCCCATGGTGAAAAACTAGGTCTGATGAAGCCCTTATCTAGAAGGTCTTTCAATTGTTCTTTCAATTCCTTAAGCTCAGCTGGAGCCATTCTGTAAAGAGGGATAGAGATAGGCTGGGTATCTGGAAGGAGATCAATTCCAAAGTCTATTTCCCTTTCGGGAGGAACTCCAGGAAGATCTTCTGGGAACACTTCTGAAAACTCATTAACCACTGGAACTGACTCAAGAGTTGGGGTTTCGGAACTAGAATCCTTAACCCGAACTAGATGATAGAGATAACCCTTAGAGATCATCTTTCTGGCCTTAAGGTAAGAAATGAATCAACCCATAGGCGCTAAGCTACTACCCTTCCATTCTAGGATTGGTTCGTCTGGAAACTGAAAACGAACAATCCTAGTTCTACAATCAACTGAAGCATAACATGAATGTAACCAATCCATGCCTAGAATGACATCGAAGTCTACCATTTCTAACTCTACAAGATCTGCTGAGGTGACTTTCTGAGAGACTGTGACAGGGCAATTTCTGTATACCCGTCTAGCTATAACTGGGTCACCGACTGGAGTAGAGACTGAGAAAGGTTCTGAGAGAATTTCTGGGCTAACACTGAATTGGACTGCTATGTAAGGAGTTACAAAAGACAAAGTAGCCCCTGGATCTAACAATGCATAAACATCAAGATCAAAGACTCGTAACGTACCAGTGACTACATCAGGAGAATCTTCTTGATCTTGACGAGCCTGAAGAGCATAAAGCCTGTTTTGGCGCTGTCCGCCACCTGTACCAGAAGAGTTACCCTGCTGAGTCGGGCGACCTGCTGGTGCTGCTGAAGTTGTAGACTGAGCTCTACCATTATTTCCTCCTTGACCTTGTCTTGAAGGACAATCCTTCAATCTATGACCAAACTGACCATACCCAAAGCATCCTTCCTTACCTGCAAGGCACTCGCCCGGATGGTTTTTACTACACTTCGGGCAAGTTGGGTAGGTTTTGGTGCCTGAAACACTACCTTGAGGCTTAGAGCCTGACGCCCTACCTTTCTGATCATTACGGAACCTGGGGGATGGAACACTAGCTGATGAAGGTGCTGGAGTCGAAGACTTCCGCTGAAACTGCGAGCGATTTCCACCACCCGATTTCTGTTGGGAATACTCATAGTAACCTGTTCTTGCTTTCTTAGTCTCCCTAGCCTGTTCCCTAAGCTTATAACCCTCAACCTGCTGAGCATGAGTCATGAGCCTAGAGATGTTCATGTCTCCCAACAACATAGCATTCCTGCACTCTGTTTTCACTAAGTCTGACACTCCATAGAGAAACTTATTCATCTGAGCCCTGGAATCAACAACCATGTGAGGAGCATACCTGGAGAGTTGGTTAAACTTGAGCCCATACTCTTGGACAGTCATGTTACCCTGCCTCAAGTTCATAAATTCTTGGGCCCTTGCTTCTCTCAACTCTATGGGGAAAAACCTGTCCAGAAAAGTTTCGCTGAAACATTCCCAAGTAATAGAAGCGGCATCTGTACCCCTGTTCTCCTTCCACTGAGTATACCAGATATGAGCTACATCTTTCAGTTGGTAAGATGCTAACTCAACCCGATCATTCCCAGTGACCTGCATCACCTCAAAGATCTTCTTGATCTCATCCAAGAAATTCTGGGGATCTTCACCTGTCTGCGATCCTAAGAACTCTGGCGGATTCATCCTAACAAAGTCACGGACCCTTGCTGCTGATCCACCATTTCCATTCACAGGAGCTTAAACTCGCTGATTGTTCTGGTTAGCGACACTCTGAGCTAACATCTGAATGACATTCCTGAATTCAGCATTTGAGACTTTCTGATCTGGAACTGGAGGAGCTGCGTTTGCGTTCCTAGCATTCGCATTCCTGACATAAGCTCTACGAGGAGGCATGATCACTGAAACGTAGAACGTCGAGTTAGAATGGAATTAGATCATACCTTACGCACGATAAGAGTAACAAGAAAAATGAAGATTTTCCTAAAGACACTTTGTAGCCTCCCTCTCATTAGATGTGGTGCGCACTACACACCCATGAAAAGGACTCTACCTAGTGCGGCTTTTCAGACATCCTAGGACACTTAAACCTAATGCTCTGATACCAAGTTTGTCACGCCCCAAGCTACCCCCGAGACGCGGACACGGGACCTAGGACCACAAGTGATCCCAAGCTAACCCTGCTGGCATGATCATGAGCATACTAAAGATAATAAACTGATGCGGAAGCTAAATCATAATTAATTCTGAAAAGATGGGGAATACCCATATACTATAACTGAATATATCAAATCTGAGAGTTTAATACAAAAGAAATATCAAACTCAAATACTAAGCTGAATCTGACTATGTCTGAAATAAGCCTCTAAACTGACTATAAAATGTTGGGACATGCCCCAACTAGATCTAGCAAAACTGAAACTAAAGACTAAAAGCGATGAAGATAAACATGTCACTAGTCCTCGAAGAATGAGGACTCACCACTGATGCTGCTGAACTGGAGATCGGAAATCGATCTAAGCGTGATCTGGATGCTGAGAACCTGAACCTACATCACGAGAAGATGTAGCGCACGTATGCGTCAGTACTTGAAAGGTACTGAGCATGCAGAATAGAGTAAAGCTGAAATAACATATAACTGAACAAAGCATACTGAGCAATGATATAATCTGAACATGATGTAGATACTGAATATACTGAATACTGAGCTAACTGATGCAATGACCAATTTATAACATGCTGAGACTGATACTGAATATACTGATAAATGGTCAATGCAATAGAGTCTGACTGAACTGTGGGAGCTACTAATAACCGACATAAAACCACATGAGCTAAATGTGGAGTCCGATGTATACGCCCCATCGAGAGGACCCAATATACCCTGCCAGAGGTATAGAGGCATGCTGGCGTGATCACTAAACTGATGTTGCCCACAGAGGGGACTTACACCTACGTGGCTCGTAGTTCTGGGACTATATGGGTACGCTGAAACCCTAGTCCAACTCGGTATTATACTACTCCCAATGAATTAACTGGTTAACTGGTTATGACTGAATTTCTGTAAATACTGGATAGCTCGAAACTGAACATGCAAATTGAAAATGCAACAATTAATCTGATAATGATGCATTCATAAACTGAGGCATGTAAAACTGAATACTGAAATATCTGACCTAGCATGTGTAATTCAAGAACTAAAGAAATACATAGCTAGGGTTCTGAAATTGATGTGATAAACTGAGCAATAACATGATAATCTGATTTGGAACATTTAAATAACTAATTCATGATGATCTGTTGAAATTCTAGAAACCCTAGGTCTGTTCATAATTATGGAATCAAGAATCTGACTGAATTCTAGGGACCTAATGGGCGAAAGGAACCCACTAGTGAAATCCCACATACCTGGTGACGAATTCCACGGAGAAATCTTTTGATTTCGGGGCTGGAACTGAAGAAACCTCGCTGAGTTCTTGAACTAGGGTTCTTGACCTTTTTCTCCTTTCTTGCTTCTAATTCTTCTAAGTTTGATTAATGATTTGACTTAGGTAAGTTCTAGTTATGTTTCTAGGTTTAAACTGATTAAAACCTCATGATTTAGGGTTTAAACGACGTATCTTAGGGGTTAAACGAAATAGGAAAAGACCAAAAGACCCCTAAATTAACTGCTGTCGGAGTGATCGACGGTTTGGACCTACGGGCCGTAGGTCAATCCACGGACCGTCGATTGGGTCCGTAGGTCGAGTCTGCCCGACAGGGCTTCACTAAAACGGGCATAACTTTTTACTCGGAGGTCGGAATTTAGCAAACTCGGTGGCGTTGGAAAGATAATTCAATTATCTATCTAACCATAGGTAATGGGATACATAATTCATTTTTTGCTAAGAGTTATGACCATCTGAAGTTGACCTATCAATAATTTTCACCTAACTGGCTGTTGACCTTCATCTACGGTCAGAGCTACGGACCGTTGATCGAACGACGGTCCGTGCTGGTCAACCGTAGTTTGTGTCAGAGGCTGGGTAGGGGAAGTCTCGATCCACGGACACAGACCACGGACCGTGGTCTGATCTACGGACCGTGGGTCTGTCCGTGAGTCGGGACTTAGCCAAATTTTCTGAGCTGGTTTGGGGAGGGGTTGCAGTGGTGAACCACGGACCACCAGCACGGGCCGTGGTCTGACCTACGGTCCGTGGATGGTGACCGTAAGTTGCACCTGCAACTTCTCCAAAATCTGCATTTTTGGTCCGTTTTGGATACGGGGTGTTACAGCTCAGTATTCAGTATTTTCAATATCTACATCATGTTCAGATTATATCATTGCTCAGTATGCTTTGTTCAGTTATATGTTATTTCAGCTTTACTCTATCCTGCATGCTCAGTACCTTTCAAGTACTGACGCATACGTGCGCTACATCTTCTCGTGATGTAGGTTCAGGTTCTCAGCATCCAGATCACGCTTAGATCGATTTCCGATCTCCAGTTCAGCAGCATCAGTGGTGAGTCCTCATTCTTCGAGGACTAGTGACATGTTTATCTTCATCGCTTTTAGTCTTTAGTTTCAGTTTTGCTAGATCTAGTTGGGGCATGTCCCAACATTTCTAGTCAGTTTAGAGGCTTATTTCAGACATAGTCAGATTCAGCTTAGTATTTGAGTTTGATATTTCTTTTGTATTAAACTCTCAGATTTGATATATTCAGTTATAGTATATGGGTATTTCCCATCTTTTCAGAATTAATTATGATTTAGCTTCCGCATCAGTTTATTATCTTTAGTATGCTCATGATCATGCCAGCAGGGTTAGCTTGGGATCACTTGTGGTCCTAGGTCCCGTGTCCGCGTCTCGGGGGTAGCTTGGGGCGTGACAATGCTACTGTAACTATGGATCCATCTAATAGGCCTTCTCAGAGGCAGTGATGAGTTGCACGAAGAATCAATGCTATCCTATTGTACGCTGGCTACATAGTTTTATGGAAATTTTGAGTTATAATAGAGTTTTAACCAATTCGGTGCTTGATACTACATCTAAAATAATCAATATCAATTATGCTCAATTCACTCTTTACAAAGAAATGGACTATTACTTGTAACTTTTCTTTTCTAAATTTTTTTTCAATACATCAGCTATTTTCTTTCTCAACTGTCAAATGGTACATATGAAAACATTGATTCTCTTTTCAAGGATTCTGTTAAAAACTTACAGTTTTAAAATGTATGCTTATGAACTTATCTTTCAAGCCCAAAATCAATATATGAGAAACTTTCATGCAATTTCCTTTGAAAACATAACTTTACTAAATCAATAGGGTTCATGTAATTCTAAGAATGAACAACATTATAAGATTCACATTCAAAAATAGGAATCAAAACCTCAATTGTTAAATAACTGAATTCAAATATCAAGAACTATGAATAGATCTTTTGGATGTGATGATTTCTGACTGAATTGAGATGTAGGGTATGAGGAAAAACTAGTCCAAGACTATGAATAACCTTACATACATGGAAGAACGAAGTTCTTTGGCGAAATCGAAGAAACTTCAAGAACGCTCGAATCCCTAGCTTTGCTCCTCTTGGAACCTTGCTCTAATGAATTGAAGTGTTAATGAATGTAAAAGAACTGATTAACACTTTCTAAGCCCTTAATTAGGTGTAAAACTTCATGGTTTAGGCTTAGATTAGGGGTTAAAACTACGTAGTTGAAGTACCAAACGCATAGGGGAAATACCAAAACGACCCCAACTTTTAAAACTGTCAATATGCCTTAAAGTGAGGTTTTACAGACTGTTTAAGGCTTCATGGTCCGTGAAACACTTCATAGGATGTAAAGCTAGTCGTGAGACTTCACCTGACCGACAAAGCTTCACTAAAACATGCATAACTTTTTACTCCAAACTCAAAATGAGGAAAACTTGCTGGCGTTTGACAGAGGACTCAAAGAATATAATTTGATAGTTCATGGGCCACCTAATTCATTATTTACCGAAAGATATAATCATTTGAAGTTTACCTTTAATTTTAAAACTAAAGAGGTCATCTAAATGGAGAGTTGGACGGTCTGTACAAGGCCCCATGTGCCGTATAGAGAACTGTCCAGGAGACCTCTTTCCTGGCAGCCCTGGACGGATGGGGATCCTCCTTCCCTAAATGAACTGTGGTCCCTTTCACAAGCTGTTTAGGCTTCAGTGAGAGGTCCATGGTCTGTTTTAGGACTATGGATATTCCAATTACCATTTTAACCTTTTTCAAAGTTCGAGGTGTTACAATAATTAGTGGATAGTTTATCAATTTGTATGACACAAAAATACATAACAATTTCAACTCTTTTTTTTTTTTTTTTTTCAATAGTTATCATCTACCACCTCAATGGCATGCTAAGGTAATAGTTCTTGAAAGAATGAATTTGAATACTCTAACATATATGATGAGGTAAGAGAAGACTTAATTGCTTTAACAAAACACATTTTAACAAAAGAGGGCAGGAAGATATCAAGAAGAAAGTAGTAGCTTTTAAGGCAATTTAAGAAGACAAAGGGGAAGAAGAAATATGAGAAGATGAAGTTGCTTTAATTACTCAGTCATTTATGAAATTATCCAGGAGATCTAGAAACAACAGAAGAGGATGAAACTTTGTGAAAGGTAAGTACATCACTGATCAATCTAAAAAAAGATGAAGAATGCTATGAATGTGAAAAATATGGACACATAGCTAGCGAATGTCCAGAAGCAAAGAAAAATTACTCCAGAGGAAAAGGCACTAAGCAGTTGGAGTGATGAAGACATCTCAGAAAATGGAAATGAAGAAATTGGAAACATATGTTTCATGGAAATAGGAGAATTAAGCACCGAGGTATGTAATAATTATATTTAGTTAAGAAAATTGTTAGATCGTGCTATATCTGATTTAAATAGTGTATTCACTGATTTTACAAATCTTCAAACTGAAAAGAAGGATTTAAAAATAAAATTAGAAGTCAGTGAAGTTGAAAAAAATCTTCATAAAACCATGCTTGAAAGTTTTCAAAATAATTTTGATTCTTCTAATCCAAAACAATCATCTTTTAGAAAACTACTTTAGTTGCATTCAGTCAATCTTGTCCTGTAAGTCAACTGATTCCAAAATTAAAAGTAGCAAGTCCATTTCAAAAGAAAGCATTCCTAAAAGTTGTTATTACTTTGGAAAGTCTGGGCACTTATCTTATAACTGGAGATTTTGAGATCACGATACCTCAAAATGGGTGTGGAGACATAAGAAGAATCATGATAATTCTAACTCCAAAGGACCCAAGAAAACTTGGGTACCTACAAGAAAGTATTTATTTGCTTTGTAGGAACACCTCAGAAGAACAAAAGGAAAATGGTATCGGGATATCATATGTTCAAATAACATGACAGTGGATAAGAATTTATTTAAATCTGTTGTTGAATATAAAGGAGGAAATATTCGTTTTGGTGATAACTCGAAAGGAACAATCATTGGAATTGGTACCATTTCATTCAATGAGTCATGGAACATCACAAATGTTTATCGCATAAAACCAATTGAGTATAATATTCTAAGCATTAGTCAACTGCGTGATTTAGATCTGGAAGTAAGGTTCTAAAAGACTAAATGTATAATAGAAGACTTATCTGGAAAATAATAGCTATAAGGAAGTAGGGAGAAAAATGTTTATATTCTTGAGTTAGTAAAGAATACAAGGGAACATATATTTCTTACTTCAATGACTGATGATCCTTGAATTTGGCACAAGAAACTCAATCATACAAATATGCGACTAATAGAGAAACTTGCAAAGAATGAATTGGTCATAGGTCTACCCAAGCTAGCTTACTCAAAGGATCAGATTTGTGATGCTTGTCAAATGGGTTAACAAACTAGAAAATCATTCCTTGGTAAAGATATTGTATCTACCACTAAACTTTTGTAGTTGTTGCACATAGATTTATTTGGACCTACTAGAATTGTCAGCGTTAGAGGAAAAAGGTATACATTTGTAATTGTTGATGATTATTCTCGTTTTACTTGAGTCATGTTTCTATTTCATAAAGATCATACTTTCAAAAACTTTTAGTTTTTCTATGAAAAAGTTCAACGAGATAAAGGTTACTACATCACGTCTATAAGAAGTGACCATGGAGAAGAATATGAGAATAAGTCTTTTGAAAACTTCTATAATGAAAATGGCTACTCTCATAATTTCTATTCTCCTTGCTCACCACAAAAAAATGGAGTAGTGGAATGATAAAACAGAACTCTACAAGATATATGGCAAGAACAATGATTGTCGAACACTCTCTTCCGCACAAGTTCTGGGCAGAAGTAGTAAGTACTGCATGTCATGTACTAAATCATTGTCTGATCAGAATTATTTTGAAAAAGACTCCACATGTATTATTGAATGGTAAGATACTAAATATTGAATACTTTCATCCATTTTGATGTAAGTGTTTTGTTCACAACATCAAAAAAGACAACATTGATAAGTTTGACGCACGCAGTGACAAAAGTATATTTCTTGATTACTCTAATTCTAGTAGATCTTATAGAGTCTTTAAAAAAAGAACATTAAGTATTGAAGAATCTATTCATATCGTATTTGATGACACTAGTCAATCTATTGAGAACATAATGAATATAGATGAAGAAGATAGTCAACTGATGATATCAACTCAAAGAGAGGCAGTTGATGGAGAAGAGTCAACTATCGAAGAAACCCATGCTGATCCAATTATCAAAACTGTCCCAAACGAATGAAAAAGTGAGTCAAACTATCAAATTTTTTTTTATCATCGGGGATCCTAGCAAAGAGATGAAAACTTGGGCATATTCAAGTAAGTAGAATATCTACTTATCAGATAAAAATAACTTTTTAATTGTCCCTCCTAACAAAACATCTCGCATTGACAATCAATGTCACTCAAATTTGTCAGCTCCGTGCAAATCTCGTGAATTCAATCACTGTTATTATTACCAAGTGCCACAATTTTGTAATTAATTAATTACTAGACAAAAAAATGAGAAAAAAATATATGTCACAATAAGACTTCTCTATAACATTTATTTCTATGACAATAAATAGCAATAGATGATGCAATTACAGAGAGATTTGACTGTGTAAGTTTACACAATAGATCACTGAATTTTTACAGATAATTAAACACTAATTAAACTAACCTCGGTGAGATGATGGTCAAAATGTGATTAAATAAAATATTAAAGCCTTCGATATTTATAGAGGATTTGTGGTCCTAATTTCATATAAACTTTGATACATCATAATAAACTTGATGGTTACATAAATTTATATGAGTGCACACCTTAATTCTACCCTGTGAAGATAATAAATAATAAAACAGAAAACATACTTATACTTTAACACAAACACATCATTTAGATATAGAATTTCAAATCCAAGGAGAATAAAATCTCTCTAATTTTTTTTTCCAGTTTTTCTCCCAACAATCAACCATCATAACAATTCACATAATCTTCCTTCTTATATATAGAAAAGAAATGAAAAATTAGTCAATGGTATCTACGATAAAAGAAGTTATAATCAGTCCTAAGTTCACATTCAAGCTCAAATTCTATATCCAAGTAAGTAGAATATCTATTTATCAGATAAATCAACTCTTCAATTGTGCCTCCTAACATAACATCTCCCATTTGACAATCAATTTCACTTAAATGGTGCCTCACATTCGTCAACTCCGTGCAACTCTTGTGAATTTGATCCCTGTTATATTTACCAGGTGCAATAATTTTTGTAATTAATTAATTACTGGACAAAAAAAATTAGATGTCACAATAAGATTTCTCTATAGCAATTATCTCTATGACAATAAATAACAATAAATGATGCAATTATATAGAGATATGCCTATGTATGTTTGCACACTAGATGAGTGAATTTTTGTAGATAATTACGCACTAATTAAACTAACCTCGGTGAGATGATTCTCAAAATGTGATAAAATAAAATATTAAAGCCTTCGGTATTTATAGAGGATTTGTGGTCCTAGTTACATATGAACTTTGATATTTCATAATAAATTTTATGGTTACATGACTGTAATGAAATTGATATGTGCGTGCACCTTACAACTACCTTGTGAACAAAATAAATAAATAAAACTGAAAATATACATATACTTTAACACGAACACATCATTTAGATATAGAATTTCAAATCCAAAAAGAATAAAATCTCTCTTATACAGATTATCTTTTTTCAGTTTTTCTCCCAACAATCAACCATCATAACTATTCACACATTCTTCCTTCCTATAAATAGAAAAGAAAATAAAAATTAATCAATGATAGCTACGATAAAAGAAGTTATAATCAGTCCTAAGTTCATATTCAAACTCAAATTCTCTATCCAAGTAAGTAGAATATCGACTTCTCAGATAAAACTCTTCAATTGTGTCTCCTTACGCAACATCTCGCAATTAACAATCAACTTAACTCAAATAGTGCCTCACATTCGTCAACTCTATGTAAATGTCATTGATTCGATCCCTGTTATTATTATTCGGTGCCACAATTCTTGTAATTAATTAATCACTAGACAAAAAAAAAAGAAAAAAAATTAGATGTCACAATAAGACTTATTCTCTATAACAATTATATCTATGACAATAAATAATAATAGATGATGCAATTATAGAGAAATTTGACTGTGTATGTTTACACAAAAGATGTGTGAATTTTCACAGATAATTAAGCACTAATTAAATTAACCTCGGTGAGATGATGCTCAAAATGTGATCAAATAAAATGATAAAGTCTTGGGTATTTATAAAGGATTTTTGGTTCTAGTTTTATATAAACTTTGATTTTTCATAATAAACTTGATGGTTACATGATTGTAATGAAATTCATAACAATTATCTCTATGTTAATAAATAATAATATATGTAATTATAGAGAGATTTGATTGTATATATATACACAATGGATGAGTTTATTTTCACAGATAATTAAGCACTAATTAATCTAACCTCAGTGAGATGAAAATGTTAAAGTGTTCGGTATTAATAGAGGATTTGTGGTCCTAGTTTCATATAAATTTTGATTTTTCATAATAAATTTGATGGTTACATGATTGTAGATAAAATTGATATGTGTGCAAACCTTACATCTACCTTATGAAGACAAGAAATAATGAAAACAGAAAAACATACTTAAACTTTAACACAAACACATCATTTAGATATAAAATTTCAAATCGAAAAAGAATAAAATCTCTTATAAAAATTATCTTTTTCAGTTTTTCTCCCAACAATCAACCATCATAAAAATTCACATAATCTTTCTTCCTATTTATTGAAAAGAAAATAAAAGTTAATCAATGGTATCTACAATAAAAGAAGTTATAATCATTCCTAAGTTCATATTCAAGCTAAAATTCTCTATTCAAGTAAGTAGAATATCTACTTATCAGATAAAAACAACTCTTCAATTGTGCCTCCTAACAAAACATCTCGCATTTGATAATCAATGTCATTCAAATTGTGCCTCACATTCGTCAGCTCCGTGCAAATCTCGTGAATTTGATCACTGTTATTATTACCAAGTGTCACAATTTTGTAATTAATTAATCACTAGACAAAAAAATGAGAAAAAAATATATGTCACAATCAGACTTCTCTATAACAATTATTTCTATGACAATAAATAACAATAGATGATGCAATTACAGAGAGTTTTGACTGTGTATGTTTACACAATTGATCACTGAATTTTTTTTACAGATAATTAAGCACCTATTAAATTAACCTCGGTGAGATGATGGTGAAAATGTGATTAAATGAAATGTTAAAGCCTTCGGTATTTATAGAGGATTTGTGATCCTAATTTCATATAAACTTTGATATTTCATAATAATTTGATGGTTACATGAATTTATATGATATTGATATGAGTGCACACCTTACTTCTACCTTGTGAAGATAATAAATAATAAAACACAAACATACTTATACTTTAACACAAATACATCATTCAGATGTAGAATTTCAAATCCAAATAGAAAAAAATATTTCTTATAAAATTATGTTTTTCAGCTTTTCTCCCAACAATCAAACATCATAACAATTAACATAATCATCCTTTCTCTCTCTCTCTCTCTCTCTATATATATATATATATATATATATATTAATCAATGGTATCTACGATAAAAGAAGTTATTATCAGTCCTAAGTTCATATTCAAGAATAAATTCTCTATCCAAGTAAGTAGAATACCTACTTATCATATAAAATAACTCTTCAATTGTGCCTCCTAACATAACCGCTCGCATTTGACAATCATTTTAACTCAAATGGTGCCAAACATTCGTCAGCTCCGTGCATATCTCGTGGATTCGATTCCTGTTATTATTACCAGGTGCCACAATTTTTGTAATTAATTAATCACTAGATGAAAAAAAAGAGAAAAAAAATTAGATGTCACAATAAGTCTTCTTTATAATAGTTATCTCTATAACAATAAATAACAAAAGATGATGCGATTATAGAGAGATTTGATTGTGTATGCTTACACAATAGATGACTGAATTTTCGTAGATAATTAAGCGCTAATTAAACTAACCTCGGTAAGATGATGCTCAAAATGTGATCAAATAAAAATTTAAAGCCATCGGTATTTTTAGAGGATTTGTGGTCCTAGTTTTATATAAACTTTGATTTTTCATAATAAATTTGATGGTTACATGACTGTAAAGATATAATTATGTGTGACTACCTTAAGTCTACCTTATGAAGACAATAAATAAATAAAACAGAAAACATAAATATACTTTAACACAAACACATTTATTTAGATATATAATTTCAAATTCAAAGAGAATAAAATCACTCGTATAAAAGTTGTGTTTTTCAGTTTTTCTCCCAACAATCAACCATCATAGCAATTCACATAATCTTCCTTCCCATAGATAGAAAAGAAAATAAAAATTAATCAATTGTATCTACAATAAAAGAAGTTATAATCAGTCTTAAGTTCATATTCAAGCTCCAATACTCTATTCAAGTAAGTAGAATATAAACATCTCTTCATTTGTGTCCTAACAAAATATCTCGCTTTTGACAATCAATTTCACTCAACTGGGGCCTCACATTCGTCATTTCCGTGCAAATCTCACGGATTCTATCCTTGTTTTATTACCACAAGCCATAATTGTAGTTAATTAATCACGGGAAAATGAGAAAAAATAGATGTCACAATAAGACTTCTCTATAACAGTTATCTATATGACAATAAATAATGATAGATGATGAAATTATAAAGAGATTTGACTGTATATATACACACAATAGATGAGTGAATTTTCGCAGATGATTAAGCACTAATTAAACTAACCTCGGTGAGATGATGCTCAAAATGTGATGAAATAAAATCTTAAAGCCTTCAATATTTATAGAGGATTTGTGGTCCTAGTTTCATATTAACTTTGATTTTTCATAATAAATTTGGTGATTACATGACTGTAAATGAAATTGATATGTGTGCACACCTTACATCTACCTTGTGAAGACAAGAAATAAATAAAATAGAAAACATACATATACTTTAACACAAAAACATCATTTAGATATAGAATTTCCAATCCAAAGAGGATAAAATCTCTCTTATAAAAATTATCCTTTTCAGTTTTCTCCTAATAATCAACCATCATAACAGTTCACATAATCTTCCTTCCTATATATAAAGAAGAAAATAAAAGGTCAATGGTATCTACGATAAACGAAGTTATTGTCAGTCCTAAGTTCTTATTCAAGCTCAAATTCTCTATTCAAGTATGTAGAATATCTACTTATCAGAGAAAAACAACTCTTCAATTGTGCCTCCTAACATAACATCTCGCATTTGACAATAAATTTCATTCAAATGGTGCCTCACATTTGGCAGCTCTGTGCAAACTTGTGGATTCGATCCTTGTTATTATTGCCAGGTTCCACAATTTTTGTAATTAATTAATCACTGGACAAAAAATGAGAAAAAAATTAGATGTCACAATAAGACTTCTCTATAACAGCTATCTCTATGCACATACGAAGGGAATCATCCTTCCTACGAACAAATAAGTCTGGAGCACCCCTTGGAGAGATACTCAGTCGGATGAAGCGTTATACTACAAATCTTTCAATTGTTCTTTCAATTTTTAAGCTATGTCGGAGCTATACAGTAAGGAGGAACAAAGATAGATTGCCTATCTAGGAACATGTCAATATCGAAGTATGTTTCCATTTCAAGAGGAACACCGGGTAAATCATCAAGAAATAATTCTGAAAATTAATTATAACGGGGAACAACTCAAGAGTAGGGGTTTCCGAATTTGTATCCCTAACCCGGATAAGATGGTATATGCAACCCTTAGCAATAATCTTTATAGCTTTAAGACAAGAAACAAACTGACCCATTGACATATAATTTCCCCCATTACTCTAGGATGGGTTCATTTGAAAACTGAAACTTAACTACTCAGGTTCTACAATCAATAGAAGCATAACATGAATGGAGCCAATCCATACAAACAACAACATCAAAATCTAACATATCATTCTTTATAAGATCGACATGAGTGAATTTATGGGATAAGGAGACAGGACAATTTCTATAGATTCTCTTAGCCAAAATAGACTTACCAATAGGATAAGAGATAGAAAAAGAATCTAAAAACACATTCGGAGAAATATCAAGCCTATTTGCCACATATGGTGTCACAAAATACAAGGCAGCACCGGGATCAAGCAGAGCATAAACTTCAAGATGAAACACTTTCAACATACCAGTAACTACATCAGGAAAACCCTTTTGCTCATGAAGAGCTTGAAGAGCATAAAATATGTTTTACTTCTGACTTACACTAGATCCCGTTGAAGGGTAACGTTGAGCCCGTCGATGATTATCTCTTTTATTCTTAAAAACTGAGGGACAATCTTTTATCTTATTATCCGTCTTGCCCTCATGCTTTCTTCCACATCTAGCACAAGTAAACAATGAAGATCCACCACAATATCCTCCTTGAGGCTTACAATTAGACACTCTATCTTTGTTGAATTGAGGAGCCGGAGCATTGGAGGAACTTTGATTGGAAAATCTTTGTCGGAACTTAGAATGACCATGTCCATCAAACCTCGAATGTGAAAAGTTACCATTACTCGACTTTGCCCTCTTTGCCTCGCTAGACCTTTCATTAAGCTTCGCCTCTTCAATTTGTTGTGCATTAACCATTTGGTGAGAAATTTCCATATCATTGATGATTTTGGAGGTAAGACAATCTTTAACCACCATCTCAGACACTCCCGGAACAAACTTGCTCATCCTTGGCCTTGGATCGACAACCATAGTTGGAGCGTATCTAGACAATTGCATGAATTTTCAACTCATACTCCTTCACACCCATATTTCCTTTTCATGAATTCTAGTACCTTTCCCACTCTCATCTCAAAGGGAAAGAACCTATCAAGGAAAGCAACCTTAAACTTTTCTCAATTAAGAGGGCCCGCATCAACCGCCCTCTCTTCCTTCAATTGGTTGAATAAAACTGGAGCAATACCTGTAAATTGATAAACGACCGATTCCTCTTTTTCCACCGGTGTCACTCCTATGATCATAAACACCTTATACACCTCATTAATGAACTCTTGAAGATCTGCCTCAAATTTTGAACAATGAAATTCCAGAGGATTCATTCTTGTAAATTCCTTCACTCTAGTTGTCTTCGTACCCACAACCTCCCTATTGGCTTGAGTTGTCATGGCTTGAGCCAACACTTGAAAAGCAGCCCTAAAATTTGCATTAGTCACCTGTTCGGCCAAAGATAGGCCGGAACTTGAGGAGCATCTCGTTCCACATTCTCATTCACATTCCTCTTAACGTATGCTCTTCGAGGAGCCATATCCTAAAAAACATCAAATAAAGATTAAGAGAGAGACCTATATAATTACACTCTATCACACGACTTTATAGGAATGAAAAAAGTAGAATTTCATAAACATCTTATAGCCTCCTATTCATAAATGTGGCACGTTTCACACTTATGAACAAGACTCTACTTGATGTGGCTTAGAGACTTCTTAGGACCTTTCAAAACTTTGTATTGAATACCAAATTTGTCACGACCCAAATAATATCCTAGGATTAACATGGCGTATAGGACCCCAAGAGGCCCTATACAAGATACTTAGCATACATCATACAAGCTAATAGAATTTCAAGAATGTAAAAGGCAATCTTATATCATAAAGAGTTTGACAACAACAGAAGTCTAACATAAGTCTCAAAGCCATCTAATACATCATAAGGAAAGTGATTGAGACTTAACTCATCCATCACATACAAGTCTGAAACAAAAATTACATAAAGCAATAAAAGAGTCTCGGTCCGCGGAACATGAGGACTCACAAATGTACAAAAGCTCTAAAGGATCAACTAGCCACAAGTGTGCGTAATAGGAGCATCAGACCCTACATTAGTGAAACAATGTAGGCATAAGTATGCATTAGTACATGGAATGTAATAACTATGATTGCAATGCATAAGGGTTATGAAATCATGCTAAAAGGGACTTCACATGACATTCAATAACCAAGATAAATTATAAAAATAACATGTTAGAAAACATAAGCATAATCATGGTCAATGCAAGCTAAACATCTTTAAAACACATTTGAGATACTTTTAGAAAGTAACCTTAGTTCAGTATTGTGGGAAGTTTGCCATTAAGCGACATAGACCATGTAAGCTATAACATGGAACCTGGTATCTATCCCATACCGAAAAGATATGTCTTTACTTGCCAATGTAAGAACCATAAACTTGAGCTAAAGTGGATCCACTAACTAATGTCTATCTAAGACAAACCTATGGTGGAACATAGTTATGGGACATGGGTAATCACCGCTAGTCCTTTCAGTGCTAAGCATAAATCTAACGGAATAGTCATTAATCTTATTCATCTTATTATCCATGGAAAGGCACAATTAAGTAGCCAATCCAAGCTAGAGTTCATTTAGAATAGTTCCTAAATCGTGATTCAAATTTAGTTGAGAAAACCTTTCAACCCTATGAATCCTTCATGTGAGAATGACCATTCACAACAATAACATCAATATTTTATTCTCAAAGCAACCTCAAATCATTCATATCAATTCCATAAAAAAATAACATGTATATCTTCATATATTCATAATTCATAGTTCATAAACTTAATCATATGCTCATAGTCTAAAATTCATGGGCCAAGCATGGGTTCATACGGATTTTACTCCAAAACATGTAATTTCTTCAATTCATGCATAAATAGAAAGAAAACAATCAATTTGATCAAGATTGAAAAGAATCCATGAACATTGAATAAAACCCTAACTTTGTTTGGGTAATCCACCTTATAAAATTGGAGAATTTAAGAACTCTATGGAGGAAAGGACTTCATAGGTGAATACCAATATACATTGATGTTAAAAGCCCAAAAAAGATGGTGAATTGGACACTTGAAAGGAACCCTAACTCTTCTTCTTCTTCCTTAGTCTTGAGAAAATTTGAGAGAGTGAGTTTGGTGAGTTTTAGGGAATTAGGAATGAGTTGAATGTGTTTGATTTGGGGGTTTAAAAAGTTTATATGTGGCTTAGGGTAGAAGGTAAAACGACATAATATTGAGTCAAAATAATAAGGAAAAGTCCCAAAAGCTCCTTTTAAAATAATTGTCGAGCCCCCATCTACGGTTTGTAGGTCCTTCTACGGACTGTACTGGTCGACCATATATGGGTTACTGGGGCTTCAAATATTAATCAATTTTTGACCGAACCCTATTTATGGCTCGTAGTTCTTCCTACAGACCGAACGTACCAATCGTAGAACCCAACTTTTACCCTCAAAATTTCAGCAAGTCTGGGACTCACCTACGAGAACTATCTATGACTCGTATGAAGGTTGACAGATCGTCCTAGTGAACCGTAAAAAGTATACATGGACTTGATTAAAAAAAAGTATTTTCCCCAGTTCCTACGGTTTTCATCTACGGCCCGTAGAATCATCTACGGTCCGTAGATGGACCCGTATAAACAAACACTAGCCCAAAAACTACATTTTCCTTCTTTTCCAAATACAAGGTGTTACAATATCTCCCCTTTGGGAACATTCGTCCTCAAATGGAACTCAATAAATCATAAGGATGGTAGGAAGAAGATCTAACACCCCAACATGAATGCAATCACATAAATGCACATATCCAAGGAGTAGAAATTGAAAACATCATTTCGTAAGTCCTATATACAACTCATACACAAATGCACATAAACATGGAGAAATCAGTCAAGGTAACTCATTTTTCTCAAAAGCAAGTTTTCATGAGCATGCATGCATGAGGAAACATGGGAATAACTAAGACGCATGAAATAAAAAGAGTGAACCATGAGGAACTAAATACCTCAAGCTAGAGTAGGGACGGAGGACAAAAAGATGAGGGTATTGATACATCATATCGGCCTCGGCATCCCAAGTTGGACCCTCAACTAACTGATTCCTCCAAAGAACCTTCATGTAAGCAACTTTTTTGTTTCTCAACTTTCAGTCTTGTCGGTCTAAAATCTCAACCGGGACCTCCTTATAAGAAAGATTCTCCTTTATACCAAGACTATCTAATGGTACTGTGGATGTTCAACAAGGAAACATGGAAAACTAGATGCACCGATGCTAAGTCATTAGGAAAATCAAGTTCATAAGAAACTTTATGAATACGGCTCAAAATATGATATGGGCCCACATAATAGGGACTAAGCTTCCCTTTCTTCCCAAATCTCATTAGACCCTTCATGGGTGAAGTTTTCAAATAGACCCAATCATCTACATCAAATTCAAGATCTCTTCTTCTAACATTGGCATAGGACTTTTATCGACTTTGAGTCGTTCTCAACCTTTTCCTAATAAGTCGAACATTCTCCATAGCCTCATGTACCAACTCGAGACCTATCAAAGCAACCTCGCCAACTTCAAACCAACCTACATGAGACCTACACCTCCTACCGTAAAAGGCCTCAAATGGAGTCATACCAATGCTTAAATGATAGCTATTATGATACACAAAATCAATAAAAAACAAATGATCATCCCGATTACCCTTGAAGTTTACCACACAAGCTCTCAACAAATCTTCCAAATTTTGGATAGTACACTCCGCTTTCCCATCACTTTGAGGATGAAAGGTCTTACTAATCTTAATACGAGCGCCAATCCTTTTTGGAAAGATTTCCAAAACTGAGAAGTGAATTAGGTAACACGATCGGAGATAATGGATAAGGGCACTCCGCGCAACCTAATCATCTCCTTCAAATAAAGCTTAGCATAGTTCTCCGTTGAATAAGAAACCTTGATAGGGATAAAATGAGGCGATTTCGTCATAAGGTCTACTATAACCCAAATCGAGTCATGTTGCCGCCAGTGCGGGGTAAACCAACAATAAAGTTTATATTCAAATCTTTCCACTTCCAAGTAGGAATACTAATACCTTGGGACAAACCTCCCAACTTTTGATGCTCGACTTTCACTTGTTGACAATTAGGACACTTAGCCACAAATTCTGCAATATCCTTCTTTATCTCATCCACCAATAGACCTTCTGTAAATTGTGGTACATCTTGGTGGCTCTAGGGTGATTGGAATATTGAGAATTATGGGCTTCTGATAAGAATTTCTTTCTCAAGTCATATACATCGGGAACACACAAACGACCTTAATATCGAAGAACTCCATCTCCCCCTTGGGAGAAAGACTCAACGAACTACTAAAGTACCGTCCTAGCTATGCTTTTACATCCAACATAACAAAATCTATTACGAATCATAACACCACCTTTGATGGAGTAAACCAACTTAAAACCCAATTGGGCCAATCTATGAACAACACGAACCAACTCATTCAAATCTTTCTCAACATGATTAACCTACCCATTGAAAGCCGACTAAGAGTATTTGCCACTATATTCTCTTTGTCGGGGTGATAGAGAACACCCATGTCATAAATTTTTAGTAACTCAAGCCACCTCCTTTGGCGAAGATTTTAGATCATTTGTCTTGAGTACATATTACGAGCTCTTGTGGTCAGTGAAGACTTCAACATGAACACCATATAATTAATGCCTCTAAATCTTTAAGACAAGCACAACTGTCAGTTGTTCAAAATAATGGGCAAGATAGTTATTTTCATGAATCTTAAGTTATCGTGAACCATAGGTAATAACATTCCCATTTTTCATAAGGACACACCCAAGTCCAATCCTTAAAGTGTCACAATAGACAACAAACCCATCTGATCCTTCTGGTAAAGTCAACACCGGAGCGGAGACAATGTGACCAAGAAAAGCCACAGATCTTAACCAAAAACTCGCATTTACTAAACTTTGCTATGAGTTGTTAGTCCTTGAGTACTTGCAAAACAATTCACAAATGATCGGTATTATCATCTTAACTCCTTAAATAAATCAAGATATCATCTATAAACACGATCACGAACATATCAAGGTATTGCCTGAACATCCTATTTATAAAATCCATAAATGCGGTGGGAGCATTAGTCAACCCGAATGACATTACCAAAACCTTATAGTGAGCATACCGAGTCTGAAAGCCATCTTCACAATGTCATCCTTCTTCACCCTCAATTGGTGATAATTCGACCGAAGGTCAATCTTAGAGAAGTAACTTGCTCCTTGGAATGGATCGAATAAATCATCAATCATCGAAAAAGGGTACTTATTCTTAATAGTGACTTTGTTCAACTAACGATAATCAATGCACATACGAAGGGAACCATCATTCTTACGAACAAATAAGACTGGAGCACTCCATGGAGAGATACTTGGTCGGATGAAACCCTTATCCAACAAATCTTTCAATTTCTCTTTCAATTCCTTAAGTTTTACTGGATCAATACGGTAAAGAGGAATAGAGATATGTTGCGTATTTGGGAAAAGGTCAATACCGAAGTCTATTTCCCTTTCGGGAAGAACACTTGGTAAATCATTGGGAAACTTATTAGCAATAAGGACCAACTCAAGAGTTGTTGTTCAGAATCAGTATCTCTAACCCAAACAAGGTGGTTTATGTAATCGTTAGCAATCTTTTTTCTAGCTTTAAGATAAGAAACAAATTGAACCATAGGCATAGAATTTCCCTATTTCCACTCTAGGATGGGCTCATTTGGAAACTAAAAAAATTGAATACTTGGGTTCTACAATCAATAGAAGCACATCAGGAATAAAGCCAATCCATACCAAGAATAACATAAAAATCTAACATATAAGCTCTAAAAGATCAACATGAGTGACTCTAAGGAATAAGGAGACGGGACAATTTCTATAGATTTCCTTAGCCACAATAGACTCACCAATATGAGTAGAGAAAGAAAAAAAAATCTAACAACACATCCGGAGAATATCAAGCCTCATTGACATGCCATATAGACATCACAAAGACAAGGTAACACCGGGATCAAGCAAATAATAAACATCAAGATGAAAGATTTTCAACATATCGATAACTACATCAGGAGAACCCTCTTGGTCATGACAAATTTGAAGTAAATAAAATATGTTTTGCTTCTAACTTCAACTAGAACCTGTCGAAGGGTAAGGTTGAGCCCTTCGACGATTATCTCCTTCATTCTTAGCAACTGAGGGGAAATCTCTTATCTTATGATTCATCTTACTACAACCAAAACATGCATTGGAACCGTCTAGACGTTTACCCTCATGTTTTCTTCCACATTTAGCATAAGTAGACAATGAAGATCTACCACCATTTCCTCCTTGAGGCTTAGGGTTATATAATCTATCTTTGTTGAATTTTTTAGCCGGAGCATTGGAGGAACCTTGCATGGAAAACCTTTGTCAGAACTTAGAACGGCCATGTCCATTAGACCTGGAATGTGAAAAGTCACAATCACCGGTCTTTGCCCTCTTTGCCTCCCTAAACCTTTCTTTAAGCTTCTCCTCTTCAATTTGTTGAGCATTAACCATTAGGCGAGAAATGCCCATATCATTGATGAGCATGGCAGTATGACATTCTTTAACCACCATCTCGGATACTCCCAAAAAAAAACTTGCTCATCCTTGCCCTAGGATAGACAACCATAGTTAAAGCATATGTAGACAATCGCAAAAACTTCAAGGCATACTCCTTCACACTAATATTTCCTTGACGAGGATTGATGAATTCTTATACCTTTGCCTCCCTAATCTCAAGGAGAAAGAACCTATCAAAGAAAGAAACATTAAATTTTTCCCAATCAAGACGACCCACATCAACCGTCTTCTCTTTCTTCCATTGGTTGAACCAAACTTGCACAACACAGTAAATTCTATAAGCGGCCAATTCTGTCTTTTCTACCGCTGTCACTCCCATGATTATCAACACCTTATACACCTCAGCAATGAACTCTTGAGGATCTTCCTGAACTTTGGAGCCATGAAACTCTGGAGGATTCATTTTAGTGAAGTCCCTCACTCTAGTTGTCGTCGTACCTATATTTTGGTTCACAGGGACCACAACCACCCTATTTGATTGAGCCATCATGGCTTAAGCCAACACTTGTAAAGCAACCCTAAACTCTGCATCAGTCACTTGTTCGGCCAAAGGGTTGGTCGGAACTTAAGGAGCTTCTCGTTTTACATTCTCATTCATATTCCTCCTAACGTATGATCTTCGAGGTTCCATACCTTGAAAAATATCGGATAAGGATTAGGAGAGAGACCTATAGAGTTACACTCTATCGCACGACTTTAGAGTAATGAAAGAAGTTAAATTTCCTAAACATCTTATAACCTCCTATTCATAAATGTGGCGCGCTTCACACTTATGAACAAGACTGTATACAACGTGGCTAAAAGAGTTCCTAGGACCTTTCAAAACCTTGTACTCTGAATACCAATTTTGTGACGGCCCAAAGTATACCCTTGGCATAACATGGCGTATAGGACCCCGAGAGGCCCTACACAAGACACTTAGCATACATCATACAAGATAATTGAATTTCAAGAATGTAAAAGACAGTCTTATATCACAAAGATTTTGACAACAACGGAAGCCTAACATAAGAGTCAAAGCCATCTAATACATCATAAGGAAAAAAATTTGGAACATAACACATACATCACATACAAGTCTGAAATTAAAATGACAGAAAGCAATAAAAAAGTCTCGATCCTCAGAACAGGAGGATTCAACAATATTTAAAAGCTCAAAAGGATCAACTCGCCACGAGTGTGTGGAATAAGAGTGGCAGGCCCTGCATTCGTGAAATAATATAGGCAAAAATATGCATTAGTACATGAAATGTACTAAGTATGATAGCAAGGCATAAAGGTTATGAAATCATGCTAAAAGGGACTTTACATGACATGCAATGACCAAGCTAAATCGTAAAAATAATATGTTAGAAAACAGAAGAATAATCATGGTCAATGAAAGCTAAACATCTTTAAAACACATTTGAGATACTTTTAGAAAGTAACTTTCGTTCATTATTGTGGGTAGTTTGACATTAATCGACATAGACCGTGTGAGTTATAACATGGAATCTGGTGTATATCCTACACCGAAAAGATATGTCTTTACTTGCCAAGCTAAGAACCATAAACTTGAGCTAAAGTGGATCCACTAGCAAATGTCTATCTAAGACAAACCTATGGTGGCACATAATTATGAGACTTGCACAATCGTCGCTAGTCCTCTCGGTGCTAAGCATAAGCCCACATAATATTCATTTATCATATTCATCTTATTATCTATAGAAAGGCGCAATTAAATAGTCAATCCAAGCTAGAGTTTAGTTAGAATAGCTTCTAAATTTTGATTCAAAATTTGTTGAGAAAACGTTTCAACCCTATGAATCCTTCATGTGAGAATAAATTTTCACAACAACAACATCGATGCTCTATTCTCAAGGCAACCTCAAATCATTCATATCAATTCCATAGAAAGGAACATGCATATCTTCATAAATTCATATTTCATAGACCATAAACTTAATCATATGCTCATAGTCTAAATTTCATGGGGCAAGCATGGGTTCATACAGATTTAGCTCCAAAATGTGTAATTTCTTTAATTCATGCATAAATAGATAGAAAACAATCAATCTGATCAAGAATGAAAAGAACCCATGAACATTGAATAAAACCCTAACTTTGTTTGGATAATCTAACTTGTAAAGTTTGAGAATTTAAGAATCCTACGGAGGAAAAGACTCTGTAGGTGAATAATTAAATACCTTGATATTAAAAGCCCATGAAAGATGGTGAATTGGAGACTTGAAAGAAACCCTAGCTCTTTTTCTTCTTCCTTAGTCTGGAGAGAATTTGAGAGGGGTGACTTTAGTGAGTTTTAGGGAATTTAGGAGAATGAGTTTTAAATGGGTGATTTGGGGTTTAAAACATTTAGATAAGCCTTAGGGTAGAAGACTAGAAGGTAAACGACATAGTATTGGGTCAATAAATTCAGGAAAAGACCCAAAAGCCCCTTTTGAAATAACTGTCAGGCCCCCATCTACAATTGGACCTACGGTCCGAGGTCTTTCTATGGAGCGCACTAGTCGACCGTAGATGGGTTACTAGGACTTTAAATGTTAATCATTTTTTGACGGAACCTATGTATGGCTCGTAGTTCTTCCTATGGACCATACATACCAACCGTATAACCCAACTTTGACCCTCAAAATTTTACTAAGTCGGGGCCTCACTCACCTACGAGACCTATCTACGACTCGTACAAAGGTTGACGAACCGTCCAAGTGAACCGTCAAAAGGGTACTGGGACATGATTCAAAATTTTTATTTTCCCTAGTTGCTACGGTTTCCATCTACGGTTCGTAGAAGCATCTACGGTCTGTAGATGGGACCCGTAGACACAAACACCAGCCCAAAACTACTTTTTCCTTCTTTTCCAAATCTGAGGTGTTATAGTGGTCCTAGTTTCATATAAACTTTGATTTCTTATAATAAATTTCATGGTTACACGACTGTAATGACATTGATATGTGTGCCCACCTTACATCTACCTTATGAAGAAAATAAATAAATAAAACAAAAAACATACATATACTCTAACACAAACATATCATTTAGATATAGAATTTCAAATGCAAAGAGAACAAAATATCTCTTATAATTTTATTTTTTTAGTTTTTCTCCCAACAATCAACCATCATAACAATACGCATAATCTTAATTCTTATATATATAAAAGAAAAGAAAAATTAATCAATGGTATATATGATAAAATAAAGTTATAATCGGTCCTAAGTTTATATTTAAGCTCAAATTCTCTAACTAAGTAGAAAATCTACTTATCAGATAAAACAATTGTCGCGACCCAAAAATTGAGGTCATAATGGCACACACCCCGAAAATTCCCAAAATGATGTGTTAGCCAAACATAACACACATACGAGACTCTCGAAGAGAAGCCAGGCCACAAATGATATAAAAAGAACAACAAAAAATATCTCAAAACCAGGTAGCATAAGTATAAAGAGCATCTAATACAACTTTAGAGTATGAAACACATCACAAGTCTCTGAAAAAAAACAAAGATTGAAAATAAAGAATGGAACTAATGGTGATCCAGGAACAGGATCTCACCACCACTCTGAAAAGATCTCTAAAGCTAGAAACAATCTGCCACTGCGGAGAGTACCCTGACTAGAATCTACATAAAAAATGATACAGAAGTAGGGGTGAGTACAATCCAGATGTACTCAGTAGGCTTGGCTGATTGAGCAAAATGAATTAATCAACTTATGAAATAAACTAAGGAATGCTTCCACCTACATACAGAAAAGTCTCACTCCGGCAATGGTACCGCCAATTAATAATGAACGGCGCAACTAAAGTAAACACATAATGTCACAACATTTTCCTTATCACAGACAAGTAAAGCAATTCAAATGATCAATGCAATGCAAGGATGTGGTGGTACGGTAGAATCAAGGTTGTCACACAACCTATCGTATACAGTCTGTCAAGCTAAGTCTTCCGAACAAGGATTCACTGGGACTTGCAATCTATATACCAAATTACAATCTCAATATCACATCAACTTGACACCTCAGTGTGGTCAAGAATATATAAAAAGGTGTCTCATTTTCTTTCTCAGAAGGAATTTCCATATTTTTCTCAATCTTCCAAGAATATGATATGATGAATGAGGATGGATGCATCGCAATATATATATAACATGAAGGCGATAATCAACTCAACATGTATCAACAGTTTAAATTTCTCAAAACTTAGCTGAATCATGATATACAACCTCATATAAAAAATAAAAAATTGTATGAAATAGCAAACTATTAATTCAAATTAAATGTTATAGCCATAGTTTCTTTTATTTGTAATTCGCAGCAAACATTCCATGTTTTTTGCCATCCCAATTGTTTACCGAATACAAATAGATCGAAATATACAAATGCAGGACCCATTTGTATTTCGAAATATACAAATGTAGGACCCATTTGTATACCGAAATATATAAATGCAGGACCCATTTGTATATCGAAATATACAAATGCAGGACCCTTTTGTATACCAAAATATACAAATGCAGGACCCATTTGTATACTGAAATATACAAATACAGGACCCATTTGTATATTGAAATATACAAATCGACCCAAATACATATTTTTTTATGTATATTTATACCGAAATATACAGATTAATAGCCATAGCAAACATAAAGTTTGCCATGGAGCGCAATTATACAAACTATAGCTATAACATGCAAATATGATTCTTATGTTTGCTAAACCTAAAATTTACTCTATGAAAAATAAAGGGAAAGAGTTAATTTAAAATAAGTGAATTCCATTTAGAAAGAATTTCGTTTACTCAACAAATTATAATGTTTCCAACTCAGCCCCTCACACGGGCATTATAAGTCAAATAACATTACAAGGCTCTCTCACAGGCAACTCATGATTCATACGCTCTCAAAGAAACTAGAACCCCCGCACGAGCAACACAATACAACTCACAGCCCAAAATCATGCTACGATCCCATCCCATAGCCTAAGACATAAGAATGATCAATACCCTAATTCTAGTCTAGGAGAAGAATAGTCAAACCAACCTCAAGGCTGAAACTTCTCCCGAGCAACTCTACCGGAGCAAATCCTCAACTACACACTAAAAGAAATGATCCTCAACCATCAAGAATGGAAAGAGTTCATAAAAAAGAATCCAATGATACCCATATTGATAGGATTTGAAATCGGTTATAAAACAGTTCAAAAATCACTTCAAAAATAAAAACGGTAAAAATCAGATTTTTAGTTGTAAATCAAGTTCTACAAGCCAAGAGAAGTTCATGGTTGAAAACCCCATTTAAAACCGAGCTATAATAAAAAGTTACTACTTTCCCAACTTTGGGAGAAAAACCCCCAAAACCTACATTTAAAATGCTGTAAAAAATGAAACTTTGGAAAAACTTTGTCAAAATCAGTTTACCCATAATAAAAGAACCTTAAACCCCAAAAATCAATGAAACTTTGACTTTAATTAATCAATTTGATGGTTACATGACTGTATATGAAATTGATATGTGTGCACACCTTACATCTACCTTGTGTAGACAATAAATAAATAAAATTGAAAACATACATATATTTTAACACAAACACATCATTTAGATATACAATTTCTAATCCATAGAGAATAAAATCTCTCTTATAAAAATTATCTTTTTCAGTTTTTCTCCCAACAATCAATCATCATAACAATTCACATAATCTTCCTTCCTATTTATAGAAAAGAAAAGAAAAATTAGTCAATGGTATCTACGATAAAAGAAGTTATAATCAGTCCTAAGTTCATATTCAAGCTCAAATTTTCTATCCAAGTAAGCAGAATATCTACTTATCAGATAAAATAACTCTTCAATTGTGTCTCGTATCATAACATCTCCTATTTGACAATCAATTTCATTCAAATGGTGCCTCATATTTGTCAGCTCCGTGCAAATATCGTGGATTCGATCCATATTAGTATTACAAGGTACCACAATTTTTGTAGTTAATTAATCCCTGGACAAAAAATGAGAAAAAAATTTAGATGTGACTATAAGACTTCTCTATAACAGTTATCTCTATGACAATAAATAACAATAGATAATGCAATTATAGAGAGATTTGATTGTGTATATATACACAATAGATGAGTAAATTTTCGCAGATAATTAAGCTCTAATTAAACTAAATTCAGTGAGATTCTGCTCAAAATGTGTGAAATAAAATGTTAAAGCCTTTGGTATTTATAGAGAATTTGATTTTCATAATAAATTTGATGGTTACATGACTGTATATGAAATTGATATGTGTGCACACCATACATCTACCTTGTAAAGACAATAAATAAATACATAAATAAATAAATAAAACAGAAAACATACATATAATTTAACACAAACATATCATTTATATATAGAATTTGAAATCCAAAGAGAATAAAATCTCTCTTATAAAAATTATCTTTTTCAGTTTTTCTCCAAACAATCAACAATCATAACATTTCACAAAATCTTCCTTCTTATATATAGAAAATAAAATAAAAATTAATCAATGGTATTACGATAAAAGAAATAATAATTAGTCTTATGTTCGTTATCAATCTCAAATTCTCTACCTAAGTAAGTACAATATTTACTTATCACATAAAAACAATTCTTAAATTGTGCCTCCTAACATAACATCTCGCATTTGATTATCAATTTCACTCAAATGGTGCCTCACATTCGTCAACTCCGTGCAAATCTCGTTGATTTGATCACTGTTATTATTACTAGGTGCCACAATTTTTGTAGTTAGTTAATCATTGGACAAAAAAAATGAAAAAAATTAGTTGTCACAATAAGACTTCTCTATAAGAGTCATCTCTATGACAATAAATAACAATATATAATGCAATTATAGAGAGATTGGGCTGTGTATATATACACAATAGATGAGTCAATTTTCGCAGATAATTAAGCAGTAACTAAATTAACCTCGGTGAGATGATGCTCAAACCGTGATGAAATAAAATGTTAAAGCCTTCTATTTTTATAGAGGATTTGTGGTCCTAGTTTTATAAAAACTTTGATTTTTCATAATAAATTTAAATTTTCAAGATACGGAAGAAATAGAAGGATCATAATTATTTGTCAGTTGTTGTTGGTTTAATATATCTATGGCCTCTCAAACTTATCAACAAAATTTATTTAGACACTTAAATTATAATTTGTTTCAATTGAGCAATCGAACATATAAAACATCTCTATTAGAAACTTTAGATCAAATTTTGATTTTTTTACGTGTTATCAAACATCTAACCTAGATAAATTAACCAATTAAATACTTAATCTTATTTAATTATACAAACTAGCTAGTCTCAATAAGTCGTAAAACCTTTCCAGTTGAATTTTAATAACAATCATTTAAGCCTTTTATTTTGAATATAAAAAAAATAATACTTGACTAATTTTCCTTCAGTGACATATACTCTCTTCAAAATTAAATTTTGTGAACAGACTTTTATTTATTCAAAAACCATTACTGGCAATGTCTCATCAATCCCTATTAAATCAGTAAGAGTGAATTAGTTAAATACTTCATTTGTCTCTAATTATTTGTCCACTTTTAAATTGATATATCTATTAAGAATACAATAATTGACATACTAAGTTTACCATTTTACTCCTATTAATTATGTGCATGAATTAATATATTTTTTAAAGTAATTAATTCAGGGTATAATAGGTAAAAATATTGTCCTTTCTTGATTTGTCAAAATGGATAAGTAATTAAGGACAACTAAAAAAGAAAAAGTGGACAAGTAATTAGGAACAGAGGAAGTATTAGTTTTTACATTAAATATAAAGTAAGTCTAAAGAGTGGTCAACAAAAAATTAAAATAAAGAGATGGATACAATACTATAAATCATACGAAATGTTAATGTTATCTTATCGAACATAAAGGGAGACGCGGACGTTTGAAATTATCCCTATTTATTAAGTGAAGCCATGTCAAGTTAATATTAATAAAACAAACACATGAAAACCATCAATTTAGATATTGTCACATTTTATGCACCAATTAATTATATGACAAATTTTATCTATTAATTATTCACGTCATGTCTTCGCTTTTAGAGTAGAACAAGATCATAATAAAGGAACAAGAGGGTCCACTAAGATGACAAGCAGCTACCTCTAAAATATCCACAGAAAAGCCTCGGACGAAGTAAAGAAGAAGAATAATCACGTAGATTTGGGCTCGTACTCATTAAGAAAACTACTTAACACTAAGTAAAGAAAGGAGAATACAGGCACTCCTTTAATCTCAATCAAACCTGAACAAACTACAACCTGCATAGAAATCAGCCAACCTAACATTCCAGAAATCACGGAACATATAGTTTAATAGTAACATATCAACAAATATAGATCAATCATGGTCAAGTATCAAGTACATCAATCAAAGGTCTCAGAAAGACAATGACAACTTCACAAACAAAAATGACGTGCAATGCAATGATATGTCAAGTAAAATGATGCATGTTTTGTCCTACGATACACATCCACTAAATCTCAGACTGGAACCCCCTAGTCCATGCATTTGCCATAGACGTGTTGCCTGATCCTTATTTCATCTTAATGAATTCGCCACGGACGTGTGGCACGTTCCCTATTTCCACTCAATGTTTCCGCCACGAACTTATGGCCCTATCCCTATTCCCTCTCATCCTCACCAATATCATCACCATAGTGGTACATCATCAATGCAAACATAATAGTGCAATCATCAATAAGAGAATGATAACTCAACATCAAAATCAATCAACAGTTAATCAAAGCATATCATCAAGTCACAAAAATCAACAAGATTCTCATTTTAACCCAAGTTATTTAGAAAGTTCACATCATCAATTTACCATACACAAATAATACAATATGAATCCCTTCACTAATTCCCATTACTCCCCAACACACACAACTAGGAAGTACAAGATTCTACATACTCAACAAAGGTCTAGAAGTTCACTTTCATTAAGAAAATCGCATAATCACTCTGGTACTTGAGTTTTTCCCCTCCATAGGGTCTCCAAATAAACACAAGCTATTCAAATACAAAATCTAAATTCAAAACTATCAACACCCATCTTAAGCATTTTGGAAATGAGGTCAAACCGATCCCAAAACATGATTCTGAAAATGAAGATTAAATTTGTAAATTTATACATGAAAGCGTTACCAAAGAATTTAGGAGTCATTAATTGGCGAAAACCATTTCGCAAACGTAGTTATGTTCCATTCATAATCACTATTTTATCAAAACATGAAGTTCTTGAAAATCACCTTAGGTTTAAATCCAAAATATAAATTTAGATTACAAAATCTTGCAATAAATAATAAACAATAAAGAGGGAGAGTTCAAATTTGTTGCCCAATTGATAAAACTTGAAATCCCCTTAAAATCACCAAAGTCGAGCTCTAAAAGTTCAAAAAATGGAAAAATGGGATTGAAACTCAAATTTTGGAAAGACATACAACAAAGGGTCCTCGCGAATGCGGACCCCTACCGCCAACGCGAACCGACGGCCCATTAAAGCCCATGAAAGCGACCATTTCCTCCGCGATTGCAATGAAGAGTTGCTCTGACCCTCCGTGATGCGGCAAGACTCCCACGAATGCAAATGTCAACACTTTAACCTCCCACAAATGTGTTCAAGCCTCCACGAATGTGGGGGTTCCAAAACTCTACCCTCCGTGAACGCAGTCCCAAGTTCTGTGAATGCGAAGGGTTGGTACCAAATACACAAATCTGAATATCAGCCAACACCTAAGCCTCTGAATGGACCCTCGGGATTCATTCGGAACCCCCTACCCAAAAACCAAATATGCTATCCAACTAAACTCGACGTTCGAAACTCAATGGAACCATCGAAACACGAATCTAAAGTCTCCTTAAAAATTCAACCAAGACATTTCCTAGACCTAAAATCATCCTCGAATCCAATAGAACCATCAAAAATTCAATTTGAGCATTCGAACTCTGAATGTTTACCAAGGTCAACTCAAAGGCTAATATTTCATAAACTTTCACCTTAAGACATCAAATCTATGAAACAACTACGAATCTGAACTCACAATTCTCTTAGACCGAATTCTGCGTCTCGAAGCTGATGGATCTAACAAAATTCCATTTAGAAACTCCAAACATTGATTGTTAGTAAAAAACACCTTTAAACAACTTAAGCATTTAAAAACTCAAAACTTCCAAAAATAACAATCTTTTACTTAAATATCAAAATTAACTTCACATACAGACCAGAAACGACTCAAGGCAATTTTCAGAGGGTTAAATGGTAATTTTATGAAAAATTCCAAAAGTGACCTTTCAGGTCATTACATTATCCTTCACTAAAAATCATATTCATCTTCAAATATAAAGTAAAAGAAAGTACTTGAAGCTTCAAAAAGTTGAGGATATCAAGCATACATGTCAGACTCCGTCTCTCAAGTCGCCTCTCCAACTGAATGGTGCTTCCACTTTATCTTCACAGAAGCGATCTCCTTGGTCCTAAGATTGTGAACCTTTTTATCCAATATAGTTATAGGCTCCTCCACAAAGGATTAATTTGGACCCAACACTACTAAATTGACTGAAAGCACACGAGACTCATCTGGCACATACTTCCAAAACATGGAGACATGAAAATTAGGAAAAACAAGTGACAAGCTAAGTGGCAAGGCTAACGTGTAAGCCATCTCTCTAACTACACTCAAAATCTCTAAAGCACCAATGAATTTAGGGCTAAACTTTCCCTTCTTCCAAAACCTCATCACACCCTTCATGGGCGAGACTTTGAGACAAACATGATCACCCATCATAAACTCCAAAGCTCGAACCCTCTTATCTGCATAATTCTTCTGTCGACTATGAGCCATCAACAGCTTGCCCTGAATCATACGAACATGCTCCATAGAATCTCTAAGAAAGTATATATCCAATGATTCTATCTCAATTGAATCAAACCAACTGATCAGAGATCTACAACGCCTCGAATGGGGCTATCAGAATACTGGAGTGGTAACTATTTGTCACGACCCAAAGTACACTCTAGATGTTACATGTCATATAAGACCTGAGAGGCCGTACACAAGTCATTTGTCATACATACAACATAATATAATAGACAAAAGTAGAAAGTTTCATATCAATAAAAGAGTTTGACATAAAAACAAAAGCTAACCAAGTAAAAAGCCTTGTATTGCACTAGGAAGTCATTTTCCTTAGATTTGAGAAAAATAAGTTGATTTTGAAAAAAAATTCCAAAACATTTAAGCTAACCAAACATGAGAAACATACTAAACACACCCATATTCTCTCTCAAGCAATATATAAAGATCTAAAGCTAGAATTAAGTTTTCATTCTCAATTCATAAATTAAACACATGATAATAAATTGAATCCAAGGAAATCAAAGTAAAGTAGAGCAATACACATTATCCCATCAATTTAATCAAAGTCCCACTCCATTTGCACACCCCTAGATTAGGAGTTTTAGCCAATTATATTAAAAGTAAAAATAAAATATACCAAAAACATTCTCGGCCAAATGATTGTTGGCTTGCAACTTCAATTTCAAAGACCCACTTCCGAATTCCTAAAAATTATGGGTTACAATATTGTTTTTCATTCTACATAATAAAAGGTTATAATGTACTCCACTAAGGAAAGTTTTAGATTTAAATTGTATGAGCAAAAGTTACTATTTTCTCTCTCTTTTCAGCTATTCTCCCCCTCACAACTATGTGGAGGAGATTGTCATCCCGATGATCATGCAACAATCTTCAAACTTCCCTCTTGGAAAAGTTAATCATCATATCGGAACCATTGTCATCTGTATGAATCTTTTCAAGCTCAAGCAACTTAGAATCCAACATATCTCGAATCCAATGGTATCTCACATAAATGTGATTAGACCGAGCATGAAATGTAAAATTCTTTCCAAGGTGTATAGCACTTTGACTATCGCAATAAAGCACATACCTCAATTGAGCACAACCAAGTTCCTTCAAGAATCTCTTCATCTAAACAAACGCTTTACAATCTTCAACGGTAGCAATAAGCTCAGCTTCTGTAGTAGATAGAGCAACACATTTTTGCAATCTAGATTTCCAAGACACGTCTTTCCTCCAAAAGTAACCAAGTACCCTGAAGTAGACTTGTGAGTATCAACATCACCAGTCATGTTTGAAACAGTATAACCACAAAGAATAGGATTCCTTGTACCAAAACACAAACTCAGACTAGAAGTGCGACAAAGACATCTCATCACCAACTTCACAACATTCCAATGTTCTCTTCCCGGATTAGAAAGAAAATGGCTAAAAACACCAACAATGTGAGCAATATATGGTCTTATACAAACCATCGTATACATCAAATTACCAACACCTGAAGAATAAGGAACTTTTTAAAATATATTTCTTCTCATCATCACTAAAATGACACTGCTTCGTGCTCAATTTAAAGTGCATAGCTAAAGGTGTCATAAGTTTATCCATATTGATTTTGCGAAGTACTTATTGAATGTAGTTCTCTTCTAATAACCATAACTTATTGGCATTTCTATCACGAATAATATGTATGCTAACAATCTACATTATCGGTCCTAAGTCTTTCAAAGCAAAAGACTTACTCAACTCTTGCTTCAACTTCTGAATCCGGCAAGTATTATGACCAACAACAAGCATGACATCAACATAAAGCAACACAAAAATAAAGTCACCATCGGAGAATGTTTGCACAAAAATACAATTTTCTGAAGAAGTCTTCTTGAAGCCCTGCTGACTCATAAAAGAACTAAACTTATTGTACCATAGTCTAGGAGATTGTTTCAGACCATACAAGCTCTTCTTCAATTTGATAACATAATTCTCTTTACCCTTTACTTTAAACCTTCTGACTGCTCCTTATGAATTTCTTCATCTAAGTCACAATGGAGAAAAGTAGTTTTAACATCCATTTTCTCAACCTTTAAATCTAAACTTCCAGCCAAGCCTAGAACCACACGAATGGATGACATCTTCACAACTAGACAAAATATCTCATAAAAATCAGCTCCCTTTTTTCAAGTTAAATCCCTTCACAACTAATCTAACTTTGTAGCATGGAACTAGATTACCATCTTCATGTTTCATCCAGAAAACCCACCTGTTTTTCAAAGTTTTTCGATCTTTAGGTATGATTATCATGTAAGGATTTGATCTCATCTTCCATTGCATCAAATCACCTTTATTTTTCTTCACTTTACATGGCCTCATAGAGACTCTCAAGTTCTCCCCCATTAGTCAAGAGTACATACTCATTGGGAGAATAACGAGATGAAGGATATTCTCTCTCTAGCAGATTATTTTAGAGAACTCTCAGGGGGATCAATAACTGCTTGTCAAACAACCACATCATCTTGCACTAGAGCATCAACAACATCATACTGGTCATTATAAACATGATCATCATCTTCATTAGCAATATGATTTTCATTATTATGAAGATTTCATCATGTGCAATAGTGAAAGGAACTGGATCAATATCAACTAAGCTCTTACTACTCTAAGAATCAAATTTCATACTCTTGTCAAAATCTTCAATTGTTTAGTCTTCAATGAACATTACATCACGGCTTCTAACAAGTTTCTTCTCAATTGGATCATAGGATCGATAGTGTCATAACTTAAAATTTGGAAAATGAAAGAAATTTAAAATATGGCTAATGTTCAAGTACACAAGGCCACTCTACAGTTCATAGACCAATCTCGTAGGAAGAGGGAAAAGTATTTTAGAAATCAACCCGTAGTAACTCATTCTATGATTGACCAGGACGGTCCATCAAATATAATACGGACTCTAGAAAAGTCCCATAGAAAGGTTCTAGACTTAGTGAAAGTTTGAGTTAGAAGTTGAGGTCTACAGATGGGATCTACGGACCATAGGAAGTTTGATGGTCCGTAGAAATGAGTCATTAATTTTCAAAAAATTTACGCCCCAATAACTAGACCTCTGGTTGACCAGTACGGTCCGTAGGAATTTCTACGGTTCGTAGGTTGCAGTCGTAGGGTGGACCAACGGTTATTTTAAATGGTGGTTTAGTATATTACTATACACCTAATTCCTATACTACATCATTTTGCCTATAAAAAAAGGACCTTAAGTGATGTTTAGTCCTAATCTACCCATTCTCCTAAAATCCCCAAAGTTCCTCTCAAAGGGTTTTTTATCCAAGGCTCTCAAGGATTCTATGCATCAAGTTCAAGTCTATTTTTTCTTCATCAATATCTTAGGGCTTCAAGATCAAGGTATGTAGGGAGTTCATCAATGGGTTCTATTCAACCATTGAGTCCCAAATATCTCTTCAATTCTCCAAGTTGAATTCCCAAAATTTGGTTAGGTTTTCATTCAATTCCTCATGGATTCTATTTGTATGGATTTAATTGTTTGATTTTGATCATATGATGATTATTTAGACTCAATTACATGTTTTATAATAAATTTCATATGAACTCATACATTGATCATGATTTTGATTATGAATCCTAATTCACATAAATTTGTAGAGAAATTATGAATCTATAAATGATGTTTTTCATGAGCTTATGTATGGTTGATGAAGATAAAAGTTTTATGATCTAGGTTGCTTGAGATCAGCATCAATGAAATTGTGAAAGGTTTTCTCACATATTAAGGAATCATGGTTTGGTGAAAGGTTTTCTCACATATGTTAGATTCAAGATTTAATGAGCTTCTCTATGATGTTTTGAGCTTGGTTTGGTACCTAAATTGTGTTTTCCATATATGATGATATTGTTTGTGAAAATGACTATTCCGTTGAGATTAATTTAGCACCGAGAGAACTTTGAGGTGGAGTCTTAAATAGGATAGTCTCTAGTAGCAACCTCTGGTTCCAAACTACGTGCCCCCATAGAATTACCTTAAATGTCCTAGCTAGCGGATCTGCATATAGAATATGAAATGATATGGAGTTCTACCTTGGCAAGTAGGCTCTCCCTATGAGGGAGTTACATTAGATTTCATGCATAGCTCGCACGGTCTATTATTAGTTAAAGCTAATATCCCACAAAATAAATTGAGTTACTTTCAAATGTTTATGCAGCTTCCTTTATGATTTCAAGATGCATTGACCATGCTCATGATTATGATTGTTTTTCAAAAGTTTTAAATATGTTAAGCTTGGTCATGCACATCATGTTTTCGATTATGTCCCCTTATGATCATGTCTTATGTTTTTATGAAAATCCCTCATACTTAGTACATTGCCTACATTGTTTCACTAATGTAGGGATTGAAGATTCCTCTGCCTCCATTCTTGGCTCGTTAATCTCTTTGAGATTGAAGATTTGGTGAGTCCTCGTGTTTTGAGGTCCATGTCGCTCCTATTTTGGTTTCTTGTGTATTTATGTTTCAAATATTTTACGTGGTGTATGGTTTATGTCCCAACCACTCCTTTTGATTTAATAGATGGCTTGTGAAATTTATGTTAGAGTTCCGCTTTTAAATGTCAAACTTTTTGATTGATATGAAATGCTTTACTTTTGTCTGTTACTATATGTAATTGTATATCAAGTGACTTGTGTAGGGAATTTTGGGGTCTGATATGCCATGTCACATCTAGGGTGTACTTTGGATTGTGACAAACTTTATATTCAGAGCACAAGGTTTTGGAAAAAATCCCTAGGATTTCTGACAAGCTACGTTGAGAAGAGTTGTGTTCATAAGTGTGAAGCGCGTCACATTTATCAATAAGAGGCTACGAAGCATTTAGACTTCACTTCTTTCATTACTCTAAAGTCATTATATAGAGTATATCTCTATAAAGATAATTATCCTAAATTGTGTTGATTATTTTCAAAATATGGCCTCTAGAAGAGCTTATGTGAGAAGGAATGTGAGTAACGACAATGTGGATCCCGAGGTTCCTCAAGTTCTGATTAATGTTTTGGTCGAGCAAGTGACTCATACCAAATTTCGAGCCACTTTTCAAGTGTTGGCTCAAGCCATGATGGCCCAAGTTATCAGAGAGGCTAATTCTCCCGTGAACCCAAATGTGGGTACTGCGGTGGAAGGATAAAGGACTTCACTAGGTTGAATCCTCCAGAATTCCATGGTTCTAAGGTTGATGAGGATCCTCAAGAGTTCATTAATGAGGTTTACAATATAGTAGGTATTATGGGATTGTCTACGATTGAGAAAGAGGAGTTGGCCGCTTATCAACTCAAGGGTTTTGCTCAAGTATGGTTTGAACAATGGAAAGGTGAGATGGCTATTGATATGGGACCTCTTGACTGGGAGAAATTTAAGGGAGCTTCTCTTGATCATTTATCCTCTTAAAATCAGAGAAGCGGAAGTTCTTGAGTTCATCAACCTCCGACAAGGCAATATGCGTGTGACGGAGTATGCCGTGAACTTCACTAAATTGGCTAAGTATGCTTCAACTATGGTTGCCAACTCTAGAGTAAGAATGAGTAAGTTTATGTCGGGTGTTTCAGACTTGGTTGTCAAAGAATATCGTACCGCCTTGTTGATCAAGGAAATAGATATTTCCCGGTCAAAATGTCCAAGAGAACAAGGACCGGTGATGGTGACTTTTATCATTCTAAGTCTGGTCGACAAGGGCGTCCTTAATTCTGGTGAAAGTTTTTTGGTCAAGGTTCCTCTAATGCTCCAGCTTCTAAGTTAAACAACGATAGGGTGTTTAACCCAAAGCCTCAAAGAGGAAACGGTGGCAATAGATCTTTATCCCAACTTTCTCATGGTGTGGTAAGAATCACTTGGGGAAATGCTTAGCAAGTATGGATAGTTGTTTTGGTTGTGGGAAGAGTAGTCACAAAGTTCAATATTGTCCATTGCAAGCTATCAGGGGAACATATTGTAGGCAAGCTCAACCTCGTGGTTCCAGTTTGGATTCTCCAAAGCAAAATAGATTGTATTCTCTTCAGACTCAAAAGGATCGTGAGGGTTCTCTAAAAGGTGACCAATATGTTGAAATTATTTTACTTTAATACTTATGCTTCAATTAATCTAGGTGCTACCTTATCATTTTTCACTTCTTATGTGGCGATGAGATTTGATGTTGGTCCCGAAATCCTTTCTAACCCTTTTCATATCTCTACTCCGATAGGTAACGCTATTGTGGCTAAGAGAGTTCATAGAAATTGTCATATTTTCATTTCTCATAGTCACTCATGTTGATCTTGTAGAGCTTAATATGCTAGATTTTGATATTATTCTTAGGATGGCTTGGCTTCATGCATGCTATTCTTTTATAGATTGTAAGACTCGATTGGTCATTTTCAAGGTTTGGAATAAACCTATCATGTCATGGGAAGAGGGAACTTATGTTCTTAAGGGCCAGTTTATATCTTGCCTAAAATCTAGGAAAATGATTTCTAAGGGTTGCATTTATCATCTTGTTTGAGTTAGAGATATAGATTCCAAAACCCCTACTCTTGATTCAGTTCCAATTGCAAATGATTTTGCAGAAATGTTTTTCGATGATCTTTTCGATGTTCCTCAAGAAAGGGAATGTAATACCCCAAAAGTTAGAAAGTCAAAAGGTAAAGAAAAATGCAGAAATTGGACTGAAGCAAGTTTCTACAGTTCCAACCTACGGCCCATAGGAAGGAAGTCATAGACCCAGACTTAAGTTTTGGAAAACTTGGTTTTTGAAGATTGGACCTACAACTTCAAAGGACAAACCGTAGGGTCGTTGTTGGGCCGTAAAAGGCACTTATAGGATTGGTTTAGAGATTTTGTTTAGGACTTTAGGTGTACAGATGGTTTTGATGAGTCGTAGTTGGTTCTACGAACCATAGAAGGTTTCGTAGAAAGATTCCACACTAAGTGAAATTTTGGAGTGAAACATTGGTTCTATGGATGACGTCTACGGGACCTAGAAATTTGGATAGACCATAGATAGGTCTCATGGGATGAAAGGTAAAATTTGGGTTTCTGAAGTTGGTTCTACACCTAAATATGATTGTTCATAGAAATTCTTACGGACCATAGGTCACAACCGTTGGGTTGTACAACAGTTATTTTTAAAGGGTGTTTGGGTCTTATCCTATGTATATAATACCTATAATACATTGTTTTGGCCCTAGATAATATCCCTATAACTACCCTTCACCCTTAGAAATTTTTCCAACTCTATCATTCCCTCAAATTCCCAAAACCCTCTCCAAAGTGTTCTCCAAAATCCTCTCTCTAGATCAAGCAAGAAGAAGCTAGGGTTCTTCAAGTTCAAGTCTATTTTCTTTATCATTGATTAGGGCTTCAATCAAGTTATGTAGGAAATTCATTCATGGGCTCTATTCACCCATTGAGTTCCCAAAGTTTCTTCAATTCTCCAATTCAATTTTCCAAAATTAATTAGGTTTTAATTTAATTCCTCATGGGTTCTATTTGTATGCATTCAATTGATTAATTATGATCTAATACTGATGATTTAGACTTAATTTCTTTCTTTTCAACTAATCTCATGTGAATTCATGCATGATCTATGATTTTGACTATGAACCCTAAATTGCATGAATTTGAAGAAAAGCTATGAATCAAAAAAATAATGTTTTCATGAAATTATGCATGATTTATGAAAATAAAGGTTTTATGATCTAGTTTGCTTTAGATGAGCATCAATGAAATTGTGAACGATTTTCTCACAAATTAAGGAATCATGTTTTGGAGAAAGGTTTTCTCACTTAGACTTGATTCAAGATTTAATGAGGTACTCTATGATGTTTAATCTTGGATTAGTATTTGACTTATGCTTTTCCATGTATGATAATAATTCTATGAAAATAACTTTTCTATTGGGATTTAACATAGCACCAATAGAACTTTGAAGTAGAGGCTCAAATAGGGTAGTCTATAGTAACAAACTCTAGTTCCAAACTATGTGCCCCGTTGGTTTGCCTTAAATAGCCTAGATAGTGGATCCACATATATCACATGATATGATATAGAGTTCTACTTTAGCAAGTAGACTCTCCCTTCTAGATGTGGGAGTTACATCATATTCCATGTACAACTCTCACGGTCTACTGTCTGTTAAAGCTAATATCCCACAAAATTAACTAAGTTGCTTACAAATATTTTGTGAAGATTCCTTTATCATTTTACGATGCATTGACCATGTTCGTGATTTATGATTCTTCTTAAATGATTTTACTATGTTTAGCTAGGTCATGCATATCATATTTTTTACTATGTCCAATTATGATCATGTTCCATGTTTTATTACATTTCCTTCATACTTAGTACATTCCATCTACTAATGCATACTTTTTCCAGCATTATTTCGTTAATATAGGGTGTGACAATTGATCTCCTACCGTTCGTGGCTAGTAGAACATCATAGAGATTGAAGACCTAGTGAGTCCTCATACTTTGAGGACAAGGTCACTTTTATTGCTTTCCATATGTTTTAGTTTCAGACCTTGTATGTGGTGTTTGGGTTACATCCTGAACACTTTCTTGATGTAATAGATGTATTGTCAAGACTTTGATGTACTTCCGCTTAAATGTATAACTCTTAATCATATGAGATTTCTTGCTTTTCTCTATTATGTTGTGTATATGTATGTCAAGTAGCTTCTGTGGGTCCTATCGGGGTCTTATAGGTTATGTCACATCTAGGGTGTACTTTGGGTCATGACAAACTTGGTATTCAGAACAAAAAGTTTTAGAAAAAGGTCCTAGGATGTCTACAAAGTGTACAAAGTGTTTAGGAAATTTCACGTATTTCATTACTCTACAGTTTTGTCATAAAGTCTATCTCTATAAAGATCCTTCTCCTTAATCGTGTTCAACCCTTTTCAGGATATGGCTCGTCGAAAAGATTATGTAAGAAGGAATGTGGCAAACAACAATGTGGAGATCGAGGTTGTTGTTTGGAAAATTTCACGTATTTCCAAGTGTTTTCTCAACCATGAAGGCCCAACCCAATAGAGAGGCTAATGTTCCTATGAAACCAAATATGTGTACAATGATGGCAAGGATAAGGGACTTCACTAGGATGAATCCTTCGGAGTTTCATGGGTCTAAGGTTGACGAGGATCCTCAAGAGTACATTGATGAGGTCTACAAGATAGTAGGTATTATGGGATTGACTACGGTTGAAAAGGAAGAGTTGGCCGGTTATCAACTTAAGGGTGTTTCTCAAGTGTGGTTTGAACAATGGAAGAGTAAGAAGGCGGTTCAAGCAGGTCCTCTTGATTTGGAAAAAATTAAGGGAGCTTTTATTGATCGTTTCTTTCCTCTTGAAATGAGAGAAGTTAAAGTTCTTAAGTTCATTAAACTCTGTCAAGGAAACATGAGTGTGAAGGAGTATGCTTTGAAGTACACTCAATTGGCTAAGTATGCTCTAACTATTGTTGTCGACTCTAGGGTAAGGATGAGTAAGTTTGTGTCAAGTGTTACCAATTTAGTTGTAAAAGAATGTCGTACCGCCATGTTGACCAAGGAAATGGATATTTCTCATTTTATGATATATGCCCAACAAATTGAAGAGGAAAAGCTAAAGGAAAGGGAAAAGGAGTCCAAGGAGGAAAGGACTGGTGATTCTGACTTATCACATTCTAGGTCTAGTGGACATGGGCGTCCTCAATTCCAACAAAAGTTTCACGGTCAAGGTTCCTTTTATGCTCCGTCTCCTAAGTTTAACAAAGATAAGGTGTCTAACTCTAAGCCTCAAGGAGAAAATGGTGGTAACGGATCTTCTATCCCCACTTACCCTAGGTGTGGTAAGAAACATGATGGCAAGTGCTTAGCAGGTTTGGATGGTTGCTTTGGCTGTGGGAATGCGGTCACAAGGTGAAGGATTGTCTGTTGCAAGCTAGAAAGGGTAAGGATGAAAGGCAAGTTCAACCTAGTGGTTCCAGTTCGAGTGCTCCGAAGCAAAATCAATTATATGATCTTCAAACTCAAAAGGATCGTGAGGGTTCTCTGGATGTGGTGATCGGTATTTTGAAAGTTTTTCATCTTGATGTTTATGTCTTAATTGATTAGAGTGCTACCTTATCTTTTGTTACTTCTTATGTCGCTATAATATTTGATGCTGGTCCGAAAATCCTTTCTAATCCATTTCATGTTTCCACTCATGTGGGTTGTGGGTGTTGTTATTATGGCTAAGAGAGTCTATCAAAAGTGTCCTATTTTAATTTCTCATAGAATCACTCATGTTGATATAGTAGAGATTTATATGCTAGATTTTGATGTTATTCTTGGAATGGATTGGCTTTATGCATGTTATGCTTCAATAGATTGTAGGACCCGATTGGACATATTCAAGGTTCTAAACGAACCTAACATGTCATGGGAAGAATGAAATTACTTTCTTAAGGGTCAGTTTATATCTTGCCTAAAATCAAGGAAAATGATTTCTAAGGGTTACATTTATCACTTTGCTTGGGTTAAGGATATAGCTTCTGAAACCCCTATGTAACACCCCGGTACTAGAAAAGCTTACAATTAGAAATAAACCGTTTTTGGAAATAATCAAATTCGGAAAGTTTGGCAAAGTTAAGCTAAGTATGAGTTTTGGGTCAACTTCAAAAAACCATAACTCCAAGCACAGGATGAGTTAGATGTTCTACAAGATACCGTAGGAAAGATCTCTGAATTGTATTTCCAACCCCGCCGATTTAGCTCATTTTCGAGTTTGTATGAAGGAGATATGCCTATTTGAAGTCGGGATGTCTAGATAAGGAAGGTCAAAACCGGATTTTAAAAGGGTATTTTGGTCTTTTCCATTACCCAATTGGTTTTTAGTGAATTAATTAGGGTCTAAACAGAATTGGTTCAGTTTACAGAATTGCAAAATCATGCTAGGGTTTTAGAGAAAAGAACTCAAGAGGAGAAAGGAGAAGAAAAGGTCTAGATTAGTCGATTTCTTGGGGAATTGTTTGCGGGTTTCGCCAAGGATTTGATCCTACAAGATATATGAGTTCACATAGCATTGGGTTCGTTCACCCACACGCCAAACATGTTTATTTCAATATGGTTTTTGTCCTAAAAGATTGATAAATTGATGTTCTTGAGTTGTGTTCTTGAATTGCTTTCGTTCTTGAATTTGGGATGAGATTGATGAGTTCTTGAGAGTTTAATGTCGATTGTTAGAGTTGTTTTGAGCTAGATTTTAGTGTATATATTTTGGGTATCTGAATCTAAAGAGTCTTTGAGAAAAAAGAATCAAATTTAGGCGAATTGGGGTTAGAAAACGAAGAAGGAAAAGTTGGGCGCGAACCTGTTCCTCAAGATGGGAATTTTTCTTGATCGTTTCTCATGTTTAACTATCTAAAAACACTCCTAAATATCACGAGATCTTTCCTATCACAAATCACAATTCTTGAATCCATAAATTCAAATTCAAGGAAAGTTAAGAGTCATGTATAGAGAGTTCTTAGAGTCCTTTCAAAAAGTCTTTTACAAATGCTTTAAACTTGTTTTAAGACTTGAGTTTTGAGTTAAGTAAGAGTAACAAATGAAGTTCAATTCTTCAAAAAGAGTATATGGGAACTAAGTATTCCCATAGAGTAATGTTTTCACATTTAAACAAGAGAGGAAACACCGATTTGCAAGAGAGCCTTTGAGCTATTTTCTTGAGTAATTATCTCAAACCACATAAAGAGTTTTTGTTTTTAAACATATGAGCTGAGTATTTTAGGAGTAGTATTGAGCACCGATGTGGAGACGAGTTCATAACAACTCAATGTCTCCATAGACCATGTAGGAAACGTGGGTAGAAAGGGTCATACTTTTTAGATGATTTCTTAGTGTTTTTTAGCATAGACTAGTGGATCCACTTAGTTGAGGCATTCTATATCCTGACAAGTTAAATGACAGTTCTTGCAGCGTGGGCGAGACGTTGTATCATCACATAGCTCATAGTGATGGTTGTCGGTTAGAGAAACTCCTACAGAAGTATATTAATTTATTATATACATATACATTAAGTTGTTATTGTATATTTCAAATACATTGAGTTGCAACATATTGTTTAAACGCTTTATATAAACTGCATCTTTATTGTTGTTTATTTATGCATTGAGTTAAGTATCCATGAGTTGAGTAAAGCTGAGGTAAGTGTTTCTTTCAAAATTCAGTACAAACTTATGTCATGTTTAGTTTTCCCTTCTCATGCTCGTACATTCAATGTACTGATGTCCTTTGGCCTGCATCGTTTTATGATGCAGATAAATGTAACCAGGATAAGTATCCAGCGCCTCGTTGATCCAGTCGAGCACTCAGAGTTAGTTGGTGAGCCCCTTTTTACATAATTTCAATATTTTCAGTTGTTAGGATGATCGGGGGTCTTGTCCCGACATCCCTCATAGTTTTAGAGGCTTCATAGACAGTGAGTTACTAGTTCTTTAGTCTTGCATATCAGTTGTTTTGCTATAAAACTTGAGTTGCCATTTTGGATAAGTTGAATGTTTATCCTTAAACATTCTAATTTTATTTGAGACAGTTGTTTTAAAATGAGTTTGATTTATGTAATAATGCGTAAAGTCTTCCGCCGAGAGTCTAGCCAGGCCAACAATGGTTCTCGAGTGTCTGTCCCGCCCAGGGTGTAGACTCAGGGCGTGACAAACTTGGTATCAGAGCACATAGTTCAAGAGTCCTAGGGAGCCATGTCTGTAGAGTCCTAGTTATCGGTGTGAAGCACACCACATCTATAATTAGGAGGCTGCAACATTTAGGAATTTCGTGCGATATAGTTCATCTCTTTAAAGTCTCTTTCTAACTCGTGCTTGTACATGTCTTTCAGTTGATCATGCCTCCACAAAGAGTTGTCTGAGGTCGTCCTTCTAGGAGGAATGTGTAGGAACAAGGGGTATGTAATGCAACTGAAGTGCAACCCCAAGGAAAGGTCACCGATGCTGAATTTCGGGAAGCCATCTTAATGCTCAGTCAAGTTGTGACCAACCAAATGGGACAAAGAGGGGTTCGATAGGATGTAGCTGATACGTCTAGGATCCGAAAGTTTCTAAGGATAAATCCTCTAAGCTTTACTGGTTCAAGCATCACTTAGGATCCGGAAAACATCGTTGAGGAGCTTTAGAAGGTTTTTGAGATTATGCATGTCACCGATGCTAAGGGAGTGGAATTAGTTGCATACCAACTAAAGAGTGTCACTAGAATCTGGTTCAATCAATGGAAGAAGGGTAGAGCTGAAGGTGCACCGAATATGAGTTGGGTTATGTTTGAGGAGGCTTTCTTGGGGTGTTACTTCCCCGAGAACTGAGAGAAGAAAAGGTACAAGAATTCCTTACCCTTAAGCAGGAATCTATGAGTGTTCATGAGTACAGTCTGAAGTTCACCCAACTTTCCCGTAATGCTTTAGAGATGGTTACGGATATGAAGAGTAGCATGAGTCTGTTTGTTGCTGGTTTGTCTCGTCTGTCGAGTAAGGAAGGTAAGGCATCTATGGTAATAGGTGATATGGACATAGCGAGGTTCATGATTCATGTGCAATAGGTTCAGGAAGATAAACTGAGGGATAGAAAAGAATTCATAAATAAGAAAGCTAAGACAGGGAACGAATCCAGGCAGCAAAAGAGTAATGTGAACCGGTCTTCTTTCAAACAGAAACATAAGGGACCTTCTCCATCATCTGCTATTGCACATGCACCAAGAAATAGAGGTGAGTTCAATAATCAGAATTTCAGAGCTAAATCAGCATAGTCTCAAGGTAGTGTGGCACAAGGAGGTAATTGGGCTCCTACATGTTCTAAGTGTGGTAGGAACCACCCAGGTAAGTGTCGTGGTGGCTCCACTGGTTGGTACAAGTGTGGTCAAGAGGGTCACTTCATGAAAGACTGCCCTAAGAACCGGAAAGGTAATGGGAATCAGGGAGATAGAGCCCAATCTTCATCAGTTGCTCTACCAGATAGAGCTGCATCTAGAGAAGATACTTCAGGGGCAGGCGGAGGAACAAACCATCTTTATGCTATCTCTAGTCGACAAGAGCAAGAGATTTCGCCAGATGTTGTCACCAGTATGATCAAAGTCTTTTCTTATGATGTTTATGCTTTACTACATCAAAGAGCGAGTTTATCTTTTGTGATCCCCTATGTTGCAATGAATTTTGATGTTCTTCCTGAGCAACTTTTTGAGCCCTTCAGTGTTTCTACACTTGTTAGTGAGTCTATTCTAGCTGAGAGAGTCTATCGTGATTGTACCATTTCTGTCAATCACAAGAGTACCATGGCTGACTTAGTTGAGTTAGATATGGTAGATTTTGATGTCATTTTAGGTATGGACTAGCTTCATGCCTGTTATGACTCAATCAATTGTAGAACTCGAGTTGTTAAGTTTTAGTTTCCTAATGAGCCAGTCATTGAGTGGAGGATTAGTTCACTAGTGCCTAAGAGTCATTTCATTTCGTACCTTAAGGCGAGAAAGTTAGTTTCCAAGAGGAGTGTCTATCACTTAGTTCGAGTTAATTATTCTAGTGTTGAGACACCTCCTATTCAGTCAGTTCCAGTAGTAAAAGAGTTTCAAGAAGTCTTTCCTGATGATTTTCCTAGAGTCCCTCGTGAGAGAGAAATAGACTTCGGCATAGATATTTTTCCCGATACTCATCCTATATATATTCCGCCATATAGGATGGCTCCAGCAGAGTAAAAGAACTAAAAGAACAGCTGAAAGATCTCCTTGATAAGGGTTTTATTCAACCAAATGTCTCACCTTGGGGCGCTCCGTTCTTATTTATGAGGAAGAATGATGGTTCTCTTAGAATGTGTATATATTATCGTCAGTTGAACAAGGTTACTATCAAGAATAAGTATCCTCTTTCGAGAATTAATGATCTTTTCGATCAACTTCAGGGTGCTTCATGTTTTTCGAAGATAGACCTCAGATCAGGCTACCATAAGTTGAAAGTAAGGGAATGTGATATTCCAAAGACAGCATTCAAGACCCATTATGGTCATTATGTGTTTTTGGTCATATCATTTGGTTTAACTAATGCACCTGCAACCTTCATAGACCTTATGAATAGAGTATTCAAGCCTTTTTTTAGCTATGTTTGTTATCGTATTCATTGATGACATTCTAATATATTCAAGGAATGAGGAAGATCATGCTAGTCATCTTAGAGTGGTTCTCCAAACTTTAAAGGATAAGGAGTTATATGCTAACTTTTCTAAATGTGAATTTTGGCTTGAGTCTGTGGCATTTTTAGGCCATATTGTTTCCGGTGATTGAGTTAGAGTTGATACCCACATCTCCAATTGATATTAAAAGTTTCTTGGGGTTGGCTGGATATTATAGAAAGTTCATCGAGGTATTTTCATCTATTTTATCTCCTTTGACTAAGTTAACTCAGAAAATAGTGAAGTTTCAATGGTCTGAAATGTGAAAAAAACATTCAAGAATTGAAAAAAAGGTTGACTACTGCCCAGTATTGACCTTACCAAAGGGTACGCAAGGTTTTGTTGTATATTGTGATGCGTCTTGAGTTGGTTTGGGTTGTGTGTTAATGCAAAATGGTAAACTTATAGCTTATGCCTCAAGACAGCTGAAAGTTCATGAGAAAAATTACCCAACCCATGATATAGAGTTGGCTGCCGTAGTTTTTGCTTTGAAAATATGGCGTCATTATCTTTATGGTGTTCATGTAGATGTGTTCACTGATCATAAGAGCCTTCAGTATGTGTTTAGTCAGAAAGAGCTTAATCTCCGACAAAGAAAGTGGCTAGAGTTACTCACAGATTATCATATGAGTATTCTTTATCACCCAGGTAAAGCTAATGTTGTTGCTGATGCTTTGAGTAGATTGTCTATGGGTAGTAATGCTCATTTTGAGTAAGACAAGAAAGAGTTAGCAAAAGATGTCCATAGACTTGCACGATTAGGAGTTCGTTTAATGGAATCCAATGAAGTAGGAGTGGTGGTGATGAATGGGGCTAAATCATCATTAGTGTCTGAAGTAAAAGAGAAACAAGACCAAGATCCTATTTTGCTTGAATTGAAGGCAAATATTCAAAAGCAAAAAGTAATGGTTTTTGAACAAGGGGGAGATGGTGTATTGAGACATCAAGGTAGGTTGTGTGTGCCAAGGGTGGATGAACTTCAAGAGAGGATCATGGAGGAAACTCATAGCTCCATATATTTTATCCATTCGGGTTCCACAAATATGTATCGTGATTTGAGAGAGTTTTATTGGTGGAGTAGTATGAAGAAGGGCATTGCAGAAATTGTTGTAAAGTATCTAAATTGCCAACAAGTTAAAGTAGAGCACCAGAGGCCCAGCGGTATGGCTTAAAATATAGGTATTCCAGAATGGAAGTGGGACATGATTAATATGGACTTTATTACAGGTTTGTTCTGGTCTCGCAAGCAACATGACTCTATTTGGGTAATTGTAGATCGAATGACTAAATCAGCCCACTTTTTATTGGTAAAGACTACCCATTCAGCAAAGGATTATGCCAAATTATAGCTTCAAGAGGTAGTTAGACTTCATGGAGTTCTAGTTTCGATTATATCAGACAGAGGTACACCATTCACTGCACAGTTTTGGAAGTCATTCCAGAAAGATTTGGGTTCAAAGGTGAACTTGAGTACCCTTTTTCATCCTCAGATTGATGGTCAAGTAGAGCGCATTATTCAAACTTTAGAAGATATGTTGAGGGCTCATGTGATTAATTTCAAGGATTATTGGGATGATCACCTACCTCTCATTGAGTTTTCTTACAATAATAGTTACCATTCTAGCATCCAGATGGCCCCTTATGAAGCTCTTTATAGAAGAAGATGCAGTTTTCTTATTGGATGGTTTGAAGTTGGTGAACCTGGGTTGATAGGACCATACTTAGTTCATCAGGCTATGAAGAAAGTGAAAGTTATTCAAGAGAGGTTGAAAACAGTGCAGAGTCGCCACAAATCCCATACAGATGTTAGGTGAAGATACTTAGAGTTTGAAGTAGATGATTAGGTTTACTTGAAAGTTTCACCCATGAAGGGCATTATGAGATTTGGTAAGAAGGGGAAGCTTAGTCCCCGGTATATTGGTCCTTACAGAATATCCAAGATGATTGGCAATGTAGCTTACGAGCTAGAGCTATGACAAGAGTTAGCAATGGTTCATTCGGTATTCCACATTTCTATGTTGAAGAAGTGTATGGCTGATCCTTCACTAATAATACCTACTGAAGATATTGGTATCAACGATAGCTTATCCTATGAGGAGATTCATGTTCAGATTTTAGACCACCAGGTTCGCAAGTTGAGAACCAAGGAGGTAGCATAAGTCAAATTTCTTTGGAGAAATCAATTTCTGGAGGAAGCTACTTGGGAAGCTGAGGAGGATATGAAGAAGATATATCCCCATCTCTTTGATCCCAGAGAAATTCTAGATCAAGGTACTAATTCTCTTCTTAGTACTCTTTAATTTATATACTGAATGTGTTAGATTTGCTTGTTGGGTGTTTGAGCTGAATGTTAGATGTTACACCCTTAGCCTTCTAAGAGCAATCTCTTTCGAGGACGAATGTTCCCAAGGGGTAGATAATGTAACACCCCGCTACTAGAAAGGCTTAGAATTAGAAAGAAACCATTTTTTGGAAATAATTAAATATTGAAAGTTTGAGAAAGTTAAGCTAAGTATGAGTTTTGGGTCAAGTTCAAATGGCCATAACTATTAGCACAGGATGAGTTAGGTGTGCTACAACGTACCGTAGGAAATATCTCATAATCATCTTACCAATGCCGCCGAGTTTGCTCATTTTCGAGTTATATGAGGGAGATATGCCCATTTCAAGTCGAGCTGTCTAGATAAGGAAAGTCAAAACATATTTTAAAAGGGTATTTTGGTCTTTTCCATACCCAATTGATTTAATTCATTTTTAGTGAATAAATTAGGGTCTAAACTAAATTGGTTCAGTTTACACAATTGCAAAATCACGCAAGGTTTTAGAGAAAAGAACCCAAGAGATGAAACGAGAAGAAAAGGTCTAGATTCATCGATTTCTTGAGGAATTGATTGCGGGTTTCTCCAAGGATTCGATCCTACGAGGTATGTGAGTTCACTTAGTGTTGGGTTCATTCACCCACACGCCAAACATGTTTATTTCAATATGATTTTCGTCATAAAAGATTGAGAATTTGATGTTCTTGAGTTGTGTTCTTAAATTGCTTTCTTTCTTGAATTTGGGATGAGATTGATGAGTTCTTGAGAGTTTAATGTCGATTGTTAGAGTTGTTTTGAGTTAGATTCTAGTGTATATGTTCAGGGTATATGGATCTAAAGAGGATTTGAGAAAAAGAATCAAATTTAGGCAAATTGGGGTTAGAAAATGAAGAAGGAAAAAGTCAGCCAAATATGGGTACCAGGATGCGGACTTCTTCCTCAGGATAGGAATTTTTCTCTCCGCATCGCGGAGCGGTCACGGACCCTTCTACCTCAAAAGTTATTTCACGACCAAGTATTTAAATGCATCTCTGTGTCGCAGACTTGCTTCCAGACAATGATTTCTTGATCGTTTCTCATGTTTAACTATCTAAAAACACTTCTAAACATCACGAAATCTTTCTTATCACAAATCACAATCCTTGAATCCATAAATCCAAATAAAAGGAAAGTTAAGAGCCAAGTTTAGAGAGTTCTTAGAGTCCTTTCAAAAAGTCTTTTACAAAAGCTTTAAACTTGTTTTAAGACTTGAGTTTTGAGTTAAGTAAGAGTAACAAAAGAAGGTCATTTCTTCAAAACGAGTATATGGGAACTAAGTATTCCCAAAGAGTAAATGTTTTCACATTTAAACAAGAGAGGAAACACCGATTTCCAAGAGAGCCTTTGAGCTAGTTTTTTGAGTAATTATCTCAAACCACAGAAAGAGTTTTTGTTTTTCAACATATGAGCTGAGTATTTTGGGAGTAGTATTGAACACTGATGTGGAGACGAGTTCATAACAACTCAATGTCTCCATAAACCATGTAGCCAATGTGGGTAGAAAGGGTCATACTTTTTAGATGATTCATTAGTGCTTTTTAGCATAGACTAGTGGATCCACTTAGTTGAGGCATAATATATCCCAGCAAATTAAAGGACAATTCTGCCAACGTGGGTGAGACGTTGTATCATCACATAGCTCGTAGTGATGGTTGTCTATTAGAGAAACTCCCACAGAAGTATATTAATTTATTATATACATATACATTGAGTTGTTATTATATTTTTCAAATACATTAAGTTGCTACCTATTGTTTAAATGTTTTATATAAATTGTATCTTCAATGTTATCTATTTATGCATTGAGTTGAGTATCCATGAGTTGAGTAAAGCTGAGGTAAGTGTTTCTTTCAAAATTCAGTACAAGCTTATGTTAAGTTTAGTTTTCCCCTCTCATGCTTGTACATTCAATGTACTGATGCTATATGGTCTGCATTGTTTTATGACGCAAATACATGTAAAGAGGATAAGCATCCAACGCCTCTTTGATCCAGTCGAGCTCTCACAGTCAATTGGTGAACCTCCTTGATTTCCGAAGGATCCCCCCTTTTTAAATTATTTCAGTATTTTAAGTTGTTAGGATAATTTGGGGTCTTGTCCCTACATCCCCCATACTTTTAAAGGCTTCATAGACAGTTAGTTACTAGTTCTTTAGTCTTGCATATCAGTTGTTTTGCTATACCATTTTGGATAGGTTGAATGTTTATCCTTAAACGTTCTAAGTTTATTTGAGACAGTTGTTTTAAAAATGCATTTGATTTCTATAATAATGTGTAAAGTCTTCCGCTGAGAGTCTAGCCAGGCTTAGTGTCACGCCCCGAGCTACCCCCGAAACGCGGACACGGGACCTAGGACCACAAGTGATCCCAAGCTAACCCTGCTGGCATGATCATGAGCATACTAGAGATAATAAACTGATGCGGAAGCTAATTCATAAATAAATCTGAAAGGATGGGGAATACCCATATACTATAACTGAATATATCAAATCTGAGAGTTTAATACAAAAGCAATATCAAACTCAAATACTAAGCTGAATCTAACTATGTCTGAAATAAGCCTCTAAACTGACTAAAAATGCTGGGACATGCCCCAGCTAAGTCTAGAAAATCTGAAACTAAAGACTAAAAATACTGAAAAGAAACTCATGACTATTGTCCTCGAAGAATGAAGACTCACCACTGATTCTGCTGAACTGGAGATCGGGAATCGATCTAAGCATGATCTGAATGCTGAGAACCTGAACCTACATCACGAGAAGATGTAGCGCACGTATGCGTCAGTACTTGGAAGGTACTGAGCATGCAGGATAGAGTAAAGCTGAAATAAGATATAACTGAACAAAGGAATAAAGCAATGATATAATCTAAACATGATATAGATACTGAATACTGAGCTAACTGATGCAATGACCAAATTTATAAATGCTGAGACTGAATACTGACTATACTGAAATATGGTCAATGCAATAGAGTCTGACTGAACTGTGGGAGCTACTAATAACCGACATAAAACCGCATGAGCTAAATGTGGAGTTCGATATATACGCCCCATCGAGAGGACCCAATATACCCTGCCAGAGGTATAGAGGCATGCTGGCGTGATCACTAAACTGATGTTGCCCACAGAGGGGACTTACACCTACGTGGCTCGTAGTTCTGGGACTATATGGGTACGCTGAACCCTAGTCCAACTCGGTATTATGCTACTCCCAATGAATTAAGTGGTTAACTGGTTATGACTGAATTTCTGTAAATACTGGATAGATCGAAATTGAACATGCAAACTGAGAATGCAACAATTAATCTGATTATGATGCATTCATAAACTGAGGCATGTAAAACTGAATACTGAAATATCTGACCTAGCATGTGTAATTCAAGAAATAAAGAAATACATAGCTAGGGTTCTGAAATTCATGCGATAAACTGAGCAATAACATGATAATCTGATTTGGAACATTTAAATAACTAATTCATGATGATCTGCTGTAATTCTAGAAACCCTAGGTCTGTTCATAATCATGGAATCAAGAATCTGACTGAATTCTAGGGACCTAATGGGTGAAAGGAACCCACTAGTGAAATCCCACATACCTGGTGACGAATTCCACGGAGAAATCTTTCAATTTCGGGGCTGGAACTGAAGAAACCTCGTTGCGTTCTTCAACTAGGGTTCTTGACCTTTTTCTCCTTCTTGAGTCTAATTTTCAAAGTTTTGATTAATGATTTTGACTAAGGTAAGTTCTAGTTATGTTTCTAGGCTTAAACTGATTAAAATCTGATGATTTAGGGTCTAAATGACGTATCTTAGGGGTTAAACAAAATAGGAAAAGACCAAAAGACCCTTGAATTAACTGCTGTCGGAGTGATCGACGGAATGGACTGACGGTCCGTCGATTGGGTCCGTAGGTCGAGTCTGCCCGACAGGGGTTCACTAAAACGGGCATAACGTTTTACTTGGAGGTCGGAATTTAGTAAACTCAGTGGAGTTGGAAAGATAATTCAATTACCTATCTAATCATAGGTCATGGGACACATAATTCATTTTGTGCTAAAAGTTATGACCATCTGAAGTTGACCCATCAATATTTTTCATCTAACTAGCTGCTAACCTTCGATCTACGGTCAGACCTACGGACCGTGGATCGAACGATGGTCCGTGCTGGTCAACCGTAGTTCGTGTCAGAGGCTGGGTAAGGGAGGTCTTGATCCACGGACACAGACCACGGACCGTGGTCTGATCTACGGACTGTGGGTCTATCCGTGAGTCGAGACTTAGCCAAATTTTCTGATTGAGTTCTGGGGAAGTTTTTTGTCATGAACCACGAACCTGCAGGACGAACCGTGAGTCCATCTACGATCTGTGGATCGTGTTCGTGAGTGCCACCTATAACACCAGAAATCTGAAATCTCTATTTTCGGATACGGGGTGTTACACTTAGGGTTTGCTTGGGGCCAACAATGGTTCTCGACTGCCAGTCTCACCCAAGGTGTAGGCTCGGGGTGTGACACTCTACTCTTAAGTTAATTTTGATTGTAAAAGAGTTTCTGGAAGTGTCTCTATATAATCTTTTCGGTATTCCTCTCGAAATGGAAATAGACTTCGGTATTGACCTTCACCCAGATATGCACCCTATCTGTATTCCTCCTTATTGCATGGACCCAGCCTAACTAAAGTAGTTAAAGGATCAATCAAAAGATTTATTGGATAAGGGATTTATTAGACTGAGTATTTCTCCATGGGGTGGCCCGGTGTTGTTTGTTAGAAAAAATGATGGCTCCCTCCTAATGTGTATTGATTATATGAAATTTAATAAGGTTATCATTAAAATTAAGTATCCTCTTCCAAGGATTGATGATTTGTTTTATCAACTTCAATGAGTGAGCCACTTCTCTACGATTGACCTCCGGTCGGGTTATCACCTATTGATGGTGAAAGAAGGTGACATTCCTAAGACGGTTTATACAAATCGGTATAGTCATTTAGAGTTTTTGATAATGTGTTTTGGTTTGACTAATACCCTGATGGCATTCATGGATTTGATAAATAAGGTCTTTAAGAAATGTCTAGATATGTTTGTGATTGTGCTTATTTATATATTTTTAATTTATTCACGGAGTGAGGATGAGCATGTTGTGCATTTGAGGATTGTTCTGCCAATTCTCAAGGATTGTGAGTTGTTTGTTAAGTTTAACAAATTTGAGTTTTGGTTGACTTGACCAAATTGTCTCCAGTGAAGGTATTTAAATCGATCCTAAGAAAAGTAAGGTCGTCAAGAACTAGCTTTGACCTTGTCCGTTTTGGATATACAGAGGTTCTAGGCTTTGTCCAGTTACTATAAAAGGTTCGTGGACAGACTATCCTCTATTATTTCACCTTTGATGATATTGACTCAAAAGAAAGTAAAATTCTTATGGTTGGAAGCTTGTGAGAAGAGTTTCCAAGAATTGAAGGATAGACTCACTTAGGCTCCATTTTGACTTTACTGGAAAGGTCGGATGGTTTTGTGGTTTATTGTGATGTTTCACGGATTGGTCTTGGTTGAGTTTTGATACAACATAGGAAAGTCATTCTTATTATTCAAGGCAATTTAAGGTGCATGAGAAAAATTATCCGACTCATGATTTGGAGTTAGTAGTACTGTTGTTTGCTTTAAGGATTTGGAGACACTACTTGTATGGTGTTCATGTAGATGTGTTTACCAATTACAAGAGTTTGAAGTATGTGTTCACTCAAAAAGATTTGAATCTTCTCCAAAGGAGATGGTATGAGTTATTGAAGGATTACGACATGAGTATTCCATATCATCCTGAAAAGGCAAATGTGGTGGAAAATGCTCTTAGCCGGTTGTCAATGGGCAGTGTTGCTCATTTTGAAGATGATAAGAAGGAGTTGGTCCGCGATGTTCATAGATTATCCCATTTAGGTTTTCGGTTGGTTGATTCAAGTGAGGGTGGTGTTGTTGTTCATAATGATTCGAAATCATCTTTTGTATCACATGAGAAGGCTAACCCAGATCTTGATCTGATATTAGTTGACTTAAAGAATTTGATTACCAAAAAAGCCATTGAGGCTTTCTTCCAAAGGTGGTGTCCTTCAATATCAAGGTCAGTTATTCATTCCAAATGCTTGATGAGTTAAGAAATCAAATTCTGACAAAAGCATAGAGTTTTCAGTATTCTATCCACCCGGGAGGCACAAAGATGTATCATGATTTGCGCAAACTCTATTGGTAGAATTGAATGAAGAAGGATGTTGCTGAACTTCTGGCTAAATGTCTGAATTGTCAACAAGTGTAAGTTGAGCATCAGAAACCAGGCGGTTTGGCTCAAAACATTAGTATTCCTACCTGAGAAGATTTGAATATAGACGTCATTATGGGTTTACCCTACACTCGTTGATAGTTTGATTCGATTAGGGTCATAGTGGACCGAATAACGAAATCGGTTCACTTTCTTCTCGTAAAGACTTCATTATTATCAGAGAATTATGCCAAACTTTATATTAGGGAAATAGAAAGATTGCATGGAGTGCCTTTGTCCATTATCTCCAATCAAGGTACTTAATTTACATCCCAATTTTGGAAGTCATTTCAAAAAGGTCTTAGTACTCCAGTGAAACTTAGTACGAATTTTCATCCTCAGACCGATGGACAAGCTGAGCGTACCATTCAGACTTTGGAAGATATGTTATAAGGTTGCGCGATGTGATTTTAAGGGTAGTTGGGATGATCACTTGCCTTTGATTGAGTTTGCTTACAATAATAGTTATCATTCTAGCATTGGGACGGCACTGTTTGAGGCTCTCTATGGTAGGAGGTGTAGGTCTCCAATTGGTTCGTTTGAAGTAGTGAGGTCGCTCTCATAGGGCCTGAGTTGGTACATGAGGCTATGAAAAAGGTTTGACTTATTCGTGAGAGGATGGAAACGTCTCAAAGTCAAAAAAAAGTCATATTCCAATGTTAGAAGAAAAGAACTAGAATTTGATATTGGTGATTGGGTCTACTGGAAAATCTAACCCATGAAGGGTGTCATAAGGTTTCGAAAGAAAGGAAAGCTTAGTCCCCGTTATGTGGGACCATATCAGATTTTGAGGCATATTGGCAAAGTTGCTTATGAACTTGATTTGCCTAATGATTTAGCATCGGTACATCGAGTATTCCATTTCTCCTTGTTGAAAAAGTGTGTTGGCGATCCAACGTCCATTGTACCTTTGGAAGGTTTGGGAATTAACGAGAATCTTTCTTATGAAGAGGTTCCGATTGAAATTTTATACTGGCAAGTCTGGAAGTTGAGAAATAAGGAAGTTGCTTTTGTGAAGGTTCTTCAGAGGAACCAATTAGTTGAGGGCTCTACTTAGGAGGCCAAAGCCGATATGATATCCTAGTATCCTCATGTCTTTCCCTCCGCTCATACTCTAGCTTGAGGTATTAGCGCCTCATGGTTCATTCTTTCGGATTCATGCATTTTAGTGATTCTTATGTTTCCATATGCATGCATGTTCATGAAAACTTAATTTTTTATTTATGAATTAGCATGGAGTGATTCTCCATGTTTATGTGTTTTTTTATGAAATTGCATTCATGTGGGGTTGTTAGTTTCTCTCCTAATTCATTCATACTAGCTTGAGTCTCATTCGAAGATGAATGTTCCCAAGGGAGAGATATTGTAACACCTTGTAATTCAAAAAAAGGAAAGAAAGTGAAAAGATTGATAGTGTTCAAGTACACGAGACAAGTATATGGTTCGTAGAAAGGTCTACGGATCGTGGACCAATCTCGTGGGAAGTGGGAAAAGTATTTTGGAAATCAAACCCCAATAACTCATTCTATGACTGACTAGGATGGTCCGTCGAATGGACTACAGACCGTAGGAGGTTTGAAAGTCCGTAGAAATGAGTCATGGAATTGTCAAAAGACTTTAGGCCCCAGTCACTCGACCTACGGTTGAATAGTATGATCCATAGGAATTTCTATAGTGTGTTGGTCACTACCGTAGGCCTGACCAAAAGTTATTTTAATGGGTGTTTTGGTATTTTTCCTATGCTAATTCATATACTACGTCGTTTTGCCTATAAAGAAGGCCCTATTGCTGATTTTTAGTCCTAATCTACCCAAGTCTCCTTCATTCCCCCAAAATCCCCAAAGTTTCTCTTAGAGGATTTTCTCTCCAAGGCTCTCAGGGATTCTAGGGTTTATCAAGTTCAAGTCTCCTTTTTCTTCATCAATTGCTTAGGGCTTCAGGATCAAGGTATGTAGGTAGTTCATCAATGGGTTTCATTCCCCCATTGAGTCCCAAAGATCTCTTCAGTTCTCCAAGTCAAATTCTCTAAATTTGGTTATGTTTTCATTCAATTCCTCATGGGTTCTATTTGTATGGATTTAATTCTTTCATTTTGATCATATGATTATTATTCAGGGTCAATTACATGTTTTCTAATCAATTCCATATGAACCCATGCATTGATCATGATTTTGGGTATGAATCCTAATTCACATGAATTTGTAGAGATATTATGAATATATAAATTATGTTTTTCATGACCTTATGCATGATAGATTAAAAGAAAAGTTTTATGATCAAGGTCGCTTTAGATGAGCATCAATGAAATTGTAAAACATTTTCTCACATATTAAGGAATCACGGTTTGGTGAGAGGTTTTCTCTCATATTCTTGATTCAAGATTTAATGAGATACTCTATGATGTTTTAAACTTGGATTGGTACCTTAATTGTGTTTTTCCATGTATGATGATATGTTTATGAAAATGACTATTAGTTGGGAATTAACTTAGCACCCAGAGAACCTTGAGGTGAAGGTTCAAATAGGGTAGTCTCTAGTAGCAACTTCTATTTCCAAACTATGTGCCCCATAGGATTTCCTTAAATGGCCTAGATACTATATCCACATAGCATATGACATGATACAGAGTCTTATCTTGGCAAGTAGACTCTCCCTTCTCAATGTGGGAGTTTCATTGGATTCCATGTATAGCTCGCATGGTCTGTTGTCGGTTAAAACTAATATCCCACAAAATGAACTAAGTTACTTTCAAATATTTTAAGAAACTTCCTTTAAGATTTCAAGATGCATTTACCATGTTCATGATCATAAGAAATATTCTTCCCAAACCAAACTATGACAGGGACATCACCATCAAAAGCAACGGCGGGAGATAAATTGATAACATAAGCAGCAGTAGTACGTGCTTCTACCTAAAAAGAACCTAGCAACTTAGCTATCACGCCCCAAGCCTACACCATTATGTGGTCGGCACTCGAGAACCATTGATGATCCACATCTGAACCCTTGGTCTGGCTGACTACTTAGCGGAAGACTAACTCAAAAAGATTTTAGATTTAAAACAAAATTTAAATTCAAATATCCCCAAACTTCTCGAAGCTCAAACTATCTCAAAATAGTATACTAAATTTTTTTGAAAATACTCTAAAAACCATAATAGATTGCAAAAATAGTTCAAACTAAATTATACAGAAAGAAAGTCGACACTAACTATCTATGAAGCCTCCATAGTTCACATGAATGTCGAGACAAGATCTGCGACACCTTAAAACTACTAAATTGTAAGACAAAAATGGAGTCCTCTGAATGCAAGAAAGGCCTATCAAAGCTAGCAAGAAGTGCAACTTAGTGATCTCAACAGAGCACCTGTTGATGATCTTGAACACATGTATCTGTATCGTGAAAAGATGCAGATCGAATGACATCAGTATATTGAATATACAAGTATGTAATATAGCAAAGAAAAATAAATAAGTGAACTAAAGAAACTGAAGCAAGATACTCAACTGAATGTAAAGCATAAGTAGAGATAAAATCATTTAAAAGCATTACAAACAAATACGCTAACTCAATGAACTATACAAATAAAATATGATAATGAAACACTCTTTACTCAATCTGGAAGACTCTCTAATCAACAACCATCACTTTGAGCTTCGTAATGATACAACGTCTCACCCACGCTATCAGAACTTTCCTATACCTTGCCAGGGTATAGAACATTATAAAATAATAGATCCATCTAATAGGTCCTCTCAAAAGCAATGGGGAGTCTCTAAATGTCGGTACGATCATATCCCACACTAGCTACATAGTTTATGAGAAAGGTGAGTTATCTAACCTCTTTTCCACATCGGTGCTAAATACTACTCTCAAAACATATAACTCAATGCTCAAGTAAAAATATTCTCTCTAGGTTGAAATAAGTTCTCAATTGAGATGTAGGGCGTAAGGACAAACCATAGAACTCAAACTCAACAACATAACCCTAGATTAAACTTTTACTGACTAAATTGAGATGTAGGGCGTGAGGACGAACTAGTCAAACACTATGATTTGCCTTACCTACTTGGAAGAACAGAGTTCTTGGCAAAACTCGGGAATTAGCTTGAAACCCTAGTTATTCTCTTCTTGGATCCTTTCTCTAAGACTTGGAAGTGTTAATGAACGTAAAAGAATTGACTAACACTACCTAAACCCTTAATTAGATGTAAGAACATTAAGGTTTAGGTTTAGAAAATGTGGGAAAAGACCAAAACACCCTTACTTAAAACTATCAGAGTGATCTATGCTTCCAACCTACGGTCCGTAGGAATTTTTACGGTCCATACTAGTCAACCATAGAATCACTTACTGGTGCTCAACTTTTGGGCAACCTTCTATGGGTCCTTTATATGGATTTTAGGACTTTCTAAGGTCCGTAGGTCCCTTTTGTATACCTCAAGATCAAACTCAAAAATACCACTATGTCTGGATCACTGTTACGGGTCCTTCATATGACTCGTAGAACTTTCTACAACCTGTAGCTCCTTCTCGTAGAACCCAAGTTTTATCCCATTAACTTTCTCAGTCTGGGACCCTTTTACAGGCACTTCCTATGAGAGGACACAATACCGGGACTTATATTTTCCAAAAATCAACTTAATTACTATGGATGCGATCTACGACCCGTAGGACCTTTTACGGTTCGTAGATGGGTCTCGTGGGACTAGTCTAAAAGTAATGAAATCCATATTAATCCTCTCTTACTTCCACTATAGAAGAGTTATTTTTTGAGCCACCCCACATGGCCTTTGATGTTCTACCTTGACTTGCATGAAATTCGGACACTTAGCAACAAACTCTGCAATGCATCTCTTCATGACACTCCACCAATAGACTACTTGCAAATCATGATACATCTTTGTGGAACTCAGATGAATTGAATATATAGAACTTTGAGCTTCTGTCATGATCCTTTCTTGGAGCTCATCCATTTTTGGGTCACACAATCTCTCGTAATACCTAAACGCACCGTATCCCCCTTGTTCAAAAGCCATTACCTTCTGCTTATAAACATTTGCCTTTAACTCCAGTAAAAGCTACATGTGGCAATCAGCCTCATTCAACACAACAACTTCTCTTTATTAGAAACTAGCAAACGAACACCCAAACTTGCAAGTATATGTACTTCCCTCACCAATTCTTACCTTCCTTCCTCAACATGAGAAGTGCTCCCCATAGACAACCTGCTCTAGGCATCAGTAACAACATTAGCCTTACTTAGGTGGTAGAGAATACTTATGTAATAATCTTTGAGTAATGCCATCCACCTCCTTTATCTGAAATCAAGCATTTTCTCACTGAAAACATATAGTAGGCTCTTGTGTTCAGTGAACACATCCACATGCATGCCATAGAGATAGTGACATCATACCTTAAGAGCAAATACTACAATTGGCAACTCGAGATCATGAGTCAGATAATTCTCTCGTTGATCTTAAACTGCCTAGAAGCATATGTTATAACCTTGTCATTCTGCATAAATACACAACTAATACCAACCCTGGACACATCATAATAGATGACAAAGCTCTTTATACCCTCTAGTAAGGTCAACACTCCACCTGTGGTTAGCCGAGTCTTTAGTTCCTAAAACTTTTCTCACAAGCTTCAGACCATTGAAACTTAGTTACCTTCTAAGTCAACTTAGGCAACAGGGATAAAATAGATGATAACCCCTCAACAAACTTCCTATAGTATCATGTCAAACCCAAGTAACTTCTTATATTGGTTGGGGAAGAGGGACTAAGTCAATTCTGCACTACCTCAATTTTTGGAGTGTCAACTCGAATTCCTTCACTAGATACAACGTGGCCTAAAAATGCCACAGATTCAAACCAAAAATTTTATTTCAAAAACTTAGCATATAAATCCCAATCTTTTAGAGTTTGGAGAACTATTCTAGATGACTTGCACAATTTTTCTCATTCCATGAGTAGATCAAGATGTCGTCAATAAATACAATAATAAACATATCCAGATATTGCTTGAAAACTCTTTTCATGAGATCCATAAATGTTGCAAAAGCATTAGTCAAACCAAAAGACACAACAAGGAACTAATAATGACCATAACGGGTTATGAAATTTATCTTCAGAATGTCACTTTCTCTTACTTTTAATTGATGATAGCTTGATCTGAGGTCTATCTTAGAAAAGAAAGTGTCATCATGAAGTTGGTTGAAAAGGTCATCAATTTTTGGAAGGCGATGATAACTAATACACATCCTAAGGAAACCATCTTTCTTTCTCACGAATAAGACCAGAGCAATCCCAAGGTCAGACACTTGGTCGACTGAAACCTTTATCAAGAAGATCTCCCAACTTCTCTTTTAACAATTTTAACTCGGGCGGAGCCATTCTACGTGGCGGAATAGAGATAGGTTGAGTATCTGGAAGAATATCTATTCTGAAGTTTATTTCCCTTTTAGGAGGGACTCGGGGAAGATTCTCAAAAGACCTCTGAAAACTCACTCAGGACTGAAATTGACTAAAGAGGTGGTGTATCAATACTACAGTCATTAACTCAAACTAAGTGATGAATGCACCCCTTAGAGACAAACTCTCTTCCTTAAGATATGAGATGAAATGATCCTTAGGAATTGTAGAATTACTCCTCCACTCTAAAACTAACTCATTAGGAAATTAAAACTTAACTACTCGGGTTCTAGAATAAACTAAGGCATAACAGGCATAAAGTCAGTTCATGTCAAACAAAGATATAGCAATTACTATAGATTCTTTTTGCTAAAATTGACTCACCAACAGGTGTAGAAACACTGAAAGGTTCAGGAAGTTGTTTAGGGAAAATCCCAAACCTCATGGCTATATATGGAGTTACAACATATAAACTCACACTTGGATCAAGTAAGGCATACACATAAAAGAAAAGACTTTGATCATACCAATAACAACATCTAGCGAGTTCTTCTGATCCTGGTGACTAGTCATCACATACAAATGATTTTCACATCCGCATGTTCCTCAAGTAGCTCCCCTCTAGGTAGCTATGTTTCCTGGAGTCGTTGAAGAAGATTGGGCCCTGTTTCCCCGGTTACCTTGTCTCTCCTTTGGCTAGTCTCTAATAAATTCACTTGTTTGATCACACCTAAAGCAATCATTCAAGCCATCATGACATTTTCCTAGGTGGTTTCTGCCACACCTAGCATAAGTGGGGGTCTAAAAAATCCTTGTGCCATACTACCTAAGGAATAAGTAACCTGGGCTCTAAAATTCTGAAAATTTGGATTTCTGCTATCATTCATGTTCCTTGGTACTAGTGTACTGACTGATGATGAAGCAGCTCCAGATGACCTATGCTGAAAAAATGACCAGTTCCCATTCCCGATTTTCTGCTGGCCCAATTCATGATTTATTATCTTGGCCCTCTTATTGTGAAACTCTTTTATGTCCTTCAACTTATCTTTTTTTACCTGTTGCACAAGAATCATAAATCTAGAAATGTCCATATCCCCTATCAACATCGCTATCTTACCTTTCCTAATTGATACACGGGATAGCCCAGACACAAACCAACTCATCTTGCTCCTCTGCCACCATCTCTAGAGCATAGCGGGATAGCTAACTGAACTAGAGGTTATATTTTTGCACACTCATAGTCCCTTGTTTCAAATTGAGAAACTATCTCACTTTTGTTTCCCTTAGCTCTTAGGGAAAGAAACACCCCAAGATAACATTGTCCAGTCTAAGGGTGGTGCATCTTCCCCCCTAGTCTTCTTCCACTGATCGTAACAAATTCTTGCAACACCTTAAGCTGATAAGAAGCCATCTCCTCCCGCTCTGCATCAACAACATGCATAACCTCAAACACATTCTGAAGCTCTTCCACAAAGTTTTTGGGATCCTCACTAACCTTTGACCTAGAGAACTCTAGAGGATTTATTATTGGAAACTCTAAGACTCTAGATGTATCATTCACATCCTAATGGCCAGCTTCTTGGTGACCAACTTATGTTGTCACCACTTGAGTCAACATCTGAATCACATTCCTAACTTCAGCATTTATGACATCACCCTAAGGAGGTTGCATTACTGGTGCATTGGGACCTTCTGGTCCGTGTTAAACTGGTGGTTCCTGAGGATTCATATTCCTCCTAAAAGGACGTCCTCTAACATTTCTTTGTGGAGGCATGATCTGAAGAGATACACGTAAGTACGAATTAGAAAAAACTATCATAGAGTCAAAATATATCACACAAACAAGAGTATGAAAAAAAGAAACAATTTCTAATATCATATAGCTTTCATATTATAGATGTGGCGCACTTCATACCGATAAGAAGGATTCTACTAGACACGGCTTCATAAGCACCCTAGGACACATGAACTATATGCTCTGATACCAAGTTTTTCACTCCCCGAGCTTAAACCCTAGACGTGACCGGCACTCGAGAACCATTATTAATCCCCAAGAGAACCCATGGTCTGACCACTTAGCGAAAGACTAATTCAAGTATATTTAAGCTTTAGATAGAATTTAAATTCAAAAGTCTCAAAACTCAAACTATCTCAAAATATTATACTCAAAATTGTCTGAAAATACTCTGAAAACAATAATAGTTTTTCAATATAGTTCAAATAAAATACTGAAAGAAACTTGACACTAACTATCTATGAAGCCTCTATAGTTAAACATGGATGTCGGAATAATACCCACGACACCTCAAAACTACTAAATTGAAAGACAAAAGTGGAGTCCTCTGGAATGCAAGGAAGGCTCCCCCAAGATAGCAATAAGTGTAAAGTGATCTCAACGAAGTGCCTTTTATGATCTTGAACACCTGTATATGCATCATGATAAGATACAGGTCGAATGACATCAGTACATTGAATCTACGAGTATGTAATATAGTTGAGGAAAATGAATAACTGAACTCAAAAAAGTTAAGCAAGATACTCAACTGAATGTAAAGCATAAGTAGAGATAAAATCATTTAAAGGTTTTACCAATAAATATGTCAACTCAAAGAACTGTACATATATAAATATGATACTTAAATACTTTTTATTCTTTCTATGAGATTCTCTAACCGACAACCATCAATATGAGTTTTGTGATGATAAAGGGTCTCACCCATGCTGTCAAAAGTGTCTTATACCTTGTCGAGGTATAGAACATACTCAACTCATGAATCCATCGTATAAGCCTTCTCAAAGGCAATGAGTAGTCGCCCAAATATCGATACGATCTTATCCCTTGCTAGTTACGTGGTTTATAGGGAAGGTAAGTTGTCTGAACTCTTTCCTACGTCGGTGCTCAGTACTACTCCCAAAATATATAACTCAATTATCATGTAAAGATACTCTTTGGGTTGGGTTTTGTTCTCAAAAGGGCCTCTATAAGAGGTAACTGTTATGTACTTAATTTCTTGTAAACTCTGAAAACTCCTTATACCTTTCTCAATAACAATACTCTATTTCATCGTGTAAATATGAAACATTTAGGAATCATATAGTTCCCTTAACTTTATCTCAAAATTTATGTTGTAAAGTTTACTCTTGAACTCACTTTTAACTCCTCAAAATCAATTTATGACAAAAGCTTTTTGTTCAAAAAACTCTCAATCAAAACTAAGAAATCAGGGTTCATGTTGAATATAAGCAAAAACATCAACTCAAGGATCTCTCTCTCTCTCTCTCTCTATATATATATATATATATATATATATAACAATGATCAAGAATTTAAAACTCAAACTCAACAACATAACTCATATCAAGAATCCCTGAAACAAAGGGTATAATCCTAGATTAAACTTTTACTGACTGAATTGAGATGTAGGACATAAGGATGAACTAGTCCAACACTATGATTATCGTTACATACCTGGAAGAACAAAGTTCTTGGCGAAACTCAGGAATTAGCTTGGAACCCTAGCTTTTATCCTCTTGGATCCTTTCTCTTAGACTTGAAATGTTACTGAAAGTAAAATAATTTATTAAAACTGCCTAAACCTATAATTAGATGTAAAAACAATGGGTTTTAGGTTTAGAAGAGGTGGGAAAAGACCAAAACACCCTTACTTAAAACTATTAGAGTGATCCATAGTCTGTACTAGTCAACTGTAGAATCACTTGCTGGGGCTCAACTTTTGGGCAACATTCTACGGTTCCTTTCTAAAGATCGTAAGACTTTCTATGGTCCTTAGGTCCCTTTTGTAGACCTCAAGTTCAAACTCAAAAATCTCATTATGTATGGATCACTCCTACATGTCCTTCCTACGACCCGTAGGTCCTTCTCATAGAATCTAAGTTTTATCCAATTTTTCTTTCTAAGTCTGGAACCCTTCTACGGGCACTTCCTACGGCCCGTAGAGGTTTCTACGAATTATCCTGTAAATCCTTAGGATACATTACTGGGACTTAAAATTTTAACTCACCTCAATTTCTACGGACGTCATCTTTGACCCCTAGGACCTTCTGCGAACCATTGATGGGTCTCGTATGACTAGTCCAGAAGTAAAATTTTTGAAAACTTTTTCCTTTATGTTTTCCTAGGTGAAAAATTAGCATCCTAAAGCATACATCTAACCCTCACAACTAGAGTTTTGTTCATCCTTTCCACTAAATCATTTAACTGAGGAGTCTTTGAAGGATTTTTCTTATGTTGAATACCCTACTCTCTACAATATCTATCAAAAGGACCAATATACTCACCACCATTATCTGAGAAGATGCATTTCAATTTCTTCCTTGTCTGTCTCTCAACTAAGGCTTGAATACGCTTAAACACATCAAGGTTTTGATCCTTAGACTTCAAAGAAAATATCAGAGTTTGCGAGAATAATCATTAATAAAAGTCACAAAGTAAAGTGCACAACCATGAGACCTTATCTTAAAAGGACCACACAAATCAGAATGTATCAACTCCAGCAAATCAAGCATCCTCGAATGCGGATGACTCTGAAAAGAAACCCTTTTGTTTACCGGCTAAACAATGAACATACTTCTTCAACTTTGATTGTTTCACTCCAGAAAGTAATTTTTTCTTAGTGAAACTACCAATCCCCATTCTCACTCATATGACTAAGCCTTATATTCCATACATCTAATGAAGTATCATTCTCTACCAAGTATAATGAGTCTCTAGAGATGAGCCCTAAAATACATACAAGTTAGACAACTTGTCACCACGAGCCACAACCATCGAACCTCTAGTAGGCTTTCATTGACCAGCACCAAGGGTATTAGAATAATCGTCATCATCAAGGTATTCCACAGAAATCAAATTCAAGCAAACAACTTGAACATGCTTGACATTAATGAGAACTAGTTTGGAACCATTGTTACTTTCCAAACAAACAATCTCATTGCCAAGAACTTCAACCTTATGATTATTGTCCATTTTCAGCATCCCAAAATTACCTAGCGTATGAGAAGTAAATAATTCCTTCTTTGGCGTGACATAAGAAGTAGCACCATAATCCACACACAAGCTAGACTCATCACTAACAAGATTAAAGGCATTTTCATCACAAAAAACAAGAAGATCATCATTAGCAACAACAGCAACACGATTTTCATTATTTTCATTTGTTAGTATTTAGTTTTTATGATTTTACAAACCATGGTATATGATAAAGGGACCTGATCCCATGTGAGAATGGTGCACCTATACGATAAAAGGACAGCTGAAAAAAGTATTGTGCACACTCTGCCATCTGTAGAAGGTGGTGCGCGTTTGGTGTAGAGTGGCAAGTTCGTTGGCCAATAGCATTGCTTCTAGGGTTTCGTGTCCATCACATATAAGCTTCATAACAATGGACAAAACCTTAGTTTTTGCATCCTAAAATTTTGGAAAGAGCAAAACCAATTCTCTTCAGAAATATTCTCCTCAAGAACAACAAGGGACCAGATAGAGTCTTTATTGTTCTTAGTTGTTGTAGGTTTATATTTTTGTGCTTATTCTTGTAGATCTATTCATGTGTTATAAAGGAATCATATCAGTTAGTGTCTTCAACATTAATTTTGAGTTGTAGCTAGAGTTAGCTATGGTGAGTTAGTGAAGTCTAAATTGATTAGGGTTAATTGATTTAGTGGGCAACAGAGTTGTTGCTTTGAAGCTTGTTCGTAACATAGTTGTTACAACGAGGGGGGAGAGATTTAGAGTTAAATTCCTAGATTGCAAGAACTTGTAATCTGAATCTTTGTTCCTTGATGATAATGTAGGTGAGTTGAAATCATGTTAGTATAGGTCGTGGTTTTCTCCTCCCTTGAGCAAAGGGGGTTTCCATGTAAAATTCTTATGTCATTTATTTTAACGCTTTTATTTAACTTACTGTTCTTGCTGAGTCAAGGGACCTGTCCGATGACGTATAATGGGAGCATGCATTCTAACAATTGGTATCAGAGTCTTGGCTCTCAAACTGGTTAACACCAAGAGAGAATCTTGTAGAAGAATGGTTGCTCCACTAAATATGGAGGAAGGACAATCATCAACAAGGCCACCTCGTTTTAATGGCCACTTCTACAGTTGTTGGAAAACTAGAATGCATGATTTTCTAATGGATGAGGATAGTGAGCTATGGGATGTCATGTTTGATGGCCCCTATGTTCCTACAACTGAAGTGAAGGAAGGAGAGATTACCAGATTTATTCCTAAAACTCGACAACAGTACACTTAGGCTGATAAAAAATATTGAGAAAAACTACAAGGCACAGAAATTGTTAGTGTATGGCATAGGAGCTGAGGAATACAATCGAATTTCAACATGTGAATCAGCTAAAGAAATCTGTGACTACCTCAAAATTACTCATGAAGGGACTGAGCAAGTGAAGGAATCAAAGGTGAATATGCTTACTACTCAATATGAAAACTTCACCATGAAGGAGAGAGAAACCATTCATGATATCCACACTAGGTTCTCGTCTATCACAAATAAGCTACATTGCCTGGGAGATCACATTCATCCAAGTAAACAAGTCAGGAAGATACTTAAAATTCTTCCTAAGTCATGGGCAAGTAAAGTTAATGCTATTCTGAAGGTGCTGACAATGGATGCTTTGATTGGAAATCTGCAAACTCATAAGATGAACAGAAATCGAGAAATTTCAAAGAAGGAGGGAAAGAAGGACAAGTTACTGGCTCTCAAAGTGACATCAAGTGAAGTGACTGAAGAAGATGAAGACATGGCATATCTCACTAGAAGATTTCAGAAAATTGTGAGGAAACATGGAGGGTTCAAGAAGATAGGAAACTCTAGGAGGGCTACTAATGCAAATGATTTATGCCACAAGTGTGGAAAACCAGGGAATTTCATCATAGATTGTCCTATGCACAAACTTGAAAAGACTATGTCAAGGCCAGAGGAGACAAAAACAATAGAAGGGACCTGGTCCTTAATAAGAAGGGAAGAAAAGCTACTGATGACTATGTTGTGAAGAATGCCCTTGCAGTCTGGGGAGACTCTTCAAGTGACTCAGAAGATTCCAAACATACTGAAGATGCCTCCATGCTTGCAGTGAAATATGATGTTGATGTGTTTGATAGAATGTTTGCTTTCATGGCAAAATCCGATGATGAAGAAGTTGAAGAAAAAGTAACTATTTCTGACTTTAAACAGAACTTGCATGTTTATTATATTAAGAGGTTAAGGAGTCTAGCAGTTGTTTTGATTGACTCAATCACTGAGTTAACCACTGAAAAGGATTTGATGAATAACAGTCTAGATATTTTCATGAAGAAAAGGTAGCCTTGGTTTCGCAAATGTCAGTAATGGAAGAACAAATGATGGTTCTAGAAACTTAAAATATAGAACTTAGGAAAACATTAAAGAAGTTAAGTGAGAACTGTGCCAAAGGAGAGGGTAAAGCTAGCAGTTTACAACTCAAGCTAGAAAATAGCTTGAATCCAGCTGAAATGAAACTAGTTATGGCCGTGTAGAGAAATGATTAATTAGAAAGGGAACTGGTTTGTGTCAAAGAAGAACTGAACAAATCTCTCAAATGGACCACTTCTTCAAAATTGCTTGTCAATCTTACTAGTCAAGGTCAAAATGATGGGAAAGGTTTAGGAAGCTTGAACATCAGTCCTCCCTATAACCCTCATAGCAAATATGTGTCAGTGTCTGACAATCTTTTGTGTCTTCATTGCGGCTGTAATGGTCATCTGAAGAAGGAGTGTCCAGCTTGGAAAAGAACTCAAGAAAGTTTCTCAAACTACTCCAAAGATAAAGTCATACAAAACAAGGGACATGGTCCTAGTTCTGACTCTTTTCGTGATATGAAAAAAGACTATCTTGCCATACTGGACGAGAATGTTATGCCTCTATCTATTTACTAGGGACACAGACTGAAATGGGTTCCCAAATCTAACGAGTAATCCATGTTGCAGGTGAGTGGAGGAAGTAGCAGTCGGTGGTGGTTCATGGATAGGGGATGTTCGAAGCATATGACTGGAAAGATTGAAAACTTCCTCTCACTCTAGGCACTTCAAGGTGGAGGTGTCACGTTTGGAAATGGAAAGAAGGGGTACATTCTGGGAGTTGTAAGAATTGGAAAATCTCTTGAGCACTCTATCGAGAATGTATACTATGTGAATGGTTTGAAATACAGTCTTCTTAGTGTTTCTCAAATTTATGACAAAGGTAATGAGGTCAAATTTTTATCAGAAAGTTGTATTATTACGAATCTGACATCAAAGGAAGTAATTCTAAATGCAAGAAGGAGCAAGAATATGTATGTTGCTGATTTGGATACTGCCCAAGGAGATGATCTTACTTGTCTTAGTACCCAAAGTGAAAATGCTAACTTATGGCACACGAGACTTGGTCATGTGAGTTCGTCTCTGTTAAACAAACTTGTATCCAGGGACCTAGTCCGTGGATTACCAAAGCTAAAATTCAGTGATGACAAGGTATGTGATGCATGTGTCAAAGGAAAGCAGATCAGATCATCTTTCAAATCAAAGAAGCAAATGAATAAAACAAGACGTCTTGAGTTACTTCACATAGATATGTGTGGCCCTATGAAGATTCAAACTAGAGGTGGAAAGAAATCTATACATTTAATTGTGGATAATTATTCAAGGTACACTTGGACTATGTTTCTGAGGTCCAAAGATGATATGTATGATGTGTTTATTATATTTGTCAAAAGGGAAAATATATAAGCAAAAAACCCTAAACTTGGCAAGAAAACTTACTTTAACACTTTAACTTTACGGGTAATTATTTGCCCCCCTAATCTCATTTGAAATGAATTTAATATCACCTTAAGATTATAATATCAGTCTCACAGTGGCAAGTGTATCTCACACACGCCATGTCATCGACACATAAGCGCCACAACACTGCCACGCCAGTGCCACCTTGAAACTTATTTAAATTTTGACCCTGAGCTGGCAGATCATAAGCATACTTAAACAAATACTATGCGGAAGCTAAAACATGATATAATTGAATGATGAGGAATACCCAATACTGGTCTGAATATATTATAGACTATGAGTTTAATAACAACTGAATGATCAAACACAAATCAAAAACCTAATCTAACTATGTCTGAATAAAAGCCTCTAACTGACTAGAAATGCTAGGACACGCCCCAGCTAACTCTAGCAAACCTGAAATTGAAAGACTGAAAGTAATAGAAAACATGACTATCGTCCTCGAAGAATGAGGACTCACCACTGATACCACTGAGCTGGAGATCGGGAACTGATCTATGCGTGATCTGAATGTTGAGGACCTGAACCTACATCACGAGAAGATGTAGCGCAGAGTATGCGTCAGTACTTGAAGGGTACTGAACATGTAGAATAGGATAAATCTGAAAAATATATTCATAACTGAATAAAGCATATTGATCAATAATATAATTTGAACATGATGGAAATACTTAAATATACTGAAATGAACTGAACTGAATGCAATGAGCAAGTACATAGCATTTTGAAATACTGAAATGTAACTGGGAACCTGGTCAGATGCACTAGAATCTGACTGTGGGAGCTACTAATAACCGACATAAAACCACATGAGCTAAATGTGGAGTCCGATGTATACGCCCTATCGAGAGGACCCAATATACCTTGTCAAGGGTATAGAGGCATGACTGGCGTGATCAATAAATATGGTACCCACAGAGGGGACTTATAAACCTACAGGGGCACGTAGATCTGGGACTATGAGGGTGACTAACCCTAGTCCAACTCGGTGTTAAACTTACTCCCAATTGAATATATGCACAATACAACATAACTGAAATATAATGGATAGCTCACTGTTCTGACATACTAACTAAAAAAACAACATTAGGTACTGAAAATGAAGCATTAGAAAACTGAGGCATGTATATCCACTTATCTGTCCTAGCTAGTGTAATTCATGAACTAAATGAATCTACACAACTAGGGTTCTGAATTTCATGAAAGAAACTAAGCAACAATGTTACAACAACATGAAAATCTGATTAGGAATATTCTAACAACTAAATCACAATAATTTCTAACATTAAAGAAACCCTAGGTCTAGATAATATGAAAGGAAATCAAGAATCTGACTGAATTCTAGGGACCTAGTGGAAGAAAGGAATCCCCTAGTGAAATCAAACATACCTGGTGACGAATTCCATGGAGAAATCTTTCAATTTCGGGGTTGGAACTGAGGAAAACTTGTTACGTTCTTGGAGAGGGTTTGGTTAACTGTTTCTCCTCTTTCTCTAGTTTGATCAAACTTTAGGAGAATGAATTGACTAGGGTAAGTTCTAATTAAGTTTTTAGGCCTAAACTGACCAAAACTACGTAGTTTAAGGATTAAACGACGTAGTTTAGATGTCTAATGCATAGAGAAAAAGACCAAATGACCCCTGACTTAAAAGCTATCGGGGCCAACGATGGGCCAGGCCGATAGACCAGTGACTAACCTACAGTCTGTCCTAGTGAGCCATCGTCTAGCGTCTGGGACTGGAATTTGAGGGTCTGACCCACGGCCCTGGACCACAGACTATGGTCCCACCTACAGTCTATGGGTCCTGCCGTTGGTCGACCAATGGCTGAATTTTCTGGGGTTCTGGGGAGGGGGTTGCAGGTGGCCAACCACAGACCACACCTACGGTCTGTGGGTCACCCTACGGTCTGTAGGTGGCACTAGTCGGTGGCACCTGCAACTTCTAAAAAGTCTTCTGGTTGGTCTTTCTAGGATACGGGGAATTACAATATCAAAGATCTAATGAACAAGGATGATGATGAGCTAGAAGAACTGCTTCAGATTCAGAGAGATAGTCTGAATAATTCACAAGTTGAAAGAACTCAAGATCCAAATACTATTGAACCAAATCAAACTGAAGAAGTCAATGAAGATGTTGAACCTGAAGAGGGACCTGGTCTGTTAGATAATGTTGAACCTGAGGATGCAATTCAACCTGAGAATGAAGATTCTGAAAATGAAGTGGAACAAGCAGATCAACCCCAACCCTTGACAACTAAGTATTAGTGGAAACCAAGTCTTCTCATCATCTTGATAATCTTATTTCTCCTTTGAATTCTGGAATGCATACTAAGTCTAAAACTAGAAATCTAGTTTCAATCTCAGCATTCATATCAAATATTCAGCCCAAAAATATTAAGGAAGCCTTGAAAGATGTTGATTGGGTGAATTCCATGCATAGCGAACTTCACCAATTTGAACGAAGTAAAGTATGGCACCTGGTCCCTAGACCCCCTGATAGAACTGTTATAGTGACCAGATGGGTGTTTAGAAACAAGATGGATGAACATGGTATTATTACAAGAAATAAATCAAGGCTGGTGGTGCAGGGATATAACCAAGAAGAAGGCATTGACTATGATGAAAAATTTTGCCCCTACGGCAAGGATGGAAGCTATCATAATTCGCATTGCTTTTGCAGTTTTCATGGAATTCAAATTGTTTCAATTGGATGTAAAAAGTGCATTCTTGAATGGTTACTTGAAGGAAGAGGTTTATGTAAAGCAACCCCCGTGGATTTGAAGATGTTGACTATCCAAATCATGTGCTTAAATTGGATAACGCTCTTTATGGTCTGAAGCAGGCTCCTAGAGTTTGGTATGAAAGATTGTCCAAGTTCCTTTTGGAAAATGGTTTAAAGAGAGGAAAAATTGACAACACTCTCTTCTTGAAAACATGAGGTAAGGAATTGCTTATTATCCAAGTGTATGTTGATGATATCATCTTTGGAGCAACGTCTGAAGTCATGTGTGAAGAATTTGCTTCACTAATGGGAAGTGAATTTGAAATGAGTATGATGGGAGAATTGAGTTTCTTCCTGGGATTGCAGATCAGGCAAACATCAAATGGTACCTCTTTTTGTCAAGAAAAGTACATCAAGGAGCTGCTAAAAATTTTCATATGATGGATGCAAAGCCTATTGATACTCCTATGGGAACAAACTAAAAACTGGATGCAGATGAACCTAGTCATATGGTAAATGAAACTATGTATAGAGGCGTCATTGGTTCATTGTTGTACTTGATAGCAAGCAGACCTGATATTGTGTTCAGTGTGGGTATGTGTGCTAGGTTTCAATCTTGCCCCCAAAGAGTCCCATTTGAAAGCTACCTAGTGAATCCTAAGGTATCTCTAGAAGACAGGGGACTTGATCCTATTATATCCTTCTAGAAACTCGTTTGAACGGGTGGGATATGCAGGTGCAGATTATTCAGGGTATCGAGTTGATAGAAAGAGCACCTCGGGAATGGCTCACTTTCTGGGTTCTTCACTCATCTCCTGGGAACCAAGAAGCAGAATTCAGTAGCTTTTTCTACAGCTGAAGCAAAATATATAGCAGCTGCATCTTGTTGTGCTCAACTTCTATGGATAAAACAGCAACTTGAAGACTTTGGAGCGATCATTCACACTATCCCACTCTTGTGTGATAACACAAGTGCACTCAATATGGAAAAGAATCTAGTTCAGCATAAAAGGACTAAGCACATTGATGTGAGACATCACTTTTTGAGAGATAATATAGAAAAGGGAAACATCTATATGCAACTCTATAAGACTTAAGATCAAATTGTTGATATCTTCACAAAAGTTTTGAGCAAGAACCAGTTTGAGAAAAACAGATTGAGGTTGGGAATGTTGAAGCTTGACTGAGTTGATTCCATCTGAAGCATCCAACCTTCATTAACTATGACTAGGAGGCAGGTATCCATGTTATTTGTAATGTTTGTTTTGGTAAAATTGATCTCATGCCTTGAGTAGGAATACACTCATAATGAATTGTTGGAACAAAGGAAGGAAAAAACAATTTTGGGATAAGCATCTTCAAATTGTAGAGAAGGATATAGTCCTATCTCAAAGGTTATTACTCTTTACATTATATTTAAACTTCTAATGAGAACTGTTGTGACAGCCACGTGTCAGTCAACCGTTGTCCCATCGCTTTAAATCCAAGTGTCACATCTTATCAAGGGACCTGACACATCTCTTCATTTCTTTTTATACTATATTCCCTCTCCTTTCTTTACAAAGTTTCGAACTCTTCTCTCTATTTTTCTCCAGAAACCCTAAAATCTTTTTCTTCCATTTCTCTTCCCTTCTCCCCAAAATGTCTCAAACTCCATCTTCCTCCCAAAAGATGATGGATAGTCTAAATGAAATAGACCTTGTCGACTTTGTCTCCCCTTCCAGTAACCCTTTTCCAACACCAATCTCAACCAGTCCTCTGGTTGATGATTGTCAAACCCCAACCACTGAAGTCATTCCATATTCCATTGACAAAGCCCCTCTAGTGTGCTCCCCTTCTCTAGATCTAAATGACCCCCAAAATTCTTCTCCTGACGAGGTTGGGTTGTCCACAATGGGTCAATAAAGTGAAGCCCCCTTGTCTTCATCTCAACCTGGTCCTTTTCCCTCTGTTTTGTCTGAACTTCTCTTTGAAGGAGACCTTACTGAAGAAAAGAACTTTGATTCTAATATTTCGGCTGCTAGTGAGGAGTTAGTGGTTGAGAGTCTCACGGAAATTAGGGAAAGCGTAAGAACTCCATTATCTAAAGAAGGAGATAGAACTCAAGAGGATCCCCTTGAGACCTCTGAACCCAAGTTTGACAAAACTCCAGAAGTCATTCTACCCTCTACTATTGCTGATGATGAAGAGGATGAGGACAATCTTCCTCTACTCTAGGTTGTGCAATGAATGATGGTTCCTATCTCTAGTAAGGGAAAAGAGAAAGTAACAGAAGAGGTAATCACAAAGCCTACCAGGGTTTCAAAAAGAAAGTTAATGAGTGATGCAATGAAGGCGAATAAGGTTAGCACTACTGAAAACAGGAGAAGAAAAAAGACTGCAGTGGAAGAGAAACTGGTCCCAGATAAAGCAGCTGTTGAATTATCAAATGACCAAGATCAGAGTGAAACAGTAGCAGAACACATCATTTTAGCAGTTGAAAAGAGGAAGAAAGAGCCATTAGGAAAGGAGAAACCAAAAACAAAGAAAGCACCAGTTTGAAAAAAAGTTGATTCGAACAAGGGAGGGAAGAAGGAGCCAGTGAAGAAGAGAGTGAAGGAGACCACTAAAAGAAAAAGATAAGTGTCTCCTGACAATGGGGAACTCTTTTCAGAAACTGAGTCTAAATCTGAGAAGGGACCAGGTTCAAAGAGTAAAAAGATGAAGGTTGAAAAGTGTCACGCCCCAAACTCGAGAGGCGCAACTGGCTCCTAATGCCAAAACTCAGGCCCGAGCCGACCCTGTTGAACCATTTGCTACTAGCGCATGGCAGCCACACACAATCAATAAATTAAACAAGTATATCTCGGCTTAAAACTAAGCCAACGGCCGGCAAGGCCCCTGTCAACCAATCTATAAAAGAAACAGCTACTCTCAGGAGATCATATAAATAAATAGTCAACTAGCACAGAAGTCCTAATTGGGCCGTCGAGGCCACCATGATAGATATACCAATACTAAAAGCAGGTATATATCAATACAATACATCAAACCGCTCACAAGCTTCCGCAAACCAACAACATAGGCCAGGATGGCCATAACGTAGCTATAAACCCCACACACTAGTCTGCAAGCCTCTAAGAGTAGTAAATATTGGTGGGACAGGGCCCCAGCCTACCCATAAAGATATATACAACAAAAGGTAACAAACCTCCCAACTCTGGCAGCTCTGGAGGAAAGGGGCTAGCCAACCGGATAAAAGTCAATCCTGCTGCTGAGGAGGTCTACTCAGTCGTCTGTCAGGACCTGCATGCATGAATGCAGCGCCCCCAAGGCCATGGGGCGTCAGTACAAAATAATGTACAGAGTATGAAAGGCAATAGACTATGATGAGGTATCCTGATATACTGGAATAATCTAATAAATAAATCAAGGCTAAGATAAGTGTACTGACCTGCTCCTAAATCTAAACTTATCAAAAATAATAAAACAACAACCTAACCAAGCCCCCATAAGCTCGGCAAGTACAAACAGCACACAAGACCACCTACTCAGGCCCCCATAAGCCCGGAAGGTGCCAATCAGCCTATATACCCCTATCAGTAGTCCCCTAGCCCCGTAGGCAGTCACATACCCCTCTTAGGCATTAATATAGCCCCTTAGGTAGCACATAGCTCCTTTAGGCATCAACGTAGCTTATAGACAATTTATAGCCCTTTTAGGCAACAACATGACCCTGTAGGAAGAACATAGACTTCTTAGGTGTCAATATAGCCCTGTAGGCAACTCATAGCCCTGTTAGGCATCCATATAGCCCTGTAGGCAGAACATAGCCCTTCTAGGCATAGATCACATTCATGCAGCTAACCACAATAGCCCCAATGACAATAATAACAATCCAACCGCTAAAAGCGAACAATTTAGTTATAAGCAACGTATACAAATAACCTCTTAAGTCGTGTCCAACATAGGGACGCTACCAACTGAATAAGAATCCCAACAAGGGAGGATTATATCAACTTGAGCAGCCAACAATATATCAAGGATAACAACCCAAATACATTGCTTCTAAACTTTAAGGAAACATGTCGTAAGTAGGGAATAGCCTTAACATACCTTTCCAATGAACGCTCGAAAGACCGTAGTTCCTTCACGAAAGTTGTTCCTTATGTCCTAAGCTTCGCAAACACTATATATACACAGCTGGTACGCACCTATAAACAGTTTATAATTAATCTTATATCGGCAGATTTGCCATATTGCCCCAACTTGTCGAAATGTCCGTAGAAATTCATAAAAACAATCATAAAAGAGTCCCGAGATGATTACCTTAATTAACCAAGTTAAAACCTTGAAGAAACACCAATAGTTACAAATTTATATCTTCAAAAACCAGCTCCAAACGCAGCAAATAGAAGGGAAAAACGATTGCCACGTGTAGGGATTACGTTTCTAGGCACGGGGGCAATGTTTAATGGTAGAAATCATCAAAACTAGACTTCATCATGCTAGGACTCCATAGGAACCCTCTCCTAAGCTTTTTTCTGGTTTTGGAACTGAAATGAATTGTTTCCATGGCTAAAAACGTTAAATAGCCGACATACCATATTTCTTTACCCGACCCGGATTCTGCCTTGGCAGTCCCTAGTAAAACCCTCATAACTTTTTACTCGGACGTCCGTTTGATACGGGGTTTTGTGCGTTGCAAACTAGACTCGTAGGCCTTCGATTTAATGGGTAATAGGCCTTCTAACTCTTTATATATTGGGAGAAAACATCCAATACATTTGACCCAAATTTCAAAGAAATCTTTAAAAAGAAACTTACGATAACTTTCGCTAATTTTTATTTTGCCACTTACTTAACTTCAAAACTTGAGATAAAACCCTTGAACACTTAAAATATGGCATACCACATCCTTTTTAAATTATTACTCACCCTCTTTGTCTTTCCACAAAGGTACGAGTTAATTTAGACGTTTTGAAAGAGTCGGGGTGTTACAAAAAGGAATTAACTCGAGATGAGAGAGTTAACAACTTGAAAAAACAACAGGTTCTAAATGGAAGGGTATTTGACCGTGAGATAATCACTAAGCCAGGAATGTGTATTCTGGCAAACTCTGTGGAAATACAAGCATGGACTCACATGTTCATAAATCACATTCCAATGATGCATGAGGCTCAAGTCAGGGATTTTTACTATAATGTTGAATTCACAGAAGATGGAAGTCTCAATACGCAAGTAGGTGACAGAATATTTCACTTGAATGAGGAAAGGTTGTGAGAGATTCTAGGTGTACCCATGGAAGGGATCAGGTCTGTGGTTGGACAATTTTGCTCCAAAAGTTTTGCTCAAGAATGTGGCAAACTCTCAAAGCTAAACTGTGTTGGTATTCCCAAAAAGCTTCTAAATGGGGAATATCAATTACATTTCAAGTTTGTGAACAAAGTGCTTTTTCCTAGATCTGAGAAGAGAACAGTTACTTATGCGGCTGACCTGTTTCTCATGGAAGCACTGAGCAAGTTTGATGTCATAAACCTTCCAGCCATTATGCTAGAACACATGCACAAGACCATTATAGAGCAAAAAAGGAAACATGGCATGGGTTATGGTTACTTCTTAACAAAAGTTTTCAAACACTTGGACATTCCTCTTGAAGATGGTGTAAGAGGAACAGTGAAGCAAACCTTGTCCATGAACACCCTTGTTGAGTGTGAGTGTATGGAAGGAAATACAGGGCGCGTGAGAAAAATGTCTGAGTTGGTGGTAGAACAAAGTCAACTGAGGCATGAGCTAGAAGAAATGAAAGTATTGTTGAGCAAGAAAGATGCAGAGAGAGATTTGTTGAAGGAGCAGTTGGTAAAGGCTCAAACTAAGGGAGTAGGTTCGGCTGAAGTCACCGAACTGAGGGCTAAAAATGACAGCCTTATGACTCAAAATGTTGAACTCATAGAAAAGTTGATCAAGACCCATAATGATGCAGATGCTCGTCTCACTCTTATCCTGCAATCCATCACCCAAAAGGCTCCCCATTCTAATTCTTTTTTGGTTCTCCTTATCAGTCCTCCCTTTATATTTTTTGTGTGGATTTCGTCCCGTGGTTCTCATAGTAGTTTGTTTATGATGTACTGAATGCACTTTTTATGCAATGAAATGAATTCCCAATTTTGTTAATTCCCTTTCTTAATTTACTGCTTTTCATTTATGCTTGCGTTGCCAATTGGCCATGGTTCTACCATGCTTGCTTACTTTTAATCCTGGTTTACTGTCTTCTTTTTTTATGATGCCAAAACGGGGAATATTGGTATGCATAGGATAGATTCTACCAATTCACTGTGTGGTTGACAGGGGGAAGTAGTGGGAAGAAGAAGAGAATATCCTGATGTGGTTGACAGGGGGAAGTAGCGGGAAGAAGAAGGGAAGAGAAGTTTGTCATCATCAAAAAGGGGGAAAATGTTATTATTTAGTTTTGATGATTTGACAAACCATGGGATCTGATAAGGGGACCTGATCCCATGTGAAAATAGTGCACATGTACGAGAAAAGGACAGTTACAAAAAGTACTATGCACACTCTGCCATCTGTAGGAGGTGGTGCGCATCTGGTGCAAAGTGGCAGGGTTGTTGGCCAATAGCATTGCTTCTAGGGTTTTGTGTCCATCACATATAAGCTTCATAACAATAGACACAACCTTAGTTTTTGCATCATGAAAGTTTGTAAAGACCAAAAGTCATTCTCTCTAGAAATATTCTCTTCAAGAACAACAAGGGACCTAATAGAGTTGTCATTGTTCTTAGTTGTCGTAGGTTTATATTTCTGTGCTTATTCTTGTAAATCTATTCTTGTGTTATAAAGAAATCAGATCATTTAGTGTTGTCAACATTGATTCTGAGTTGTAGCTAGATTTAGCTATGGTGAGTTAGTGAAGTCTAAATCGATTAGGGTTTATTGATTTAGTGGGCAACAAAGTTGTTGCTTTAAAGCTTGTTCGTAACAGAGTTGTTACAGTGAGGGAGAAGGGATTTAGAGTTAAATTCCTAGATTGCAAGAGCTTGAAATTTGAATCTTTGCTCCTTGATGATAATGGAGTAGAGTTGAAATCTTGTGAGTACAGGTCGTGGTTTTCTCCTTCCTTAAGCAAGAGGGTTTCCACGTAAACTGTTTGTGTCATTTATTTTAACGCTTTTATTTAAGTTATTGTTCTTGTTCGTTGACGTATAGTGGACGCATACATTCTAACATCATTTTTTTGTCTCATATCTCTCTTGTACCTATATCGATATTTATTTTATATGTCCATTCTTGTGGCAATAGTCACGTGTAACATTATTATATATAGACTTTGACTTGCCTCTAATTTTATCTCAGTCAGCCTGACCTTTGAACTTGCTTCGCACCCTATTTTCAGTAACCAAAACATTAGAGTGTGAAGTTGAAAAAGATGAGGCCTGAGATCTTATTCTCATCTCTTTATTCAAGACACCACTCTTAGCATATTCCATAATTACAACACCACTAGGAGCAGAATTAGTCAAAGTCCATGTATCTTTTCATCGAACTTTACATTCATTCCAGACAGCTGGTCAATAACACCTTGAAAATAATTAATATGATCAAAAATAGGAGTGCCCTTTTTATACATGATGTTCATCAATTGTTTCAATAGAAACAACTTATTGTTGCCAATCTTCGAAGCATAAAGTGTCTCAAGCTTGTTCCATAAATTTCTGGTGTGTGCCTTATTCACAGTGTGATTTCTACCATTATCGTCAACTCATTATCTTATACAACCACAAACCTACAAGTGCTCAAATTCTTATTCATCATCCATCATGGACTGAGGTTTATTAGAAGCAAACATAGGTAAATGCATCTCTTTCATCTTGCCTTTCCAAGTATGATAGTTACTACCATTCAAACAACTCATCTTGCTCATACTTTACTCCATCATTCAAATCGATAATCAATAATAACCTAATGTGCTCTGATATCACTTTGTTGGGTATGACAAGACACTAACAGACAATGTCCGATAGGATAGCAGCGGAATAATACACAAGTCTAAATTTTCCCTTTCAATTTGAACCAAGAGAAGACAAAGTAAATCAAGCAATACAAATAATGGACAACAAGTGTATCAACCAAACAAAACAAGACAAGAATAAATCAATCACAAAACACACAAAGATTTACATGAAAATTCCTTCGATGTGAAGGGTAAAAAATCACAGGACCAAAAGTTCCACTATAATCATCAAGAGTTACAATATTGTTCTCCAAAACTGGTCACAAAACAAGTATCAAACAATGAGCAACAACGAAATAAGATTGCACCAAAACTAGAGAATTAAAGGAGAGAATTCACCCAAAAAGGAACTACTGTTCACGCCCCCAAAATCAGCAGTTATAGGAAAGTAAATCCGATCTCCACCGTTGAAATACAAGAGTCAAATGCTGAGAACTCCCAGTTCAAATTTGAGCACGATCCAATGGTTAACGAAGCAGAAAACTTTGTTTAAAGTGGACTGTCCGAGCAAAAATTTCATGAAGCAACACGAAATTTATCTCTTTCTCTCAATCTTTAAAACAGCTCTCTTGATTTTTCTCTCTTGTGTGTCAGAAAATAAGCTCTCTCTTGATTTTTCTCTCGTGTGTCTGAAAATAAGACCTAAGCAAATCTTGTATATGTCATATAATATTGGGCTTATGGATAAAAGTGGGATGGTCCAAATAAGTCTTTTATTTATCCACATAGAAATGAAAAAAAATTCTAAACCCAACAAAGAAATACTAGTGAAGTAATGCATAAAGATATATAAATACGCCTAACATCAATTATTTTGGAATTCTATCTATAAAAGTTAACTCTTCGTGATAATAACTATTTTTCAATTACAAAAATTAAAAAAATGGTCATTCGTAAAATTTTCTCAATTAATAGTCACCTACCCCATTTTGATATTTTATCTCAAGTCTTAGGTGAATTTAATTGGTACTGAAAATTATGTCTTGACAAAACGTCAGGAAAGTCCAAAAAAGGTATTGAGCTTAGCTAGACTAATTTAGAGGATAGAGAATATACGATGGAGATAAGAATATAAATAGTTTCACATCTTGATTTTGTTGTGTAACCGGTGGATACACAACAAACTGAAATGTAGTAGTTTTCATCTTCTTTTTAAAGAGATTAGAATCTAACACTTGGCTGGTGATATCTAATTTATCTAAGAGAAGACATTTATACAGGAAAGGACAAGAGACAAGACAGGTTTGGCATAAGAGGAGAAAGAAAAATTGACTACGATTACTAGTAGTGCTAGAGTGGTATACTCTTTCATTCTTAATCAAGATAAAGTATTAAAAATAATTCTGAATTTAACGTAAATTATTAGTTTCGTCCTCAAATTATTGATAACTTTAAAAATATCACACTACTTAACTAATTAAACTTAGATACATCATTGATCTGCCACGTGAGATAAAAAGTGGTCTCAAACTCTTGTAGGAGCATGAGGTTCTTAATAAAAAGACTAGAGAAATGTTGAAAACACCCCTGAACATGGTGAGAATTTAGGAGTGTATTTCACTCATGTTGCAAGATTGAGAGTGTATTTAAGTTCAATTAGTCAAGTAAATGAATGTTTTTAAGATTGTCAATAGTTTGAAAATGAAACTAATATTTCGCGTCGAGCTTAGACGTATTTTCAATACTTCCCTCTTCTTAATTAGAAACTTTGATTTTAAATTCAAGATGTGGCGTCGCATTTGATAAGAAGCACTTTATCATTAGTTTGAGACTTTCCTGTGTAAATCCAAATTAATCGAACTTTAAAACCAAATTTTTATTAGAATTGGCATTGGGGGAATAAGGATTAAGTAACCCATAGGGTATCCTTGTGATAGGGGTGTACATACCGGGTTGGTTAGGGTTTTTCAAATATCAAATCAAACTATTTGTGTCGGATTTTTAAATTTATAAACCAAACCAATAAAAGTCGGGTTTTTCAACCTCGGATTTTTTGAATTTTCGGATTGTTTCGGGGTTTTCCGGTTAAGTATTCATGCAAACATATAATTTACTTGTATTTCAAATATTTCTTTAAATACAATTATTTAAGGTGTTTCTTTAAAAAAAAAAAAACACACAAAATATGATATGATTAATGACACTAAAATATCCAACAAAAAAATTGAAATCGTGTAAAACAAATATTGCAAATTAACAAGTCATAATGAAAATGATCATAATTTAAGTATTAAATCATGCTAAAAATAAGTTTAATAAGTATTAGTTACATGACTAAATATTAAAGGAAATTAAAATTAGATTATGTATTTTAATTGTCTAAACCAATGTAAAACTAAAGAACAAATATTCAATATTATGGTCATTCTTAGTGTTGAATTGATTTTCTTTTTGCATTAGTATTAATTTGATTTTGATTTAAGCTTTATTATAATTACCAATATCTGTGGACTATAATCTTTAATTGACCATTCAGAATTTTAAGTTTCAAACTTGAAATAATATATTAAAAGATAAAAACTATGAAAAGTATAAGAAATATTAAAAATTATATCAAAGTAAATACTTTTATGTATAAAATAAAATTTTAAAATTATATATATAATGCCGGATTGGTTTAATCTCGGGTTGATTTTTTAATTAAAACCAAACCAACCCAAATATAATTGGATTTTTTTTTCAATACCAAACCACTCGTCAATTTTATTTTTTTAATTTAACTCGATTTATGATTTGATTCGATTCGATTTTTGGTTCTCAGCTCGATTTTGTACACCCTGCCTTGTGAGTTGTGAAGCCCTTTTGTACAAAGTAGTGTCTTTTTGGGACCGCAATAAACATGGCATCCAGCTCATCAACCATCCATGCCTTTATTTATTTCGTCCTTGTCCCTCAATTATTAACCCCTATCTCCTCCTTTTCCCACATACTCAAACTCACACACATTCATTAACTATTTCATACACTATGTATTTCGTTGGGCCTGTTATAAATAGCGTTAAAGACTCCCCTCTATTCCTAATTACTTATCCACTTTTTCTTTTATACTTGTCCTTAATTACTTGTTCATTTCGACAAATCAAGAAAGAATAATTTTTTGTACCTATTATACCCTCAATTAATTATTTTGAAAAAGGTAGAACTTTTTGAAAATCTTAAATTTTTAATCCATCTAATTCATAATTAATAGGGGTAAAATGGTAAATTTACTATGTCAATAATTATTTTCTTAATAGGTGTGTCAATTCAAAAGTGGACAAGTAATTAGGGACAGAAGGAGTATTATGTGAGATAAATCCATTTTTAATCGGTTCAAATACAAGAGAAATGATTTTACAAATATCTTTTGTACCTTGTTCATCAATTTCATGTGTTATATTTTAGTAATGGCATAATATATATATAAACACACACTTAAATTTGACCATACAAGTAAACACTCCAACTTTGAATATACACATTTAGATATCTCAAGTTATCCTCATTGTGTCAGTTACTCACAAATGATCATTTAAACATTTCAAATTTTATGTGTCACTCAGCGTCGAATGTCCGTGAAATAAAGTGAGAATGAGTTGGAGTGTTAAGTGACTAGTTGAGACTAAGTAGGCGTTTGGCCATGCGATACCATATCACGATATGGTATCGTGAGATGAAATCAGCGTTTGGACATGCGATTTTACACTGATTTCATCTCATGATTCCATATCATGAGAGGTGATATCATATTCTCCAAAAACCATGATATGGAATTACATGGTGATTTCATATCATGATTTGAGATATTTTAATACAATACTTGATCCATTAGTTTATATTTTGTTAAAACAACCCCACATTTATATCTACTAACCATTTGTTTCATATGTAAATAAAATTTATAATCACATCATTATTTTTAAAATTTATTATTCTCACCGACATAAAATTTATTATTCGCACCCACATATAGTCACTTTAACTCACACCTCACGATTGTGAAACTTTTCAACATTCACTTGAAACAATTAACCGGCATGTTAAAATAGTTGCCGAGGCAATTAGTAAGATAGCACCAACATTTATACAACCAAGAAATATGACTGGTGTACATTCCAAAATTCGACATAATACTCGATTTTGGCCTTGGTTTAAGGTAAAATTTCAATCACATTAATAAATTTATTTTATGGCCTTAATAAGTGCACATTTATATTTTATGTGTAAGTTATTAGTATTTAGTTACATATTTCTGCCACATGGTAACTTTAAATTACATCCTTAGAATAAATATTATTTATTTACACAAAACTGTCTCATTTACGTCACATATGCTTTTAGTAACTCTTTATAAAATGTTTTTTGGTAGATAAATATTATGTTGTTGATGCAGTTTCCGAAACACAAAAGGATTTTTAGTTCTATACAAAGGACTACGCTATCATTTGCAAGATTATCGAGGAAGTGAAAGAGAGCTTCAAAATGCCAAAGAACTATTTAATTATAGGCATTCATCTCTGCGCAATGTGATTGAACGGACTTTTGGAGCTTGGAAAAATAGATTTAGAATATTGAAACAACGCATGAACCATTATGATATTGATACACAAGTGAAAATTGTCATAGCTTGTGCAATGTTACATAATTATTTGCGAAACTACCAAAGTAGTGATGAAATATTTATGGTCTATGAACATGAAGATATAGTTGCGGAGGATATTGACCAACAAATGGCTCAAAATAACAATGTTGGTTCGTCTTCTCGGTCACATTATCGAGAAATGCAAGTTCAACGTGAGGAAATTGTTTGTACTATGTGGGAGGATTATATTAAAGACTAGTACACTACAATTTATGTTCAATTTTTTTTATTAAATTAAAGTTAGATAAAACAATTACTTAAGTGGAGAACAAATAACTTTGTAATAATTTATTATGCGATTTTATAATTTTTTATTTATTTGATAAGATTGAATAAAAAATTGGGGCTATTTTAATAGTTTTACAACTTATGGGATTTTTTTTTATATAAGAAAATATACAACACAAAAATTCCATATCGCATGTCCAAACAAACCTTCAATTTCATCTCATGATTCCATATCATAATACCATATCATGATTTCATATCATGATATCATATCGCATCATAAGTTAAAGTGTCTAGATATGCATTCTAAAAGTTGGAATGCTTATTTATCAACTGAAACCAAATTTAAAAGTCTCTATATATTTTAGCCTCTATTAATCCAATATGAAACGAGTCATAAAACTAAAAAAACATTGATATACCAAGCCATATAAACAAGCTTTTATTTATTTATATATTTTACATTTGACACGTTTTTTAGAAAATAATTATTAATATAAACACTTTAACATAAACTGATTTTAAAAAATGGAACATTAATGGAGCACAAGTAAATGTGAATTGGAATAGATGAAGTGGGCTGTAAATTTGGAACGTGAAACACAATAAAAGGTGATCCAACCTTAACATCGTGCGAGTAGATAGAAATTAATAGCAACTTCTTTCTTCTGACATTTTCTGCTCACTCTATCTTTAAGGGTGGCGGCTCATCTTATTACCTCACTCAACATAACATTTTATTCAACTATAACAATATATATTATATGCTCTATTATTTTGCCAAAGAAAATTTTTGCGTTTTTTATTTGTTTGTTTGGTTGATCACCTTATATGTTCGGGTGGTCACTATCCGAACAATTTTCGTATAAAACTGATATATATGATCCTATACTTATTTAACTTAACTATTTTTTATAATGTGATTTAACAGAACCAAAAGTTAAGACATTTGAACATCATAACTAAACATGCTACATGTTAAATGAGGTAAACGAAGCTCTTATTATTTTAATTTGTCGGAAAAAAATATGTCATATAAATTTGAAAACGTATAAAAAGAATGTTGATATCGACAAGTAGCAGAAAGGAACGTGTATAAACATGTTGTAGCTTTCCAGAATCTTACTTTCTTTGCAAAATCAACGTGGCCATGTGGAAAGATTTGTTCTCGTATCTCATTAAACGTCGTTTCATGCTTTCCTAAATAATTATATGAACGGAGAAAATAGCTTAAAATAATTATATTCAAACACAAGAAATACTTTTTTCTTAATTATAATTTTTTAGATAATTTTTTAATTTTCCTTTATCCAAATACTTATTTAACAGTATGATTTCTTCCTTTATTTAATTTCAACTGTCAACAAAACCCTTGTCAATTTGGTGGTTGTTACCTTAATGGCAACGGGCCGGAACACTTATTTTCTTCTTAGGTGGTACATGAAAATCAAAATACTACCTCCCTTTTAATTTATTATTATAACTCTTTCGACGTTATTTGACTAGAGCTTAAAAAATAAAGAAATACGTTATTATAGTTATTGTCTTTCTTAAAATTATTTTTAGTGGAACCTAATAAAAATAAAAATGGAAATAATATTAAATAGTGTCAAATAATGTAACGTAACATTCATTTAGAATAGTTTTAAAACGGAAAGAGACAAGTACATTTTTCAGTCTTTCTAAAAATAAAACATACTACACACACCCTTAATTCAGAAAAAAAAAAAATCTTAAATTTCGAGTTTAAATTAAAATAAATCAATTCTATACATAGGGAGTATATGAGTTATGCATCAGAAGATTGAGTAATTAAGTGTTGCATGATGATGAGGAAAAATCAATTAAATTGCAATGAAAATATAGAATGTAAATGAGAAGTTGACTTTATAATTGTTACAAAATTGACTAAAGTTTTGTTACATTCTATATGAATATGAATTAAGTTAAACTAAAAGTAAAAATTACAGGAGCATAATAAGAAGAATGGTCAAGAACTTTACAGATTACCAGAAGATGAGAGAAACAAGACAAATTCACTTCAGCATTCCATTTTTCTTCAAAATCTTTGCTCTCATTTGTAGATCTGTGTGATTCCGACACTTTATTTAATTTCACATTTTCCCCCAATTAATTTCAATGGAAAATCAACAACGCAATGAACACCGTAACGAAAATAGAAGATTTGGGTGAAAATACAGTGAGCTTAAAAGCAGCAGATTGTGAAGGCGGTGGAGGATTATAAAAGTAGAACGGGAAATACGGAACAATTGGATTTGGAGGTGGAGGAGTAGGTCCAGAAGGGTAATTTTGGTAAGGTGGAGGTGGTGAATAGTAGTAATTCCCGCCGCCCGAGGAAGAAGGCGGTGGTGGCGGTGGAGAGTAGTAGTAGTAATTTCCCCCAGAACTAGGTGGAGGAGGACACTTATAAGAGGTAGAAGGCGGTGGAGGAGACGGCGGAGGAGGCGACGGCGGCTGAGGTGGCGGCGGAGATGGAGTGGCGCAAGGGTTGTCACATGCGGCGCACATTGTACATTCAATCTGATACTTTGAACCTGCCCAAGTCGTTCCATTAGCATTTACCAAATTACCCTCATTTTCCCTACTCGTTATCATCATAGTCACTATAAAGATCGAAAAAGCTAACTTCACTCCCATTTTCTCAAGATTTTGATCAAATTGGCTTAGAGAAGAGTGAGTTGAGACAATAGTGTTAGTGGAAATAAAGATGGAAAGGGGAAAGGAGAGGGTTCACTTGTAAATGAAGCTATAGAAAATGCTCTAATCTTTTAAGAGGCATTAAGAAAGGTATTAAATAAAATATAAATATAGTAGAGTGGAGTGGAGTAAGGTGTAAAAAATTAAAGTGAAGTGAGGAGCCTTCATGTTCAAAAAGATAGACCCACCGACACGTTTTACTTTCTTACTCTAACACCGAACGCGTAACCAAGGGTATTCTTGTCCATATAATTTTGATTATCCTTCGGACAATGGGTAGGTCATACAAAATTTTTTTTTATAATTGTGGTGTTATAACACGCAAGGGTGTAGTTTGTGATTAATGAAGTAGTTTGGGAAACATGAGGACTCTAAAGTTTAAATTTTAATATAAGGGGAAAAAATTTAGATAATTCGAGTTTCCAACTGTTCAATCTTTGACGGACAAACTGTCACGTGGTATAGTGCTAATGGGAGGTGTGGTGGATACCTTGTGAACGTATAACTTAACTAGTTTCATGGAATATCTACTAGGCTACTAACTCTCTCATCAACACACAAGTAGCTATAAATATTTTGATATATGACGACAAATTTTAGAAGTATTCTTTTTTTTTTTCTTAAAATTTGTACAAAGTTAAGTCTATAAATGGAAATACAGATAACGAGGAGTCATGTCATTTCCATAATAATCCTAGCTAGTTCGGGATATATTGAAATGTCTTTTACAACTCAATTTGATCATATGTAGATGAAAATTGCAACCATAAAATCTTAGGAGGGTGTAGATACATTATATCTAAATTTCTGGATTTTGCTTAGTATGTAAGTTATTACTAGTACATTTGTGTTAGTAAAGAATTGTATTGCTAAAATTTGAAATAAAGTAAAGGTAATTGGAGAGTGGATTGTCCAAAAGGACCTTTGACGATGTGAGTGCAAAGTTAGAAAGTGAATCATGAGAGGCTCAGCAAAAGAAGCAATAAAGAGTGAACTTTAAGAAAATGGAGTGGCAATTGAGGAATCAGTTCACAAAAGAACCAAAGCAGAATATCAATCAAAACTGGATTTTACTCAAATGAGGGAATGATGTAGACCACCACTAACTAAAATTATTGATGATCATATATCACACGAGAAAGTAATTCAAATAGAAGAGATTGTGTCCAAGTTAATTCTGTTGTCGTATCGTCAATGTCTTATATTTTGACCTCTATCGAGAAACGAGTCATATAACGAATGTATTTATCAAAAAAATAATTGTAGAAACTCTTTTGATTCATTGTATTCAGGTGTGAGTTATATGTACATGTTGATTATCGTACATCATATCTGAGGAAATTGTGATTATACATTTGAATTCTAAACAAACACTAGATTCACGGTAATTTAATTACTAAATAATGTATTTATTTTATCTTAGACCATCATGGTCCAACATTACACTTCGATCATACATAATAGTAAGGTTTACAACTATAATGATGGACGCAAGATTCTACGAGGTCCCTTCATGATTGCATATGTGTCAATTTAATTAGTTTCAATTTGGTGGACTTCTTATAACTCTTTTTTTTTTTTGGAATCTTTAAATCAAAAATAAAATAAAAGGCTTCAAAATTAATGCAATTGAGGGGTTAATGGAATCACATCAAAGTTGGATTATTCCAAATCTTTGGACAGATATATGAAAAGAATATATTAATTATTTGTTGAATGAAGTTTTTCACGTGATGATTAATTGGCTTATTACACTATAACCAACTTTACAACTAACAAAAAAATCATTTTTGCTTTTGAACAACTATACAAGTAATAATAATACACACTGAAGGGTATGGGTATGTCTATATCAATCCATTTTACATCATTTATAAATAATAAACAATAAAGGCCAAATCAAGCATTATATATCTTCTTTTTATAAGAGGCTGCAAAACTGAAAATGACACAATAACAAATAAAATATATGGTCCTTTTTGTGTAACCTTAGCACCAATATGGAGTTTGATCTTTTTTAGGTGATTACTGCGATGCATCTCAATCCTTCTCTTATGAATTTTTTTCTTGTGAAATTTTCTTTTGTGGTTTTTATAGGTGTTACAAAAATATTGTAGGTCAACGTAATTGTTAGTGATAAATTGACTCGTGCAATTTCTAAAAATTAATCAACAATAATAACTACGTCTCAATTTTAAAATGATCTCGATCATATATATAAATCGCAATTGTAAAATGCACAAAAATGATCCTTCATCCTCGCATACTTATAGTATGTGAACCGAACGATCATTTATCGTTTTTTATTAGTTATCAACCCTTTGTTTTAGCCTTTTGGATAATTCCGAAGGACGAAAAGAAAAATGTTTTAGCTTAAACTATTTACACTTTGTTTGGATGGTTGTTACGTATTGTTTCATAATGTATCATATTCAGAGGTGTATCCAGGATTTCGGTAAGATGGGTGCATCACGATTACAAAAAAATACATTTTAAATATAAATTTGATCGGTTTGACTTTTAGGTTCTTAATATGAACCGTTAAATTTAAAAAATTATAGGTCCAAGATATATAATACTACTAGTTTTAAATTTTAATAAACACATTTGATTTAATTATATAAAAAATTTACAGTGCTAATTTTTTTAGGAATTTTCAATGTAACACACTTTAAATTTTTGAAAGATTAAAGAAAAAAATAAAAGAAAAATTAGTTGAAACGCCAAAAGTGTAACCGATAACCACTTGGAGAGGTGTTACTTAAAAAGACAAGATAGATATAAGATTTAAATATTTATCCTCACTTAGAGAGGTGCATCCAATCATCATCGTATTATTATATGATACTTGAACGTGGGTTCACACATCTATATTTAAATATTTTTAAAAAAATATAACACTACTATATATGATCTAGAGAGGGGAGCATGGGTTCACGTGAACCCATGACACCCCCTCTAGATACGCCCCTATCATATTGTATTGTATTATGGTGTATTGTATCGTACTGTATTGTTTTAATGAATATAGTGTTTGGATAGATTGTATCGTTCTCAGTCGTTACATAATATCACACATCCATAATTTGAATGATAAACCTACAAGAAAAGTAGGGTAGAGAGTAAAGCTACTATAAAAAGGTATGATAAAAAATGAAATATGATTATTAGTAAATAATAAATAAAGATAAAATGAAAAGAAATATTAAGGTAACGATGCAACCACACCCCAAATTGATCCTTACATGAAATAGGCATTTAATTTTCGTCGTTACCTAACAATAGATTTAAACGATACAATACAATAGAATTTAAGTAACAATTAAAACTAACATTGTAATTAAACTAACAATACAATATAATACAATACAATAAAACGAGTAACAACCATCAGGGGCGGCTCTGAAGGCTTGGCCAGTGAGGCCATTGCCTTAGGCCTCAAAAATTTGAAGGCCCCAAATTTATTTAAATTATTGTTATTGATTTTATTATATATTAATATAATTTATATAAATAAAATTGTTATTGTATATTTTTTATTATAATTTGTTTGAGAGTATTTTTTATCAATAAGTTCATAAATTCTCATAATCTTTTCACTCATTATTTGATATATTTGTTTTAACTTCCAATTTTAAATTTTATCATTTTTATATAGGAACTAAGTTATATATATTGATAACATAATGAATTTTTTTCAACCTTTTCTTAAACTGCGTGAACACAAAAACATTCATGCACAAGTTTCCTTTTCGTTTTAATTTAATATATTTTATGAAAATTTTATAATTTGTTTTAGATATTCACCAATGAGTGCTACTCAATGGAATGAATTATATCATTTAAAAAGAATTATATCATTTAAATTGATCACATATTTGATAAGAAGGTGTATAGATTTTTGTTACTATCCATGTTCAAAACTTCAACTATTAAGTTATGTATGTTCTTTTCTTTTTCTTATTTGTGATGATAGCCAAATTAAAGTTTAAATTTGAATTTTGAAGCTTAACATCGATAATCCATCACTTTATTTTTTGTACTCTTCTTCCTTTTCTTTTTGTGTGTGAAAATTGTTATTTTTTGTCTTAAATGATTAATCTATTGTGTAGAAAATAATTTTTCCTGTTAGTGTATAAACTTTATAAAATAAATTTAAGGGCCTCTTAATATGATTTTGCCTTAGGCCACGAGATCTGTTGAGCCGGCCCTGACAACCATCCAAACAAAGTGTTATTGGCTCAACATTAAATTAAGGGCAAAAAGGAAAAAAATAAAAAACTGTCTAACCAGAAAAAGAAGGGAGAAGAAGTTTAGAAGAAAAAAAAGGAAAAATAAGAGATGAGTGGAGGCACTATGAAACTTTCCAGGCTGTGGACAAACATCAAATGTCTGTCTTCAATTATTATCACTTGTCAATTTTCTAATGCTCTAAAATATTGGAGGTCTAATTAAACCTTCTCTCGACTTGTCTCCTCTCTTATGCTTTAATTTCCCTTCTCATTTCACTTTCTTTTTCTAAAAGCTTATTTTGGGCTTAAATGATGTGACTCAATCAAAATGAAATGACATAAATCCCAAGCACACAGTACAGACGACATAAAGTATGATCAATAATGTCTCAGTTTTATATCAAAAATATAAATTAGGTGTTGGACCAAATTATTCTATGTCTTCATGTCCCAAAAACTAGCACAAAGGAAGAAATATTATTCAAGACTTAAAAGAAGACTACGCATCTCATTTATACGGCAAAGAAAATCAAAGTAAACTTAACATATTTTTGCATTGGATCCTTTTGTAGTTCCTTGATTCAGGTGAAAAAAGGATCACAAAGTCCACTTATTTTAGTTCCTCACACTCACTTTATTAGATTTGCACAACAAATTAAAGTGGCATGCAATCATGCAACTTTCTTCTAAAATTTTAATTCCTCAATCCCGATGTTACACATCAATCTTCTCAATATAATTTTTATTTTTTTTCTTCAAACGGCTTATTTATAAGGACGAATTGGAAAAAAAATATTTAAAAAATGAACAATTCAAAAGGTGGAGCCACTAAAATATTATTGGACAAACACACATTTGTCTTTTGTCTGATTGGGTTTTTGTTAATTCATAGCTGTTTAGTCATGGAGAAGAGCAACTAATTGTAACAATAGCTGATCAATAATACTCTCATGTTTATGTCATTTGGTATTATAAAGTTAAAAGACTTAGTTTCCTTCTTTTATTTTTATTTGTGTACCTGGTTCATTTAGTTTGTCATCTTATTTCTTAGTGATATTCAATGATTTTCTTTTGTGTGAATGAAATCTTAGTGGTTAAATCAATAACAATTGATAATCGATAAATCGATACTTTAATGATTCTATAATAGCTTAGTGTGTGTACAAATCGATAATCAATAAGTGAAATCAATAAACTTCAAAATTGAATTGAAACAATTGATACGCAACCCTAAATTGTAAAGTATTTTTTCTAGGGAAAAAGGTCAGATTTAACCATGTACTCTTAAAAAAATTCATGTTTATCCTTATCTATCTCTACCTTAGCTTTATCTCATACATTGCACACTGGATTTTTATTTCGCCCAATTTAGGCCCATTTGGTTATAAATATATTGGGAAAAACTTGGGAAAATTTTGGAAATTAGTATTACATTCCTAGATTGTCTGTACAAAATTTATACTGTTATATATATGTTATATATTTTGTATTCGAGCTTGCTCTCCGAAGTGGAGAAGTCACTTTCAATTATAAGTAGTAATAGTAGTAGTAGTTGTTGTTTTTCGTATACAATTAATGGTGTTTTTCTTTTATTTTCTTTCTCTTTTTCAAATTCATACCAATTACGTTCGTTATCGTAGCTTTTCATGAAACATTTTCATTATAAAATGGTAATACAAACTTATAAATTTTTAATAATTTTTAGAACTTATGGATATCAATCATCTTTTTTTTTTAAAGTCAAATATTTCTCCCAAAATCTATGATCAAATGCATGATAAAACTTAACTCAAACTTTCAAGAAAAAATAACTTACCAAAAATATTTAAATTTTATGATCAAACACCAACTTAAATAATCTTAACCTACCTACCATTAAAGCTGACCCAGTTCACAAGATAAACCTATCCTCAACCCCATTCTTTCAGAGTCACAACGAACATCCAATTGCTGAGATAGTGACCTAAATAAATGGAGATATATAGTTAACTTTGGACAAGTGCAATATTTTGCAATAGATGCAAGTAAATTCATATTTCTCCAGTTTTAATTTGTTTTTCTTATTTTTCTTTTTAATGATTAATTTTTGGGTATATTCTAAGTATGTTTAGTTTAATACCATTAAAATTAAAAAGTCTTGTTTATTTTCTAAAAAAATTGTATCAAATTAAAATCAGATAAATAAATTTAAACAAAAAAATGATGAATGTGTGTGTCCACAAAAGAGACGTTGTAGATATATACAAGTACAACGGTCCTGTTCGTTTACCAACATAAAATCCATTATTTAATAGTTATAAAAAATTTAAGTGATGACGGTACCAATGATATGTGACGCTATTATAATGTATGGTTAGGTCTCAAATCACAATCAGAAAAGAAAACAAAAACAGTATTTAATTTGTTTAGAAGTGGAGTTGCATTATATTTGACTCATTAATTGTATCATGTTACACGTCCTCATCGTCATTAATGGATCAAGCTACCGTTACTTAAGACATATCTTAATATTTTTCACTATCAGCACACCTTGTTTTATACAATCAGCACATGTTATTTTATACTACTAATTAATTAATCATGTTTGGTTGTGTTATATAAAAGAAAAGAAAATTAAGTTATGGCTTTTACATATAATAAGTGGGTTTCAAAATTAAACATTTATCTCACACAATATAAGTTTTGCCGGAATTAAGCTATATAATATGACATAATTTGTTATGCCTTTTACGATATAATTTGTGAATAGAACTTTTGTCTCACTGGACATAGGTTCAGTAGGAATTAAGTTATACAGTACGACATAATGTTTGATATATTATAATATGAAAATATAAACTTATGTCGAATGAAAAATTATTTATTATTTTGGTGTCAATGGTATTTTTGACCACTTATTTTTTACTTAAAAAGTTCAAATGCTTAAAACATGAATTAAAGATCATTAGATTTAAGGACAAAAATTAAAGACGACTTCAAAATAGACCCACTCTTTTCAACACTCCTGTATGGACACTTATAATTTTCCAACTTCTTAAGTAGTATTTGAATAGCCAAATAGTTGATTTTTTTTGTGTTAAAAAGCAATTGCGTTTTTATTTTTTCCAGTAGTAAACACTTTTCTTGTACAGTTCATGTACCTCATATAGATATATATAATATTACAGTATCAATATAGAATTATATTATTTTTGTGGTGAATTTTGAGTTAAATTTAACTAAAAAATTAATTTTAAAAATAAAAAGTGTCCATGTCATCTTAAAGAGGTCACACATCCTTTAAATAACTGATGTGAAACTCTTTTACAATCCTCTTGTTAATAAATACTTCAAGGAAATATTATTTTCATAAACCTAAATACCTAATTTATCATAATTTAGTTTTTAATTTATGCTAATTTAGAGTTATATTTTCATTAGAGTTGTCATAAAGGGTTGGCCCGGCCCAAGCCTCGTGGGCCAAGAAATTTGATGAGCTAGGGTGGATTGGCCCTTCATTTGGAAGGGCCTGAAAATGCTCAACCCAACCCAACCCTAGAAGTGTCGAGGGTTGGGGCGGGCTAGCCCTTAATTTTTTTTCAAACTTAAAATTTTATAACATCAATAAAATGACAAAATTTTCAAATCAAATATGACAAACAATGGTGTTGTTTCAATAACACTAGTAAAAGATCTAGTGTGATTAGCATGTATCTAGGATACTAGATACGCGAGATACATGAATCTGGAGTGATGCATCCCAAATACACGAGTGAGATAAGAGAGTGGCGAGCGAGATGGGAAGGAGGTGAGGGCGCAAGATTTGTCGGATACATGCAAATCTACTTATATAGAGTATATATAATACAAATTAACTTAATTTTGAGTCCATGTATCCCGAGATACATGTATCCAGACGTACCAAAATTTGGTAAGATTCATAATATTACAATATAACATGTATTTAAGCAATTAGCTCATATACTAGTGAGATTGTTGTAAGTTACCCTTAAATAAATAGTTTTGGCCCATGGACCGACCCCAGCCCGACCCTTATCCAGCCTCAAGGGCCAAGGGCTTATATGATTTGGACTTATAAATCCTAATTTTAAATGAGCTTCAAAAATCATATCCCAATCCTACCCCAATAACGGGTTGGATTGGGCCAATCCCATGGACTTAAGCCCATTTTGACGGCTCTAATTTTCATCATTGGTCAACAAACTATAAGATTCTTACAATCACTCGCAGAACCAATAGTGAAAGCAGTAAGATTCTTACTTTAAGTTCTAACACATTATACAAGAGTCAACAAGGTGAAATTGTCTTAATATGTTCCGTAGCCGCCTCTAAATTATAAATATGGTACACTACATATTCATAAATAGGACTCTACATCATGACTCATGATTCTCTAAGACCCTAACACACCATAAATTGAATTGTCTTGTACGTTGCCAACTTGTCATGCCCAAAATTGAGGTGAGACATGATTGACATTCGACTTAATTAAAGCTACCCAAAGAGTGAATCGTAAACTAATGTATACTAAGTATCATAATAATTAAATTCACACCATTTTAAAAAAAAATAATTATATCTATTTTCTAAACTGAATATAAAGTGTAACACCAATAAACTTAAAAGATTGTGTCTACTAACAAGTCATAAATTGATAAGCTGAGCACATAGTAAGTAGCAATACACATGAAAACATGCAAAAGTTGAGTCATTTAGCACACAAGTAGCACAAGGCTACATACAACACATAAACAACTATTATTATGTACACTTAATCTTTGATGTATTTAATTACTCCTACAAAATATTTATCTTTGCTTATTTTGTGCAATTTTTAGTTTATCCCTCCCCCTTTTTTGTTAATAAAATAATTTCTCTTATTTAAGTTTTTTTTTAGTTTTTGTTTTGATATGTATTCATTAAAACGAAAAAGGAGAATATGGCACAATTCTGATAGACCGATTTGAAATCAACTTTCAACTTGGTCCAATTAACTATATATGGTTCAAATTCAATCTCAATCATTCATCATCTTTTGATCCAATGACTCCAATTTTTTGAAGGCTTCACTTGTTGAGCCCAAACTTTGAAAAAATAAAAAATAAAAATATTCTTTGGGTGTTGTATATAGGTGTCGCTCCTGAACTCTGCGGCGAGTTTTGCCACCACCTCTGGATCTGGGCTCGAGCCCATAGAGCTAACATATATATATATCACTGAAACTTGTAATAGACAACACATATATAACTATGTATAGCACCATATGCAACGGTGTATATTCATGTATAACAGTGTTACACTTCTTTTATGTGTATCTCATATTCATAAAAATAGTAATTTTTGGAGATCACTAAGAGATAAAAATATTACTATATAATGCAGTGACTAAATAAGAAGTACATGTATTTAAGTATGTCTTGTTTACTTTAATATTCATATTTTGATTATGTAGGAAATGATTTAGTGAATAGATGAAAACTTGATGCAAAAGGGAATGAAAAAATAATTTTGAAGTAATACTGATTAGCAGCTTTGATTAACTTATACCTAGTTAAGTATGTCATTTACTAGATCGGATTAGGATAAGGAAAGTGTCAATTTTTTTAGAATTACTGAGAAGAAGGGCCTCATTGCAGGCCTCAAAGCCCAATACACTAGCCCAAATTGATAACGCAAAAGGTCCAAGTGTAAAAATATCTTTTTTTAAGATCGTCATTTAATTTAGGGAAACTTATATAAATTTCATACATTCGGGAGTTAATTACATTCTACCTTGGAATTTTCTCCAATTATAAAAATTTTGAATCTTTCATTGCTCCCGAATACATTTCTTAGTTGTTCGATACATTGCAAATGATAAATTACTCAATGGGAGGGATGTATCTGAGAGGGGAGAGATGTATCCAGAGGGAATAGGGATGTATCTGATAAGGGTTTTGTAATTTTTTTAAATAGTAAGAAATTTTAGAAATTATAATATCTTAAGTTGTGTATTTATGTAATTTTTCCTTTGATTAGTTTATATTTGATATTAAAATTTTCTTACAAATTTATCGCTTTGGCCACAACATTAGACGTAGGCAATTGAAGTTGAAAAATCGCACATTTTTGTGTGAAATATGTCTTTGTGAAGGTCGAACTCGGATGTTTTTTGTCTGAAAAAAAATATGTATTAGAAAACGTAAATTATTATATGATGACAATATAGAGTGTTTATATCCTGATAATTAAGGGTAATATGATTTATTTTAGAGATGAGTATCAAAAACACACTTAAACTATACCATTTTTTTGAGTTTCATACCTAAACTATCATTTTTTAGTTTGAGAAACACACATATATCTGTTATACCACTCTCATCATGGTGTGTGTAATAGACTCTCTCTTTTATTTAAAAAAATTATCACATCACACTCCATATGGACAAAATATTCAACTTTGACAAAAATTAAATAAATTATTAGTATTAGTTAAAATTTAAAATTTAAAAATTATTATCCAAAAAAATAATATTTCTTTTATAAAATAAATGTAAAATATTTTTCTCACCCCCTCCCCCCAACCCCCGGCCATTTTTTTTTATTTTTTTTTGTTTAAATTTCTTTTTATAAAAGTACTTTTTTTTTTTTACTTCATCTCCTCTCCCTCCCCCCTTTTCAAATACTAATTTAGATATTATTTTATTTTATTTTTAAAAAAATTCTACTCTCCCCACATAACCCTCCGCTTCCAATTTTTTTCTCATTTAGTGTTAAATATGTACATATCGAAAATATTTTTTACTTGCCACCGTAAGACTTTTTTTAAGTTTTAATTTATTTATGTTATATTCGTACACTAGTAAAAAAAAAATCTAAAAATATATGTACGTACATATCTAACACAAAATGAGAAAAATGTAAAAAAGAAAAAAAAAAAAAGGACCGGAGGGTTAGAATGGGGTAGAATTTTTATTTTTTATAAAATAAAAAAATATCAATTTTGGGGGGGGGGGGGTACGTAGAGGAGGTGGTGGAGTGGGTAAATAAAAAAAATTTAATAATTTTTTTTTTATGGATAGTAATACTTTAATATTTAATTTTTAATTAATATTAATAGTTTATTATTTAATTTTTATCAAAGTGAAATATTTTATCCATGTGGAATGTCATGTGTCAAGGTTTTTTCAAAATAAAAGAGAGAATGCATTACACACACCACTGGGGTGTGTTTCTCAAACTAAAAAATGATAGTTTAGGGATGAAACTCACACTCTCAATAGTTTAGGGATGAAACTCACACTCTCAATAGTTTATGTATGAAACTCAAAAAAATGGGATAGTTTAGGTGTGTTTTTGACATTTATCTCTTTATTTTATTTATAATCTATGATTTCATATGTAATTAATTTAAGAAATTAATCTAGCCTTGAACTCTTGATGCTGGAGGCATAAATAATTTTTTCAAGAAAAATTCGAGTGGATGAAACAAAATGAAAGATGAAAATGTATAAGATGGACACTAGTGGAGTGTGCCTCTCAAATTTACAGTAAAATTACTTTCAGCAATTGCACGTAATAATTTTTTTATATGTCGTGAATTTATCTAACCTAGGTCATAGATTTCAAATTTAATTTAAAAAAATTATTTTCAAATATCTGTTTGTTATGAAATTTGATTAGATTTCAAAACTTTAAGTTCAAAATATTTTCAAAACTCCCAAAAATTAGTATGGGTTTATTTTGGGGAGAAGTCATTTTCACTCGCAAAACTTCAATTTTAAAATACATATCCAAACAAAATACATGTCCATAACACAACGTTAAATTTAAAAAATTATACCTACAAAAACACAAATTTCCAAATTTCTAGTAAGATTTTAGCGGGATATATTGTATATTAATGAACATTCAAGGGAAATCATTATAAATACACCGTATTATAAGTGTCCATTATACAATTTATTGAATAAGCTTGCAATCAAGCAAGCATTTTGCAGTAGCTCAATAGCTTATGTTATTCTAATAGATAGTCAATTCAATTCATTTATATATCAGTTTGAAGGAAAATAAAAATCTCCTTCCCCCTCCAACCCAACTTCTTTGGCCGTATCTTTTTATTATATTATTTCCTTCGTGCTATGTGACACATTTCGTATTTTGAGATTCAAACAAGTCCATCTTTAACCGTAATTTTTTTATATATCTTTTAAATATTTTAGATTGTCAATTATTATGACTTATAGTACTTTTTACGTAATTTATAAATATATAAATTTCATTTCAAAAAAATTGAACATTTCTTGAGTAAATTCTCAATCAAACTAAACTGTTTGACTCTTAAAAAATGAAATATGTCACATAAATTTAGACGGAGGAAATAATATTTTGTTATTATTTATAACATGAAAAGAATATTTGTATTGGATTTGGCATATTCAAGGGCTCAATGTTAGGAAGCATGAGAAAGAAGACGTGGTACCCCACCACCCCAAAATAAAGTCCACAAAAATCAAACAAATCCTACTCTTTTTCCTCCTTACCATAATGTGTCAATCAGTTTTTATTGGGACCAAGTGTAACAAAAAATTTGAACAGCAAAATTAATCAAGGCTTTCTACTTTTCTTCGGTTTATGAAATGACACAAATTGTATAGTTAATTCCCTTTAAAACATTCTAAATATGTTGTCTTATTATGCTTTGAGTCTACAACTTCATTCAAAATTGATTTAAAAAGTTCTGCATATATGTTTGATAGGATAAGACGACAAATAGTTGAAGAAGAGATTAGATACAAGAGAAAGGAACCTTGCAATTGGACATGCGTTATATTGAAATTTGAAGAAAAATAAAATAAAATATGTAGTTAAAAATTAAAACGGATATTTTGAAATTAGGTAAAAATTCACTTGCATCATCGAATATTTATACCAAATTTATGAAAGGGAAGACTTCATTTTTTAACACTTAACTATGATTAAATAATATGTATTTTACTTTAATTTCTTAATTTTTAAAATTAATTATTTAATTAAATATAAATAATCGATACAGATAAATAGTAACATCCAGACATAACATGCTATCACTATAACTAAAAAGATGATGAGAGAGCAAATGCATAGGCTGAATACATAAACAAATTCCTAAACTTGTTGGATTTTTCCTTTCAGGTACCTCAACTACGTCATTTTCCTATTTAATCTTTGAACCATCCATAATTTATTCTTTTTAAATGGAAATATTTCTAATTTCAATTCAACCTGCCCATTTGATACCACTGTCCCCGAACTTATTGGTGTCCTTTCTCAAAAATGCTGTTAACCAAAAGCCCCCACAGAAAGCATTTCGCTTTCAGCCTTACCAACTTTCGTTTTTAGAAAGAAAAAATCAAACAACGTTCTCTTCTCAACGGTAACACACTGGGCTCCACTTCACGTCTATTTCACCATTCACTCTTCAATTTTCAAATCCAATATACCACAAACAAAGGTTGATTACCCATTCACAGACGCCACCTTACAATTATTACATTAATTAATTCATTTCCAAATTACTGATTGTAACAAATAATACTGCTAATAAAATATAGTCAAACATATTCGATATCACCATAAATGATTTTCTAATTTCATACTTCTCTTTCATTTTAATTTATTTGCACAAAGTTTAAATAAATAAAAAAATCTTTTGACATCAAAGTGAAATCACTGAGTTGGAATAAAAATTAAAACCTTTTTTTTTTTTCAAATTTGCAAAATTACTCTTTTTCTAAAAACAAGAAAATTAATACAGCTTTATCTAAGCTGTCTACACTCCTTTCGTCTTCGTTTCTTTTTCCCTCTCCGCGTTTTCATCCTTCTTCTCGCATACACATACACACGCACACGACTACTACATTTTCAGACATATATAATATTTATACTCTTTGAATCCAAAACCACATTATTCAAACAACATGGCAGTCACCACATTTTTCTCTCTCTGTCTCCTCATCATCACCGCCGCCCTTCAAGTCGCCGGACAAACAACTCCGGTGGCTGAAGCTCCGGCACCGGCAGCCGATGACTGTAACGGTATATTCTTGCAGTATGTGTTTACTTCCGGATCTAAAATCAAACCCACTTTGAAAGCTCGTCAACCCTACAAGTTTCAGTCTATTCTCAGTATAACTAACAACGGGCTTGATGAACTTAAGTTATGGAGGGTTTTTGTTGGGTTTCAACATGATGAGATTTTGGTTTCTGCTTCTAATGCTGTGCTTGATGATGGGGAATCATTTCCTGCTTTAGTTGGTAATGGTACTGTTTTTGCTGGATTTCCAGCCACCGATCTTAAGACTGCTGTTGAAACGGCTGGAGATACTACACAGACGACTGCTCAAATCAAAATTGTGGGTACTCAGTTTGGAGTTGGGTCTCCTAATGTACCTATGCCCTCGAATATCTCTTTGGAAAATGATGGGTTTATTTGCCCTAAACCCTCTATGCAAGGTACGGATCTTCCATTTAAATTCATTGCTGCACCTCTTAATACAATATAAAAAATTAGTAGGACTGGTTATGTGAATTGTCAATTACGTACATGGTTTGAATAATTATGTTTGATTCGTATGCAACTTTGTTTTTCTGCTTTACTTATCAAATTTAGGCCAAAGTTATGAATTTTTATAGAGTACTTGCTAAGTGGAAATGGCTTTAGTTTAGATCTGTTGTCCATGGTCATAAGCTGATTCGTTGTTGTTTTTGATGAATGATGCTGGAGGTTAAATTAACATTCAATTGGCCAAATAATCGTGGGTCCTCTACTATTTTACTTTCAAATTAAATTTATTGGAGAATGATAAAGACGGGTATTAGACCGATAACTTTCTGGAGATTTTGGTTCATTACTATGTCAACTTGGACGGAACATTATGTCTGAATCTTGACTACTCTAAGGAAGTATTTACGTCGTAAAGATTAGCTGTCATTTGAGTCTGTCTTCTCTAGAATTCCTAATGGATAGTTTGCAAAATTTGTTGAATTGTTACCTGGAAATATGGTTAACCATTGACATTTCAAGCTTATCTCTTGAATCATTGATAAACTTAAGTGGTTTAGACATGTATTATTTGGAAATTCTACCTGCCTTTTTTAGTATTTTCTTCTTCTTTTTTTTTTTTAAAAAAAACTATACTTTTTGCATATCTGAATTGCCTATGCTTAACTGTTCAGGAAAGAGTGTTATGCAAGTATGCTGTATTAAAGACGAAAAATTCAAGACAAATCTGACATTGGGTGAGAAATTTAGTCCACGCCAAGATGGGGATCTTACAATTATGTATGATATCCTAAGAACATATGATTCAAATTACTGGGCACAGGTTACCATCGCAAACCATAACCCCCTTGGCCGCCTTGATAATTGGAAACTAAGTTGGGACTGGATGAAGGATGAGTTTATTTGGGAAATGAAAGGCGCATATCCCTCTGTTGTTGATACTTCTGAGTGTGTTTTTGGGCCACAGGCAAAATTTTATCAAAACCTTGACTTTTCCACTGGTTTGAACTGTCAGAGAAGGCCGACACTAATTGATCTGCCGCTGGAAAAGACCAATGATACAAAGTTGGGAATGATACCTTTTTGTTGTCGGAATGGGACAATCTTGCCACCTGCTATGGACCCAAGCAAGTCTGTTTCAGCATTCCAGATGAATGTCTTTAAAATGCCTCCAGATCTCAATCGCTCCTCGTTTACTCCTCCACAGAATTGGAAGATCGAAGGCAGACTGAATCCAGATTATAAATGTGGACCTCCAGTCCGTGTAAGCCCCACCCAAGTCCCTGATCCTAGTGGATTGTTACCTGCTACATCAGTATTTGCAAGCTGGCAAGTTGTATGCAACATCACCCAGCCAAAAGGAGCTAGCCCCAGATGCTGTGTTTCTTTCTCTGCTTTCTACAATGAATCGATCATTCCTTGTCCAACATGCGCCTGTGGTTGCCCTTCCAATACTGCTCGTACATGTAGCATGAAAGCCCCAGCTCTTCTCCTCCCATCTCAGGCTCTTCTGGTTCCATTTGACAATAGAACCAAGATGTCCCTTGCCTGGGCTGACATTAATCATCTTCCAGTTTCAAACCCATTGCCATGTGGAGATAACTGTGGTGTAAGCATCAACTGGCATTTGTTCACAGACTATAGGGGCGGATGGTCTGCCAGGATCACCATATTCAACTGGGAGGACGCTGCTTTTGCTGATTGGTTCACTGCGGTGGAATTGGACAAAGCAGCAGCTGGTTTTGATGCAGTGTATTCATTCAACGGAACTATGTTAGATGGGGTTAATAATACCATATTCATGCAGGGCCTTCCAGGCTTGAACTATATAGTAGCAGAAGCAGATGGAGCTAATCCAGAGAAAGATCCCCGGGTACCTGGAAAACAACAATCAGTAATCTCATTCACAAAGAAGAATATCCCAAACATCAACATTGCTGCTGGTGATGGGTTCCCAACAAAATTATACTTCAATGGAGAAGAGTGCTCATTGCCAAAGGTACTCCCAACAAGCAGTTCATCTAGAATATCTTCATTCACTGTCACTACTTCCATTCTTGCAGCAGTTGTGGTTTTTATGTTGGTGCGACAATAGCAGTGAGTTGTGGTGTTTTCTCTTCATTTCATACCTGCCAATTGATTCATTCTTTAGCGTCTGCTACCAGGTTTTAATGCTGGTGACCAATCTTTCAATCAGTTTGTCAGATTATGTCAATGTGTATTCAGGGACAAGGTTTTTTTCGGCAAGTTTTGATTTGTAACTATTTCTTACTCTGGAATTCTCATTCCAGACAATATTTGACTTTAACATTAATACCTGTATAATTAGCAGATAAGAATACCTCAGTTTGTTCATCATCAGCCTTCTCTCTCTCAATCTCCTAGTACAAGCGACGTGTGCTAACAGTTCCGAGTCTGTATGCAACTCAGATGAATCATGGTTTGTTTGTCTGAAATATAAAACTCAAGTCACTTGGTTCAATTTGTTAAAATTTGGGTATGTCAGTTACTTGTTGAAGGAATTGCATTTACCCTTTTACTGTTGTGATGTATTATACCAGAATTCAACTTTTTAAGATTAGCATTTTGCCCTGCCGGCTTAATATGGGTCTCTCTCCTATTGTAGATAGATATTAACAGTAAGTGGAGGAAAAAATATAAAGATGGTCATATTTGTATAAAACCCAACTTAGATAGTGCTATACAGAATTAGCTAATACACAACATACATCTCAGAGTTTGAGCTGCACACCTAAAAATAAAACATGAAATGGAGCAAAACAATGAACAATTATAGGAATCCGACAGACTTATCCTAATAAGTGATTCAACTGAAATTTGTACATCAATCCTGAAAGTGAAAGGGAAAAGATTGCATTATTGATGTTAGAACTTGACCTTCCTGTTTACGAAAATCCCTGCACCTAATGTCTGCACCCACGAAATGTGATTCTCCTAACAATCACCTACCAATACCAGCAAAAACTTTGCATGTTTGCCTTTGGCACACTATGCACTAGTATCATCCGACAGCTAACTCTGTTCCCTTCTGTGATCTATCTGATATCCATACTTCCCATCCGACAGCTACGCCTTTTTAGACCAGAATCCAAATTCAATAGCTGAATAGAAAACTGAGACTTTGGTTCATAGGCAATTTTCAGGTGTAACAGCAACTATGTACACTGGCGTCTTCAACCTATATGTTTAAACTGTCAGGTACATCAACTAAGCTTTGTTCACATCTTAAACTGGAAGATTATCCAATGTGTATCCATCGAAGCCAAATTCAGTTTCAACTGGTCCAACACTTCCTTGCTGTCAAACATGCAATTAATCCAAATTAGTAACGAGATCTTATTCATGAACTACAAAATTGATTTGAGAAGCTATATTTGTTAAAACATACCCAGTGAAATCCCACAAAGTGGTGCAGCAAACCTTACCACTACCTCGTGAAGGTAGAGAGGTTGTTTTCGAAAGACCCTCGGCTCAAGTATACAAATTAGAACTCACCTGTTTTAGGAAGGCACTCATGAGGTCATCCTGTCCAAATTGCTCCGTGAAATTGGTACTCTGATAGTCTGCGTCGGGAAATCTTTCAGCTTTAACAGCAAGCATATTCCTACTGACATAGTTAAGTTGTTGTCCACCCATAAGATTAGTATGTCCACTTTCTTCACCATTGGTGTACATTGGTTTCCCAATAGGACCATTTCTATTTTGTCCATTGTTGTGTGTTGAAGAAATCCCCTGTTGCAGTAACAATTGTGATGAGAGACCCTGAGTTCCTTGTATACTTGGGTGATGAGATGAGTCAAAGGATGAACCAACATTCTGTAAACCCCAGTTTTGCGATTTTGGCTGATGGAGGTCGTTGAAAATATCATAATTAGTAGGGAAACCTCTAGATCCTTTGATATCAGAATTCACCTCTTCCTGAAGCATCCCTCGATTAGTCAAAGTGGACGTCCCTGAACTATTACTCCCAAGAGAAAAGTTGTAGTTTTGCAACTCCTTGCTTTGATTTACTGAGAAATCTACCATTGAAGATGCTTGGGAGACTGGATTGTAAACACTCGCTCGTGCATTGTCAACAATACAACACCGTGCTAGGACCGCACCAGGTATCCCTTCTGATGACAAAGATTGCTGCATGGACAATGGAAGCCTCGAAGCTTGACTGCCATTATTAGCTCCACATAGCATTTGAGCCGTAGGTTGTGATTGGGGCATTCGCATAACCACAGAATTGTTATGTTGTGCCATGGAGTTTACTTGCATATTCATACCCACAAAGGACTGGGAAGGGTGGTGCAAATTTGCAAGCTGCTTTGGTTCCATGGTGGTTGGAATTCCATGCAGCAAGTCGATTTGCTTATTGCTATTACTCAGTTGTTGTTGCCCTTCTGGAAATCTCACCTGGGAATTTTCGAAGCTGAAAAGGTTTCTTTGATCTACTAGGGGAATAGATATGGCAGATTTTGTAGCAGATCTACCAAGGGCAGCTGCTTGGAGGGTAGCAAGACTTTGTGCAGGGATTTGACCAGCAGCAGCAATAGCTTGAAGATCAAGCCCATTGAGGGAAGATATTGTTCCGAAGGTTGCATCTGGGCGTCCCATGAAAGAGTTGTTCAGTCCATTCTGGTGCTGTGATACACCACTCAACCTTCTAAGATACAACCGATATTTCTGCAGAAAATGATTGCCACCATTGAGTGCTCTGGTAAAGAGATAAGGCAAACTTTTTTGTACTACACAACGCAAAACGAGTACAAGACAGACTTGGTGCTATTAAACTTCTTGGGCTTGACACGGTAAAAGGGTAAGAAGTAAGTCTTAAATTACCTGAAGGTGGCTAGCAACATTTTCTCTGGTTAGTCCAGGAACATTCATCAGTTCCAAGATTTTCTTGGGAACAGCCTCTGCATTCATATCCAATGTTGAAAGGTTTAGCGTGGTCGAATACACAACAAATATGTAGATAAATACTCATCTAGAGTTCACATAAACCAAGTCGTACAGTAAAAGACAGCACAACAAAATTATATGACTCCTTATAACAAGATTAAATCATGAGAGACTATAAAAATTTTGGGCACTCGAGAATATTTATCTTATCTATAGTCATTTTTCATTTCTGCCAACTTCATTCTTTTTCGTTTTCTTTACTAACACTTCTAATCATTTTCTTCCAATTACATCCAGCTTTTATTTCATTGTTTCTTTCTTCTTTCTTTTAGAAAATCATGCTGAGAAAATTTAACCTATAATTGATGCTCTGTTGCGATTAACTTACTATACTCTCTATTAGTTCTTGACTACTTCAACTGCAATAGCCCTTCAAAGAAAGGTACAAAATTATTTGATTAAATGATTGGACTAACAATGAATAGAATAATATCAACCTTTTGATAACACTTAACAAATTTGATATGACAGAGTAAATGACGTCTGAACAAACCAAAATTAACCTGGCTAAACCATAAATTTCATATAATCCATCCTTTAGTTATTCTACTTAAGCTATCGCGCAAGTGTTTTTAACAAACCACTCCCCTGCCACGTTCACTCAAAATTGGACGTTACCCTCAACTACGTAAATAATCTGTTCAAACTTCCTCTTTTTAATCTCAGCAAGGGAACTGTCAGTTGAAATTGAATGGAGGAAGTAATCATGTGAACAACGGCAGGGTGGAGTAGTTGGACATCTTGCCTTTGTTCACATGATTTGTTGAGATGAATAAGAGGTAGTTTGAACAGAATATAAATAGTAAAAGATGCCACAACAGCTATACTAAGCCTCAACTTCAAGCTAGTTGGAGTTTGCAAATAGAGAAAGATGCATCTTTCTCTATTTGGATATTTCCCCTTCACTGTCCACCGAAGGTTGGGAGAAAGAAGGGATAATGCACGAGGAAGCAAAAAAAAAGACAAAATTTAGGTTAGGCTAATGAATAATTCAACTGAAAAGAACTCTTTCTACCAGTTGTATGGTCACAGATCTCTGTTCAGTTCCCACTGCCAGAAATCAAACAACACAAAAACTGGGAATCTTTACGAGTAAGGTCGTACTGAAAAGGCACTCAAGGGAGAACTCATCCATTTACAACAAGTACGAAATATGCTAAATGGCATGTGCAAATAAATATTTAACATCCAGACAAACGGAGCAACAAGGGAATATGTTGTTAACAAGATAAAAAGTGAAAAACATAAAAAACAGAATCGAAAATGTTCATACTGTCAATTCCAAGTTGATGCACAGCTTGTACAAATTGTTGATGAAGCTCCACAGACCAAACGACACGTGGCTTCTTTTGTGAGGATGTATCATCCCTTTCTTCACCTTCTTCATCCTCTTCCTTTCTTTTCTTGGAGTTTTTCCAGTTTCCTTCATTAGCTGAAGATGAGTAGTCAACATCCTCCGATTGTTTCTGCTGCCGATCTCCCTCTTCCACACTTCCTGATTGATCAAAATTATTGTCCCTCCACTCTTGTTTCTTTTTACGAACAACATGTTGCCAAATATTCTTAAGTGCCTCAATCCGCACTGGTTTGATCAAATAATCATACGCACCATGAGTAACTCCTTTCATAACCACATCCTTACTATCATCAGCAGACATCACTATAACACCAATCACAAAAATTGAAAGTTATAATCACCAATCAGTACAAATAAACCTAAGAACATCACAGTTTTTAACTAAACAAGAATACTCACTTATAACAGGCAAGTCCATCTCCAGACCAATGTGCTCAAGAAGTTTGAAACCATCCATGTCTGGCATGTGTACATCACTTATAACAATGTCAAAACCATTCTTATTTTCCCGGAGATATGATAGTGCAACCTCAGCCCTATTACACTTGGTGACTGAAACATCATACAAATCATCATTTTTTGAACTTTAACTCTCACTAAAATAACGTAAAAACAGAGATCTAGAATCATTTCCAATAAATATTCAAATTAAATTTAATACCTTCATAGTGACAGTTCCTGAGCATCTTCTCCAAGATCTTTAAACAAGTAGGGTCATCATCAACTACAAGTACCCGGAGTCCCACCGGAAACTGATCGGAAACCACATCACCGGACTTCCAAGAACCAGTAGAACTGAGAACAGACCCACTACCAATATTCATTATTTTTTCAAATTTCAACAACTATACATCAACACAACAACCCCAAATAGTAGTAGTAACAGTAGATATCAATCTCCACACATAACAAAAACCATTAAAAAAAAATTGTAACAGAAAGAGACAGAAGAAAGTTGTTATACTAAAAGATTGAATTTTTAGAAGATTAAAAGCTCATTTATATATAAATTTTTGTGTTATGCAACAAAAGGAGAGTTCAATCTCTTCTTTCTCTTCTTCTCTTATGGGATGTGTAATGTAAAAATTTTTCTCTACTTGCTTTTTGGGGTTTATCTTACTTTTACAATTTTATTCTTTTAATGGTTCTTTCGATTTCTTTTATTTATATTTTTAATTTTTATTTTCTTTCCATATTTGATAGTCGGTCTTCGAATCCAGCTCACACATAAGTTTCTGTAACCCCATGCCAGCCCAAAATCTTATATTTTACATTTTACATTTTACATTTATATTATTTTACTATATGATTTTTTTTACTTTTATAAAGCATCATATCGCACATGCATAATACTGTATTCTTTGTATGTATATTTAGCGTAACTGGGTAAAAGACAATCATTCTTTCACACTACTGGAACACCTATTTATTAACCTATTGGTTAGTAATAATATTAATAATAATGCAATGGAATATGCTTTATCCACTACTTTTAAAAACTATTTCTTTCTTTATTCTATTTATCTTTTCTTTTTCTTTGAGGTTCAAGTAGTCCTTGCTTAGTAGCTGGGAATATTTTCCACTGTAATATAAGAATTCCAATCTATTAACTCACTCTATTATCAGATCCCAAAATAAAAGACTATTATTATTTTATTATTAGGGACAAGGTGTAATACTCCGCAATTAGAAAGAGCTAAAATTAGAAAGAGTTGTTTTTGGAAAGAATGAAAAAAATCTGGAAATTTGACAAAAAAATTAAGTCAAGTATGAGTTTTGCGTCAACTTCAAACGACCATAACTCCTAGCTCAGGATGAGCTAGGTGTGCTACAAGATACCGTAGGAAAGATCTTTGAATTATCTTTCCAACGCCACTGAGTTTGATCAGTTTCCAGTTCGTATGAGGGAGATATGTCCATTTGAAGTTGAGTTGTCTAGATAAGGAAAGTCAAAACCGAATTTTAGAAGGGTATTATGGTCTTTTCACTACCCAATTAAATTATTTCGTTTTTGGTAATTACTTAGGGGTATAAACTGAATTTGGTCAGTTTACGCACTCAAAGAATTTAAGCTAGGGCTTTTAGAGAAAGAACGCAAGAGGAGAAAAGAGGAGAAAGAGCCAAAGTTCATCATTCTTGAGGTTTTGCTTATGGATTTCGTCAAGGGGTGATCCCTACGATGTATGTGAGATCACATAGCATTGGATTAGTTCACCCATGCATCAATCATGATTTATTTCAGTGAATTTAGATTCTTGAAGGTTTAGAAATAGAGTTCTTGATGGATTTGTTTGAAGTTTCTATTGGGTTCTTAATTGTTGGAGTTGTTGAGGAGTTCTTGATTTAGATTCATGAAATTAGGTGTCGTTTTGAGTAGATTCTTGCATATTTTGATTATGTAGTCGAATCTAAGTGTTTGGAGAAAGACCCAATTGAGTTTAGAGTTGAAAAACGAGCAAGAAAAATCATCAAACACCTGGGGAGGGGGCTGAGGCGCCGCGCCACTCAAAGCGCCCCAGAAGGTGTTCTGTAGTTGGGGCCTTGGGGAGCTGCGCCAGCCAGTACGCCCCAATTTCAGTTCTGAAGTTCAGCCTCTGGAGCCCCATGCCACTCAGAGCGCCAGGGACGCCAGGCCGTCTACCATTTTTCACTTCTTTCCGTACTAGTTCCCTTGAAATGTACCTATGTTTCCTAGTTTATTTCTACACTCTAAGGTACGTCTAAACAACATGAAATCATTAATAACATGAGATCATGGGCATTGAATCCATAATTCAATTCAAGGAAAGTTAAGAGTCAAGTCAAGAGAAGTTCATAGAGTTTTCCAAAAGTCTTTTACCAACGTTTTAACTTTGTTTTAAGACTTGAGTTTTGAGTTGAGTAAAGAGTAAAGATTGAAGTTCATTTCTTCAAAAGAGTATATCTGGACTATGTATTCCCAAAGAGTAAAATGTTTTCACATTTAAGCAAGAAAGAAAACTTTGATTTCCAAATGAATCTTTGAGCTAGTTTTCCAGTAAAGAGTAAATGCTTTCACAATTAAGCAAGAGAGGAAACTTTGATTTCCAAGAGAGCCTTTGAGCTAAGGTTCTATTACTCCTCAAACATATTTTTTATTTGTAATTTTGTATACCTTTTTGTCTTACATGGCATACAAATATCTCTCACGCGCCTCAACTACGTGGAGTCACAGAGTGTGTCACATAAGTCAAAAGATGTATAAAATTACAAACAAAAAAAAAGAATTCAAGGGGGTAATAGGACATTAGCTTAGTTAAGGTGTGTCTCTAAAATTTCATGTCACGACCCGAGCCTACACCCTGGACGTGACCGGCACTCAAGAACCATTGTTGTTCCCCAAGGGAACCCTCATCTTGGCTAACTATAAGCGAAAGACTAACTCAAGCATACATAAACACCAATTGAAAGAAACGTTCAAAAACATTTTAGTGAATCTCAAAACTTTGCTGAATATATTGAGTATGAAACATAAGTTTTAAATAAAACATTTGAAAACTAAAAGAATCTCCAAAACTGTCTATCTATGAAGTCTCTACTATACAAAGATGAGTGTCGGGACAAGACCCACAACTTCTCAAGGAAACTACTACAACAACTCATAAAACTAGAGTCCTCCAGAAGCAAAGAGGTCTTACTCAAAAGTTGGCGAGCAGATGGAGTGATCTCAATAGACTCTTATTGAGGATCCTAAGAACCTGTATCAGCATCATAAAAAGATGCATGTCGAATGACACCAGTACATTGAATGTATGAGTATGTAATATAGTTGAATAGCAAATAACTGAACTGATAAGACTACAATAGATAAAACATAAACTCAATTAAATGTAAAGGATTAAGGGAATGAAATCATTTAAAACTTTACAAAAACACTTACTCATCTCTGAAACTCAACATAATAAGTGATATGATAAAAATATAATTTTACCTCAATTTGGAAGATACTCTAACCGACAACCATCACTATGAACTACGTGATGATACAACGTCTTGCTCATGCTGCCAGAACTGTCCTATACCTTGCCGGGGTATAGAACACATCAATTAAGTGGATCCACTAAGCTCTGCCCGAAGGCACTAAGGATTCATCTGAAAAGTATGATCCTTTACCCATGTTGGCTACATGGTTTATGAGAAATTTGAGTTGTCTGAATTCATTCCCATATCGGTGCTCAATACTACTCCTAATAATATATACTCATGATCAAATGTATAAAACATATTCTTTCTCTTGTTTGAGATAATTGCTTAAATTATCCTCTTAAAAGAGGTAACTACTTGGAAATATCTTTGAGGGAAAAGGCATAAATTCACCCTTGAACTTGTCTCGAAAAGTCAATTACACGCTTAAACTATCATGACGACCTATTACACACATTTACTATTTAAAAATGAATTTTTTTACCCCCTAAAACTGACGTGGCAAAAAATTAAAAAAATTAAAAAAAGAAAAGCGCGTTTGACAGTTAATAAGGTAAAAAAAATAAATTAAAATTTTCTTTTTACTATCACCCTACCCCCACCCTCCACCTCCCACCCAACGCCTCTTCTTCTTCACAGGCAACCATCTTCTTCTTCTTCTTCTTTATTTTTTTTTTCATACCTAATTTCCATCCACCCCACTATACCTCCACCAAATTCCTCCCCCCCACACTCCATCATATCCTATTTTAATGCTTATTCGAGTTCACCATTTTCATTATATTTGATTTTTCTCTTCGACTTTGTTGGTGGTTGGTAAAATTGATGATTAAGTTTAAAAAATAAAATATAATGATGGATTTTGTTGGCGTGGGGTGACAAAGAAGCGGGAATTGAAGGTGGTGGAGAAGAAAATTATGATATTGACAATGGTGGTAGTGATATTTGATGGTGGGTTTGTATATTTTGATGGTGATGATGCAATTTTGGTGATGAGTTTGTTTATGGGTGTCAAATTTTGTTGTGGATCTTAATAATTTTTGTGGGGATAATGGTGATAGTATGATTTTGATGGTGGATTTGATCGTAGGTGGTGAAATTTCTGATGACTATTTTGATTTTCATGGTGAGATATATAGATTTGGTAGTAATGTGGTGGCAATGGTAGTGATTTCATGGTGGTGTTCATTGAAGAAGAAACAATTGAATGATATAGAGAATTTTAGTAAAAATTTGGCATGGCATCTGATGTGGCAATGACATGGCATTGATGTGGCGCAAGTGTAATACACCTCCCATTGTGAGAGTGGTGCTACACGTCTTAGGGGGTAAAAAAAAATCACTATTTAGTAGCAGAGGAGTGTAATAGGTCACTATATTAGTTTAAGCGTGTCACTAACTTTTCGAGACAAGTTCGGGGATGAATTTATGCCTTTCCCTATTTTTGAACTCAGAAACTCTTTTAGAAATCAAAGTTTCTCTTTTCTCAATGTAAAAATGATACATTTGAGAATACTTAGTTCCCTTAAACTTTACTCAAAATGTCTCTTTAAACTTTCCTCAAAAAACCAGTTTAAAACACAAATATTGGCTTTAAAAGATTCTCAAGATTTATAACTCAATATAGAGTTCATGCTGAAATATAGATATGAATGAATCAACTCAAGAATCTCAATGACAATATATGAAACTCAATACTCAGAACTCAAAATCAACTCAATAAAAGCTCTTGTACTTTTCTCTTAAACTCACTTTAGTTTGGAATATGAATTAAGACATATGACATGTAGAATCTCTCAACGATTAATGGAGCCTTTACGAGCTAATACAAAGAAGAGAATGTAGTCACGATTCAAAGGAACATGTTCGGAAAGAAGCACGAAAATAAAAAGGATCAGGCGACCATGACGTACTGAGTGACGCGTCACCCCAAGGCCCGAACTTCTGAAGTTCAGCCTTGGCGTGACACCCTAGCCCCTACCCAGAAAACCGATGAATTTTTCTTCTCAATTTAGGGTCCTAACTCATTTAGAATTGAGTAATTCTTCCTAAACCCTTCTTGATTCTCCACCCCAACACAAATTCATAGAAATTTCATACAATCCCTTTCAAGAATCACAACTCATACTCAAGAAACTCAAAACCTCCATTGTTAAAGAATGAAACTAAAATCAAGAACTACTCAAGAATATCTTAATATAACGATTTTATGGACAAATTCAAGGATGAATTAGATGTATGGCGTGTGTAAGAACAAGTTACATACCTCGAAAGAACAATGTTCTTGGTGAAAATTGTTGGGATCTTAACGAACGCTCAAAACCTAGCTCTTTCTCCTCTTGAACTCTTCTCTTATTTTTTATAAGTGTTTAGGAACAACAAATAATGGTTTAGCATCTGATTAGACCCTTAATTGGGTGAAGAAAAACGTGTTAAGCCTAGTGGGAAAGGAAAAGAGCAAAATACCCTTTTCTAAAATGGATGAAATGCCTTAAATAGAGAGGTTTCACTCAAACAGGCATAACTTTTTACTCCGATCTCAAAATTTAGCAAACTATGTGGCGTTGGAAAGAGGACTCAAATACATTCAATTTGATAGCTCATAGGACACCTAGTTCTTTATGTGCTAAAAGATATGGTTGATTGAATTTGACCCAAAACTAGAAACGGATGGTGACTCGCACAAACTTCTCTTTAGTTCTTTCGAAATCCAAGGTGTTACATTTCAATCATAGTCTAGGGGGTACTTGTGCCTTATCCTTTGTTGTTGTTGTTGTTGTTGGTTTTGTTGGACTCGCACGAACTTCTCTTTAGTTCTTTCGAAATCTGAGGTGTTACATTTCAATCATAGTCTAGGGGGTACTTGTGCCTTATCATTTGTTGTTTTTGTTGTTGTTGTTGGACTCACACGAACTTCTCTTTAGTTCTTTCGAAATCCGAGGTGTTACATTTCAATCATAATCTAGGGGGTACTTGTGCCTTATTTGTTGTTGTTAGCCAAATGAGAAGTAAGAACTATTGAAGTCAAAGTTGTTTATAGGGTTGTTATTAAAGTGTTGTGAGAGTTTTTCTATTTTTTGGGTGACGTATAACATTGTTAGAACGTCAAGAGGCAACTCAGAAGCATTTATCTTAAAGAGATCTCTAAGGTGAACTTCCGTATATATAATCAACAGAGAAAGATCTTCCTAAGAATATTGAGGCTAAAGAAAAGTTTTCCTAGAAGTTTGAAGACATTGTCAACAAGTTCAACATACGATGATAATAATACAAATGGACTCGATTCTCCCAAAACATGTAATTGAAAGGGTATCATGATAATTCAAACCTTGTTACTGTGTGAAGTTTTTAGCTAATAATTTAACCTTATTTTTCAACACTATTATCAGACTTATAATTAATTTTGTAAACTCACTTACACCAATAAGAGTCTTACATGTAAGTAGTTAATCAATGACCTACCAAATGTGATGTCATCGAGAGCTTAAATTTCATGTTTCATAGACACTATCCTGAGTAGCTTGTTCAAAAGAAAAAAAATACAGAAGCAGAGACTAAAAAGTGGAGAGATCCACTTTATAAGAAATGAAAATAAGAGAATAGGTCAAACAATTTGATGGATCTAATAGAACTTCTTTGAAAAGGTACTAGGTTGATGACTGAAGTAATAGTGGACAAAGAAAAGTAGAGTGACTCACAAGAATAAATAAGAGAGGAGGTGTTCGGAGGTAAGTGATGGACAAGACATGTGTTGATGAGGACAAAATGAGAAGATGATTAAAATAAAACACCTTCCAAAATTAATGAGGTATGACTGAATTATCAGGTGTGTAGACATTGAAATTACGTGTTCAATTTGAAATGAAACTTTAGAAGATGTGTTCAGTTTCAATTAGAATTCTTGGAGGCTACTCAACCTTAAACCCTAGTTTATGCCTATATAAAGGGTACTAAATTCCCTTAAAAGACATCTCAAAATATCCCATAAACTCTTGGGTAATTTTAAAGATCATGATCTCAAATATTCCACAAAAGTCATGGAATACTCATACAAAGGTCAAATCTAAATCATCTTAGTTCGAGAAATATGCCACTAATGGCGCTCGAATCATGGATAAATCTTAGGAGAGTAGAATCAAGGGAGGAACAGAATTGTACCCTCATATTTATCAATAAAGTTATGTTTCTTCTTATTTTATTGTGATTGCCATTTATTTTCTGTCACTTTAAAAATTGTTGCAAACAAATTGGCACGCCCAGTGGGACCAAATTTTTCCTTCATCTCTTCTCTCTTAAATCAACTATGAAAATCTGAAGCTGCAAAGGTGGAAGAATGAGTACTTCAAGCCTCGTCTTTGAGTTTCATCGAGTCTACACTCCGACAAGCCTTGAAGCAGGGGGCATTTGTAGACATTGAAATTTTGCGGACTCTACAAGACATGTTCAATTCGAATTGGGACTCTAGAAGATGTGTTCAGTTTCAATTAGAATTCTGGGAGGATACTCAACCCTGAACCCTAGTTTATGCCTATATAAAGGGTACTAAATTCCCTTAAAAGACATCTCAAAATATGCCATAAACTCATGGGTATTTTTAAAGATCAGGATCTCGAATATTCCACAAAAGTTATGGAATACTCATATAGAGGTAAAATCTAAATCATCCTAGTTCGAGAAATACACCACTAACGGCGCTCGAATCATGGATAAATCTTGGGAGAGTAGAATCAAGAGAGGAACAGAATGGTACCCATACATTTATCAATAAAGTTATGCTTCTTCTTATTTTATTGTGATTGCCATTTATTTTCTGTCACTTTAAAATTTGTGGCAAACAAAGTGATACATGAGAAATAATCATTTATAGGGTAAAGAAAAACAGTAGACAAGGAAGGAAAAATGAAAGTATGAGAAGAATGAATAAGTTCTAAAAAGATATATTTGGAATGTTTGAAAAGCCTTTAAATACAATGATAGATGTCAGGACAAGACCCACGACATCCTAATAAAGCTGAAATAAAATGTGGACCCCTCCGAAAGCAAGGAGGCTCACCAAAGCTACTGAAATGCAAATGGTATCAACGAAGGTCATGTTGATGATCCTGAACACATGTATCTGCATAATGAAAAGATGCATGTTGAATGACGTCAGTACATTTAATATACAAGCATGTAAGGGGAAAACTGAAAGCAATAGTAAACTGAACTGACAAGGTTGGAAGAAATACTCACCTCAACTCAACTCAATATAAAAGCATCAATGATAGATGTAATATTTAAAACATTATAAAGAGGTAAATATACTCAATGATGTATAAAAATGCAATAAAACACTCTTTACTCTTAATTGGGAGATTCTCTAATCCACAACCATCACTATGAGCTACGCGTTGATACAACGTCTTGTCCATGCTGCCAGAATAATCCTATACCTTGCCGGGATATAGAACACCTCAACTAAGTGGATCCACTAATCTATGCTTAAAATCAAGAGGGAATCATCTAAAAAGTATGACCCTTTACCCATGTTGGCATACATGGTTTATGAGAATTTTGAGTTGTCTGAACTCATCCCCATATCGGTGCTCAATACTACTCCCAATAATATATATAACTCATGCTCAAATGCATAAAACATAATTCTTTCTCAATTTGAGGTAATTACTCAAAAGATCCTCTTAAAAGAGGTAATACTCTGAAACTCATATAAACTTGTAAATCATTTAGGAATCGGTGGTCCTCTCTTTAAAATGTAAAAGTATTACATACTTGGGAATACTTAGTTCCCTTATATTCATTTTAAAACATAAAACCCAAGTATCCTCATCGTCATACTCATTTACTCGAGACTTAGTTCAAATCTTTAGTTAATTTCAAAAGGGTTTTCAACTTTTGACTCGAAAGGTCCTCTTGAACTTTCCTCTTAAATTTTCTTTAATTTAAAGATGTAAATAAAGAGATGTGATTGAATCTGTATGATTTCTCAAGGATTAATGAAGACTCTAAAAGGGGACATCAAAAAGAAAATGTGGGTATGATTCGAGACAACACACACAAAAAGAAGGACGGAAGGGTAAGAACCTGGCGACCATGACGCACTGAGTGGTACGGTGCGCCAACCCCAAAACTACTGACCAGTGTTTGGGGTGCACTGCTAGTGTGCCGCTCCAAGCCCCAAACTAGTGACTAGTAGTCCTGGCGCAGTGGTGGCGCGCTGCCCCTTACTCGTACCCAGAAATTTTACGAATAGGTAACATAGTTTCTTAGAAGAATACCCTTATTGAAAAACAAGTGATTGGGACAATATTATAATGTTTATATCCCTTACAACATTTAATGTCTATAAGATTTATTTTATTCTTAGCTAAACACACTATCTTCATAAAATTGCTTTGTCACGCCCCGAGGCTACCCCCTTGACGTAACACAGGACCTAGGATCACGAGTGACCCCAAGCTAAATCTGTGCCTGGCATATCATAAGCATACTATAACATAACTGAGTAGAACGTATACTATGCGGAAGCTAAAACAGTAGATGATAGAAAGTAGGGAATACCCAAAACTGATCTGAATATATTAACTTACTAAGAATTCAATACGACTGAAAGATAAACTTAACAAGTCAAGTTGATTCTATTACTATGTCTGGAAAGCCTCTAACTGATTAGAGTTGTTGGGACATTCCCCCAGCTAACTCTAACAAGACTGAAAACTAAATAAAAGACTAAAAATGAAATGCATGTATGTTATTCTCGAAGTATGAGGACTCACCACTGAAGCTGTTAAATACAGATTGACAAAACGATCTATGTATGAGCTAGATGCTGAGTACCTAAACCTACAGCATGAAAGGATGTAACGCAGAGTATGCGTCAGTACTTGAAATGTACTGAGCATGCAGGATATAGATAATAACTGAACTGTAACACCTCGTATCCTAGATAGACTAAAATGCAGATTTTGAGAAGTTGCAGGTGCAACCCACGGTTGCCATCCACGGACCGTAGGTCAAACCACGGCTCGTGCTGGTGGTCTGTGGTTCACCACTGCAACACATCCCCAAACCCAGCTCAGAAAATCGACTAAGTCTCGACCCACGGACAGACCCACCGTCCGTAGGTCAGACTACCTCTTTTACCCAGCCTCTGACACGAACTACGATCGACCAGCACGGACTGTCGTCCGATCCACGGTCCGTAGGTCTGACCGTAAGTGAGGGTCAACAGCCAGTTAGATGAAAATTATTGATTAGGTCAACTTCAGATGGTCATAACTCTTATCACAAAAGTAATTATGTATTCCATGACCTATGATATGATAGATAATTGAATCCTCTTTCCAACGCCATCGAGTTTGCTAAAATTCGACCTCTGAGTAAAAATTTATGCTTGTTTTAGTAAAGCCCTGTCATGCAGAGTTGATCGACGACCCCAATCTACGGACCGTGGATTGAACTACGGCCCGTAGGTCTAATCCGTCGGTCACTCCGACAGCAGTTAAGTCAGGGGTCTTTTGGTCTTTTCCTATTTCATTGGACCCCTAAGATATGCCGTTTAGACCCTAAATTATGAGGTTTTAGTCAGTTAAGCCTAGAAACATAACTAGAACTTATCTAAGTCAAATCATTAATCAAAATTTAGAATAATTAGAGCGTAAGAGGAGAAAAGAGGTCAAGAACCCTAGTTCAAGAACGCAACAAGTTTCCTTCAGTTCCAGCCCCAAAATCGAAAAATTTCTCCGTGGAATTCGTCACCAGGTATGTGGGATTTCACTAGTGGGTTCCTTTCGCCTATTAGGTCCCTAGAATTCAGTCAGTTTAGTGATCACGTCAGTCATGCCTCTATACCTTTGGCCGGGTATATTAGGTCCTCTCGATGGGGCGTATACATCAAACTCCACATTTAGATTATGTGGTTTTATTGTCGGTCATTAGTAGCTCCCACAGTTCACTCAGATTCTATTGCATTGACCTCATTTACAGTATAGTCAGTATTCAGTTTCAACATGTTATATATTTGGTCATTGCATTCAGTTAACTCAGTATTCAGCATCTATATCATGTTCAGATTATTTCATTGCTTTATTGCTTTGTTCAGTTATATGTTATTTCAGTTTTACTCTATCCTGCATGCTCAGTACCTTTCAATTACTGACGCATACGTGCGCTACATCTTCTCGTGATGTAGGTTTAGGTTCTCAGCATCCAGATCACGCTTAGGTCGGTTCCCGATCTTCAGTTCAGCAGCATCAGTGGTGAGTCCTCATGCTTCGAGGACTAGTGACATGTTTATCTTTATCGCTTTTAGTCTTTAGTTTCAGTTTTGCTAGACCTAGTTGGGGCATGTCCCAACATTTCTAGTCAGTTTAGAGGCTTATTTCAGACATATTTAGATTCAATTTAGTATTGAGTTAATATCTTCTTTGTATTAAACTCATCAGTTATCATTTATATCAGTTATAGTATATGGGTATTCCCCATCTTTTCATTTGTATTTATAATTTAGCTTCCGCATCAGTTTATTATCTTTAGTATGCTCATGATCATGCCAGCAGGGTTAACTTGGGATCACTTATGATCCTAGATCCCATGTCCGCGTCTCGGGGTAGCTCGGGGCGTGACATGAACAATGCATAACAGAGCAATGACATAATCTGAACAGGAATGTACAAACTGAAACATAACTAAAAAGCTGAGCTAAATGCAATGACCAAGTACTAATCATGAACATAACATGCTGGAATTGAATACTGAAGTCTATACTGAAAACCTTGTCAATTGCACTAGAGCCTAACTGTGGGAGCTACTATTAACCGACATAAATCCACATGAGCTAACTGTGGAGTCCGATGTATACGCTTCATCGAGAGGACCCAATATATTTACCAGGTGTATAAATGCATGACTGGCGTGATCACTAAATCTAATGCCCACTGAGGGAACTTATAATCCTACGGGGGCACGTAGTTCTAGGACTATGAGGGTACGTTGAACCCTAGTCCAACTCGGTGCTAAGCCTACTCCCAATTGAATATGTAACTGATACAACATAACTGAAATACTGGATTGCTCAATATTTTGACATTCAAATATGAGAATGCAACATTTATGTACTGACAATGTAACATTCGAAATCTGAGGCATGTTTATCTGTTTAAATGATCTGGCAAGTGTAATTCATGAACTAAGAGAATCTACACAACTAGGGTTCTGAGTTTCATGCAAGGAACTAAGCAAACTATCCAAGAAACAAGCTAATTCGATTTAGGATACTACAATAGGTAAATCACAATAATTATCTAAGGTTTTAGAAACCTTAGGTCTAAACAAAACATGGAGAATCAAGAATCTGACTGAATTCTAGGGACCTAGTGGATAAAAGGAACCACTAGTGAAATCCCACATACCTGGTGACGAAATCTTTGGAGATCCAGTATGTAATTTTCAATTTCAGTAAATTTCTAAGAGATTAAAATATTATTTGAAGTGTCTGATGGATGAATATATAGAGAATTTCTAAAATGAATATTTGTGAAACTCAATTTCTTTCATGGTAGAATACTCTAATAGTTCACCTACATGTATTATTTTCGATCTTTCGATAAATTCAATTATCAGTGGTAATAACCTTGATGAAGTAAGCAAATAAATTCACCAATTCTAAGTGCAAAATTATAAATTTGAGAAGGAAATTTACTTCTTGTTACATTTTAATTTCATGATCGGTCTTCATCAATTCTTCATCATCTAATTTTGTGAAAAAAAAGAAAGAAAAGTTAAATACTCTTCAAATAAGTTAACTTTTACTCGATCATTAGATTGTGATACCATATTAAAAATTATAATCCAACCATGTGAGAACAATTAAAGAAAGGATACAAGAGAAATAAAAGAAAAGTATGAAAATAAAAATTGACTCATGTAACAACCCTTTATGTCGTTATGAGTGAGCTGTTAGTAAAAGAAATGGGACAAGCTTCTGGAATAGTGAGTTGAAAATTTCATGTTAGGTAAGGATTGAATGAAATCTAAAAAGAGGTCTGGGGAAATCTGATGACATAATTGGGTAAAACGTCTAAGTATAGTTAGTTTCCTTGTTTCTGAAGCTTTAAGTAGTTTGCAGATCGGGAGTGATTAGGGTGAATAGAAATATCGATATCAAACATGGCGTGAAGGGGTTGATTTGAAACGTCAAAATTTGAAGGTGTGTTGCGAAATAGGCTATTTTGAGAAGATTTCCGAGTTTCTATCCCATGCAAGACGCAATAGCAGGTGGCACACAGCTACAATAATGAAATTTATTTTTGCTACAGTCAAAGATCCTGCTACGGCGTCGCCGCTATAACGGGATAGGGCCACTATGATGGGATAAGCCACTAAAATGTAGAAAATTCTCTAAAACGTGTCATTATCATTCAAGAACATTTTGGGAAAGCGCAGAGGCGACCTAGGGCAGTTTTTAACTTATTTTCCATCAAAATTATTCAAGATCATTTGGGGAAAGTGCAGAGGCAACCTAGGGAGGTTTTTAACCTATTTTCCATCAAAATCAATCGTAAAGATAAGTAAATTACTCTCCCAATTTGGTAATTCAATTACTAGGTCTTTGAATCCATGGTGGTGACGTTAGGGGATGGTTTGATTTGATTTAATTGTGAAAAACCCTAATTTGGATAGAATAATCATGAACCTAGCATGCTATTTGAGATTAGAATATAATCTGGGTGTATTTTGGCCATTTAGGCTTGATTTTGTGCTGCATTATTGTTTGTAGACCAAGAACAAGCTAAACTTCATAACAAGGTGAAAACTTAGGTTCAATAGAGCATTTCGAACTTAATTCGATGTAGGTGATGGTTGAATTGTTTCTCATCTATGTCATATGTGCATGTTAATTATTTCGCTAGCATTACTTGTATTCTATATGGTTAAGAAAATTGGAAATAGATGAAATTAAGATGCTATCTTGTTGTCAATCTCATGCAATGAACTTTTCATTTTTTTATTTTATGTAACAAGAGGATTGTGATTATGTGATGTGTAATTCTTGATTGAATCAGGTACCACATCTGGTACATATCGTTAGTTGACTCGGGTACCACGTCTGGTATATATCATTAGTTGACTCGGGTATCACGTCTGGTACATATTATTAATCGTCTTAGATACTACACCTGGTACAAGATATATCTTGATTGGCTGGATACCATGCTTGATACATATATCAATTGGGTCAGTACTACGCCTGATACAAAATATCTATTGATTAGTTTGGGTATCACGCCTGGTACAGATTTCATATTAGTTGCCTCGAGTATCATGTCAATTATATGTGATTATTATGTGTGTTGGCTCCATGAGTGAATCGGGTATATTTATTGTAATGTTGTTAAGCATATTGTTGTGGTGGTTTAATCAGTATCAGGACTGTGATTCATGTTGATGTTACTGATTATGACTATATTTGTGTATTGTCTTGTTTTACTAAGTTTTTGTTTTATGTTTATATTTTGTATATTGGGAGATGGTTGACGATCCTAACAGTAAACTATCAATTTTCTATATTGATAATGCATTGAATCTTTCTTTGTTAAGTATAGGACATATTTTGGTTGATGTTACGCGATCTTAGTTGTGAGTTCAACATTTTTCGAATCCAAAAGTGAGCTACTTCTTGCGAGCATCTATGAGATCATTTTTCCCTCTAGTCCATTTTTTGGACTTAGACTCTTTTTTCTTTGGGGTTGCATCCCATATTCTAGACTATTAGATGTTTTGATACACAACGTTCAAGTTCTAGGAGGTTATATAGTGATTGTTTTATGATAATGACCTTTTGATTATGAATACTTGTTTTAATTAATGAAGACTATTTCCTTTTAGTTATTTAGTTTATTGTGTGTTAACATATAATTGGTTCTTCCACCGAAGGTTTAATATGGGTGTCTCTCACTGTCATGATTCGAATTTGTCGTGAGTGGCACCCACATTGACCCCCGATGGGAGAACCAACCAATTACTCACACACAGTCTAATAATGAATTAAAAGTAAGTAGTTCCAAAGATTTTTTAAAAATAGTCTTTAATGTTTAAACTAAGTTTATAGTTTGTACTCAATAAAGAAAGAGAAAGTGTTATATCAGTACACAACCATAGTGTAGTGGTAGGATCATCAGCTATTTCTAGTTATATGAGATATGAACATGAAACCACAACTTAGTAAAGTAAATAATACACCATTATAAACGCAAGTACAACATAACTGGGACCGTCAGTCCTCTCCCTGAATTGATATGCACAATAAATATAAATCATCACAGCACAAAAAACCAATTTGATTCTCTCATGGGACCATACACACAACTGTTAGTGTTCTAGTATGGTACTCGTTACCATTATTAGGGTACTAGTGTGATACATGTTCCCATTGTTAGCGTATCAGTGTTGTACTAGTTTTAATAATAGTATGCACCAACGTAATATCTATTTCAATAATAATATGTACCGCATGATACTCGTTCCAATAATAGTATGTACTGGCGTGGTACCCGATTTCATTATCAAACACACAACACAATTACAACCACAATGAACAACAATCACACATGTACACCCAAGTAAACACATGCATTGCATATGATTGACAATATAATTCATTTTATATCATGTTCCTTTGTTTTTATATAATAATATATCATGCATATAGTACTAACGAAGCAATTGACAAGCACATATAACATAAACGGGGAAAATAAACAATCATCACCTACCTTGAATCAAGCCTTGGAAGCTCTATTGAACTTGAGTCTCCCCCTTTTGTTATGCATTGGATTGTTCTTGGTCTAAAACAATAATAAAACACAACAATTAATGAATAATGACCTAACAATACCCGAATTGTAACGAAATTCTAAACCCCGGGCCATTCTCATGATCATCCCACCCAAATCAGGGTTTTCCACCATTAATTCAAGTCAAACTCTCCCCTAAGGTCACCCAACAAAAATTCTAAGGCCTAAGAATCACAATACAAAAGTATGGGAGTAATTAACATACCTTTTTATCGATTAAATTGATGGAAATTGGTTGAAATTCACCCAAGATTGCCCCTCCTTCTTTCCAAAACGTATCTGTAGAATTATGAATAGCTTAGGATAAATTTCTCCATAAACTTGCGACTAACACTGCTATAGTGGCCCAACCCACTATATCAGCTCCACCATTGCAGACGACCCACTATGGTGAGAATTAATTCCCCCTATAACAGTGTGATACCCGCTATAACAGATTGCACAGAGATAGAGACTCGAAACTCTCTCTAAAAGTCCCCATTTCGCAACACGCTTTTGAACCTTGATGTTATAAACTAGCCTATTCGGCCCAAATTCAATATCGAGAGTTTTACTCACCCGAATTTTATTACAAAAAACCCTATGAATTCCTTAATATCTTAGCTAATAGAAAACATGATTTAAGCTTAAACATACCACCCAATCCATTATTGGACTGCGCTAGACCAAATCTCACTCAGATTTTACCTGAGAATGGCCTAACCTAAAATTTTCAAGTCACTACCAAAGAGGTTTTCTAATCCAATTCTTTCACTATTGATTTACTTAGAATGCTCGAAAAGATTCGTTACACTCATACGGGGTTAGATCGTGACAACTCACCTCTCATTAGCTGAAAAGAAGATATTTTATAGTGTCCTAACTAACTTCAACAATTAAGCTAACTATCGGAAAAAACTTACCCACACCGGGTTTTTACAAAAAAACTAATGCAATTTCCATTATTATGTGATTTAATGAAGTGAAACACATTTTAATTAATTAAGATTAAGTAAAATGAACAATAGATTTAAACACATGGCATGCATGTAATGAATTGGTGTATACATGTAACACCTCGAAATTTTTTTGAGCTAAGACTCGAACCATCCTTCATTAATGAGGAATTTAAAATTTCTTGAGTGTTAAGGTCACAAGATGTAGCACCTTGAGTTCCAAGAAGAACTTAAGAGAGTTCGTTCAAGTCATTCCTAAGTTTTTCTAAGTTTTGGGTCAACTTCAAACGACCATAATTCTCAGTACATGATGAGTTAGGTGGGCCATAAGATATCAAATGAAAGGCCTTTGAATTATCTTTCCAACGCCACCGAGTTTGCTAAGTTTGAGGTCAGATGAGTGAGATATGCACATTTAAAGTTAGGATGTCTAGTTAAGGAAAGTTATCCAAAAATAGTAAGGAGTATTTTAGTGTCTTTTCCTTACCCGATCAGATTTAATTTATTTTTAGTAAGGTTTTAGGGGTCTAATATGATTAGGTTCAGTTTTATAATCCTAATAAATGTCTAGGGTTTTAGTTGAGAGTTCAAGAAGAGAAAATAGGAGAGGATCAAGGCGTTCGTCGAGGTTTTTGAGTTTTGTTGCGGATTTTTGCCATGAGTTTGATCCCTAAGAGGTATGTAAGTTTCAATAGTGTTGGGTTTGTTCACTCACATGTCAAACATGATTTTTATATTCGAATTCGTCCATAAAGATTGAAAGATTTAAGTTCTTGATAAGTGTTCTTGAAGTTCATTCTAAATCTTGTTTTATTGGGGTTTCGATGAATTCTTGAGATGAAAGTTAGTTATTTGAGTGTCGTTTTGGTTGATTAGTGTGTACTTAGGTTGGGTATTCGAATCTAGGTAAGCTGAGAAGAAACCTTTCTATTCTAGGCGAATTAGAGCCAAAAATCAAAGAAAAAAGTTCATCGGAAAAGTTTGAAGAAATGGTGGCGCGACGCGCCACAGATGCACCAAAAGAGCTGGCGTTGCATACCAGCAGTGCGCAAAGATGGTGTCTCTGAAGTTTGAGGATGGCGCCCCGCGCCTGGGATTCCTGCCCCAACTCTTTTTCCGTCGGTTGTCCCGTTTGAGTTCCTTTTAAGTGTACCTTCACTCCCTTTGATTCTAAACACTCTAAACAACTTCTAAACACCTATAAATCATTCATAACATGAATCATAACCTTAAGTTCATAATTTAAATTTAATTTATAGTTAAGGGTTGAGTCTTGAGAGTCCTTCCGAATATTTTGAGAAAGTCCCTTTGAGTCTTTTTGAGTAGTCTTCTACAAATTCAAATAACTTGTGTCAAGACTCGAGAAAGTGAGTATGAGAGTGAGTAGAATGTATTCATGAGTCTACTTTATCATCATGAGATCCTTCTTATTATGAACCATAACTCTTGAATTTATAATCCACATTCAAGAGAGAGTTAAGAGTAGAGTTTAAGAAAGTCTTTGAGTTCAATTGTGAATCCTTTGAGATCAACCATCAATTTGAAATAAGTCTTGAGTAATTAAGTATGAGAATGAGAAAAATTGTATACATGAGTTTCATAATGTTCTGTAGACCCTGGAGTCGAGTCGTTCATTGACACGCTCAAATTACACTTCCTTTCAGAAGCATAAGCGATCGTTATCAAGTAAAGAACCCAACTTGTAGGTTGAGGTCGATCCCACGAGGAAAATGGTTTAGACTTTACTTTTAACCAACAATTATATTCAATTAGTCAAATTATTTCCAGAAACAGGTAATAAAAAGGGGGGTTGTGCTTGTGTGAAACAAATAGTAAAAACTTAGTAAGTAATCAATAATTAAACTCAACTTTGGTTGTTATCAAGATAAGAGAAATAACTAGGGTATACGTGTTCCCCATAATCTCATAATGCAGTAATCCTAGTAATAGCAATCCTTTTCTAGTATATTACATGCAAAATGATAAGTTAGGTATCTCTAAATCCTTGGTCCGGCATCTAGAGAATTTCACCCCGCACCTTGGTCCGGCTACGTGTGTATAATTTACTAACCCTTACCTTTACCTCATATTAGACATCATAATCGATGTTTGGCTTAGTTATTACTTTGCACCAATCGACACTAGCCTATTAGATAGTATCACACTAAATCTATGTTGATAATTCTTTTCTTGTTAATTACCTCCTTGGTCCGGCAAGTAGTAACAAGGCGAGTTCTAACACGTGCACTCGTTAAAAAGACTTCTAAACGAAAGAATTATCAATACATGCAAAACACTATTCAAGAATTGCTTATTTACTATTCATACTTTGTTAATCGATCATGGTTCCCACAACCCTAGTTGTGGATTTAGTTACTCATATTAGCAAGAACACAATTCATAATTGTAGATGAAGAAATCATGAACTTACTTAAAGAAAATAATAAACCCAGAAAATTTACTTGAATTGCAAAGCCAAAATCTTCAAAACGAACTTCAGAAATCAATAATTGCTAGGGTTGCAAATTAATCTCCAAAGTTACAAAGCAAAAATAGAATAATAGTGTCTAACCCCCAAAAACGAGGTTTACATGTCCTATTTATAGAAAACAAATCCTAAATAAAAAGGGAAACAAATTAAGGAAAGTTTTGTTCAGGTACGCGTCTTCGATCCACGAGACTGACTTACGGACCGTCGATCGATCTACGGTCCGTAAGTCCCTTCCGTCACTCGGGACTTAGAAAATATTTCAGCTTCCAAAAAATCATCTTCTCTGAAGCAAACGACGGACCAACAGGACGGACCGTAGATCGACCTACGGTCCGTCAATCCCTTCCGTAGCTCCATACTTAGCATCTTCAAAAATCAGGTACTGGAACCCTCGCAGTCTCAATCTACGGATCAACAGTACGGTCCGTAGATCAATCTACGGACCGTCAATGGGCACCGTGGTTCCACACTTGGTCAGATTTCCCTGATTTGTCCTCAACACTTTCCTGCTGATCTACGGTCCTCACCTACGGACCGTGAATGGACCTACAGTCCGTAGATGACCTCCGTGGATGCCTTTTTCTGCATTTTCTTCAGCTGTCTCTAAACTTTCGCGCCTGAACACCTTTCCTGCAAAACATGATAAAACACATAAAAACCAATATAAAAAGGCCCTAGACACACACAACTTGTAAGTGAAATGTATTAGAAATACCGTAAACTCACGGTATATCAACACCCTCAACTTAAATTCGTTGTTTGTCCTCAAGCGACGCACTAGGACTCTAAACGACACTTGTATAGAAGCAAGCATTTCTAACTCAAGCAATCACATGGCTCTCTACCTCCTCATTGTTCGGGTGCACATTCTTTCTCATAGACTCGATAAGCCAACTCATGTGGATCACATCATGACACAGACCAACCTACTGACACACAACAGACACCTTCTTACTGTCAGCTAGGTACCAACTTTCCAACAATGTAACTAGTGCCCTTGCTTCAACTGAAATCCTCATTTCGCAAAAAAATTTACTTTCATTCATGGTACAAGGATTCATTCAACACTCACGCTCAGAAGTAATTTCAAATTCAGTTAGTGCTTACTGTCATAAGTTTGCCCTTATTTTCACTGCTTGGACTCTCCAAACTAGATTCTAAGATCACTATAGGACTTTATTGGCTTGTAACGTAGGCTCAGGGTCAGGTGTGGTACATTTGGGTACTGTTTAGTGACTTTCTGCCCTCCTTGTCATTACACTAGGCTTTTAACCTCTTTTTGCCCTATTTTTATCATATTATTGCTTTACCTTCTTTCCCTTGAATTTCTTCAACCACGGATGTGACTTTAGACTTTGTAGCTCATTGTTCCTTCCACTTTTAACAAGTCACATCCCTTTTCTTTTTCTTTTTTTTTTTTAATATATATATATACCCATTTTCTTTCCGTTTCCTCTTTCATAGCCATCCTCAACTTATGGATTTTCCGTTAGTCGAGGTGCACAATACCCGATGTCAGGTCAGGCCAAGATTGAAGTTACTCTTTACATTAGCCACCCTCAACTTAGGCTTTTGGCCTAAGTCAAAGTGCACATGTCCAAGGAGGGACCGGGGCCAACATAGTGGCTGATAGGAAAGTGAGTTCGGGTTGTTAAAAAGAAATGGTCTATTTTAGGCTCAAAGTTGGATCAAAGGGGATAATTATTTCATTTGATTAAATTTTTCTAGGCACTTTGTAGATGTATCAGAACAATGGCCTATGATCACTTCCTATCCTCTAGATTAAATTGTCTTAGCAGGACTAACCGGGCAAGTTCTAGTTTTGCACAAAACTGTCTGAATAGTCAATGATTCTCACCCACTCTTGGCACATAGTTTCATTATCAGATTATCAGATTACCCAGTTCAAGTCTCAGGTTTAATCATGCAATCAAGTTGATTGTTACTATGTCATACTCAGAGCCAACACAATCAACTAATCGTAGCCTACTTCTAGCATACAACCCAGAATCTGACGGGTATCATTTGTCTAAGCCATCATGCTTCATTCTGTATCATGCTTCTATACACACAATCCTAAGACATGCCGGTTCAACAGAAAATTAAACAGTCACTTGGGGGAAAAGAACACAGGCAAGAAAACCCCAAGAGAGGATTCATGAGTTGGGTTACTCAAACTTCACCCTATCACTCACGATCCATTTACCCCACCCCCAACAAAAATAGATGCAATTGTCCACAATGCATACATAGACAGTAAAAATGAATGGATTTGAGTGAAGCAAACCTGTGGCGCAAAGCGCCGGCGAATCATCAACAAGCAGGGGGGTCCGGTTTCCCGGAGCCCTCTGGAACATCAGCGGGAGCACCCTCAGCAGTGCCCCCCTCAACAATCCTAGCACTCTTAGTAGTGCTCGCTATCAACTGCTCCGCACCATCAGAGGTGCTCACAACGCCCCCCAAAACAGGCTGAACCTCTGTAACTGGGGCAGAGCTCGATGCCCCTGCAGCTCTCTCATGCACCCTCTGCTGGCGCAACTCCTCGTCTGCAATCGATGCCCTCCTAGCCTCCTTCTCCTGTCGACGCTGTCTTTTCTGAGCTTTCTCTTCCTCCGTGCGATGAGAACGGTGCCGCTTCCCCTTTGCATGTGTCGATGCAGGCCCCTCCTCGGCGATGCCACTGAATAGAGCATCTAGCACTGTATCATCTGCCAGCGCAGTAGGGGCAGCCTGAGTCTCAACTGAAGGTTCAGCAAGAATGGCATCAACATCAGTCCGGAGGCTGGCTATGTCAGCCTGCAAAGCAGATAAGTCTGTGGCCGGAACTGCTCGCTCGAGAACTCGCAACTCAAAGGCGTCAAGCCGCTTATTTACCGCCAGGACCTTACGGTCCATCATCCCCTCCATCCTGCGCTCCAATCTAGCCTCGGACTCGGCAATTGACTTTTGCATCCAAGGCTGGATGTGATGCTTTAGTGTGGCCATCTGCGCCTCTAACTTTTGTACTCTGGCCATCGGGACAACCGTCGCTCCTAACGGTGGTGTGGACCAGGAAGAACTAGGAGCAACACTAGCTGCCTGAGACGAGGAGCCTGGGACAGTGTCGGTGTGGTCTGGGATAATGGGGTCACCGCCCTGTGCTTGCCCCACAGTGTCTGCAAGATCGGAGCTCAAGGGGGGTACCTCAATCTGGGGCTCTCTGCGAGGTGCTGCCACATTCGCGTCATCCCGAATAAGGCCGATGTCCAATGCCCCTGTAGGGTGGACTAGCCTGTCACAATGCCAGATCGGCACTCCAGAGTCCCTGTACAAGTGAAATATCATACAGGGGAAAGGGTAAGTGGTGGAGGTCCTGAAAGCTCTCTCGTGGATCTCTGCCAGCAGCATTCGGGCAAAGTCGATCTCTACTCTCGCAACCAATGCAGCAACCATCACCACTCTCTCCCAAGTGACCTGATTATCAGCTTTTGTGGGCGACACTCTGTTGCGTACCAACAGCCAGAAGAATTTTGCGACGAAGTTCAGTGTGGCCTTCCGGATGCCCAACCGTGGAGCAGCGACCCATTCCGCTCGCTCGCCATCTGCAGCAATGTACCGGGCCAGCCATAGTATCACAGCCTCTCGCTGGTCAGCATTCCTCTGGAAGGCACCACTGCGCACGATGTTCCAGCGGTAATCAAACTCTGAAGTGTTAGGCGACCAAGCGTGGCCCGTGGTAGGACCAAAGAGAAAACGGCTAATGGTGGCAGATGATATGTCCACCGGACACCCTCGAACCATGGTGGAAGTGAGCGGAGCCTGAGCTAACGGCTTTGACCGCTTGGAAATGGACCCGCGGAGAGTGGCTGCATAGGAAGCATAGAACTCCCGGACAATCTCCTCGTTATACGTCCCTGGGTCTCGAGCCATCCAGTCACACTTGTGAAGTTTGAAAAGTCGGTGAATATCTGGAACAGTATGCAAGCTCCCCGTGAGGACTCTGCGCTCCTCTTGAATTAATCGGGCCATTTTTTGTTTGTCATTTACCATCTTTGCGTCCCGATAGATTTGCCATTGACCCTCTACACACCACCTATTCAGCTCCCCTGCTACCGGAGCGGGTTCATCATTCCTTGGTGCAGGAATGGCCTCTGAGCTAATTGCCTCATCAGACGAGGCTGCTTGGTCATCCTGCCCAGACCCTGTGGATGATTTGGCGTTGGACCCTGTAGCATGGATAGACTCTGATTGTGAAGAGTGGGCAGACTGGGAGCCTGAGGCAGAATCAGAAGCAGACGCGGATCCGGCCATAGGTCCCTCTGAACTGGAAGCAGCCCCAGTTGGTGACCCGATCAGTGTGTGCTCCTCATCAGACTGGGAGACAGTGACTACGTCGGGGAGCACCTTCCGGGGGGTGCTTCTGGGTGCAGCGCGAGAAGCCCTTGGGTTGAGGGGCACATATGTAGGGTCCTCGTCGTTCTCGGTGTCCTCATCAATCAACCGGAAGCTAGGGGCAACCGATTTGGACTTGCCCCGTTTCGAGTAGGTGACCATCTTCTTGGGTGCCATGGTACCTGTAGGAACATCATTAGTGCCAAAACGAAACATATGCAGCAAAAGAACTTATTCAGAGTTGGTAACGAACCAAACTAAGTCTACAAAAAAAAATGACAGATGCTACAGAAGTCATCCACGGAGGAGACCTACGGTCCGTAGACTGATCTACGGTCCGTGGATCTATTCCGTGGATCAAGGTGTCTGAAATATAGGTCGCAGATGAAAACCACGGAAGTGCAGAACGGTCCGTAGATGGATCTACGGACCGTAGTCCACATTCGTAGTTTTACACTTGGTGTAAATTTCAGGTGCATCTAATGACGAACCCCATCTACGGTCCGTAGATGGATCTACGGTCCGTAGACGGGGTATCGTGGAAGCAATCAGTGCCAGGTATCATACATTTTTGGCTTTTGGCTTCAACATAATCACAACCTAATCATGCATCTAAACGATTGAAATATGCTAGTTCATCATTCTTAAACTCCCTACCGATTATTATACCCAACAATTTAGACTAGATGTGGAACCCTAAATCGAAACTAGCATATAGAATTTACGATCACATAAACTCACATCACAATTAATGCTATACAATCACTATCTATCATTCCAAGGGCATTGTACTATTCAAGTATATCATGCAATTTCATCTAACAATTACCCAAGGTCAAGACCCACTCCCGACCCTCTATATTCAATCTATGAATTGAAATTCAAAGAGAAGAGAAAGTCTATTACCTGACAAGCAACAAGGAGTGGGGTGATTGCGTGATGGTACTATGATTTAGCAAGACCAAGGAGTCACCTTTTCGTTGCTGACCAAACACCGGACCCTTGTTATCAGATTATGGAGTGGGTTGATTATGGTATGGAAAGGGTTTTGGGAATATATGGAAGGGAGGATATTATGTGGTGGTTATGGAGTGATTTGGGGAGTTTAATTAGTGGGAGAAACGGTTGTGAGAGCAATGGAGGGAAGGGAAATGATTTGAAACAATGGGGGTTTTAAGTAATGGGGGTTCGGGTCGGGTCATTCAACTCTAGGGTGTGGACTCACGAGACCCCGTCTACGGTCCGTGAGTCGATCTACGGTCCGTAGATTAGGACCGTAGATCACAATTATACTAGGACAATGTTAGGAACTTACCTGGGATCTACGGATACCATTGACGGTCCGTGGATCAATCGACGGACCGTCGATGGGGTCCGTAGACCTCTGCACCAGACCATTTTCTGCAGATTTCTTGCGTGGTGTACCTGCACATGAAGCAACCATTAGGCTATTTTTTTTTACATTTTCTGGACACTTTTTTAGACACGGACCCTATATTACTTCTAGCCAACACTAAGAACTAAAATACTGAAACCCCTACCTAATTTGATACAAAAACGTAAGTAATCAAAGAAAGCTAAACTACATAATGTAAAACAGAACCCTATTGTTGGCTAGATTTTACATCTTGGGTTGCCTCCCAAGCAGCGCTTGATTTAACGTCGCGGCACGACGCAGGTATCTTGATTATTCAGACTTCATTAAGATTGCAGGCCTCAATCACTTCTTGCACAGTTTCAGCATTTCCCAGATAGATCTTTATCCTTTGCCCGTTCACCACGAACCTTGTTCCATCCTTATTTTCAAGCTCAACCGCTCCATGCGAGAGCACTTTTGTGAGTAAAAATGGTCCAGTCCACTTGGACTTGAGCTTGCTTGGAAACAAGCGCAACCTGGAGTTGAATAGCAGCACACGATCGCCAACCACAAATTCACGCTTTTCAATTCTTTGATCATGATACCTCTTCATCTTCTCTTTGTATAAGGCTGAACTCTCATAAGCTTTTAGGCGAAACTCAGCAAGCACGTTCAGGTCGTTCAACCTTTGATTAGATGCAGTGCCCCAATCCAGATTTAACTTCTTCATTGCCCATATAGCTTTGTGCTCTAACTCTACTGGTAAATGACAAGACTTCCCATATACAAGTTGGTAAGGCGACATACCTATGGGGGTCTTGTATGCAGTGCGATATGCCCATAGAGCATCATTAAGCTTCCTTGACCAATCAGTTCGATTGGCGTTCACAGTCTTCGCTAATATCTGCTTTATTTCTCTGTTGGACACCTCAACTTGACCGCTAGTCTGTGGATGATAAGGAGTGGCTACATTGTGATGGACACCATATTTCTCAAGTAGTGTTTTGAACAACTTGTTACAAAAGTGAGAGCCTCCATCGCTAATAACAGCCCTTGGTGTACCGAATCTGGAGAAGATATTCTTTTTCAAGAATGCGGTGACACTTTTACCTTCGTTGTTGGGAAGTGCTACTACTTCCACCCACTTCGATACATAATCAACCGCGACCAGAATATACTTCATCCCATATGAACTCACAAATGGGCCCATGAAATCAATGCCCCATACATCAAACAATTCGATCACCAATATGGGATTCATAGGGAGCTCTTGCCTTTTTGAAATCCCTCCATCTCTTTGGCACCGATCACAAGACTTGGCGAAATCATGAGCATCTTGGTGGATGGTAGGCCAATAGTACCCACACTGCAAAATCTTATGTGCAGTCCGAATACCACTATGATGCCCACCAACGGGTGATGAATGGCATGATTCAAGTACACTTAGCATTTCAACCTCAGGCACACAGCGACGAATAATCCCATCAGCACAACTACGATACAAATAAGGTTCATCCCAAAAGAATTTCTTCACATCATGCATAAATTTCTTTCTTTGGTGAAAAGACAAATCGGGTGGCACAATGTCGCTTGCCAAATAATTAGCAAAGTCTGCGAACCAAGAAATCAAATCATTAGAAGCGGCCAATACCTGTTCATCTGGAAACGCATCATTAATTTCAGCCCTATCTCCAAGCTTTAGCATGGCCTCTTCCTCTAATCTGGACAAGTGGTCGGCAACTTGATTTTCGGTTCCCTTTCTATCTTTTACCACAAAATCAAACTCTTGCAGCAACAATACCCATCTGATCAATCGTGGTTTTGCATCCTTTTTCGCCATCAAATACCTCAATGCAGAATGGTCAGTATGCACGATGACCTTAGTACCAAGCAAGTAGGAACGAAATTTTTCGAATGCAAAAACCACTGCAAGAAGTTCTTGTTCGGTCACTGTATAATTCTTCTTGGCCACATTCAGAGCTTTGCTAGCATAGTAAATAGGATGAAGAATTTTCTCACGCCTTTGACCCAATACTACACCAAGCGCCACTCCACTCGCATCACACATTACCTCAAACGGTTGTTCCCAATCTGGTGAAATAATGATAGGTGCTGTAACCAACTTTTCCTTCAACTCTCCAAATGCTCTAAGACAAGCATCATCAAAGCAGAACTTATTCTCCTTCTCGAGCAGTTTGCACAAGGGATGTGCAATTTTTGAGAAATCTTTGATGAATCTTCTATAAAAACCTGCATGCCCAAGAAAACTTCTAACACCTTTTACAGAGATAGGTGGTGGAAGTTTTTCTATTACCTCGACTTTAGCTCTATCAACCTCAATACCTTTCTCTGAAATTCGATGACCCAACACTATACCTTCCTTTACCATGAAATGACATTTCTCCCAATTCAGCACCAAGTTGCAGTCTTCACATCTTTTGAGCACCTCGGCCAGATGTTTTAGACAGTGATCAAACGAATTCCCTACCACTGAAAAATCATCCATGAACACCTCAATAGTGTCCTCCACCATATCAGAAAATATCGACATCATACATCTCTGGAAGGTCGCTGGAGCATTGCACAATCCGAATGGCATCCGCTTAAAAGCAAAAGTCCCATATGGGCAAGTGAAAGTGGTCTTCTCTTGGTCTTCCGGAGCTATAGAAATTTGATTGTAGCCCGAATAACCATCAAGAAAACAATACCAACCCTTGTCTGCAAACCTATCTAACATCTGGTCCATGAATGACATAAGAAAGTGATCTTTCTCTGTCCACCGCATTCAGCTTCCGATAATCCATGCAAACTCTCCATCCCGTGACAGGCCGCATTGGAACAAGCTCATTTCGTTCATTTGGAACCACAGTCATACCACCTTTCTTTGGTACACACTGCACAGGACATACTCAATTACTATCTGAGATGGGATAAATAACTCCCGCATCTAGCCACTTGATGATCTCCTTTTTGACTACCTCTTGCATAGGTGGATTTAATCTTCTATGGTGCTCAACACTGGGCTTATGATCTGGCATGAGTTGGATTTTGTGAGAACAGATACCGGGGGGGATCCCAATAATATCTGCAATAGTCCACCCAATCGCTCGCTTGAACTTCTTTAATACAGTCACCAAACACTCAACTTGCCTTGCATTTAAATCTGCTGCAATGATGACCGGCAAAGTATTCTCTTCGCCTAAATATACATACCTCAAGTGTGATGGTAGAACTTTGAGCTCTAATTTCGGTGCCTCCACAATAGATGGTCTTGTGGGTGGGGACTCGCGATTCTTCATGTCTAGCTCATACTTTTTCGGTTTGGACCGGTATTCAAACTTATCAAGTGCGGCTACCAACTCATCATACTCATCAATACCATCACTACCAAAATTCATCATGACTGCTTCTAGTGCCTCAACACCTAATCGCTCTTCAATTTGCACCTCTGACCCACTCTCCACTTTGTAAGTTATAGCAGATACTGTTTGTAGCTCACCATTCTGCTTCATGGATCTACAGATATTGAACGTTGCTTCTTCATTGTTCAGTCTGAACTTCATCTGTCCATTCTCCATATCAACCAACGCACGTCCTGTGGCAAGAAATGGTCTCCCAAGGATGATGGGAACCTCAAAATCAACCTCACAGTCAAGGATCACAAAATCTGCCGAAAAGATGAAAGACTCTACTTTCACTAGCACATCATGGAGCACACCTATGGGCCTCTTCACAGTCCGATCAGCCATCAGTAACCGCATTGCAGTGGGCTTTGGATCCCCTAAACCCAACTTCTTGTAAACAGATAAAGGCATGAGGTTGATGCTAGCACCAAGATCACACAATGCCTTAGCAAAGTGTAATAACCCTATAGTGCATGGGATCGTGAAAGCACCAGGGTCTTCCTTCTTCTGTACCAGAGATCTTGTAGCAATAGCACTACAATGCTGCAATCTATCATCATCTTCAAAACTCACAGACCTTTTCTTTATCACCATATCTTTCATGAATTTTGCATATCCAGGCATTTGCTCCAAGGCTTCTATCAAAGGAACATTGATAGAAAGCTGCTTCAACATAGTGATAAACCTGCGATATTTACCATCTTCAGTCTTCTTCACTAACCTCTGCGGAAAAGGTGGTGGAGGTCTAGGTATGGGAACCACTTCCTGAGGTATCTCCACTTCTTGTTCTGTCACAACCTCTAGCTCCTCTCTAACTTTCACCACATCATCTTCTTTTCTATTCTCAACTTCCACCATAGACGGCATAAGTGGATCTATGGTTTGCTTACCTCCTCGAGTGGTAATTGCCATACAATGTCCATCATTCTTTGGATTCTGGATGGTATTGCTTGGAAGAGTGCCAGGTTGACGCGGGTTCACTGTAGTAGACAACTGCGTCATTTGCTGCTCTAGATGCTTTATTGACACAGCATGGGCATCAACCTTTTGACCAATACCAGATAAGTCGTTTCTCATCTCTTTCACGTTCTCATCAGTTGCATCAAACCTCTCATCATCTTATGCAGCATATCTTCAATACGCGTCATATTACCTCCAGCTTCCCTAGCACCAGATTCCCGATTTTGAGGGGGAATATAGGGTCCAACCCGATCATTTCTGTTGCCATAGTTGTTCCTGTTGTAGTTGTTGTCGCGATTGAAGTTCCCATCTCGGACATAGTGACCCTCTCAGTTGTAATTTCCATAGTTCCGACCTTGGTTCCCTTGACCTTGGCGCCAATTTTCCGTGTTGGATCCTTGGGCGTTTGGTCGGAAACCCCCCGTCTGATCGTTCACTGCATGAGTGTCCTCTTCATAGTAACACTCCTCAACTGGTGGTGGAGTTCTAGTTAAGTAGTTTACAGCATTCACCTTTTCTGCTCCTCCACTCACATGCTTCAATACTAACCCCAACTCTGTCCTCATCTGAGCCATCTCCTCACGGATATCATCTGCAGAGTTAACAGTTGCATTATGAACGGCGAATGTGTTTCTCCCAGTATCTGACCTCCTAGTGCTCCATGCTTTATTGTTGCGAGAGATCCTCTCCAATTTTTCAGAAATCTGTGCATATGTACAATCACCATATGAACCTCCAGCAATAGTGTCAAGAATGACTTTATTGTTATCATCCTGTCCTTTATAGAAATATTCCTTCAGTGACTCTTCATCAATACAGTGATTTGGAACACCTCTTACGAATGCAGTGAATCTGTCCCACGAGCTGCTCACAGACTCTCCAGGTAATGCTACAAAATTGTTGACCCTATCTTTGTGATTGAGCTTCTTAGACACTGGATAGTACTTTGCTTTAAACACTTCCGCCAATTGGTCCCATGTGAATATTGAGTTATAAGGAAGCTCAGTGAACCATACTGCAGCATCACCTGTCAGTGACAGAGGGAACACTCGTAACCCAATGACGCTCATATCCAAGTCTGGTCTACCTACTCAACTTTTGCAAACCACCCTGATCTTGGCTAAGTGAGCATGTGGATCCTCCGATGGCGATCCTGAAAACAAGCCTCTTGCTGTAAGCATCTGCATCAAACTACTAGTCACCACAAATGTGTGCCCTGGAGGTAGAGGAGGTAGGACAATAGGTCCATCAGAGTCTGCTATATCGATGTTGCCGCGATAGTTGTCATGCGGTTGTGGGCCTGGTGGGCCATGCACTCTCACTGCATCTCCCAATTGATTTTCAGCTAGACACCGGTTTTCCCCACCAACTACTCTTGGCTGCTGTAACTCAATTGCTTCATCTAGATTTCCTTCGATAGGATGAACTGGAAGTCCTTGATTGTTCATTCTTCGCAAAGTTCTGTTCAACTCTGGGTCGTATGGAGTGAGTGGTTCGCCTTGACTCCGTGTACTTGGCATACACTGGGGTCGGAACCTGAGAGAGACAAAAACAAAGAAAAAAAAGTAAAATTAGGAAATATTTGACTAATGTTCAATATTGTAGTTAAAAACTAAATCTAAAAGCCAGATTCCCCGGCAGCGGCGCCAAAATTTGACACGCTCAAATTACACTTCCTTTCAGAAGCATAAGCGATCGTTATCAAGTAAAGAACCCAACTTGTAGGTTGAGGTCGATCCCACGAGGAAAATGGTTTAGACTTTACTTTTAACCAACAATTATATTCAATTAGTCAAATTATTTCCAGAAACAAGTAATAAAAAGGGGGGTTGTGCTTGTGTGAAACAAATAGTAAAAACTTAGTAAGTAATCAATAATTAAACTCAACTTTGGTTGTTATCAAGATAAGAGAAATAACTAGGGTATACGTGTTCCCCATAATCTCATAACGCAGTAATCCTAGTAATAGCAATCCTTTTCTAGTATATTACATGCAAAGTGATAAGTTAGGTATCTCTAAATCTTTGGTCCGGCATCTAGAGAATTTCACCCCGCACCTTGGTCCGGCTACGTGTGTATAATTTACTAACCCTTACCTTTACCTCATATTAGACATCATAATCGATGTTTGGCTTAGTTATTACTTCGCACCAATCGACACTAGCCTATTAGATAGTATCACACTAAATCTATGTTGATAATTCTTTTCTTGTTAATTACCTCCTTGGTCCGGCAAGTAGTAACAAGGCGAGTTCTAACGCGTGCACTCGTTAAAAAGACTTCTAAACGAAAGAATTATCAATACATGCAAAACACTATTCAAGAATTGCTTATTTACTATTCATACTTTGTTAATCGATCATGGTTCCCACAACCCTAGTTGTGGATTTAGTTACTCATATTAGCAAGAACACAATTCATAATTGTAGATGAAGAAATCATGAACTTACTTAAAGAAAATAATAAACCCAGAAAATTTACTTGAATTGCAAAGCCAAAATCTTCAAAACGAACTTCAGAAATCAATAATTGCTAGGGTTGCAAATTAATCTCCAAAGTTACAAAGCAAAAATAGAATAATAGTGTCTAACCCCCAAAAACGAGGTTTACATGTCCTATTTATAGAAAACAAATCCTAAATAAAAAGGGAAACAAATTAAGGAAAGTTTTGTTCAGGTACGCGTCTTCGATCCACGAGACTGACTTACGGACCGTCGATCGATCTACGGTCCGTAAGTCCCTTCCGTCACTCGGGACTTAGAAAATATTTCAGCTTCCAAAAAATCATCTTCTCTGAAGCAAACGACGGACCAACAGGACGGACCGTAGATCGACCTACGGTCCGTCAATCCCTTCCGTAGCTCCATACTTAGCATCTTCAAAAATCAGGTACTGGAACCCTCGCAGTCTCAATCTACGGATCAACAGTACGGTCCGTAGATCAATCTACGGATCAACAGTACGGTCCGTAGATCAATCTACGGACCGTCAATGGGCACCGTGGTTCCACACTTGGTCAGATTTCCCTGATTTGTCCTCAACACTTTCCTGCTGATCTACGGTCCTCACCTACGGACCGTGAATGGACCTACGGTCCGTAGATGACCTCCGTGGATGCCTTTTTCGGCATTTTCTTCAGCTGTCTCTAAACTTTCGCGCCTGAACACCTTTCCTGCAAAACATGATAAAACACATAAAAACCAATATAAAAAGGCCCTAGACACACACAACTTGTAAGTGAAATGTATTAGAAATACCGTAAACTCACGGTATATCATTCATGCTCATAAATTCCGCATGAACTCCATACATTGAGTGTCTTCGAGAGGAGTAACATCTTCGAGTTCTAAGTCTTTTAGCATTGAGTTACTAATACTTTTGAGATGATATTCCTACTTATGGGACTACTACATGTTACCCATGAAGCCCTTGATTTGATTTGTTCATGTCCATAATTCCGCATGAACCTTACAAGTCGAGCAGTCTAGAGAGTTCTTAGAGTCTTTTCAAGAAGTCTTGTACAAATGCTTTAAACTTATTTTAAGACTTGAGCTTTGAGTTGAGAAAGAGTAACAAATGAAGTTCTTTTTCTTCAAAAGAGTATATGGGAACTAAGTGTTTCCAAAGAGTATATGTTTTCACAATTAAGCAAGAGAGGAAACATCGATTTCCAAGAGAGCGTTTGAGCTAGTTTTTGAGTAATTATCTCAAACCACATAAATAGTTATGTTTTTAAATATATGAGCTAGTTACATTTTGGGAGAAGTATTGAGCACTGATTTTGGGATGATCTTGAGTTCAGATAATTTATAGTCTCCATAAACCGTGTAGTTAGCATGGGTAGAAAAGGGTCATACTTTTTAGATGATTCCTTAGTGCTTTTTAGCATAGACTAGTGGATCCACTTAGTAGTTAGGTTCTATACCCTCGGCAAGATATAGGACGGCCCTGGCAGTGTGAGGCAAAACGATGTATCATTACATAGCTCATAGTGATGGTTATCGGTTAGAGAAACTCCCACAGAGATATTTTGTATTCTTTAATACACATAGATATTTTGTATTCTTTAATACACAGAGATATTTTGTATTCTTTAATACACAGAGATATTTTGTATTCTTATATACATGGAGTTTATTTTGAATTTTTATATACAAACAGAGTTTATATTGTATCCTTACATACAAACTGAGTTACTATTGAATTTTTCAATACATTGAGTTATTTTCTACTGCTTTAAAAGCTTTTCATATATTGCATTTGTATTGTTTCTTTATATTGAGTTGAGTATACAGAGTTGAGTATCCAGAGTTAAGTATCCATTGTTGAGTATCCAGAGTTGAGTACCCAGAGTCGATTATCTTATAATTGAGTTAAGCCTTATTTCACTGAGTTGACTATCTTATTGTTGAGTTGAGCCTTATTTCACTGAGTTGAATATCTTATCTTTGAGTTGAGTATCTTATTCTTAAGTTGAGTGAGTTTAGAAGAGGTAAGTATGTTTCCTTTTTATTAAGCTCAAGCTTATGTTATGCTTTAGAATTCCCCTTAAATGCTCGTACATTCCATATATTGAGCCATTTGGCTTGCATCATGAAGCATCATTTCATGATGCAGATACAGGTATTCAGGATTATCAACAGGTGTTTCGTTGATACCACATGCAGTTCGAGTTAGCTATGGTGAGCCTTCTTGCTTCCAGAGTGTTCCACTTGTACTTTCAGTTATATCAATTGTTAGGATGTCATGGGTCTTGTCCCGACTTTCATCTTTGTCAGTTAGAGGCTTCATAGATAGACAGTAGAGTTTCAAACATATGTTTATTTATTTTACTAAATTTTTTAAAGACTTAAGATGCCTATTTTATGGCCAGTTGAATATATTATTTTTATTCTAAGTTATTCATTTGAGTTAAAGATTTGTAATTGAGTTCAATGAATTTTATTCAGTTTTAAGGTTTGTATGCTTGAGTTAGTCTTCCGCTTGTAGTCAGTCATGATGAGGGTTCACTTGGGGAACTGCAATGGTTCTCGAGTGCCGGCCACGTCCAGGGTGTAGGCTCGGGTTGTGAAAAACTTGGTTTCAGAGCACAGAGTTCAAGTGTCCTAGGGTGTCTATGAAGCCGTGTCAAGTAGGATCTTGTTTATGGTTGTGAGGGCCCCACTTCTATAAACGAGGGACTACAGACATTTAAGAAAAGTTTCCCATCTTTCATACTCTTAATCGTGCAATAGAGCTATGTTATAGAGATTTATCAATACTCGTGCGTTTCTCAGATTCATTCATTCGATTCCCCCTCATACTAAAGGTGGTTGAAAATTAAAGCTGAAGATCCTTATGGATAAGTTATTCTTGAGCAAGTCATGAAATTCCATAAGGGTTTGAGAGAAGCCCTTAAGTGAGCTAAGTGTTGAGTTTCAGAGGAATGCACCCATAATTATATGAATCGTGCGTTCGAGCTAAAAGTGAGTTGTACTATTTCCTTAAGCCTTGTTTCAGGTGAGATCCTTATGAGGAGGTTTGTTTAGATCTTGGGTAATATTTTCACCCCAAAAGGTAGCATGAGTTACGAGATCATGAGCACTAGTAGAGAAAAATCCCAGAGTTAGAGAAAGTATGCAGAGGTTTAGTAATCCAAGAAAAGGAGATAATGATGAGGCAAGCTATGTTATTCTAGTCATGCACCCATTCAGTTATAAGTGATGAGTTCATTTATGAGACAAGTAAGGAATAGTAAGGTGGTAGAAGAGTTCGTGATAAATAGAATAGTTATTAGTCAAAATGAGTTAGAGTTTACTTTAACCAGAATAGAGTTGGTGTCGATGTGTCATCATATTAGAGGAGGTGAAATATATGTGTGGAATCAGATAGCAGAGTATTCATGATATGATAGACCCAAGCTAGGCATATAAACTTTGAACCGGGAAGCCCCATAGTATTCAAAGGATGACAGAACTATTTGAGAGATAATGCACAGTAAGTGAGTAAATAACATTTAAGTTGTGAAGTGGAATGTGATGGTGATTTGTGAGTATAGAGACTAAGAGGTAATGATTGACTACTTTTCATAACATCCTAGGGGATGAGTGTTTCTGAATTTGTATCTAAGTAGTTGTAAGTTAGTATGGTAAGCGAGCAATCATATTGATATTTGGGTTTAGTATTAAACATTAAGCTTGAATTTGAGATGAGTGTCATGATCAAAAGAATGGCAATATGAGGGTGATGATGTTAGTCTTGAGATTAGATCTAAAAGACTTGACATAGAGTAGTTGAGGAATTGAGATGATTAGTTGCAATAGATATGAGTGGTACAAGTGGAAGACCCTAACCTTAGATAAGGGGCAGTGAAGTGTGGCTGAGTCACAAGAGTAATAAGAGCATTAAAAGGTGTACCGAGAGGGTATGTAATCAAAAGAGGTTAAGAGAAACACCTTATAAAGAGGTATTAGTACCTTCTTATGGAGAGTTTGGTAGTCATGAGATAAGCTTCCCCCCAGTGTTAGAGTAAAAAAGGATGTAGACCAGTTTAGAGATGATGGAATAGGTCCATAGCTTTCAAGTGTCAGCTTTAGACCTAAGAGGGAGACGACAAGATGATAAATCAAGTAAAGTGTTCGAAAAAAAGATAGTAATGTGTTCCAAAGAGTATAGGAGATATATTTTCAAAGGTCCTTTTAGTAATGGAGTGGTATTAGAAAGAGGAATGTTCTTATCGTGTTAGAGATGGTGTGATAATTCCATCTAAGGTTTTAAATGAGGAAGATGATATTCCCTATAGAGAGGTATAGAACCCGAACCTAAGGATTTGGGTTAAGATTGAATATAGTAAAAGCATACCATTAGACTCAGATCTTAGTAAGAGTAACCCCATTCCATACCCAGTCCAATCGTCATTCGAGGACGAATGATCCAAAGGGGGAGATATTGTAACACCCCATAAATTTTTTGAGCTAAGACTCGAACCATCCTTCATTGTAAGTAGGATTTTACTGAGGAATTTAAAATTTCTTGAGTGTTAAGGTCACTAGATGTAGCACCTTGAGTTTCAAGAAGAGCTTAAGAGAATTCATTCAAGTCATTCCTAAGTTTTTCTAAGTTTTGGGTCAACTTCAAACAACCATAACTCTCAATACATGACTAGTTAGGTGGGCCATAAGATATAAAATGAAAGTTATTTGAATTATATTACCAACGCCACTGAGTTTGCTAAGTTTTGAGGTTGGATGAGGGAGATATGCCCTTTTGAAATCAGGCTGTCCAGTTAAGGAAAGTTACCCAAAAATAGTACGGGGTATTTTAGTCTTTTACTTACCCAATCAGATTCATTCGTTTTTAGTAAGGCTTTAGGGGTCTAATCTGATTAGGTTCAGTTTTATAATCCTAATATACGCCTAGGGTTTTTGTTGAGAGTTCAAGAAGAGAAAAGAGGAGAGGATCAGGGCATTTATCGAGGTTCTTGAGTTTTGTTGCGGATTTTTTTCATGGGTTTGATCCCTAAGAGGTATTTAAGTTTCCATAGTGTTGGTTTCATTCACCCACACCAAATATGATTTTAATATTCGAATTCGACCATAAAGATTGAAAGGTTTAAGTTCTTGATAAGTGTTCTTGAAGTTCATTCTAAATCTTGTTTTGTTGGGGTTTAGATGAATTCTTGAGATGAAAGCTAGTGATTTGAGTGTTGTTTTGTTAGATTAGTGTGTACTTAGGTTGGGTATTCGAATCTAAGTACGTTGGGAAGAAACCATTCTATTATAGGCGAATTAGAGCAAAAAATCGAATGAGAAAATTCATCTGAATTGTCTAGGGGAATGGTGGCGCGACAGGCCACAGATGCGCCAGAAGACCTGCTGTGGCACGCCAGGATTGTGTCTCTGAAGTTTGGGGCTGGCACCCCGCACCAGGAATGCGCCAGGGTCGCCTGCCCCAACTCATTTTCCGTCGATTATCCCATTCGAGTTCCTTTTAAGTGTACCTTCACTCCCTTTGATTCTAAAAACCTAGAAATCATTCATAACATGAATCATAACCTTGATTTCATAATTCAAATTTAAGGTAGAGTTAAGAGTTAAGTTTTGAGAGTTCTTCCGAATATTTTGAGAAAGTCCCTTCGAGTCTTTTTGAGGAGTCTTCTACAAATTCAAATAACTTGTTTCAAGACTCGAGAAAATGAGTATGAGAGTGAGGAGAATGTATTGATGAGTCTACTTTATCATAATGAGATCCTTCTTATCATGAACCATGACTATTGAATTCATAATCCACATTCAAGAGAGAGTTAAGAGCAGGGTTCAAGAAAGTCTTTGAGTTCAATTGTGAATCCTTTGAGATCAACCATCGATTTGAAATAAGTCTTGAGTAAGTAAGTATGAGAATGAGAAGAGTTGTATACATGAATTCCATAATGTTCTTAAGACCCTGGAGTCGAGTCGTTCATGCTCATAAATTCCGCATGAACTCCATACATTGAGTGTCTTCGAGAGGAGTAACATCTTCGAGTTCTAAGTCTTTTAGCATTGAGTTACTAATCCTTTTGAGATTATATTCCTACTTATGGGACTACTACATGTTACCCATGAAGCCCTTGATTTGATTTGTTCATGCTCATAATTCCGCATAAACCTTACGAGTCGAGCAGTCTAGAGAGTTCTTAGAGTCTTTTCAAGAAGTCTTTTACAAATGCTTTAAACTTGTTTTAAGACTTGAGTTTTGAGTTGAGTAAGAGTAACAAATGAAGTTTTTTTTCTTCAAAAGAGTATATGGGAACTAAGTATTCCCAAAGCGTAAATGTTTTCACATTTAAGCAAGAGAGGAAACACTGATTTCCAAGAGAGCCTTTGAGCAAGTTTTTGAGTAATTATCTCAAACCATAGAAATATTTATGTTTTTAAACATATGAGCTAGTTACATTTTGGGAGAAGTATTGAGCACCGATTTTGGGACGAGCTTGAGTTCTGATAATTCATAGTCTCCATAAACCGTGTAGCCAGCATGGGTAGAAAAGGTTCATACTTTTTAGATGATTCCTTAGTGTTTTTTAGCATAGACTAGTGGATCCACTTAGTAGTTAGGTTTTATACCCCCAGCAAGGTATAGGACGCCCCTGGCAGCGTGAGGCAAAACGATGTATCATCACATAGCTCATAGTGATGGTTGTCGGTTAGAGAAACTCCCACAGAGATATTTTGTATTCTTTAATACACAAAGATATTTTGTATTCTTTAATACACAGAGATATTTTGTATTCTTCTATACACTGAGTTTATTTTGTATTTTTATATACAAATAGAGTTTATATTGTATCCTTGCATACAAGCTGAGTTACTATTGAATTTTTCAATACAAGCTTTCCATATATTGCATATGTATTGTGCTTTATATTGAGTTGAGTATCCAGAGTTGAGTATCCAGAGTTAAGTATCCAGAGTTGAGTATCCAGAGTTGAGTACCTAGAGTCGAGTATCTTATAATTGAGTTGAGCCTTATTTCACTAAGTTGACTATCTTATTGTTGAGTTGAGCCTTTTTTCACTCAGTTGAATATCTTATCTTTGAGTTGAGTATCTTATTCTTGAGTTGAGTTTTGTTGAGAAGAGGTAAGTATGTTTCCTTTTATCAAGCTCAAGCTTATGTTATGCTTTAGAATTTCCCTTACATGCTCGCACATTCCATGTACTGAGCCATTTGGCTTGCATCATTTCATGATGCAGATACAGGTATTCAGGATCATCAACAGGCATTTCGTTGATACCACATGCAGTTCGAGTTAGCTATGGTGAACCTCCTTGCTTTCAGAGGGTTCCAGTTGTACTTTCAGTTATATCAGTTGCTAGAATGTCGTTGGTCATGTCTCGACTGCCATCTTTGTTAGTTAGTGGCTTCATAGATAGATAGTAGAGTTTCAGAAATCTGTTCATTTATTTTTTAAAATGTTTTAAAGACTTAAGTTGCCTATTTTATGGCGAGTTGAATATATTATTTTTATTCAGAGTTATTCATTTGAGTTAAAGATTTGTAATTGAGTTCAATGAATTTCATTCAGTTTTTAAGCTTTGTATGCTTGAGTTAGTCTTCCGCTTGTAGTCAACCAGGATGAGGGTTCTCTTGGGGACCAACAATGGTTCTCGAGTGTCGACCACGTCCAGGATGTAGGCTTGGGTCGTGACAATACACCCGGTGCGGGTAAGTTTTACCCCTAACTATCTATCTAATCTTTGTAACAAAATAACTAATTAGGTATAATCACATAAGTGCGGATCTAGCAATGTACAAATATGCACAGACCACACTAATTTCCACAATGATTATTATTATTATGAAAATAAAATATTGAGCCAATTGGAGAACATGTTTTTAACACCATCACTTATGAGTTATGAGACAGACAAGTTGCTTGTTTAGGTTTAATTACCTTTTCTTTTTCTTCTTTTAATGAGTTGTTAATTACTTTATTTAAGATTGAATTATGAAATAGTTGTACATTTATATTATAGTATAAAAAAAGTCATTCAACTGCTATATTAGTGGCAAATCAAATCTTCACTTGACTCAATAATCTCCTAATAATTAGGAGTTATTGATTGAATTAGAGATATCCAAGCAAATAAATACACAGTTAACCATCTTGGTAATAATAACTTCCTTCTACTTCACAGCATACTTCAGATTTCAGACCTTATAAATTCATATTTCCTTATATATGGTATTTATTTAAGTTGATGAAATGTAAACGATGACGACTTCTATTATGTTACATTACATTTCTTTAATTTGTTTGCTATATGTACATTTTTTTTTGTTTTGTACCCTATTTCGTTAGTTCTTACATAAATATACATTAAAACCTTATTATAGTAGCAGTGTTAATTTGTCTGAATATTTTATAGTTGTTATAGAGTGATGTGTCGTTATATATGTATATTAATATTTAGCACTTATATCTCATTTAGCTATTATAAACAAAATTACACACAAAAAAAGAAACAGTTTAACATAAGAAATAGAAAGAGTATGAATATAAAAGAAGCAAACACCACTAATCTTTCCTCGTGAAGTTATGACCGTAACTGATGACACCATTTATAACAATTTTTTTCCTTTTTTAGATACCCATATTTGAAATTTACTATGTGCATTAATAATAATTATCATAAATATTTCAATATATAATTTATATACATAATATATTTCTTACAAAATATTATTACACAGTGTTTGAATATGACGGTTATAAAGGGGTAATTTTACAAAGAGTGTACTGATATAATAAATGACATTATTGTTTTATAAGTAATATATATATATATATATATATATATATATATATATATTTATATATATATATGCCAATTTGCCATGTTGAGTAATGGCATAATTGGGTGTTAAGCACATGAAATATATACTAGACAATTATTTTTTTTGCATCCCTCAGATCGATTCGCATATGTCCCAATTGCTATTTTTCAACATTTATTATAAGAATAAGAAATTCTTTTTTATCAAAAGAAAAAAAAATGCAACATGTTGTGCAATTTTTAATTAACTATTCTCGCCCCTTATTTTTTTTTTATAATACTTACAAACAAATTTTAATTGTTAAGTCATCAGATATTAACAAGGGTAATTCATGATCAATAAAATTAGTGATTTAAAACTAATTTGAATAAGAGCTCTTAAATTTTTAAGATAAATTTTATATATATGTGTGCAAAAAATTTAGAGTCGGTAATTTTTTGTTTGGTTATTTATAGAGTAGTTTCGAATTCGATTTCTATTTGATTTGACTTTTTTTTCATCCGATGATTACTCTTATAATTTGGATTTGAAGCTTCTATTCACACTAATTGATATGACGATCCTCTTCTTCTTATAACCACATATATAAATTTTAACTTCTCATAATAATATTATTATTTATATTAAAAAGATTAATTCAAGTTAATAAATGTTAACCATATTTCTATTACATAACCTTTTTATTGTTAAGAATTCAATTTACCAATATAAAATTTTGGCTAGTTCCATTCAAAGTAGCCATAGTCTTTCTTTTTTCTCTTCTTGTAATGATTTAGTTATTTTGTTTTCTCTATAAACTTCAATATTAGCTTTAAATCGAATTATAGTAAATTCTGGGCAAGTTATTGCTGGACAACCTATTCATGTAAAATATTAACTTAGCTCTATGATTTGGTCCTCAATTGTGTTATAGCCTGTCAAGCTTCTAAAAAAAGTGGTTTTTCAATGCAATAATATTGGTGAGAAGCATGTTGTATTTAGCTAATAAATTTGAAAAATAATTTTGAGCAGTAAGTAGTGTTTGACCAAATTGTTTTAAAGTGATTCTAAATATATTTTGGAAAGGATTTTTAAAAAAAAAAAATACTTTTTAGGAAAACTACTCTCTCTGTTTCTTTTTATTTGCCACAATTTCTTTTATAAAAAATTATATGAACTTTGACCAACATTTTAAGATGTATTTTTTTATTATATTGATATGAGAAAAATTACAATTTATAGTGTTTTTTGTATAACTTTTAGATATTGAAATTTAATTTTAAAATATCAAATTAACCTAATTTAATTTATCTTTGAAAGTTAATCAAATTGACTTTGCAAAAACAAAACGTGGCAACTGCTTTGAAACGAAAAAAGTATATTTTTTAGCTATTGAAAAAATAAATTACTATTTCCCAAAATTACTTATTTTCTCAAAAAAAATTCTTAATCAAATTCTTCACTTTTTAAATAAGCACTTTTACGCCAAAAATTTGTAGTTCCTCAAAAGTATTTTTGAATTTTGGCCAAATACCTCAAATCTTCTTAAAAATAATTTTAAAAATATATATAATCATGATTTAAATTTACAGAACTTTACCAAACATGCTATTAATTTCATGTGCATCGATAGTTTATAAAATTTGTATGTTATCATGTTAAATTGACCTACACTAATAATATGTAATTTACAAGCTTGATAATACATCAATCTGTGACTACTTAAATTACAATAATAATATAAAATTTATTTACACGGGTGGAAGAATTTCAATAACTCAATTAGTTGACTAATCTAAATTTTCACATTATTAGTGACTAGTGAGAATTTGATTTCTCACCTTATAATTAAAATAATCAGGTTCTTACTCAAGTATAAACCCAGTAGGTAAATAATAAGCAGTTGTGGACGGCTGCATTGTTTGTTTGTAGCATAAAAAAGTAGCTACTCAATTACTTTGCTTTTACGTACCATTTGCTTTGTGCATTGGAAAATACAGCTACATTAGCTACTTATAATTATAAAATACACATACTACTTGTTCACCTCTGAAAAAGCTCTCATATTATTACTCTTTCTTTATTGGACCTCACAAAGGGAGAAAAAGTTCCCTCTTTTACCCTTGCCTTTATTTTTTAAGGGTACCCCATACCAAAAAAAATAAGTAAAATATAATGGAAAAAGAAGTTTTAATAAATCATATTTACCTTCTTATCTCTACTAATAGTAATGTAGAGTTTGAATGTTTATATAAAAAGGTATGTTTGGTGCCAAAGAAAATGTTTTTCATGAATTTAATTTTTTTAGAAAAACTTTTCTAGTAATGTGTGAGTTTTTTTTCTTCATATTTATTACTGTATTTGTTGAATAAATAAATAAAATATTATTTTAATAATATTTATATTTAATATAACAAACATTATTGGGTGAAATGTTTGGGGTGATAGATCTATGATCAAAAGGTGGGGTTGTGTTGGTGGGTGGGTGGGGGAGGAGATGAGAAATCATTCCATAGTCCTTTGCATTTTAATGTTTCACTACCTCAGATTTTACCACGTCAACTCTAAACCACATTTTGCCATGTTAGCTTTTTTGTCATATACAATCCACTTCATATATTTAATTGAGGTGAGGGCATCTCCGACCCTACACATTTTGCCATGAGTTTTTTGCATATTTATTACTTTATTTGTTAAATAAAAAAAATATCATTTTAATAATATTTATATTTAATTTAACAAAACATTATTGGGTGAAATGTTTGGGGTGATAAATAGTGATATGATCAAAGGGTGGGGTTTTAAAGTGTTGGGTGGGTGGGGGAGGAGATAAGAAATCATTCCATCTATAGTCCTAATGTTTCACTTCCTCACATTTTACCACGTCAACTCTAAACCACATTTTGCCATGTCAACTTTTTTTTTTATCACAATATAAATTCGTTCGTTCTTTTTTCGAAATAATCACCATATATAATTTTAATGTAATATAAAATTTTATTTTATTTTTTAAATTCTTGATTTAATATAAAATTATATTTTATACTAAAATTGTAGAGAACAACTATGAATAATTGAAAAAAGAAATCAACAAGCACAACTGTAATCACAACACAACAATTCTCTGGATCATACACTAATTCTTTTCCAAATATTGTTAAATCTGAAAACGACCTACCGAATTACTAAATTATTATTGTGATTTTTAAAATTGTTATGTTATGTATTGTATTGTTATCTTGTAGTTAAATTATTATGTTTTGTATTTTAAAATTAATTTTTTCATCTTATCATTTAAATTTTGTGCATTCTTTATAGTAAAAATTAATAATATCAAATTATCACTTAAAGTAACAAAATTGAAATATTGTTAATTCGGAAAGAAAGTAGTATATACTAAATAATATATTTTTAAAAATGTTGTGTTATATTTAAAAAGAATTACAAATATTAAAAATTCAATTAATAGCCTTATACGGAAAAAAAAATTGTTAAGTACAAAATAATATAAATAATATTAAAATAATAAAAAAGTGAAATAGAGAAGATGAATAGTAGTTCTCCAATTGGAGAACTACTATTCACCACTCTATAATCAGAGAATAGAGAACTTTTTAGAGTGTGGTTGGAGACCCAATTCTCTATTTTACTGTCCAAATATATAAAATAAAGAGTAAAATAGAGTGGACTTGAAGATGATTTGATACCTCAAATATTTCAAAATTATATTAAATTTTATATTTGAATGTTAGGTGTTGCTCTCTTGAACTGTTAACGTTTTAAATCTAAAATCCCAACGTTTCTAATCTAAACCTCTCATGATGTTATTGAAAAAAGGAAAAAAAAAACAAGTCAAGACAATGCTAAAGAAAGCATGATAAAGTATACAGAAAAGAAACAGTCACTACGATAGAATAATACTATAATCGAAGTGTAAACATCAAATAGTCACAAAAAAATAATAACAAAAATGTTAAAGAATGACAAAAGTCCCACATCGGTGGTTAATGAGATGGGTGGACTCGTTATAAGGCTTGGGCAATCCTCCTCCCTTTGAGCTAGCTTTTGGGGTGTGAGTTAGGCCTAAGACCTAATTTAACATGGTATCAGAGCAGGGCCCGTCTCACCTGATGTTGGGGCCCCCAAAATCAAAATTGCCCACACACCAGATGCTAAGCACTGGGCGTGAGGTGGGGTGTTAAAGAATGACAAAAGTCCCACATCGGTGGTTAATGAAATGGGTGGACTCGTTATAAGGCTTGGGCAATCCTCCTCCCTTTGAGCTAGCTTTTGGGGTGTGAGTTAGGCCTAAGACCTAATTTAACAAAAAAACTCTCAAATCAATACTACAACTACTAGTAATAAGTGAGACACTTCTCAACTTCTTAACTAACCATCTATCCTAACATGTGTCCTCTATAACCTCATATCTAAGGTCATGTCCTCAGCACACTTAAATTGTGTCATGTCCTATCTAATCACCTCTCTCCAATACTTTTTTGGCCTACCTCTACCTCTCATGTAATAATCCATAGTCAACCTCTCACACCTCCACACAGGAACATTTATGCATCTCCTCTTTACATATCTGAGTCATCTCAATCTTTCTTCACGAATCTTGTTTACCATAGAAGCCACTCCTAACGTGTCCCCAATATCATCATTTCTATTCCTATCTCTCTTTGTATGCCTTCACATCCATTGCACCATCATTATTTTCGCAACTTGCATCCTCTTGACATGTAAGTTCTTGATCGGACAACACTCTGCCACAAACAACATAGTTGTACTAACATCTATTTTGTAAAACTTACCTTTAAGTCTTGGTGGCACCTTCTTATCACACAAGACAGCATATGCGAGCTTCTATTTTATCAAACGCTCCAATACGATGTGTAACACCATAGTTAATCTCTCAATTTTCTTGCATTATAGACCCAAGATACTTGAAACTTTTTTCTCTTAGACATGACTTAAGTATCAATACTCACTTCCACATATGGCTCGTTACTTATATCATTGAGCTTGCATTTTAAAAACTTTGTCTTAGTCCTACTCAACCTAAACCCTTTAGACTATAGGTTCTGTCTCCAAACCTCCAGCTTATCATTAACTTCATCTCGAGTCTTGTCTATCCACATTATATCACCTGCAAACAACATACACCAAGTCAACCCCTTCCCTAATGACACATCAGATCATCCATCTCCTAGGTAAATAAAAACAGGCTAAAAGTTGATCCTTGAAGCAACTCTATCATAACTGGAAAGTGTTCCAAATCTCCACGTATCTTCACTTGGGTCTTGTCCCTCTTTGTATATGCCCTAAATCGCGCTAAATGTGTACATAAATAATAGTTTTTGTCACAAAAGACACTAGGTGCTTAAGCACCCATAATACATAACATAGGTCCGCCATTACCCTGAGCTCTAATTATAGTCAAGCCACAATGTTTGATCCTCCATAAGTCATATAAAAGTGTAACGACTGATTTTGTCGTTATTCAAAAGGCATCTCGTGTGGAATCCCAAATTTTTTTGAATTATGTTGTCAAATTAAATTGGGGTGACACAAAGAAAATTTTAAAATTTAAATTTTATCTGAGCTGACATCATCCCCCCTCCCCTATAACGGGAATTGTCCCGCTATGACGGCTGCTGCATGGTCTCTATGTAACGGGGCTGACGGAATCAGACCCTAGAAAACATATTTCTTTTATTTTTCATCCCATATTTTATTGATAAAATAGACGAGGGTTACTATAAAAAAAAACCTTAAGTTGCTCCAAACTTGAGAACAATAGATGGGAGGGATTTCAGCGTAAGAAAGGTCAAAACCCTTGGAATTCTGATCTACATCCGTTAAGATTTGCCCCCACGAGCTAGAAGTACATGTTCAAAATTCTTTAGCAATTGCTTGACATCCAGGTAGACTATATTTAACTGAATAGTTAGACATGTCTTTAATTACTTAATACCTTGTAAATTATCAAGAGATTGCATGTATAAGCCTTCAGGCGTGGAGTTTCGATGAATGAATGTGTGTTTATGGTTTTTTAGGATGGTAAGGTACTTGATATCTTATGTTCACCTTATGATTGTTGTTGGGTATTATCCTAGGGGTGGTAATCTATGGGTAATCGGGTTGTATGTTTTCTAGGAAGAGTTATTGGGTATAGGTGATGGTTGTTGATTTCCAATTTATATTATATATTCTTGCTAACTATTTCGTTAGTATTGCATGTATAACGTATGGTTAGGGAAATGAAGGAGTATAAGCTGAAATGTTAACTTGCCAATCACATGTAATGAAAGTGTTTACTTGGGTGTACAAGACACTTTTGACTACGACATATATTCTATCATTGCTAGTGAAAGGTAAAGACTTTATTGTGTTTTGTAATGCTTCACATTTAGGTTTGAGTGTTGTGTTGATGCATGAAAGAAACATTATAGTGTCTTCTTTAAGGTAATTGAAGGTTCATGAGATAAATTATTTATCTCATGATTTAGAGTTGATAGCGGTAGTATTTGAACTAACGATCTGGTGACACTATATTGATGATGTTAAGTGTGAGGTGTTCACGAATGATCGTAGTTTACAACATGTATTTACTCAAAAGGATATTAATCTTAGGAAGATGAGGTGGATATAGTTGTTGAAAGACTATGGTGTGGCCCTCTAGTTACATTCGGGCAAGACCAATGTGGTGAAAAATGCATTGAGTCAGAGGATAGTCAGCATGGGCACTTTGACTTGTTTGGGGGTGTCTAAGTGACTCTTAACTAGAGAGATCCAGACTCTAACATCTAAGCTCAGGGAATTTTATAAAATGGTGGAGTGTTGGCCGATATTGAGGTTAATCCCACATTTATACAGGAAATCAAGGCTAAGTTGTTTTAGGATGAGAATTTGCACAAGCTAAAAAACAAGGTGGTGTCTTGGGAGACTCTAGATGCTACAATAGACGCAGGTGGAGTGCTCAGTTTCAGAGGACAAATTTGTATTCCTCGGGTTGATGACTTGATCCAATAAGTATTGACAGAGTCATATGGTTTGTGGTATTCGATTCCACCCGGAAGTAACCAAAATGTATCGATATTTGCAGAAACATTGTTGGTCTTGGGGTGAAAAATGAAATTATTGAGTACGTGTCTACGTGTCATAACTATCAACATGTAAAGTATGAGCACCAAAGGCCTGCAGGATTGCTACAAAATATGTCCATTCTTGAATGGAAGTGAGAAAGGATAGTCATGGATTTCGTGGTGGGTTTTCCTAAGATTTTGGGAAAACATGATTCTATCTGGGTTATTATGGATAGGTTAACTAAATCAGCCCATTTTATTTTGATTAATAAGGACTATAACTACAAACAATTGGCTAAGATATATGTCAATGAGAACATAAGGCTGCACGAGGTGCCCTTTTCTATCATCTCAGACAGAGGTATTCAATTTACTTATAAGTTCTAAGGTAAGTTATATGCAAACGTTGGGCAGTCAGCTCACATTTAACACAACCTTCCATCTTCATACATATGATTAGTTGAAGAGGATGATTCATGTGTTAGAAATCATGTTGAGAGCATGTGTGACTGATTTTGGAGGTCATTGGGATCAATTCTTATCTCTGTGTGAGTTCTCCTATAACAACAGTTATCACTCCACTATAGATATGTCACCTTTTGAGGCACTTTATGGGATGTGATATAGATCACCCATAAGGTGATTTGAGGCTACTGATGTGAAACCTCTGAGTGTTGAATTAATGAGGAAAACGCATAGAAGGTAAGAAGTATCTAAACTGTAACACCTCGGATTCGAGAAAATAGAAAAAAATGCAACTTTCCAGAATTTGGTGTCAGAACCAACGAAAGCCACCGTCAGACCGTGTGTCAAACCACGAATCGTAGGTAGGGTCCCGTGGTTTAGTCCCAGACTTAGGGAAAATTTGGGATCTAAAGATGACACCTACGGTCGTGAACCACGGTCTGTTGATTGACCCATGGACCGTAGGTTGGTTCTGTTATTGGGGTCCAAAGTTTTATGGTCTTTGATCCCACCCACGGTCGACCAGTACGGTCCGTGGTTGGACCTACAGACCGTAGGTGAGGGTCAGCATCTATTTAGAGGAAAATAGTTGTTGGGTCAACTTCAAATGGTCATATATTTTAGTACAAAATGAATTAAGTGGACTATGACCTATCAAATTAATGATAATTGAATCCTCTTTCCAACGCCACCAAGTTTGCTAAAATCTAAGCTCAGAGTAAAAAGTTATACTCGTTTTAGTGAAGCCCTATCGGGAAGAGCATGAACGACGACCCCAGACGATGGCCAATAGTCCAAACGACGGTCCGTCAGTCTCACCATGGATGGCATTCATCAGCTTTTAAATTAGGGTCATTTTGGTCTTTTCCCTATGCGTTGGGGCCCTTAAACTACGTCGTTTTACTCAGTCTAAGCATAATAACCTAGTCAGACATACTCAGAACCCTCATTCTCCAAAAATCATCCAAATTAGAAAGAAAAGAAGAGAAAGAGGCGCCAGTTTCTTTCAAGAACAAGGCAATGTTCTTCAAGTTCCAGCCCCGAAATCCAAAGGATTTCTCCGTAGATTTCATCACCAGGTATGTGGAATTTCACTAATGGATTCCTTTCATCCACTAGGTCCCTAAAATTCAGTCAGTTCCTTGATTCTCCATATCTTGGTTAGACCTAGGGTTTCTAAAACCTTGGAGATTTGTTGTGATTTAGTCATTGTAGTATCCTTAATCGAAATAGCATGTTTCTTGGAAAGTTTGCTTAATTCCTTGTATAAAAACTCAGAACCCTAGTTTGTGTAAATTCTCTTAGTTCATGAATTATACTTTCTAGGTCAGTTAAACAGAAAATAATGCTTCAAATTTCGAATGTCACATTCTCAGTATATAAATGTTGCATTCTCAGTTAGCATCCCAGTATTTTGAGCTATTCAGTATTTAGTGCATTTTAGCTTCATATGTATTCAGTTAGGAGTATACTTAGCATCGAGTTGGACTAGTGTTCAGCGTACCCTCATAGTCCCAGAACTACGTGCTCGCGTAGGATTATAAGTCCCATCTGTTGGGTATCAAATTTAGTGATCACGCTAGTCATGCCTTTATACCTCTGGCAAGGTATATTGGGTCCTCTCGATGGGGCGTATACATCGAACTTCACATTTAGCTCACGTGATTTATGTCGGATAATAGTAGCTCCCACAGTCAGACTCTTAATGCATTTGACTAGGTTTTCAACATTTAGATCAGTTTACCGTCCAACATGTTATCTTCATGATTAGTAGTTTGTCATTGCATTCAGCTTAGCTTTTCAGTGTTTATATTTTTTTTAGATTATGTCATTGTTCAGTTATGTTTTGTTCAGCTTAATATCTATATTTTGCATTATCAATACATTCCAAGTACTGACGCATACTCTGTGCTATATTCTTTCATGATGTAGGTTCAGGTACTCAGCTTCCAGACCACACTTAGATCGATTCTCGGTCCGCATTCAGCAGCTTCAGTGGTGAGTCCTCATATTCCGAGGACAATAGATATGTTTTCACTTTAGTCATTATATTTTTTTTGTTTTAGTTTTGTTAGAGTTAGCTGGGAGGCATGTCCCAGCAACTCAACTAAGTTAGAGGCTTTTCAGACATATTAGTAGATTCAACTTGAGTTGTTAAGTGTTCCTTTCAGTTACCACCAAACTCCTGTTATGTTTTATTATGATTATTCAGACTAATTGGACTTGTTCCTCTCCAGAGATTTATTGATTTAGTTTTCGTTTAGTTCATGTTTACTTAGATATATCTAGTATGTTCATGATATGCCAGACTCTAGGTTAGCTTGAAGTCACTCGTGATCCTAGGTCCCGTGTTACGTCAAAGGGATTGCCTCGGGGCGTGATACAAACCAAGTTGTTGGCATCTCAAAGCCAACAGAAGGAGTACGCAGACCGTAAGGTAAAAGACATGACTTTTCAAGTTGGTAAGCAGGTTTTGTTGAAAGTGTCACCAATTAAAGGGGTGATGAGGTTTGGAAAGAAGGTAAGCTTAACACTCGTTACATTGGTCCATTCGAGATTCTTGAGAGTGAGGGGCCAGTGACTTACAAGTTAGCCTTGCCATCCAATATGTTTGGGGTTCATTCGGTGTTCCATGTGTCCATACTGAAGAAGTACCATGAGGATGGAGATTATATTATCAAGTGGGACTCGATAGTACTAGACAAAGACTTGTAGTGTGAAGAAGAACCGGTTGCAATTCTTGATTGGGATGTTCGGAAGTTGAGGACAAAGGAAATCAAGTCAGTGAAGGTTCACTGGAAGCAGTGCTTTAAAAGTCAGGGGCATGAGGCGGGACGTTTTACTTAGCATAGGGCGAGGCGTAAGCCTCGAGACATGGGGTGTAAGCCTATAGATCTTTAAATTTTTTATTTACAATATAGTATAATAATATAATGACGCAAAATTATAAAAATACATCAATAGTTTGAAATAATTACAAACATGTATTAGTAATTTCTTGTTTGGTGCATGTTGACACCCAATTTTGGCTCTCCACATTTAACTATAGTAATAATTATAATAATAATAATAAAATATATATGTTATGAAATTTTTCATAGGAATACAAAAAAATTTAATTATTTATTTGACTTGATAAATTTATTTCTTAAATGTTATTTCTTATTAAAAAATTTAAATAAATTACACTACTACTTACTTTCTCATTTTTAAATAAATGATGTTCTTCTTAAGAATTGAATCTATTTTGGTTCAAATATAATTCTTTTGTCGCAATAGATATTTTACGTACATTTATTAAAATTAGAAAGTTTAGTTAATTGATGATTTACTAATTTATGTTAATTTAATTTTAAGAGTGACTAATTTTATCAAATAAGCTAATCTTGCAAAATTATTATCACTTATGGCTATTTAATAAAGAAAGTAGTTATAATTTAAATGAATTTAATTTGAGCAAATTTGGCAATCCAAGTCTTATTAAACCGGCCAATCCACGTATGCCACGTAGGCGAGCACATGGATTGCGCTTCTTTAGATTCGATCTCAGCCTTACAATCTAATCTAACGGCCTTAATTAATTCATCCTTTTACTATATATATTATTTATTTTTAAACTCTTTATTTTTACCAACCGTCCGATCAAACGATCGGACGGTCCGAATTAAATCCCAAAATATTTCCTTCTTTTCCCAAAATAGTACATTAGGCGCCTGCTATTCCCCTTTATTTTCCTAGACTGCGCCTTAGTCTAGGAAAACGTTTCCCTTCCCCAGAACGCCTCTACATACACGCTCCTCTCCTCTCCCATCAAGTTCGTTTCTCCCCCAGGCCCCTTTCACGCCTCTCTCCCATCAATCTCTGCCAAAGAACGGCTATGAACCGCCGGAAAATGGCAATTTCCGATGGTTTTTGGCCAGGTCCATCCATCGTCCATCAATCATGTCCTCCTCATGTCAACTTTACATCTCTTCCAACTAATTTTCTAACCCAAAGCAGGCCTAGGAACTGTTGGTGCTTGCCTGAAAAGGTGAGGGACGCAAAGAACCTTTGGTTCTTTGGCTTGCTATACCCTCAATCTAATAGGTTTGAGAGTGGAATCCTCTCCCAAAATCGGCTATAAAAGGAACCATTTGGCTTCATTCGAAAAAAAAAAAAACAGAATCGGGGGGAAGAACCATTGGGAAATCATCAAAAAACGTCCAAAGACAATCCAAAAAATCTTTTGTTCTCTGTTTTTGTTTCTTCTTCGAGTTGGAGTTCGAGTTCGCGGTTGGAAATTTTGACGTCGAAGCTCTTGTTTGCTGCTCTACACAAGGTTAGCGTTCTCTCTAGATTGTATTTTCAATTTCATATACAACTTCGACCATGTTAGTATCTTGAACGTGTTACTGGTTCATGTCTTCGTTCTTTTATTTTTCTCTCTTTTGCTCTTACTTTCCTTTTAATATAGTTTAAAATATCTATATAAGATGAAATGTTTATTGTTTTGTCAAATAGGTCATTAAATCTTTTCATGCCTTTAAGGGGCTGTTTTAGTAATGTTGTTGTCGTCATAGCATTAAGATATATATATATATATATATATATATATAAGTGATCCTGCGAAATGTGAACTCCTAAGTACAAGTCAGTTGATCGAATGGAATATGTTACGAATTTGTATTCAAAATTCTAAGCATTGTCGCATACATCATGTTCTAAAAAATAAAAATAAATAAACAAATGGAAATCGAATCTGTCCATGTTAAGGAATATTCATAGTTTCGTGCTAATTAACTGTTAAAATATGTCTTCATTTTGGCATTGTGCTTAGTATGAACTTGGCTCGCGCAGGATCGAACTTGTCTTGATCAGTGATTAGCTTTGTCGAGTAAAAATGTCTTCTTGTTGATATTTTCTTCTTTTTCTCTCTTAGTTTTGGTTGAGAACTTTCAGGCTGTGGTTATGGGGAGATACCCTTTTATTGAAACACCAAAGCATGAATTAAATTGATTTGGCAGATTGTAAAATAGGTCTCTGGTTATTTATTTCCGTTTTGAGAAGGCTCATTTTCACTATTGTATATTTCGTCTTGTGAAACATAACATGTATGACCTTCATATTTAAGATTTTTCTGCAATATTTCCTCTGTTCGTAGTTTGGCTAAGAGATTTAGACTTGAAAATGGACAAAATTCAGGAATGTGACTGCCTCCTTCTCTGGTTTAGACTAAAATACATCATTTACTTTGCTAAAAATCTGGAAATTTCAGTTTGTACGTAGTCGATGTGTCATCTTGTTCCGAGTTAGATAAATTAAGTTACTTTAAGCTCTACTTAATAATTGAATTGAGGGACTAATATATATTTGTCTTCTATCTCCCACTTAATAAGAAATATCTTGTAAAAATAGAAACATCTTTACCCCAAACCTCAATGCTTGTTAATTACCATTGAAACTTGTATGCTTAATCGATTTTGAGGTCATGTTCTATCTAGTTTAATAATATGAAGTATCCTGGAGTGACTACGCGTGAAGCTCTTTGTCTTCTATGTAGCTAGACAATTGGATGCTTCAAATTTTGGTAGATATGCATTAGAAAATTTTGGTTTATCTTAACGCGCCGAAATTTGTTGGATCACATTACATCTTATTTCTAAATTCATTTTAGTCATTTGCTGAAAAAATACTTAATCAAAACTCTAAGAATTTGAGTTCGCACCTAATCATGGCTTACTTCTTTCATTATGTTCCGTTGATACCGCCTTAATTGACTAAGCCAATCCCATGAACTGTTTAAACATGGAACAAGATGTCTAATCTACTTTCACGTTTCGCCCCTTGTCTGAACCATGAAATGCTTAAAAAATAGGAAGAAGATTGAAATTTGTTAAGTCTATTGACATTCTGTCAGTTAGGAATTAGGAGATATCGTTTTATGATCTACTGCTGGATACTTTTACATATTTAGTGAATCATTTAAATTGAAAGTGTAGATTTATTGGGTAGTTAACTGTCTTGCAGCTTCACTGCACACGGTGTAAGTTTCTTTGTCCAAAACGTGAAAGACTAAACCATATTGGGTTAGTTAGGATCCTTGTTTGATTTCAGAAAATGATAAAGTACCTGTATCATTTTGTTCACTGATTTGGCTTAAGGTTTGTGCTAATTTTTATCTTATATTTTTGTACATGTACACTTGGGAGCGCGTTTGGAGTTGTGATATAACTCCGTCTCTGTTCAAATCAGAGAAGCGACCAACATGCCTACATTATCGCTTGTGTCTAGCGGCCCCATCGCATCGATAGTGTCTAGTGCCTCTTCTTCTCTTTAAGAATTTATGTCCTCAAAATATGCATAAGTTTTGCTTCTAATTAACGTTATAAAATTGTAGCTTTATGTTTGACATTTACTCTTGTTTACCGTGTTTTGTAGAGGACATTATGCTATATTGGTGAGCTTATTTCGTTTCTTCAATTAATGTCATACTTATAGCGATGCCACACATAGGATGTTACGACTATTATTTGTCTTCAACCATCCGTTACTAACAACATTTGTAGCTATCTTTTACTCAGAATAAGAGTCCAGATTGTAGATCCTAAAGGTTTAAAAGTGCAGATTTCTCTTAGCTTAAAAAGGGGCAGATTTTGAGAGCTTTGAGGGGTAACAATTTGAGCATTAAAATGCACATTTTGAGTCCAATAAAATACATCTTTCTTAAAACTTTGTAAGTGAATTTAGTACGTAGAAGTGTTTATGTTTTAGAGTAATAATACAACTTTTTTGAGAACTTTTAAAACGGGTAGATTAGTTGATAGAACACAAGTTTCAAATGGAATACAATTATTATTTTTAAAACAAAATGGCCTAAATTTGGTCCCTGTCCTTTAAGTTAGTTTATTATATTTTTTTACCCAATAAATCATATCCATTTTTTAAAGTCTCTGGCTCGTTAAAGAACAATAATTAAATCTTAACTAATTTTCTCTAAGATTATAGTAGACATTGTTTCATTCTCTAGATTGTTTACAGTTATCATTTTATAAATCTCATACATTAACACTTTCTTTTAAAACTAGCTTATATTATGTTAATATTTCCTCTTAAACCTTTTTTTTTTATAAGTTCTCTTTTAATTAATCTAATTTTGGTCGGCTAACGATTTTTTTTAACAAACCCTTTTTAAAATAAAAGAGCTTTCAATCTCTCTCCCTTAGGAAAATTAGGATCTCTTACCTAGAATTATGTAAGTTTTAGTAGATCCTTAATAGGAGTTAACCTTAACATTATTTAGTCCATTATTTAGATGCCCTAATTCTTCATCTTTGAAATAATTAAGCGACTTTTAGACCCTTCAAGGCTAAAGGTGGAGGAGTGATGAGTTGGGGTGGGTAACCAATAGTTAGACCCATTTTATTTTATTTTTACATCACCCCTTTTGAAATTATATTTACTATTATTACTTTTCAAATCAAATATTGCTAAAACATTTTAATTTCTTAACATGTTATTTCAAGATTTTAGATATGCCAACAGGGTCAAAATATAAGGAACATACATGTCATACACATAAAGGTATATATTCTATATTTTCTCTACATAATCAATTATATTTTTATCTACTATCCCGAATGTTATTTATTTATTTTTATAAATTTATTCCTACACTTTACACATTATTTTACCAAATACAATTTATCGTCAGCTCATCCCTACATGTAAAAAGAATGATAAACATTCATATATTTTACACAACTTACATGTATATACCACACTCTATAATAAACATATTTAAGATTACAAACCTTCATATGATATTTTAACATCTAGTATTTTTTATTCTATTTTACTTTAGAAAACTCCATTTTACGTATTTTCATTCAAATTACACATCCCATATTACTACGTATTCACACCCAACTACTATCTTATTTTCATTTCATATAAGACGTTAGGTTCTCGCAAAATTCAACATCTATATATTTTTAGGATAATTTTACATACAAATTTATCATACATTTAAGTACAATTATTTATTTATTTATTTTACAATATGATAAAGTACTGCTATTAAATATATCTTATAAGACATATATATGTCATACCTTGTATTGTACCCTTTTCTTAAACTAACTAATAACTTATCGTTTAATCATTAAAAACATATAAATAAACAAGTTTTCCTAATCATATTTTCCAAAATTGAGTTTAAGGACTATCCTCGGATAGGCTCTGAGGGGTGCTTAACACCTTCCCCTCGAGTAACCAAAACCCTTACTCAGAATCTCACTGGTTTCGCAAATCAAACAGAGTTTACATTACATATTTTAAAAATGGTTTTCCTAACATTTTCCTTAAAATTTAGGTGGCGACTCTAAAACAAAACATTTTTTTTCAAAATCAGAGTGTCGGCCACATTATGTTGTGAACTGTTTCGACCGGTTCGAAATAGGGTGCGACAGCGTGGCGACTCTGCTGGGGACCTTACTTAGGTTTTAACCTTAGAAAAACTCAATTTAGGAGCAACATTTGTGATTACGTGTTTTTTTTTTGAGCTTGCTATTGATATATTGCTTTGATTGAAAGGTCGCAAGTGAAATTCAAGCTTGTGTTCCTTATTTGTTTTAAGACACTACTTGTTACTGCTTTCCCTACATTGTCATTTGCACATTCTATCGAGTCTTGGCCGTACACGCACACACTGTACACGCGAGGGGTGTTCCTGCACTCCTCCGAAACTCTCTTTGAATTCCTTAGTTTCAGAGTTGGTGCAATTAAGATAGTGCACCTTCTCGCAATTACTCAGTCCCACTCTCAATTATCTAGGAAAAAATCTTACTCTTTAAGATAGCTCATGTTGCATAGCCTTAGGCAAGACAGTATACGGTATTGTCGTTGCATTTAGGAAACCACCCAAATGTCAATGAGTTTCTTCTTTAAAACTCAACGACATAAACTTTGTGTGAAATTGATATAAATTATCCAAAATTAAACACTTAACGGATTTGGAGCAAATAAACTCATCACACCCTTTATCCTTTCTTTCAGATGCAAATCAACCAAAACCTTCCTGATATCAGGATGATGACTGAGGTCCCTCGAACTTTGAAAGAATGGTGGGGAAACATCCGAGTGGCCTACGGAAATGAGATTATGCTACACTTAGGGTCGTTAACTGATCTGCTGAATGTGGAGGCAAACAAGTCACTCATTACTCTAATGATTGAATTTTGGCAACTAACAACGGTGACCTTCAGTTCACAGATTTTGAAATCACACCAACATTGGAGGAGATAAGTCAAATTGTTGACTTACCGTTGGCTGGCAGAGTACCTTTGGCCCCGCGCACTACATCAGGAATCAGTTTTCTTCAGTCTTTGGGTTTGAGGGTAGGCCAATGTTTGCGAAGAGTTGATGAAGGATGGGTCAAGTTGGATTATCTGTTTAAAAGGTTCGGTCGTCGAGATAGCTATGATAGGTTCCATCAAGAATTTTTTATCTCCAGGGTTGATTGGGAGAGACTCAGGGCTATTGTCTTCGTGACGGCCTTTTTGGGTATTATGATCTTCCCAAAGAAAAAGGGGTGTGTCGACATCAACCTACTGCCTATGGTCATCTTCATGTTTAGAGGACCTATTAGAGTGACCATCGTACCCATGATCTTGGCAGAAATGTTTCGATCCCTGTCCCTTTGTTCTAGAGGATATGATCACTTTAAGGGAAGTAACTTGTTGCTGCAAATTTGGGTGTTGGAACACTTTTATCAAAGACATGCAGAAAATGGCGCTGAAGCATACTTACGCAACAAAATCAGAAGCCATGCAACGAGAATGGGCATGTGGGATGCTCCAAATGATGTAGATGGTTGGCGTTTTTTCCTGACCCACATCACAGGGAACCGCATTCAATGGCGACTACCGTGGGTCCATGGCCGAGCTTTGTTGAGAACTAACCAGGCCTATTTCATTGAGTTGATTAGGTTGGAAGGATTCCAGCCCTACGCACCTTTAAGAGTCCTCCGGCAGTTTGGGATTACCCAAGGCGTACCTCTATGGTCAAATATGGCATTAATAGAGGTCAATTATGAAGGAAGAATTCCGATCGAAAGGATCGCTACTTTGGTACAAGGATGGTATGACATTCTTGACTCAGACATGGGTGTTGAATCGTGGTGCACTCCTGAATATTATACTTGGTTTATGATGGGAAGAATTCTCGCTGGGCCTAGCTATGAGGGAATCTTGGGGTTCACAGACACTCAAAGGTCAAATCAAATTGGCATGGAGCTATTGAACCTCATACACATCACTACGACCATGTATCAACAGGTGATCCCACGGTCTATCGACCATCTCATACATGCAGTTGATGATGAACCAAATGACGAGATGGAGGAAGACCCAGAAGAGGATCCTAGAGAGCCAACTGAGGAGATGGAAGAAGATCCAGAAGAATACTCAGAGCATGATCCTAATTTGTATGACCCTAGAGATGGAGGAGTGATGAATATAGAGGATGAACATGTTCCAACAGTAGAAGACGCTCACTCAGAATATGGTTCCATAAGGTTTGATGAAAGGGGAGATTCAAACAACTGGGAATGGAAAATCGACGAATCTCCAGAGTATCACCCGGGTCCTTACTATGATGTGGACGATGATGATGATGATGATGATGATGCTCCAACTTGGCCGTAGATCGTCTTTTATTCTTTGAATTCCCTCATAAGTTCCTCAAAGGGCCATACGACCTATCCCTCTTGTATGCCTTATGGCCACCCCTGTACTTTCATTTCTTTGGCTTCTGACCGCCTACATCGTTGTAATAGCCAAATCGTAATCAATGAAGTTATGTTTGCTCCAAATCTAAAATGTGTTTAAATGGATCATTTATTATCAAACTAATTGCAACGTAGGCCTACCTCGGGCAAAAAAGAGGTTCTATGTTAGGACGCGCTTTGAATGTCGCCGAATTGGCGTATATATGTGTTACATCTACTTATTTGTTACAGCTTTCAATATTTCCCAAACTAACATAGTTTTATTTTTCTTTGTTTTCCTTTCCTTATTTATCCCCAAAAGTACGTTGATTTGTGTCGACTTGCAAACTGGCTGACTCACGATACAACCTTCGATCAAAGAGAAAGATGACTGATAAAGACGACTTCAACGCTGCTGCAAACATAATGATACCTAATGAGAACCCCGAAGGTTCTCGAAACATGATGGACATCCAAAATGAAGAGAAAATGGCTCACATGGAGCAAGAACTCGAGATCTTGAGGGAAGAATTACGCCAAGTGTGAGACTTGGCCAAACTATCGGCTACCACTTTCCCTACTTTCAAGACGCCTATCTACTTCGCAAAAGCTGACTTGCCAAATCAACCAGAACAAACTCAACGCGCTCCTACTCACGGTCAAGTACCACTAGCTTCTCCAACCGCAGTCAGGACTGTTCCTGACCTTTCCAGCCACGACCCTACCATACCTACAATGCAGCAGATACTTGGGGCACATGTCGCCGCTCCATATGAGCCACATGTTCCACCCGTATACGCTACTGGGGCTCCAACCTTCACTATGCCAGCTGTAGTTAATGTCCCATACGAGGTCGATCAATATGAAGAAATGGAGAAAGATGCTCGGTCGAAAGAAGATGCGTCGATAAATGCCCAGCTTCAGGGTCTGAGAAAAGCATTAAAAAGCTTACAAGTCACTAGAGGGACAGAGAGTCTGGATTATGATGACTTGTGCATCCATCCAGACATTGACATGCCAGTAGGATACAAACCACCGAAGTTTGACATGTTCGATGGAAAGGGTGACCCTCACGCACATTTAAGGGCATACTGTGACAAGCTAGTCGGTGTAGGGAGAAATGAGAAGTTGAGGATGAAGTTGTTCATTCGGAGTCTGTCTGGAGAAGCATTAACCTGGTATACCCGCCAAGACCCTCGCAAATGGCGTGACTGGCAGGAAATGGCCGAGGACTTCATGACTCGTTTCAGATTCAATACTGAAATTACTGCTGACAGATTCTCATTGGCCAATATACAGAAGAAGCCATTTGAGAATTTCCAGGAATATGCACGACGTTGGAGAACTGAGGCCGCGAGGGTGCAACCACCACTAGATGAGGGTGAGCTCTCGAAGTACTTTATTCGAGCTCAAGAAGGTATCTACTTTGACAAGATGATGTCAATGATGGGTCAGAAGTTTGCAGAATTGGTCAAGATGGGAGACTTTATAGAGGAAGGTGTTAAATCTGGGAAGATTCAGTCTATGGTCGCATTACAAGCTGCAAGTAGGGCTATACAATCGGGTTCCATTGGCGGCATAAAAAAGAAAAGGGAGGATGTTTCAGCTGTCACTTACCAATCAGGAGGACCATCTCACCGATACCCCAATAATCCCCAAATCGCTGCGCATACTTCATACGTCCCAGTGTATAATACCCAACCACACTATAACCCACCCCGAGCACCTGCATACCAAAACCCTCCAAGACCATATGTCCCTGTCCAAGCACTAATTCACCAAAATAGACCAGCATATGCACCAAGACCACGTCCAAATCCTGAAGCTAGAAATGCTCGCGCTTACACACCGATTGCTTAACCCTATGCTCAATTGTTTGAGAGGTTGAGGACAGTAGGAGTGCTGCAACCAGTTGAAGGAAAACTTCCTGATCCAATCCCTCGTAATTTTGATGGGAACAAGAGATGTGCTTACCACTCGGGAGTCCAAGGACACGACACGGAAGATTGTTATGGTTTGAAGAACCAGATAGAGTCTTTGATCAGAAGAGGAGTAATCAAATGCACTCCGGCACCTCCCAATGTGAACAACAATCCCTTGCCTAATCATGAGAATCGGGAAGTCAACATGGTTACTCTGGATGATGAATATGGGACCCCCGACTACCCAAACATAGATGAAGCGGATGCCATGACATCTTCGGCGCAACCTGTTATCACTGTTCAACTAAGGGAACCTCTGACTGTCCATACATATCTCCCAAGAGTTGTAGTGACCACTCTAATTGCTAAGAAGCCTGAGTATGACACCAAAGCCGTTCCTTGGGACTATCGAGCAAGTGCCAAGGGCAAGATGATCGACACTGCCGTGGCTCAAGGGATGACTAGGTCGGGGAGGTGTTATGCCCCAGAGGACTTAAGAGTCCTCAAAAAAGAACATAATCCAAAGAAGAACGTTACCGATGCCGAAGCAACAGAGTTTTGGAAGAAGATGCAGTCTAAAGACTATTCGGTTGAAGAACAGTTGAAAAAGACGCCAGCCCACATATCCATTTGTTCTTTGCTTATGAGTTCTGAAGCTCATAGAAATGCTTTGATGGAGGTGTTAAGCGGAGTGATAATTCCAAAAGAGACCACGAGTGAGACTTTGGTTGCAACGATTGGAAGAATAGTGGAAGCTAATAAGATTTCTTTCCACGATGATGAGCTGCCTGCAGAAGGGGCTGGGCACAACAAAGCGCTTCACATCGCAGTCAAATGTTGTGATAAGATTGTGACTTGAGTTTTAATTGATGGTGGCTCTGGATGCAACATCTGTCCTTTCACCACTCTGAGGGATTTAGGTGTTAATGTGGGAGAGATAAAGGAAAGTCGTGTGAAAGTTAGAGCCTTTGATGGAGCGCAAAGAAGTGTCATCGGAGAGATCTATCTCACATTACAGGTTGGGCCGGCTGAATTCCCCATTCTATTTCAAGTGATGGATGTATCATCCAACTACAACCTGTTATTGGGAAGACCATGGGTTCACATGGCAAGAGCGGTTCCTTCCACTCTTCATCAATGTGTAAAGTTTAAGTGGGGTCGCACAAAAGTTACCATCCACGGAGAACTCAGTCACCCCATTCATTCTGTTAATTCTATCCCAGTCACCGATGAGTTAGACGGAGCCACTTTTCACACTTTGGAAATCATGCAAGCTATAAGGGTCAATGAGGGAGCAGAGCCCGAAGATACCAAGTTGTCAAGTGCAGCGAAAATGGTTGCGTCAGAAATGTTGAGGTATGGGTATCAGCCGAAGAGTGGACTTGGACCCAAGTCCAACGGTATAGTCGAGCCAATCCAACTGAAGCATCAGAGAGGTACCAACGGACTCGGATACGAGCCTGCCTTTTGGGGATTCCACCAGGAGGCGAGTGAGACAATCTTTGTACCAGAACAAGCTGTGATTTCGAATCAAGTTGGCGTTGATGACATCATAGAAGGATTAGGCAATTTGTTCGTGGCCATGGCTGGAGAAGAGGAAGGGATAAACCTCAACAAGTTGACCATTCGTGATGCCAAACCTGGAGAAATCTTGCAGAATTGGACCACCATCCCGTCCCTGTTTCAACCAGAGTCCTGGTAGTGTGGAAAAGTAGTCTTAATTTTAAATTCGCATGATCAAATTGCGGCTTGAATCATGCCCAATCTTTTGTTGCTTGCCTCTTCTAAAAGCTAGAATGCTTTGAAATAAAAGTTTTTATTTTCTTTAAAAAATCTCGTTATTTCAAATATCTATTTATTTTTACTTACCTTTTGCACTTTTCAGCACTCATATTAATAAAAATCCTCGTTCAACGGTTATGACATGTAACGAATCCACCGAGCAAGGCGAAAATGATGAACAAGATCACGAAGAGTATGATGAAAGCATGATGCCTGAAAATCTGCCACACGAGATCGAGCAGGTTGAAAGTCAGAAGAAACCCAATATGGATGAAACAGAGGTTGTCAACTTAGGCGATGAGGAAATCATGAAGGAGACACGAGTCAGCATACATTTGGAGGCTGAAAGAAAGCAAGAGTTAATAGAATTGCTTAAGCAGTATGTTGACGTATTTGCTTGGTCTTATGATGACATGCCAGGATTAAGCACCGATATTGTCTCGCACAAATTACCGACTGATCCAACTTGTCTGCCTGTTAAGCAAAAGACAAGAAAATTCAAGCCAGATTTGAGCTTAAGGATCAAGGAGGAGGTAACTAAGCAAATTGAGGCAAACATTGTAAGGGTCACAAATTACCACACATGGTTAGCCAATATTGTGCCCGTACCGAAAAAGGATGGAAAGATCAGAATATGTGTGGACTATCGAGATCTCAACAAGGCCAGTCCTAAGGATGATTTCCCTCTTCCAAATATTCATATACTCATCGATAATTGTGCAAAACATGAGTTACAATCATTTGTCGATTGCTTTGCGGGATATCACCAAATCCTGATGGATGAAGATGATGCAGAGAAGACAGCGTTTATCACTCCATGGGGAGTATATTGCTATAGAGTAATGCCATTTGGTCTCAAAAATGCCGGTGCAACCTACATGAGGGCTATGACTACCCTTTTCCACGATATGATCCACAAGGAGATTGAAGTGTACGTGGATGATGTCGTTATTAAATCCAAAAGAAGTTTAGACCACCTGGATGACTTACGAAAGTTCTTTGAGAGGTTGTGTAAGTATAATCTGAAGTTGAATCCAGCAAAGTGTGCATTTGGAGTACCCGCGGGAAAACTATTGGGATTCATCGTTAGCAGGAAAGGCATAGAGTTGGATCCATCAAAAATAAAGGCAATCCAAGAGCTACCTCCACCCAAGACCAGGAAAGACGTAATGAGTTTCTTGGGAAGACTGAACTACATCAGTCGGTTCATAGCTCAATCTACAGTGATCTGCGAACCCATATTCAAGTTACTAAAAAAGGATGCTGCTACAAAATGGACAGAGGAATGCCAAAGGGCTTTCGATAGAATCAAAAAATATTTGTCCAACCCACCAGTATTGGTCCCACCAGAGCCTGGAAAACCTTTGTTATTGTATCTATCTGTCATGGATAATGCATTTGGATGTGTATTGGGGCAGCATGATGAGACAGGTAGAAGAGAGCAAGCTATTTACTATTTAAGCAAGAAGTTCACACCACACGAGGCAAGATACACGTTGTTGGAACGAACATGTTGCGCTTTGACTTGGATTATGCATAAATTTAGGCATTACCTGTCTGCATACACCACCTACTTGATCTCAAGAATGGATCCACTAAAGTACATCTTTCAGAAGCCCATGCCTACGGGTAAATTGGCGAAGTGGCAAATTTTGTTGAGTGAGTTTGATATTGTGTATGTGACACAGAAGGCTATCAAAGGACAAGCCTTGGCTGATCACCTCGCAGAAAACCCGGTGGACCAGGATTACAAGCCACTCACGACCTACTTCCCTGATGAAGAGGTTTTGTTTGTAGGAGAAGACATGTCAGAGTCATATGATGGATGGAGAATGTTCTTTGATGGAGCATCGAACTCTATTGGAGTTGGAATAGGAGCAGTCTTAATTTCAGAAACAGGTCAGTATTACCCGATCTCTGCCAAGATCAGGTTTTATTGTACCAACAACATGGCGGAATATGAAGCTTGTATTCTTGGACTTAGGATGGCCATCGATATGAACATCAAAGAACTCTTGGTGATAGGGGATTCCGATTTATTGGTTCACCAGGTTCAAGGAGAGTGGACCACTAAGAATGTCAAGATCCTGCCTTATCTGCATTACATTAAAGAGTTGAGTAGGAGGTTCACAAGGATTGAGTTCAAGCATATCCCTCGAGCTCAAAATGAGTTTGCCGATGCTTTGGCAACATTGTCCTCGATGATTCAACACCCAGACAAGAATTACATCGACCCTATCGATATAGAGATACATGATCGACATGCATATTATTTTCATGTAGATGAGGAACTGGATGGAAAACCCTGGTACTATGACATCAGAAGATTGATAGAAGCACGAGAATATCCTGAAAATTCCACAAGCAACCAGAAGCGGACTTTGAGGAGGATGGCTAATCACTTCTTCCTTAACGGAGAAATCCTGTATAGGAGAACTTCGGATTTAGGACTGCTGAGGTGCGTCGATGCCGCAGAAGCGACAAGGCTTTTGGAAGAAATACATGCAGGAACATGTGGACCTCACATGAATGGGTTCACTTTGGCAAAGAAGATTCTAAGAGCCGGATATTTTTGGATGACCATGGAGAGAGATAGCATCCGATATGTGCAAAAATGTCATCAGTGTCAAGTGCATGGAGATTTTATACGGGTTCCACCAAATGAGCTCAATGTAATGGGTTCCCCTTGGCCATTTGCCGCTTGGGGCATGGATGTTATTGGACCCATAGAGCCTCCCGCGTCAAATGGACATCGTTTCATCCTGGTGGCTATCGATTATTTCACAAAATGGGTCGAAGCTTCGACATACAAGGCAGTGACTAAGAAGGTAGTGGCAGACTTTGTTTGCAATAACATAGTTTGTCGATTTGGAATTCCGGAATCAATCATAACAGACAATGCAGCCAACCTCAACAGCGATCTTATGAAGGAAACTTGTGAAAGGTTCAAGATTGCTCATCGAAATTCCACAGTTTACCGGCCACAGATGAATGGAGCAGTTGAGGCTGCAAATAAGAATATCAAGAAAATTTTAAGGAAGATAGTAGACAGCCATAGGCAATGGCATGAGAAGCTACCATATGCTTTACTTGGTTATCGCACCACAATCAGAACATCAACTGGGGTAACTCCTTATATGTTGGTTTATGGTTCAGAAGCAGTAATACCTGCTGAGGTGGAAATACCATCTTTAAGGATTATCCAAGAGGTTGGTCTCGACGACGCAGAATGGATACGTAGCAGGCATGAACAGTTGATACTCATCGACGAAAAGAGGATGGACGCGGTTTGTCACGGCCAACTCTATCAGAACAGAATGACCAAAGCCTTCAACAAAAAAGTCAGACCTCGACAGTTCACACCGGGGCAATTAGTATTGAAGAAGATCTTTCCTCATCAAGGAGAGGCCAAAGGGAAATTTGCACCAAATTGGCAAGGACCCTACATGATTCATAGAGTACTCTCAGGAGGAGCGGTAATCTTAGCAGAAATGGACGGCAGAGTGAGCACAAAGCCAATCAATTCAGATGCCATCAAGAAATACTACATCTGAAGACCTCAAGATTAGCACTTATTTTGTGTACTTTTGAATTTTTCAATGTAACAGAACTACGTCTAGACCTAACTTCCCACGGTGGGGTACGTAGGCAACCCATATCGGATCCGGTCTCCCTTAGAAAACCCAAAATCATCATTTTCATGTATTTAGAACTACGCTCGACCTGAATTCCCTCGGTGGGATACGTAGGCAATCCTTGTCGGATTCGGTCCCTTTGTATTTTTCACTCTTTCCTTTTGTATTTGAACTACGTCCTAACCTGATTCCGCTTGGATACGTAGGCAGCCTGAGTCAGGCCCGGTCATTGCATTTCATATTTTTCACTTTCCTCTTGTATTTGAACTACGTTACGACCTGATTCCACTTGGATACGTAGGCAGCTTGAGTCAAGCTCGGTCATTGCATTACATACTTCTACTTCTCCCTTTTGTATTCGAACTACGTTACGATCTGATTCCTATCTTGGGGATACGTAGGCAGCCTGAGTCAGGCTCGATCGATGCATTGCACAATTTTTATTTTATTTTTTATCTTTTTTCTTCTTTACTTAACCTTAGGAAACACTTCCTCATAGTTAACGTAACCTCAGAATGTTGAAGAGTATTAATCGTCGCAGTGTCTGCAAAAGAGCTAGGAAAGCTTCATCAGAAGGGTAAAAGCTACAGGAGGACTATGTTGGATATAGTTAACAAAATGGAAAGCTCAATGGACTTCGGAACATGTCATAATCTAAAAACGCTGGAGAATTACAATCTATATATATATATATATACACACACCTAATATACGTAGTATACTTATTTTTGGAAAAACAAGCTAATTATTTTCAACAAAAATTTTTCTACTCATCCACCGACCAAGTCTCTAGGTTAAGAAACTATGTGCGGTACTGAGGAGGTGTCGAAGGATTCTAGTGACGAGGCTTCAGTCCACAAGTCGATGCAAATCAACACCCCCTCCCAAACTAAAATTTTCTTTGAGTGCAGGAACACAGGAATCAAGAAAATAACATCAAGTTTTGGGGCATGACCAGACACGCCATTCGACTTCTCACAATCATGAGCCAAAATACTCTTTCCCTACTTTATTTCCCCGAAGTACTTCAACTTGCATCTTATATCTTAGAATATTTCATTTAAATTTTTGCAGGTACGCTCAAGATCCGGATCAAATGCTAAAGAAAAGAGGGCCCTCGTAGGAAAATAGGATGTTTAATTTTCTGTCAAAATAACTCCACCAACTGGAGCTTGTAGCAAAACATTGTCAAACTCCGCCAATCGGAGGTTGTACATAGCAAACGTCGTTAAACTCCGCCACTTGGAGGCTGTACATAACAAACATCGTCAAACTCCGCCACTTGGAGGCTGTACATAACAAACATCGTCAAACTCCGCCACTTGGAGGCTGTACATAACAAACATCGTCAAACTCCGCCAATTGGAGGCTGTATATAGCAAACATCGATCGAACTCCGCCAATCGGAGCCTGTATATAAGTAAAGAAGCAATACTCCGTCGATCGAAGACTAACATCGTAGCGACGTCACCGAGGCTCCACCGTCCGGGGGCATGCAAGCATAGTAACGCTGTCATACGCTAACAATAATTTTACATTACAAGTTTTACACAGCCGGATACAGGCTTTTACATTACAACAACCCCGCCAGTCGAGGGCTTTTACATTACAAGTTTTACACAGCCGGATACAGGCTTTTACATTACAACAGCCCCGCCAGTCGAGGGCTTTTACATTACAAGCTTTACACAGCCGGATACAGGCTTTTACATTACAACAGCCCCGCCAGTCGAGGGCTTTTACATTACAAGTTTTACACAGCCGGATACAGGCATTACATTACAACAGCCCCGCCAGCCGGAGGCCTTACATTACAAGTTTTACACAGCCGGATACAGGCTTTACATTACAACAGCCCCGCCAGTCGAGGGCCTCTACATTACAAGTTACTTTACCTACATCACACTCACAACACAAAAAAAGGCTCAACAGTCGTCTGAACATCTACACTCTACTCCTTATATTACTATTTCAATTTATAACTTTTGAACCGCAACAGGTACTTTTCACCCTTTTACATGTTTTGCAGGACAAAGCATTACAACGAGGAACTCCCTCTAAGCAGTAAACTAGGGCAAGTTAGTGCAATGTCAAGCATCACTAGCTACGTCAAGGATTCACTTTCAAAACTCATCTCAACTCGATTTTCAGAAGTTCAGGTTTAAATTTCCTTTATAGCTCTTTCATGTCTCAGTTCATTGTAACTCGACACCGGGCATTTTTTTAAAAAAAAATTCATCTACCATGAGCCTTTAGTAGAAATTGCTACAGAGCCTCTCTCATACAAGTTTCTTTAGAACTGTATCATATACCTCTATTCGTGCTAATCTCTTCATACCTCACCACCGAAAGATTTCAGTATTATCATAATTCAATACTGGGGCAAATTTTTAATAAAATTTGCTATGTTCTCGAACTACATGTGGCCTGATTTCTCATGAAACCTGAGATATGTAGGAAGCTCGGAAGCCAGAGTTCGGCCATAACTCCATAAACATTCTTGTCAAGTTATTGCTCAAAGTGTTTTTTGTGGGTCGCCTACAATTGGATTGTGTCAATATTTCTTTGCCCGCGTCTTCTTTACTCTCTTCCGTGGACAAAGAAAGGGGCAAGCTGTTGACACCCAATTTTGGCTCTCCACATTTAACTATAGTAATAATTATAATAATAATAATAAAATATATATGTTATGAAATTTTTCATAGGAATACAAAAAAATTTAATTATTTATTTGACTTGATAAATTTATTTCTTAAATGTTATTTCTTATTAAAAAATTTAAATAAATTACACTACTACTTACTTTCTCATTTTTAAATAAATGATGTTCTTCTTAAGAATTGAATCTATTTTGGTTCAAATATAATTCCTTTGTCGCAATAGATATTTTACGTACATTTATTAAAATTAGAAAGTTTAGTTAATTGATGATTTACTAATTTATGTTAATTTAATTTTAAGAGTGACTAATTTTATCAAATAAGCTAATCTTGCAAAATTATTATCACTTATGGCTATTTAATAAAGAAAGTAGTTATAATTTAAATGAATTTAATTTGAGCAAATTTGGCAATTCAAGTCTTATTAAACCGGCCAATCCACGTATGCCACGTAGGCGAGCACATGGATTGCGCTTCTTTAGATTCGATCTCAGTCTTACAATCTAATCTAACGGCCTTAATTAATTCATCCTTTTACTATATATATTATTATTTTTAAACTCTTTATTTTTACCAACCGTCCGATCAAACGATCGGACGGTCCGAATTAAATCCCAAAATATTTCCTTCTTTTCCCAAAATAGTACATTAGGCGCCTGCTATTCCCCTTTATTTTCCTAGACTGCGCCTTAGTCTAGGAAAAGATAGGAAAACGTTTCCCTTCCCCAGAACGCCTCTACATACACGCTCCTCTCCTCTCCCATCAAGTTCGTTTCTCCCCCAGGCCCCTTTCACGCCTCTCTCCCATCAATCTCTGCCAAAGAACGGCTATGAACCGCCGGAAAATGGCAATTTCCGATGGTTTTTGGCCAGGTCCATCCATCGTCCATCAATCATGTCCTCCTCATGTCAACTTTACATCTCTTCCAACTAATTTTCTAACCCAAAGCAGGCCTAGGAACTGTTGGTGCTTGCCTGAAAAGGTGAGGGACGCAAAGAACCTTTGGTTCTTTGGCTTGCTATACCCTCAATCTAATAGGTTTGAGAGTGGAATCCTCTCCCAAAATCGGCTATAAAAGGAACCATTTGGCTTCATTCGAAAAAAAAAAAAACAGAATCGGGGGGAAGAACCATTGGGAAATCATCAAAAAACGTCCAAAGACAATCCAAAAAATCTTTTGTTCTCTGTTTTTGTTTCTTCTTCGAGTTGGAGTTCGAGTTCGCGGTTGGAAATTTTGACGTCGAAGCTCTTGTTTGCTGCTCTACACAAGGTTAGCGTTCTCTCTAGATTGTATTTTCAATTTCATATACAACTTCGACCATGTTAGTATCTTGAACGTGTTACTGGTTCATGTCTTCGTTCTTTTATTTTTCTCTCTTTTGCTCTTACTTTCCTTTTAATATAGTTTAAAATATCTATATAAGATGAAATGTTTATTGTTTTGTCAAATAGGTCATTAAATCTTTTCATGCCTTTAAGGGGCTGTTTTAGTAATGTTGTTGTCGTCATAGCATTAAGATATATATATATATATATATATATATATAAGTGATCCTGCGAAATGTGAACTCCTAAGTACAAGTCAGTTGATCGAATGGAATATGTTACGAATTTGTATTCAAAATTCTAAGCATTGTCGCATACATCATGTTCTAAAAAATAAAAATAAATAAACAAATGGAAATCGAATCTGTCCATGTTAAGGAATATTCATAGTTTCGTGCTAATTAACTGTTAAAATATGTCTTCATTTTGGCATTGTGCTTAGTATGAACTTGGCTCGCGCAGGATCGAACTTGTCTTGATCAGTGATTAGCTTTGTCGAGTAAAAATGTCTTCTTGTTGATATTTTCTTCTTTTTCTCTCTTAGTTTTGGTTGAGAACTTTCAGGCTGTGGTTATGGGGAGATACCCTTTTATTGAAACACCAAAGCATGAATTAAATTGATTTGGCAGATTGTAAAATAGGTCTCTGGTTATTTATTTCCGTTTTGAGAAGGCTCATTTTCACTATTGTATATTTCGTCTTGTGAAACATAACATGTATGACCTTCATATTTAAGATTTTTCTGCAATATTTCCTCTGTTCGTAGTTTGGCTAAGAGATTTAGACTTGAAAATGGACAAAATTCAGGAATGTGACTGCCTCCTTCTCTGGTTTAGACTAAAATACATCATTTACTTTGCTAAAAATCTGGAAATTTCAGTTTGTACGTAGTCGATGTGTCATCTTGTTCCGAGTTAGATAAATTAAGTTACTTTAAGCTCTACTTAATAATTGAATTGAGGGACTAATATATATTTGTCTTCTATCTCCCACTTAATAAGAAATATCTTGTAAAAATAGAAACATCTTTACCCCAAACCTCAATGCTTGTTAATTACCATTGAAACTTGTATGCTTAATCGATTTTGAGGTCATGTTCTATCTAGTTTAATAATATGAAGTATCCTGGAGTGACTACGCGTGAAGCTCTTTGTCTTCTATGTAGCTAGACAATTGGATGCTTCAAATTTTGGTAGATATGCATTAGAAAATTTTGGTTTATCTTAACGCGCCGAAATTTGTTGGATCACATTACATCTTATTTCTAAATTCATTTTAGTCATTTGCTGAAAAAATACTTAATCAAAACTCTAAGAATTTGAGTTCGCACCTAATCATGGCTTACTTCTTTCATTATGTTCCGTTGATACCGCCTTAATTGACTAAGCCAATCCCATGAACTGTTTAAACATGGAACAAGATGTCTAATCTACTTTCACGTTTCGCCCCTTGTCTGAACCATGAAATGCTTAAAAAATAGGAAGAAGATTGAAATTTGTTAAGTCTATTGACATTCTGTCAGTTAGGAATTAGGAGATATCGTTTTATGATCTACTGCTGGATACTTTTACATATTTAGTGAATCATTTAAATTGAAAGTGTAGATTTATTGGGTAGTTAACTGTCTTGCAGCTTCACTGCACACGGTGTAAGTTTCTTTGTCCAAAACGTGAAAGACTAAACCATATTGGGTTAGTTAGGATCCTTGTTTGATTTCAGAAAATGATAAAGTACCTGTATCATTTTGTTCACTGATTTGGCTTAAGGTTTGTGCTAATTTTTATCTTATATTTTTGTACATGTACACTTGGGAGCGCGTTTGGAGTTGTGATATAACTCCGTCTCTGTTCAAATCAGAGAAGCGACCAACATGCCTACATTATCGCTTGTGTCTAGCGGCCCCATCGCATCGATAGTGTCTAGTGCCTCTTCTTCTCTTTAAGAATTTATGTCCTCAAAATATGCATAAGTTTTGCTTCTAATTAACGTTATAAAATTGTAGCTTTATGTTTGACATTTACTCTTGTTTACCGTGTTTTGTAGAGGACATTATGCTATATTGGTGAGCTTATTTCGTTTCTTCAATTAATGTCATACTTATAGCGATGCCACACATAGGATGTTACGACTATTATTTGTCTTCAACCATCCGTTACTAACAACATTTGTAGCTATCTTTTACTCAGAATAAGAGTCCAGATTGTAGATCCTAAAGGTTTAAAAGTGCAGATTTCTCTTAGCTTAAAAAGGGGCAGATTTTGAGAGCTTTGAGGGGTAACAATTTGAGCATTAAAATGCACATTTTGAGTCCAATAAAACACATCTTTCTTAAAACTTTGTAAGTGAATTTAGTACGTAGAAGTGTTTATGTTTTAGAGTAATAATACAACTTTTTTGAGAACTTTTAAAACGGGTAGATTAGTTGATAGAACACAAGTTTCAAATGGAATACAATTATTATTTTTAAAACAAAATGGCCTAAATTTGGTCCCTGTCCTTTAAGTTAGTTTATTATATTTTTTTACCCAATAAATCATATCCATTTTTTAAAGTCTCTGGCTCGTTAAAGAACAATAATTAAATCTTAACTAATTTTCTCTAAGATTATAGTAGACATTGTTTCATTCTCTAGATTGTTTACAGTTATCATTTTATAAATATCATACATTAACACTTTCTTTTAAAACTAGCTTATATTATGTTAATATTTCCTCTTAAACCTTTTTTTTTTATAAGTTCTCTTTTAATTAATCTAATTTTGGTCGGCTAACGATTTTTTTTAACAAACCCTTTTTAAAATAAAAGAGCTTTCAATCTCTCTCCCTTAGGAAAATTAGGATCTCTTACCTAGAATTATGTAAGTTTTAGTAGATCCTTAATAGGAGTTAACCTTAACATTATTTAGTCCATTATTTAGATGCCCTAATTCTTCATCTTTGAAATAATTAAGCGACTTTTAGACCCTTCAAGGCTAAAGGTGGAGGAGTGATGAGTTGGGGTGGGTAACCAATAGTTAGACCCATTTTATTTTATTTTTACATCACCCCTTTTGAAATTATATTTACTATTATTACTTTTCAAATCAAATATTGCTAAAACATTTTAATTTCTTAACATGTTATTTCAAGATTTTAGATATGCCAACAGGGTCAAAATATAAGGAACATACATGTCATACACATAAAGGTATATATTCTATATTTTCTCTACATAATCAATTATATTTTTATCTACTATCCCGAATGTTATTTATTTATTTTTATAAATTTATTCCTACACTTTACACATTATTTTACCAAATACAATTTATCGTCAGCTCATCCCTACATGTAAAAAGAATGATAAACATTCATATATTTTACACAACTTACATGTATATACCACACTCTATAATAAACATATTTAAGATTACAAACCTTCATATGATATTTTAACATCTAGTATTTTTTATTCTATTTTATTTTAGAAAACTCCATTTTACGTATTTTCATTCAAATTACACATCCCATATTACTACGTATTCACACCCAACTACTATCTTATTTTCATTTCATATAAGACGTTAGGTTCTCGCAAAATTCAACATCTATATATTTTTAGGATAATTTTACATACAAATTTATCATACATTTAAGTACAATTATTTATTTATTTATTTTACAATATGATAAAGTACTGCTATTAAATATATCTTATAAGACATATATATGTCATACCTTGTATTGTACCCTTTTCTTAAACTAACTAATAACTTATCGTTTAATCATTAAAAACATATAAATAAACAAGTTTTCCTAATCATATTTTCCTAAATTGAGTTTAAGGACTATCCTCGGATAGGCTCTGAGGGGTGCTTAACACCTTCCCCTCGAGTAACCAAAACCCTTACTCAGAATCTCACTGGTTTTGCAAATCAAACAGAGTTTACATTACATATTTTAAAAATGGTTTTCCTAACATTTTCCTTAAAATTTAGGTGGCGACTCTAAAACAAAACATTTTTTTTTCAAAATCAGAGTGTCGGCCACATTATGTTGTGAACTGTTTCGACCGGTTCGAAATAGGGTGCGACAGTGCATTTTTTCATGCTATGTATAACTAATGCATTAGTTATACACTCTATTGTGTATTGAAGAGTGTATTACTAAAACAATAATTTTCTAGCTATTAGTAATGCAAAGGATTTAATACATGCATTAATATGATTAAAGACTCAATTACCCCTCAAAAGTTCTTTGACATCTTTTTCACCATAATTGTGAAGGATACTTTTGTAAATAAATATTTTTATACAATGCATACTATTTTTAATACATCAAACCAAATAATGCATAAAAAATAATTTATGCATAACTAATACAAGTATAACTAATATATATATATATATATATATATATATATATATATATATATATATATATATATATATTATTAATGCTTGTATTATTAATACACTCTATTGGATATTATTTTTATAACGTAAATCTTACAAAACTAATAGGTGTTAAAATTGAGACTAGTAACAGAGAGCAAGTACAATAGTAAACTGATACTTTGTTAAAGGTGTCTGAGGACTGAAGAGGCCTTACCTCTTTATGAACCTTTTAAAGGCTCCAACTAAAAAGAATAATTAATTAATCCAATTTTGGGCTGTTAGCCGCTCTAATTTCGACACGTACTTTTTTAAGGACAGTCCGTATGCTTCTCAGGACTTCTAACTCACCTTTTACTTTTGTCACTTCAATCATAAGTGCCATTCTACACTTCGTTTTTTAAAAAAAAATAATAATTATACTTTTCCATTTATATTAATAATAAATAATATATTTTGTATAATTTCATAAATTAAAATAAAGTATACACAAATTTTATCATTATATTAGAGATAAGAGTTTGCTTCAAATAAATTTTTAACTCGAGAAAAAATAATCTAAAGTAGTATATATAGAGAAAGAAATAACATAAATGAAGACATTCATGACAAAATACTATAAACAACAACCTGACAAATCATCCTAAACAATAATCATATCAAGATACAACGATAGTCAAACTGCAAAAATCCAACAATAATAACCAAACTCAAAAAACAAAAAAATTACGAGAATAACAGGAATAAGTGAGACAACACGGTCAACTAACTAACTAACCTCCTATCCTAATATGAGTCATCCGTAACCTTCTAAACTAAGGTCATGTCCTCGATAAGCTGGAATTGCGTCATGTCATGCCATGTCTAATTACATCTTCTCAATACTTTTTTCCGTCTATCTCTACCGCTCTTGAAATCATCTATAGCCAACCTCTCACACCCCGAACTGGCCATCTATTTATCTCCTCTTCACATAGTCGATCCATCTCAAGATTATATTAAAAATAATTAATTTGTTATACCATTGTTGATGGGTGGATCTTTATAAAATGATGCATAGTTCAAAGTTTATAATCACAAAAATTCATTTATAAAATAAATATTTATTAATACAACGTCTTAAGATATTTCAATGTTTATGAATTATGATTTGCTTATTTAGTAAGATATGCATAAAAATTTCAGAAATTTTGTCAATTTCCACAACTTGTGTGAAATTTTCATATTTATGAAAAAAAATATAAATTAAGAAATCCAAATGACATGTCTTTAACAAAACTCCAAGAAATCAAACTGATTTTAGATCACTCATTTCAAATTATAAATTTAAATCATGTCAAATTAATTACTGTTTTTCTTACTGTAAAATGAATATGCAAAAAAAAAAATTGTTTGTTTGAGAAAGAGACAAGGAATCTGCATTTTCGAATCTTATTAAAAGAGTTTAAGTTTAATTCATTTGTGTGTCAGCTAGCAGAACTGAGACTATCAGTACAAAATTTTAGCATATAGTATGAAAATATCATTAATACTTTGAAGTTGTGTTTATTAAAGGGAGGGCCTGATATATCCTTAACTTTGCCACTTGGAATTGATATGTCCCTTGTTATCAAAGTGGCTCATATATACCATTACCGTTATACAAACGACTCACATATACCTTTACCGTTACAAAATGAGCTCACATATACCCTTCATTTAACGGAAGTGAAAAAATTAGTTTTAAATTTATATTTTTGACTTTTAATTTTCTTAAAAATTATTGAGGGGTATATATGATTCTTCTAGCAAAGTTCAAGGTATATTTTAATATTTTTCATAGATAAATTAATTTTTGACTTCTTTGATTATAATTATTTGAGTTTCTTATTCTTATTTTATTTTTTTCTTTCATTCCTTAGTGTAAAGAAAAAAATTTAAAACTATTTTTTTTGGCTATATTATAATTTAAAAGTAATTTTTTTTGTCTATATTGTAATTTAATTTTTGTATTTGAAGAAAAAAATTTGGTCATCTATAATAAGTTTTACAAGTGAAACATAAATAAATTTGACCATCAAAATAATAAATCTAAATTAGTCATTGAAACAAAAAAAAAGTTAAAAAAAATATGTTTGAGGAGGATTAAATATACTCATATGAGATTATATTTTATTTTTTTTAAAAAAAAAAAAAAACTAAAATTAATTTTTTTCATTTCCGTTAGAGGAAAAGGGTATATGTAAGCCATTTGTATATAAGTAGGGGTATATATGAACCACTTTCATAACGAGGGGTATATCAGCTCTAAATGACAAAGTTGAGGGGTATATCAGACCCCCCTTTATTAAATATATGTCTCAAACAATTTACTTTCTACAAAGGGATAAACTCACCTTTCGTGGTTGAACCTCTAATAAATACTCATTTTTTTCTTATTATCAATTTGGAAATAATTGATTCATAAATAGTATTAAATAAAAGCACTTTACGTTGTGATATTTAGAAAAATATTTTAAAATAAAAAATAGTACTAAAAGAGAAGAAAACACATGACATTTCTCTTACATAAATTAAAGTATTGTGCATGTACGATAGGATAAAAAGAGTAACGTACTATCTGAATTGTAGGTAATTATTTATATTCTTTGAAAAAGCAAAAAAGAACTTATTCAGAAATAGGAGTACATGTTATGGAGCATTTACTATGTATAAATATCGAATATGTACTCCTATTTCTAAAATATCGAATACATGTATGGAAACTGCGTTAAAATTGACTACAATTTTGAAAAAAATTGAGTTGTATCTCTTTTCCAATCAAGAGTACTAATTATTGTGTTTTCACGCCCCTTTAAGACCCCCAAAAATGGACAAATTCCTTTTATTAGAAACACATACAAAATCATATTGAAATATATAAACGATCTATTAAACAAAATCTTATCCTTTATTATTTTTGTATAATGACAGTTGGTCTTTGAAAACTAATTAAATTTGAAAAAGTAATAATGCACGTATCAACTAAAGTCACAAGAATCAACTAATGTCCTTTATTTTATTTTTTTCATAAGATGATTTATTTCTTCACTAATTAATTGAAAACAAAGATAAAATCCATTGGGAAAAAAAGAAAAAAGCATGATGCATGAGCAAACCAAGCAATTATTAACATCTATCTATATAGACATATATAATAGGAGAGGTAAAAAGTGTCACATGTCAGCACCACAAAAGTTTAATAATTTTAAAATTTAAAAAATAATTTAAAATCTTTTAAATATGTATCTTAAATTAACCAAAAATCAATTAAAAAAAAAGTAACCAACTATTTTAAAAATTTCCTGTTTTGAAATACAACTTAAAAATAAGAGGTAAATATTTAAGTAATAATAAATAATAATAGTACTAATAAAAGAAATAATAATAATAATAATAATAATAATAATAACAATAACAACAATAATACAATATAATAATGATGTGGATAACAATGAATTTAAATTGCTAATCAGTTTCCACGAAACTGTTTACTTATTTGAATTTTAAAATTTATTATTTTGAGATAAGATTTAAAAATATAAGGCAAATTGTTAAAAAATAATAATAATAACAATAATAATAATCTATATTCTATATCTATATATAAAATAGGAGAAGTAAAAAGTGTCACATGTCAGCACCACAAAAAAATTTAAATTATTAAATAATTAATTACTATTTTATCTTCTATAATTATTTTAAATAAAAAAAACTATATAATAATATTTTAAATTTAAAATAATTAAGATTTATTGTCTATTTAGTAATGTATATTTTAAAAGTAATAATACTAATCATTAACTTATTTATTTGAGCACATTAAATTAATATTATTAATATTATATAACATAATTTTCATAATACCAGACGTGGCACATGCACATATCTGGTGCAATAAGATCCTAAGACCACGTTTGTTTTATTACTCTTCATAGGATTTTGTATTTTGAAATGACTCTTTGTTCATAATATTTTTTACCGTATAACTTTCTTGATTTTTAAAATACGTTAAAGTCCTAAAATTAATTTTATTTTTACTTATATTTGATTAGAATAACTCTTTTTTTTTAAAATATGTTTTTTGTAGTTTAAAACTTCTACAATTACGATAAAGAGGAAAAGTTATAACCATCTTTAAAATTATAAGTATTAAATTAAAAAAATCAAATCTCTATCTATCAATATTTTGTTTATCTTGTAATAAAATTGAAATTTTAAAACCTCTACAATCAAGACAATGGAAACATTGTAACCTTCTAAAAAATTCTTTAGTATTAAATTTAAATTTAAAACCTTAATCTGTCAATTAACTTTTTAAAAACATTTCAAAATATATTTTTTATCGTTAAACCCAAATTCAAAAGCAAATATACATTTAATTTAAAGTTTTGAGTTTGTTAAGATTCAAGAATGAAACATAAATATTAAAAAAGAAAAATCCGTGAATAAAGTAACGTAATGTATTTTTTGAGATTATAAAATCTAGTCATTTTTACTGAAATTTGTATAAATTTTAATTTAATTTAATTTAATTTGTTTGATGTTAAAAGACGTCTGTCATTATTGCACGTACAATTTATATATAGATAGAAGACAGATTATACAAAATTTATTGATTTTGATGATAATGAGGGGGAAAATGCCGAACACTCCTAAAAATATACTCTTCCATTCACTTTTGTTGATTACTATAAAAAATAAATATTTATTTCACTTATATAATTAAAATATAAGATTTATTATTTTATATCGATTTTATTTCTTTTTATTAAGTATTTATTGATCGTAATGAATGAGATGACTTGTGATATTACAGGTGATATAGTATATAATTGTCATATTATTTATTATTCCTTTCGTTTTGTTTTATATGCGCGATCTGATTGATATGATTTATATTAATTTTAAAAAAAATAGATACAATACTTTCAAACTTCTCATAAGTTTCTTCTTCTAGTGAACTGTCATTTTAAATTAGTGATAACATTTATCCTCAAAAATATACAAAAAAAAATGAAAAAATGTTGAATTAAATTTCACTTTTGGGATTAAGGTATTTCTAAAATATAAAAGAAAGAAGTCTAACCTTTACAATCTTTATCACCAATTACAATCAGCCAACATTCCCACCAGTTACAATCTTCAATCATCTGGTACAAAGTTAATGCATAAATATTTTTACTATCAAAGGAGCAACTAATTTTTGACAATTGAAAAAAAATCAGTAATTTTAATGAACAAACTTTCTATTTTATAGATCAAATCCTGTCATATAAATAACTATATATAATATCATTGAGATTGTTAATAATAAAGAAGAAGGAGGTAAAATCATACGAATTAATAAATAATAAAAAAATCTAAAGTTGATAATTTGGTAACTTTGCTTTAAATGCTCCAAGAGAAAAGATAAACAATCAAAAATAGTTTTTTGTAAATTTTTTTTTTTTTTTTTTTTTTACTATTAAGTGTTGAAGTAACCTAACTTTAAAATTGATATTTTTCTGCACCTTTAATTAAAAGAGATCAACATAATTCACCGCTTCAAAACTCTCCAGATTTTTGTGAGAAAATAATTTCAAAGTTATTTTGTCGTAAATGTTAATGGGAATCTTTCGTTTGCCTCCTCTCTTTAATCACATCAGCCCACCGTATCTCTATCATCCTTTGAACTTCCTTCCACATGTTCAATAAAAATATTTATAAATAAATAGAGATTAAAAAATAAGTTACTCTTTTACCATTTTTAAGATAACCGTTATCACTTATCCCTAAATATTTGGCTTTATATTATATTACAGTTAGATTTTGAATTTAACTCTTTTTATCAAAGTAAATATTTCAATAATAATTTATTTATTTAGCTTTATTTGTTTAGATTTTGAAGTTTCTTTCCACCTCAAATTTAAAATACCGATTAATCTTTTTTATATAATAAATTTTACAACTTGTTTATACGTGGGCACTTTTATATATATATATATATATATATATATATATATATATATATATATATATATATATATATAGTTAAAATTAAAAATATGATAATTTCCACAAAATAAGGAATCACATACGTCATTTAAGTTTTGTTAATGTTAAAACTTTACAAAATTTTAAATCGGTTATTTTCTTTACAACTCACGTTAATTTTAAATAACAAAATTTGATTAAATTTTAATATTTTATTTTAAGGTGCTTATGTGACAGATTTTTTCTTTCATACTATATATAAATAGATAGATTTAATCTAATTTTAAATTTATAATGATTAAATTAAAGTGTTAACTTATCCGTTCTTTAAAATTTTAAGTAAATTTTAATTTTTAAGTTTAAGGTTCTTATGTGACAGATTTGGTCTTTCATACTATCTAGTAGGGGTGTTCACGGGTTGGTTTGGATCGATTATTGGTCAAAACCAAAACCAAAACCAAACCAACTTAATCGGTTTTAAAATTATCAAAACCAAACCAAACCAAATATAATATACATTTATTGGTTTTGTGATTATCGGTTTTGGTTTGGTTTGGTTCGGTTATTCGGTTATTAACCATACACAAAAATAAAAGAAACAATTCATTTAAAATGTGAAAAAAGTGACAACAATCCATTCAAAACGAAAAATAGTTAGAATGACTTAAATTACTGAACTTTCAATCACTAAATTTACTATCAATAAAGCTTTAAAATTCACTATATTGGCCTAGAAGGAAGAGACAATAACATTTTCAATCCCACAAAGAATTGTCATAGACACTCGTATACATGAAATCAATAAGATAAGGCATTTTTGCTTTCAATAAGTAAATTATAAAGAATTTTTAATGAAAATATGTATAAGATCTTTAAAATTGTTTATAAAAACAATATATTAAGTATGTATATTAATAAAATATATGTGTATAATTCATCGGTTCGGTTCGGTTATTTCTTTGATTTTTTTAAAATAAAACCATAACCAAACCAAATACTATCGGTTTTCAAAAATCTAAAACCAAATCAAACCAAATCCAAATAAAATCAGTTTTATTTTATCGGTTTGGTTTGGTTTTTCGGTTTGGATCGGTTTTTATCCAAACCGTGAACACCCCTACTATCTAGTATCTATAAATAGATAAATTTAATCTAATTTCAAATTTATAATAATTCAATTAAAGTGTTAACGTATCTGTTCTTTTATCGGTTTTGAAAACAATACCTTTTTACAATAATTTGTCGCAATTAACACTTTGTTTAATATATATATATATATATATATATATATATATATATATATATATATATATATATATTATTTTAAAATTTTAAATTTTAAATTACTAATTTATTATTAAAATTTAATTTTTAAAACCAAAAAATTATTATTATTATTATTATTATTATCATTATTATTATTATTATTATTATTATTATTATCTACATTTATTTTGCTATAAATACGGAGGTTATGAAAAGATAGTTAAAAAAATTTCCACAAAAAAAGGGAACCACACACACGTTACATCACTATAGTTAAAATAATTTTAAATATAAAATAGTAATTATTATTTAATTCTATTACATATAATTAATTTTAATTATTTAAGAAATCTATTTTTTGTGGTGCTGACACGTGACTGCTTTTTACCCCTCCTATTTATATATATATATATATATATAGAATATAGAAAATTTTAGGTGGGTTGGTTATTTATTTTGAAAAGTCACATTATTAGTGGCCATTTTACTTTTTATATATTATTAATAAGAGTTAAATTATTTAATTGACAATGCTTGATTTGTTTTGATTTTTTTTTTTAAATTTAGTATTTGAATGATTTTTCCTAATTAATTAGTGGCCATTTTTTCTTTTTATTTATCAATAAAGAGTTAAAAAACTTTAATTTTTATTTTTTGAAAATGGTTGATTCACAACCGTTTTTTATTTTCTTTTTTTATTTATAATTTTTCAATTTATTATTTTCCTAAAATTTATTATGTCAATGATTAAAAATATCTGTTTTATTTTCTGTTTTTATGATTCCAACTTATTCCTTAAAATTCTCAAATGACTAATGTTGATTTTTTTTTCTAATTTTAAAATTAATAAATTACCCTCAATTTTTACAATTTTTATTTTTATTTAAATTTTGAAAACCAGTAAAAAGTTAATGTAACTGTAAAATTCTAATTTCTTTTAAAAGCGGTAAAAACTGCTTTTTATTGAATTAATAATTAAAAGCCTGTTTTTTGTGGTGCTGACATGTGGCACTTTTTCTTCTCTTATTATATATAGATAGATTATTATTATTATTATTATTATTATTATTATTATCTACATTTATTTTGCTATAAATACGGAGGTTATGAAAAGATAGAAACTTTCCACAAAAAAAAGGGAACCACACACACGTTACATCACTATAGTTAAAATAATTTTAAATATAAAATAGTAATTATTATTTAATTCTATTACATATAATTAATTTTAATTATTTAAGAAATTCATTTTTTGTGGTGCTGACACGTGATCGCTTTTTACCTCTCATATTATATATATATAGACAATATAGAATATAGAAAATTTTAGGTGGGTTGGTTATTTATTTTGAAAAGTCACATTATTAGTGGCCATTTTACTTTTTATTTATTATTAATAAGATTTAAATTATTTAACTGAAAATGCTTGATTTGTTTTGATTTTTTTTTTGAAATTTAGTATTTGAATGATTTTTCCTAATTAATTAGTGGCCATTTTTGCTTTTTATTTATCAATAAAGAGTTTAAAAACTTTAGTTTTTATTTTTTGAAAATGGTTGATTCACAACCGTTTTTTATTTTCTTTTTTTATTTATAATTTTTCAATTTATTATTTTCCTAAAATTTATCATGTAAATGATTAAAAATATCTGTTTTATTTTCTGTTTTTATGATTCCAACTTATTCCTTAAAATTCTCAAATGACTAACGTTGATTTTTTTTTAAAAAAATTAAAATTAATAAATTACCCTCAATTTTTACAATTTTTATTTTTATTTAAATATTTAAAACCAGTAAAAAGTTAATGTAACTGTAAAATTCTAATTTCTTTTAAAAGCGGTAAAAAAATGCTTTTTATTGAATTAATAATTATTCTTATTTTTTTTATTTTAAAAAAATAAATAATATTAGTAATTTATTATTTAATTTTTAATTAATAATTATTTAAAAACCTGATTTTTGTTGTGTTGACACATGACAATTTTTCTTCTCCTATTATATATAGATAGATAACAATTTTAGAAAACTAATTAAAATAAAAACAAAATAAAAAACGTAAAGTATTTCTTAAATTAGAATTTTAAAACTTATTTAAATTAATAATAGTATAAAACTTACGAGAATTGAAAAAGGAAAAATAAAACGCTGCCATTTTGATAGGTCTCTAAAGGATTTTTTTTTTTCCAAAAAATAATATTATTTCTTTATAACTTAAAAATGTAGAAAAGAAAAAATAAAATAGAAACGTTGTGCATCAAACATTTTAAATAAATAAATAGGAAAACTACCCAAAATCTATTAAATGAAGATATACTTTAGTTTTTAAAAAATAAAAATGATTTTAAATGTGTTTTTTTTTCAAATTAAGTAACCAACCACGTAATACTATTTTAGAGAAAATGGCAAATTAGTTACTTTTTGAATTTGAAATTTAAAGTGGTTACCTAAAACTGTTCTACCCATTATCTTTATTCTCTATATATACATAAATAAAGTTAATTAAAAAAAATTAATTGATCTATTCTTCTTCAAATGTGTAATGTTATTTGTTGAATTATTTTCATTCTTCTTATCTTCATCTTTTTTTTTGGAGCGATTAGGTAGATTATTTGATGGCTAGCCGAAGAAAAATTGATAATATTTGAAAATAAAAAAGTGAAAGTTCAAGATGAAGAAGAAGAACAATATTTATCAAAGAGAAAATCTTCTGCAAATGTGATTCTTAGATCTATATTATCTTATTGAGATTTTTTTTAAGGGAAAAGGGTCAAATATACTCCTAAACTATTCGAAAAGGTCTAGATATACCCCTCTTTTAAAGTTTGGCTCACTTGTGCCCTCGCCGTCCAACTTTTCGTCTAGATATGCCCTTATGGGCGTTAAATGCCAAATGGAATTGCCACGTCATTTTTACATTACCATGTGGCATTGGAAAAGGGTCAAATATACCCCTAAACTATTCGGAAAGGTCTAGATATACCCCTTTTAAATAAATTCAATGCGTAAATACATGTAATTGCAGTTAATTATTTTAAAATAGTGGGATCAGTTTTAAAAATCAGTATTTATAATTAATTAAAATTATTTAAAATTCGTAATTATTTTAAAAATAAATATTAAATATTTGAATAATCTATTTTAAAACTAAATTTTTTAAAAACTTTAAATTCTTTATTTAAATAAAACGGAAATATAAATAGACAGCTTTAGAACTCCCCATTAAATTTCCACTCAAACACAAACTCTAAAACAGATTAAGAAAACAAATTACAATAAAATAAATGAATTTTAAAAAATATGAAACTTCACGGTAAAAAGATTTACAAAAAATTCTTTAATAATTAAAATAAAATGAATTGCCATTTTAAAATCGAAACCAAAATTTTAAAATTTATTTTTTATTGAATAAATACTTTAAATTAATGTTGTATAACCATTTTACAAATTTTTATATTTATATATAGTTAAAAATATTTAAATGATGTGTTTTAAAATTAAAAATTAAAAAAAAACTAAATTCTTTATTTAAATAAAAATGGAAATATAAATAGACAGTTTTAAAACTTGCCATTACAGTCGCACTCAAATACATACTCTAAAACCATGTAAATTAATAAAGTAAACAAATTATATTACACAAATTGTAAATTTTAATATTTATATAAAGATAAAATTAAAAATTAAACATTTGAATTATATTTTTGAAAATTAAAAATTAAAAAATAATAATGAAATTCTTTATTTAAATAAAAACGGGAATATAAATAGGTAATTTTAAAACTTCCCATTACATTTTCACTCAAACACAAACTCTAAAACCAGATTAAGTAAAAATTAGTAAATTAAACAATTATAGTACACGAATTGTATTTCTTTTAACATAATAAAATACTTACAAAAATTAGACAATTTTAAATTTCAAAAAATAATTTAAAATTATTTTATATATGTATCTTAAATTAACCAAATAGAAATAAAAATGAGCAACCAACTAAAAAATTCTTTTAAAAATAAATATTACAAAATTGTATTTTGCAAAAAAAAAAAAAGACACATGTAATTGCAGTCAATTGTTTTAAAATAGTGGGATCAGTTTTAAAAATTAGTAATTATAATTAGTTAACATTATTTCAAATTTGTAATTTTTTTTAAAGATAAATATGAAATATTAAATATTTGAATAATCTATTTTAAAACGAAACTCTTAAAAAACTTTAAATTCTTTATTTAAATAAAACCGGGATATAAATAGACAGTTTTAAAACTCCCATTAAATTCCTACTCAAACACAAACTCTAAAAACAAATTATGAAGAAAAAAAATTACAATAAAATAAACAAAATTTTGAAAATATGAAACTTCACACTAAAAAGATTTACAGAAAATTGTCTAATAACTAAAGTAAAATGAATTTCCATTTTAAAATAGAAACTAAAATTTTAATTTTTTTTATTGAATAATTACTCTAAATTAATATTATATAACCATTTTACAAATTTTAATATTTATATAAAGATAAAAATTAAAAATTAAATATTTGAATGATCTGTTTTAAAATTAAAAATTAAAAAAAAAAAAATCTCTATTTAAATAAAAATGAGAATATAAATAGGCAGTTTTAAAACTTCCCATTACATTCCCACTCAAACACAAACTCTAAAACCTGATTAATTAAAAAATAATAAATAAAACAAATTGTATTACACAAATTGTAAATTTTAATATTTATATAAAGATAAAAACTAAAAATTAAATATTTGAATGATTTTTAAAATTAAAAATTAAAAATAATAATTAAATTCTTTATTTAAATAAAAACATGAATATAATAGGCAATTTTAAAACTTCCCATTACATTTCCACTCAAACACAAACTCTAAAACCTGATTAAGTAAAAATTAGTAAATTAAACCAATTATATTACACGGATTGTATTTATTTTAATATAATAAAATACTAACAAAAATTCAACAATTTTAAAATTCAAAAAATAATTTGTTATAATATTATTCTAATAGCTAATTATAGCTATAGACATAATATTTTAATAATATAATTATTAAATTGTGAATTAATAATATTAATTGAACATGCTCAAATAAATAAGTTAATGAATTGTGTCATCATTTTTAAAATATACATTACTAAATGCATAATAAATTTTAATAGTTATTTTTAATTTAAAATAATATATTTTAAAATATCCGTGCTACGCGTGGATACGTATACTAGTGTATGTAAAAGTTTTAGTAAGACTGACAGGTACACATCAGATAATTTTAATATCATCAATTTAAAAAAAATAAAGATACAAAATAAATCTGAGGATTGAATATAATATGAAAATAACTTGAACACATGTCAAGTGTAAGACATTAGACAATCTGGCCATACCTTTGCTTCTCATTTTACATTTTTTCAAAACAATCTTCTTTTAATTCTTGTTTTTATGGACAAAAATTTTCACTTAATTCTTGTGTTTTTCAAAGATCTAAAAATTTTAGCCAGAATATTTATACAAAGTTAAACTTTTTTCCCTTGCATTTTTTTTTGTAAAAACTCAAAAATTGAAATTCAATTTTTGAAAACTTCAAACAAATATCACCCAAGATGTTTGATTTGATATTTTAGTCTCCAATTAAAAGATCTTTCAGAAATAGAAATTACCATATTTTTCTCATTGAAAGAAACTTTAATAAAATATTGAATAAATTTTATATGAAAAAAAAAAAAAAATATCCATTGCAAAGATAATTAAATCCGTGCACAATTTTTTTGTCCAAATCTATTGTGAATAAACTATACAAAACATAATTCAAATGCTATTCATTAGTAATTTGTGACATTTATATTAATGTGATCCACAATATAGTATAAGAAAGAAAATACTTACATATACACGTCGTTTATATTAAACTAATTGATTTAACTATAATATCACAAATTAAAGTTAAAAGTACATTTATCTAACAAGTCGATTCTAAATTTTAAGTTTTAGCGCTCCATTTTAGGATTTGAGACTTTGTACAAGTTAAAAATTAAGGGAATAACCATTTGGGAGTTGTTTGAGAACTTCGGGTCAAAACCTGAATGGTTCTAGTAAATTTTTGAACAAAATCCTTTTTGAGTATGAATTTACTATCAGAAATTCAATGCGTACTCTCAACATTCAATGTGTAATTCTGAATAATCTTATTTTTCAATTATTCAATCATTTCATTTTACCAAGTTTAATGTTAGACATATTAGTCAATAATTATCTCTTTCGATGCAACAACAAGATCTTATTTGTAACAAATGGTTTTGTTGGTTGGTTAATTGGTCATATTTTATTCATGAAATGGCTTGGGTTGGTATTAGTCCGGATATGGCAAAATCATTCTATTAGATCGAATAAGTACATTCGATCTAATAAGTACCATGTTTTAGAATTGAGAAATTCTATGACTCGGATCTTTTTTCTAATAAGTACACTTTTTTGTTATGGATCTTCTATCAGAAATTCAATGCGTAATCTCAACATTCAATGTGTATTCCTGAATAATCTCATTTTTCAATCATTCAACCATTTCATTTTACCAAGTTCAATGTTAGCTAAATTAGTCAACATTTATCTCTTTCGATGCAACAACAAGATCTTAATTTGTAACAAGTGGTTTTGTTGGTTGGTTAATTGGTCACATTTTATTCAAGAAATGACTTGGATTGATATTAGTCTGGATACGACAACATTATTCTATTAGATCGAAAAAGTACATTCGATCTACCTTGTATCAGAATTGAGAAATTCTATGACTCGGATCTTTAATATTCTCTTATTTATTACCCGTGTCTATTGTTTAGGCAGAATACTCTCACCCATTCTTACTAAAAAACTGAAAGAAGCCTAAAAAACATAACAAGAAAACACAAAATTTGCATCATAGTTTTTTTTTTTTGGGGGGGGGGGGGGGGGGTTCTTACATATATGTACCTTTGACCAAAAAATATTCTAGCTTACTGACCGCATGTATATGTGATGAATGTATAAATAGTGTATAACTATGAATATATGATGTATAACTATGTATAAGAGATGAATATATATTCATATACATTGTTATACAATATTTATACATTGTTATATAATGTACTATATGTATTGTGTAAATAATGTATACCATGCATATAATGTGTATAATTATGTATAAGAGATATATATACATTGTTATACAATATAAATACATTATATAACCGTGTATGTATAAGTATAAATAATATATCCATATGATTATACATGAAAATCAAAGAAGACGGCAAAAATGACCATTGATTCTAAATTTCTTATATTACCTCAATGGAATGACGAATTTACCAAAACAAATATGAAAAAAAATTCAATTTTTTTTTAAAAATCAAATCAAAATTTTCAGAAAATCAACTGAATCAATCAACCGAATGTCCACCCCTAATTGGTATATACCAATATAATGTTAGTAAGAAATAAATACTTTATTCCTCACTCAACTAAATAAAATAAAATAAAATGATTTCAAAAGGCACTACTTATACACGAAAGTGTGTTAATTGGACTATGTAGCCATTTCTATATTGTAAAAAATAAATAAAGTGGAGACTACATGGCCATTTTCAATAATTTTGAGAAAATAGAGTCATTTTGGGTTAAAACAGTGACCATCTAGTAGCTCTTTCCAATCGCATGCGGACCACGCGGTTTCTCTTCACGGTTGCATGGGACAATGTCCTTGTTGCATGGGGTGGCATACAAAGTATAAAAGGATGAAATAACAAATTTTGTATTATTCCAAGACATTTTAGGGGTTTTAAGTTCAGGTTGATGCGACTTTTGGAGAGGAATGTAATGACCCGGTTGGTCATTTTTATGAAATTATCATTTTACCCCTCGCGATATCGACCCCGAGTCATTTTTGAATTTGATTTCGAGTTTTGAGATAAAAGTTGTGAATTTTGTAAGTTTTGAGTTTGAAATGCTAAAGTTGCTTAAAAGTGATTTTCGGTGTCTTTTGGAGTCTCTAGTGTCTAAATAGAATTGCATCGATTCCATCAGTACCGGAGTGTGGGAATTGGTCTAAGAGAGTTTTCAATTTTAGATTTGGAGTCTTTTTGAGAATTTGAGTCCTAAGTTGGAAATTTGTGAAATTTTAGCATTTGGGTTGACTTTGGTCAATATTCGAGGTTTAGATGCTCGGATCGAAATTCCGAGAGTTCCGTTAGATTCGGGGGGATATATGCCTTTAGGGCTTATCAAGGTCTTGGTTGAATTTTCAGAGGTCCCTTGATTGATTTAGCCATTTTAGGCATTGTGTTCATTTCTCGTGACTTCTACGAATTTCGGGTCAAAGAGACCCCGATTTTGTGTTTTGAGGGTTTCATTGAGTCTAAACGTCGAATTTAGTCAATTTATATATATGGTTGATGTGTGCGGGGTTTCGAACTAATTCCGATGGTCCTTTCGATGATTTTTGTGTTGTCTCGTTTTGCTGATATCTGCTACCCCTCGCGATTGCGATTGGGTGTTCGTGATTTTGCGAGACTCTGATCGCGAAAGTGAGGGAGGTGGAATCCCAGACCTTCACGGTAGCTAAGGTCCTGTTCGCGATCGTAACCTTTGCGAAAGCGAAGGCCAAAATTTTTCTGGGGTTCGCTTTAGCAAACCACGGGTCGCTTTTGCGACATCTGAGAGGAGTTTTGAGCAAAAGTTTTGGGGCTTAACCTCCATTTTTCATTATTAAACTTTGTAAAATCCGTGGAGGGGATTTTGAAGAGATTTTTTGTGCTAAATCATTTGGGTAAACTGTAACATCAAAACTTGGTATTTTGATTGGCAAATGACAAGATTTTTCAAAAACTTGAGTTCTAAACTATAGTGCTGATTGTGAACTGGTTTTAATTTCTTTTTTCGAAATGGTTTTCACCAATGAGTTTCAAATGCCTTGGGTAACATCTTCAAGTAAAGATTTTCGAAATTAAATTTTTGAGTTGATTAACTCATTTTTCAAAGTGTATGATATGGATATTGTTATTTACGGAATCTTATTGTGATTACTTGATTGAATTCGATTGTGTGGCTTTGGACATTGTTCGGAAAGAGAGGGCACAAGTCTTGAATTGACTTTTTGATTGAATTGAGGCAAATGATCTCCTAAACCTTGTAAAATTAGTAGAATCATGTATTTTCCTTCATTGTATGTGTTGTGGAGCAATGGAAATGAGGTGATGGGTTCATTATTCCACTTGATTAATCTTAATGAATAAAAAGGGGATTAATGAAAAAGGCAACGTGTTGATTATAATGCTTTGTGAATTGCCTTGTTATGGACCCTATTTGGTTGAGTGATGAAATCCTTTGATGGCATTATTGTGTATTTGAATTGTTTGGGTTGTCGTATCATCCTTATGGTGTGAAATTGCTTATTTTTATTGATTATTGTGCACCGTGATGAGACATGTGATGAATATGCTGAAGAAAAATGGTTCCAGCTAGTGATATGATATAAAGCCGAAGGGAAATAGTTCCGACTAGTGATATTGTGGTGAACGGAAATGGTTCCGGTAAGTAATATAATATAAAGTTGAAGGGAAATGGTTCCAGCTAGTGATATGATATAAAGCTGAAGGAAATGGTTCTGACTAGTGATATTGTACCGAAGGGAAATGATTTCGGCAGTAGTTGATTATTGGGATTTGATGAACTTGATACTTGATATTGATCTATTTGATGCTTATGATTGATCTACTTGATAATTGTGATTGATCTACTTGACACTTGTGATTGTCATTGTCATGACACAAAAAATGGACGTGATGACACTTGTCTATTCCCATCAAGCCAAGTTAGCCTCAACCCACCAAAAATGGAAGAAATGCAAAAATATAAAACAAGAACGAGATAAAGCGGAAAACTTATTCTTTCTATTAAAACCCCTAAAATCTTGTTGTCACGTGTACAAGCCACTAAATACATAAAGTGCGAAATTAAGAAATAAGTACAAGTCTTAGTCTTTGATTCTCAAATAGAATAAAGCATAAAAAAAGGAAAAGAGGACCCACCGGGATGACAAACAATTACCTCTCAATAGTCCTTTAACAAGCCTCAAAAAGCAGGAGAAGAAGAACAATCACACAGTATCGGGATTGAAACTTACACAAGTGTAGAAGAAAGGAGTGAGTATCGATAACACGATACCCAACAAGCAATCCAATAAATGTATCAACCTAGCTAGAAAACGAACACTCATTTCATCCCAATCGAACCTCCTCAAACTACAACCTGCCCAGAAATCAACCCAACCTAACATTTCTACTGTAAACAACTCAAGGCTTAAAAGTCACAGTACAATTGACACAGTTCAACACGTATCAAGTAAGTCAATACCAATGGCAAATAGTTCAGTCACACGTAACAAGTGCATCAATCACAATTAACAAGTAAATCTCGCATATGCATCACAATGCATTAAATCACAATAATCAATCTCTCGCTGGAACAATTTGCCATCGGCACAATATCATTAGCTGGAACCATTTCTTATCGGCACAATATCACTAGCCGAAACCATTTTCCGTCGACTTTATATCAAATCACTAGTCGTAACCATTTCTCATCGGCTTTATATCAAATCACTAGCCAAAATCATTTTCCATCAGCTTTATAACACTTGTCGGAAATGAACTCGGCATCATAACCCTTGCCAAAAATGACCTCGGCATCATAACCCTAACATGTCTCGTCATGGTGTTCAACAATCAATGCACATATGCAATATCACACCGAACGGAAGAGACAACAATTCATGCAATTAGGGATGACAATGGAGCAGGGCGGGGCAAATACAGGGCAAACCCGCATGAATCCGCAAAGATTTTACCCCGCCCCGCTCTGCCCCACATAGCACAATTTTTTTTTCCTCGCCCCGCTCTGCCCGTATGAACCCGCCCCACTTAAATCCACCCAACATAATTCATAATTTTTTTAACTAACAGAAATGCAACAATTATTAATCGTTACTGCTAATATTGAAAGAATAATATATATATCTTCATTTGAAAGCTAAGTTATAGAATTTCATTAACTGAACTAAGCTAAGAATTGTGTATTAATTTCATTAATTGAACCCATTACTGCAAGTTTCATTAACTGAATTAAGCTGTAATTCCTCTTTCATCTTTGTCGTTTATTTATACATAGATTTGATTAATTGTGTATTGTTATATAAGAGCCATTAAAATTTGTTGAATTAGAGAGGAGTGAATTTAAAGAAGGTAAAGAATGAAATCCGATGTATTTTTATAAGAATATATTAATAATTTAAGTTTGATTAATGTCCAAATAATTAGTACCCACATACCCGCCCCACCCCACCTATTTTTCTTTAAAAATATTTTGTACCTGCCCTGCCCCCACAAAAGCTCTAACCCTCTCCGCCTCACAAACACTATAACCTGCAGGGGCGGACCCACCTTATATCGAGGGGTGTCAAACGACAATGCTTTGTTCATATTTTTTAGTATATATACATATACAAAAATCTGAAAAAATAAAATAAGAACTACAAAGATCATTAGTGACACTCCTTCAACAAGTCAGCTTCGTGGCTCATTGGTTTGCACCGCGCGTAAAACTCTTATTTAATTCAGTGGGTGTGGGTTCAAATCCAATAATGTCGAGTTTTGTTTTTATTTTTGGGGAGTTTTGAGAAAAGCTTATCAAAGGGATTCTGACCTCCAACCTCCCAATTCCTAGTTAAATTAGCCTAAAATAAATCAATCGGAAAAGGGCCTAAAATACCCTTGAACTATCAGATTTGGTACAAAAATATCCTTCGTTGACCTTTCGGCTCTAAAATACCCTTGACATCAACGTATTGGCCCTGAAATGCCCTTATTTTTGACGGCCACATTTTAAAATATTAATAAATGTATCATATATTACGTGACACAATTTTATTAGTGTGTTTTAAAATTAACCTAACTAATTAAATCTCAATCCAAGATCCACCTAAAGAATCCATACCCACCCGCCCTAAATACCCATTAAATTAAGTGCAAAAAACCTTGATTTCATCTTGTTCATTATGCTAAATTTGATTTGGTCTTCAAATTATTATCACCTTCTTCGTGAATCCAACTACAAATTCGTTCCAAGCTATTCTAATTCATCTTCAAAGCCCTCCAAAATCAAAATACAACTTCACAATGATGGCAAGACAATAATCTGAATCACCGACTTCAAAATAAGTAACAAATTATACATCAAAAATTTGTAATCGCCATTAGAGCTCTATCTGAGCTTCAATAGTGTTCAATATATTTAAACCTGATTTTTTTCTTCTCAATCTTCAGCTGACTTACAAAAAGTTTAAGTTTCAAATACAATACCAATTAGATTCAAGCTTAAAATAGTATACTTACCAAAATCAAATTTATCTACTGATATTTTTTTGGAGTTCGAAGGATTCCGAATCAGGTTGGAAATTTATTTAAAGTTGAAGGTTCTTGAATCTTTAAATATAATTAATTGTGAAGTAATCTGGTTTATGATTTGGCTGTTGATTTGGTGAATAAGATGGAGAAAAATGTCGAACGAAATCAACGGAACTCCATTTTTGAAGTCGAAGAATTTCACATCTCAATTTCAAAATTTGAGAACTTAAGTTTGTTGGTTACCATTGTCAAAATCGTTTGAAGAATCATTTATTGTACTTAAATTTAGGTTCACTTACTAATTTGGGTATGTATTAAGGAAAAGTAAATTCACTACGAGAGGATTTTACTCTAAAAAGCTTGAAGAACACCAAAATTAAGTTTTTTTTTTCTTAGTTTAATAGGGTTCTCTTTAGGTGGGGCGGGTATGGGTTTATTTGGTGGATCCAAATTTGGGTCGGAATTTGATTAATTTAGGTGAATTGTAAACACACCAATAAAATTGTGTCATGTAATAAATGATACATTTAATAATATTTTAAAATGTGGCCGTCAAAAGTAAGGGCATTTTAGGGCCAATACATTGACGGCAAGGGTATTTTAGGACTGAAAGGTCGACGAAGGGTATTTTTGTACCAAATCTCATTGTTCAAGGGTATTTTAGGCCCTTTTCCGTAAATAAATTAAGCTAGAATACAACTTATTACCTATTATAGAAATTTTATTACTTGTTCAAATCAGAATTGTACACAATAATAAGTTATAAAGTAAAATCTAAGTTGAAAACAAACCTCTAAGTCTGCAAATTGCAAGTGTTGTTGTATTGATGGCTTGATGCTACTGCGGCTTTCTCTTAATTGTAAGTTCACTTTTTTTGATCTCCCATCTTTATAGTTTTAGTTGAAATTTCTTGAATATTCATCAACTTTTTATGGATTAAATTTCTTGAAATTGTTTGAAGTTATCTAATTTATTTAAGTTTGTAATTCAGATCAATTCAATGGAGAGATATTATTCTTAAGTATCTTCGAAGCTTTTAAAATCAAGTTCAACATCTCAAAATTCTTTTAACTTAGAAGGATAAAACTTTAATGAGTTGGAACAAGGCCAACAAAGTGAAAGAGTTGATTTAACTTCCTTAAAATTTGATCCCAGAGAAAGGTTATCAATTCGAAAATATCATCCCAATGACTGAGATGCAATAAGAAGAATGTATCTTCAAAATGGTCCTTTTAGACCTCAAAATCATCAATTTCCTCAGTCAGATTTTTAATTTTATGGTGACTCGCGTCGTTTTAATTCTAAATGGTTTGTGAGTATGATTGGTTGGAGTAAAGTGTAACAAAAGATGCGGCATTTTGTCTCTATTGCTATTTGTTTCAAGATGAAAGAATTAATCAAGGAGGAGGCGATGTATTTTCAACCATAGGATTTACAAGTTGGAATAAGAAGCGCAACCTTAATGTGCATATTGGTAAACCAAACAGTGTTCATAATCAATCAAGACGAAATTGTGAAGATTTACTGAGACAAAAACAATCCATTCAAAGTGCATTTTCTAAACAATGTTTTAATAATATAATGTTTTTATATCAATTATTCATTATTTATTTATTTTTAAATATCGACACCACTTGCATAAAATTCTGCGTATGCCACTGATAACCTGCCCCACCCCGCAATCACCCCACACCATTGTCATCCCTAAAACAATTCATCAACCAATCAAATAGAGGCCATCACGAGGCAATTCACATGCATTATGATCAACACATAATATTTCATTTAACCCCTTTTTATTCATTAATATTTATCAAGTGGACAATTTATCCTTCGCCTTATTCCCGTTACTTCCAACACACACACAAAGAAGGAAATGCATGAATTCTACTGTATTATAAGGTTTAAGATATCACTTGCCTTAAATCAATCAATTAATCACTCTAAGAGTTGAGTCATTCCCTTCCAACTAATGTCCAAAGCCAAACAATCTATAACAATCAAGTATTCATAATAAATTTCTGGAAACAACAATACCCACATCAATTTCCTTAAAAATGGATCAATCAACACAAAATCCAATTCCGAAATAAGGTTGGAATCTGAAAATCAACACTTGAAAATAATGTTCAAGGTTTTAGGAACTCATCGGTGAAAATCATTTTGAAAAAGGACTTAAAATTAGTTCACAATCTCCATTTTAGTTTAGAACTTGAGTTCTTGAAAAATCTTGTCATTTACCAATCAAAATCTCAATTTTTGATGTTAAAGTCCATAAATAATCAAAGGGGAATGAAGTTTTAGGGTCATAAAAACTTACCTAAATAATTTTGCACAAGAAATCCTTTCAAAAATCGCCTTCAAGGGTTTGCCAAGCTGAAAAATGGAAAATAGGGATTAAACTCCGAAAATGGCAGGTCAAAACCCCTCTCAGATGTCGCTTAAGCGAACCCCGAAAAAACTGAAAGTCTCGCTTTTGCTAATCAGGCTCCACTTAAGCGACCATTGCTAAATCTAGCCATGATTCGTTTAAGCAAACCCTTCAAAAAGTCTTGCCTTCGCTAAAGTGATCACACCTTCGCTTAAGCGAATGTCACTTAAGTGGAAAGCCTATCGCAAAAGCGAAGGGTACAGAACTCAGGCACCAAAAAAACAACCAACACTCAAAATTCATTTGAAACCCCGTGCATACAAACCACATATGAAAATAAATTATACTCAATGTTATGGACTCAATGGAACTGTTGAAACATGAATTTAAATTCTCCTTGACCCGGAATGTTGACCAAAGTCAACTCAAAGCCTAAATATCCACAATTCACAACTTAGGACCTCGAATCCCCAAAAGGACTCCGAATTTGAAATCAACAACTCTCACATACTTGATTCCACATTTCAGGACTGATGGAATCGACGAAATTTCATTCTTACACTCAAAACTTCAAAAGATACTAAAAACCACTTTCTTAACCGCTTTAGCCTTTCAAACTCAAAACGTACCATATTCTCAACTTTAAACTCAAAGTTCAAAACAAATGTTCAAAACTCAACCAAAAACCACTCGGGGTCGATATCGGAAGGAGCAAAATGAAAAATTTATGAATGTTTTCAAAAATGACCGATCAGGTCATTACAGTCATACTTGATACTTGTTGGTTGTTGAACTATGACTAATATAATGTGATTGTTAAGCCTTGTGAACTGTGTATTGTGAGACTGTTAGGTTGGAATGATTTCTATACAGGTTGTAATTTGAGGATGGTTGATTAGGATGAAAGGAATACTCATTTTCTAGCTAGTTTTGTCTTGTTTATTAGGCTTCTTGCTAAGTACCGCGTTGGTTGGTACTCACTCCTTGATTCTACACTTATGTAGGTTTCGATCCCGATTTTATGTGATTTATTTTCTTCTATATCTGAGGCTTTCATAGGACTTTGATAGGTAGATGCTTGTCATCCGCAGACCCTTTTGTTCCTTATTTTATCCCTTGTTCTATTTGAGAAACAAAGACACTGAGACTTGTAATTATATTTCAATTATGTACTTTTTATATTAGTGACTTGTATACGTGACAAACAGGTTTTGGGGTTATATTAAAATGACTATGTTTTCCGCTCTTATGTTATTCTTATTTTACTTTCCGCATTTCTGTAGTTTCGTTGAGTTGATGATGACTTGTCTTGGTGGAAATAGGCAAATGTCATCACAACCATTTTTTAATCATGACAATTATCATTTGATTTTGGGCAAGTATTCTTACTCGAATTTAGTCACAAATTAGGATTACCCACAAATTTATACCTTTAACCATAGAATGAAGTGTAAATTTGTGAGAATATTGCCCTAGATTCTAGAAAGTGTATGTTGAGGATTTGACAGTCAAATTGATATCGATTTGAGAATCTAACATAAATTTGAACTTAGGACATTAAGGGTAACTCAATTTTTAAAATTATTTTTGGATTTTGACCCCGAACTTGAATGACTTTTTGTGAACGTTGACCTAGACGAGATACAATATTATAAGATTGATTCCATAGTTTAATTTTAACGTTGTTAAGCAATCTTTTGACTGGAGATGATCATTTTGTATGGATTTATATAACGACATGTTCCGTCGTTATGGGTGGTTAGGTCCATATAGTACCCTTGTATAATTGGTTTCCTGATCCACATGTTCCTAGTCGGGACTTAATGGATGAATGAAGAAGAGCATGCGAAAAAGTGGGAGAAACCACTTAGACCCAATAACGACAACATGAAGCACCCTTACTTAGTGAGAGAACATGTAAGGGTCAAACCATTACTTTCCAGTGAAACTCCTTTATTCACTAACACATTAGTTCACTCATTATTTTACTTTATTATACCTTGTAACTTATGTAATGTCTAAGGACATCATTCTTTATTTAATTTACCCACATTATTAACCACATTCCTTCTTGTTTATTTTTAGAAAGAATTTATCACCTATAAATAATGATAATCTTATATTATATTGAGTATAATAGATATATACTGCATAAAAGTTGATAAAAAAGAGTTTTTACTTAATTAACTAAAGAGATGTGTTCTTTTTGTGAAGTTTTAAACCTACTTCTTCTCTAGAATTTGTTTAGTTGTACATTGTGATTAGACTATTATATCTTGGAGGAGACAAGTCAAGAACCCTGAAAATTACTATTGGATTGATGAAAATATTCGTTGCAGTGAGCTTGAATCTCCTTAAAAAGAGTCAAATATTTGCACCTCGGCTTGAAAATATTGTATTTTCTTTATTTTGATTTTTCAATTATGGTAATTTCATTGACATTAATTATCTCTATGACTTTGGGGGGGGGGGGGGGGTTGGATTGACTTTTTTAAGTGACTTATAAGTTAAAAGTAAAAAAAATCATAAGTTGGTAACCCTCGATTTTTGGCTTTTGACTTTTCTTTTTGTACTTTTCAGCTTAAAAAAGTATTTAAAAGCATTTTTTTGTGTTATCGAGTCACACTTCCAAAACTAAAAAAGGTGCTTAAAAGACAAAAGCCACTAAGAGCTTGTTTGACATTGCTGCTAAAAAATGCTTATTTCTAAAAGTGTTTTTTCAAAATAACTTTTAAGGAAATTGCTTTTAAAAAAAACAATTTGTGTTTGACAAATTTATTTGAAAAGTGTTTTTGATAAACAAATTGTGTTTGACTAAATTTTTTTTTGAAAATAGTGCTTTTGAGAGTCAAATTACGAAAAAGAACAAGTATCAATATGCTTTTAGTATTAAAATTATTTTATAGAGAAAAAAACTATTTTAAATATCTAACACAAAAATTTAATTAAAATTTTATTTAAATTAAATGAAAATGTAACTATTCAAATTTTCAGTCAGTATTGTACATAGATTAATAAATTTAATATTAATATAATATTAACATGATGATTTCAATATATTTAAAAATATCAATCAAAATAAATTTAAAAACCATTTGACAAATTGAATCACTACATACATAAATTTCACCACAAAAATAAATAAAGTCCTTCATACATCACAAAAAGTTTCAATGATTTCATCCCTAATTTTATCAAATTTGCTATAATCCTCTGAGGTTAAAAAATTTCAAATTAAAATTTTCATCCCTAATTTCAAATATATCAAAATTATTACTTCGTTAGTTTTTTTGGAGGGCTGAAATCTTTAATTGTTACTTTTTTTTAATTATGCTAAAATATTGTTGTTACCTTTATTTCTAATTCTATAAAATAATACGTAAAATAATAAATAAAATTCTCTCAAACTTGAAACATCTCAACTATGTAGGAGGTCAACATGCCTGCCTTACACAGCTTCGAAGGATAATCTGGTAATTTCATTAACATGGAATAATATTATTGGTCAATACAAAATTATTGTTGTGCATTGGTATACTTTTTGAGTGTAATGACAAAATTGACCATCTCTGTAACGACATGTTTTCGTCGTTATGGAAAAGCCAGTGGGGAAAGAATTTGAACCAGAAAACCTTTGAGTAGTGACTTGGAAATTTCTAGCCTAGGCCAGACTTGGATGAAATCTGAGATAGGTGAGGTGTAGGAAAATCAGGTAATGAATAGGGGTTTAATTATGAATTTGATCACATGAGTGGATAGCCAAGACATTAAGGAGCCTGTACGGCTTTACGGAATCGAATTTGGGCGAGTAGAACTTTCGAAACTGACCTTGGTGTGAAAGGGTAGTTTTAGAACATCCCGGGTTGAAGGTGTGTTGTGAAATGGGAGCTTGGAACTCAAACTTCGAGCTTCTGTCTGCGTGTAAGCTGATAGGGCAGGGCTGCTGTGGTGGGATGGGGTTTGCCGTGGCGGGTCAGTCGCGAACTTAAGTCAGATCAAACCCTAAAATCGTTATTTTCTGCAAAACATCGTTCTTGAGAGCTAGGAGATGACCCAGGGCGAGTCTTGACAGTTTTCCAAGACTTCTAGTGCTAAAGGTAAGGAAATTACTCCCCTAATCGGAATCTCGATTCCTAGGACTTAGAATCTTGGGTAATTATCGTTGGGAGAGGGTTTTGGCTTGAAGTTGATGGTGGGAAAAACCCTAGTTGAATATTAGGATCTTAGGTTTGGCCTTGGATTAATAGTTTGATTATAATCCAGGTAAATTAGGTCTTATTTGTTGATCCTTGCGTTAATTACTTGTGTTTAGACTAAGAACAAGCAGAAAGAATTCAGAAAGGGAAGGGTCAAGTGTCTTAGGAGGATTCAAGCTTGGTTTTGAGGTAGGTGATGATTCGATTTCCTTTTTGTGTGTGCTAGATAATTACTTCATTGTATGCATGTGTGTATGTGAATCGTGAAATGTGAATCGAATCTTATGAAATGATTATGTACGAACAAGTACATGCCATGAACTGTTACTTGACCATGTGACTATATGTATTATTCATTATAGTGTGGCTGTGATTGTGGTTATGTTGATTGGATCGGTGTCACGTTTCAACACATACATTGGATCTGGTGTCACATTTTGACACATATATTAGATCAGGTGTCACGTTTCGACACATATATTTGATCGGGTGTCACATTCCGACACACTAATAGTTTGGGTATGAGTTCCATGAGAGAACCACTTGTGATTATTATGTTCATGTCTACCAGTCATTGATATTTGGAAATTTTATGTTGCTCCTGAAAAGCTAATTGAACTATGTATTCTGTATATGTATGTTTACTGTGTTGTAATTTCCTGCTTGTATTTCGCTTACTGAAGTAGCCGCGTGATCCTACCAGTACACTGTAATTGTGTACTGATACTGCACTTGCTCGTTCTTTGTTGAGTACAAATCATCTTCAGGCGGCTACTGACAGACCTCAGTTAGGAGATCACTGATCGAGACCGGATTCAAGGGTGAGACAGTTCTTCCAGGCTGCTATGGGTTCTCTACTGTTTAGTTCATTCTTTTCGGACTCAGACTTTATAGTTAGATTTATTTGTATGTTTAGTTCCAGGGTTGCACCCCTTTTCTTTAGACTTGTTGATTGGTAGAGTTTTGGTACAATGACTTTCAGGTTCGAGGGGTTGACTTCTGCAATAGTTTGTTTAATTGTTTATTTAAAACCTTTGGAGTTTATGGGATCTCTGTTTCTATCAATCATTTAAACCTGCTTTCGTATCTTTAAATGTTTTGTTTTTCGTTAAGTTGCTTAATTGTGTTGTAGTAATGGTTCTCCCACCGAAGGGATAGTTTGAGTGTCAATCACGGCGGGCTGGGTAATGACAAAGTTGGTATCAGAGCCCTAGGTTCGTTGATCTCGTTGTACCATAATGAGTCTAGTAGAGTCTTACGAAACGGTACAGAGAGGTCTGTACTTTTCTTCGAGAGGCTACATGACTTTAGGAAAGTTCTCTGTCATTTTCTCCATTCATGCTATGACTTGATTCCAATTGGTATCTAGGTGATACAAATTGGTATCTTTCCTCCTTCACTATATGGACAGAACTAGAGCAATAGAAGTGGTAACACCAACACTAGCAAGAGAGGATGCGTCCTTCCAAATAAGCATGTTTCCCCGATTCAATGTGGGTATGTAAAGACTAGTGACCAACATGATATTTTTATTAAGTTCTTAAAGTTGAAATCCCCATTATTCGTAGGTACTGAATCTGAAGATGCTTATGATTTCCTTATTGATTGTCATGATTTACTTCATAAGATGGATACGGTAAAATGATTTGGTGTTGAATTTATGATATACCAGTTCAAGGGAGATACCAAAATGTTGTGGTTGTCTCATGTTGAGTGCCGATTAGTAAATGCACTACTCATGACTTGTGAAACATTTTAACTATCTTTATGGAGAAGTATATACCCTGAACTTTGAAGAATAGGAGGAGAGATGAGTACCTGAATATAGAGCAGCATAATATATTTGTTGTAGCCTATAAGGCCAAATTTTGTGTTTTATCCAAATATGGTACTCCACTCTGCTTTAGTCTAAAAGAGCAAATTCATCGCTTTGTGAAGGAATTAAGGTCAGATTTGCAGATTCAAGCTTATAGGTGGCTACTTTAGCAAAATCTTTTAGGAAATGGTTGATTTTTTACGGAGGTAGAAGGGGGTGAAGTCAGAAGACTTTGCCAAGGTGACAACATTCAAGAAATTTTGTAGGGGACGACTAGATAAGGAACACCATTACTTTGGAAAATGCATTTTAGTATTGTTGTCATAACATGTATGGGTTGCTTAGTAAATGATGAAAATATGTTACGACAATTGAGGTTAGAATCTCTACTACGATTTCTTAGGTTGAGTGTATATAAAAGAGGGTCATGATACGACTATTACAATAGCAACTATGCTTACTTGGTGAAGTTATTTAGTGTGTTACAATTATGGATAACCTGGACATATGAGGAGAGATTGTCCCCATCCATGCATGTCTGACCCTATGCAACAACAGACTAGAACAGTGGTACCAGTGGGCAGTGGTAGTAATGGAAGAGAATGTCCACAAGGTGGGCGAGGAGGAAATTAACGATGCCGTGGAGGCTGGGGAAATGGTAATGCAGGTAGGGGAGCAGTGCCGCCAGGCAAGAAGGTTACCCGTCAAGATGACAGGGCACAATGCTATGCCTTTCTGGGTAAGACCAAGGCTAAGGTGTTTGATGCAGTGATCACATTTCAGTTTTCCTTGGGATTTGATGCGGTTTGTGATGTGCTTGATGTTGTTATCCATGTTTCTACCCTAGTTGGAGAGTCTATCATAGTCACCTATTTGTATCGTGCTTGTCCTGTTTTGTTTATGGGTTTTCAGACTTGGGTTGACTTGGTGATTCTGGATATGACTGACTTTGATATAATCTTAGGCATGACTTGGTTGTCCTCCTATTATGTTGTGCTTAATTGTAATGTTAAGTCTGTGACTCTAGAGATCTCGGGTAGGGAAAAGTTAGAGTGGGAAGGGGTGTACAAACCTAAGTTAGCTAAGGTCATATATTTCGTTCGGGCTAGGAAACTGGTGTGGCAGGGGTGTTTATCATATTTGGCTCATATTCGGGATGTTGATGCTGAGTCTCCCTTTATTGAGTCTATTTCCCATAGTGTCTAAGTTCAAAGAAGTGTTTCCTACCGATTGGCATGGTATGCCTCCGGATAGGGATATAGATTTCTGCATTGACTTGGAACCAGGCACTCGCCCTATCTCCATTTCTCCTTATCGCATGGCTCCGGTGGAATTAAGAGAGCTTAAAGCTCAAATTCAGGAGCTTCTTGAAAAAGGTTTTCATCCGTCCTAGTGCTTCCCCATGGGGTGCTCCTGTCTTGTTTGTTAAGAAGACGAATGGTAGTATGAGGATGTGCATAGACTATCGGCAGTTGAATAGGGTCACCATTCGAAATAAATATCCGTTACCTCGGATATATGATCTCTTTGACCAATTGCAGGGTGAATCAGTTTTCTCTAAGATTGACCTAAGATCAGGTTACCATCAGTTAAAGATTAGTCCTGAGGATGTACCTAAAACAACATTCAGGACCCGCTATGGGCACTATGAGTTCTTAGTGATATCATTTGGGTTGACCAATGCGCCTGAAGCCTTCATGAATTTGACAAATGGTGTGTTCAAACCATTCATGGATTCTTTTGTTATAGTCTTTATTGATGACATTTTGGTTTATTCTAAGAGCAAGGAAGAGCATGCCGACCATCTTCGTATTGTTTTGTGTGTCCTTGGAAAACAGAAATTATATGCCAAATTCTCCAAGTGTGAGTTCTGGTTGGATTCAGTTGCCTTTTTAGGGCATTTGGTTTCAAGGGAAGGGGTAATGGTAGATCCCTAAAAGATCGAAGCAGTCAAGAACTGGATCCGGCCTAGCTCTGTGATGGAAGTTAGGAGTTTTGTGGGACTCACTAGCTACTATCGAAGGTTTGTCAAATTTTTTGCTTCTATCGCCACACATTTAACAAGGTTGACTCAAAATGAAGTGCCTTTTGATTGGGCTGACAAATGTGAAGAGAGCTTACAAAAGCTCAAGGCTCTTCTGACCACATCACCTATTCTGGCACTGCGGTGGAAGGTAAAGATTTCATTGTTTATTGTGATGCTTCACATTTGGATGCTGTGTTGATGCAGGATAAAAATGTCATAGCTTATGCATCGCGAAAGCTGAAGGTGCATGAGAGAAATTATCCGACACATGATTTAGAGTTGGTAGCGGTAGTGTTTTCCCTTAAGATCTGTCGGCATTACCTTTATGGTATCAAGTGTGAGGTGTTTACTGACCATCGTAGTCTACAACATGTATTCACTTAGAAGGACTTGAATTTGAGACAACAAATGTGGATGGAGTTACTCAAGGATTATGATGTTACCATCCAGTATCATCCGGGTAAGGCTAATGTGGTGGCAGACGCATTAAGCTGGAAGGCGGTGAGTATGGGTAGTCTAGCTTGCTTGGGTGTGTCCAAGTGACCTTTGGCCAAAGAGATTCAAACCTTGGAGTCTAAGTTCATGCAGTTGGGGATCTCAGAGAAGGGTGGGATGTTAGCCAACATTAAGGTTAGGCCCACATTCATTGAGGAGATCAAGGCCAAATAGTTTGAGGATGAGAATTCGAATGAGCTCAGAAAGAAGACAGTCTCTGGCAAGGCACAAGATGCGACTCTTGATGTGGGTGGTGTGCTCAGTTTTAAAGGAAGATTTTGTGTTCCCCGAGTGGATGACTTGATTTAGAAGATGTTGACAGAATCCCATGGTTCGCGATATTCCATTCATCCGGGTGTGACCAAGATGTACTGAGACTTGAAACGAATTTATTGTTAGCCTGGCATGAAGAAAGACATAGCTGAGTTTGTGGCTAAGTGCCAAAACTGTTAGCAGGTAAAGTATGAGGACCAAAGTCTTGCAGGTTTGCTTCAGCGAATTCCAATCCGTGAATGGAAGTGGGAGAGGATAGCTATGGATTTTGTGGTTGGTCTCCCCAAGATCTTGGGTAAGTTTGATTCTATTTGGGTAGTGGCTGACATATTGACTAAGTAAGCCCACTTCATTCCAATCAGAATAGACTATAATGCTCAACAGTTGGCTAAAGTTTATGTGAAAGAGATAGTGAGGCTGCATAGGGTGCTCCTTTCTATCATCTCAGACCGTGGTACGCAGTTCAAATCCAAGTTTTAGGGAAAATTGCATGAGAAGTTGGGCACTCAACTCGCTTTTAACACAACTTTCCATCAATAGACGGACGGGAAGTCAGAGAGAACGATTCAAGTGTTAGAGGACATGTTGAAGGCATGTGTGATTGACTTTGGAGGGCATTGGGATAAGTTCCTACCTTTGTGTGAGTTCTCCTATAATAACAGTTACCACTCCAACATTGACATGGCACCTTTCGAGGCACTTTATGAGAGGGATGTAGATCACCTATAGAGTGGTTTGAGGCTGGAGATATGAAACCCTTAGGGGTTGAATTGGTGAAAGATGCTCAGGATAAAGTGAGAAGTATTCAAGCTAAGCTTCTAGTAGTCCAGAGTCGACAGAAAAAGTATGCAGACCGCAAAGTAAGAGACATGACATTTCAAGCTAGTGAACAAGTTCTTATAAAAAAGTCACCCATGAAAATGGGTGAAGAGATACGGCAAGAAGGGCAAGCTTAGTCCTCGTTACATCGGGCCATTTGAGATTCTTGACTATGTAGGCCCAGTGGCTTATAGGCTGGCTTTACCGCCTAGCCAATCTGGGGTCCATCTAGTGTTTCATATGTCCATGTTGAAGAAGTATCATGGTGACGCAGATTACATCATAAAGTGGGACTCAGTTCTGTTAGACAAAGACCTTTAGTATGAGGAGGAACCAGTTGCAATTCTTGATCGCGATGTCCGGAAGTTGAGGACCAAGGAGATAAAGTCCGTGAAAGTTCAATAGAAGCATCGTCCAGTTGAGGAAGGTACTTGGGAAACCTAGAAGGACATGCAAGACAAGTATCCCCAGTTATTCAACGATGCAGGTACTACTCTACTCTTACTTTAGCCAGTTTTTCCTAGTTTATTACTCGGAGAAGAGTGATGGGTAAATTGATATATATTGTAACGACCTGTTTCCATCATTATGGAAAAGCCAATGGGGAAATAATTTGGGCCAGAAAACTTTTGAGTAATTACTTGGAAATTTCTAGCCTAGGCCAGACTTGGACGAAATTTGAGTCAGGTGAGGTCTAGGGAAATCTGGTAATGCATGGGGGGTTTAATTATGAATTTGATCACATGAGTGGATAGCCAAGACAATAAGGAGCATGTACGGATTTATGAAATCTAATTCGGGCGAATAGAACTCCTGAACCTGACCTTGGCGTGAAAGAGTAATTTTAAAACGTCTTGAGTTGAAGATGCGTTGTGAAATGGTAGCTTAGAACTCAAACTCCGAGCTTCTGTCTCTGTGGAAGCCGCCAGGGTGGGATTAATCCCGCCAGGGAAGGGTCGCTATGGCGGGATGAGGTCTGCCGTGGCGGGCCAGTCGCGGACTTGAGTCGAGAAAAACCCCAAAACCGTTATTTTCTGCAAAACTTCGTTCTTGAGAGCTAGGAGACGATTCAGGGAAATTCTTGACAGTTTTCCACGACTTCTAGTGCTAAAAGTAAGGAAATTACTCCTTTAATCTGTATTTCGATTCCTAGGACTTAGAATCTTGAGTAATTATCATTTGAAGAGGGTTTTGGCCTGAAGTTGATGGTGGGAAAAACTCTAGTTGAATATTAGGATCTTGGGTTTGGCCTTGGATTGATTTTTTGATTATAATCTGGGTAAATTAGGCCTTGTTTATTGATCCTTGCGTTAATTACTTTTGCTTAGACCAAGAACAAGCGAAAATAATCTTGAAAGGGAAGGCTCAAGTTTCTTAAGAGGATTCAAACTTGGTTTCGAGGTAGGTAATGGTTCGATTTCCTGTTTGTGTGATATATGCTGAATAATTACTTCATTGTATGCATGCATGTATGTGAATCGTGAAATGTGAATCGAATCTAATGATATGATTATGTGAGAACAACTACATGCCATGAACTGTTACTTGACCATGTGACTATATGTATTATTAATTATAGTGTGGTTGTGATTGTGGTTGTGCTGATTGGATCAGGTGTCACGTTCCGACACATACATTGGATCGGGTGTCACGTTCCGAAACATATATTGGACCGGGTATCATGTTTCGACACATACATTGGATCGGGTGTCACGTTCCGACACACTAACAATTTGGGTATGGGTTCCATGAGAGAACCACTTGTGATTATTATGTTCAAGTCTACCTGTCATTGATAGCGGAAAATTGTATAATGCTCTTGAAAGCTAATTGAACTATGTATTCTATATATGTGTTTACTGTGTTGTAATTTCTTGCTTGTATTTCGCTTACTGGAGTAGCCGCGTTATCCTACCAGTACTCTGTGGTTGTGTACTGATACTCCACTTGCTCGTTCTTTATTGAGTACATGGCATCTTCAGGCGGTACTGACAGAGCTCAGTTAGGAGATCACTGATCGAGACCAGATTCAAGGGTGAGCCAGTTCTTCCAGGCTGCCATGGGTCCTCTATTGTTTAGTCCATTATTTTCAGACTCAGACTCTATAGTTAGATTTATTCGTATGTTTAGTTCCGCGGTTTCACCCTCTTTCCTTAGACTTGTTGATTGGTATAGTTTTGGTACAATGACTTTCAGGTACTAGGGGTTGACTTCCGCAATAGTTTGTTTAATTGTTTATTTAAAACCTTTGGAGTTTATGGGAACTCCATTTCTATCCATCATTTAAACTCGCTTCTGTATCTTTAAATGTTTATTTTTTCATTAAGTTGCTTAGTTGGGCTGTAGCAATGGTTCTCCCACCGAAGGGTTAGTGTGGGTGCCAATCACGACGGGCTGGGTCGTGACAATCACTTCTCATGTAGCTTTTGCTTGCCTCTGTCTTTCACCTTTTTTATTTGACAACTACATGTATTATTTTCTGTTTCTGCTTTTTGAAGAAGAAGAAATTTTTAGCTTTTTTTCAACATCAGAAAAATCGATTCTACATTCATTTAAAAGCAATTTTAAGAATTTGCCAAAAACACTTTTGACCTCCCGATAGCAATACTAAACATGTTCTAAAAATAATTCAATCCCAGTAGAGATGACAAAACAGTAAGGCATTCACATGGTCTTAAATCAATTCCTTTCCTAGGTTGATGTCCTTTTTTCCCAGTTGCCTAGAAGTGCATATTTTGGACTCTAGAGTCAATTTCACAAGTGTAAGTTTTCCTTAAATGACTATCAAATTTACTGTTAAAAAATGTATATAGTATTAGATTCATAAAAAAATATTAATTCTACGTGATACCATTTAGTTAAATATTCACATTTGACATGTTAGCTTGATATTGTAGACAATGATATAATTAATCATTAAGGTAATAATTATAATATTGAAGTGATGAATGAACTCCAAATCTATAAAAACATATATTCTAGTAGTACTTTGGTGCTAAAGTACTACTACTGTAACACCTCAGATTTGAGAAAATAGAAAAAATTCCAGATTTCCAGACCTGGTGCAAGAACCACGGAATCCATCGACGGTTCGTGGTCTGACACACGGTCCGTAGGTAGGGTCCATCACTGAGGACCAAATATTTATGGTCTCTGATCCCACCCCCGGTCGACCAGTACGGTCTGTGGTTGGACCTACGGACCGTAGGTGAGGGTCAACAGCCAGTTAGAGGGAAATTGTTGTTGGGTCAACTTCAAATGGTCATAACCATTAGCACAAAAGAAATTAGGTGGCCCATGACCTACCAAATGATAGATAATTGAATCTTCTTTCCAACACCACTGAGTTTCCTAAAATCCCATCTCCGAGTAAGAAGTTATGCTCGTTTTAGTGAAGTATTGTCGGGCAGACTTGACCGACGACCCCACCTACGGTTTGTAGGTTGACCTACGGCCAGTAGGTCCCTCCGTGGGTGGCCTTCGACAGCTTTTAAGTTACGATCATTTAGGTCTTTTTCCCATGCGTTGGGCACTTAAACTTCATTATTTTATGCCTAAATTACGTCATTTTACTCAGTCTAAGCCTAACAACTTAGTTAGACTTACCGAGAACCCTCATTCACCTAAAATCATCCAAACTTGGAGAAAAAAGAAGAGGAAAAGTCGACCAAAACTCCCAAGAACAAGCAGTAGTGTTCTTCAAAGTATCAGCCCTGAAATCGAAGGATTTCTCTGTAGATTTCATTACCAGGTATGTGAGATTTCACTAGTGGATTCCTTTCATCCACTAGGTCCCTAGAATTCAGTAAGATTTTTGATTCTCTATATCATGTTTAGACCTAGGGTTTTTCAAACCTTGGAGAATTATTGTGAATTAGGTGTTATAGTATTCCTAATCAGATTATCATGTTTTCGTGAAATCGTTGCATAGTTCTTTGCATGAATTTTAGAACCCTAATTGTGTAGATTCTTTTAGTTCATGAATTATACTTGCTAGGTCAGTTTAAATAGATATACATGCTCCAGTTACGAATGTTTCATTGTCAGTAGTTAAATATTGCATTCTCATATTTTACATGTAAGAACATTGAGCTATCCATAAATTCAGTTATGTTGTGTCATACATATTCTAGTTGGGAGTAGGCTTAGACCGAGTTGGACTAGGGTTCAACGCACCCTCATAGTCCCAGAACTACGTGTCATAGGTTTATCACTCCCTTCTGTTGGGCATCATCTTTAGTGATCACGCCATTCATGCCTTTATACCCCTGGCAAGGTATATTAGGTCCTCTTGATGGGGCGTATACATCGGACTTCACCTTTAGCTCACGTGATTTTATGTCCGTTAATAGTAGCTCCCACAGTCAGACTTCAGTGCATTCAACCAGGTTTTCAGTTATATTTCAGCATTCAGTCTGAGTATGTCATGTTCAGAATTAGTACTTGGTTATTGCATTTAGTTCAGCCTTCTGTATATTCCAGCATTTACATTCAGTTTAGATTATGCTATTGCTCAATATTCTTTGTGTTGCGTTCAGACACACACGCAAGTGCACGTGGTCACTCAAGTAGTACAACAACTCTTTTGAGCCGGATTATCGAACCCAAAAGACTTCAAATCAACAAACACTAACATTGCTGTAACTAAAATAAATTTACTTGTGAGAAAGACAATTTCAGAAATTTGTTTGTATTATCTAAGTTAAATAGTTGCAAATATTAACTACTAACACTTAAATCAATTACAAAAAGGGGATTTCACAATTTGGAAAATATTTCAGGGTTGTAGCATGCACCGATTTCAAACATAATAATAAATTACTCCAACATTCGACAAATTAACCTCATTATTGATTCACAAAGTTGAAATTATGATCATGGTCTCTCGACCTCTAATCTCCTACCACCAACATCGTTGAGCGGGGATAGGCATGAACCAATCGCGGAGCATTAATATATCATCATGTACATTAACCAAACGAGGCATATAGGTGTACTCCTATCCTATATACGAAACATTCTAAGTTTTACCCAAGAATGAACACGTTCCTCACATTCCTTGGTCTATCCCTCTGTTCGTTTTCCTAGTTCAAGAGAAGACAATGGATTTATTTTAATGTTGATCAGTCATTAAAATAGTTAAACAAGAATGCACACATAAATAATAAGAAAACTCATCTCATGCTAGAAGTAAATACTATTATGTCATTAATCGCAGCTACAACCCTAGAATAAGGGAATTTAGCTACTCATAGCATGAATCATCATCAAATAATGTGTAAGGATCATGAAAATGTTTACCAAAATGAAAGAGTAGAAGAAAAGCCCTAGAGATAATCAGCAAAATCGCCCAAATTGTGTTCTCCCGTTTCTCAAAAACTGAATAATAATAAAATAATACAGTTGAGCTATTTATAGTCTAAAATAAAAACACGTGGTGAAAATTTGGCGTCCCTGTTCCCTCGCTGCACATTGTGAACAAATTGATCCACTCCGCGACGCTTTCCCATCGCGCACTCCACTGTTAAGCTAAATTATTTTCCACACACTGGCTTCAGCTCTGCGACGTGGAGTTGCTCCCTCATAGTGTATTTTTCCAGCTTCTTGGCCATTCTTCTTAGAACCTTTGACTTCTATTCTCCGACCTTTTGCATGATGTCCTTTTTCGCTCCATTTTCTTTGCTTTTCACCCTGAAACATCTAATCATATTGGTTAGAGGAAACACAATCGATGGACTCTAAAATTTCAGTTCCGATTAGGAATTTGCTCTCAAACTTAGCTATATATATATGACATAAATTGGTTATTAGGCGCATAAATACGCCTAAGATTACTTTGTTCAGTTATGTATTTTATTCAGCTATACTCTATATCCTGCATGTTCAGTACATTCCAAGTACTGACGCATACTTTGCGCTACATCCTTTCATGATGTAGGTTCAAGTACTCAGCATCCAGATCACACATAGATCGGTTCCCGATCTACACTTCAACAACTTCAGTGGTGAGTCCTCATACTTCGAGGACAATAGACATGTTTTCTTCAGATTTAGTCTTTTCATTTCAGTTTCAAATTTGCTAGAGCTAGCGGGGGGGATGTCCCAACAATTTAGTAAGGTAGAGGCTTTTTTAGACATAACATTGGATTCAGCTTTAGTTTTGAGTTTGATCTTCCAGTTGTTATTAAACTCATAGTCTTTTATATAATCAGATTAGTATAGGGTATTCCCTACTTACAATTAATTGTGATATTAAGCTTCCAAATAGTACATTTTATTCAGTAATCTCTTAGTATGCTTATGATATGCCAGCTCAGGGTTAGCTTGGGGTCACTCGTGATCCTAGGTCAGGGGGTAGCCTCGAGGCGTGACAATTAGGTCAAGATCTATTATAAAGAAAGAAGTGATACTTTTTTATCCACTTTATAAATTGTAACTTTTTCTTACACTTTATAAAGTGTAAGAAAAATTATGTTTCATAAAAAATATAATTATTGAGTATTACCAGTAACTTTCATTGATACTTTCGTTGAAATCAAAATCATATTGATTGGTAAGAATATTTTGGTAATGGGTCATGTAAGGAAAATCACTGTATTGAGTTGTGGTGAATCCATCAGGGCTATTATGATTTTCTAATTGAGGATGGACATCGATCACTAAAGGAGAACGTCGTTGACTAGTCTTAGAATCCTTCCTAACATAGATTGTTAACTTGATTGGTCTGTGTAGTTGTTGGAAACCCTCAAAAGGTCGATCACCGATTCATCATTATAGATAATTCACTCTCCAAAATTTATTTGTCCTTGCGATAAAAAAGAAGTATGGTATTTTTCGACTATAAGCAAATTATAATCAGTACTATTTATACCCATTCTTTTATAAATTGATAAAATAAATTTTCTATATCGGACAATAAGTGAATACTTAGCTTTGTATTTGGGAGGACAACTATTATGAACGATATTTTCTTCATGTATAATTTCACCATCCCAATAATTTGAAACTTAAACTTTTGGTTCAAAAGACATTTTTTTGTGATTGAAATGAAGAAAAATAGAAGATCGAAAATATTGAAGGTGCTATTTATGAGCATCCTTAAATAGAGCTTTAAGGAGTTTGAGTTTAAACAAAATAAATATATATAATGTAATATTTTTTTCCGTTTTTATAATATGTCAAATCAATATAAAGTGGAAAAAAAGTTATGTTTTATGTTAAGATATGTCTACTTTAAAAGACTAACATCTGTTGTTTATATTTTTGGATAAAACGGAATAAAAATCTACACTAAGTTTATTTTAGTTACTTTCTAGAATTGTGGGTTATTTGGGTCAATTTGATTTCTTATGGCTTAAATAGGTTCTGGACTCATTAAAAAGATACTCCTTCCTTTTGTCACGACCCAGACTGTCGCGATTGGCACCCACACTAACCCTCCGGTGGGAGAACCATCACTACAACCCAAACTAAACAACTTAGCAAAAAACTAGGCATTTAAAGATACAGAAGCAGGTTTAAATGACAATGAAAATGGAGTCCCCATAAACTCCAAGGGTTCAACTAAAACAATAAAACATAACTAATGCGGAAATTCAACCCCTAGAACCTGAAAGTCATTGTACCAAAACATCTAAAGTGCAACAAGTCTAAGAAAAAGGGGTACAACCCCAACTAACATAAGAAATATCTAAACAATGTCTAAGTCCGAACTGAATGGACTAAACAATAAGAAGGACTCCATGGTAGCCTGAAAGAATTGGATTACCCTTGAATCCGATCTTGATCACTGATCTCCTAAACAAGGTTTGTCAGTAGCCGCCTGAAGATGCCATGTACTCAACAAAGAAAGAGCAAGTGCAGTATCAGTACAAAACCATAGTGTGCTGGTAGGATCATGAGGCTATCCCAGTAAGCACAACATATATCAGAATTACAACAAGGTAAACACATATATGCACATAATATATATACACATCGATTATCATTTCAGGAGCAATGCACGATTCCACATTCTAAATAACAAGTAGATATAACAAATCAATAGTTCTCTCATAGAACCCAATTCAATGGTCCTCTCATGGAACCCATACCCAAATTGTTAGTATGTCAAAACGTGACACCCGATCCCATATATGCACCGAAACGTGGCACCCGATCCAAGTTAGTGTGTCGGAACGTGACACCCGATCCAATATGTATGTTGGTACGTGACTTCGATCCTAGTTAGTGTGTCGAAACGTGACACCCGATCTATTCAACAAGCCACAATCACAATCACAATGTACATTCTCATAATCATACAATCAATTGTTGATTCATGGTATACAATCATTCGTTCATACTCAATTTCATTAGGTGTGATCAACAAGACTTCATTCACATACATATATGCATTACAATGAAGCAATTACCAACATACATCACGCAAAACATGAAATCAAACCATCACCTACCTCGAAACCAATCTTAAATCCTCCTAAGAAACTTGATTCTTCCCTTTCCGGATTCTTTCCTATTGTTTGCGGTCCTAAACCAAGAAATTAATGCAAGGATCAATAAACGAGGCCTAATTACCCAGATTACTGATACGTCCAAACTTATACCTCAATTAAGAGATATAAACGATCGAAGTCAATTTATAAAACTCAACGTGAGTTGAGGTTGACTCCACAGAGAATTTCTTTACAGAAATGATTTCACTATCGCGTTTTACTCAAATGTCGTTATTAATTCCTAAATACACAATTACTGAAAGTAAAATTGGGTTTAGCGTTAACGCTTTAGTAGCCAAAATTGTAAAGTAACAATAATTCAACAGTGAACAAGATATCAGTTTTGAAGTTGTTTCAATAATTAACTGAAACTAGGATTATGTTCCCCATAACGTTGCATCTAACATTCTTCCGTAATTGAGTTTCAGGCAACTTATGTCTACAAATTACATGCGAGTTAACTATATCTGACACCTCTCAGTCTACCCAGATAATCTTCACTCAAGTCCTCTCGGTCCAGAGTGTTCCACGATCTACCCTCACCTATAATGGTGTTAAGATTCTTTTCTCTCAAACTCGAACTTTGACTCCATTTAGTTAGATTAGTTTAGCTTTTTGCTAACTATTATTTTTCTCTTGAACAAAATGACAGATACATGCGCATCCTAATGCGTGCACTCATCAGAATACATGAATAATGAAAACCTAACTACAGTTTGTAACCACAAATTGCCATTCACTCGTTTTACAAAATCATAGTTAGAATTCCGTCATGGATCCCACAACCCCAATTGTGTTGTTTAGCTACTCATAATTTCACATAAATGTTCAGAAACATATAATGAAAACATGTTAGAAAATACTTACGAGAATAAGCAAATCAACCACCACTTTGATATTTCAAGAATCGGAAAAACCAATCTTCAAACTTAATTCAATATCCAAAATCGAAAATCAAAAGCTATGAATTCTGGAAACTTGTTCATCGTTCAAGGAATGATAAGATAAAAGATACAAAACGACCTAATTAATTTTAAAATAGTGTTTTAAAAAGAGTCTTACTCGAAGTAGGACTGAAATGTCGGGACCTTCATGCCCACTTCTATGACCCGTCGAGGGCTTCAAGGTCCGTGAAGCCCTCTGTGGTCTTCCCTTGGAACTTCCCAAAATTGGGTCTTCAATACTCGATCACTGGAACATGCATCAGGACAACATGACGGACCGTTAAAGAGACCACGGTCCGTCGGGGTGTCCGTGGTCTTCACTTGGACTTTCCCAAAGTTGGGTCTTCAAAGTCATCACACTCGAAAGGGTGCTACGGACAACACCACAGACCGTTATAGGGACCACAGCCCATGAAGGTGTATGTGGTCTTCACTTGGCTCCAACATCTTTCAGCTTCTAAATCCCCTTCACAACCTCATTACCCAACATGCACCACAGGCCGTTGTGAGGACCACGGCTCGTGAAGTTGTTCGTAGTCTTCACTTGGTTCAGTTCCTTTTTCAACTTTTCCTTTCCCATTCACCGGTTCAGCTTTACGACCAGCACCACAGTTCGTGACAATGACCACGACCCGTATAGGTGCTCGTGGACTTCACTTGGCATTTGGTTATCAGCAGCCTTCTTTTCTTTCATCTTTCACATCCACCTGTTTCACCTGTACAAACACTACCAAACACATTATATCCACATAAATATACTCGATTCTAGTATCAATTCTTAGTTTTCAAGCATCAAATGTGCCAATAGTTCGCAGCACATCAACACCCTCAACTCAGAACCATTACTTGTTCTCAAGTGATGAGAAAACAATATTTTCAGCCCTCAAATCATTCAAACACTTTTGAAACTACGCAGCAGCCATCTAAAACATACTTTGTATCCAAAACCATGAATCTAACATGCAAGGATCAATCTATGACATCTCATTACTTACAGTCAATCGTGGTTATGCCCGTGAATTATTAGCTAACTCAATCTACTCTCAAATGTAATCAATGTGTCCTCACACTAGAGAAGTCTTTCACTCATGATAATTTGGGACTAAATACTACGCTCGCACTCTCAAAGAACTTCTGACACTAGCAACAAACTACCATAGGCTTGCCCTTGCTTTCTACGCTATATCTTTCAAACACCCGGAATAGGATCACTGTAGGACTTTATTGGCTTGTAACATAGTCTCAGGCTATGGAATGGATATTTGGGTTTGTGAGTGATTAGTCCCTTGGTTTTCCAAAGTTTTGTTTGCACGCAACTCTTTTCTGAGCGATTCCCTGTTTTACTTCATTTCAGCACATCCCAGCAGTCATTATTTTCTTTTTCTTTTCCATTTCTTCACACTTTTTAATATTTTTTATATGCACTCCGCTACTGGTTGAACCTTTTTTTTCACTTCTTTTTTCTGCTCGGATTGCAATCACCCTCAACTTTGGCTTTTGGCCTGAGTTGTAACATCGTATCTTCGAAAACCAAAGGATATGATATTTACTGGGTAAGAACAAAAACTGACTTTTAGGCTCAAATCGGGTTCAAGTGGTAATCTTTTTATTTGGTAGTTCTATTTTTTTTGGCTTTTTACTGGCTTACAAAAATGGCCTACTGGTCCTTTCCTATCCGATTATTCTCAGACTTAAGCAAGACTACTCGGGCAAGTTCTAGTTTCTGCTCCTAGTGTTAGACTTCAAACAACACTCACATACATATGACACAGGACTACATTATCCAGTTTCTTGGTTCAACAATTTATTGATCAGACCAACAATGCTCAATATGTAAGTATCTAAGATGTCATCTAAAGATCCTAACAGTTAAATTTTAGATTCAGGTAGTCATTTTTAACAAACTCACTGTTGCACAGTTCAACACACAAACACAAAACCACAAACACAAAACCATAGCATTTTTCACAGTAAACACTGAGTCAACCTCCATTCATTCTAACAGCCAGAATGGCAGGTTGCTGACCACCCCCTCCTAAAAAAGGACTTTTCCCTCAAAGTCAATAGAGAAAATAAAATAGGGTTGTGAGGAGGGGTCATACCTACGACGCTCTAGGCGTCGGTAGTCGGCTCAACATCGGCACCCTTATTAACGGGTGCACTCTCAAAACTCAGCACATAATCAAGTTGGCTACTACTCGTCAAGGCAAGTGCTCTGCTACTAGAAGCTCCAACTAACATTGCATCTCGTTGTTGTTGCTCAAGGGCTTCTTTTTCTCTAACTGCCTTCCTTGATGCCTTGTGGGATTTCTTTTCTTGTCTTATTTCCTCTCTGTACAAGTCAGCAGGTATCTCATCTTATGATTCTCCAGCTCTGTGTTTTCTCTTGCCGGACTTACTCTTGGGTAGTTCACCCAGAGATCGTCAATTGATTGAGTGGAGGGTGCTTGATTTAGCAGTTGTATTAAAGAATCTAGCATAACTGGAGTAGGTACCTGTACTGGTTTTTCAGCCAGTTTAGCAACCTGAGTTCACATCTCCGCCAATTGTGATCTGAACTCTTCAGTATCTACTGATCTTGTAGCCTGGAATCGATCGTGGATAAGGTTCTCCAAACTATCCATCCTTTCTTTTAAGACATCCAACTCCTTCCGCATCTCATTTTTAAGCTCATTTTTCACAGCTAACACATTTCTCTGTATTAGCTGAGCCATCCTGTTAACTATCTGGTCGACCAAGGTCCTGGTTTGGCGCTAATCTGCAACCAATTTCTCAAGAAATAGTATAGGGATAGTGACAAAGGTACCTGGAGCCTGGGAGGTGAAGCTGGAGGTGGTGGTGCCTCTGTGGAAGGATGTGATGACTCTCCCTGTTCTGGACCTCTATCTGTATGTGGGATCTCAATTGGTACGTGAGGGACAACAACTAAGGTACCTACAACTGCAGATTTCGCACCAAAGAGATGGTTCGCGACATCTTTGATCTTAGAAACTTAGATGAGTCTGAATGTTTCACCCCATCTGTCAACCAGCCTGTTTGGAGGAATGCTCGTTTGTCGTCATAATTTCCCTATTAGACAGGGAAATGGAAGTCTGGCACTTTCATTCAATGCCCTGTCTCTCATCTCGACCGCTATAATCCACCCCGCATTTACCAAGTAACCAACCATAAGACATGTTACCAACGAAGCCAGGGAAGGGGACAAAGTGTTATCATTAGCTGTCGATCGCAATTGTGCCTGGACGACAACCCACCAAACCTTGGCTAGAAAAGATAGTGAAGCTTTAGTAATGAGTGTTGGAGTTGTGATGACCCAAGTTGCATTCTCCCCATCTATGGCAATTTGCTTCACAATCAAGTGCAAAACCCTCTCTCAAGAATTCTAATCCTCCATCGTAGTATCACTGGTGACCTCATGATGTTTGCCCTCAAAAGGACCAACTGACGCTGGTGTAGAGCATTCCGAGCCATGCAACATTCTGTTAATAGTAGCCTCAGAAATATCTATTGATTTGCCCCAAACTATAATAGAGTTGAATGGACCCAAGGTAATAACAATGTCTTTCTGTCCACGTTTCGTAGTAGCTATTTCTACAACAAAGTTCATCAGTGTAGCTGCATAAGATGAATAAAACTCTCTTTCCAGGTGGCTAGAGTATTCTCCAGGTGCATTGTCCATCTATTCAAACTGATGAAGCTGAAATATCCGATAGATGTCGGGGAATGCTTTGATATCAGCTACCACCACCTTAGTCTCAGGCATGATTGCTCGTTTCTTGAAGCCGCCAGTTTTGTTCACAATGCCATTATTGAAAAATTCTTCGGACCGGTTAACAGTCCACATAGAGCGGTAACAATCAGTCAACTACTGTCTCGCTGTGGGATTAAGTTCATGCATATTTACATACATCACCATGGTGTCATCGGTGGTGATCTCTATATCCTCCTCTATAGCATCTACCTCCTCTCTTACTCTAGTTTCAACTTCTTTATTTATCACAGGTGGAGGAGTAGTTACATCTTCCTGAGAGCCACTTTTAGACTTTGCACTGCCCCCCGAATTATTAGCAGATTGGCTACCAGAAGCAACATCAGATTTACTTCCCGAGTCCTCATCGTTACCAGAACTACTACCTCCTTCTTCAGACTGAGGAGGAGTGTCCTGGAAAATAGCCCTCGCTGATGTGGATCTAGTAGCTCGAGGTGGATGATCGTCAGGTGTGACCTTTATTTGCACCTCGGAACTACTAGATTCGGAGTCGTCATGACCTTCAGATTGCGAAGCAGTGATGAGGGCAGGTTTGGTTGCGTTCTTTTTTCGATGAGGCATAGTACCTGAGAATTACAAAACTCATTAGTTACACAAATCAATAAAATGACACACTATCGGGTACTCAGACTTCCCCTGTGTAATTACATCGTGACACCTTGCCTTAAAAATGTCGTCACCCAATCTATCATTGGGAAGGGCCATGGAATCAAGAGATGAAATAGTAAAAAAGTACAAAATTAAACTGTACTGTACGGAAGATCCCACGGGCTGTGGTAGGTGCCACGGTCTGTTAAACCCCTCGTGGATTTATCACAAACTCAGTGTGCAACAAGAGGTTTACCAAGTACTGTTCACGGACAGTTACACGGCCCGAGGAGTGAACCACAGTCCGTGATATTGGTCGTGAACCTAGCTGATGGGTGGAAGGACTTTATGTATGGTCCACGATTGGTTTCACAGCTCGTGGTAGCTTCCACGGTCCGTAAAACCTATCGTGGTCTTACACTTGGCCAGGTCTTTAGTCATCTTCTTCCCCACATTCACCAAACTCCAATTTTTACACAGGATCACACCCACACGTATCTATACAGCACTACTATCCTTCATGAATTCAACTGCCTCCATAAACTCACAACTAATTTAGAAACACTGTGATAATACCCTTGTACAAGAACAATAAACTATACCCAATTCAACTTAACCCACAACAAATCAATACCAATCAAAGTAGTGCATCACATAATCATGCTAAGCTCGGTTAAATCGAAGTAATTCACACTCACTTTTATATAAGATTAAATTTATTTCAAGTGATAAGAGAACTTACTTGGAACTTAGAAGAAAGTTTCGCTTAGCAAGATGGATCAGTGAATTCAACTTGATATTCTTGATACTTAGGATTATGGCTTTGATTCTTTGATAAATTTAGGAATTATGAATGATGGGAACCATTTTAAACCTTTGAAGAACCGTTATGGAAGAGACTAAGATGAAAAACCCCAACCCTTGGCACTTTAGGAACCATATAGCCGATTCTTTTAATTTTGATGCAATTGTGGGTCGGGTCGAGTATTGGTGGGACTGGGTTGTAGAAAATGGACCATGACAGTGCTCGTGAAGGTCACCACAGTCCGTCCAGTGATCCATGGAACTGACTTGGGACGAAGTGCTTACATGTGGTTCACGAGAGGCTAGACGGTCCGTACAAATCATGACGGACCATGAACCCTTTCTTGCAAATTTCAGTAGCTCCTTTAGGTTAGTGCTAAGATTGACGGACCGTGAAGTGCCCGTGAAGAGCACCACAGTCCATGAGGCTGCCCGTGAAGAGCAGTCTGCACCCAGTTCCTGCACTTTTTAACCCATTCTCTCCTGCACACATCAACACACAGTGACTCTATAAGAACTAAGAAAAATAAAAAAAAAGGGAAATACCTACTACAATTACATCTTGGGTTGCCTCCCAAGCATCGCACACTTTAACGTCACGGCGCAACATAGGCTACTTGATTACTCAGACTTCATCAAGTTTGCATTCCTCCACAATCTTCACATCCGCTGGAACACCCAAGTATGCCTTGATACGCTGGCCATTAGCTTTGAACCTTTTGCCCTTATCATTTTCCAGCTCAATAGCACCCGACTGAAACACATACGTTACCTTAAAAGATCCAGAACATTTCGATCTCAACTTTTTCGGGAACAAATGAAGTCTGGAGTAGAAAATTAACACCAAGTCACCAGGAGTGAAGCTTATTTTCTCAATATGCTTGTCATGATATAGCTTCATCCTCTTCTTATACAGTGCAGACCTCTCATAGGTTCTAGGACGGAACTCATCCATCTCATTAATCTGATCCAACCTCAGGTTTGTAGTTTCGCTTCAACTAAGGTTCAGCTTTTTCAAAGCCTAGAGTGTTTTATGCTCAAGCTCAACCGACAAATGACATGTCTTTCCAAACACCAATTGATATGGAGACATACCAATAGACGTCTTGACAACTGTTCGATATGCCCATAAAACATCAACTAACTTCCGTGCCCAATCTGTCCTGTTGGCATTCACCGTTTTAGCCAGAATTACTTTTATTTCTCTGTTGGAGACCTCCACTTGGCCACTGGTCTGTGGGTGATAAGGTGTTGCTACCTTATGCTGTTTAACTCCATATTTAGCCAGAAGAAAGTTGAATACCTTATTGCAGAAATGATAACCACCATCACTGATGATAGCTCTGGGTGTGCCGAACCTTGAGAAGATATTCTTTTTCAGAAAACCAGCAACACTCTTACCATCATTCTCAAGCAAAACAACTACCTCAACCTATTTGGAAACATAGTCCACTGTAACCAAAATGTACTTCTGCCCATAGGAGCTCACAAATGGGCCCATGAAGTCGATTCCCCACATATCAAATAGCTCCACCTCTAAGATGTGTCATGGGTAACTTATGGCGCCGAGAGATGGCTCCTTGTTGCTAGCACACATCACAACTCCTCACTACATCCATCGCATCCTGATGAATTGTGGGCCAGTAGTACCCACACAGAAGTATCTTGTGGGCTGTCCGAGCACCTTCATGATGACCACCTACCGGAGATGAGTGACATGCTTCTAGAATATGCAACATCTCAGCTTCAGGAACACATCGCCTAATGATGTTTTCAGCGCACACCTTGTATAGATAAAGTTCATCCCAAAAGTACTTACCCACATCATGCATGAACCTCTTTCTTTGTTGATATGTCAGCCCCTCAGACATCAAATCACTAAAGAGAAAATTAGCAAAATCAGCAAACCAAGGAATAAGATCAAGAGTAGCGGCTAATACTTGCTCATCCGGAAATGCATCGTTTATTTCAAGCTCCAGATCTTCCTTCTTTTCAGCCTCCAACCTAGACAGATGATTAACTACCTGGTTCTCACAACCTCTCCTATCATTAGCCTCAAAGTAAAACTCTTGGAGAAGCAACACCCATCTAATCAACCTTGGCTTAGCATCTTTCTTCGCCATAAGGTATCTCAGAGCTGCTTGATCTGTGTGAATTATCACTTTAGTGCCCAACAAGTATGCTCTGAATTTCTCAAAAGCGTACACCACAGCTAGTAGTTCCTGTTCCATGACTGTGTAATTTTGTTGTGCTCCATTCAGTGACTTACTAGCATAGTAAATTGGATGGAACATCTTGTTTCGCTTCTGCCCTAATACAACTCCTAGAGCAGTACCACTAGCATCACACATCACCTTAAATGGTTTGGCCCAATCTGGGCCAATGATCATTGGGGCAGAGATTAGCTTTTCCTTTAGGCATTCAAAAGCTTTGAGACATACCTCACCAAAAACAAATTTCACCTTCTTCTCCAAAAGCTTGCACATGAGGTGTGCAATCTTAAAGAAGTCCTTGATGAAATGCCTATAGAACCTAGCGTGTCCTAAGAAGCTTCGAACACCCTTCAGACAGATTGGCAGAGGTAACTTTTCAATCACCTCAATTTTGGCCTTGTTGACCTCTATCCCCTTTTGTGATACCTTGTGCCCAAGGAAAATGCCTTTCTTGACCATGAAATGGCATTTTTCCCAGTTCAACACTAGGTTGGCCTCCTCGCATCTCTGTAGGGCCCTGCTAAGATTAAATAAACATTCATCAAAGGTATCACCTACCACTAAAAAATCGTCCATAAATACCTCCAGAGTGTCCTCCACCATGTCCGAGAAAATGGACATCATACACCTTTGGAATGTTGCTGGTGCATTACATAGTCCAAATGGCATGCGTTTAAACGCAAAGGTACCATAATGACATATGAATGTGGTATTTTCCTGATCTTCAGGAGCAATTGATATCTGGTTGTAACCAGAGTATCCATCTAAGAAACAATACCACCATTTTCCAGTCAACCTGTCAAGCATTTGGTCTATGAAAGACATTGGGAAGTGATATCTCAAAGTCCACTTGTTCAGCTTTTAATAGTCCATGCATACTCACCATCTAGTGACTGGTCTCTATGGAACTAACTCATTCTTGGCGTTTGCAACCATAGTCATACCTCCTTTTTTGGGCATACATTGCACTAGACTGACCCAGTGACTATCAGAAATGGGGTACACCACCCCATCATCTAACCACTTAATGATCTCCTTTTTGACCACCTCTTGCTTAGGTAGGTTTAACCTCCACTGGTGTTCAATGCTTGGGATGCAGTCCTCATCTAGTTGAATCTTATGGGTGCATATTCCTGGAGGTATCCCGATGATATCCGCAATGGTCCACTCAATGGCCTTTTTGTACCTTATCAATACCTTGATCACAGCCTGAACCTGTTCATCATTCAAATTTGTAGCCAAAATCACAGGTAAAGTGTTGTTTGCTCCCAAAAATACATACCTCAGGTGACTGGGTAGCTATTCAATTTCAGCACCGGTGGCTCCTCACTGAATGGTTTTGCTGGAGGATTCGACCTATTTTTCAAGTCCAGGTCCAACTACTTTGGAGCATATGAGTGTGCTCCCATACCCTGCAAAGCATTCACAGTCTCTACATAGTCAGACCAGAAATCAGCTTCAAAGTTCATCAGCACTGCAGCTAAGGTTTCAATATTCATCCTCTCTTCTGTGGGTACTCTCATTTCTTCTTTATTAACAACCTCTACTACAAACACTACATTCATGTCATGTGGCTGGTTCATTGACCTGCAAATATTGAACTTAACCTCTTCTTTGTTGAGTCTGAATTTCAGTTCTCCTCGCTCAACATCTACCAATGCTCGTCCTGTGGCCAAAAATGGTATTCCCAGAATAATGGGAACCTCAAAATCTACTTCGCAATCCAAGATCACAAAGTCTACCAAAAAGATGAACGTGTCCACCTTTACGAGTACATCACAAAGGATTCCCAGAGGCCACTTCACTGACCTATCTGCAATCATTAACCTCATTGATGTGGGTCTTGGAACTCCTAACCCCAATTGCTTGTAGATGGCCAAAGGCTTCAAGTTGATACTGGCTCCTAGATCACGCAAGGACTTTGCAAATATGATTAATCCAATGGTGCATAGTATAGTAAATACACCTGGATCTTCCTTCTTCTGAATCAGAGATATGGTAGCAATGGCGCTACAATAATGAACATCGTTAGTCAAATCAATACTTACAGCTCTCTTCTTTGTAACCAAGTCTTTCATGAACTTGGCATATCCTGGCATCTGCTCCAGGGCTTCCACCAGCGGTTTGTTTACTGAAAGTTGTTTCAGCATGGTAATGAACTTTGCAAACTTTCCATCTTCACCTTTCTTTTTTAGCCTTTGAGGGAAAGGAGGAGGTGGTCTTGGGATCTGCTGTAAAGGCATATTTCCCTCAACCTCTTTCTCTTTTCCTCTTACATGTTGTGCTATTGGCTGGCCATCCTTTGAGTCATCTTCATGTTCAGCTTCAGCCTCCTCTCTTCTAGCTTGCTCCACAACCTGTTCATTCTCAGTACCTGCAGAAATTGATTCATTAATAATCGTACCACTTTTGGTGGTGATGGCCATGCAGTGCTCGTCCTTCTTAGGATTTTGGATTGTGTCACTTGGTAGTGACCCTTTCTTCCTCTGATTTAATGATGTTGAAAGCTGCCCCAACTGCTGCTCAATTTGCTTGATGGAGGTGGTGTGAGAGTCCACCAGTTGACTCATACTTGAGAAGTCACCTCTCATCTCTTTAACCCCTACATCAGTTGACTCAACTTTCTGGAGTACCTTAACCATCATGTCTTCCAGCTTAGATCCGCTAGAACTACCACTTTCCCGGTCTCTATTACCTGGTGGTACATACATACCACTCCGATCATTCCTGTACCCATCTGTGTTCTGCCAGTTTCCCTACTCATTGTTTTCTGGCCAATCATATTGTCTTTTTCTAGAATAATTCTGACCTGCATTTCCAGAATTGTAACCCTGGTTTCCCGAGTTATAATTCTGGAGACCTCCTTGACTACCCAGGTAGTTAGCTTCCTCATCTAGATCGATGTCCTGATCTTCATACTGTTCTTCTGTCGCACCACATTTACCTTTACAGACTTGGCGACAATATGCTTTGTGAGCAGATCTATTTGAGTCCTCATGTGTGCCATGTCATGGTCCTTTTCTTCTTCTCTCTTCCTTTGCTCAGTTGAAAGTTCATAAGTATACCCAAGATCTCCTACTTCTACATCCCTGGTGTACCATGACATGTTATTCTTTGACACCTCGTCCATCAGGTGCATGTTTTCTGAGAATGGCTTCCTCATAAAAGATCCTCCACACACTGCATCAACAACAGGTTTAGTAACATAATTTAAGGATCTGTAAAATGCCTGTTTTAGATGCCTCTCAGTGAGACCATGGTTTGGACACTTGTTCAACTTTTGGCTGAATCTCCACCAGGTATCATGCATTGCTTCTCCTGGTAGCTGCTTATGGGTACTTATCTTGTCTTTCATTTGCAGCACTTTAGATTCTAGAAAGAATCGTTCCAGGAACGCTTCCTTCAGTTCAGTCCAAGTCCTGATTGAGTTATCATGCATCTCATTTAGCCAATTTGTTGCCTCTCCAGTAAGAGACAATGGGAATAGCCTCAGTCTCATTGTTGTCTGGCTAAATCCAGGAATTTCTTGTGATTTGCAGATCACCCCAAAGTTCATCAAATGTTGATTAGCATTATCACCAGTTGCACCACTGAACATACCTTTCAGATTTAGCAATTGAATTATAGTGCTGGTGATTGTGAATTTAACACCTGGAGGTAGTGCAGGTAACACTATCGCTCCCATGTCTCCAGCTCCATCCAAATCTAAGTCATACTCCTCATACATCATGTGAGCTGGATGTTGTTCTCTACCCATTGGACCTATTGGTTGACGGTGGGGAGGAATGATTCCATCCATTGCTATGTTTTTGTCCACTTTCCTAGGTTGGTTGTTCACAACATTTGGCTGAACACCTCTTGCGACGGTTTCAGCTTCCAATCCAAATCTCTGTCTCTGTGCCTCAAGTTTTTGTGCGTTCATGATTTTTCGAATAGTTCTATGAAGTTCTGGGTCGTAAGGAATCAATGGAGCTCCTTTACTCCTAGTATTTGGCATACACTGTCGAACTCACCTGAAAGAGACAGACAAAGAACAATACATAAAATTAGGAAATCTAACTACACTTAGAATAAAAGCTAGTAAAACACTTCTGAATTGAAATTCCCTGGTAGCGGCGCCAAAATTTGATACGTCCACACTTACACCTCAAATAAGAGATATAAATGGTTGAAGTCAATTTATAGAACTAAACGTGAGTTGAGGTCGATCCCACATAGAATTTCTTTACAAAAATGATTTCACTATCGCATTTTACTCAAATGTCGTTATTATTTCCTAAATAAAAAATTACTGAAAGTAAAATTGGGTTTAGCGTTAACACTTTAGTAGCCAAAATTGTAAAGTAACTCTAATTCAAAAATGAACAAGATATCAGTTTTGAAGTTGTTTCAATAATTAACTGAAACTAGGATTGTGTTCCCCATAACATTGCATCTAACGTTCTTCCGTAATTGAGTTTCAGGCAACTTACGTCTACAAATTACATGCGAGTTAACTATATCTGACACTTCTCAGTGTACTTAGATAATCTTCACTCAACTCATCTCGGTCCCAGAGTGTTACACGATTTACCCTCGCCTATAATGGTGTTAAGATTCTTTTCTCTCGAACTTTGATCCATTTAGTTAGATTAGTTTAGCTTTTTCCTAACTATCATTTTTCTTTCGAACAAATGACAGATACATGCTCATCCTAATGCGTGCACTCATCAGAATACATGAACAACAAAGACTAAACTACAATTTGTAACCACAAATTGCCTTTCACTCGTTTTACGAAATCACAGTTAGAATTCCGTCATGGATCCCACAACCCCAGTTGTGGTGTTTAGCTACTCATAATTTCACATAAATGTTTAGAAACATATAATGAAAACATGTTAGAAAATACTTATGAGAATAAGCAAATCAACCACCATTTTGATATTTCAAAAACCGGAAAAACCGAACTTCAAACTTAATTCAATATCCGAAATCAAAAATCAAAAGCTATGAATTCTGGAAACTTGTTCGTCGTTCAATGAATGATAAAATAAAACATACAAAACGACCTAATTAATTTAAAAATAGTGTTTTAAAAAGAGTCCTACTCGAAGTAGGACTGAAATGTCGGGGACTTCACGCCCACTTCTACGGCCTGTCGAGGGCTTCACGGTCCATGAAGCCCTCTGTGGTCATCCTTTGGAACTCCCCAAAATTGGGTCTGCAATACTCGATCACTGGAACATGCATCACGGACGACATGACGGACCGTTAAAGAGACCACGGTCCGTCTGGGTATCCGTGGTCTTCACTTGGACTTTCCCAAAGTTGGGTCTTTAAAGTCATCACACTGGAAAGGGAACTACGGACAACACCACGGACCATCATAGGGACCACGGCTCGTGAAAGTGTCTGTGGTCTTCACTTGGCTCCAACATCTTTCAGCATCTGAAGCCCTTTCACTGCCTCATTACCATGACATGCACCACGGGCCGTTGTAAGGACCACCACTCGTGAAGTTGTCCGTAGTCTTTACTTGGTTCAGTTCCTTTTTCAACTTTTCCTTGCCCATTCACTGGTTCAGCTTCACGACCAGCACCACGGTTCGTGACAAGGACCACGACCCGTATAGGTGCTCGTGGACTTCACTTGGCATTTGGTTATCAGCAGCCTTCTTTTCTTTCATCTTTCACATCCACCTGTTTCACCTGTACAAACACTACCAAACACATTATATCCACATAAATATACTCGATTCTAGTATCAATTCTTAGTTTTCAAGCATCAAATGTGCCAAGAGTTCGCGGCACATCAATTACAATCAACATTATCAACCCTAGATCCTAAAACCCAATTTAGGGTTTTTTCCACCATTAGTTTCAGATCAAAACCCTCCCCCAATGATAACAACCCATAAATCTAAGTTCTACGAATCGAAAAGCGGATTAGGGGAGTAAAATCCTTACCTTTAGTACTAGAAGAGGTGGAAAACAGTCAAGAACTTTCCCTGATACGTCCCTTAGCTCTCAAGAACAAAACTTGTAAAAAAATAACATTTTTAGGGTTTATTTCTAACTTAAGTCGCGACTGTCACGCAACAGCGGCCCCGCTTTAGCGGCTTGCGCGGAGACAGAACGTTAGAATTACAGTTTCAAACACCCATTTCACAACACACCTTCAACCCATGACAGTTAAAAACTACCCGTTCACTCTAAGATCAATTTAGGGAGTTCTACTCGCCCGAATTCGATTCCGTAAGTCGCACAGTTTCCTTAACGTCTTGACTATCCACTCGTGTCATCAAATTTATTATTAAATCTTTCATTCAATACCAGATTTCCCTAGTTCTCACTGACTCAGATTTTGTCCAAATCTGGACTAGGCTAGGAATTCCCAAGTTACTACTCAAAAGTTTTCTGGCCCCAATTCTTTCCCCATTGGCTTTTCCCTAACGACAGAAACATGTCGTTAAAATAGATACTAGTTTACCCATCACTTGTCACCGAGTGAATAAATAGGAAAGACTGGCTAAAGTAAGGTTAGAGTAGTACCCGAATCATCAAATAACTGGGGATACTTGTCTCGTATGTCCTTCTCGGTTTCCCAAGTAGTTTTCTCAACCGGACGATGCTTCCATTGAACCTTCACCGACTTTATCTCCTTGGTCCTAAACTTCCGGACCTCGCGATCAAGAATTGCAACCGGTTCTTCTTCATACTGAAGGTCTTGGTTTAACAAAACTGAGTCTCACTTTCTGATGTAATCTCTGTTCCCAAACCAACCAATTGAATACCTACACATCCTCCCATACAATGCATCAATGAAGTCATCTCAATACTCGAGTGATAATTAATATTGTATGTAAACTTAACTAACAACAAAAATGATTCCCAATAACCACCAAAGTTGATCGTACACACGTCTGCAATATGTTATCATGGACTTTGACACCATAATCAGGACGAATCCCTTCTCACTTAAGCATGATAAAATTCTAAATCAATACTCGCTACCATTAGAAGTGAACCTGAACCAACCAACACACACTCATAATACCCAAACAATCATAGTTCTTATTAACATCTCCATCTCACAACAAAAATTCCCATTAGCTTAAGTTATAAAAATTTGATCTTTTGACATCAGATACTCATTGATGGATATGTCCAAGCATACAAACCCGCTAACAACACTATCGAAATGCTAGATTAGTAATTGTGGTTGGAGATTACCCTTAAGAACGGTAGAATTGGAACCAATGATCCCCACATTTAACCACACATAACCATTACATGACCTCTACGACAAAATGAATGTTAAGATTGTCGGACAACCATAAGTACACATGGTAGCTCTTCTATGAATTTTCATAAGTAAGGGGGTACTTGTAGAACCACTGAAATACTTTAAAAACTCCAAGACAACACCAAATATGTCATCTGAAATAACCAAATCTTCCCAATCATCCCACTAAACCAAGAGACATCGTAGGATCGGTACACTTGATACACCACTAAGGATCCATCAACAAAAGTGAAAACATACTTGAACATAGCTAGTGAATCATACTCTCAATACTAACAACCATCATGAATACTCCGACCATTTACCTTACTCTAAACCAACACTTTTGAATGAAAACCTTTCTTAGATACTTTAACAATCACAGTAATAAACTTTACCTCTTTAGCCTTTGCAATCAAATAAAATATTCTTGCTCTCGCCTCTCTCTAAAAGTTGTACTACATCCTACTAATTTTCATCATCATGACTCTAGCTTTATTAAATTCTTTTCGAGTGGTGTCCCACCATCTCTTCAAACTTTCCATACAACCACATTACTCACCAAATATTAGAAAACCTCAACCTTAGATACTCGCAAGTCCTAATTACTATACAAAATTTTCTTAACCAATCATCTTATTATATAGTTGCATCCCATCACAATCCATCACGAATTCTTATTACCATTACGCTCAGTCAGCCTTGACTATCACTACAAAGTCAACCTTTTCATCGACATGATACCTCAAACTCAGGTATACTCATAAAATTCAAAGGACTAACCCAAATTTTATACGCATTTGTTTACTAAAATCTTCAATTTCCTTCACCCAAGTATACCCAATGGGACTTTCTTTATCCATAAGCTTGTCATTCCCGTATCAATCCACTCTTTTATGGCTTAAGATAAAATCACCAGTCCTCATATACTACCATTTGTTTTCTTAAGAAACAAGACATGAGCACCCCACGGGGAAGCACTTGGACGGATGAAACCTATAACAAGAAGCTCCTGGATTTGAGCCTTAAGCTCTCTCAATTTTATCGGAGCCATGTAATAAGCAGGGATGGAAATGGGGAGAGTATCATGTTCCAAGTCAATGCATAAATCTATATCTTTATCCGGAGGCATACCAGTGAAATCGGTAGGAAACACTTCCTTAAACTCAGACACTACAGGTTAGACTCAATAGAGGGAGACTCAACCTCAACATCTCGAATATGAGCCAAACATTCCTAACATCCCTGCCCCACCAATTTCCTAGCCCGAATGGAGGATATGGTCTTAGCTAGCTTAGACTTGTACACCCTTTCCCACTCTAACTTTTCCCTACTGGGGACTATAGAGTCACAGACTTAGCATTACAACTAAGCACTACAAAATATGGGGAAAACCAAGTCACGCCTAAGATTATATCAAAGTCAGTCATATCCAAAATAACCAAGTCAACCCAAGTCTGAACAACCATAAACAAAACAGGACAATCATGATACACATGGGTGACTATGACTGACTCTCCAACTGGGGTAGAAACATGGATGGGGGAATCAAGTATATAACACATCATATCAAAACCCAAGGCAAATCGAACTGATACACATGAATAAGTAGAACCTGGATCAAACAAAACAGTAGTCATCCGGTCACAGACAAAAATAACACTTGTGACCACTGCATCAGACACCTCAACCTTGGTCTTTCCCGGGAAGTCATAAAATTGATCCCTGTCATCTTGACGGGCAACCTCATTGCCTGGCGGCACTGCTCCCCTACCTGCATTACCATTTCTCCGGCCTCCACGGCCTCGCTGATTTCCTCCTCATATGCCTAGGTTCTCCACAATTTTAAAACATCTAATAACTTAACCAAGTAAGCATCGCCGCTATTGTAGCAGTCATATCATGACCCTCTTTGATATACACTCAATCTAGGAAATTGCAATAGATATTCTAACTTCAATCGTCGCAACAAAATTTCATCATTTACTAAGCAACCCATACATGTTATGACAACACTATTAAATGCATTTTCCAAAGTAATGGTGTTAATTATATAGCCTTCTTTTACAAAACTTCATGAATGTTGTCACCTTGGCAAAGTCTTCTAACTTCACCCCTTCTACCTCTATCAACAAATAAACCACTTCTTGAAAAGATTTTTGCTAAAGCAACCATCTATAAGCTTAAATTTGCAAACCTAACTTTAATCCCTTCACAACACGACAAATTTTCTCTTCTAGATTGAAACAAAGTGGAGTACCATATTTGGATAAAACACAACCCTTTGCCTTAAAGGCTGTAACAAATACATTATGTTGCTCTATATTCAGGAACTCATCTCTCCTCATATCCCTCAAAGTTCAGGGTATATACTTCTCCATACATATAGCTATAAAATGTTTCACAAGTCATGAGTAGTGCATTTACTAGTCAGCACTCAACATGAGACCACCACCACATTTTGGTGTCTCCCTTGAACCGGTATATCATAAACTCAATGCCAAATCACTCTACCTTATCCATCTTGTAAAGAAACTCATGACAATCAACAAGAAAATCATAAGAATCTTCAGATTCAGTACCCATGAAGAATGAAGGTTTCAACCTTAAGAACCTAATAAAACCCTCATGTTTGTTACTAGTCATTACATGCCTACATCGAATCGGGGAAACACGCTTATTTAGAAGGACGCATCCTCTCTTCTAGTGTTGGTGTTACCACTTCTACAACTCAATTACTAACCAGATGCGAAGTAGAGTGAAGAAATTCAAATACCAATTTGTATCACCTAGATACCAATTGGATCCAAGTCATAGCACGAAAGGAGTAGAAAGAAATGAGTTTTTCCTAAAGTCCTATAGCCTCTCAAATAAAAGTACAGACGTCTCCGTACCGTTCCGCAAGACTCTACTACACTCATTTTGGTACAATGAGATCAACGAACCTAGGGCTCTGATACCAACTTTGTCACAGAACCATCACTACAACCCAAACTAAACAACTTAACGAAAAACTAGGCATTTAAAGATATGGAAGCATGTTTAAATGACAATAAAAATGGAGTCTCCATAAACTCCAAGGGTTCAACTAAAACAACGAAAAATAACTAACGCGGAAATTCAACTCCTAGAGCCTGAAAGTCATTGTACCAAAACATCTAAAGTGCAACAAGTCTAAGAAAAAGGGGTACAACCCCAACTAACATAAGAAATATCTAAACAATGTCTAAGTCCGAACAAAATGGACTAAACAATAAGAAGGACTCCATGGTAGCCTGAAAGAACTAGCTCACCCTTGAATCTGATCTTGATCACTGATCTTCTAAACGAGGTCTGTCAGTAGCCGCCTAAAGATGCCATGTACTCAACAAAGAAAGAGCAAGTGCAATATCAGTACACAACCACAGTGTACTGGTGGGATCACACAGCTATCCAAGTAAGTACAACATATATCAGAATTACAACATGGTAAACACATACTTGCACATAATATATATACATATCGATTATCATTTCAGGAGCAATGCACGATTCCACATTCTCAATAACAAGTAGATATAACAAATCAATGGTTCTCCCATGGAACCATTACCCAAATTGTTAGTGTGCCAGAACGTGATACCCAATCTCATATATGCGCCAGAATGTGGCACCCGATCTAAGTTAGTGTGTCGGAACGTGACACCCGATCCAATATGTATGTTGGTACGTGACTTCGATCCTAGTTAGTGTGTCGAAACGTGACACCCGATCTATTCAACAAGCCACAATCACAATCACAATGTACATTCTCATAATCATACAATCAATTGTTGATTCATGGTATACAATCATACGTTCATACTCAATTTCATTAGGTGTGATTAACAAGACTTCATTCACATACATACATGAATTACAATGAAGCAATTACCAACATACATCACGCAAAACATGAAATCAAACCATCATCTACCTCAAAACCAAGCTTGAATCCTCCTAAGAAACTTGATTCTTCCCTTTCTGGATTCTTTCTGCTTGTTGGTGCTCTAGAAACAACAAATTAATGCAAGGAACAATAAACGAGGCCTAATTACCCGGATAACAATAAACATTATCAATCCTAGGCCAAACCCAAGATCTTAATACCCAATTTAGGGCTTTTTCCACCATTAGTTTCATATCAAAACCCTCCCCCAATGATAATCACCGATAAATCTAAGTTCTACGGATCAAAAAGAGGATTAGGGGAGTAAAATCCTTACCTTTAGAGCTAGAAGAGGTGGAAAACTGTCAAGAACTTTCCCTGGTTCGTCCCTTAGCTCTCAAGAACGAAACTTGCAGCAAAATAACATTTTTGGGGTTTATTTTCGACTTAAGAGGCGACTGTCCCGCTACAGCGGGACCCATCCCGCTCTGGCGGCTTGTGCGGAGACAGAACGTCGGAATTAGAGTTTCAAACCCCCATTTCACAACACACATTCAACCCATGACATTCAAAAACTACCCGTTCACGCTAAGATCAATTTTGGGAGTTCTACTCGCCCGAATTTGATTCCGTAAAGTCGCACGGTTTCCTTAACGTCTTGGCTATCCACTCATGTCATCAAATTCATTATTAAATCTCTCATTCAATACCAGATTTCCCTACTTCTCACTGACTCAGATTTTGTCCAAAATCTGGACTAGACTAGGAATTCCCAAGTTACTAATCAAAAGTTTTCCTGCCCCAATTCTTTCTCCATTGGCTTTTCCCTAACGACGAAAACAGGTCGTTACAATAGATACCAATTTACCCATCACTCGTCCCCGAGTGATTAACTAAGAAAGATTGGCTAAAGTAAGGGTAGAGTAGTACCCGAATCGTCAAATGACTAGGGATACTTGTCTCGTATGTCTTTCTCGGTTTCCCAAGTAGTTTTCTCAATTGGACGATGCTTCCATTGAACCTTCACGGACTTTATCTCCTTGGTCCTCAGCTTTTGGACCTCGCGATCAAGAATTGTAACCAGTTCTTCCTCATACTGAAGGTCTTGGTTTAACAAAACTGAGTCTCACTTTATGAAAATTTTTATTATGGTAGAGGCCCAACCAACCAAAGTTGGAAGAGGCTCCACCCATTTTCTGACATGTGGATCATGGGGGCCCAAAAGGAGAGAGAATGTAAAGTTTGAGTGGGAATTGCAAGATAATTGTGGGTCCATGTCAATTTCAATTAAATAAAGTAAATATTATATTAAAAGTAGAAAAGTGCAAGGGAATAAAAAGTCATATTATTAGTTGATCAATATTTTTATTTTCTATTTTATATCCACATTTATTTAACGTGTTGAATTGAATATCTATTAAAAATATTATTCTTTTATTGAAATTTGTTTACACTCTATTTTCTTTAAACTCGCGTTACTTTTAAAAATAGTTCTATATTACAAGATAAGATAAGATTTGTGTATTTTTTATTGTCTTCAAACTAATTTACTATTAACGTCAAATACCAAATTGAAGACATGCATAATTCTAATCACCTATTAAATAAAGTTTGAGTGGAAATTGCAAGACAATTATGGGGTCAATTTAATACTATGCTGACAATTTTTTTTAACTGCCCATATCTTTTCTATTAACTATATATATATATATATATATATATATATATATATATATATATATATATATCTCAATAAATATACTATTCTGGACAAGAATAGTTACAACACTCTAAAACCCAATCACTAATTTTTCTAACTTGTTACTTGTTGCTGTTACTGTTTTCTTTGATACGTACTGTTATATTTTCATTTTTATAATTTTATTTGTGTTGAAACTTGAATCTTATAAAATATATAATACATTTATCTTCACAGTGTATGGATAAAGTTGCATAAAGGGACAAGGCTAGCAAGGTAGGCCTTGAAAATATATTTTCATCTCACTCATATACTCATATTATTTGTCTACTTTCTTTTTATACACATCTTTACTAAAGAAATTGTAAATAAGTAGAAAAAAATTACTAATTGCCTTGTAACTCTTCTTAATACACTCTATTTTAATTATCTAAAATAAATAATAATTCCAAATTTTTTTTTTAATAATATGAGACGGAGGGACCACAAGTTTGTATAGAACCTTTTCTCAATTAATAAATGCTAACATAATGTACATTCTCACTAGTCACTACGATAAATAATTTAACTAATGAAATAATTTATATTTTGTGTAAATGAAACGCAAAATGATAAAATTAAACCAACAATCATTAAATGAGATTTTCGAGTTTTCAAAACAAACGATATCACTTTCTTTTTTTCCGCTCTTTTTTCATATTGTCCTCCATTTCTTCACGCCATTGCTTTAGTAGCATTAAAGGGTTTATTTAATAGGTGATTAGAATTATGCATGTCTTCAATTTGGTATTTGACGTTAATAGTAAATTAGTTTGAAGACAATAAAAAATACACAAATCTTATCTTATCTTGTAATATAGAACTATTTTTAAAAGTAACACGAGTTTAAAGAAAATAGAGTGTAAACAAATTTCAATAAAAGAATAATATTTTTAATAGATATTCAATTCAACACGTTAAATAAATGTGGATATAAAATAGAAAATAAAAATATTGATCAACTAATAATATGACTTTTTATTCCCTGGCACTTTTCCACTTTCAATATAATATTTTAATTTACTTAATTGAAGTTGACATGGACCCCACAATTATCTTGCAATTCCCCCTCAAACTTTACATTCTCTCTCCTTTTGGGCCCCACGATCCACATGTCAAAAAATGGGTGGAGCCTCTTCCAACTTTGGTTGGTTGGGCCTCTACCATAATAAAAATTTTCCTCACTTTATGATGTAATTTATGTTCCCAAACCAACCAATTGAATACCTACACATCCTCCCATACAATGCCTCAATGAAATCATCTCAATACTCGAGTGATAATTAATGTTGTATGTAAACTTAACTAACAACAAAAATGATCCCCAACAACCACCGAAGTTGATCGTACACACGTCTGCAATATGTTATCATGGACCTTGACACCATAATCAGGACGAATCCCTTCTCATTTAAGCATGATAAAATTCTAAATCAATACTCGCTACCATTAGAAGTGAACCTGAACCAACCAACACACACTCATAATACCCAAACAATCATAGTTCTTATCAACATCTCCATCTCACAACATAAATTTTCATGAGCTTAAGTTATAAAATTTTGATCTTTTGACATCAGATACTCATCGAGGGATATGTCCAAGCATACAAACCCGCAAACAACACTATCGAAATGCTAGATTAGTAATTGTGGTGGCAAATTACCCTTAAGAATAGTAGAATTGGACCTAATGATCCCCCACATTCAACCACACATAACCGTTACATGACCTCTACGACAAGATGAATATTAAAATTGTCGGACAACCATAAGTATGCATGGTAGCTCTTTCTATGAATTTTCATAAGCAAGGGGGTACATGTAGAACCACTGAAATACTTTAACAACTCTAAGACAACACCAAATATGTCATCTGAAATAACCAAATCTTCCTAATCATCCCACTCAACCAAGAGACATCATAGGATCGGTACACCTGATCCACCACTAAGGATTCACCCACAAAAGTGAAAACACACGTGAACATAGCTAGTGAATCATACTCTCACTACTAACAACCATCATGAACACTCCGACTATTTATCTTACTCTAAACCAACACTTTTAAATGAAAACCTTTCTTAGATACTTTAACAATCACAGTAATAAACTTTACCTTTTTTGCCTTTGCAATCAAATAAAATATTCTTGCTCTCGCCTCTCTCTAAAGGATGTACTACATCCCACTAATTTTCTTCATCATGACTCTAGCTTTTTTAAATTATTTTCGAGTGGTGTCCCACCATCTCTTAAAACTTTCCATACAACCACGCTACTCACCAAATATTAGAAAACCACAACCTTAGATACTCGCAAGTCGTAATTACTATACAAAATTTGCTTAACCAACCATCTTATTATATAGTTGCATCCCATCACAATCCATCACGAACTCTTATTACCATTACGCTCAGTCAGCCTTGACTATCACTACGAAGTCAACCTTTTCATCGACATGACACCTCAAACTCAGGTATACTCATAAAATTCAAAGGACTAGCCCAATTTTATACACACTTTCTTACTAAAATCTTCAATTTCCTTCACCTAAGTATACCCAATGGGACTTTCTTTATTCATAAGCTTGTCATTTCGTTATCAATCCACTCTTTTATGATTTAAGATAAAATCATCAGTCCTCATACTACCATCCTTCTTCTTAACAAACAAGACATGAGCACCCCACAAGGAAGCACTAGGACGGGTGAAACTTTTATCAAGAAGCTCCTGTATTAGAGCCTTAAGCTCTCTTATATTCCCACTTTATTTTTATTTGCACCGAAAAACTGTTTCAAAAACACCAAAATAAACCAAACCGAAGTTGAAAACACCGAATCGAACCGATCTAGTTTGGTTTGAAGTATGGTGCACACTTTTTTAAAATCGAACATCGAAGAACCGAACGCCCACCCCTACCTCACTGACTTAGATTTCGTCCAAATCTGGACTAGGCTAGGAATTCCCAAGTTACTACTCAAAAGCTTTCTGGCCCCAATTCTTTCCCCATTGGCTTTTCCCTAACGACGGAAACAAGTCGTTACACCTTCCAACAATAGTTGTCCTCTATACTATTTTGGGATGTCCAACAATACTTGCCACTTTATGAAATCAATAGATAATTATACACTTAGTTCCTAATTTACCCTTGTCATCAATTATAGTCATTTCTATTACATTTTTTCTAGACATTGTATTTATTATATTCAAAGGGTGATATAGTAAAATTACCTTTCTATTTATAGTTTCTTAAGAAATGTGCAAAATCAATAATGAACAGATATTTTTGGATAGAAGAAGTACCAACGTATATAAGTACTCCATCTTGTTGTCCTAAGGGTTTGTTTGGTAGAGTGTATTAAAAAAAAAATGCATTAGCCATGTGTATTATTAGTACCTTGTTTGGTACTCTTTTCCAACCTATGTATGACTAATGCTTACGTTAGTTATACACTCTATTGTGTATTAAGGTATGTATTGTTAATACCATGAATTTCTAGGTATTAGCAATGCAATGATTTTAATGCATGCATTAACTTAATTAAAGACCCAATTGCCCCTCAAGACCTTTTTTATATCTTTTCCACCATAATAGTGAAGGGTATCTTTGTAAATGATTTTTTTAATGCAATGCATTCTATTTTTAATGCATCAAACCAAACAATACATAAGAATAATTTATGTATAATTAATGCATGCATAACTAATACATGCATTGCTAATGTAAACATTATTAATACACTCTATTTAACGTTATTTTTATATACTCTACCAAACGACCAAAGAATACAAGGAATCAAAATACAAACTTAACCCGTTTAGCATTTTACTATGATTCTATTATTCTAGACAATGATTACTTTAATTTTTTTAAATAAATTTGTATATTTTGAAAATACATAAAATACTCCCTCTGTCCCTAATTACTTGTCCACATTTTCTTTTTTAGTTGTCCCTAATTACTTGTCCATTTTGACAAATCAAGAAAGGATAAAAAAAATTTACCTATCATACCCTCAATTAATTACTTTGAAAAAGCTAGAACTTCTTGAAAATCTCAAGTTTTTTTTCATCTACTTCATAATTAATAAGGGTAAAATAATAAACTCACTATGTTAATTATTATTTTCTTAATAGGTGTGTCAATTCAAAAGTGGGCAAGTAATTAGGGACAGAGGGAGTAACAAATTAACGATTAAATATAGTTTAAAAACCGTGATAAAAATTTGCACAACTTTATCGAAATAAATTAAGGGAAGTGCTAAACAGCCAGAAAAATGTGGCCAGAATTTGGCTAGAAACGTACAAAGACTATACTAACCTTTCTATTCTAAAATAAATTGACTTTTTTTCCATTTTTTAATTAAAGGGTATTAAAGTGTTTGTTATTCCCTAAAATTGCAATTCAATTATAACACAGATTCCAAGACTTAGAATATCAAAAGTCTTATACATTGGGACACTATTTTTTCTTCATTCCAACCCATATGCTAGCACTCTTATTCTTACGTAGCATTACTGCTGAAGGAATCTGCTAATTCGTTTTCCTTTTCTTCTCTACTCGATCACTTCCTCTCCAAAAAAAATAAAAAAATCAACTGAAGTTAGGGAGAAGTTGTTCCTGCTGAAGTATTCTTATCTTGTGGATTTAGTGAATTAATTAATTGTTTATGCTATATTTTGACAACTCATGTTTAAACCAACGAGTTTTCTTATTTTTAGATGTATGTTCTAAGATAACGTTAAGATTGTATTAAAGCTACTGTGATATATTGATTCATCTTAAAGGTTAATTTTGTTTTCCGGTTATTAAAGATGGTCCTCTTGTTATTTTGAGTTTTCATTGATTTTAACCTATTTAATCTGATCATTTAACTTACTTTTAGATGTATGTTCTAAAATATTTTTCTTTTTACTTCATACTCTTATTCTTGATATTAATCTATTATCATTTGATTTCGTAGTATAAATTGAGAACACTTGCGTGAAGAACTAAAGCGATCGATCACTTCTTATCCTCTATATTACGTCGATTTGATAAATTGTGAATCATTACTTATATTTGTTACTAAAATGACCTCCAATTAAGTAATTTTTTTTAATTATTATGTTTAAATTAAATTAAATTATATAATTAAATAATTTTAAATGTAATTTATAAAATATTGGGATAACGACAATTCAAAACACATTAGACCTGATAATGTTGATAGTCATATAAATCATGTTTAGTTCATATGTGTCGAACCAAAGAGAGTCAGACATTGATAGTATTAATCATACAAGTCTTTTCTCCTATATTACGTCGATTTGATAAGTTGTGAATCATCACTTATATTTGTTACTAAAACGACCTCCAATTAAGTAGTTTTTTTTAAATTATTATGTTTAAATAAAATTAAACTATATAATTTAATCATTTTAAAATGTAATTTACAAAATATGGAGATAAGGACAACTCAAAATACATTAGACTTAGTAAATATCGATAGTTATAGAAATCATGCATATAGTTCATATGGGTCGAACCAAAGAGAGTCAGACATTGATAGTATTAATCATATAAGTTTTATCTCCTATATTACGTCGATTTGATAAATTTTGAATCATTACTTATGCTTGTTACTAAACTGACCTCAAACTATGTAATTTGTTTAATTATTAAGTTTCAATAAAATTAAGCTATATAAATAAATAATTTTTAAATGTAATTTGTAAAATATTGGAATAATGACAACTCAAAACACATTAGACCTGGTAATTGTCAATAGTTATAAAAATCATGCGTATAACTCATACATGTCGAACCAAAGAGAGTCAGACATTAATAGTATTGATCATACAAGTCTTATCTCCTATATTACGTAGATTTGATAAATTGTAAATCATTACTTATATTTGTTACTAAAACGACATTCAATTAAGTAATTTTTTTAATTATTATATTTAAATAAAATTAAACTATATATTTAAATAATTTTTAAATGTAATTTGTAAAATATTGAGATAACGACAACTCAAAATACATTAGACCCAGTAAATATCGACAGTTATAGAAATCATGTGTATAGTTCATATATGTCGAACCAAAGAGAATAAAATATTAATGTTATTAATCATACAAGTTTTATCCCCTATATTACGTCAATTAGATAAATTATGAGTCATTACTTATATTTGTTACTAAAATGACCTCCAAATTCCAATTAAGTATTTTTTTTTAATTATTATGTTTGAATAAAAAATTTAGTGTTAAGTAAATTCAGTTAACACTAATATTTTGGCCATAATCTGTTGTAATATTAGTTAAGTAATTTTTTTATTATAATACAACCAACAAGAATATAATGTGATTCAAAAATTTATTTTTTTACTATTGATGTCACAATTATTATTTTTAAAACATAATTTGAAAACAATTATCCAATCTACTTAATGATCAATGTTCTCTTTGGTAGAATTTGTAGTCTGATCTTCTCCATAATTGACTATGGAATCCTTAATAATTAATGTCATTAATTATTTTCAATATGTTGGAAACATGGTGGAAGAATATAGAAATTCCAAGAATATATTTAATTTGTAAGTTAAAAGGGTAAAAATATCTAAAAAGAAACTAGTTTATAGTGTAAATGGATCTTTTTATCATTCTGGCCAAAATTTTCTGGCCAAACATAAATTAAATACCCTTCTTTCTTCTTCTTTTTTTAGGACAAAGGGACCAATAATTTAAGTGGTGTGTCTTATTTCCTAGAAACTAGAAAACATGCAAATAATGGTGTGTTCGGTATAAAGTCCTAATTTTCTCATATTTTGGTTTTTTTTTTTAAGAAACTATTTTTTTTTAAATGAGGAAAATATTTTCTAATAAAAATATGTATATCAAGTTCTACGAGCATCATTTTACATAGATTGTATCCTCCCGTCTCTTTTAACATACCTCATCTTCCCTTTATCCATATAGTCCTCACCCTCAATAGCGTAGCTAAAAATTTCATAAAGGGTGTCCAAACTTTGAATAGTAGAAAAAGAATAAACATCACATATATGGTATTTTAAACTATTTATATTCAAATCGGAGCAGATCAAGTATAACCAATTGCGCTACGGATTACTATGATATTTTAGGGTGTCCAAAATACAATATGTATCAATATAAGTCAGACTTTAACTAAATATATGTAGTGTAATTTATGTATATTATTATTTACAAACACTTTAGTTAAACTAGCTTAGAAAATATTTTCTAAAAAAAATAATATATTTTTGGACCACACTACATAAGTCGGTCCAAAAGTGAAAGGTGCATAGTGGGCATACCAATCGTGCAATAAAGTTCATGTATAAACTCCAATCCAAAGCACCTTGTGCTATCCTTGCTATTTGCCTATTGTTCTTTCTCCTCCCTATTTCCAGGAAACTTCACAACCCCTTTTTTGGCCTCATCTTTTTTGGTCCTAAGTCTTCATTTTATTATCTCTGAATCTGGCTCTTCCTTTTATTTTTCATACCAACAAAGGTTTCATCTTTGAGCTAGCTAAAGGGGTACAAAAATTCTTTTCAAATTTCTAAAGATTTCATCATAATTTGTTGAGTCTGAGATATTTATAATGGATTCAGATTCTTGGAATCGCATATTTACTTCTTCTTCAAGGCGTTACCAACCACGATCAGGTACTATTATCTTCTTTTTGGCTTTATTTCCTGAGGTGCAAGAATATAAAGGAATTTCCATTTGCTTTTCATAGCTTGTAGTTTTATTTAGAATGTAGTTTGATTTGCTGTTTATTGGCCAAGAAATGAAGATAAAAAGAAATCCTGAGGTGGGGTTTTGTGGAGTAGGTTTCCTTACCTGAAATGAAGAAGTTATACATTTGCTTTTGTGGGTTTTGGTTATTCTCAGTAGTGGAAATGAAAAGGTGGGATAAGGTACTTTATATTTGCATATCTGGGGTTTGGTTATATTTGGGATTTATTTAAAATTGTTCCTTGAGGGACTTTCTTGCTCCGAAATGATCCCAATGTGAAGGTTGTATTTTTGTTTTTATCAACTCAGTCTCTGAATTGTCGTTTGGGGGATGTGTATGTTTTCCGTGGGATGGGAGAAGTTCTGGGTATCATTTCTCACATTTTCTAGACACATGGTTGGGAATGGTAATTCATAGCTTTTCCTGTTTAATGGAAGTGAATTTTTGGTGTGTTTTGCAGAAATCCGTAACTTAGGAGAGGAGTATGATAGTGAAGAGGAGACAATGCCAGAGTTTCTCTGTCCTTTCTGTGCGGAGGATTTTGATATTGTTGGACTATGTTGTCATATCGATGATGAACATGCTGTTGAGGCTAAGAATGGGGTAAAGTATCTCTACAACTAGTACTTCTTTCCCAATTTGTTTTCATTAGATATCAAATATAGGTTATGCTTAAGTTTTTAAAAACCAGGGGGGCCGTCATAAAACATTCCTTTCTTCTTATAAGGATTGTCGTAAAACCTTTCTAATTAGTTGTGCCGTCTTTACAGTGACCTCATTCAGGAATTGGTTTCTTTCGTTTTCCTCTCTTACTACTCTTCCTGTGAACCAGTAGGCTTGTGAGAAGAAGCATTGGCTATCAAATATGACATTCATTTTATGATATGATACTTTATCTTTAATGCTTTACCTGTGTTTATGTCTGTAGAGGCTGCTTCAACTTAAAAATTCAAAGCAGTGAATCACACTGGTTGTGTGAAGCTTTGAACTTGAAATTTCAAAGTAGTGAAGTGAAATAGTTTTCTGTTCCCCTTAGCTGTGTGTTAAAAAAATATAGTTGTTGGTTTCTCTCCTGCAAATTATGGAGATATATAAATTTGTAATTCATATACCACAATATCACCAAAATATCAGAAGCATTATGTGCAAGTAACACTGGTGCTACATTGCACAGTGGTTTCGGCTGATCACCTGCTCCCCTTGTTCAATTTTAAAGATAAATTTCTATAACATCTGGATCAACCATGAAGCTGAGTGATAAGAATCTATCTTCACAAACTTGCGGAAGTTCCATTTAAATTGATCGAGCTGGTAGTCACTGTACAACGCTCCCAGCAAAAATAAATTTGAAATATAAGCGGCTAATGTCTTTTCATTCTTCTAGTATTGTGATAGTTCATACAATACTAGTAGAATTAGAAAAAATATAAAAAGGTCCTCTACTTGTTTCTCCCCAAACTCTGTCTTCTTCTGTTTGATTGTTAGACATCACTACCTTCTTCTCTGAAAAAGAAAGGTAAACAAATGATCTTTCTCTGACCCCTTTCTAAATTTCTGCTTTTCAACTTTTGGAGAAGGTTTGAGGTAATATTGAACGAATAGTTAACCTTTAGCATTTCTGACTTCTTGCAACAGTTTGAGTACTAGCAAACCTTGAAATGAATGTTTTATTTCTGTTAGTTGATAGTCAACTTCATCTTCAATAAATTAAAGTGCCAGATGAATTTGGGATTTAGGGCCCAAGTTATGGGATATGATGATTGATGGGGTAGATGAGGACTCTTGGTTTACATCTAATGTTAAGTCTCAACTTAATGAATATAAAGTATTAACATGGTAACACCTTTTTTTTTTCCAACTCCCAAGCTAACAGAAACATCTAAATAAGAAGAAAAGACTTTGGAAGAGCATTTCATAAAGAAAATGCAAGTGGAGCCATATCCAGGTTATTCATTAGGATTGTCATATCTGAGTCAAGGTTCTCAGTTCTATCTTGTTTCTTTCCTTGACAATTCCGAATTGCAGAAGCTCAGCCCTCGTTGTTCTCTCTTGACATAGGAGAGGTGGCAATTATGTTGATAGGAGGAACGAGGAGGCTATTGCCTACAGCGGGGAGGGGGGATTTATTCACTTTTGGAAGGCTGTGCATACCATTCACCTTCTTGTCGAAATAAAGAATAAGGGGAAATTTGAAAGAATACTCTGTTTGGATACCCCTTGTTTACTCCTTCAGTCAGCTTTATCTCCCTTTTTTTTTAATAAAGAAGAAAATGTTATGGTAGTGACCCCCATTGCATTTTAACAAAATATTTCTATTTCAAAAAAAGTTATGGTAGTGACCCCCAGGACTTTGGTCTAGTATGGTTTAGACGCATATCACGGCTTCAAATCTTGCCGTATACAAATGCCTCATATTTAGGTGGAGAATGGTAGAGCGACGGACTCATTCACTAGTGTGTTTCAAACTGTGCGCCAATAGCTCTCAGAGATTTCTTGATTACAAATAAAAGAATGATGTTGTAGCTTTGCTACTCTTTGTCAATTTTGCAAATCTCCAGTTTCTGCTAATGGCTTTTCATTTCTGTGTTTGTTTTATGGATTTTTAGCTTAAAATATATGTTTAATTTAGTTTCCTTGTCCATGTTCATAAATTTTCCAAAACTGTAAGAGTCAGCTAATGAAAAAGTGCCTTATCTGCTGACTATATGGTTGAAAAAACTGTGTAGTTCACTAACCAGAAAATGGAAAAAATATTCAGTCACTTAAGTGAGCAGAGACCCTAAGGTGTTCTCGGGCCACTCCCAGAAGAATGCAAAGTGTATCTTGTGTGTCAGTGGCTAAGGTTCAAAAAGTTACTTGTTTGGATTGTGACTTATGATTTGCGGCTTTCATGAATATGTGCTGAATAGCGATTCTTGTAGAATCAGAAAGGGATTTTGATGAATTGCCAAATCTATAATCAATTCTTCACCAGCACTTGCTAAGTAGCAAATTAACTATTTCTTTTTTCCAATTCACTTTTTTGAGGAAAAAAATGTTACTCAATTCAAACAGTAGTTCTTGTATTTTAGGGATTGTATCTGAAAATGTTACGCAGAATAGTTTCAGAACAATATTTTTTCAACAAACAAAATCTATTTCATGTGTTGTCTAAATTATGTTTAGTTTCATTCTTGTTACCCTTCTGTATTGACAAAGATACTGTGCTTTTTACACGTGACCTTTTTTTTAGTCGAAAACTCAGCATCATTAACCTGAGTATGATATTAAGCTTAGAACTAGAAATTTAAATTTTGATTACACGGGCTAGAATCAGATAGAGTAATTATATTTTTTAATGATTATTTAATTAATTAAATCACATTATGTTTGTATAACTTTTGTTTCTACTATTTCTGAATAAAATCTGGATATCTGAACACTTTATGCTACTTGCTTGTCAGTTGCATCTCTTGCAAGTGATCAGGGTGTTGACTGTTGAAGAGCACCACTATTTTATCAAGATTTTTGGTGATGTTAGATAACATGTCTGTATATGCAGATATGCCCGGTTTGTGCAAAAAGGGTTGGAATGGATTTGGTTGGTCATATAACTCAGCAACATGGAAATATTTTAAAGGTATCCTTTTTTATTATCTTCCATCAGTTATTTTCATGAGCTTCGATCTTGGTACCTCTTTTTGGGTTTGCTTCAGTACCAAATGTGCATCATATCAGAATTCTTTTAAAGCTTTAATGTCAGTTTTCTCTTAGTTTTACTATTGGTCTTCAGATGCATGGTATTTATCATTGACTGCATTACAGGTGCAGCGCAGGAGAAGAATTCGAAGAGGTGGTACTTCAGCTCTCTCTATTTTAAGAAGAGAGCTAAGGGAAGGGAGTTTGCAGTCCATCCTCGGGGGATCCTCTCGTTTGGTTTCTTCCTCCACTACAGATCCAGATCCCTTGTTATCTTCATTCATTCACAATACACCTTTGGCTAATGAAATTCCTGATGTTCAACCTTTATCTTCTATTAAGCAAAGCTCAAAAAAAGAAAGCACTCTTGAGAACTCATCTGAAAGGTAAGGACGCATCACTACTTTTGTTTCTATTTCTTCTTTTTTCTTCCTCTCAAATGCCTATTCCTATGTGTATTACCCTAGTTCCGTGGAGCTTCTTGGTTCGTGTCTCTTTGATTGTATCTTTGATTAAACCTTGTATCATCAATCACATGTGTGTTTGGTAACTTGATTAAACTTTTATCCCATGATTGAGTTGTAGAATAATATTTTATCTGGACAACCTTACTTTTTTGCTTATTTTCTAGTTAAACATGCAAATTTGATGAGCTATTACTAAGTACATACCTCATCTACATGGTGTATGCTAGTTTTATTACATATATAAGTCAGTTGTTCTCCCGGGAGGGAGGGTGATGAAAGGGAGATCGTCAGCTGTAGAAGCTGCTCATGATCGTCAATATATATGGCTGCGACTTTTGTTTACTAGCGCTTGTTTTAGACTTCTGACTTTCCTCTTTGGTCCCGTTTCTATTTACCTCTGTTCTAGGTTGTTGATTTTGTTCTTCTTTTGACCAGAAATGTTCAGCAATCTCCGCTATCTGACAAAGACCAAGAGGAGAAGGCCAGGAAGAGTAAGTTTGTGCAAGGGCTACTGTTATCCACCTTTCTTGAAGATGACGTCTAAATGTGAAGAGGATACTGTTAGCATGGATAGAGAAAAGAAGAGGATGCTGCCATTCTGTGTAGTAGTTAGGAGAGGGAACTCGTAAAAGTCCTACTTATGTGTATATTAAAGACTACATTAGTTTTCCATCTTCAATGTAGTAACATGCTAATATATATTCCAATTTAATTGCGTGAAGCAACACGAAACATATATGAGTATATAGCAGTTTCACTAAAATTATCTGGCGTTGAAGCAGCTAGCGAACTATTGCTGTTATGAACAGATGAAATTGCATTGGCATGGACTCCACAAGCAAAAGACCTGTTCTGGGAAACAAAGTTACGAAAAAGGTTGGACATTCTGAAGTTTGAGGGACCAATATTAGCCACAACATCGAATTTTCTGACGTAACCTGCACAACTCTTTCATAATTCAGCAGGTAACCTAATGAGGGGTTTGCAGCAACACTTGTTGGGCCACCAGTAATCTTCACGTTACAGGACTATGTGATAGGTGATATAAAAGAAACGTTGGTGGCTAACCAACTGCACTTTCTAGTGAGGTTAATCGTGGCCTAGAAAATGGACGAGAAGTACAAAGATGGAGATGTTGGGAGGACTGAATAGATTTGAAGACCCATTTGGTATAACTTTGCTTCTCAGATGTATGATTCCAGAAGTCATGTATTATACAATAGTTGAAACAAAAGAAAATACGGCCAAATTATTACTACTATTTTAAAAAGAAACTTATTCCATCTAACAAACGAGTATTTGAAAACATTTCATGACAAGCATAAAATTACAAATTTCAAAAATCTTTCATTCACAAACTCTTTATCAAGTCAAACTGTATCACATAAATTGAGGAATAGATGCTAAACTGATTGCACTTTTTAGATATATAGGAAATAGTAATATACCAGAGCAAGAATATGCATAGTTGATATGCTGAGAAAGGTCGATCTAGTGTGTTTTTTTTAATTAAAAGTCATCCTATCAGTCGGAGTATAGTAGTAAGCTCAGCCCGACTCTGAAAACATAGCAATATACAAAGTCATACTGTAAGGTGATATTATATTAGAGGGTATTACAGACCATTCATTTATACACAAAATACAGAAAATCAACCTATTTTTCAATCAACATTAACTTGAGTGTAAGTCGAAATAGAGCAAGCTTGACAAAGCGACTGTCATCAGAACATCATATCCAGGAACTCACTGTCGATTCAGGAAGCTCCAATGTATACAAGGTGCTATAGGAAACAGTGAAGATGATAACCTTCAGTCACTCTTGGCCCTACCGGGTACCTTACCACTCATGCATCTAACGGTAACTAATAAAAGTACAAAAGCTTGTATTGTGTAAACAGAAGGCTACTTTCAAGTCTAGTTTTGCTATACCCAGTGACAAGCTTGTACAGCCGGACGAGCATCTCAGGATGTTATGCTTAAAAGAAAATAAGACAAGCTTCACCTTCGATATGAATTATGCGACTCAAAAAAGCTATAGTCAGGGTGATTAACTTGCAAAAGCCGGAGCCAATTGCCAGCCGCTCGTAACAGAGAGTTGGCCTTCTGACATTCATTAACTCCATCAGGGAACCAAAATGATAGTTGGAATTTGTAAGAGGCCAGCCCAAAGATTGGGAGAGGTAGCTTGGCGGACATACCAGCATCAACGATGCCTTTACTAGTAGTTGTGCCATGCTGTTGAGGCCAGTCAGTCCTAGGAACTGCAAAAGTGTAAGCAATACATAGTCAGCAATTTCAAGAACAATCAACTGGCTTGTTTTGACATTGAATTGATCAGAAATAGAGAAGAAATAGGATGAAAGACATACCACCACCAGAAGGTGTTGAGAGGGAATGGTATGTCAGAAAGCAAGCATCAAGATTTTGCAATGTTGGTCCTGTTGGTATCCTATAAATGGGATACCTTCATAATGGAAAGGAAAAAACAATTTAGTATCAACACGTGAGTTTACATGAGAATATTTGTTCAGTCAAAGCTGAAAGGAGAAAATCGTACCAAGCAACAGAAATCCAACTTGCAGCAGTCAGATCACAGCTCTTATACGTCTTCAGTTCTGGAAATTTAGATGCAAGGCCTGAAATCTGCAGTTGTAAGGGCAAAAGAATGTAAATGCTATGACACAAATAAATGGAAGACAGAGGAACTTCTGTTTGGAAATAAAAGACTTGCCTTATCAGCTAAAGGTTCACGACCATATGGTTGATTTCGCTCAAAATATTCAAATACAAGGAGACCAGGACTCCCCATCTCATTCTCATCTCCTGAAGATTCTAACAAAGGATCCTTTTTTAGGGAGAGATGCTTGATTCCATCAATAGTTGATGCAACTATATTCTGCTGATTCCAACTTCCATGAACTTTATTGGCTACCCTTGAAGCTCCAGCTCCGTATTCACTACTGTCATCACTACTTGTTGTCTCCTTGAGAGAATCAGCATCACTTTCTTCACCTGGTCTCCTGGAAAAATTTAAGCCCAAGATTGTTATTTGAAAGAAAATGGAGCTAAAACATACCAATTATTCACAAGCAAAGGCACCAATCAATTGAAATGAACGCACTATTAAGAGAACAGATCAGTCTGTATAGTTCAATTATTAAAGAAGATAGCTCTTACTTCAACCTGGTTTTCACTTGGTAGGTGAGATGAGCAGCACAATTAAAACATTAATAGCCTTGAGGCATTTTGTTACCTCCGTCTTCAAGCAAGGAGTAAAATAAGAACTTCAAAGGAGTAAAGGAGTAAAGGCCAAGAAACTAATCAAAAACAGAATTCAACTTTAAGGACAATACATGCACATTTGATGCCACACCTTGTGCCTGTGCAAGGCCATATCAATAACAGAAGACTTAATAACCCTGTTGAATATGTTCACTCCAACATTTTTTAAGGTCACTCTTTCTGCAATACATGAGCTCAGAGTTCATTTATGAAAAACCTGAGGCATTTCAATAACAAAATTTACAATTAAGAATATGGCTTCCATGACCAACCATAGAAAACCTATATCCTACAATATAACACATGGAAGAAGGTGCACATTCAACTTTGATTGAGTGGCAGGGGCAGGCCCATGAGGTACAGATATCTACTTCTCATTAACCTTGGACTTCTACAGAATGAATTACATTCAAGCTTAGAAAAGAAAATAAAATAAAATTTAACATTAACAAACCCCAAGCTAACCAGAATCTAGACTAAAATCATCATCCTCACAACTGAAGTGAAATTTACGAGGACAATTGTGATTCAGCCAGAACTGGTAACATTTATCACATAAGTTCTGATAAGGTGGTTTACATTTATTACATAATGGAGAATGCATCTTTACTTTAAACAATAATAACAAATCAGACACAATATTCTGCAAACTCTTCAACAATTATTTCAGTGACACACAAACAGCCACACATGAATTCATTCAAAGACCAATATGCATGAAAAATTACTAGTTTTATCATCTGCAAATAGGCAGAAAGTGCACATAACAAGCTTACCTTTGCTTGATGGAGGGTCTCGAAGGGTCTGTATAAAGTTGAATCCCAGACAAATATGGCACATAATACTGGACAACACAATCACTCTGATTTAAAACCAGAGGAACTCCTGCTCCATATGCACTCCATTCCCCAAAAGACTCCCAAAGGTCACCCAAGATGAAGTATGGATAGGAATCATTGTCAAGATTCCTCATCCCTCTCATGATTGTCTGCATATATGCAAATGCACTGGATTAACTTGAGTATCAGGAGATCAAAGGATTCAAACTGATTATCCACAAACTTCTGCTTTGTTGCAATATGAATAAGCCACTGAACAAATGAGGAGATTAGATCTTAATTACAAGAAGGCATTCAAATAACCAAGCCAAGGAGACAATTGCTGAGCCATTGTTCACTTGTATGATTAAGGAAGAAATGAATATAAAATTAGCAGAAATCTGGCTTTTCATAAACACATTATACAACCAGGTTATCCATGCAAATGGCAGAAACGAGTAGCAAACTACTGCACTCCAACACCTGATCCATTCAGATGGTTTACACACACGATACGACCAAGTATCTAAAAACAGGCATATGCATAAGTCATAACCACATGAAACTAGGTCCAGTTTCTGAAAATATTGTCTAGACTCTAGCCCGTGGAAGCAGGGTTCAGGGTTACAAAATTGCCCCAGCCCCCAAGTATATGAGAAACAGATTACCGTTTACAGTTCTTCTCATTGACATTGTCATAGTACAAACACACTGAAAACCTAAAATGCAGCAACTTTTACATCAAGGCATAGTTTCCCTAAACATCTATAACTTAATGCCCAATAGGATAAGACTGTAAGATTAAATAACAAATAGTGATACCTTGGGAAAAACTTGAGCGGGGACCTTAGGAGTGGTATGCTCCAAGAACCGATCGAAATTCGTCAAATTCTCAATTCGAATCGATGAAAACGACGCCGTTGACGATGCTCCATCATCAGACTCAGTTCGACTCTCCGCTTCAATTCTTGACTTGGCTTGCATTTTTTGCTGCTTCCTCATCGCCGGTGGGCTATAAAACCGATCATCTCCAACCTTTCTACGATTTGCAGCCATTTTTGAGGGGGCAAGATTTTCCAAAGAGCCAAAAAAGAAAATGGATCCACAAAGATCCTAAAAGTCAAAAGAAGTTTGTATAGCAGCAAGAACGTTTTGAGTCTTTGGTATAATGAAGTAGTGTAGTGTGTATGATTGTTGGTATTAGAAAAATTGGGGTAAAGTTTAGGGCTTTTTGGTTAAAGGGTTTAAGGGAGATTTAGAGTGATGAAGTTTTAGGGTTTTTGAAGTTTGAAGATAAAAAGAGGGGTTGGGTTGCTGGGTTTGTTAATGGTGGAGGGGAGAAAGAGACGCGAAGAGTCGAGGCTGAAAAAAGGGTTGAAAATGAAGGTCCACCTTTAGTTCCATGGACCATGTTCTACACAATTCAAGAATAAACAAAAATTTACACAAATTATCACTAATAATAATAAGTCCTTCGAAAATATACATCAATTAATATGAGTAACGTGATAGAATATATATATCATTTATTATTTCTTAAGTTGTGTTCAAAAATCATTGTGAATAAGTAAAAGTGAATAGTGGGAGTTAGAGCTTCTCAAAATTGAACTCTGACCAATAATTCAAATCGATAAAAGTTTATGGATTAATTTATCAGTAATGGGTTATTGATTTAACGGTTTTGATAAGTGTTTTGATTTATTTTTATATTGGGTTATCGGTTTTTAATAATTTGAGATTTTTTTCTTAACGGGTTAACCGATAATCGAATAATAAATTAATAAACTTTATTTATACCATTCAATATATAAAGTCTTTGACTTAGGGTTTAGTTTCATACTTTCATATTTAACTATTTAGTTTCATACTTTCATAGTTAACTATCTCAAACTCTCGGTTATTCTACAAGTTGTTAGTGTTCGCTTTTGAGCAAGTATTAATTCATCTGTATGGTTCATTTGGTTTGTCACTTTGTTTTTAAGTGATTATCAATAATTTATTTTTTGTGTGTGAAATCCTAACGATTAAATCGATAATGATCAATAATTGATAAACTGATAATTGATATTTTAATGGTTCTTTAGTGATTTAGCATGTCTAGAAATTGATAACTGTCACGATCCGAATCAACATCTAAGTCAAGACACGATACTTTAAAATCACAAATTGCCCCAAGCTAACCCTTGGCATAACAAATCATAAGAAACTGAAGCGAAAGCTGAAACATAAGCATATAAATAAATGGTTCGACACCAAACTAGACAAAATGATAAAAGAAATCCATGTAATGCATACTTCTGTATGAAATAAGCCTATGTTGTCTAGAAAGAAAGAAATAAATGTGCAGAGACATGACACCCAACTACCAATAACGACCCTCACATAAAATCTTAGACCTAACTATCTTCTTATTCATGAAGTTGATAAGTGGGTATTTTTACCAACTTATATTATCTTTAAGCTTATGTTTTTGACTTGTTTAGGAGAGAATGGGTGCATTTGATGTGGTTTTCTTCATGTTTATAGGAAAATGGAGTGAAGAGTTAATTTAGAAGGTAATTGAAGAAACCAAGTGAAATTGAAGCAAAAAGAAAATCAAAACTGAAAAAAGTCAAATTTGGCAGAGAAATTGTTCTCCGCGAACGCGGTTAGCTGGCATGTGAATGTGGAGTCTGGGTCAACAAAGAAATGCAAAAAGGCACAAATCACCCGCAAACGTGTCACAACCCAAAGTACACCCTACACGTGACATGTCGTATAAGACCCCGAGAGGCCCTACAGAAGCCACTTGACATACATATATACATAGTAATAGACAAAATTTTATATAAAAAATGAGCTTAACATTTCAAAACGGATGTCTAACATAGTCTTGACAAGCCATCTATTACATCAAAAGGAGTGGTCAGGACATAACCCATACACACCACATACAACATCTGAAAGTAAAGACATAAGAAAGCAATAAAGGCGACATCGTCCTCAAAGTATGAGGACCCACCAAATCTTCAAAAGTCTCTAATGATGTACTAGCCACGAACTGAGGGAGAGGAGTCGTTAAGCCCTACATTTGTGAAACAATGTAGGCACGTGTATGCATTAGTACATGAAATGTACTAAGTATGAGGGAAATGAAATAAAACATGAAACATGATCATAAAGGGACATAATAGAGAACATGATATGTATGGCCAAGCTAAACATAGTAAAAGTCTTTTAAAGAATGATCATAATCATGGACATGGTCAATACATCTTAAAACATAAGAAAAGCTTCATAAAACATAAGAAAGTAACTTAGTTCATTTTGTTGGATATTACCTTTAATTGACAATAGACCATGCGAGCTATACATGGAATCTGATGTAACTTCCACGTCGAGAAAGGAGAGCCTACTTGCCAAGGTACGTAGAACTCTGTATCATGTGATATGCTATATGTGGATCCACTAGTTAGGCCATTTAATGCAATCCTACAGGGGCACATAGTTTGGAACTAGAGGTTGCTACTAGAGACTACCATATTTGAGCCTCTATACCTCAAAGTTCTCTCGGTGCTAAGTTAAATCCCAACGAAATAGTCAATTTTATAAACATAATCATCATACATAAAAAACACAATTTACTTAGTAATCCACACTTAAATCATTATAGAGTTGCTCCTTAAACCATGTGTGAGAGGACCTTTCACCATTCATGATTTTTCAATGTGAGAAATTATTTCACCATTTCATTGATGCTTATCTTGAAAGCAACCTTTAGATCATAAAACATCTTTTCATAAATCATCATTCACAAATTCATAGCGTTCTTCATAAACTCATATCTTCATAAATTCATAGTCAAAATCATGAATAATGCATGCGTCTTGTAGGAATCAATAGGAAATCATGTAGTTTAATCAAGACATGCATAGAAAGATTGAAATTGAACAATTAAAACCCATGAAGATCACATGAAACCCTAAGCAATTTAGGAGAAATTGAATTGGAAACTTAAAAATTCTTTGGGACTAATTGGATGAATAAGATCCAATGGTGAAATCCCACATACCTTGATAATTAAAGGTTAAAAGAAATGGTGAATTTAAGACTTTGAATTTAAAGCCTAGCTTCTTCTTCCTTAATTAGCTTGAGAGAGAGTTGAGGAGGATGAATTTTGTTGGGATTTGAAAATTAGGAGAATGAATTTAGAATGGGTAATTTTAGGACTTAGAAATCTTATACAGGGATTAGAATTAGGGTCAAAATTGCATAGTTTAGGTATTAAATGCCTAGAAAAAGATCCTAATAGCCCTGACTTAAAAATTGTCGAAACACTCTCTACGGAAGCCTTTCATGGACCACTAATCGCTTCACCTTCCGTGAAGGCTATCGTGAACCAGAGAGGCGTCTGAGATTTACTAAGTCAATTTCCACCTACTACCTTGAGCCAGTCCGTGAACCATTTTCTTAGAATAATTTTCACAAGGCTTGGGTTCAGTAATGGGTTCACTAACTGTGGACCCTACCACCATCCTTGAATCCTTTCTTAGACCATTGCCTTAGAATATTTTTTCACAAGGCTCGGGTTCAAGTGTGGGTTCACTAGTTGTGGACCATTCTACCATCTTTGAACCCTTCCTTAGACCCTTGTCTTAGAATATTTTTCACAAGGCTCATGTTTAAGGATGGATTCACTGATTGTGGACCCTTTCACCTTCCTTGAACCCATCTGTAGATCATTATCTTAGAATATTTTTCATAAGATTCGGGCTCAAGGTTAGATTCACTGATTGTGGACCCTTTCACCTTCCTTGAACTCGTCCTTATAAGTCCATTTTTCACAAATTTTCAACTAAATTTTCTCATTCCAACTTTCAATTAACTTTTTACACTTCTAGGTGTTATAGAATGCGGTGATGAGGTCAAAATATGACCGCAAACGCTCCCCATTGGCACACGAAGGCATCATTCCAATCAATGCAGTCCCGCGAACGCGGGCCACTCTCTACAAACGTGGAGAGTTATTTTGCATGCGTACAGAGCAAACTGACAGTTTCGGAAGTCGACTATTTGATCCCTAAAACTCTATACACACATGAGAAAACATTTTGAGAGGGATTATTGATTGTATCCAAATTTCTAGGGTTCTTAGCTTAGGATTTTAAGCTTGGATAGCAACTTTCCTCACAACTCTCCTTTGGGTTCAAAGATTGAAAACTCCATTGTAGCAATTTTCACTCTTTCTTCACTTCCTTGCTTTGTATTGCCTGAGTTATGGGTATAATTGATTAATAGAGAATTTGTGTTTTGTGCTAGAAATAGACAATTGTTGGGTTGATGATTTTATTTTTTTGATTTTGTAATTGATTGAATGCTTCTCAATTCTCATTTATGAAATATCTATCTGATTATCTAATCAATTTCATGTTTAAATTCTTTTCCTAATGAATTTGATCACTCCTTGGATTTGCCCATTTACTTTGATTGAGCTTGGAAGAGTCAATTGAGGTTGAGAATTTTTGATAGGTACTTAATTTGAGGCGTAACCACCATTTAGATTCTAGCTAGAAGATAGTGGATTGTTGCGATGCATAGAATTGGACTAATTATGATAGCTACTTAACTAGGTTTGAGAGAGCTAGGTGAGAAATATATGCTTATGTTCGGAAGAAGTAGGTAAATCATTTGGGTTCCAATGTATATATAATTTTACCCATAATTAATGAGTTTGCATGATATTAAGTTGCAATGAATAGTTTGAATGTAAATGAGCTTCTCATTCCTTTTGATCCCTAGCTTGAAAAGGCCTTTACCCTTGTTTCCTTTCCCTCCTATTGTTGATTGTTACCAAACTCTTGATATTATAATGGTGTATTGTTCGTTTGAATTCAAACTAATAGCTTGTAATTCTTTATCTTTTCAATTACCGGCACATTATTTTTTGTGGGATTCGACTAGGGGTGTGCATCGATCGGTTCGGTTTAGTTTTATGTATTATCAATTCAGTTTATCGGTTTTTGATTTTTAAATACGCTAAACCAACAAACCAATAAGATATTCTTTATCGGTTTTCGGTTTATTGATTTTTAGTCATTAACGGTTCGTTTTCGGTTTACCCAATAAGAAAATACTCAGAAAATAAAAATCTGATTTCTCACTTCTCTAACTATTTGGCACGATACAGTGAGACAAACAAATCAGTTGTAAATGCTTTGATATAGTGAAATAAGAAATATAATCAGAAATTGCATGAATAAGAGTAGATGTAGTACGAAGGCTACAATAACATGTTACAACCAAAACATAATATGGAATTTCTTATGTGAAGTAGAAGTACTATGACGTGTGAAGTGTGTAGACCATAGTGTATAGTATTGATATAGTGTCTAGATATGTTAAATTATTAATATTTAATATTTATGAAGGGTATAGTACTAACTTACTATCGTCTTAATGGGTTATCGGTTTACCCAATAACCCAATACTAAAAACCGATAACAAAATAATGTTTTTTATAAAACCATTAAAAATCCGTTAACCCAATAGCAATGACCCAATAATATTTTTCGGTTCGGTTTTCGCACACCCTTAGATTCAACCCCAACCTCATACGTTGGATTATTATATTACTAACAACCGCCTACTCATTGAGTTGTATGACGTATAATTTGAGCATTATCAGAAGTCCCCAACTGCGGAAGACTCCACAAACTACAGACTGAACCAAACATGGAAGTAGAATTATTGGTAGAGTCATATACAATGACAATCTTATCAACTCCAAACCCGACGAGCATTATGTCCTATGTATCTGCCTAGTTTGATATAAATGCAATATCGTTTGTTGTCTGTAGGAACATTATGTAAAATTTACTCCTCCTCTTTTGTCAACGACAAGCTATGTTGCTCAGGCTTTTCAAAAATGTCAACGGGTGCATGCTAGATTTGCCCCAAAGTAGTGTATTTTTGAAGCATCCATGCATTAAAAGTGAAGAGTCCGCACAACTAAGACGACAACACTAGTGTGGCAGAACTTTGTATTATGTGGGAGGATTAGAGAGGGAGAGTTTGCCACACGACTACAAATATGAACATCTCATATGTATAAATCCTTAATTTGTGACCTCAAAGAATATCTTCGAAGGGAACTTGATCAGGAGCATTTGCTGAATCTGGTCGTGGCAGTGATTGTGAAATTGATAGTGTTAATTAGAGGTGTACATGGCCGGGCTGGTTTGGGTTTTTCAAATATCAAATCAAACCATTTGTGTCGGATTTTTAAATTTATAAACCAAACCAAACCAATAAAACTCGGGTTTTTCAACCTCAGGTTTTTTCGGATTTTTCGGTTTTTCGGGTTTTTCCGGTAAAGTATTCATACACAACATATAATTTACTTGTACTTCAAATATTTCTTTAGTCCTACCAAAATACAACTATCTAAGATGTTTCTTAAAAATATAACACAATATGATATGATTAATAACACTAAAATATCCAACAAAAATAATAATAATGAAATCGCGTAAAACAAATATTGGAAATTAACAAGTCATAATGAAAATGATCATAATTTAAAAGTACTAAATCATGTTAAAATTAAGTTTAATAAGTATTAGTTACATGACTAAATATTAAAGAAAATTAAAATTAGATTATGTATTTTAATTGTCTAAACCAATGTAAAACTAAAGAACAAATATTCAATATTATTGTCATTCTTAGTGTCGAATTGATTTTCTTTTTGCATTAGTATTAATTTGATTTTGATTTAAGCTTTATTATAATTACCAACATCTGTGGACTATAATCTTTATTGGCACATTCATAATTCTAAGTTTCAAACTTGAAATAATATATTAAAAGATAAAAACTATGGAAAAGTATAAGAAATATTTAAAAATTATATCAAAGTAAATATTTTTATGTATAAAATAAAATTTTAAAATTATATATATAAATTCGGGTTGGTTTGGTCTCGGGTTGGTTTTTTTTAGTTAAAACCAAACCAATCCAAATATAGTCGGATTTTTTTTTTCAAAACCAAACCACTAGTCGGGTTTTTTTTCTGGGTTGACTCGATTTGCGGTTTGGTTCGGTTCTCGGTTTGGTTTTGTACACCCCTAGTGTTAATTGTTGTGGCTGGAGTGAAGGATTTACTTTCGACATTGATCAAAAGTAGGAAGAAATTATATGAATTTAGTAATTAAAAAATAACAAAAGAAGGTTCTTTGTAGTTCGATACCAACAAATGAATCCTAGCATTTATATATATATATATGTGTTTGTGCGTGTGTGTGCGTGTGTATTACAAACACTTCTACTACAAAATATAGATAATTATCTTTTTGTCACATTCTTTAACTAATGAATTTGTATACAAATATATGTTGCTCATCATTCTGCTTATATTCTGATCATGTTTTTGATATTTGGTTGGAGTAATAATTTTTATAAGATCAAACTTTTTTTTTTTATTGGCTTAGCATCCTTCTTCTTTTGAATTCTCATCATATTCATACTAGAGGGCATCAAATAAAAGTAATTTCTGCATGATAGTTAGAAGAGAAAGTAATCTTTTATCTCCACTTATGATCTGTTACTATTATATATAGTCTGGAAGAGCTTATGCATTAATGTATGTGGTACTTCTTTCGTTGACATATTTTGAAAACAAATGATCCATGCTACATAGAATATGTCATCTATATGTCTAGCTAATTTTATTTTTGAAAACAACCAAATTAGTACTCAAATGTTACAATTTTTTAATAGATCTATTGAATAAATTAATTTTAAGAAAAGAATAACATTGGATACTTGAGTAATCTCACAAATAAAAAAAATTTCTTAGTTAATACCTCGATGGTCAAAAGATACTTTTTATTTAATCATAATTTTTTCAAATATTTTAAGTATTTTGATCCAGCAATTGCAACTTATATTACTTTAGAATTATTACATACGTAGTTTGATTTCTGTTTTACTTGGCCATTGACTATAAATTTTGTTGTTGAACGTCTTATAGTCAATTGGGGAGATGAACTCATTGTTCGTGACTTGAGTTCATAGTTGAGAGTATTTCTATTGGGGGAATCATGATTACCACAAACATCACTCTCATTTGAATTAAATATTGTTAAATTATCTACCTAGCTAGGCTCACATTTGCTGATCATGTAAATCTATCTTTATTCATCAATAAAGTAGTCCTTTTAGACTATAATCTACTTCAATGTAAATCCATGAAATGAGTTTATGTTATACTAGAGGTGTATGATCCGTGCTTAGCACAAGCCCAACATTTTACATTTTAAAGCAGTGGATGCTTGAAAATAAGCCAACTATAATCATTTTTAGCTCTATTGATGCAGCAATTTGTTGAATAAGTACTTAATAATAATGATTATATTGGAGAACACTTTCATAGGTTATATAGCCATTTTACATATCCAAAACAAAATAACACAAACAATGCCTAATTGAACTACCAGAAATATTCCACCCCCCCCCCCCCCCCCCCTTTATCTTGAAAGTTGTAGAATCTTGCGTTGTGTTTGTAGTCGTCGTGCAACACTATCTGAGGTCTTGGAGATCTGCACAACCAGAAACCCAATATTACATATACAAATGTAGGCAATATACATTAAAGTCAACATTTGGTTTTCAAAGTTCAAAATTTAAATATAGTGAATATATTTTAGGCAAAATGGTCTGATGGACCCTTATACTTGATTCAGATTGTAAACTGGACCCTTTTACTTTCTAAAGTTTCAACTAGACACTTCAACTCAAATAAAATAGAAATTTTAAACCCTTATGTCAGCCGGTGTTCCTCACTCGATCTGACATGGATGACACATCATATCCACGTAAAAAAAAAGTCACATAATATCCATCTCATTAATTTAATGGTCACAATGCTATTTTTATATATTTATTTTATTAAACAAATAATTACTTTAGAAAAAATGTTTTTCACTTTGTTCTCAAGAACCCTAACCCAAAAGAAAATCCATTGACATTTGACAGCCCCATTTAAGCTTACAATTTGATCAACACTAATATTAACATCAATAGAAGAAAGCACTCAAACTCTACTACTCTTATTACTAAACTTGACACCAAAAAGCTTGAAATTGAAAGAAAAATCCAAACTTGAAAAAAGAAAGATCAAGAAATATGAAAATTTCAAAGTTGTATCTACAATTTAAAAGAGATGAAAATTTATTTTTTGTTTTTTTAGAAGTTTTGCTTCTAAAGAGATAAAAAGAAGCAAGTAGTAGCAGCAAAAATCCTTCTTCAATTTCGATTTGAGCTTTCAATTTGAACAAGATTTTTTTCTTTCGTTTCCAATTATTTTTGTTTTGGATTTTTGATGAACGTGTAGTTTTCATTTGAAAAGTGAGGGAAAGTAAGATTGCAAGAAAAAATAATCCATAATAGAGAGGATAGGGATACATCAGGTGAGAGATCTACTATTTTCCAAAAAGGTGGGTGGGTGGGTTTGAAGAAGAACGGAATTTTCTTTTTCTTTTTCTTTTTTTTGCCTTTTTTTAAGGTAGGTAAAAAAAATATTTTTTATTTAATTTTTAAAACTTTCTAAATCAATTCACGCTCATATTTCGTGTGTGTAACACACATTTTTCCAACTCAGCTAAATTAATGCCACCTAAGGCTAGTCAATGGTCAAAGGGGCTTAAAATTTCTATTTTATTTGAGTTGAAGTGTCCAGTTGAAACTTTGTGAAGTAGAAGGGTCCAGTTTACAATCCGAGTTAAGTATAAGGGTCCACCAAACTCTTTTGCCTATATTTTATAAAGGAAAGTTATTTTGTATTATTATGTGCGGATTGTAACGCGTTACGGGCTTAACAAAAGTAGAAGTTCATAACAATGATGTCAAAAAGTTTATAGTTATGTGTATGTAAGATTCATCTTAATTGTACTCCAAACATAAATTCATTTTAAAATCACCGACTATAAATGGGAAAATGTGATGGCTAGTACAGGAGAAGTTATCACTTTATCAGTTTGAAGATGTGTATCAGAAAACAACTTCAAGTGAACCCATTATAAAATTTCTAAATCTGCTTGACAGGGTATCTGAAGAATGCAAATAAGAATTGAATTAACTAATTATGTGAGTAGGCAGATGCCCTCTTTCAAAGAGATTTGAATTTAAATAAAAGTTAAAATAGACCTGATATAATTCACATATCAAAGGTTCAGACGAAATAGGCAAGACATGGGGCAATAAGCCCATTTTCACTCCCGTCTTTCTCGATTAAAAGTTAAGTGTGTCAAACCATCTAAGCTAAGAAATAAAATCAGAACGTGCAACAAAGAGTAGAAATTATAACTGAAGATGTACATAATAGCAAATGTGTTTACTTCTTTTTTGTGTGATGGGGTACCAACATAGAAACTCGACAAAGACATTATGACACTATAAATAGTGTGAGTTCTCTCAAACGTCAAATGAATAATGACAATAAGATAATTTTTAATTTTTTTGACTTATTTACGCTTTGTAAGTTAAACAACAGAGAGAGGAATATTGGCTTGCTAGCATGCTCACTACAATGCATCAATCTAATAACTTATGATTTTCACTAACAAACACGTTCATTTAAATTTAATTGTTAGAATTCGGCTAATAAATAAGTGCATAAGAAAAGACTTTTGTGTATAAGAGCATCCTACCTTGCTAAGAAGAAATTAGGAGCATAAAAGTGTAAAATTTTATAATAAACTACTCAAAAAGCAGAAAATGCACAATAAAAGAGCTGGAAATAAAATACCTAACAGATTGTTACTACAAAAAATGTGAACTTGACAAATAAAAAAAGAGAGACAAGTGACAAGAATAAGAGGGGAAAAGCCAATTTCCGAACATATATCCATGAATAGGTGTTTAATGTACTTCAACTTTAGTTATAATTTACACAAATTTAATAGTTCAACAATTACTTATGCCTTCTAAAACTATGCAAGTCCTAAACTATAATACATCTAGCTAGTCAGTAAAATACCATCCACTCTTACAAAACACTACATATCATTTATCTCAAATTATCACTGTCAACAATAAGTCATCTAACTTAATGTAGCCAAGATCACATCTTTCACATTAGTGAAGTGATAATACCAAAAAATCATGAATTATTAAATGGTGGAAGTAGTCCTTACAAGGCTTGGGCAATCCTCCTCCCTTTGAGCTAGCTTTTGGGGTGTGAGTTAGGCCCAAGACCTAATTTAACATGGTATCATAGCAGGGCCCGTATCACCCAATGTCTTTATATTTCTAGGCTTCAAAGATTGTAGCATTACTCATTTTCACTGATGAGATATTCATTATCAATTGGATGAATACATGTGCCACTTATTCTTGATATTTTACGTATATTGAATGTTTGATATTCTGATTATTTGAAAATAAAAAGGCACCATCGAACTGCAATGTTATCAAAAGCGAGAAAAAGCGCACTTTAAGCGCAAAGCGAGGCGAAGCGCAACCACTTTTCTTCCCTGAAGCAAGGTGACATTCAAAAAGCGATCGATTCTACAGTTGAAGCGAGAAGCGCAAGAAAAGAAAAGGCAAGAAAAGGAGCGCTTAACTTTAAAAGGCGCTAATTAGGGTTTTTTTTTTAATTTCTGAAATATATTTTGGCGACTTCACAATACCTCCTTTCGCGACTTCATTTTTTTTTTTTTGAGTTTGGACTGCTGCGAGGCTGCAAGGTTGTGGCTGCTATAAGTTCTCTTCTTCTCTTTGGTTGTTGTATCTGCTACTATTTTTTTTTTCTATTTCTGGTTGTTGCTGTGTTTTTTTCTATATTTTTATTGCTGCTCCATTTTTTTCAATTTCTATTGCTGCTTTGTTTTTCAATTTCTATTGCTACTCTGTTTTTTTCAATTCTATTGCTGCTTTGTTTTTTTTTAAATTTCTATACAGTGTGATGTGTATGGCGTATACTAGTTGCTGCTCTTAACCGTTTTTATTTTTTTACTTAGTTTATTTGTTGTTTTGTTACTAAGTTACACTTTTTTTTTCTTGTAGTAACTAGTAAAGTTGTATTTTCTTATTCAAAATGTCACAAAAAAGGGATCCGACTTGGGGGTATGAAACTCCTATGGGTAGTAACACAAAAGTCAAATGTATCTTTTGTGATATGAAATACAATGACGGAATATTTCGTCACCAAAAGCATCTTATCGGTGGCTATAGATATGTAAAAGTATGTCCGAAGGTCCCGGATAGTGTGAAGGAAGAGATCAAAGAGTATTTGTTGAAAAAAATGAGTTTAAAACTCAAATGAACCATGAAGCATCCATGGTTAATCTTGTTGATAATGATGAAATGGATGATAATGAAGATGAAATGAATATGTCAATGGGGCCTCCCTCAAAGTATCAAAGGATGCCTTCAAGTAGTGGGAGTGGGTCTTCCACCAATAGCAATGTCTTGGGTCCTATGAATCTTTATTTTTTTGCAAAAATCAAATGAAAAGAGAAAAGGTGGACCTATTGATTTAGAATCTTCTAGGAAGATTTTGAGGGATCGTGATGTATCTGTTTTTGCTAGGTGGATGTATCATGCAGGGCTTTCTTTCAATTGTGTTAATTACACCGAGAGTTTTGGTGAATTCATTGAGGCAGTCGGTCAAAATGGCTCTGGAATGAAGCCCCCCACCTATCATGAGGTAAGAGTTCCTTTTCTAAAAAAGGAGGTGGAAAAGACAAACAAGATTGTAGAAGAACATAAGGTTCAATGGAAAACGTATGATTGTTCCATTATGATGGACAAATGAACAGCAAGGAATTGAAAAATAGTCATTAATGTTTTGGTGAATTCTCCAAGAGGGAGTGTGTTCCTTGAATCTTATGATGCTAGTGACTCTTCTACCGATTCTAATAATATGTTAAACTTGTTTGAGAACATTATCATGAAGATAGACAAGGAAAATGTGGTACAATTCGTGACTGATAATGCAAGTGAGAACAAAAAAGTGGGTAACATGTTGAAGGGAGTGTTCCCGCATATTTTCTGGACTCCTTGTGCTGCTCATTGTATCAACTTGATGTTTGGTGACATTTTCAAAGAATCCCCGTATTCTACAGGTGAACTTGAGTTTTGATATTTAATTTTCTTTTTTAAACTTCATGTTAGTTTTCTTTACTTATTAACTACTATTTTTTTAACAGTTTTTGTTAAGGCTATTAAGATACATTCTTATATCAATCAAAGGGCACTGTTTTTGAATATGATGAGGAGATACACAAAGCAAAGAAATTTGGTAAAACCCGCCAAGACAAGATTCACAACAAATTTTTTTTGGAGTTTGTATAGTTTTTATAAGCAAAAGAAAAATTTGAGAACTTTTTTTATGTCAACTGAATGGAATGAGAGTGTCTATTCAAGGGAAACTCTTGGGAAAGAAGTTGAGAGACACATCATTAGTCCATATTTTTGGAATGACGTTGTTCAAGCACTCAGAGTTGGTGGTCCATTAGTTTATGTACTTCGTATGGTGGATGGAGAGAAAAAACCACCAATGGGTTACATTTATGAAGCCATGGACAGGGCCAAATAAAGTATTGAAAAGGCATTCAATTATGATACAAGGAAATATAAAAGTGCTTTTGAAATCATTGATGCAAGGTGGACAAATCAACTTCATCAACCTTTGCATGCAGCGGGACACATTCTGAACCCAGGGCTCTATTATAAAAATAATGACATGAATATTTTAACTAAAGAAGTGTGACAGGGATATCATAAATGTGTTTAGAGGATGATCCCAGATAAAATTTTGCAAGACAAAAATGGGGAGGAGCTTGGTGTGTACATGAAAGCTAATGGGCTACTTGGAATTGAATCAACCATTAGAGCTAGAACCTTAAGGTCACCAGGTGATAATTTCATCTTTCAATTGTGTTTAAAGCTTCAACTTTTAAGTTATTACGCATTAACTTTTAAATTAACTCTTCTACAGTTGAATGGTGGATGCAATATGGTCAAATGTCCCAAACTTGCAACAGTTTGCTATTAGAGTGCAAAGTTTAACTAGTAGCGCATCCGATTTCGAGAGAAATTGGACCGTGTATAAATATGTGAGAAGCTACATTACATTATTACTAAATTAAATGGTATCTTAAGTATCCTAAGTCCTCCTATTAATTTCTTTCTACGACTTATGTGCAGATTCATAGTAAAAAGAGAAATAGGCTTGAGTTGGAACACCTCAATGATCTAGTGTTCATCAAATATAATAGAACATTGGTGCGTCGTTACAATGCTCGTAATACCATTGATCTAATTTTGTTGGATAGTATTGATAGGGCAAATGAATGGTTAGTTGGAGCACTCCAAAATCACTAAGATGAAGAAGTGTACGAAGGAGAAAGTCTCACTTAGGGGTGTACAAAATCGAACCGAAAACCGAACCAAACCGCAAACCGAGTCAAACCGAAAAAATCCCGACTAGTGGTTTGGTTTGACTTGGTTTGGTATTGGAAAAAAAAACCCGACTATATTTGGGTTGGTTTGGTTTTAACTACAAAAAACCAACCCGAGACCAAATCAACCCGACATTATATATGTAATTTTAAAATTTTATTTTATACATAAAAATATTTACTTTGATATAATTTTAAAATATTTCTTATACTATTTCATAGTTTTTATCTTTTAATATATTATTTCAAGTTTAAAACTTAGTATTCGGAATGGTCCAATAAAACTTATAGTTCATAGATGTTGATAATTATAATAAAACTTAAATCAAAATCAAATTAATACTAATGCAAAAATAAAATCAATTCAACACAAAGAATGACAATAATATTGAATATTTGTTCTTTAGTTTTACATTGGTTTAGACAATTAAAATACATAATCTAATTTTAATTTTCCTTAAATATTTAGTAATGTAACTAATACTTATTAAACTTATTTTAGCATGATTTAGTACTTTTAAATTATGATCATTTTCATTATGACTTTGCAATATTTATTTTATATGATGATTTCATTATTTTTTTTATTGAATATTTTTGTGTTATTTTTTTAAGAAACACCTTAGATAATTGTATTTTGGTTGGACTAAAAAAATATTTGGAGCACAAGTTAATTATATGTTTGTATGCAAACTTTACTGAAAAAATCCAAAAATTTGAAAAAATCCGAGGTTTATTAGTTTGGTTTGATTTATAAATTTAAAAATTCGACACAATGGCTTGGTTTGATATTTGAAAAATCCGAACCAACTCGAGGTTGAAAAACCCGAAAAAATCCAAATTTTTTTTAGTTTGGTTTGGTTTATAAATTTAAAATTTTTACACAAATGGTTTGGTTTGATATTTAAAAAACCCGAACCAACCCGGTCATGTACACCCCTAGTCTCACTTATGGTGATGTTGCTATGGCAAGTGGTGTTGTGGAGAATATTTATGGTTTTATGGGGAGTACTTTAAGGGGCAAGGAAAGAGGAGCTAGAGGTTCAAGTTCGAGTGGAAACCTTGTTGATGAGTCCTCTGATGATGAGGAAGATGACGACCAAGTAAAACCCTTGGTGATGGCACTTGAAGAGTTTGAGGATCTTGTTGAAGAATAGGAGTTTGATCCTTTTGTGATTTAATTATGTTTTTGCTTTATATGTTATGACTTATGAGGATGATTGACTATCTATTTACTTTTAATCTAATAATATATTACCTCTATTCAGTTATTTAATATTTTTTATTTTTATACTAAATATCGTTTTACTTTAAAAAAGTGTCTTCTCGCTTCTGTGAAGCGATCCCTCGTCACTTTTTTCCGCTTTTCGCTTCCCAAAACACTGCATCGAAGTGAAAGTACTCTATTTGCTCACAGTATTTTTATTTTTAACAATATGTATATTGAAAATCAAAATAATGTGATAGCAAATGAAAATTGCCATCGTAACAACATATTACTTACTATTATTGTTTGGTAGTAATAAATAATACACTTCTTGAACTGGTAAATGATAATCAAGGTATAGAAATCATGTGTAAAAAAGAAAAAGAAAGATAAATTTGCTTAGTTACTTTAGGTAAATTATCAAACACCTTAACTGTTATTTCATGTATTCAGGTTAGTAAAAAATACAGAAACAGAAAGTAGATGAAATAGACAGAATGATTTTAATCCGAGTCTACAGAAACCACTGTGTTTCCTTAAGAAATTTCATCCCCTCACTGTACCCGAGGTTGCAGATTAATTTCTCCCAAGATAAAACGGATTAACTTGTTAAAAAAGTAGCGGTACCTCAAACTTCAATAACTTTAGCGAACGCAAGAACAACAACAAGAGCACACACAGACTTAGTCGATCGACAATTTTGTTTATGTAATAAAATGTATGCAGAGAGGAAAAAATTTCAGTGTTGAAAACCGGAAAAAACATCTCTATTTATAGCCATTTACTATAAGGAATGCATCTGTTCAAACCCATTTTTTCCAGAACGTTGTATCTTTTGAAAAAAATAACGACTTTTTGGAAGGAACAAGTCCCTTCAGAACGTTATTACCGTTGCATATGAATTTCAAATAAATTCTGTTGCGCCAAATTAATTTTGTTATTTAACTAACATTCTGAATTAATTTATATGAGAAAAGAAATGAATTAACAAGATTGATTAAATAAATTTTGTCCAAAAATATTATCAATCAATTGCCGAAGCCGAAGCCGAGGCCGAGCGAGCGACGACGGCGCGAGGGGCACCTTCTTCTTAACCCTTTAAGAACTAAAGGAAGTGTTTCCTAATATAAGGACAACAATTTCCTTTCTTCTACCAATATGGTAAATATGACTTTTCATTTGCACTTTGCAATGACTTTTCATTTTCCCTCCAAAATTGGTTCCCCCACTTTCATTGGTTCTTCCTCTTTCCATTTTTTCTTTTTTATTTCCCATTCACACCTTGTTAAACCCAGCAATCCCCCACATGAATGGGGAATGGTTATAGTTAAAACATATGCATGAAAAACTTGTGTCTTGTAAGTAAGGGTTAATCGCATATGGATAAGTAGGTTTCCCTTTAAACTTTCCGTAGTGAACATATATTGGATAGACTCGGTCAATCGGTAAATTTGATATCTTTGAACCGTTGAGCTTTGGTGTATACCTAGACAACATAAGTCACACAATCAATCATTGAACTATTTTTGGTTCTTATTGTTTTGTTCGTTTCAGCCATAAACACATCTCGGTTAATAAGTGCTTAGAGAACTGGCCTTACCGGATTCTCCTTGAAGCGGCTTACAGTTCACACTTACATAGGTGGTTTCTAACTGTGTTATCCCGTAGATACACCATTTGATATACCCTATATCAAACTTAGAAACCATTAAAAAGTCCTTATGCCTTTATCCTGGTTACTGAACATTGTCTCATCATGAGAATGGACCATAAAATAAGTTTTGACAATGTTGAACCGTCATCTATGACTTTGTTTGATCTCCTTGAACCTAGATCTTGGGATCTCTAGTCTTCTAGGTAGAGTTACCGCCACGATGACTTGTTCTCTGCCATAGTCTCATTCCCGTCGATGATTTCTCAATTCCCTCTCTAGTTAGGCCTTTTGTAAGTGGATACGACACATTATCCTTTGACTTTACATAGTCAATTGTGATAATTTCACTAGAGAGTAGTTGTCTAACAGAGTTATGTCTTCGTCTTATGTGACGAGACTTCCCATTATACATTACGCTTCCAGCCCTTCCTATTGCAGCTTGACTATCGCAGTGTATGCATATAGGGGCCATTGGTTTGGGCCAAAACGGAATATCTTCTAAGCAATTCTGAAGCCATTCAGCTTCTTCACCTGCCTTGTCTAAGGCAATGAATTCTGACTCCATTGTAGAGCGAGCTATACATGTTTGTTTGGATGATTTCCAAGATATTGCTCCTCCACCAATAGTGAAAACATATCCACTCGTGGATTTCGTTTCAGTTGACCCAGTAATCCAATTTGAATCACTATATCCTTCAAGAACTGCTGGATATTTGTTGTAATGCAAAGCATAGTTTTGAGTGTCTTGTAAGTACCCCCAAAACTCTCTTCATTGCCAACCAATGATTTTGATTGGGATTACTTTTGTATCGACTCAGTTTACTTATAGCGCAGGCTATATCTAGTCGTGTACAATTCATGATGTTGACACCCAATTTTGACCGACCTTTAACCTTTTGGATTGCTATTCGATTAAATACGTGTTTTTAAGAATATATTTCGAATTTAAGATTTTATTTGATTTTGGCTAAAAATTGTACATTTTAGTATGCGTGCTTTATAAAATTATCGTAAATATTATTAAGATTTTTTTTAAATTATTAGTAAAACTAAAAGTAATTGTTTTATTCAAATGCTTTTGTGATTTTAATTATATAAAAATATTATGATATTTGTAGCATTTTAATTGAATAGCATTTCTTAAAATTTCCTCAAAACCATTCAATTTTTAGCCTATTCTATTCTAATTCATTTCAATTCTAGCCACTTCTAATTCTCATTTCAATTATAGACTTTGTTCATTTAAATTTTAGCCTTTTTCTTATTCCAATTTCAGATTTCAAGTGGTTTAATCTCATCCGTTCATCCTTTAAATTAAATCCTGATCGAATCCTAGTCACTCATCTAAGTTAATCCTACGGTCCGGATTCGTCCAACCTATTCTTTCATTTAATCTACCAAAACCCTAATTTTCATTCACTCATCCTCTCCCTCCCTCTAAGGCAGCCGCCTCCCCTCTCTCTCCCTCATTTTGCTCCGGCCAGCAAAGCTGGCAGCTGCTCCTCTCTGTCCCTCTCTGGCGCCCTCTCTCTCTCTCCCTTTGCGCCTCTTCTCTTCTCCTCCCTTCTCTCTTTCTCCTTTTCTGTCCAGCAGCCATCCGGCAAGCAGCATCACTGGCAAGCAGCAGCCAGCAGCTCTGGCGAGCAGCAGCCAGCAGCGACGAACTCCGGCGAAAGCTACCGGAAACAACAGCAAGCAGCAACAACATCAACCAGCAAGTTCAATAACAACAACGAGCAACATTTAATGACAGGTTTGATCGGTTCGAAGTCAAGATTATGGTCTACTAAAGACGGATCTTGTTAAGATCCGTTCGGGGTTAGTTTTCTCTTTTAAGATCCTTTGATTTTTGCTTTTGTTCTTAAGAAAATAAGTGCTCAATCGTCCTCTTATGCATGTCTATCCCAGATGAATTTTTTTTTTTATGTGATTAATGCTAATTGTGTTTTTTTCCATTTTTCCTGAACTCGCTTAATTAGTTGTAGTAATTCTTCATTCCTTGCTTGAAGTGAGAATCCTGCCAAGGTAATGACATTAATTTAAGCCTTTACATGGATAAATTTATAGATTTGGCTTTATTTGGATTTAGCATTTGAAGATAATTTGTTCTTAAAACTAAGACCCTCTTAACTATTTTGTTTTCTGGGCAGCACCTTTAATTCCAGAAAATGTCTCTAATGTACTCCTTATATGTCGATTATGTTGGTAATTTCGGATTCGTGATATTTTTGGATTATGAATTGATAATTTTCATCGTATATATTAGTATCTCACTTGCTTATGGTAAATTCCAGCATGTTTAATTGATTGATGTTATTAAATTAGATGTTTGTTACTTGTTTTATTATGGTATTATTTTCCTCTCCATAGAATCTGCTATATCTATGTACCAGCCTGTCGTGTTAATTGACCAAGAATTAGTCCATAAAATCGACTTACAAGGTAATCATCTCTTTCCTTACATAAAATCCTCTTATGCTTAATTTATATAATCTTGGCTTACAACCGCCATTAGTTAATATTTCTTACCGTATTTATTTGTACACGGATTTTGACATGTTAAAATTGGTAAAGGCATGCTTATATATGGTAAAATGTGGTGTCATATTATAAACTCAATACGTGTCTCACTAATTGACTGAATCCATGCGTATAAAATTGTGCTCTTTGCCTTAATTAAATAGTATAGATTCATACTGATTTCTTATATTTGGTAAAGATTTTGACTGATGTGGCTCCTTTTGTTAAGGAAACAAATTTTCCCTATTTGCTCCCATTTAATAATTATTCTCTTCCTTTCGTGTGACTTTTCTCCCACTATATAAACAAACCCTCTCACACTCTAAAAAAAAAAAAAAAAAACTTGCTCACATACTCTAATTCTAAGAAAAGAAAAGCAGATTACTCTTTACTTAAAAGAAAGGTTTTCCGGTGAACTTTCAAAGTGCTATGTTTACTCGGTATTGTTGTGTTCGGGCCTAGTAGTGGATAAAGTTTGTCGCCATTGCTGTTAAATATATATTCTGCTTAACCGGTTAGTTGTTTTCTCCCTTAGTTTATTTCTCCTCCCACATTGATTTGAATATTGTTGTGTGTTTAAATGAATAAAAGCACCCAGGTTAGTTTTCGTTCCTCCCTCTCTCAATGTGTGCCAATATGTCTATAGTTGCTCTTTATTGGATTTCTTATGTGTCTTGCTTATAGTTCTGAAAGTAAATTTGTTGCTATGAATATTTGATGTTGCTAGTATTTTGCTTTTATATCTGTGTGTTCCATTATTACTTCTAGCAGGTTTTGAACTTAGAGTTCAAGATGTTGAAGAGCCTTCTAGAAGATTTTCGGATGAAGCTATTATATTTAAGTTTATTTTAATGTCGAATATTTTAGTCATTTGTTCTTTGGTTTCGGTTTGTAATATTTGTATAACTCTAACTCTATATATATAAAATATAACTTGGGGAAATCGACTAAGGGGAGGGGATTTATATGCTACTTGTTTTATTTTTTTCGTAATTTATTTGTGTTAGAAAGCACGCCTATAGAATTGTGATTGATTGACAATTTGTTTTAATAGTTTCACTTAGATCTTAACTAAAATAAAAATAAATTTATCATTATTTGATCACCCATTAATTTTGTCTAATTTTAGTTTAAGATTTATAATGTGTTCAAATACTTTAACTATCCATCGTAATTTATTTGTACACCCGTTCAATTTAAATAATAAATAATGCATGTTCCTTGCTTTATTTGACTCAACATTCAATTTCTTTATATATACAATAAATAATTAAGCATTGATATTGATAACAACTTGTTTGTTCTAGTTAGTTTTTTTTTGCCACTTCTTAGATATCATGCTCATAGGTTTAATTTTTCAGCACGTCAAAGGGATAGAAATTCATGCATACGCTTAAATCTTCAGTATTACTTACAAAGCATTTTTTTATTTTCATTTAGAGGATTGACTGTAGGATTTTAATAATCTAGTAAATTTAAAAGGATCAGTTGATTTATTCGGATAGCATGGTAACTTACTTAGAAATCAGGTCCATAGGATTTAACTAATGAAATTGATGGCTAAATAATATATGTTTAGTAATTCAAGTCTGTCATTTAATTTTAAAATTCTAATTAATCTGCTAATAATATTTTCAGCATGTTAATTAGCTAGATAGTATCTTGTTATGAATTTTATCTTTTATTTATTTTTATTTTTTTTACCGTTCAATGGCATAATTGTTTTCTGGCCATTTAGAATAAACATTAATAATCGGCTATTGCTTAAATAATTTTGCCATATATCTCTATTTAAACTAATCTGTCTTCATAAAATTTGCTACTGACACTTTACCGCATCTGCTACTTGCTATCCTAATTCAACTCTGCTTTAAATATTAACTTCTGCATAATAATCCTGCCACTTCGAATCAGCTGCTAATTATTTTCTGCACCAACTAAACTGCTACCCTTAATTTAAGCATCTCTGCATTAGTAATAAATCTGCTACTGTTTTCTAAATAATTTTCTGCATTTGTATGATCACTTTTCTGCTTTACTCTAAAATCAATAAATAAAAAAAATGTTATAAAATTATGTCCTTTTAAAATCAGTTGTAGTTAAAATATGTTTGCCTGTAACAGTTTGTCATTCTCAATTAAGTAATCTTACTGCTATAATGCTTGTTTATATGTTCACACACTTAGCATGAGACCTTCACTTTATGTGTGTTTGCTAGTATGTTTAAATTAAAATCTAGAGGCCAATATGAGACCCTACGTGCTAAATGCTCGTCCAAAGTGTTTGACTTGGTGTCTAGGTGGGCCTATTATATTTTATTTTTGTCTAAATTCACCCTAATAGCAGTCCAATGCCTCTTGGACCTTACGTGGGGGCGCTAGACACTCTTTAGAGACGAAAAGCATGTGGTGGTGGGGTAGGGGTAGTCTAGGCCCTATGGAGATGATGACATCGACTCGGTTTTAAAGACAAACCTTGGTTTCGTCTGTCCCTACGAGAAGCCGACCGAAATAAAGAAAAGTCGAGTGCTGATCCTAAAGTCCCTCAGAGTCTCCCTTTCCCTTATCCCTTACTTGTTTTATATTTGTATTTATTTGGGGTAGTTTAATTAAATAAAAAATGATATTCATTTATATATTTGTCTGCTTTCTATCTTCTCGCTACTTTTTTTAAAATTTTATTTTGTTAATTAGTATTGTGTTATCACCTAGTTTTGCACGCTTAATTTATTAAATTAATAAATAAATTGATCTTAATTGTTTAAATCATAATTATCACCTAGTCATCATGCTAATTAAATAAACTAATAAATGAAGTGACCTTAAATGCTACTTGTAACCCCCACATATTGCATGAGACACGGCCGGGACCCACATTTGTGGACCTCGAGGGATGCCTAACACCTTCCCCTCGAGGTAATTTGAACCCTTACCTTGATCTGTGGTTCGTTGACCTTAGTTAGAATTAGCTAGATTAGATAGGTGCCCTAACGCGCCTTAATTCGTTAGGTGGCGACTCTTCAATCAACCAAAGCCCAAAAGAGTTGTTAGGTCGTGCACCAGAACCCGTTTTGAGAAAAACGGGGCGCGACAGAATGACGACTCTGCTGGGGATTTTAGGTTCCAACCATTACGTGTTTCTTGCTTATATGGGGTTTACTTGGTTGTTTCATTATTTGTTTGGTTATTAGCATGTTAAGCTATTATTATTTTTCCTTGTCTATTTGTTTTCTTATTTATTTTCTGTTTTTCATGTTCCACCCCTTTCCCTTCTTCCTTATTTGTTTATTCTCATGTTTCACCCTTTCCCTTTTCCCTTATTTGTTTACTTGTTTGCATGATCTCATACCCTCTTTCCTTATTTGCTTGATTCTCTATTATTTTATATGTTTACGTCCTTTTATTTCTGCGTGTATTTATTTACTTATTTACCGCTTTCATAAAATTGCATATATGTTACTGCTTTCAATCTAAATGCTAAATGTTACCGCTTTGATAAACTGACATTCCGCTCATACTTCCCCCAATTGGGACCCTCTTCTTTTTTTTATTTTGTTACCGTGATGTTGTGCCTTTGCACCTCTCACAACTACTCCAATTCTATTCAAATACTCAATTATAGAGAGTCGGCATATGCGTGGACGGAACGGATAGTCTTACTACCGGGAAACCACGAGCCTCTCACATAGAACCCCTTTCAAGTCCGTGTCAAGCCAACTCTTAAAAATCTTGATTAGGTCATACATGATGCATAAACCCTAGGTGGTTTGACCCTTGGTGTCAATCCACATAATTAGTAGCCACCTTATTGTCTAAAAGGGCCCCAACACCCTTTAGACAAATTGCATATTTATGTGTCAATGTGGTCATAATAATAAAATTAAGCCAAATTTGCCAACATGGAGTTTAGAAATCGTTTGTTGTTTTGTTTGCAGAGTCATGGACATTTTCAACTCCCCAAACCCACAAATGGTCGTAGATATAAACTACAAGCTAAAGAGTTGGTGGATTGATATTAAAAGGGATCGCGAAAGAGAGATTCGTCAACTGTTGGGTGGTCTTACCTACCTCATCTTTGTCATACCAAACCCTCACTTGATTAGGGCCTTGCTAGAATTTTGGGACCCTGTGAGGATGGTCTTCAAATTCGTGGATTTTGACTTGGCACCAACGATTGAAGAGATAAGTGGTTTCATTGACATGCCATACCACGAGTGTGAAATGATAGTACCACATAAGCCATCATCGAGGGAGTTTCTAAAAAGTCTGGGAATGAAGTCAAATCCAACCCTGCCTTCTCTAGACCTTGGGTGGATTCATTTCGACTTTCTGTATTCACGCTTTGGCCGAGATGATAGCTACTACTTTTTTATTGATGAGTTTGAATGCTCCGTCGAAGAATGGGAAACATATCGCTTAAATGCCTTTGCCATTACCCTATTAGGATCCCTGGTTTTTCCTAACATAAGGGGAAGGATTGACACACGCTTGGGTTATGTGGTTCGAGATTTAGCCCAAAGAGAGGGCAAACCTAGGAAAACCCTAGTACCTATGATCTTGACGGAAATAATGAGGAGTTTGTCAGCATGCGTCGATGGTCGAATATTTTTCGAGGGATGCAACCTTTTGCTGCAATTATGGGCTATTGAACACTTCTACTTACGGTCTGATGTGGTAGACATTTTTCTTGGTTTTGGCAACAAGATTGATAATCATCCAAGAAGAATGATAGCTTTCACTGCCCCTGTAGGATTCGTAGACTGGCAGATATTCTTGACAAAGCTCGAGAGCTACCGCATCCAATGGAAGCTCCATTGGTTGTCCACCCCTCATGCAATAGTAAGAGGCGACGACCGATACTTCATTGAGCTCATTGGCTTAAAAGGTGTTCAACCATACTCTCCTCTTCGAGTACTCCGCCAATTTGGGCGAACTCAGGTAATACCACTCTGGTCTGACATGGAGCAGTTTAAGTATGAATTTGGATTAGATAAACCCCAAGTCCACATCATACTTCGAAGATGGGAGCGAGTGTTAACCATTCCTATGGGTGCACGACAGGCCTTATGCACACGTGAGTATTACATATGGATCCTAAAAGAGGTCAAAGACAGAGATGTGAGTGAGGAAGGATACTATGGGCTCACTGATGAAAGGGAAAACATATGGGCACGCAACGTGTTGAAGATCAAGAATGAAGTCACTCCCTGTACAAGAAGTCAATTGGCGCCAAGCTCTTGGAACCAATATCTTCAAGATTTTCAGAATTTAGGATGACTTTCCCATTTGTTACCCCTTTCCCTTAGTTTATTTCAGTTTTCATATTTTCAATTATGATGTATTGTTCTAATTTTATAATAAATAAAGACCTTTTTTATTTCTCTAACTCTAAACTCCAATTGGCAAATAAGGCTTGAATTAATTGTTGTGCATCACTTATATGTCGTCTTAGGCCTACCTCTGGCTCAACGAGGCTCCTTGCATTTAGGGCGTTTATCTTAAAACAATGTGTTTGCTATCTCAATTAATGCAACGCTCTAACTTGGGTTTTCTTTTGTTTTTACTTCTATTTTTACCCTTCCCTAACGGTTGATCTGTAGACCATGGTTTACCACACGAGATCAAAGGACTCTCTTCCTTCTCTCCCAAATGAGAATCACAAAGGAAAGAAGAAGAAGACTAATGAGAAGGTTATGAGTAAGGCTATTAAAAAGAAACATCCTTCAGACGAGTTGGTATCCAGCTTGCAAAAGAAAATAAAGGAGTTAGAAGAAGAGGTGTCGGATATGCGCGAGTGGGCCAAGTTGTTACTCTCTGTCGATCCCACTTTGGAGACAAACATGGATAAGTCGTTTGTCACAAGTCAAGCCACTCTCCAAGATAATCCTCCACCCACTCACCCTATTTCTCATCCTCCACCAACTTACCCCACTTCTCAAAGTCAACCAAGCTCCATTCAAATGCCTCTAGAGAACACTCGCTTTTCAAATTACCCATATCCTCCTCAATATCATGATTATGGTTCCAGACCTCTATATCTTACCCCGAGTCTGCCGAGTCCTCCCTTACAAGCTCCTCAATATCAAACACCTCTACACCAAGTCCCTTGGTATTGTGCGTCACTTCAAATGCCTCCATATCAAATGCCTCTATCCCAAAGGCCTCCTCTACCATATCAAAAACCTATTTATCCTGTTCACAATGTCAAAACCCGCACTCAAAAACATATTCGCAAAAATCTATTCAACGTGGAGAAGAGGCCCATCAAAATTTACACTCCTTTGACTGAGCCCATGGATAAATTCTATGAAAAGTTGAGGATTGCTGGTCACATCGCCCCTGTCAGTGAAATAAGGATGAACACACGTGGAAGGTGGATTGAAATTTCTAAGGTTTGCGCTTACCACTCAGGAATGAAAGGACATACCACAGAAGAATGTCGTGATCTGAAAGACAAGATCCAGCAATTGATTGATACCAAGATCATATGCTTGGAGGACTTTGCACCAAAGAAACCCCAACAGAAAACATGTTGAAGGTCATTCGAAGCACTTTCCAATAAAGGCTTATGCCATTTAAGCTTAAGTTCTCTACATTCATGTTATGTCAAGTTCTGACAAGAAAGGTACCCATGTTAGCATATGGGCAATAAAGTTTGGTCAGAATCTATGTTTTGGTTCTTGCTATATGCTCTGTTTAATGTCTTGAATTATGCTCTTTGTATTTGGAACTACGTCAGACCTGATTCCCGTTTAAGAGGGGATACGTAGGCGCTCTTTTGGAGTTCGGTCATATCATAATAAAAAAAACTCATTTTCCCCTTGGATTTTGTAACTGGGGCAGAATTTTTGAGAGGGTCTCAAAAATTCCTTCAAAGAGAATTCTCCTTGCTAAATCCCGATACTGGGGCAGAATTTTTGAAAGGGTTTCAAAAATTCCTTCAAAAACATTTTTTTTTTCTTGCAAATCAAGACTGGGGCAGAATTTTTGAGATCCTCTCAAAAATTCAGAACAATCAAGCTACAATCTACATCAAAAATCAGAATAGCAGAGGTTCTACACTGGGGCAGAAAATTTTGAGAGGACCTCAAAATTTTTGACAACACAAGACATTCTAGCAGACATCAAAGGAGCATGCTATGTCGAACCAGGGATACAGATCAACCCCCCCTTAACTAACTATTTTTCTTTGAATGCAGAACAGACAGGTACAAGAAGCAATTTCTACACTACTTGAAGGATCAATGTGCCGATATATCCGACAAATCGCTAATCAATGGCGAAGGACCAAACTCATCTATACTGATCTAAATCACCAGTCAAATGGCATACTATCTTTCCAACAGTATGAAGGATCAAGTTATTTGGAGCCCGACAATCGCCAGTCAAATGACATATTGTCCTTCCGACATGATGAAGGACCAAATCACTCTATACTGAGCCTAAATCGCCAGTTAAACGACATATTGTCATTCCGACGTGATGAAGGACCAAATTACTCTATATTGAGCCTAAATCACCAGTCAAATGGCATACTAGCCTTCCGACAGGATGAAGGACCGCTATTAAGCTCAACAAATCGCCAAAAAATGGTGCCCCATCCTTTTGATATGAATGAAGGACCAAGTTATTGTGAGCGCGACCAAATTACTCTATATTGAGCCTAAATCGCCAGTCAAATGGCATACTAGCCTTCCGACAGGATGAAGGACCGCTATTATGCTCAACAAATCGCCAAAAAATGGTGCCCCATCCTTTTGATATGAATGAAGGACCAAGTTATTGTGAGCTCGACAAATCGCTAATTATTGGTACATCTTTTCAATCAGACGAAAGAATCAAGCTACTTCATATCAGGCCTGACAAATCAACATGCAACTGCACTCACTCCTTACAATAGGACGAAGGGTCAAAGCTACAATATTTGTCAACAAATGACACTTAATCCTTTCAATAAGACGAAGGTCTATGCCTCCAATCAACTATGGCATGTGCCCGAGAATTACATCATTGCATGTGCCCGAGGATTGCATTATGCCCGTGATCTGCACATGCCCGAGAATTGCATCATCTGCATGTGCCCGAGAATTGCATCATATGCATGTGCCCGAGATTGCATTGTGCCCGAGATTGCATTGTGCCCGAGATCTGCATGTGCCCGAGAATTGCATCATTTGCATGTGCCCGAGATTGCATCGTGCCCGAGATTGCATTGTGCCCGAGATCTACATATGCCCGAGAAGTGCATCATCTGCATGTGCCCGAAAATTGCATCATATGCATGTGCCCGAGGATTGCATTGTGCCCGAGATCTGCATGTGCCCGAGAATTGCATCATCTGCATGTGCCCGAGATTGCATTGTGCCCGAGATTGCATTGAGCCCGAGATTACATTGTGCCCGAGATCTGCATGTGCCCGAGAATTGCATCATTTGCATGTGCCCGAGATTGCATCGTGCCCGAGATTAAATTGTGCCCAAGATCTGCATATGCCCGAGAATTACATCATTTGCATGTGCCCGAGATTGCATCGAGCCCGAGGTTGCATTGTGCCCGATATTGCATGTGCCTGAGATTGCATTGTGCTCGAGAATTGCATATGTCCGAATTAAAAACAAGCTACAAGTATCAACAGATGCCCGAATTACAGATACGCTTTCTTTATTCATTATTTTATTCCTAAGGCGTCATGGTCTAAAGGCATCAATTTCATGGCCTGCGGACATCATTTCATGGCCTAAGGATTTACTTTCTGCTTATCATGGTCCAAAGGTGTCATAGTCTAAAGGCATCATTTTCATGGCCCGCAGACAACATTTCATGACCTGAGGATATAATTTTTGCATATCATGGCCCTAGACATCATAGCCTAAGACATCATTTTCATAGTCTTATGGCAAACATCATTGTCGATATGGGAAATTGCATCATGTTTATATTTACCTTTATTGTTTGTTTGATATATTTGCTCTAATAGTATAACAAACTACAGATTTGCAGAGACTAATATTTTGCAGGCAAGATCGATCACCCTCTCGGCTACAATTATCATGCTTACATCTATCGCAACAAAGACCTATCAATTTCTTGGTTACTCATATTATCATTTTTCATTTAACCCTTGGCTACTCATATTACTGTTTTCCATTTAATCCCTGGCTACTCATAGTACTGCTTCTCATCGGATTCTCCACTCTTAAACCAGAAATCTCTTTGTCATGCCTTTCTCGCCACTCTAATCTTATCCATTCAAGCCAATATCGTTCCCGTTCGAATACTGTACCGCTCTTTCAATTCTTAGGAGTTTTGTCTGCTTCTGAGTCTAGAACTACACACGACCTGATTCTCGTATAACCAGAGATATGTAGGCGGCTTAATACCAAAGTCTCGGTCGTACCCCTTTTCAACTCTACATCATTTCAATTGATCCTACTGACATCTCTCGTCGGTCGGACAAAATCGGCTACTAAGTCAACGTTGGTTGCCCGACAATTCATTCTTCATTCCCAAGCAACCAAGGGGCAGCTGTTGACACCCAATTTTGACCGACCTTTAACCTTTTGGATTGCTATTCGATTAAATACGTGTTTTTAAGAATATATTTCGAATTTAAGATTTTATTTGATTTTGGCTAAAAATTGTACATTTTAGTATGCGTGCTTTATAAAATTATCGTAAATATTATTAAGATTTTTTTTAAATTATTAGTAAAACTAAAAGTAATTGTTTTATTCAAATGCTTTTGTGATTTTAATTATATAAAAATATTATGATATTTGTAGCATTTTAATTGAATAGCATTTCTTAAAATTTCCTCAAAACCATTCAATTTTTAGCCTATTCTATTCTAATTCATTTCAATTCTAGCCACTTCTAATTCTCATTTCAATTATAGACTTTGTTCATTTAAATTTTAGCCTTTTTCTTATTCCAATTTCAGATTTCAAGTGGTTTAATCTCATCCGTTCATCCTTTAAATTAAATCCTGATCGAATCCTAGCCACTCATCTAAGTTAATCCTACGGTCCGGATTCGTCCAACCTATTCTTTCTTTTAATCTACCAAAACCCTAATTTTCATTCACTCATCCTCTCCCTCCCTCTAAGGCAGCCGCCTCCCCTCTCTCTCCCTCATTTTGCTCCGGCCAGCAAAGCTGGCAGCTGCTCCTCTCTGTCCCTCTCTGGCGCCCTCTCTCTCTCTCCCTTTGCGCCTCTTCTCTTCTCCTCCCTTCTCTCTTTCTCCTTTTCTGTCCAGCAGCCATCCGGCAAGCAGCATCACTGGCAAGCAGCAGCCAGCAGCTCTGGCGAGCAGCAGCCAGCAGCCTGGCGAGCAGCAGCCAGCAGCGACGAACTCCGGCGAAAGCTACCGGAAACAACAGCAAGCAGCAACAACATCAACCAGCAAGTTCAATAACAACAACGAGCAACATTTAATGACAGGTTTGATCGGTTCGAAGTCAAGATTATGGTCTACTAAAGACGGATCTTGTTAAGATCCGTTCGGGGTTAGTTTTCTCTTTTAAGATCCTTTGATTTTTGCTTTTGTTCTTAAGAAAATAAGTGCTCAATCGTCCTCTTATGCATGTCTATCCCAGATGAATTTTTTATTTTTTTTATGTGATTAATGCTAATTGTGTTTTTTTCCATTTTTCCTGAACTCGCTTAATTAGTTGTAGTAATTCTTCATTCCTTGCTTGAAGTGAGAATCCTGCCAAGGTAATGACATTAATTTAAGCCTTTACATGGATAAATTTATAGGTTTGGCTTTATTTGGATTTAGCATTTGAAGATAATTTGTTCTTAAAACTAAGACCCTCTTAACTATTTTGTTTTCTGGGCAGCACCTTTAATTCCAGAAAATGTCTCTAATGTACTCCTTATATGTCGATTATGTTGGTAATTTCGGATTCGTGATATTTTTGGATTATGAATTGATAATTTTCATCGTATATATTAGTATCTCACTTGCTTATGGTAAATTCCAGCATGTTTAATTGATTGATGTTATTAAATTAGATGTTTGTTACTTGTTTTATTATGGTATTATTTTCCTCTCCATAGAATCTGCTATATCTATGTACCAGCCTGTCGTGTTAATTGACCAAGAATTAGTCCATAAAATCGACTTACAAGGTAGTCATCTCTTTCCTTACATAAAATCCTCTTATGCTTAATTTATATAATCTTGGCTTACAACCGCCATTAGTTAATATTTCTTACCGTATTTATTTGTACACGGATTTTGACATGTTAAAATTGGTAAAGGCATGCTTATATATGGTAAAATGTGGTGTCATATTATAAACTCAATACGTGTCTCACTAATTGACTGAATCCATGCGTATAAAATTGTGCTCTTTGCCTTAATTAAATAGTATAGATTCATACTGATTTCTTATATTTGGTAAAGATTTTGACTGATGTGGCTCCTTTTGTTAAGGAAACAAATTTTCCCTATTTGCTCCCATTTAATAATTATTCTCTTCCTTTCGTGTGACTTTTCTCCCACTATATAAACAAACCCTCTCACACTCTAAAAAAAAAAAAAAAACTTGCTCACATACTCTAATTCTAAGAAAAGAAAAGCAGATTACTCTTTACTTAAAAGAAAGGTTTTCCGGTGAACTTTCAAAGTGCTATGTTTACTCGGTATTGCTGTGTTCGGGCCTAGTAGTGGATAAAGTTTGTCGCCATTGCTGTTAAATATATATTCTGCTTAACCGGTTAGTTGTTTTCTCCCTTAGTTTATTTCTCCTCCCACATTGATTTGAATATTGTTGTGTGTTTAAATGAATAAAAGCACCCAGGTTAGTTTTCGTTCCTCCCTCTCTCAATGTGTGCCAATATGTCTATAGTTGCTCTTTATTGGATTTCTTATGTGTCTTGCTTATAGTTCTGAAAGTAAATTTGTTGCTATGAATATTTGATGTTGCTAGTATTTTGCTTTTATATCTGTGTGTTCCATTATTACTTCTAGCAGGTTTTGAACTTAGAGTTCAAGATGTTGAAGAGCCTTCTAGAAGATTTTCGGATGAAGCTATTATATTTAAGTTTATTTTAATGTCGAATATTTTAGTCATTTGTTCTTTGGTTTCGGTTTGTAATATTTGTATAACTCTAACTCTATATATATAAAATATAACTTGGGGAAATCGACTAAGGGGAGGGGATTTATATGCTACTTGTTTTATTTTTTTCGTAATTTATTTGTGTTAGAAAGCACGCCTATAGAATTGTGATTGATTGACAATTTGTTTTAATAGTTTCACTTAGATCTTAACTAAAATAAAAATAAATTTATCATTATTTGATCACCCATTAATTTTGTCTAATTTTAGTTTAAGATTTATAATGTGTTCAAATACTTTAACTATCCATCGTAATTTATTTGTACACCCGTTCAATTTAAATAATAAATAATGCATGTTCCTTGCTTTATTTGACTCAACATTCAATTTCTTTATATATACAATAAATAATTAAGCATTGATATTGATAACAACTTGTTTGTTCTAGTTAGTTTTTTTTTGCCACTTCTTAGATATCATGCTCATAGGTTTAATTTTTCAGCACGTCAAAGGGATAGAAATTCATGCATACGCTTAAATCTTCAGTATTACTTACAAAGCATTTTTTTATTTTCATTTAGAGGATTGACTGTAGGATTTTAATAATCTAGTAAATTTAAAAGGATCAGTTGATTTATTCGGATAGCATGGTAACTTACTTAGAAATCAGGTCCATAGGATTTAACTAATGAAATTGATGGCTAAATAATATATGTTTAGTAATTCAAGTCTGTCATTTAATTTTAAAATTCTAATTAATCTGCTAATAATATTTTCAGCATGTTAATTAGCTAGATAGTATCTTGTTATGAATTTTATCTTTTATTTATTTTTATTTTTTTTACCGTTCAATGGCATAATTGTTTTCTGGCCATTTAGAATAAACATTAATAATCGGCTATTGCTTAAATAATTTTGCCATATATCTCTATTTAAACTAATCTGTCTTCATAAAATTTGCTACTGACACTTTACCGCATCTGCTACTTGCTATCCTAATTCAACTCTGCTTTAAATATTAACTTCTGCATAATAATCCTGCCACTTCGAATCAGCTGCTAATTATTTTCTGCACCAACTAAACTGCTACCCTTAATTTAAGCATCTCTGCATTAGTAATAAATCTGCTACTGTTTTCTAAATAATTTTCTGCATTTGTATGATCACTTTTCTGCTTTACTCTAAAATCAATAAATAAAAAAAATGTTATAAAATTATGTCCTTTTAAAATCAGTTGTAGTTAAAATATGTTTGCCTGTAACAGTTTGTCATTCTCAATTAAGTAATATTACTGCTATAATGCTTGTTTATATGTTCACACACTTAGCATGAGACCTTCACTTTATGTGTGTTTGCTAGTATGTTTAAATTAAAATCTAGAGGCCAATATGAGACCCTACGTGCTAAATGCTCGTCCAAAGTGTTTGACTTGGTGTCTAGGTGGGCCTATTATATTTTATTTTTGTCTAAATTCACCCTAATAGCAGTCCAATGCCTCTTGGACCTTACGTGGGGGCGCTAGACACTCTTTAGAGACGAAAAGCATGTGGTGGTGGGGTAGGGGTAGTCTAGGCCCTATGGAGATGATGACATCGACTCGGTTTTAAAGACAAACCTTGGTTTCGTCTGTCCCTACGAGAAGCCGACCGAAATAAAGAAAAGTCGAGTGCTGATCCTAAAGTCCCTCAGAGTCTCCCTTTCCCTTATCCCTTACTTGTTTTATATTTGTATTTATTTGGGGTAGTTTAATTAAATAAAAAATGATATTCATTTATATATTTGTCTGCTTTCTATCTTCTCGCTACTTTTTTTAAAATTTTATTTTGTTAATTAGTATTGTGTTATCACCTAGTTTTGCACGCTTAATTTATTAAATTAATAAATAAATTGATCTTAATTGTTTAAATCATAATTATCACCTAGTCATCATGCTAATTAAATAAACTAATAAATGAAGTGACCTTAAATGCTACTTGTAACCCCCACATATTGCATGAGACACGGCCGGGACCCACATTTGTGGACCTCGAGGGATGCCTAACACCTTCCCCTCGAGGTAATTTGAACCCTTACCTTGATCTGTGGTTCGTTGACCTTAGTTAGAATTAGCTAGGTTAGATAGGTGCCCTAACGCGCCTTAATTCGTTAGGTGGCGACTCTTCAATCAACCAAAGCCCAAAAGAGTTGTTAGGTCGTGCACCAGAACCCGTTTTGAGAAAAACGGGGCGCGACACATGACATACATCAAACTTCCCAATACTCTGGAGTAATCCAATTGAGACTGACTTTCACCTTTATTCTTAGCAAGATTAAGGTTCACATCAATTGGGGTCTTTGCCTTTATAAAATTCAAATACTTGAACTTTTCAAGTACCTTTTGAATATAATGAGATTGAGACAATGCTAGACCGTTAAGAGTTTTGTGAATCTTTATTCCCAATATCAAATCGGCTACTCCTAGATCTTTCATATCAAACTTACTAGCAAGCATACGCTTAGTAGCTTTTATATTGGCAATGTCCTTGCTCATTATCAGCATGTCATCCACATATAGGCATACAATGACTTCCTGATCCGTAGTGTCTTTAATGTAAACACATTTATCACACTCATTGATCTTAAATCCATTTGACAACATGGTTTGATCAAACTTTGCATGCCATTGTTTCGGTGCTTGTTTTAGTCTATAAAGTGACTTAACAAGTTTGCATACTTTCTTTTCTTTGCCAGGAACTACGAAGCCCTCAAGTTGTTCCATGTAGATCTCTTCCTCCAGCTCTCCATTTAAGAAGGTGGTTTTCACATCCATTTGATAGATTTCAAGACCGTATACTGCAGCTAGGGTAATTAACATCCGAATTGATGTAATCCTAGTCACTGGTGAGTATGTGTCAAAATAATCAAGACCTTCTTTCTGTCTAAAGCCTTTGACAACAAGTCTTGCTTTATATTTGTCAATAGTTCCATCATCTTTCATCTTCTTTTTGAAGATCCATTTTGAACCCAAGGGTTTGTTCCCTGGAGGAAGATCAACCAACTCCCAGGTATGACTGCTTAAGATTGATTCAATCTCACTATTGACAGCCTCCTTCCAAGAGGTTGAGTCGCTAGACAACATTGCTTCCTTGAATGTTTGAGGCTCACTTTCAAGAAGGAATGTTACAAAATCATATCCAAATGAAGTAGCTGTCCTTTGACGTTTACTGCACCTTGGACTCTCTTCATTGGTTTCATTCTCTTTTGGTTCTTCTCGAGGTTGTTTAGACTCCCCACTAGATGACTCAAGTCTAGTTTTATACGGATAGATATGTTCAAAAAAATTGGCATTATCTAATTCCATTACCGTATTATCATGAATATCCGGATGTTCGGACTTATGAACCAAAAATCGACATGCCTTACTATTTGTTGCATATCCAATGAATACACAATCCCTATTTTCACCCTCTTAGGTATAGGAACCTGGACCTTGGCAAGACACCCCCACACTTTGAAATATTTCAAGTTGGGTTTTCTACCTTTCCATTTTTCATATGGAATAACATGTGTCTTCGTATGAGGCACTCTATTGAGTATTCGATTTGCCGTAAGAATAGCCTCCCCCCACAAGTTTTGTGGTGAACCTGAACTTATAAGTAAGACATTCATCATTTCCTTTAAAGTTCGGTTTTTCTTTTCCGCAATTCCATTAGATTGTGGAGAGTAAAGAGCAATAGTTTGATGGATTATTCCATTTTCCAAACATATTTCTGCAAATGGAGATTCATATTCTCCACCTTTATCACTTCTGATCATTTTGATCTTTCTATCCAACTGATTTTCAACTTCAGTTTTATATTGTCTAAATGCATCTATTGCTTCATCCTTACCATTTAGCAAATAGACATAACAATAACTAGTGCAATCGTCAATAAAAGTTATGAAATACTTTTTTCCACCATGTGTTGGTGTTGACTTCATGTCACAAATGTCAGTGTGAATCAGTTCTAAGGGATATGAATTCCTTGCAACAGATTTACAAGGATGCTTAGCCTACTTAGATTCAACGCAAACTTGACATTTTGATTTATTGCACTCAAATTTAGGCAAAATATTTAAGTTAATCAGTTTTCACAAGATTTTGTTATTAACGTGTCCCAAACGTTCATGCCATAAACATTTAGACTCAAGTAAGTAAGAAGAAGCAGAATCTTTATTCATATCAACTGCAATTACATTGAGTTTAAAAAGGCCCTCAGTGAGGTAACATTTTCCTACATACATCTCATTCTTACTTACTATAACTTTATCAGAAACAAATACACATTTGAATCCATTCTTAGTCAGAACGGGTATAGAAACTAAGTTCTTTCAATTCCGGAACATACGAGACCCTGTTCAAAGTCACCACCTTGCCTGATGTCATCTTTAGGAGGATCTTGCCAGTTCCTTCCACCTTTGCAACAGCGGAATTTGCCATAAACAGCTTCTCGTCTGTAGGTGTTGGAGTATATGATGAAATTAATTCTTTGTTGGCACAAACATGGCATGAGGCACCAGAATCTATCCACCATTCTCTTGGATTTCCAACCAAGTTGCATTCTAAAAGCATTGCACAAAGATCGTCCATCTCTCCCTTGGATTCAGCCAAATTTGCTTGATCCTTCTTTTTGTCCTTCTTGGGACCCCTACATTCAGTAGCCTTATGACCACGTTTGCCACAGTTGAAGCAACTTACATTGAATAGGAGGATTGCTCTTTGGACCAGATGCTTTCTTTCTTTTCTTTGATTTTGTGTGATCTTCTTCAACAATATTTACTCCAGATATTGCTGAATTACCACGTGACCTCTTTTCTGCGGCCTTGTTGTCCTCTTCAATTCTCAGCCTTACCATGAGATCTTCAACAGTCATCTCCTTGCGTTTATGTTTCAAGTAGTTTGTGAAGTCCTTCCACAATGGAGGTAACTTCTCAATAATGGCAGCCACTTGAAAAGCATCATTCACAACCAATCCTACATTAAAGATTATGTGAGTATTAAGAATAAACTTAATATTTCCAACATAGGTATTAAATAAATTTATACCTTCAGCAAGGAGATCATGGATTATGACTTGCAATTCTTGAACTTGGGTGACAACGGTCTTACTGTCTATCATCTTATAATCCAGAAACTTTGCCACAATAAACTTCTTCATTCCGGCATCCTCTGTTTTGTACTTCTTTTCTAAAGCATCCCAGAGTTCTTTTGAGATTTTGACATTACTGTACACATTGTACAGATCATCCTGTAGGCCACTCAGAATATAATTTTTACACAAAAAATCAGAATGTGTCCATACTTCTGTTACCAAGAATCGTTCTTTCGGCGGAGTTTCATCCGACATAACAGGAACGTTCTCATTAATGAACCTCTGCAGACTCAACGTAGTCAGATAAAAGAACATTTTTTGCTGCCATCTCTTGAAGTCGACTCCAGAAAACTTTGCAGGTTTCTCAGCCGGTGCTAGGGCAGCAGTTGAACGATTGTGTGCAACCGATGTTGTTGCAGCACTTACTATTCCAGCATTTACTTGACTTGAATTAGTCATTTTTCTGTCACAAATGGCAGACAATTTAGTATGTGAAATACTACCAGTAAAGAATAAATCCTTACACATACTGTTTTTGATTTAACAATAAAGTTTTTATGTTCTTTTAATCGTTAATCGAATGAATTTTAAAAATTCAAACAGAGTAGAAAATCATAAAGGTTTTAATCTCCAAAAACCTCAAATACAGAAATTGTTAAATTTCTTAAAATTGTTATTTCATGTATTCAGGTTAGTCAAAAATACAGAAACAGAAAGTAGATGAAATAGACAGAATGATTTTAATCCGAGTCCACAAAAATCACCGTGTTTCCTTAAGAAATTTAATCCCCTCACTGTACCCGAGGTTGCAGATTAATTCCTCCCAAGATAAAACGGATTAACCTGTTAAAGAAGTAGCGGTACCTCAAACTTCATTAACTTCAGCAAACGCAAGAATAGCAACAAGAGCACACACAAATTTAGTCGATCGACAATTTTATTTATGTAAGAAAATGTATGCAGAGAGGAAAAAATTTCAGTGTTGAAAACCGGAAAAAACATCTCTATTTATAGCCATTTACAGCAAGGAATGCGTCTGTTCAGACAATTCTGTTCAGACCCATTTTTTCCAGAACGTTGTGTCTTTTGTGAAAATTAACTACTTTTCAGAAGGAACAGGTCCCTTCAGAACGTTATTACCATTGCATATGAATTTCAAATAAATTCTGTTGCGCCAAATTAATTATGTTATTTAACTAACATTCTGAATTAATTTATAAGAGAAAAGAAATGAATTAACAAGATTGGTTAAATATATTTTGTCCAAAAATATTATCAATCAATTGCCGAAGCCGAAGCCGAGGTCGAGCGAGCAACGACGGCGCGAGGGGCACCTTCTTCTTAACCCTTTAAGAACTAAAGAAAGTGTTTCCTAATATAATATAAGGACAACAATTTCCTTTCTTTTACCAATATGATAAAAATGACTTTTCATTTGCACTTTGAAATGACTTTTCATTTTTTCCTCCAAAATTGATTTCCCCACTTTCATTGGTTCTTCCTCTTTCCATTTTCTCTTTTTTATTTCTCATTCACACTTTGCTAAACCCAACATTAACTACATCAACATTCAGCATAGGTAGGTTTGTAGGGAGACTTTATATTATTGAAAAGAAAAGAAAAAGAAAGACTCAAATCCATATAGATAAAGATGTCTAAATCAACAATCTCTAAAAAAAAAGAATCGAAATTACTATTATCACATAAATTCAGAATTTAACTTCCACCTTAGATCGATCAAACGAAAACGAATTAGATGGTTTAGGATGATGACTCGAAGATCCTTTCTAGTCCTTTGCAATATTTCACTGATTTTCTTTAGGGAGAGACCGAGTGGACCAATTCTAATAGCAGAGAACTTGTCGCTCCAACTTCATCTCCGGTGATTCGGACGAAAACTCGATGGGATCAAATTTTAGCGATATTTTAGTGCAATTGTGAAGCAAAGGGGAATGAAGCTATTTTTGGTACACTTTTGCAGCACACGTGTTTCCCTGAAGAACGATGGTGTTGCCACATGTTTCCGTGGAGGGGAGAAAGTACCAATTTTATAGTACCATTTAGATTGCTTTTGGTACAATTTGCTATTGTTGTGTTAGTCCTGCCTTTGTTTTGGCTTATAAATAAGGGTAAAGTAAAGTAATGTTTGGAGTCGAGGTACCTCTTGAAACTCAACTTTATTATTGGGATAATGCATAAATACCCCTTGAAATATGATCGAAATTTCAGTGATACACCTTAACTTAACTAAGGTTCTATTACGCCCTCCCCTTCCAAACTCATTTTTCTATTTTTGTTTGTGCACCTTTTTTTACTAATGTGGCACTTTCAACCCGGTAAGTTGGTTGTGTTTGTACACACACGTCTGCCACATGTGTAAATATTATTTTTTCTTACCTACATTCATTGTTTTTTCTATTGATTTTATATACTTAATTCCAAATGTCTTGTATTTAAAATAAGTTAATTTCGAAGGGATATCAAAATAAGTGAAGAAAATCAAATAAAACATCAAAAAATTAAAACGTTAAAATTATAGGACACTTTTTAATTATTTTTTTATGAAAAAAACACATTATTTTTTTAAAATAATTATAAGTGAAAAGATAAGAAATTAATGAAAGAAAAATAATTAAAACGTTTAAAGTGAGGAAGAAATTAATATTTTACAAAGAAAGAAATGAAAATAATTCAATATATATAAGTTTTAATAACAATAATTATGTGTATTAACTAATTATAAAGTTACCAATTAATAAAGGACATATGTCCAGTTTTTTCACTCATCACCTGTCTTCAAAAAGTGTGCACACTCTCTATGCCACGTCAACTTTTAGGGCATATTTATTCTATTTTAAAATAATTTAGGAGGTAATAAGATGCTAATTAAATTAAGATGTGTCGCGAGATATCGATCATAGTTGAGGAGCATTATGCCTTATTTATTATTTGAGGGTCATTTTTTTTTTACCTTTTTGTAAATACGAGCTCATCTTGGCCGTTTCAAGATTGAGGGGTTTCAACTTTCATAGTCTCGAAGAGTATTATTTCCCTAGTTTACGGAGGTTGAAGTTGAACAGAATTAACAGAGACAACAGAGAAGAAACAAAAAGAACTCACACTGAAGGGAAATTTCAAATTTGTTGCCTTTGTTTGGCATCTTCAATATATATATGTACTGTGTTATTTTTGGGTCCAACTCATGATTCACAATCACAGTCTAATTCATTTTCTAGCTCCCTAATCAATAATTCCATCATCTTCTTATACATTGGCATGTAATGATCATTTATCATGGTTTTTGACAAACGAAGCTTACTATACAATTCTCTAGGGGTCTCGTATATCCCGACATGGTCTTCCGTTGGACCATCATGATCCAGATCACTTGCCTCTGTTGATGGTATAGAAACCATATGCATTATTCTTCCAGGAGGGTAAAAATGATGGTTATCTAACACATCCGATGGAGATATTGCCGTTTGGCTTTCAGCTGCATCAGCCAGCAATTTCTCCTCTTCAGCAATTTCTTCTTCTGCAGCAGCTGCTTCTTGGTTATGGACATCAGCTTCACGCTCCTGCCTTTGTAGCTCCTTCTCCAATTCATACCACAATTCACCTTCTGTGATGTCCTCTTCTATGGTGGTAGTACCGATTGCTTTCTCCACTCCAGCAGCATCTTCCTCTTCATCGGTCTCATCATGTCCAGATCCACTGCTTGAAGAACAATATTCAACTTTGTTCCCGTCAGGAACACTGCTTACTACTTCACTCACAAATGCTTCACATGTTCTCGGAGCTATAAGGGGAGCCTCAGGGAAATCATCTGGTTTGGAGTTTGCTGAAGGCGAGACGACACGGCGTCGCACACCCATACAACTCCATGATGACAAAGAGGAGCGTGTCTTGACAACTGCTTGGGCAACATCTTGAGCACGCTTCATCACCACCTGCACATTAAGGCAAAAATCAGCCCTCCTGCCATGAATTTATTTTTTTGAAGCTGAGCCTTCCTGCCATGAAAATTAAGGAGACAGAGTTGAGGATGTGGCAAACATAATTAACCTGAAAGTTTCATTGGCAATATCCTATTAATATTTTACCTAAACTCCATATATGAATAACACAACTTGTCCACAACTACGAAGTTAGAATTACATAATCCATTTATTCACAAACTTAATGTTATGCGGCATTCAATAACGGAAATTTAGTACTAAAAAACAGAAGGGGTAAAACCAGTGGAAGGTTCCAACCATCAACCTGAGTACTGCTTGAGACAGGACGCAGAAGTGCACCTGCACCAGCAACCCTTGCTTTCGCTACAGCTATAGATGGTAGACGAGAACCAAGAGCAGTGGCAGATCGATAAATAACCTTCAAAACTCTATTGCGCTCAACTTGGTCACGTAGATCATTTACCCAGGATGACGCAGTTACCTGAAAATGATTATTTTGAAGTTAGAAATCACAGCAGGTCCAGGATGAGAACTTTGAAGTATATGAATGCGAGTAATGTCATACCTCAGAACGAAGAACATCTATAGAAGCGGTTGAAAATGTAGGCACCAGATCAGAACCATTTATTATTGTAGTGATGAAGTGCTTTCCTGACTCTGCCAACTCCCACGTCATACAGGCAGCTGCACAACACTAACACAGTAAGGATAAAGGAAGGAAAAACACATCAAGGCATTGGAATTCATAGGCAAAGATGTAAGAGATGCTAATTTATCAAGGAGACACTAGAAATGTATCCGATATTAAAATTGTAGGCACAGCACAAAGAGGAAAAGAAACTATGCTATTATACAGCCTCAACATATCCAAAAGCATTAGAGTATCACTTCTAGAACACAGATCATTTCATCAATTTTATAAATACAAAAAAGTAAAATATGACAGGATCAACAGATCACCATACGAATAAAGATTGAATAACTAGTGCAAATAGTTTAGAGTACTAATAGAGCATAAAAAAGAAGTACAAAGTCTAAACCTGGTAGAGAAGTCCCTCCTCTTCCTCACTTATATAGGACCACAGTCAAGTAAAGGAAATTGAAGATTTCGCTTTCTTCCTGGTCAAGGGATAGAGATTTAGACTTTTTCAAGAATTTTACTTGTTTTCTGCCTTGAAGAAAAGCATATCAACAAAAGAAGATAGAAATTAGGTAGTAAGTCTCCAATTTTATTTTTAGAATGACACAATTTTTTTGTGTTTGAGCACATGTCCAGCGTCTCACTAGTGTACGACATGAATACACAGCCTAAGGCGGAAAGAGTTGTATTAGTGACAAGAGATGTCCTCGAGAAAGGTTTAAAACACTTCAGTGAGCTAATTTTCATCAACCTCCTTAGTAACTTTGTTGACGAAGGCTCGCTAAAGCTGCGCTTATTACGCTGTGTGGCGGTAAAGGTGTGCGTCTAATGACCCATGGGATCTGTCTTGAAGAGAGTGGCACTTAACAACAGAATATTTCACCTAATTTTCCTTTTTCTTCAATTCTTGTGTCTATAATTGCTTGGATTTATAGTTATTACTCTCAAACTACATATATATATTTCATCTTCCACTTGATTTGCACCTTCTTCCTTAATGGCTGTCGTTTATTCGCAATTTCTGCCCAAAGCCCCAATAGACTTCAACGTTTTTTTTCTGCACTTCACCTTTGACACTGTGACTTTAGAATGACATAACTGCTCAGCAAAGCCTTCAATAATCTAGATGCTTCCCAGCATTTTCTCAAGACAACACAATTTACAGAAGTGACTTTGCAATGTTCACGCTACAATCATCTTTTTTGTATTAGAAGTCCAGAAACATTTTCCATTACTTTCTTCAGAAATTCTCTTTTTTCATTCACTATCATCAGATATTCTTCAGTTACATGTTAAGGGGACTCTCCTAATGCACCATATGTGTTCCCTATTGATGAAATTTTATACAAAAGGTTCTCTACACCAACCTTTTTATCAGGTTTCCTAGTACAAGATAATTGGTCCAATTCAATAACCCTTCCCTGCATATTTCTTATGCTCCCAACAAATTAGATTTATATATTCACTTTTGGAGCTAAAACAAAATGTACACCGCAAGCTATTTTCCTCAAAGTGTTACGTGGAAAAGAAATTAAGATATCCAATGAAGTTCCAGAGATCCCCAGACAGTCAGTTCTAGCAACAGTTTAGCTAGTACATTTATAGATGCTCTCATCTCGGTTTTCAACCTCATTTGCATTTCAGGAAACACAATTTAACAATGTAGACAGTCCCTAGTTTCTCACTTCCAGTTTGCAGTAATATGTAGTTTAGCCATGGCCACTTCAAAGTAAGACCTCAGAGCTATGGAATAGGAACTCTGGACGTTTGAACCATGGAAAAAACTGAATTGATCACAGGCCAACCTTCGAGTTTCAATCTCCAGAGGAAAACTATACTGAGCTAATTGAGATGTCTTTTCAGAGTATACCAGTTCTTTTTTTTTTTGACAAAGAAGTCGACCAGTTTTAATAGTCTGTTCTTTTCACAATCTAAATTAGTACTACGTTACTTGAGATCTAACTACAACTGATATTTGTATTTTACAGAGTATACTTAAAGGCTAGTGACATGAAATTACAAACAACACAAGACAGAAACTTTGGTGATGTTCAACTTTCTCAATTCATCATTCAACTAATTGGGCATGAATTTTTGGTTCTTGCTTCACAATCAAGATAACATATTTGCTGAAGGGAGGATCATAGATTGAAATATTGGTCTTACAGATACATCATAAACTCAATTTTTTTAAGAGATGTAGAAATAGATGAAAAAGATATCTTTATGACAAATATTAAGACTCAATTGGAAAGAGTCACTGAAGCAGAAAACTTTCAGAAGCTCTACTCTAATGTAGCATTACAGGGGCCTAAATCAACTTGGGAAAATATGACGGCTTCTACAATTTGGAAAAGAAGGCATGGAAGAAAATGTCCTACTTTTCTCCGTGTCACCTACAATTCTCATTTACCAGTTATTGATATACAAACTTAGAAACCATAATAAGAGGGAAAAGAAACCTTCCGACTTTCAAACAGAGATCTGAAACTGCAGCAGAAAGAAACACACCTGGTGCAAAAGTGACACAGGTGCTTGAGGAAAGTTCTTTTTGCTCTCGAAGGATATAGGTCAGAAGTGCAGCAGTACCGCCACCAAGTGAATGCCCAACAACCTGAAGTTCAAAACTAGAATTACAACTTTTATATTAAAGCACAAACAAAAAACTGGAAAAATGTCTACATCTGCAGCAAACTAATTAAATGTACTTTTGAAAGTATGTTAACATTACCTATCCACTCAAGATTTGCCATTACATGATATTTACAGGAATGTTTCTAAAAATTTACACGGCACCACCAAAGGTAATGATTACTTCTTTTTTTGATAACCGAGAAATCCGTCTGTGACCCGCCCTTTGGACCAATCACAGCCTTCTAAACTCGGTGGATAATGGGCCCGCCCCTCTACCCTTCTCCACTTAAATACCGGGCTTCGCTTTGCATGGTGTGGGGCTTGAACCTGTGACCTAAGGCCACAAATCCTCCACCTTTTGCCACTTGAGCTAGGCCTTGGGGGCGGTAATGATTACTTCTTTTTTTCGATAAGTAAAGGTAATGCTTACTTTTACAAGCCATCAGCATCTTAGCTCCAAAGATATGAAATGCAACAAGAACTAAAGAAACACATGACTATGAGATTAATGTACATCAAAGAATAGAAGAGATGTACAAGGTGACTTTCTGACTTGCTCTTTAGAGGACAACATAAACTGGTACCGCAAAATTTAAGATCAACCCAATGAACAACAGGACGGAGATGCAAGCCACAGTACAGATCAATAATGCAACATGGTATCAGAAATAACCAAATGAAAGCAAATCCCATGGCGCATCAATGGCAATCATCACATTGATAGTAATAAGAAAGTTGATCAACAATCATTTCTTGTTGAATCTTCCAATTTTCACACGTCTGTGATAGCTTTCAGTCTAGACAAGTTAGTGAACGGGAAAATGCATCAAAACACCTTCCAATCTCCAATGAAACAGAGAAGAAGAAAGGAAAATAATCAACAAGAAGCAACAATGTGACTTCTATATTTTACCTTTATCTCATACTCAGGATTTTCCTCCAGAACCTTTACCAAGAAAGGCATACTAAGCTTGGCAATCCAACGAGCAGCAGCAACCATCCCACAATGTGCGTATCCCAAAACAAGATTGTTAATCCCACCATCATCTAAAACTGAATGGTGAAAAGGTACAACAGCGCCTGTTACTGCAGTCAGAGTATCTTTGATGCTATGAGTGCCCCGAATTAGAAGAAGGAAACAATTTAAATTTCTGTCTTTAATAATTGTAAAGGCGGGCTTAAGAAGCTGCAAACAAAAAATTTGAACATCTTAGTTCACGCAATCAAAACTCTATTATGAATTTGTGAAATAAATCCAAATAACAGGGTAGTGGTACAATTAACATACTCCTGCTTTAGGCTTCTGAAGGAGGATGTCTTCTTGAGAGTAGCCAGCAGACTCCAAGAATACAGGAAATGGCTTCTTTGAGAAAAGCATACAAAGGGTTACCAACCTTAAGTAATGATACAACTGAGCGATAATCTCATCACCCTTTAGTTGCACACAGCTTTCCCCAGCATATACACTTGCAACTGGTGCATTTCCCTTCAAGATCATAAATACAAATGAAATCCAGGTATAACTCAAGCATTACTTAATTCAGATACAGAACATCCCGGAGCCATTGTTTCCATGAACTTATATTGAGATAATGCATTTATAAACCCCAATTCCTCACTTGACAAGTGAATAGCACCGAGAGTCTTGGGCCTGAATTTCAAGGCACTAAGAGGTGCAGCATCTAGAATTTCTTCAATAAACAGGATGATGCACAAATATAAGAAGAAGGCAAAACCACATAACGAAAGAAAAGTAACTATAGACAGAACATCTACTAAAATGCAGCAGTTAGGATTATCTTGTCTATCAGACACCTTCCCAAATGGCATATTCACCCATATAAATTAAGAATGTCAGAGTATAATGTGAAATTTGCAACAGATTTGCTGAGGTCCATTAGATCGACCTACGATGGACTAACTATAATCCACAAGCTCACACAGTTATGTACTAAACATACAGCAACCAGTCTACTATCCAAGTAGCAGGATCAATAGAAGAATGTACTGCCAGCAACAAAGAATACTATATTTTTCACTCAATTTACTTATTCAAGCAATTCCTCTAGAAAATTTGAACACCCAATTGCAACACGCAATTACTCAGATAATACATAACTATATCAGAAATTAGTCCATTGACATTGGGACACATCACTTCGACTTCCATTCACCAAGCTGTAAGAACATTTCATGATACAAAAGATTCCAACTTTACAAACTCAACCCTTAATATCAATCAATCAACTATGTCTTACTGCCAAACTAGTTGAAATGGACTCTCTGAATCATCTATACCCACTCCAGAACTATCAGGGCATTCTCACAGGAACACCGGTAAATTAAAAAAAAAAAAAAGACTCCGACTTTGGGAGCTCAAAAATTAAATCAAACAACTAAAATACATTTTCATACCAACATTGGTAAACAATTCAACATAATTCCATCCACAAAAGTACCAACTTTGACTCATAAAAGATACGTTACCTGACTTCGAATAAGGTAATTGATCCCAAAAGCCAAGTCACCAATAGGCCATTTCCCTAGTGTTTCCGAATAGGTAAACCGGAGAGTTTCACACAAAGTCGAAATGGTTTCCAACCAAGTCGCCGGAGCTTGAGCTGGCCTTCGTGATAGTCTCCGTTTCACAGATCTACTTGCTGCTTTAGAATAATCACCAGTTTCTTCCTCCTCCCCATCCTTGGCCGTCAATCGACGACTCAACACATAGTACAACAAGACCACCGCACCCGCCGCTGTGGCCATGGTGGTCGCAGCCATTCAGCTGTCAATTAATGGTGATCTGTAGATCAACGCTTCGATTCTAAGTGTTCACCAAATCAAAGCTGTGAATTGGATTTTCTAAATTGCATATAAATCAAAAATAGGTTCTTGATGAAATTGAATTATTGTACATTATATTATATGATACATATAAATAAATACAGTTGTATATAGATAGATAGATGAGATATGATTTCGCCATGAATCTCTGCATACAGACAGAAATATACACACGTTTTCGGAAAAAGGAGCTTCACGGAGACGGTAAACGCCAAAACGGAGTTGAGACGGAGTTTAGCTTTGCGGTGAATTCAAATGACAACTTTACCCTTTGTGCAAGTCTTGTCATTTCACTAATTTATATATACGGCTGCGCTAAATTATTAAAACAACTAGACCCGTTTCATTTTATTTTAATAATCCTATTTAAGTCTTTAACATTAATTTATTTATTGCCTTACTTTTGCCCCCTTCTAAACAAACAAAAATTAAGCTAAGCAATAATCAAATCGTTAACGTTTTTTTTTTCTAAATTTCCCTGTTGTTAAACTAATATTCCCTCCGTCCACTTTTAATTGTCATGTTACATTTTTTGAAAGTCAATGTGATTAATTTTCAAAGTTAAATTAGATTACATAAATTCGATAATTTAAACACAAAATTTAGATATTCAAAAACTATACGAAAAGTACTAGAAATTGTAATTTTTTACATATCAATATGATGAAAAAATACATTATAAAATATTAGTCAAATTTCTTATCGTTGGACTCTAAAAGGGAAACCATGACAAATAAAAATGGATGAAGGGAGTACAATGCTAACAAATATAAAAAATAATTATATATGATTAGTGTATAAAATTAATTATTTAGACGTTGGAACATTGATTAATATTCTTATCTTAATTGAAATTGATCTACGAAGGAAACATCTTATATTTTGTTTAGAATATTTCTATATGTTAATGTGTTACTGTGATATTGAGATATTTCTTAAAAAGTCAAAGTCAAATTTTTTTTTATTATATGAGTATATATAAGTGTAAGTCGAACAAATGATGATTATCGTTTTATACGGAAGATATCGAATCATATCGATATTTATATAGACGAGGAAGGGATGGAGTACTTTAAATTATGCGGTCATGAATGTTGGTCCGAACGCCGTTCTGTTACGTCATTTGTGTTTTCTTCTAAATTGTTGTTTCTTTTTTGGGTTATAATCTTAAAAATTGCCAACTCAAGATTGGGATATGACAATGATTTCCATAGAAACTTCTTACCTCACTTCTCTTGTTTTATTCCATGCTACTTGTGGTTCACAAAATTTACAATCACGGTTCACTGCAATAAAAATAACTTTTAGGGGTAATAAATAAATATATTAATAAAAAGTGTTAAAGTTTTTATCGGCATTAGTTAAGTGTCATTAGATAGCGACATATACAAAGAGTGTTAATTGTCGCTAAAAATACATATTTAATGGCAATTGAGTTATTGCCGTTAATTAATTACCGCTAAAGGTTATGTAGTGATTCAAATTAATTTCTCTTCAATTTTCATTAATCTTGATTAATGAATCATGTTTTTATTCTTAATTCAAATTGAAAGTTATTCTTTACCTTCTTTTTTCATTTTGTTAGCTTATGACCTTTATGATAGGGAAAATTGAATTATGTCAATAATCAATATATATAATATATATTTTATTTTATAAACCATCTCTATCGTAGTCTATAAATTAATATATACTATACTCTCGTTATTAATTTATATGACATTTTTTTCGTTTTAAAATGGCAAAATAAATTCAAAATCATTCTACTTGTAATACTCATTATTCTATACTTTATTTTAATGATTTTAGAATTTCAAAATATCAAACATTGATAAGATAGTTTTCTTATAAACTACTTTTTAACCATTTTTTTCTTAATATTATTTTCCAGTTACAACTAATATAACATCAGTGTCTAACATACTGAAGATTATATCATTATACATTTTGTGTTTCTTTTTTTCAAATTTGACTTTACACCTTAATTAAGAATGCAAATAATGACACGCTGTATGTCTGCTTAATTAAAAATGTTGAACTGAGAATAAACGTTTTTGTGCCAAACCTAAAATCAAATTTTAGTAAAGAAAAAAAAAAGATACAGGAATAAGTGCACATTAATAATTGTTTTCATCTTGTTGTTAGTGGGATCGCTAAATAGATTTTTTTTTAAAATTTGGTGTTTGATATTTATATTGAAGCTCGATTAATTCAGATTTGTGTTGCGTAAGGCTCATTTGTGGAAAGTGGTCCCTACAAAAAAAAACATACTCAAATCTCGAACCCGTGATCTTTGATTAAGAAAAAAGCAGTCACATCCACCACACCACATCTTTTAACGATGGCTTAATAGATTTTAACATGAAAAGAAAAAAAAAAGATTCAAATGTGGTATTGACTTATTAATGATTGAAAAATAACAAGATATCGAACCTTGAGATGAGTTCATAATAAAAATTATATCTCTTAATTATTTGGGAGGTCAACCAATCCATCTCCCAAATAAAGTCGTTTGATATGCAAACTGTATTGTTCTGGAATACTCCTACTTTTATGATTATAATTGATTAATTTATTCCACTCGAAATATGAAATAAAATAAATTCAAGTTGGATGAAATGAAATAGAATATTAGGATTAATTTATATCGTTAATTAAATACCATATAAATTTTATTTCAGGACTAATTATGAAATATTTTATCTTATACCACGTATCAGAGAATTGTTGAACTTGTATGTGCTTCACACAATCACACGTCAAATATCTCTCTTCTTCTTTTCTTTTGGGAAAAAGATTAGTTAAGGTGAAGAGAAAAGGTTCTTATAATATAAAAAATAAAAGAAAATTAAAATCAACATATAAAAATAATACACATGAAAAAATACAATAGAAAATCAAATCTAAATAAAAACATCACATACAATTTTAAGTTCTATAATGAAAAAATAAAAAGAACAAAAAGAATTCTATAATACGAAGTTCTCTAAAAACATCTTCTCAATTCGGAAAGGAAAATTAATGTTAAAAATGTATGGAACCTAAGTCTGGTAGATCCATTCTACATTTTAAAAAAGTGTATAAATAGTGATATGATTAGTAATTATATTTATGTTTATAGGTAGGTTTTATTCATAATTTGAGATCTTTGGTTTTAATAAGATCTTTTACGCTTCTATTTCAATAAAATATAATTAATGATATTAGTTATTATAATTATAAAATAAATAAATAAATAAAGGTGACCAGTCATGACAAAGAAATGTGGATCTTTTGGACTGCATAAAAGTAAAAAAAAATGATTTAAATAAAAAAATTTAAAATAAAAAATTCTCCATACATTGCAGTGAGTCCTACGGCATGTCATTTGCAAAAAACTGAAACACAAATTAAATTATTGATTAAAATGAACATATTCATAAAAGCTTTGCATAAGAAAAATTATTTATCTGATATTAGTGAATGGAAAAACAATATTTTGACTGTACGTATTTTATCTGATATGAGCTATTTCATAATCAATGTGCAAATCAAATTACTCAAGACTAAAGGAGAATATTTTTGCAATTCTAAGAGAATTAAATTAAAATCTATCTGGAATCGAAATCAGTATAAAAACATATGGTGACTAGAGAGAGTTGCTCGGATGGAAAGCATTCTTCACTTTTAACTCAAAGATTGCGAGTTCGAGTCACCAAGAGAGCAAAATGGGTGGGAGCTCCCTAGGGAGAGTAAAAAAAATAAAATATATAAAAACATATGGTGTCATATTTACCCTCATAGATCAAAATGAATCTAACTACAACTCATGTGATTAATTAATTTGATTTTTAATGTTTGCATGTTTGGACTATATCCAATCAATTTGAGCTCAATTACCAGATCGCTAAAAATACAAGTATTAACATTGGTCAATTTCAAAAGCTTATATTTTTTTATTTTTTTTATCTTATGTTATTGATCAAAAACATGCATCAAACATTTTATGTGGCTATTTAAAATTACAAAATAATTCAGGATACATGTGCATTGCACGTAACAAGAAACTAGTGTTAAGAAAAGTAGAAAATCATCTAAAGCTCACAGGTCGTACATAGTAAAAACTTTATCCGTACTCCATATTTTTGTACAAAATTATACTCCATGTGTCTTTAATTACTTGTCCACTTTTGAATTGACACACCTATTAAGAAACAATGATTGATATAGTGAGTTTACCATTTTGCCCTTATTAATTATGAAGTAAATGATTAAAAAACTTAAGATTTTCAACAAGTTTTATCTTTTTCAAAGTAATTAATTGAGGATATAATAGGTAAAAAAAATGTCATTTCTTGATTTGTCAAAATAGACAAGTAATTATGGATAATTAAAAAAGGAAAAGTGGACAAGTAATTAGGGGCGGAGGGAGTATATCCTAATTTGTCATGGTTTATTCATGCTTTAATGTGAGAATGTGCAATGACGAGAGATATGAACACATAGAGGTGTACATGGTCGGGTTGGTTCGGGTTTTTCAAATATCAAACCAAACCATTAGTGTCGGATTTTTAAATCTATAAACCAAACCAAACCAATAAAAGTTGGTTTTTTCAACCTCGGGTTTTTTCGGGTTTTCGAATTTTTTGGATTTTTTTCGGTCAAGTATTCATACAAACATATAATTTACTTGTACTTCAAATATTTCTTTAGTCCTACCAAAATGCAACTATCTAAGGTGTTTCTTAAGAAAATAACACAAAAATTGATATGAGTAATGGCACTAAAATATCCAACAAAAAAATAATAATAATGAAATCGCGTAAAACAAATATTGCAAATTAACAAGTCATAATGAAAATGATCATAATTTAAAAGTACTAAATCATGCTAAAATAAGTTTAATAAATATTAGTTACATGACTAAATATTAAAAGAAATTAAAATTAGATTATGTATTTGAATTGTCTAAACTAATGTAAAACCAAAGAACAAATATTTAATATTATTGTCATTCTTAGTGTTGAATTGATTTTATTTTTGCATTAGTATTAATTTGATTTTGATTTAAGCTTTATTATAATTACCAACAATTGAACCATTCAGAATTCTAAGTTTCAAACTTGAAATAATATATTAAAAGATAGAAACTATGAAAAAGTAAGAAATATTTAAAAATTATATCAAAGTAAATATTTTTATGTATAAAATAAAATTTTAAAATTATATATATAATGTCGGGTTGGTTTGATCTCGGGTTAGTTTTTTAGTTAAAACCAAATCAACCCAAATATAATCAATTTTTTTTTCAATACCAAATCAAGTCAAACCAACCACTGATCGGGTTTTTTTCTCGATTTGACTCGATTTACAATATGATTCAGTTTTGTACTTGTGCCATGAGAATGGATAGAGGCGGGCAACCGTAAGTAAGTTCATCTGAATCACTTTTATTGAAAACAAAATTATATTTTATATAAAGTCAAAGTTATTTTATATATATATATATACTAAATGTTTAATCTCATTAATACGTCTACTTCAATCCATTAGTCAAATAATGTGATGGCACGTGTCAACATTAGAAACAGTAAATCAGTAATTATGTATAGTAGCTCACCCTAGCTACCTATTAATTTCTTTGTTCGCCCCACCAACTGAACCACTTTTGAAAAGAAAAAAAAAACTGTGCGCAATTCATTTTCTTAACCGTTCCACCCATTCTTAAATTCCATTAACTCTCAAGTTTCATCTATACATATTCCATCTCTAATAATAATGAAGAATCATCATTGCATTTCAATACTCTTAATTTTACATATTCAAATTTTTTTGCATCAATATTGCATTTGAAGTTGGTACACATACATACATACATACATACATATTGAAGTACTAATCACATTGCTTAAGAATTAATTAACCATGGGAAGAAATTGTGGAAATGAAGCAAAATGGGAATTGGCATCAGAGATTTGTGATCTGTCTAAAGGTGTTCCTTGTTGTTCTCATCGATCTCTGTGTACTACAGATTCCGCATTCATAGACTGGTATCTTCTTCTTGACGTACGCCTCTTTATTCATATATTATCTTTCTGTTTTCTGTATTTGGGTGAGTTTAATTTGATGGTTGTGATTTACTTGTGAGTTGATCGATCAGGTGGATGAGGGTGTTGGAGTAGATGTGATTAAGCAGCGATATCGTAAACTAGGTACTAATTTGTATTTTCAAACTCTGTTTTTCTTATAATTTGATTTGATTTTGATTTTGATTGTAGCATTGCAGCTTCATCCTGATAAGAACAAACATCCCAAAGCTCACATTGCATTCAAGTTGCTTTCCCAGGTACCTAGGGCCTAGCCATATATATCAAAATTTGGTACTCCCTCCGTCCCAATTTATGAGATATTTTTCAGATTTCAAAATTCAAACAAGTCTTTTCATTATGATTGATGTTAGGGAGAAGTCGATTCACTAACTTTTTGAGACGGTCAATACTAAATTGTTGATTGGATAAGTACGATCAATCCACTATACGTGCAGGATGCAAAAAGCAAAAAAGTTATGCTTGCATTTCAAGGTCTTCCTATAAAACTTACCATAGCTTGCATTTCAAGGTTCTAAGTACATAATAGTAGTTAGTTATACATGAATTTGAAGTGGAAAACAAGACTAATGAATAGTCCTTGTTTCCTTATCTATGCTTCTGAATAATTAGCTATCATTACCCATTTTTTATTTATTACCAAAAGCTCTCTTCTTGTTTTGGTACAGGCATATGTTTGCCTGACGGATGAAGCAAGCAGAGAGGCTTTTGAAACAGACAGAAGAAACCACACATGCCCAAAGTGCTCCATAAAATCAACTGAAAAAACACCTAGACATACAAATGTTGCACAAGTAGCCAAAACATTTCCTCCTCCACATAAGGCACGGACAGTTTCCAGAAGCATTTCACGGCGTGTTAAAGAACTTAAAGCCAGATTTACTGAAGAAGTTTCAGTAATAAACACCTGCTTGAAGGCGAAGTCTTCACTATCTACTTACTCAATGAACCAACCTCAGACTTTCAGAAGAAGAAATGAGACACCGATCTTCAACCCATCGAATTATGAGTTACAAGGTTATCCTCATCCTAGCAATTATAGGAAGTTGCTTCATAGATTTCAGGAAAGAAACACTGACAAACATGTTTCTAGCTACCCAGTGTTTGAGCCCAGATCTGAAAAAGAAGCCTATGTACATAGAACCAGCTCTAAGAATATGTTCTACAAATAACAGTTGTTATGCTTCTATTCTATGATGCACCTTTCAGGTTGTCTAATGACTCATTACTGTCTTTTCCTGGCAGTGTTTGGATCATACCGCACTGAAAAATAAAACTTACAACTAGCAAATGACGTTCCCTTAAAGTTTTCAACTTCTTTGTATCATAGACAAATCAGAGTTCAAATACCTGTAAAAGATGTGTTTTAATGATTAAATAAAAGAAGGGCTTTACTGAATATTAGGAAACAAAGCAAGATTTTAACAGGCCAGAAGTGTTGTTCCATATCTTTATATATGGTACAAAAAAGAACTCTTTTGTTGTATCACCTATTCATTGACTTGATAGAAAACTTCACCATTTGAGTGTGAAGGCATTTTTTCCAGGAACTCGTCCAAAGAATTCCTTGATCTAATAATAACCTTGGGACGCTTCATTCTTAGATTGTTTTAACCAGAAGTTCATCCTCATTGTAGGCTCATTCTGCTTTAGGAGATCATTTGGCTAATTTGAGGATACCGTCATCTACCAATGGTTGCACTTCCTTCTTCACAAGCTTGTGTACCATAGCACTTGAAGTTTCCAACAATGCACTAATTACTTTCGCACTGCAAATTGTAAAAGAAGTCAGAAAGAAGTTGTTTCTCTGCAAATTTGATTGGAAGGAGGAAATGTGTTCAACCAACCAACCTGTGGCCTTGAGCCCAAATTGAACATTTTCCTTTCAGCGCTTTTTCATACAAAGTGCAAGCAAAAGAAGGGGAGTCCAAGATCAGTTTTCTGATGGTCCTGCTAGAATGGAAGTGTTCAAAGAGATGTTGTTCATCTGACCCCTCCATTTTAGGATGTGCTGCCAGAGATGCTATAACACCATGTAAGGTTTCCAACTTTCCATCTAAAGTTGGACTAAGGATGCTGTCAGCACCTCCCATGGCAACCTATATCAAACCAAAATGAGTGGAACATCTAGATTTAGCATGTTTAAAGCACTAAAGATGGTCATATTTCCAGATTAAGTACAGAGTGAGTTTGAGATGAAGTGGGTCAACATGTAATGTCACAACCCAAAGTTTATTAACTATGAAGTCTAAAAATAAAATAAAAGAAGGCATAGTTCAGGAAATACATCCAACATTTGTTCAGGACATAGTGGTACCTAAAGGTTATGATACATTGAAAGTACAACAATTTTATTAATCAAACAGGATAATACCTCATATATGACATCTTTACCGAAGTTTGATCTTAGCAATTCCTCAGCCATCTCACAACATGCATCAATGAGTTTCTGCATTATTGATCAGGAATGGCTTGGTAAAGGGGATAAAGGTGAGTGTGTAAAGGAGGGGAATACAAAATTCATTTTATAAAGGATGTGGCTGAAGGAAAGGATCACAGAAAGTGAAATAGGCAAGGCAGCAAGCTTGATAACTGAGAACAAGAAACAACTCTATAGATATCTGAATGAGAAAATAGAAAACATTGACCTCAGCTAGCCCACTATGGACCAATAATTCTTGCCGCCTAGTAAGAGGATCCTTCTTTCCTCCTTCATTCACAAGTGAACTCTCGGTGACATCAGCAACTTCTTTACCAGCTTCACCAAACCCTGAAGTTTCTGTTTCATTTACTTCTGATGGGCTCTATCAAATTGTAAGATAAAACAATGATTAAATTTAGCTGCACTGCTTACAAGGTACTTTTTTTTATAAGATTATAACTGTTATTTCAAGAAAAGCTTAAAAAGTACCTTGGTGACAAGCGAAGGAACAGATGAACCAAGGGCTGCGAGCTCATCAGGGCTGAAATGGCGCGAGCTATTTGGATGCAGTAATTGCAACAATGGGCGCCTACCATTCTGTGACAACAACCACAATTAAAAAAAAACACAGGATACATACACAAAAGTTGATTGGGGGGGGGGGGGGGGGAGAAGTTTTCTACACCAATGAAGGACGGACCTGATCTGAAAGAAGCTCCTTCAGAATTCCTTCAAGCTCACGAATGATGACCTGCAAAGAGGTCAACCTTACCAGCTTTAAAAGTAGAACTCTTTGATAACAGAATAGGAAAAGCAGCTGGAACAAACCTTTGATAGAAGTTTTGTGTCATCGACAATTGAAAGGATGGAGACAAGCACCTGAAAGTTATTGAGAACAGAAGCTGTGAAAATAATAGGAGCATAAAGGTACTAATAAATGAGAGAAGGTGCATGGATGAAAACCGGTAGTATCTGAAAGAAGGCACGATGGATGCAAATAGACCAAGCATTTAGAAAATGCAAGAAAAGCATGCTTACCAAAGCCCCACATTTATCACGTGCTACCTTTCCAACCTTGTCTTTCATCCCTTTGATGATCTTCTTCCGCTCCTAAAACAGGAAAGTCCAAATGGCATTTGAAATCCGTTCACTAACAGAAAATCCACTAGGACAAGTTTAAGACATATAAAGAATGCTCAAAAACCTTTGCGCTCCCATGTTTGATGCAGAATATCCCAATCTTGGATCCATCCTTTGTGTGAATCATCCGAACAAGGTCTGGACTTGACAACTGCTGGATTATTTCTGCAGCAGAAGTCTTGGAACAGACTTAAATTTAGAAAGGGATGTTCGCAATAAGCCAACTCATTAATACCTCATTAAGGTTTCTGAGGTACCTTATCAGCAATAGTTAAGTACTCCACAAGTGCCCTGTGTATAATTGAGTGGTCCAGTATCCCTTTCTCCATAATAGGCTGAAGTACAGAGGTCATGTGCCGTATAACTGAACCCTTTTGAAGCTGTAGGTTGGATATAACGTCAACTAGCCTGGAAGTATCATAAAATGTGAATGGCAGCTAAATTAGGAAATAAATGCATTCATTAAGTACATATATGAATACAACGTAAAGTATATTTATCGAAAAAGAATCAACATGAACGCATCAGTTTTAACATCAAATTTTGCTATCAATACACATAGTAAGGTGATTAGCAATTTAATGAACAATATCAGATGAAGGAGCAACAGTAAGGCGATATTTAAGAGAAAATGTTAAGCAGAGTAAAACAAAAAAATATCATAAGGATATCCTGTTGAAGAAGAAAAAACATGTCCCAAGCTGACATCACAACCTAGAAAACTTTTAAATTGTCTAAAGTATGCATGCAGCATGCTGTCACTAACAGCTAGGAATTACCTTGCTTCCTTCGCTGAGATCAAATCTTTGAACAACTGAAGCTCTGGGGAATACAGCTCCATCAGAAGAGTTTGTTTTTGAGCTGCATTTCCCAACTGATAAGCATGTTCAACAACTGCAATAGTAAAACCAGTGTTTTATCAAGGGAATTACTGGAAAGAAACCTTTCTCCCAAAATTACAGCTGGCAACAGCTAATGAACTGATTTATAAACAGAAAAGCAGGATCGAGCAAAATAGAAATCTGTGGCAAAAAATTAATCAAAACCAAGTTCACAGCAATAGGACAGCTCATCTTACCAAGTGAACCAACCATATGCCTAAGAAGAGTAGCAACATGCCCATGAAGAGCAGAAATAAATTGTGCCTGCTGCTCTTTGGATGCTGCAAAGCACAAAAGAAAATGTCAAATAAAGGACAAATAAGATTTTTTTTTAGTTAATAAAATTGCTCGGAAGTATAATTAGTACTAGTGTTTTCAAAAACGTTTTTGGGGCGAGTCTCGGGGCGGGGCGTACCAAGAACGCTCCGGGGCATAAATTAAAGACGTAGATCCATAAGGCGTAAGTTCTAAAATTTGAGGCGTAAGCCTTGAACATAAAAACGCAAGTCTTGGGCGTAAAAAACGTAGGCCCGGGAGTTTTTAATTTTTATTTAACCTTTTTTGCTTTAAATCATAGTTTTTATTATTAGTGTAATGATATTTCTCAAATAGTAATTATAATACTTTTTTTCTTTATTATTGATTATTAATACTTATCTCAAATAAATATAATTTTTTATATATTATAGGTTATTTATAAAAAATATTATTAAAATCATTGAAACGTTTACTTTTGCTTATTTTATTAGTAATAAAACTAAAAAACTGAATATAGATGAGACTACGCCCCGTAGATCTGTGGGACTTACGCCCCGTGTCTCGAGGCTTACGCCTCTCCCCGTACTGTATAAAACGCCTCGCCTCACGCCCCCGCCTTTTAAAACACTGATTAGTACAAAATTACCATTATCAAGCATCTTTGTCACCAGATGAACTGCATAGGTATTGGTAGCAAGAGTGATAAAATGAGGTCGAATCTCCACAAACACAGCATTCCTTTCATCTTGTGTACAATGTTTCACACAAGTCTATTAATAACAAAAAAAAGAGTTAGCAAAAGAGTTGGCAAAACCATTAGGAGCATCATAAATCCTTGTCATTAACAAGAAGAAGAGGGAGGATAGAACCTGAAGAACACGAGAAGAAACATGGGAGCTTGCTATTTCAGGGATCTTCCCTTTCATTTTCTTCAAAGCATCACTCACCAATCTGCATCAATGGATAAAAAGAATAAAAGACGTTATAAAGACCAAGTAACAAATAAATTACAATCTTCCAGCAATATTCAGAATCAACTCAAATGTTTGAAGTTGTATGACAGCACACCTCGATCTTTCTTCTTTCGCAATATTTCGAGTTCTCATCTTCTCCCATAGTGATGCTAGCTCCTATTATAAGACCAGTGGATGAATGACAAAGTGAGCATATCTAGATAACACAAACAGTTTTGCAAAACAAACAATCAACTAGCAGAGTATTCATGAAGTCATTTAAGGTGGAGGCACCATAGTGATAAACATTTAACCTCTACACAAACATACAATGCTAAGCTGAAATATCAAAGCTGAGGTCTTACAATCCCAAATCCAAAGAAAAGTGCAAAATTTTTAACTGTAATATCAAGAAATATTTCAATTCAAATGTTAAACACAGAGCTAATCCAGTTTCCCACTTAGTCTTTTTGTAAATTTAAGATATCCTTGCATTTCCGATATATGGGTCAATGTGTCGATTTCACTAGGACAATAGAGATGGAATAAAACATATTTAAGAAAAACAACAAAAAATGAAAAGAAGTACAATTGAGCATGCTGTCTTTCAGCATAGCGATTGGAAAAGAAAAAATAGCTTGAGAACATTTTCAGGAGCACTATAAAAGCAACTAAAAGCTTTAGAAAAATGCAGTACTTGCTCCAATGTGTAATGCTTCTTCCTCTTCTTCTTCCTTGCTTCAGCTAGCTCCTGCAGTAAGATCCCATTACCAATATATCAAGCAAAAGAAGATTTAGCAGCTAAAAATTATAACTTTTTCAACAGAACTATGGGCTACATCACCAAAAACTTAAACAAGCAAAAAAACAATTTCGGAACTGAAATTTCAACCTTTTAACCATTTGAATTCCCCCTTCACCAAAATTTTGGACAGAAATATTGGCATACCTTTGCCTGTATACGACGCTCTCGCTTGGATTCAACTGGGACATGAGGCTTGGGTTGTTGCTTCTTATCTCCCAGCTGCTTTGTCGATTTATGGGGTTTCTTCAGAACCTTGTCCGTTGATGATTTCAGTTTCTTCGGAGCTGATTTACCTCCGGCTGCTGGTGCATGCTTTCGCTTTTTGGAATCGTCTGGTTTTGCCGCCATTGTTGTCAAGTGTTGAGTTCTGCGTATTGGGGTTTTGCAAGGGTTTATAGTTTGTGGCGCTTTTGCAGACTCGTCTTGAACCCTAAAACTTAAAAGCTTTTAAAAATCTGTTTTCTTCAAGTTAGTCTTTTTATTTTATGGCATTTTTTTAGTATTTGTTAGGGTGTATATAGTATATTAAATTAGTAATTATACATTAGTTATGCTTATGCTTAGATTATTTTTAATAATATATTTTTGAATTTTGATGGACAATTATATCTTTAATCATATTAATACATGCATTAAAATTCCTTGCATAAATTTTCATGTATTAGTTATGCGTACATAAATATTTAATATGGAAAATGGCCAAAAATATCGTTCAACTATTTGAAATAGATTAAGTAGGTGTTTGGTCATGCGATATCATATCATATGAAATTAACGTTTGGACATGCGATTTCACGCTGATTACATCTCATGATTTCATATCATGAGATGGAATTCCATATTCTCCAAAAATCATGATTTGGAATTTTTCAAATACAAAAATTGATCCACAAGTTTATATTTTGTTAAAACAACCTCGTATTTATATCTAATAGCCATTTATTTCATATGTAAATAAAATTTATAATCATATCATAACTTTTTAAAATTTCAATTATCACCAACATAAAATTTATTATTACTTTAAATCAATTCTTACTTTATCATTTATATTCATCAAATTCATTATTTTTTATCAAATTTATTTTTCAACCAAATTTTTTACTACTACTTTAATGTTAGAGGAACGAATAACGAAACTTTACGACATAATAAAAAAATAGTTTTTTCATCTACATTGAGTGAACAAGACTAACCGCAATGGCTTTGTAATAATTTATTATGCGATTTTACAAATTTTTATTTATTTTGTAAGATTGAATAAATAGTTGGGATTATTTTAATAATTTTACAACTTATGAAATTTTGTGTTTATGAAAAAATATACAACACAAAAACTTCAAATCGAATGTTCTAACAAAGTTCAATTTCATCTTATGATTTCATATTTATGATTACATACCATGATTTCATATCGCATGGCTAACGGGCCCTAAATATACCCTTAAACTATTTTTCGGCTTAACAGTATCCTTCCTTTCTTACCATTGGACCACCATTGGACCAAACTTACCCTTCTGTTTAACGGAAGAGTTATATGGTATCTCATATGTGTATTAACATGCCACATAGATATCCACATGTTCACGCCCACCCCACCACATCCACATAGACGTTTTAATAGCCCTAATTTCACCCTTTATCCACATTCATCCTTTTCTTTATAAAGACTCAAAGAAGCTTCCTTTCACCGGCCCTAATTTCACCCTTTTCCCTCATTTCATCTCTTTCTCCATTAAAAGACCTAAGAAACTTTCATTCACTATAGAGATTTCGAAATGTCCAAGACCCAAAGTAAATTGTAAATTAATTTGAGGTTTGGATATTTATATACAAACTTTTATTGATTAAATTAGCAGTAAGTATTTCTGTAAATTATTACGTAAACTTGATGATTGAATTTGTACACTATATGTAGGTCACTTCATGTGGATATTGAGAGTGGCAAGACAAACAACAACACTCACCAAATGTTGTAACTGTCATAATGGACCTAAAAGATAAATTGAATATCATGAAGGTTGAAAACAATAAATTGAAAAAGATTGTCGATGGAATGGAAGAGGCTGAAAGGGACAACCTGAAAATGATAATTGAAGAAACGAAATTTATTTCAGCCAAGATGCTAGAAAAGTTATGCTTTTAGAGAAGAAAATCAAAAAGTTGAAAACTCTCATTTTCATTTCATATTCATTGTGTTTGTTGTAAGGATCATAAAGTGAATGTATGTTCTTTATGAAGTGAATGTTTAGGACTCAATGTATGAATTGAATGTTTGTTCATGGTGTATTACTTATGTTGTTTGTATTTTGTAATGAAATTATAGTACTTATGTTGGAATGAGTATTTCATTTGATTGTAATGAAGTTGAATTGGAAAATTGTAGTCTGAACAGATTCAATTCTGGATAAAAAAAATGCTTTGAAAAACTACTTACTTATGTTATAGAAGGAGGATATATGCATTACAAAATCGGTATCAAAGTTGGTCAATAGAGAACGGAATGCATTACCAACATTAAGTAAAAAAATGAAAATAAACTTCACAAAATCTAGGCAAAAATCAAGCATAATGCTTCACCAAACTAAGTAGAGAAACTGTAAATAACCTTCACAAAATTTGGACATAAACTAAGTAGAGAACTGATAAAGAAATGCATTGCCAACATTAAGTAAACACTAGAAATAAACTTTACAAAATTTGGACAAAAATCAAACATTAATGATTCACCAAACTTCACAACTTAATACCAACTTCAAGGCATAAACAAACATAAGCATTCATTGTTTTACATCTACCAAATTTAACTCAAAATAAACATAACCATTAATTGTTTTGCATCTACTAACTTCTACCCAAACTAAATAAAATCATTCATTGTTTTGTTTCTCCAACTTGAAGAAAAAATAAATAAAAACAGTCAACTTAGTGCACTATCCAGAATAGTTTATATCTGAGATCTCCCATTAGCTTTTTTTGTCTTCAACTTGCCCACCCTCTCTCTCTCACCCCCCCCCCCACCTGGTTGCTAGTGATAACTTCTTGTTCTTTCCAAGTGAGCTTAGTGGGCGAGTAAGATAAATCTATAGGCTCACTAATTTCAGCACGATCACCTCTAAAAGATATCACTCTATTTCTATTTGACCTTAGTTGATTCATCCTCACCTTAAGTTTTGTGACATTTTCATATATGACTTGAGGTCTTATATTTGGATCACTTTTAGACTTTCTAACAGGACCAAATGATTCATATTGTTATTGTGACAGTTTAGATATGGGCATAAAATGATATTCTTCCTCTTATGTTGGTCTAGGGGCTATAGGGTCTGTACTATTAATATGATAAACTTCGAACTTTTTCTTCTTCAATTTTTTCTTCATCTTCTTCCTCATTTCTACCTCTAATTTTTCTTCAACGTTTTTCGTTCTTCTTCTTTAAAAACTGAAAACAAAATATTTATGTGCTAAGAACTTTGGAGTAAAGTCAACTACATAGTACTAAAAACATGGAGATATGTAATGATAAAGGTTCTTACCTTGCATGTCCTTATATTGTGAGTTGATGCACCACACACTTACTACATGTCATTTTAATTTCTTTTCTTGAGTGAGTCCACTCTCCTGCTCTTTTAATTACTGCGTTCTTTTGATCTTTGGTCTTTCAACAATTTTCACAAAATTAGGTGGGTCCATTGCATGTTCTGGCAAAACATTCTAGAACTTTTACTCTTACATGCATCAACTTGGCCCTATATGTCATCAAGTAAGCCTCCTTACTATACCATCAATTAATTTCATTCTTTCGTTCTATCTTCTTGTACAATATAACTTTGATGGCATATGGACGTGGAATGCCAGTCAACTGTCATGACCTACATGTACATTTTTTCTCCACTAAGATGTCTATCTTCACCCTCAGACACTTCATATTCAAGTTCACCATTGAAATCAACATTATATAACTGGGCTATCTTCATGTATGCAATGAAGAATTTCATACACTTAAGACTATAATTAGTAGTCCATGTACTTGCATTCTCTTCTTTCTCTTTAACCTCTTCATTATCTTGATTCTTATATCTTCAAGCATTTTTAAGATTGTCTTGCCTCTTGCTTTAAAGATTCAAGAGTTGAAGGACTTTATGAAATTGTTATCCACTATTTGATTTTTGCATATAGTATCCAAATCTGGTGGATACCTAAGCAAATTCTTGACAACATTTTTTGATAATGCACCAAATGCACTCAAGTAGTACTTATAATTTTCCTCATAAGTACTCCAAGCAGTCTACCAAAGCAGTTTCCCCATCACTCTTGATCTAAATCTCTTCGTCCAGTTGGCCTCAATGTGCCTAATACAATATCTATAATCAATAAAAGTGAATAGTTAGTTGATAAATTCAAGAGAATAAAATAATCAAAACAACTTAAAGTATTTGTGCTGAGACAAAGGAAGGGCATTTTTGACTGCTTCTAATAGTCATTGTACGTGACAAATAAGTAAATATATAGTTACAAATTGTTCTAAAAAGAAGACAAAATTATTCAAATAAACACAAGAAATTATTTACCTTCCACATATCAGACATAGAGGTGACAATTTCACCATCTTTTAGATTCCATGAATTGTTTAAAAGCTGTAGAAATTATATCCATGTTCTAGTTGTCTTTTTATCAACTACAACTCCTGCCATGGGTAGAAGCAATTCTAACAATCTTGTGTCATAGCCACCAAAAGTTGTCCCTTGCATTGACCTTTCAAGAAGATTTCATCTAGTACAATATAGGGTCTCAATCCTTCTTTCCATCCCAACTTCAGTGTATTGACGCAGAGTACATTCTAAGAAACTTTATTTTACCTTGTTCCAATTCATCCTTTGATAAATTAATCACAATATCACTATCAAATTTGCTTAGCCTAATGTGACGTCCCGCCACTAACATAGACGAAATTTTGCAGCCAAGAAGGCGTGGAGGTTTCTAGAGTAGAAGAGAGGCTTGCGGACAACTCTAGAACACCTTAGAGATTTCAAGAAAGCCTTGGAGAATTCTAGGCTATGTAGAATTCTCTAGAAAGGGGGCCAATGTGTAAATATCTTAGGGACTTCTCATGTAAATATTAATTGCACTTTAGTCCTTAGGAAGTAGTATAAATAGAGGTGCCAACCATTTGCAAAGGCATCACTCAAGTGTAAAGCAATCTTCCAAAGCTAATACAAAGCCTTCTTCCAAAACTCTCCCTTTGTTCTTTCTAAGTCTTTCTTTAAGCATTCTCTTAGCGATCCAAGTCTTAAAGGCTTCCTTGAGTTTACAAGATCTTGAAAGAGTAGTGAGTAAATTGTCAAGGGCCGCACGAAACTTTAGCCATCACTCTAAGTCCGTGACAACGTGGTATCAGAGCGAAGGTTTGCACTAAGGGAATGGCAACCGAAGGGGACGTAAACACCGCTAGCACCACCAACATCCGTCCGGATGGTGGAAAGAAGACCTGAAAGGGAAAGAAGCACCAAATGAGTCATGAGGAAATGTTGTTGGATCCCACACCAAGCGAGGCGCTAACATCTCATTCACCCTCAACCACCGAGGCCAGTGACAATGAACGTGGCGAGGAGGCCATCGACGTCACCGCAGGAGAAGAGTGGGTCTCAAGGGTCGAAGTGGCCAGGCAGGCCGTGGAGATATTAGGCCGGCGCATGAACGTGGCTGATGGCAAATTCAAGACTCTTGAAGACTCCACCCTTGAGGAGACCGAAAGCATCCGTAAGAAGTTGGAGGGACGTCAGCGGGCCGAGTTCGAGATGAAGAAGGCCATCACTTCCTTGGAGTGCCGGCTCATGGAGGCGTTGAACACAATTGAAACCATGAAGGCCGAAATGAGGACACTCAGGAAAGGCATAGAAGCTGGAGGATCGGCATCACCCGACCGTGATAGGGAGGCCTGGGTCGAGGCTCCCAAGCCACCTATGTTTAAAGGCATCCGCAATGCTCAAGAGGTGGAGAATTTCTTGTGGCACTTGGAGAATTACTTCAAGTGTAGCCGGGTGAAGAGTGACGAGACAAAGATCAACACTGCCGTGTTGTATCTTTCAGAGATGGCCATGCTGTAGTGGAGGCGTAAAGAAGCCGAGATAGGGAAGGGGACATGCACCATCAATACGTGGGAGCAATTCCGCGAAGAATTCAAGAAAGCCTTCTTCCCTAATAACGTCATATATGAGGTTAAACGCAAGTTCAGGGAACTGAAGCAAACAGGAAGCATTCGGGCGTACGTGAAAGAGTTCACAACTCTGACGCTTCAGATCCCCAACCTCACGGACGAAGACATGCTGTTCCACTTCATGGATGGGTTGCAGAATTGGGCCAAAACGGAGTTGGAGCGGCGACAGGTCAAGACCATAGACGAAGCCATCACACAGGCCGAGTCTTTGACAGACTTTAAGCATGATCGGCATGACAAGGCAAAGGGCAAGGATGCAAGGAGTAGTCATGCCAAAGGTGGGGGAGACCGTGGCTGAGGCAAGGAGCAGCAGGCACACCCTAAACAGCACGACCCCCACAAGCCGGACAACAGACGATTTGTGCGCCAGAACTACACGGAGAAGAAGGCGTAGACCACTAAGGGAGATGGATGCTACATATGCGGAGGACCACACGGCTATGCCGGTGCCCAGAGATGAAGAACCTTGGTGCCATCTTACGCGAGCGGAAGGAGAAGGAAGCACAAGAGCAAGGGCAAGACGCGGGCACGACGCAATTGGGCATGGTTGGACTATGCGGGGCGATAGCCAAGCAGATAGAGAAGCCAGGAGACTTCAGCACGCAGTATGTAGACATCTTCATTAATGGACGTACAGCTCGTGCCATGGTGGACACTGGGGCAGAAGCAAACATCATGACCAAGACGGCGGCAGAGAGGTTAGGGCTGAACTATGTTCCAAGCAACACCCGCCTCAAGACGGTCAATGCACCATCGACCCCCGTGTGCGGAATCGCCCAAGGAGTGAGCATCACGTTGGGAGAATGGCAAGGTAAGACAAACTTCACCGTCGCTCCTTTGGATATCTTTGACATTATTCTTGGGCAGGAGTTCTTCCAGTGCTGCCATACTATGATCGACCCTTACCTCCAACGACTCATGGTCATGGAGCGGGGAGGATCATACATGGTACCTCTAGTTAAGGTACCAAAGAAGGAAGGACATGCCCTCTTGTCGGCCATGCAGATCGTGAAGGTCCTGAAGAAAGGAGAACCGACGTTCCTAGCCACCATTGCAAGTTCAAGAGAAGACAATAGTGCTAAGGAGTCCTTGCCACCGGTCATAGAAAAAGTCCTTGAAGAGAACAAGGACGTGATGCCAAACGAGCTGCCGAAGACCCTACCTCCGAGGCGCGAGGTAGATCACAAGATAGAGCTGGAGGTTGGAGCCAAGCCACCCGCACATGCACCTTATCGCATGGCTCCACCCGAACTGGAGGAGCTAAGGAAGCAGTTGAAAGAGCTCCTCGAGGCCGGTCACATCCGTCCATCCAAGGCACCTTATGGCGCACCGGTACTGTTCCAAAAAAAGAAGGATGGATCCTTACGCTTATGCATCGACTATCGGGCGCTTAATAAGGTAACTATTAAGAATAAATATCCTATCCCGCTCATTGCATATTTGTTTGATAGACTTGGGCAGGCCAAGTACTTCACGAAGGTGGACCTCCGAAAAGGCTACTATCAAATGCGCATCGCAGAAGGGGACGAGCCGAAGACAACGTGCGTGACCAGATATGGAGCATACGAGTGGTTGGTGATGCCTTTTGGCTTAACCAACGCACCCGCCACATTTTGCACGCTGATGAACAAGATCTTTCACCCCTACCTGGATCAGTTCGTGGTGGTCTACTTAGATGACATAGTTATCTATAGCAACACCTTGGAGGAGCATGTGGAGCATCTGAGGAAAGTCTTTCAAGTCTTGCGGGAGAACCAGCCTTACATTAAGCGGGAGAAGTGCGAGTTTGCCCAACATGAAGTACATTTCCTGGGCCATATCATCAGCCAGGGCGAACTACGGATGGACGAGGCCAAAATACGGGCCATTCAAGAATGGAAGGTGCCCACTAAAGTGACCGAGCTACGATCGTTCCTTGGACTTGCGAATTATTACCGCAGGTTCATAAGGGGTTACTCTGCAAAGGCCGCTCCGCTAACCGAGTTATTGAAGAAAAATAAGTCGTGAGTTTGGAGCGCGGAGTGCCAGCAAGCCTTCGAAGGTCTCAAGGCCGTGATAACAGAAGAGCCGGTCTTGACGCTGCCCGACTTTTCAAAGACCTTCGAAGTACATACTGATGCCTCAGACTTTGCCATTGGGGGAGTCTTAATGCAGGAAATACACCCAATAGCAATCGAGAGCCGTAAATTGAACGAGACCGAACGACGCTATACAGTGCATGAGAAAGAAATGACGGCCATTGTACATTGCCTGCGCACGTGGAGACACAACTTCTAGGCTCCAAGTTCGTGGTTAAGACGGACAACGTGGCCACTAGCTACTTTCAGTCACAGAAGAAGATCACCCCGAAACAAGCTAGGTGGCAGGATTTTCTAGCCGAGTTCGACTACGTCTTGGAGTATAAGCCAAGAAGAGGCAACGTCGTGGCCGATGCGCTAAGTAGGAAGGTCGAACTTGCTGCTATCACGACAGTCCATTGTGATATCCAAGACGCAATCAAAGATGGCATGCAGCATGATCCCGAGGCCAAGAAGCTGATGGTGTTAGCCACCCAAGGTAAGACCAGGCGCTTCTGGGTGGAAGATGGCCTTTTGCTCACGTCCGGTCGAAGGATCTACGTGCCGAAGTTCGGGACTCTTAGGCGGCGAATAATCAAGGAAAGCCACGACACACCGTGGGCTGGGCATCCAGGGCAGCGAAGAACGAGGGCGCTGATCGAGGCAATCTATTTCTGGCCACGCATGCAGGACGACATCGAGTGCTATGTGCAGACCTGTCTTGTGTGCCAGCAAGACAAGGTAGAACAAAGGCATCCGGGAGGACTATTGGAGCCACTACCCGTAGCGGAACGTCCATGGGAAAGCGTTACTATGGACTTCATCACTTCCCTACCTAAGTACGACGGGTATGGAACTATCATGGTCGTGGTGGACAGGTTCTCAAAGTATGCTACCTTCATACCCGCCACAGTCGGATGCACCGCAAAGGAGGCCGCTCGATTGTTCTTCAAGAACGTGGTGAAATACTGGGGGCTGCCAAGACATATCATTAGCGACCGAGACCCCTGCTTTACCGGGAACTTTTGGAGAGAGCTGTTCGAGATACTTGGTACCAAACTTCACTTCTCCACAAGTTTCCATCCGCAGACCGACGGCCAGACAGAACGCGTCAACGCCCTGTTGGAGTGCTATCTGAGGCACTACGTCAGTGCTCACCAAAAGGATTGGGCCAGACTCCTAGACATGACGTAGTTTTCATACAACTTACAGAGGAGTGAGTCCACCGGTCGCACACCGTTTGAATTGGCGACGGGCCAACAGCCCCAAACTCCGCATTCTTTACCAGCTGCTTTCGAAGGGAAGAGTTTAGGAGCTTACCATCTTGCCAAAGGATGGGAAGAACATCTTGACACTGCCAAGTCCTACTTAGACAAGACAGCAAGCAAGATGAAAAAGTTTGCCGACCGCAGACGACGTCCCACGGATTACAAAGAAGGCGACATGGTCTTGGTGAAGTTCAATTCAAGACAGTTCAAGGCACTAAGAGGCGTTCATCAAAACTTAGTGCGCAAATATGAGGGTTCGTTCAAGATCGTTGCCAAGGTGGGCAAGATCTCATATAGGGTGGAATTACCTCCACACTTCAAAATCCATTCGGTGTTTCATGCAAGCGCCCTCAAGCCTTACCATGAGGACAAGGAAGACATTAGCCGGAACCAACCTCGACGGGCCCCCATTACTGTCACCGCCTCGCACGACCAGGAGATTGAAGCCATTATAGACTATCAAGCCAAACGAAAGCGGGGTCAACAAGCCAGCGCTATGTTCCTTGTGCATTGGAAGGGACAATCTCCGGAGGAGGCCACATGGGAGAAATATGAAGACTTATGGCAATTTAAAGACCAAATTTGGGATTTTCTGCAGCAATGCGCCGCGGTCGTTGCATTATCAGGTGGGGGAGCGTGTGACGTCCCGCCAATAACATAGACGAAATTTTGCAGCCAAGAAGGCGTGGAGGTTTCTAGAGTAGAAGAGAGGCTTGCGAACAACTCTAGAACACCTTAGAGATTTCAAGAAAGCCTTGGAGAATTCTAGGCTGTAGAATTCTCTAGAAAGGGGGCCAATGTGTAAATATCTTAGGGACTTCTCATGTAAATATTAATTGCACTTTAGTCCTTAGGAAGTAGTATAAATAGAGGTGCCAACCATTTGCAAAGGCATCACTCAAGTGTAAAGCAATCTTCCAAAGCTAATACAAAGCCTTCTTCCAAAACTCTCCCTTTGTTCTTTCTAAGTCTTTCTTTAAGCATTCTCTTAGCGATCCAAGTCTTAAAGGCTTCCTTGAGTTTACAAGATCTTGAAAGAGTAGTGAGTAAATTGTCAAGGGCCGCACGAAACTTTAGCCATCACTCTAAGTCCATGACACTAAGCTCATTTGCATAAGCCTCAATTCTGTTGTAATCATCTAAGAAACTTTTCTGTAATTTTTGAAGAGCCATTCTTTTTGAACTTTTCAACTTTGAGAAACTAACATTATCCTTCAAGTCTTCTCATATCTTCAAGCTTGTACTCAAGATTATTCTGCACTTTATTCTTGAAATACTATGCTAAAATAGTTGTAAAAGCTCTAAAATTTTAAAATGCATCCTCACAATTGTGATTTGTTTTCAGTGTTTTAACCTTAAAACCTAGACCTTTACCATATCGTGAATAAAAAAGACAAATGGACAATCAATCATATATTTATACCTCAGTCTTGTACTATCACTTTTTCCCTCTACTATAGGCTTGGAATTTGTAAAGAAATACAAATTCACAAATTTTCTTGACTTATTCAAGTCCTTGAAAGTCATGGAGTGATGAAGTTCTTTGTAGGGACTGGGCTCATTATTCACTTTTCTAGTTTATTTTGCATCTTAATGAGCTTTAATTCATCAAAATTATATTCATCATCACCAAACTTGTCATTATCACTAGAACAACTTTTGATTCAGCATCAGTCTCATATTTACATTCTACCAAATATGCTTCACTATGGTGAATATTATTTGATGCAAAAACAATTTCTTCAAAATCATCTGCAGCAAAGAAATGAACTACCTTAAATTATTAATTTAATAAGTATTGGAGTGTCCTAATTCCTTTAAATCCTTCAATCACGTAAAATTTTTCAGAAGACCCTTTCACAAGCACAAATTTTAAGTTATTTGTGTACTCTTTCACTATCTTATCATAGTCTATCAATGTCTCTCCTAGTATTATAAACTAATTGTGGTTTTGTAGTTCATTTACCCCTATAATGCAACATAAGATCAACAAAAAGATCTTTCATATTAAACTAAGAAAAAAATAGATATAATGGGCCTGAGTCATAGTGAATAATGGGCAGAAATGAATAAAATACACTTTAGGAACCTATACTAAAAAAAAGAAGTAAGAACATACAGGAATGAATAAGATACACTTTATGAAAAAGGACATCGGAACCAAGTCCTTACTGCTATACAAAAATAAATAAGTTACATTTTAGAATTTATACTAGAAAACGTGTTTATTACAACATAAATAATAGAGAGAAAAATATGAACAAACAGAAATGAATAAGATACTCGTTAGAAATCTGTACTAAAAGGAAGAAAAAACATACATAGGCCACATGTTTATTACAACATAAACAATAGAGGGGAAAAATCTAAACAAACAGCAATGATAAACAATGAAAAAGAAATTGGGACTACACACATCAATTCAAATAACATAATACATATTTACGTACAAACAAGTCATTTATGAAAAAGGGCATTCGGAACAAGTTCTTACTACTGTATAGAAATGAATAAGACACACTTCTGAAATCTATACTTAAAGAAAGAAAAAACATACAGGAGCCACATGTTTATTACATCATAAACAATAGAGAAAAAAAATATGTGAACAAACATGCAATAAACAATGAAAAAGGGCATTGCAAATTTAAATAATATAATATATATTCACATATGAATAAGTCATTTATAAACAAGGGCATTGAGACCAAGTCCTTACTAATAAGCATAAATGAAAAGATACACTTTAGAATCTATACTAAAACAAAGAAAAAATATATAGTGGCCATATGTTTATCACAACATAAAAATAGAGGGGAAATTTTTGAACAAATAGGTCATAATAAATAATGAAAAAGGACATTGGGATCACACACATCAAATTCAGGCTAAACAATATATATTCACATACAAACGAGTCCTTTATGAAAAAAGACACTGGGACCAAATCTATACTAAAAGAAAGAAAAAATATATAGGAGCCATATGTTTATTACAACATAAACAATAGAGGGAAAAATTATGAACAAACTGGCGATAATAAATAATTAAAAAGGACATTGGGATCACACACATCAAATTCAGACTAAACAATATATATTCACATACAAACGAGTTCTTTATGAAAAAAGGCATTGAAAAAATCTGAACAAATAGAAATGAATAAGATACTCTTTAAAAATCTGTACTAAAAAAAAGAAAAAACATACATGGGCCACATGTTTATTACAACATAAACAATAGAGGGGGGAAATCTGAACAAATAGGCCATGATAAACAATGAAAAAGGGCATTGAGACCACACACATCAATTCAGATAACATAATACATATTTACATACAAACAAGTCATTTATGAAAAAAGGACATTAGGATCAAGTCTTACTGCTGTACAAAATCGAATAAGATACACTTTAGAAATTTATACTAAAAGAAAGAAAAAACATACAGGGGCCACATGTTTATTACATCATAAACAATATAGAGAAAAAAATATGAACAAACATGCAATAAATGAAAAAAAGGCATTGCAAATTTAAATAATATAATACATATTCTGATACGAATAAGTCATTTATGAACAAGGGCATTGAGTCAAACCTTAAATGGAAAGATATACTTTAGAAATTTATACTAAAAGAAAGAATATGAGCCATATGTTTATTACAACATAAAAATAGAGGGAAAATTCTGAACAAACAGGCCATAATAAATAATGAAAAATGACATTAGGATCACACACATCAAATTCAAGTTAAACAATATATATTCACATACAAACGAGTCTTTTATGAAAAAAGGCATTGGGACCAAGTCTATACTAAAAGAAAGAAAAAATATATGGGAGCCATATGTTTATTACAATATAAACAATAGAGGGAAAAATTATGAACAAACATGCCATAATAAATAATGAAAAAGGACATTGGGATCACACACATCAAATTCAGATTAAACAATATATATTCACATACAAACGAGTTCTTTATGAAAAAACGCATTGAAAAAATCTGAACAAACAAAAATGAATAAGATACTCTTTAGAAATTTGTACTAAAAGAAAGAAAAAACATACACGGGCCACATGTTTATTACAACATAAACAATAGAGGGGGGAAATTTGAACAAAGAAGCCATGATAAACAGTGAAAAAGGGCATTGAGACCACACATATCAATTTAGATAACATAATACATATTTACATCGAAACAAGTCATTTATAAAAAAAGACATTCAGACCAAGTTCTTACTGCTACACATAAATGAATAAGATACACTTTAGAAATGGGACCACATGTTTATTTTACATTATAAACAATAGAGAGAAAAAAAATATGAACAAACATGCAATAAGCAATGAAAAAAGGCATTGCAAATTTAAATAATATAGTATATATATTCACATAAGAATAAGTCATTTATGAATAAGGGCATTGAGAACAAGTCCTTACTAATAAGCATAAATGGAAAGATACACTTTAGGAATTTATACTAAAACAAAGAAAAAATAAAATAAGAGCCATATGTTTATACAACAAAAAAATAGAGGGAAAAATTCTGAACAAACAAACCATAATAAATAATGAAAAAGGACATAGGGTTCACACACATCAAATTCAGGCTAAACAATATATATTCACATATAAACGAGTCCTTTAGGAAAAAAAAGGAATTGGGCCAAGTCTATACTAAAATAAAGAAAAAATATATAGGAGCCATATGTTTATTACAACATTAACAATAGAGGAAAAAATTCTGAACAAACAGGTCATAATAAATAATGAAAAAGGATATTGGGATCACACACATCAAATTAAGACTTAACAATATATATTCACATACAAACGAGTCATTTATGAAAAAAGTCATTGGAAAAATATGAACAAACGAAAATGAATAAGATACTCTTTAGAAATTTGTACTAAAAGAAAGAAAAAACATACATGAGCCTCATGTTTATTACAACATAAACAATGGACGGGGAAAATCTGAACAAACTGGCCTTGAGAAGCAATGAAAAAGGGAATTGGGACCACAAACATCAATTCAGATAACATAATACATATTTACACACAAACAAGTCATTTATGAAAAAGGACATTACATAAATGAATAAGATATACTTTAGAAATCTATACTAAAAGAAAGAAAAAATATACGCGGCTACATGTTTATTACATCATAAACAACAGAGAGCAAAAGAATATAAACAAACATGCAACAAATAATGATAAAGGACATTGCAAATTTAAATAATATAATAGTTATTCACATACGAATAAGTCATTTATGAACAAGGGCATTGAGACCAAGTCCTTACTAATAAGCATAAATTGAAAGATACACTTAAGAAATTTATACTAAAAGAAAGAAAAAATATATAGGAGCCATATGTTTATTACAACATAAAAATAGAGGAAAAAATTCTGAACAAATAGGCCATATTAAATAAAGAAAAAGGACATTGGGATCACACACATCAAATTCAGGCTAAACAATATATATTCACATACAAACGAGTCATTTATGAAAAAAAGGCATTGAGACGAAGTCTATACTAAAAGAAAGAAAAAAATATATAGGAGCCATATGTTTATTACAACCTAAACAATAGAGGGAAAAATTCTGAACAAACTAGCCATAATAAATAATGAAAAAGGACATTGGGATCACACACATCAAATTCAAACTAAATAATATATATTCACATACAAAATAGTCCTTTGTGAAAAAAGGCATTGAAAAAATCTGAACAAACAGAAATGAATAAGATACTCTTTAGAAATCTGTACTAAAAGAAAGAAAAAACATACATGGGCTACATGTTTATTACAACATAAACAATAGTGGGGGAAAATCTGAACAAACAGGCAATGATAAATAATGAAAAAAGGCATTGAGACCACACACTTCAATTCAGATAACATAATACATATTTACATACAAACATGTCATTTATGAAAAAGGGCATTTAGACCAAGTTCATAATGTTGCACATAAATGAATAAGATACACTTTATAAATTTATACTAAAAGAAAGAAAAAACATATTGGGGCCACATGTTTATTACATCATAAACAATAGAGAGAGAAAAATATGAACAAACATGCAGTAAACAATGAAAAAGGGCATTGCAAATTTAAATAATATAATACATATTCACATACGAATAAGTCATTTATGAAGAAGGGCATTGAGACCAAGTCCTTACTAATAAGCATAAATGGAAAGATACACTTTAGGAATCTATACTAATAGAAAGAAAAAAAAAATATAGGGGCAATATGTTTATTACAACATAAAAATAAAGGGAAATTTTTTGAACAAACATGCCATAATAAATAATGAAAAAAGACATTGGAATCACACACATCAAATTCAGATTAAACAATGTATGTTCACATACAAACGAGTCCTTTATGAAAAAAAAAACATTGGGACCAGGTCCTTACTGCACGAATGAATAAGATACGAAACCACATGAATACTACAATTTTAACTCAAATTATTTCCTAAATCTAACCTAACAAAAAAGGACCACCATATACGAGACAAAATTCACAAAAGATTACAAAAATCTAACTTACTGCTATGCACGATTGAATAAGATACAGAATCACATGAATACTACTATTTTAACTCAAATAAATAAATAATTGTTCTCTAAATCTTGTTAGGATCTTGCCCTGATTTTCTTATCTTATTTGAAGTTTATTTTTTTCTAAAAAGTAAAACAAAGTATTAGCATAAATGTTTTAATCTTTCCTGAAAGGAAAAAATATTATTTTCTTTCATATTTGGTTTATTCTTTCCTTTGAAGAAAAAATTGGAGATCTATAAATTGAAGATCCCTATTCTCATAGAAAAACAACAATTACATCCACAGTATAGACATTTAAGAGTTTTGTTTATGGGGGGATCTATTCTTTCTGGAGTTTTAATATTTTTCTTTATATTGATTTTCATATAATATTATTATATTTTTAGAATAAGTTTTTGTCATTTAATTTATCACTGTCTTGATTTGCAATTGTAAGTTTTCGCATTATGCCCTAATTACTTTTGAACCCAACAAGGAGTATCAGAGCACATGATTCAATAGTCTTATTTTTCAATGGTTCATCGAGGTTGAAGATGCATTCAAGCGGTTTCAAATCAATTTGCAACAAATTTGATTATAATGAATATTTTGTCCAACTACATGTGGAGAAGATGTCTTAATCCATATTTTCAACATTCTTGTTGCTGCAATTTTAAAAATAAAAACAAAATATTTTAAAATTATTTTTAACCCATATATTTTAAATTTTATTTTAACCATGACTAGCAGCAGTGATGAAGACTTTGTGAAGAACAAGATTATCATGGATATGAAGAATGTGAGTCAAATTTTGTCAAGAAAATCCAGCCAAAAGGGGAGATTTGTTAGGATTTTGCACTGATTTTCTTAGAGAAAATGATCAAAATGGTCCTTGATGTATGGGGGTTGAATTATTTTGGTCCTTCATATATATATATGACCTTATCAAAATAGTCCTTAACGTGTATAAAAATATGATCATTTTAGTCCTTAACCTTAAAACTAACCATAAAAGTAAAAAAATGTTGTTATATTTAACAATGGGTCCCTCAGTATTAACACCTAGCATACCTCTTCTTCTTCAATTGTCTCTCTTTCACCATTAGAGATCATTCTCCATCTTCAATCTACCCACCTACCATATTCTTACAAGAAAAGTTACACACATTACACTCATTTCTTATCTCTATCTACCTCTATAAAACAATTCCAGTAGCTTACATTTTCATACATACAAAAAATAAAAAATAAAAATGAGACCACTGGCACAAATACAAACTAAATAAATTTACTAAAACACTTCATTAATTCCTCTTAGAAGACTGTCATAAATTAACTTTTTTCAAGCTTTAATTATATACTCTTGTTGAAACTCTATATGGAAAGGATATAGCTTTATTGTTTCCCCCTTTTTGAAATCAATAATTTTTTCATGATTTTTTTTGATTCCACTGTTCATATAAAGGTAAAAATTGAACGGGACAAAGGTAGAAAATAAAAATTTTAAAATGTTTTTTAGAAATTTAAAGAGATTTTAATTTGTTAGTCAAAGAGAATTTTGATAATGGAAAAAAAGAATTGGCTTCTTCTTCTTGTCCAGTGAAGAAGAATTCGGTGAAGAGAGAAGATATGGGGGAGTTAGTTTTAGGGCTAAGGACTAAAATGATAATCTTTTTATATGTATGAAGGACTATTTTGATAAGCTGATATATATGAAGGATCAAAATTATTCAAACCCTATACATTAAGGACCATTTTGGTCATTTCAATTTTCTTACCTTATTTGAAGTTTATTTTTTCCTAAAAAGAAAAACAAAGGTATTACCATTAATGCTTTAACTTTTCCTAAAAGGAAAACATTATTTTCTTCCATATTTGGTTTATTCTTTCATTAGAGGAAAAAATTTGGAGATCTATAAATTGAAGATCCCTATTCTCATAGAAAAACAACAATAATATCTATATAATGTAGATATTTAAGAGTTTTGTTTATGGGGAGATTTATTGTCTCAATAGTTTTAATATTTTTCTTTATATTAGTTTTCATCTAATAATATTTTATTTTTAGTATATGTTTTTGTCATTTAATTTATCACTGTCTTGATTTACAATTGTAAGTTTCCGCATGACGCCCTAATCACTTTCGAACCTAATAAATCTAACCTAACAGAAAAGGACCACCATATACAAGACAAAATTCTCAAAATATTACAAAAATCATAACTCATCCCAATGCACAAACCAATCAAACCCAAAATCACATGAATACTACTATTTGAAATCAAATAAACAAGTAATTCATTCTCTAATCTAACATACCAAAAGAGTATACAAATTGCAAACCCTAACTATGTTGTTTTGAAATCATAAACATAATAAAATAAAATAAAAAATGATTTTCTAACCTATAGCCTTAGATATCCACAAATGCTAGCTACTTTGAAATCCTAGCAGCGAAGAAAGATGTTAGCTACTTTGAAACCCTAGCGGCGAAAATAGCTGGTGAAATGAAGCTTCTTTGGGTCTTTTTTAAGAAAAGGGTGAAATGTGGGAAAAGAGTGAAATTAGGGCTATTAAATCATCTATGTGGAGGTGGGTGGGGGTGGACGTGCACATGTAGATGTCTATGTGGCATATTAATACACACATGAGATGCCATATAACTCTTCCTTAAACAGAAGGGTAAGATGGGTCCAATAGTAAGACGGGAAGGGTACCTTTGAGCCGAAAGATGGTTAAGGGTATATTTAATCTATTTCGAATAGTTGAAGGATATTTTTAGTCCTTTTCCGTATTTAAATAAGTATATAAGACCATCTCCAACCCACCACTATTTTACTCTCCATTCTCTTTATTTGGAGAGTAAAATAGAGAATGAACTCTCCAACCATTCCTTAAATGACTCATCATTCTCCATTAATAGAGAACTACTATTCACACTCTCTATTTCACCTTTTTATTATTTTATTATTATTTCAATATTTTATAATTAATATTATTTTTCATATAAGGCATTAACTAAATCTCTAATATTAGTAATTCTTTTTAAATGTAATATAAAATTTTAAAAATATATTATTTAATATATACTACTTTCATCCCGAATTAATAATAATTCAATTTTTAAAATTTTTTTGTCACTTTAATATAATTTGATATTATTATTAATTTTCACTATGAAAAAGCCACAAAATTAAAATAATTAAGATGATAATTTTGATTTAAAAATACATAACATAATAATATAAATACAAGATAGTAATACAATACATAACATAATAATTTTATCACAACAATAGTTTGGTAATCCGGTGGGTCATTTCCAGATGTAACAATATTCGAAAAAACTAGTGTATGATCCAGAAAATTGTTGTGGTTGTGATTGCAGTTGTGCTTGTTGATTTTTTTTCTCAATTATTCATATTTGTTCTTGTTGCATGAAAATCCCCGATTTGAACAAATTTTGGCTAGACATAAAAAAAAAATTAAGGAGGAAAATACTCATTTTGAACTATGTAATGCATCTATAGACGCACTGTAATAATCTGGAATGTTGAGTATTTATATAATGTTTATATAATTGTATTTCATTAATGATTTCACTTTTATTTGAATTATCCATTAATTTGTATATTATATAATATTTACTTACAATTTCTGTTATTTAGAAATGTAGAATAAAATAAAATTTTATATGAAATAAAGAATTTGAAAAAATAAAATTTTATATTACATAAAAATTATATAAAACGATTATTTGAAAAAAGGAAATAACGGATTTATATTATGAAATAGAAAAATAAGAATGAAATAGAAATAATAAAATAATATTGAGGAGAAAAAAAAGATTCTTTTTTAGAATGTATAAAATAGAGTTGCAAAAATAGAGAACTCTATATTTAAAAAGTAAAATAGAAATTGTTGTGAACCCAAACACGTTGGCAGAGGACAAGGATGACACGGAGGATGAAATAAGGGAAGACCACATGGATATGCCACGTAGGAGTGCTAGAAAAGTGATTCCTACCTGCTAAACTTGGGGATTACATTTGGAAAAGAGGGGTACATAAGTAAAAAGGCAAAGTCTGTTAGATGAGTCAGATATAAAAGCAGCAGTAGTGCGGCATTGCAGAGCAGCAAATATATATATTGTTATAATCGATAAATTTTCAATTTTGACATTTATAAAATATTAATAGAATTTAGTAATAAATAAAATTTAGCAGGACATCAACAACCGTAGAAGAATAACAAGGCCACACGTACCCACCACCTGTGGAACCGGTAGACATAAACAACAACAACAACCGCATCAAGACAGACGATAATCTCTAGAAGTGTTGTCTTTTATATTTTCTATCATGTCCCTTATATGTTCTATCAAGTTTTTACAAATTATATATATATATATATATATATATATATATATATATATATAATTGAAGTTTTCGAACTCCAACATATATGCATGGTTCATGTTTACTATAAATTATTTAAAGAGTATATTGTTTTGTTTTACCTTGATATGAAATATAATTTTTCTCATGTTTTCAACATATTCATCAATAGGGCATTTCCATCAAAATAAAGTATGACTAAAGAAGACTGAATTTTATCATTCTGCAAGTGAATAAACCAAATTATAATTTCACATAAAAAAGGTTGAAGAAAAAAATAAATCAACTAAGTAGTAAATAAGGTCTAAACTATTGGATTTAGTTAGTTTGAAAAGCCACAAAGTAATGACAAGCAATAAAGTCTAAACTATCTTTATGCACCATATCAACAACTATGCATTATTATAATTATTATTATTAGACTTTTAACAAACAAGAAAATAAAACGAGAATATTTTTTTTTTTTAAAAAACCCTGCAAGGCTCATTGGCGGCTGAGCCTTACAAGGCTCATTGGAATTTGAGCCTTGTAAGGCTCATTGAAATTTGAGCCTCGTTTTAGAAAACCTAATTTAAACGGTGTTAAAAATTATTACCCTTTTGGTTTCATAATTAATTGAGTTGCCCTTTTGGAATTTTCGAAAAAATTTGCTGCCGTTTTGATTTCGGACTCTTAATACTATCAGTTAAAAGAGTTGGCTACTGTTCTTTTGTGATTAGTGTTTGTTACAGATTAGGGTTGAACATGCCCTAACTAAAATAGATCGAAAAAGTAAACCAGACATAATTTTCATAATACACAAAATTATTGCATAGATTTTTTTTTCTAATAAACTCTAATAAAATAAAATAAAATAAAATCGGCTCGTTACTCTCTTTATCACCTAGCTGAAGTTAAGAACAAAAATGGACCCATATTTTTACATCTTATATGATTTTTTTTTATTTTTTATATACATATAATTAAAAAAATCTGGGAGAAATATTTTATGTGATGGCATATGTTCATTTAAGCTTTAACTTTACTAGATATTAGTCCTCAATTTTCATTTTTCCAATTCGAATTACATAAAAAGCCAAAAGAATATCTTCATTTCAGAATATAATTTCTATTCTTTCATTCTTAAAAAATTATTCACAAGTAATATTTGTGTTTACAATCACTACTTTAAATACTGTTGGGTGAAAATTCTAAAATTTCAATTAATTTTTTTAAAAGAACAAGGATATGAATAGGAAATGAATCTTACATTCTCAGAATTTAAATTTAGTGTGTTGTTAGTTTATATGTTTTTTTGTAGCATCAAGTAAATTGACTTGCAACAATACATAAATCTTGTAATATTTGTATAATAGGTTCCGATGGTTAGAAAGATTATGTAAAAAAAAATCATTTAAAAAATATTACACCCAACTATTTAGAGATTTTCTTTAGTAAAATATTTAGTACCTATGTGCGTTATATACAATGCAATTCATATTTTATACGATGTACAAAAATGCTGGAGATTTAGTGAAATTACATAGGCATTTAGTTATGAAAATAAGAAAATAATTACTTTATTTGAAAATTTTAAAGTTGGAGTTGTATTTGACCATACTTTTTTTTTATAAAGAATATTTAGAATTTGAATATATTTTGTCTCCTCAATTTCTAAAAATTAGAATAGTCACCCAACTTGACTAGCTTAACCATGTGTACATATATTCATTCGACTTGATACATTTTTTTTTTGTTGGTGGTGTGAGTTTCTTAAAAAAAGATAGACAAATGGGTGAATCTTGCAACTTTTTGGATAGTGCGAGGATGTTTTTTGTTCACTTATGTAACACAAAGATGTACTTTAGGTTTAAGTCATACTTCAGAGATGATTTTAGCCAAAAACTCTTTTGGAGTTAAGATTTAGCTATTAAATTTTGAAAACTTATTATAACATTGTGTAAAGTTAAGTTTTTCATAGACTAATTTTGGACCTTTTGAAATGTGTAGTGTTAAGTTATTTTAGAGGCTAACTTAAAATATGATTCAAGAGCTTTGTTATGGGTCCTAGTATAGTTATAAAGTTAGAATTTTTACTTAAAATCAACAATGATGAAATTGTTTGTTGACATGCCCTCTAAAGTATCGGCAAAGTCAAAATAAATGTATCATGAATTTAAAGATTAATTTAAGTAAAATGATTACTAAAAAAGATATCACCAATTGAAGGAACCTATTATTGATTTCTTAACACTCGGACAAGTAGATTTACTTAAGAAAATTATATTTGGCAACATTGTTGTAATGAAGAATAACAATTATTTCATGAAGTTGTTTCGTTGTCTCGTCTGCAACATTGACCAAGATTCAATTATCTTTAATATTTTGGGGGCATATAGTGGTGTTAACTCTTAAAGACTTGCATATTGTGAATTTTGAGAGCCACACATATTATTAAAAAAAATCATATGCCACAAAGGTACTACTCCCTCTGTCCCAATTTATGTGACTTATTTTCCTTTTTAGTCAGTCCTAAAAAGAATGACACATTTCTATATTAAGTAATAGTTTAACTATAAAATGTCTATTTTACCCTTAATGAAATGATTTACAGCTACACAAATTTCTATAATTCATGTTGGACCACAAGTTTTAGAAGTCTTCCTTTCTTTCTTAAACTCTGTGTCGGGTCAAACTACCTCACATAAAATGGGATAGAGGGAGTATATCATTTGGACATGATAGTAACTATATGAGATGTGTTGAAGACAATTTAGGATACAAGGAGAATCATAGGTCCAAGCTAAATTGAAAATCACACATTAAAGTTTCAGTTAAACTTACACAAGATCCAACTTAAAAGCGTATAACTTCTCAAATTTTTTAACCAAATATCTGAGCTCAAGTTCCTTTATTTCAAATTAATTAAGTCTGTACAAATAAAAGACCAAGTCAAAATTGGCTTTGCCAGAAAATAAAGCTAAAACAAAAAGTCCAGCCCACTAAGTGAGGCTATTAACTTCTATAACATGTTTTCTTAAAGGTAGGGTTTCCAATTTGAGCTCCCTATCTTTCTCTCCATGTCGCCGCAGGGAGCCTTGTGGAATCCAACCTTTCTCTTCCACTCGCTTTAGGTCATCAACGCCTTCCTCCTGTTCACCATGTTTTCTTCTCTAGCTCGTAGAGGTAGGTTTTCAATTTATTCTTTTATGTTTCCTTCATTTTCTAATTTTACTTTTCTCCTTTTATAGACATCATCCAGTGGATTAGTGGTTGCCTGAAGTGGTTTTAACAGAGGTGTCTCGTCTTGTGGTTAGATCGTAACTCTCAGTAAGTCCCCATCCTTTCCCTCTTTCTCTCTCCATCTTTTTCTTCCTCTTTGATTGTCTATTTCCAGCCAAGTAGCAGTGGAGTAAATTATAAGATATAAAGAGTCAATTCTTCCTAATTAGTTAGGTTATTCCTTTTCTATCTGATTGAGAAATTTCAATTATTCTCTTACTTAGACTTTTAATGATTCAGTATAAAGAACTATGGCAAACACTGTGGGCTAAGCAAGAAGCAGTTGTAGTCGTTGTTGTCAAATAATCCGTTTTGTTTTCTTGATGTTGTAAAGTCCAACCTCCTAAGATATGTTCCTGTAGGTGGAGGGATCCCAATGTATCTTTGTGCATGATCCATGCGAACTTTTATTATTTTCAAATGTCTTGGATGATAATAGGTTCAATCCACTGAATTCTTATTTCTAGCCCTTTCTGTATTCACTGTGCACATCTATACAATTTTATGCCATATTAATTACAAAAGAAAAATTGTCTGAAATCCTGATATGATAGTCATCACATGACATTATGTACTTTTAATATGTATTCCTCCTTCTTTGTGTATTCTTTGAGCTCCAAATGCTTTATGATTTTGGCATCCATTAAATGTGCATAACTACAGGTGATATTTGAGGTGCTTCAACATAATTTTTTACCAAGACAATGTTATAGAGTTACATTTGATAAATTGGAGTGCAACTTATTTACTTTTTCAATCATCTATTTCATTGGAAGGAAGGAAAAACTGCTATTTGCTTTTACTTTTTAAAGTTTAAGATTCATAAATATTTGAGGCAATTTCTTCTTATGTGTTTCACACTCTATACCATTATTAAATATGTTGAAAATTTTCATTGTGATACTCCACCCCTAACTTATTTCTACCTAGTACTCCAACCCTAACGTATTTCTCCGTATTATTAGTGTTACAAAATCTGAATATCAATGATATTGATAATACAACTGAATTTTAGGGATTTGAATATTTTGTCATCATAGTTAGTTTGTTCACTTCATGTATTTATATCTTTGTTCTCTTTGAGTAATATACAAATTATTCTCCATACCTTATGAATGACATGGTATCAGAGCCAAGTTAAGGTTTGGTTTCTTTTCTTTTTTTTCTCTGCTTTGTGTCACCCATCCATGAATTACCAGTTTCCCTCACCTTCGGCAAAGGGCGAAGATCTTTCATATATTTTTTTTTCTTTTGTAGACTGGATTTCGATTGTTTCACTGTCTTATTCGGAATCTGTGCAGATCTGCAATTTTTTAATTGCAACATCAATTTACTCTATTCACTCTTCCTGTTGTTGTGTTGGATCCACTGTTGTTCCAGTCCCTATTTGTCTCTTTCCAGTGTTTGGAGTTGTTTAATTTGGAAGCGCTCTGTGGGAACGCTCTTTGTAAAGGTTTATTTGGTTTGAGAATTGATATTACTATATTTTGTGTTTAAATCACTAGTCAAGCCTTGTTTTTGGTTGATGTTGTGGTGCTCTTGATGCTTGTGAAGTCCAACCTCCTAAGGTATGTAAGGGAGCCCAATGTATCTTTATGCATGGTTTGTTTGAAATTTTATTATTTTCAATTGTCTTGGATAAAAATAGGTTCAATCCATTGAATTCATGTCTTTAAGAGTAGCAGTAGCTTCACCCTACAGAAACACAAAAGTGTTAGTCACAGAACACCACCGTTCTACCAACCCAATTTTTTTTTGATCGTCTGGACTCTATACACTGAACTCTTGACAACTCCGTAAATTCTTGCAACTTTCCATACAGGGTGATGGATAGCCTCCATTGTTTCAACCCATTCTTTCCATTTCATTTAAAGTCTCCTTTCATGGTTGCAATGGATGGAGGGATCAACAAATGAAGTGGAAAGAATTGGTTGAAACAACGGAGGCTATCCATCACCCTGTATGGAAAGCTGCAGGAATTTACGGAGCTCTCAAGAGTTTAGTGTATAAAATCCATACAGATCAAAATTTGATTTTTGGATTGGTAGAAAGGTGGTGTTTTGAGACTAACACTTTTGTGTTTCCTTGGGGTGAAGCTACTGTTAATCTTGAAGACATGAATTCAATGGATTGAACCTATAGGTCCCTTTCTGCATTCACTATGCACATCTATACAATTTTATGCCATATTAATTATTAAAGAAAAATTGTCCTAAAGCTTGATATGATAGTCGTCCTGTTCCATTATGTTCTTTTAATATCTATTCTTCCCCCTTTGTGTAATCTTTTAGCTCCAAATTCTGTATGATTTTGGTGTTTATTTGATATGCATAGCTATAAGTGATGTTTGAGATGTTTCAACATATTTTTCTTACTGAGACAACGTCATGGAGTTACATTTGATAAATTGGAGTGCAACTTGTTTACTTTTTCGATCATATGTTTCTTTTGGAAGGAAGGAAAAATTGCTATTTGCTTTAACATTTTAAAGGTTAAGAATCATAAAGATTTGAGGCAATTTTTTTTCTGTGAGGACAGTCTGTACCATCATTAAATATGATGGAAATTTGCATTGTGATACTAGTGTGTCCTAACATTGGTTTTTGGCATTGAACAATTACTGCCCTCGATCGTGCAAAAGCAGAAGGACCTCACTTCCCGTGCCTAAGATTATTGATCAGGTTGGTGTCAAGATTGAAGTTAAGTCCAATGTGAGCAAAGGTATCACTTAACATTGCCTTAAACTTTATGATCACTTGGTTTTGTTGGCACACTGTTCTTTTATGTCTGTTGTCTATACTATATCTAGCACCTTGCTTTTGAACTTGCGATGGTTGCTTATTTTGATTGCAAGACAATTTTTCATTCCCTAATAGGAAGAATCTTATAGATTATAACTACAAATAAAACTAGTTACTCCATGATGGACTTGTTCCAACATTGAAGCAAAGTGTCATTTGAGATTCTATCCTACTATCATACCCTTGCTATATTGGGGCTAATCGTCATTTTTGGAGCTTGTATCCATTCTTTGACAGTAGTGCATCCTTTTTAATTAGTGCTTTTGCACTGAATAATATATTTTTCAGCTCAAATGTGCGAAGGAACTTTCTTCACTTCTCATCACTACTTTTCTACTAGTGAAAGTCAAATTACGTGACCAGATGAGAACTTACTAGAAGAACTCTAGAGTTCACTATCACTAGCTATTGTTCTCTTGTCAAGAGAGAGGAAATCTGGTCACAAATTGAAAAAAAAACTCTATTTCCAGGAAATTGCGCACCATGACCTCGTACTGCCTGGGTGAAAGTTCCTAGGTTTTTAGGCCTGGTCGTACAAATTCCACATATTCATGGTCCTTATCAGGTTGATTTATATAGTATTTCAGGAGTAGAATCTCGGATGGAACTATACCAAATAGGGAATGCAGTAGAATCCCATTAAAGACGTGATGATATATCTTATATGCAAAACTACACATCGAGCACAAAATCTTCTTGGAAATGGGAAGATCTAGGATAGGTGGCCAACCTTCTGGAGAGAGCGATGTGCATAGACTATGTGAGAAGGGATGCAACTTTGTCGACTGCTCGTCTGGCCTTATAGGTGGTGGTATCATACCCTTTCCAAAGGAACCATATGTGTCACTCTTGCGTCATACAACTCCATTGCGCAAGCTGGACCTTCCCTTTCCTTTGACCAAATGGTCCCTAAAACTTTATGATTTCGTACCGAACTGGGTCTTCATCTTCAAACTTCTCATTTTATGAGACCCAAGTTTTGCTATTTCTATTTTCTAGGTCACGCCTTAACCTCATTACAAAGCGGAGTTGGCTAGATGCCAACATTTCTTTTACGTCACCGGTCACCGGTGGTTGGCCGTCTTTGGTTTACCGGTCGATAAGATCTCTGAGATTGACTAGACAACTGGGTTGGTTTGGCAATTCTTTTCTATTGAAAATGAGTCATCTGTCTTCACGAGTCACCTTCTTCTCGGCATCGTTGGATGACATGACATTTTCTTTCATATATATATATATATAGCCGGAGTTTACAACCTTTTAGAATTTAAATTTTCTATGTTTATTCTTTTGTCTCCAAAATATTGTAAGAATAGGAATAGCAACACAAATAGTCCTACTTGAAAAAAAAGTAGTATATAGAACCTTACCTGGCATCCAAGAGTGTGAACTAGTAGTCAATGAAGTGGTTGAGAACCCTAGGTCTCAGGTTCAAACTTAATAAAAACAAAAACACTAGGTGATTTTCCATCTGTCCTAGCTTTGGTAGGCAGAGTTACCTAGTATCTCTTGCGGGGGCGGGGGGAGGTGGTAGGTATCCTTTAGATTAGTCGAGGTGCATAAATATGGTCCGAACACCACAATCATAAAATAAAAATAAAAATAAAAATATGAAATCCTACTTGAGAAAAGGCTGTACTTTAGTATCCTAGTTGAAAAAAGGATTCTAATGTAATATCTATAATTAGAGTCTTAATGTAATAATGTAGATACCCAATTTAATAATATTTTCTCCAATACTTCTCACATTGTATCAGAGCTTCTATGATCATGGTAGAGAATCAATGAGCTTCCTCTGCTGGAAGACGGCTATGACCAATATATGCCGCCCATTTGGCGAGTAGTTATGTTAACAAAAATAGAGCGAATGATATATGCATGAACCCCATATTCAGGAGAAACAAACTCAGCCAAACGGATCATTGTGCATCAATTTTTGGTCACTTTCTAGGGTATATGGTACTTGTTTATATTATGATTTCCATATTTTGCATAAAATGTGGACAAATTTTACAGGCTCTGTCATACCCATAAATATGCCATCAGACATGTAGCAGATTGTTCGAATAGCTCCAAGGTTACCCTTCAAAGTAGTGACTGACTTGGAAATGTTCCGAATATCCCATATTTTGTAGATTTTATCCTAGTTCATAGTTGCCAACGTTAGGCCATCAGGATGTCACACTGATGCAAATGGGTAGTCCACATGTACACACAAAGGATAAACAACCTTTCCATTCCTTGAGTCAATCAAAAAACCTACAACGATCAACAAGCAAAAAACATGCACCATGAAATTTTTACCCAAGATCATTTAGTTGGAGTGTAACTTTTTCCATCAACAAGGAAATGATGTTTATTATGTAGTAGATGAATGTGAAATGGAAGGACAAGTTGATTTTATTGATGATTTCTAAGGCGTAGACTTCGGTGTCTTTGAACTCAAAGACACCCAAGTCTATGACTTGGAACTCATCAATAAAATCATCTAGTACTTCCATTTCATATTCATCTTCTACGTAATCAACAACATCTCTTTGTTGATAGGAAATGTTACCTTCCAAATAAATGGTTTTGGGGAAAAAATTTAGGGTGTCTGTTTTTTTCCTGTTGATTGCGATAGGTTTTTAGGTTGACTCTTAGAATAGAAAGGTTTTTTTTCCTTTGTGTGGACATGTTGTCACGCCCCGAGCCTACACCCTGTGTGGGACGGGCACTCGAGAACCATTGCTGGCCCCAAGACAACCCTTGGCCTGACTTACTTACTCAGCGGAAGACTTTAAGCATTAAGAAAAGAACTCAAATGCAATATAACTTAACTGTCTCAAACTAAAATCATAATGTTTTAGAAATAAAAATTTAACTTAGCCAAAGTGGCAACTCAAAACTGAACATAAGTCAATAACAAGATAAAGACAAATGAGCTAACTAAATGACTATCTATGAAGCCTCTAATAACTGAGATGGATGTCGGGACAAGACCCACGACATCCTAATGAACCAAATACTGAAAATCAATAAAAAGGGATCTTCTGAAAGCAAGAAGGCTCACCAATAAACTCTGGAGCTCAACTAGAATCAATGATGTGTTTCAGGCTGATCCTGGTTACCTGTGTCTGCATCATAAGACGATGCAGGCCAACTGACATCAGTACATTGAATGTACGAGTATGCGAGATTGATAATGTTCAAATATACCTCTTGAAAAGAAATATAAACGATCGTATGCAATATATTTACCCAACTATGAGTCGGGGTCGATCCCACAGAGAATATGGAAGAATATTGTCAATAGCAAATATTTAACTCGATAGTCGTTATATAACAATGGGGGGGTTTAATTTGAAATAAAATAAACAAACAATAAAAAGATAGCTTTGAACTAAGTATTTATTTATATTCAGATTATTAAAAGTAACTAGGAATGTGTTCCCCATTAGCTCATAACGCGGTAATCCTAATAATAGTAATCCTTTTCTAGTGTATTCCATGCAAAGTGATAAGTTAGGTATCTCTAAATCCTTGGTCCGGCATCTAGAAAATTTCACCCCGCACCTTGGTCCGGCTACGTGTGTATAATTTACTAACCCTTACCTTTACCTCATATTAGACATCATAATCGATGTTTGGCTTAGTTATTACTTCGCACCAATCGACACTAGCCTATTAGATAGTATCACACTAAATCTATGTTGATAATTCTTTTCTTGTTAATTACCTCCTTGGTCCGGCAAGTAGTAACAAGGCGAGTTCTAACGTTGGCCACCGTTAAAAAGACTTCTAAACGAAAGAATTATCAATGCATGCAAAATACTAGTGAAGAATTGCTTATTTACTATTCATACTTTGTTAATCGCTCATGGTTCCCACAACCCTAGTTATGAAAGTTAGCTACTCATTATCTTAAAAACACAATCAAAATTTATTAAAATAAATATGCTTGTGTTAATCATAAAAAATTAAGAACAATAGCTAAACTATCTTTTATTAATCACGAATACAAATAAATAATAAAGGAGAAGAAAGAATAAACCACAATTCTCCGGCCTTCACGGCGGCTCTTCCAAAGTTCCTAAGCTAGAAGAAAATTTATATTGTGTCTTGTATCTTGGTTCTTGGCCTCCCTAAAGAATAATTTTTCATGCCCTATTTATAGACATAGAAACCCTAAATAAAATAATTAAGTTCAAGACAAATTAGGAAAACAAAACCCAATTAAATTGGGTTTCCAATTGCTCGCTGGATTTCTTCAAATTGTTGGCGGCAGAGGGACGGTTAGCTATAGACACGTGGCAGCAGCGAGCCAAATTCAATTTGAATTGGCAATTCGTTCACATTGGCCTCATATGTATAAATATATTATTTTAATAAATTTAATTCATTAAGCTGTCTGTTTGATTTCCTTCTTCAACCTTCCATCTTTAATTCGTTTTAGCTCCAAACTTCTTCATTTTTCCACCAATTTGATCCTACACATAAAATACACAATTTAGTACAATCCATAAAATTCATGCTCAAAAAGGATAAATATAAATAATAAATGTGAGGAAATAATGATTAAAAATATGTATTTTTAGCCTCACATCAACACCCCACACTTAAACTTTTGTTCGTCCTCGAGCAAACATTAAAGCTCATCCCAAAAAAATTCGTACTAGCAATGTCATCACTTTGGTTAATACAAACAATTAGGCCATGTACGAATTTCAAAACATCAAGTAAACTTCTTAATCATCATGCAAGACATCCAAATAAACAACAAACTTCTAACCTCCTAACCTTAAGGAAAGACTTTGAACTCATCAAATTTTAAGCTTGCTCACTTACTCTCATCAAAGAAAGTTAATAAAATCACCAATCTATCATGAAACAAGTGCCCTCACAAGAAGAAATAGTCCACACACTCAAATCAAAGGATTGAATATAAATTAAGGACTTGGCATCAAAGAGTACTCACACTCGCAAAGAAAATTCACATGTATGCACAAAGAACCATATGCTTGCCCATTATGTACATCTCCACTAATTAAGCATGCTTGAATAGAATCAAATAGGACTTTAACGGGTTGTAATGTAGTCTAAGGGACGGGTAGGAAAACTATATAATAGTGACTTACACTTCCTTAAGCACTTTGCAATTTTAGACTTCATCACCCATTAATTTCTTCTCTTTATTTTCAGCCCTCTCTTCAACAATTATTTCACAAGTAATTCTCATCTCAAGAATGCTTCAATCTTTTCCTTTTTTTTTTTTTTTTTTTTAATTTTTTTTTTTTTTTATAGTTTTCCTTCATAATAGCCACCCTCAACTTACGTATTTTACATGCGTTAAGGTGCATGATGTCCTTGGAAGGACCAGGGCCATCATCAAGGTAACTTTTTATTTTTATTTTTTTCATGTTACATTCTTTCAAAGAGGGCTTTTAAACACTTTGTAGCTATCATTGATTACCTTTTCACTCAACCATCCACCTTTTTTTTTTTTTTTTTCGAATTGATAATTGGAATAAGTCTATGCTATAATGCTCAGGGAAGCAAGGTGCAAAAACTAGGGATTCAACAAAATAGTCAAGGGTAAAATATGGCTACCAACAAAAGGCTACAGGCTCAAAAGGGCTAACTAGTGATAAAATATCTGAAAAGGCTAAATTTTACCAGACAAATCAAAGAAAGCCTATTATCATATCCTAAATACAGCAACACTTTTTATTTCGCTTCAATAACATGCAGGGCAAGTTCTAGACTAAGATGCAAAACATGGAATAAACAAAATCTCACCACACTTGGCACAAGTATCAATCAAGATGGATCAATTCCACTTCTAAGAGAGACAAGATCATAACAAATTACAAAATAAGTTATATACAAAGTCACAACCATGAGCTTAGATGTCAAAGAGTCTGCAATTTTTTTTTCAAGCATTCACAAGAAAGTACTTCTCAAAATTAGGCCCAAACAGTAAGTATCACATCACTCAAAAGGATCTTTTCTTTTCTCTCCAAAAAAATAATAATTAAAACAAAAATAAAATTTATTCCTAAAAAATAAAAGACACTCAGTTCAAAGGGACTATCCTCGGAAAAAGAACCGAAAACAAAAGCCAAGGAACCCATCCTAATAATAAAAAAAGACTCAATAAAGCACTAAAAACTAGGAATTTATTCCTCCACCTCACACTTAAAAATATGCTATGTCCCCAAAGCATTAAATAAAATTTAAAACAAGGGTTAGAAAAACTCCCTGAGGTCTCATGACCTAGCTAGTAGCATGTCCTCTTTATTTTCATCAAGGGTCGAACGCACCCCACAATTAAGCTCAAACATGTTCCTTGGCTCAGACTTACCCTAATCTGCAAAAACAAGAAGAAAAGAAAAAAATGATAGTAATAAAATAAAATAAGAAGTTAAACTACTAATTGGGTTGCCTCCCAATAAGCGCTTAATTTAACGTCGCGGCACGACACCATCAATTTTACTATTTTTCCTTCCACTTTGAAGATATGAATTGCACCCCCAATTTTGAATCAATTTTTCTATTACGGTCAAGAGGTGGTGGTATAAAAATAAAGGTCCCAAGCAATAGATATTGCATTATGCACTTCTTGGATCCTAAGTGAGGAATGTAATTCTCCGATCTTGGAACAATAAATTCAAGAATATAGACACATTGTTCCTCCTCCATACACTCTTTATAGGCTCAGATGGCTCGATTAATTTCTCATCATCTAAACATAATGTAGAAAAATGATTGGAATGAGGTCCAATGCGCCCTACCTTATGAATTGCATTATTTTTTACATCCTCATATTTACACATACTAGAGTTTTTAAAAATAATATTATCTACTTCATTAGATAACTCTAGTGCACTCTTCTCAACAGTGACAACATCAATAACAGTATAATCAAGCAATTGCCCCTCCACTCTTAGCTCTTCAAGTTGACTTAGAAGTATTTTTTCTTCTTCACACATATTATTACTAAATTGTTGGGTTTCATATGATTTAATCTTTGCACTCAACTCAATATCTAAATAATAGAGATCAAATTCAAATTTATATTCAGAATTGCGCTTACATATTGATTTATAGCAAAGTATTAACAAATCTTCCATGTCCCCATACAACTCATCTAGTTGATAAAAAAAAACTAACTTATACGAACCCATAAAATCAGAAGGGCAAGAATTGCAAGAACACTTTTCACTACATATTTTTTCAGATGACATCTCAAGAAGAGTAAAAGAAATATGATAATAATAAAAAAAATTTAAACTAATCCTAAGAAACAAAAAAGGACTACAAGTCAAAATAAATACTAAAGACAATTTCTAAGCCATATTCCCCGGCAGCGGCGCCATTTTTTGATAACGTTCAAATATACCTCTTGAAAAGAAATATAAACGATCGTATGCAATATATTTACCCAACTATGAGTCGGGGTCGATCCCACAGAGAATATGGAAGAATATTGTCAATATCAAATATTTAACTCGATAGTCGTTATATAACAATGGGGGGGTTTAATTTGAAATAAAATAAACAAACAATAAAAAGATAGCTTTGAACTAAGTATTTATTTATATTCAGATTATTAAAAGTAACTAGGAATGTGTTCCCCATTAGCTCATAACGCGGTAATCCTAATAATAGTAATCCTTTTCTAGTGTATTCCATGCAAAGTGATAAGTTAGGTATCTCTAAATCCTTGGTCCGGCATCTAGAAAATTTCACCCCGCACCTTGGTCCGTCTACGTGTGTATAATTTACTAATCCTTACCTTTACCTCATATTAGACATCATAATCGATGTTTGGCTTAGTTATTACTTCGCACCAATCGACACTAGCCTATTAGATAGTATCACACTAAATCTATGTTGATAATTCTTTTCTTGTTAATTACCTCCTTGGTCCGGCAAGTAGTAACAAGGCGAGTTCTAACGTTGGCCACCGTTAAAAAGACTTCTAAACGAAAGAATTATCAATGCATGCAAAATACTAGTGAAGAATTGCTTATTTACTATTCATACTTTGTTAATCGCTCATGGTTCCCACAACCCTAGTTATGAAAGTTAGCTACTCATTATCTTAAAAACACAATCAAAATTTATTAAAATAAATATGCTTGTGTTAATCATAAAAAATTAAGAACAATAGCTAAACTATCTTTTATTAATCACGAATACAAATAAATAATAAAGGAGAAGAAAGAATAAACCACAATTCTCCGGCCTTCACGGCGGCTCTTCCAAAGTTCCTAAGCTAGAAGAAAATTTATATTGTGTCTTGTATCTTGGTTCTTGGCCTCCCTAAAGAATAATTTTTCATGCCCTATTTATAGACATAGAAACCCTAAATAAAATAATTAAGTTCAAGACAAATTAGGAAAACAAAACCCAATTAAATTGGGTTTCCAATTGCTCGCTGGATTTCTTCAAATTGTTGGCGGCAGAGGGACGGTTAGCTATAGACACGTGGCAGCAGCGAGCCAAATTCAATTTGAATTGGCAATTCGTTCACATTGGCCTCATATGTATAAATATATTATTTTAATAAATTTAATTCATTAAGCTGTCTGTTTGATTTCCTTCTTCAACCTTCCATCTTTAATTCGTTTTAGCTCCAAACTTCTTCATTTTTCCACCAATTTGATCCTACACATAAAATACACAATTTAGTACAATCCATAAAATTCATGCTCAAAAAGGATAAATATAAATAATAAATGTGAGGAAATAATGATTAAAAATATGTATTTTTAGCCTCACATCAGAGATGGAATGCTAAATATAACATAGGCTTGAAAAGAATCTGAAAGGAACACTTACTTTGGCTTTACTCAACTCAGAGACAACTTAAATCAATATAAAGTAGTAAAACACATGCAATATATAGAAAACCTTTAAAACAATAGAAAACAAATTAGTTCGTTAAGTAAATGCAATAACAAACTCAACTTTACTCATATACGAAAGTAATATAGTATCTGTGGGAGTTTCTCTAACCGACAACCACCACTATGAGCCAAATTGGTGATACATCATCTTTCCCATGCTGCCAAAACTGTCATATACTTTGCCGTCATATAGAACGCTTTAAAAAAGTGGATCCACTAGTCTATGCTAAAAGCATCTTAAGGAGTCATCTAAAAAGTATGACCCTTTACTACCCATGATGGCTACATGGTTTATGGAGACGTAACTTATTTGAACTCAAACTCGTCCCCATATTGGTGCTCAATACTACTCTTAAAATATACTTAACTCATATGTTTGTAAAAACAAAACTATTTCTTTGTTTTGAGATAATTACTCAAAAACATAGCTTAAAAGCTCTCTTGGAAATCTTAGTTTCCTTTCTTGCTCAAATGTGAAAACATTTTAACTCTTGGGAATACTTAGTTCCCGCAATATCTTTGAAGAATGAACTTTACTCTTACTTTTTACTGAAAACTAGCTCAAAAGCTCTTTTGGAAATCATGGTTTCCTTTCTTCTTTAAATGTGAAAACATTTACTCTTTGGGAATACATAGTCCCGATATGCTTTTTTGAAGAAATGAACTTCAAACCTTACTCTTTACTCAACTCAAAACTCAAGTCTTAAAACAAAGTTAAAACATTTGTAAAAAACTTTTTGGAAAACTTTATGAACTTCTCTTAACTTGACTCTTAAATTCTCTTGACTTGACTCTTAACTTTCCTTGAATTGAATTATGGATTCAAGGATTGTGATTTGTGATAGGAAAAATCTCATGATGTTTAGGAATGATTTTAGATAGCTAAACATGAGAAATGATCAAGAAATCACTGCTGGGAAACTAGTCCGCGACGTGGAGGTGTATTTAAATTTTGGTTACGAAATTAATTTTTGAGGCAGAACGGTCCGTGACCGTTCCGCGACGCGAAGAGACTTTTTGCGAAATTTTGGGACAGGTCCGCGACGCGTACTATGGCTCCAGATTTGCCCAACTTTTTCCTTCTTTCGTTTTCCAGTCCCAATTCATCTAAACTCGATTATTCTTCTCAATTTTTCTTTAGATTCAGCTACCTAGCATATGTAACCCTGAACCTAACTCGAAACAACTCTAAAACTCGACGTAAAGATCTTAGAAACCTCTTAATTAAGCCCAATTCAAGAACGAAAAACAAATTCAAGAGCACCATTCAAGATTCATCAACTTTCAACTTTCTAGAACGAACTTAGCTGAAATAAACGTGATTGGCGCGAGCGTGAACGAATCCAACGCTATGAAAGACTCACATACCTCTTTAGGGATCAACCTTTGTCAAAATCCACAAGCTAAACCTTCAAGAACGACGAACTTTGCTCTTTCTCCTCTTTTCTCCTCTTGTGTTCTTTCTCCAACAACCCAAGCGTAAATTTCCAATTGTCTAATCTGAACCAATTCAGTTTAGACCCCAATTTAATTGCTAAAAATGAATTAACTTAATTGGGTAAGAAAAAGACCATAATGCCCTTCTAAAATCTGGAATGGACTTTCCTTATTTGAACAACCCAACTTCCAATGGGCATAACTCACTCATACGAACTCAGAATCGCACAAACTCGATGCTGTTGGTAAGATCATTCCAAGATATTTTCTACGATATCTGGAAACACACCTAACTCATCCTGAGCTAGAAGGTATGGTCCTTTGAAGTTGACCAAAAACTCAAACTTAACGTAACCAATTTTCCAGATTTTTATTATTTCCAAAAAAATCACTCTTTCTAATTCTGGCTCTTTCTAGTGCTTTCAATTTGTGAGATGTTACACATGTGAACTACTCATTTGCATTAGCGTGTCATCTTGATGGCCTAACATTTGCAACTGGGAACCTGGATAAAACATGCATAATATGAGATATTTGGAACTTGTCCAAGTCAGTAACTACTTGGAAGGGTAACCTTGGAACTATTCGGTCAGTCTGCTACACGTTTGATGGAAGATTTATGGGTATAGAATAGCCTATTGAGTTTTTCCACATTCTTATGTAAAATGTGGATATGACATGGAGCAAGAAATTAATTTCTTTGGTGCGATATCATGAGTGTCTTTTAGTCATGATACATAGTCCCTTATTATTGGTGCGTGGAATGGCACATTTGGTAGCATCCTTGAGTTAGGGTGACGACACAACTATTTATACCTTGATAAAATAATATGAGCACTCTGAGGGTATACGTGGATTTTATAGAGGTTCATATTTGTTTTATCGTGTAATTTGTAAGCTAGATGATCTCTATCAGTTGAATGATAAAATTGAGTGTGGTCTCGCTTATAGCACAGGCCGAATACACCACCTACTTGTATAAAAGATTAGTGTCACGACCTAAAGTAGACCCAGGCGTAACATGGCGTATAGAACCTCGAGAGATTCTATACAAGCCACTTAGCATAAGTCATACAATATAATAGAAGTAAAGAGTTAAAAAAATATCATTTCATACAAAAATTTGACAAATGCGGAAGTTTTACATAAGTCTCAAAGCCATCTATTACATCATAAGAAAAGTGATTGAGACGTAACCTATACATCACATACAAAGAATGAAATGGAACTGACATGAAAGCAATAAAAGAATCTTAGACCTCGAATCATGAGGACTCACCAATCTTCAAAAGCTCAAAAAGGGTCAACTAGCCACGAGTATGGGTAACAAGAGCGTCGAACCCTACGCTAGTGAAACAATATAAGCACAAGTATGCGTTAATACATCGAAAATACCAAGTATGATAATAGTACATAAGAGTTATGAAATCATGCTAAAAGGACTTTATATGACATGTAATGACCAAGCTAAATCACAAAAATAATATGTTAGAAAACATAAGTCATAATCATGATCAATACAAGCTAAACATCTTATAAAAAATAATTGTGAGATACTTACGAAAGTACCCTTAGTTCATCATTGTGGGCAGTTTAACCGACATACACCATGTTAGCTATAACATGCAATCCGGTGTCTATCCCACACTAAAAAGAGATGTCCTTACTTTCCAAGGTAAGAACCATAAACTTGAGCTAAAGTGGATCCAATACCTAATGTCTATGTAAGACAAACCTATTGTGGCACATAGTTATGGAACATGGGTAATCACTTCTAGTCCACTCAGTGCTAAGCATTAATCCCACATAATATCATTAATCATATTCGTCTTATTATCCTTTGGAAGGCATAATAAATTAGCCAATTCAATGGTGTCACAAAAGACAAAGTAGCACTGGGGTCAAGTAAAGCATAAAAATAAAGTTGGAACACTTTCAACATACCGGTAACCACATCGGGGGAACCCTCTTGCTCATGTCGAGTCTGAAGTGCATATAATCGGTTTTACTTCTGATTCCCACTAGAACCTGATGGAGGGTAAGGAGGAGTCTGTTGACGATTATGTCCTTCATTCTTAGTAACTGAGTGACAATCTCTTATCTTATTGTCACAACCCGGGAGCACCCCCTAGTCGTAACATGGCGTATTCGACCCCAAAGGGGTCTTATACGAGCCACATAGCCATTCATTGCATTCAATACTGAAAATAGTGCGGAATAATAAAAAACTTATTTACATCCACACATTTAAACTTCATTAAAACAACTTTAAAAACACACAGCGGAAGTCTAAGTCTCACATGGCCATCTTAGACAAAGTCGCAAAACATAAGTAGGGACACGGCCCTTTACAATCAAAAGAAGTCTATTACATGAACAAAAGAACTTAAAAGTCTTATCCTCGAATCCATGAGGACATACCAAGTCTTGGAGGAAAGCAATCCAACACTTCAAACTAGCTAGGAGGGATCACTTGCCGGAACCTACACTTATAGTAAAAATATGAAGAATATGGGTTAGTACACAAAATGTACTAAGTATGATGACCATGCAAAACATACTTAAAAAGGGACATTTTAGTTAGAAACCATGCATTATGCCACCTTTTTGAAATATCATGAACAATAGCATAAAAGACATACAAGACAAGCATAACATCAAGTAAGTCATAATATCACCTTTAAACAATATCAACATGAAAACCTTTACCTTGGACCTTCACCTCAAGAAACCCTTATGCTATACCTCGTGCAATGTATGGATGGCGTCCCATACCACCATCCATACTAAGGCACCACATTTAGGTCACTTAAAGTAACTTATCATTCCTTTCTTTCACCTTTGCACAATATTCATACATAAGAGGTATATCATTAATTAAGACATGACAAGGAAAAATAACTCGTAATATAACCCAAGTATAACATGCATAACATATTAAGCATTTAAGAGCCAACATTCTTTAATAACCTCATTTAGGGTACATTCATGTCACAGTCATTAGGATTTAGAGAAGCTCACTATGACCCTCTCCAAGCCTACTCGTGCAATGTATAGGTAGCATCCCATACTACTACCTACACTTTGTAGAACCTGTCAAGAAACCATAATGAAATCTCACATGATGGGAAGTAAGCGTTTAACCGACATAGACCATGAGAGCTTGTCATGGAATCCGGTGTCATAAGTCCCCACACCGTAAATAGGTGGTCTACTTGCCTAAGGAAGACCGGTATATAGCTTAATGGATCCACTAGCTTCCTATGCGGGCACATAGTTTATGGGATAAGGTAGACGATCATTGAAACTCATGCCTAACTGTCGGGGGAGTTTCCATCTAACCAAATCCGCTCGGTGCTTAGCCTACATTCCCATAGAATAGTTCATTACTTTGACATCATCACACATGAAAGGGTGCCATAAGCCTACCGATTCAAGGTACATTATTTAACACATGAAAGGGTGCCATAAGCCTACCGATTCAAGGTACATTTAGGAAAGCTCATTAACTCCTCTTGAAAGGGTGCCATGGGCCTACCGATTCAAGTCTCATCATTAACCTTTATGGAAAGGTGCCATAGGCCTACCGAATCCAAGGTTCATTACTTATCATTAATGGAAGGGTGCCATAAGCCTACCGATCCAAGGTTCATTATAAGCATGTGTGGAAGGGTGCCATAAGCCTACCGATCCAAGGATTCAACAATCAACAATATAATCATTTATACAAGAAAATGATGCATAAGCCCTACCAATTCAAGGTATACTTTATATTGAAGAATCCTTCATATTATATCATCAACATTCATGAGTGTCATCAACACATCTCTGGATTTCCATACATCTCATGACTCAAACTTTAAAGCATCGATTCATCAATTCTCCATAGTTGGACATTTTGTCAAACACCTTGAAGGCATGTAATGGAATCAAAGAGCATGGAAAATAGGGTAGTAATTATGCAACCAAACCAGTGAACAACCTACAACAACACCTTTACATTCATAACATGATCACATTATCTTCATTGAATTCTTATTCATATAATGTCATGATAACGCTCCAATTTCTCATACTATACCTTTAAGGCCATAAGCCTCACATACCAATACACCAACAATACACCATAAAATAAGCATGGGTAATGACATACTTCAACAATCTAAAGACCTTTAAACAAGTTTGATTCATATACATTCGTTATCTAGCAACCCACTTCATAAAGGCATAAACTAGGAATAGAGAGAAATCATGGGTTCATGGAGTATTTTCATCTTAAATCGTCAATACAACAACAATATAACCATAAAGTGCCATTAGAAACCTTTTAAAACCATTTGGTGGAAGAACCCATGAGATTGAGTGAAAACCTAGATTTTTCATACTTTGAAATAGCTTTGGATTTGGCTCCTTGAATGGAAAATTAGACAAGGATCAAGACCACCATACCTTTGCTATGATCTCCCACGAAATTTGATGAAGAAAGCCTTGAATCCAAAGCCCTAGCTCCCACTCCTTCTTCTTCTTAAATGGAGGATTGTAGAGAGGGAAATGTTTTTAGGGATGGGAATTGGATTATGGTATCTATGAAATAATATAAGTCCTTTGAAAAAAATGGTTCAACACTTAGAAAAAAAATCAGGCGGGTGAACAGTAAATGAACAGTAAAATCAGCTACTGGAATTTGCCTTTTTCTGCCGGACAGATTTTACGAAAATGGGCATAACTTCTTCGTCCGAACTCCGAATGAGATGAAACGAAGTGCGTTAGGTAGCTAACTCAAAGGGCTTTCCATGAATATATTATTGGCCACCCAAATAATTTGTGTGCTAGGAGATATGACCCTCCAAAGTAGACCCTCGAAAAAGGCTTCACTTGGAAATTTCGGATTTTGATACGGTTGCTCTAAAATTTGGGTTAGACCCATTTCCCACTCAATTTGACCCCCTAAACAAGAATATGAAGTCAAATTTTCGAAAAACGAAACGGATCTTTTTATATACAGCTAAACAAGTTTCCGGTAACTTCCGAAGCACATTTTTAAGAACTTTTGGGTCAAATTCAAATATAATCATTTCATTAAGTTCTCGACTCCAAACTCACATGTGAGGCTCTAGTTTCACTCTATCATTTTTCGAGTCGTTACACTTATGATCCGTCTTGACACAACCAAAATATGCATTAGAACCGGTTAGACATTTTCCCTCATGCTTCCTTCCACATTTAGCACTAGTAGACAATAACGATCCACTACAATTACCTCCTTGAGGCTTAGGGTTAAATACCCTATCTTAATTGAACTTAGGAGGAGAGTTGGAGGATCCTTGACCGAAAAACCTTTGTCTAAACTCAGAAAGACCCTGCCTCTCGGACCTTGAATGTGAAAAGTCACCATCACCGGTCTTGGCCCTCTTATCCTCCCTAGAAATTTCTTAAGTTTATACTCTTCAATTTGTTGAGCATGAACCATGATACGAGAAATATCCATATTGTTGATAAGCATAGCGGTATGACATTCTTTATCCACCATTTCAGACACACCTGAAACAAGCTTACTCATTCTTGCCCTAGGATCAACAACCATAGTAGGAGCATATTGAGACAATTGCATGAACTTCAAAGAATATTCCTTCACATCATATTTCCTTGACGAAGGTTAATGAATTCAAGAACCTTTTTCTCCCTTATCTCAAGGGGAAAGAACCTATCAAGGAAAATAACTTTAAACTTTTCCCAATCAAGATGACCCGCATCTTCCGCCCTCTCTTCTTTCCATTGGTTGAACTATATTTGAGCAACACCCTTAAGTTGATAAGAAGCCAATTCCACTTTTTCCATCGGCGTCACTCCCATGATGATCAACACCTTATACACTTCATGAATGAACTCTTGAGCATCTTCCCCATCCTTAGAACCATGAAACTCTAGAGGATTCATTCAAGTGAAGTCTCTCACTCTAGTTGCCGCCGTACCCACATTTGGTTTCACGGGGACCACAACCTCCTTATTAGCTTGAGTCGTCATGGATTAAACCAACACTTTAAAAGCAGCCCTTAACTCACCATTAGTCACTTGTTCGGCCAAAGGGTCGACCGGAGCTTGAGGAGGAGCTTCTTGTTTCACATTATCTCCTGCATTCCTTTTAGTATATGCCCTTATAGTGCCTATATCCTGTAAAGCATCCGATAAGGATTAGAAGAGAGAGACATTATAGAGTTAAACTCTATCGCATGACTTTAGAGTAATGAAAAAAGTGGAGTTTCCTAAGCAACTTATAAGCTCTCCTTCATAAATGTGGCACGCTTCACACTCATAAACAAGACTCTATTCGATGTGGCTTATGAGACATCCTAAGACCTTTCTAAACCTTGTGCTCTGAATACCAAGTTTATTACGACCCAAGGTATACCCTAGGTGTAACATGGACTATAGGACCCCAAGAGGTCCTACAGAAGCCACTTAATATACATCATACAAGATAATAGAAAATCAAGAGATTTTAACAAACACTTTCAAATCATAAGAGTTGATAAAATATAGCGGAAGTCTAACATAGTCTCAAAGCCATCTAGTACATCAATAGTGATGGGGACGTAACCCGTGCATCACATACAATACATAAAATTTAAGAGAATAAGAAATAAAGTCTCAGTCCTCGAAACATGAGGACTCACCAATCTTCAATCTACTAGAGTGATCCCTAACCACGGAGATGCGAATCAGGAGTGTCGGACCCTACATTAGTGAAATAATGTAGGCATGAATATGTGTTAGTATATAGAATGTACAAAGTATGATATCAATGCATAAAAGATATGAAATCATCCTAAAAAAACTTTTCATGAAAAACAATGACCAAGCTAAAACATAAGATAAAAGGTTAGGAAACATAAGTCATAAGACATGGTCAATGCAAGCTAACATCTTTAAAACAATCGTGAGATACTTCTTGAAGTAACCTTAGTTCATTATTGTGGGACATTTGCCTTTAACCGACATAGAGGCCATATGAGCTATAACATGGAATCCGGTGTCTACCTCACATCGGATTTTTTTTTTCTTACTTGACAAAATAAGAACCATGAGCTTACAGTTTACGTGGATTCACTAGCTAATATCTATCTAGACAAATCTATGGTGGCACACAAGGGTAATTGAAACTTTTCCACTCAGTGCTAAGCATAAATCCCACGCAATATTCATTAGTCTTAACTTATCTTAACATTTATGAGACATGGGTAATCACCACTTGTCTTATCATTAGAGGTCATGGGTATTCGCCACTTGCCTCATTACCCATGGAAGGGCATATCAAGTAGTCAATCCAAACTAAGTTTCATTAGAATAGTACCTTAAATCTTTATTCATCTTAGGTGATAAAATCTTTCAACCTTATGAATACTTTATGTGAGAAATCCTTTCACAACAACAATAACATTGATGATTCACTCTCATGCACAAATCTTAAATTGTTTTTATCAATTTCATAAGAACATGCATAACCTCATAACCTCATCTTTCATCATTCAAAAGCTTCATCATACGATCAATTCTAGAAAACAAGGATCATGCACGGGTTGATATGAATTTAATTCAAAACATGCAATTATCTCAATCCATGCATAAAAAGACATAAAACAATCAGTGATGTCATAATTGAAAAGAACCCATGAGATTGAGTAAATATCCTATCTTCCATTGGAGATTCTACCTTGAAAAATTGGAGAATATAGGGACCCTATGGAGGAAAGGAATCCATAAGTGAATACTAACATACCTTGATTCCAAGAGCTTACAATCAAAGGTGAATTTGGAGGCTTGACCTTGAAACCCTAGCCTTCTTCTTCAAGCTTTTAGAGAGATAAATATTTAGGAAAAAACTTTGATCAACTTTGGGAATTTGGAAGAATGAGTTCAATTGGGGAAATTTGGGGGGTAAAAACATTTATATAGGGTATATAATAGAAGGTAAAACAACTGGTATTGAGTTAGAATAACTCCCGACCCTCACTAACAGCCTGACCTATGGTTTGGTAGGTCCTACCATGGACTGTCATGGTCAACCATTGGTGGGTTCGGAGACCACCAACTTTGGACCCCAAATGACAGGACCCCATGTACGGTCTGTGGGTCCACCTACACTCCGTACACCTCAGCCATGGGTCCCAACTTTTGATCCTAAAATTTCTATAAGTCTGGGACTCATCTACGAGACCTATCTAACACTCATGCATTGAATAACGAACCATCCTGGTGAGTCGTATGAAAGTACTGCAACTTTGACATTTTTAGAAAACATGGACTTGCCAACCACGGGCCTACCTATGGACCTTGTTTCAGACCACGGGCCATTGCTGGCTCCGTTGGTACTGGCACCGGATCCAGGAAACATGTAATTTTCCATATTTTCAAATTTGAGGTGTTATAGGACCTTATCCTGAAAAAAGATTAGATAAGGATTATGAGAGAGACATATAGAGTTATACTCTATCACACGACTTTAGAATGACGAAAGAAGTGAAATTTCCTAGATGTCTTAGAGCTTCCTATTCATAAATGTGGTGCACTTCACACTCATGAACAAGACTCTACTTGACGTGGCATTTGAGACAACCTAGGACCTTTATAAACCTTATTGTGTGAATACCAAGTTTGTCAAGACCCAAATACCCTAGACATAACATGGCCTATAGGACCCCGAGAGGCCCTACACAAGTCACTTAGAATACACGATAATGGAAGTAGAGACTTTAAAAGATAAAATTTCATATATCAAGATTTTGACTAGCGGAAGTCTAACATAAGTCTCCTTAAGCAAACTAATACATCATAAGGAAAGGATAAGAATATAACCCATGCATCACATACAAAGTCAGAAAAGAGAAATGACATAAAGCTATAAAGTGTCTTGGTCCGCGGAACATGAGGACTCACTAATCACTTGAAGCAGTCAAAAGATGTCTAGCCACGAGTGTGCGAGGTAGGAGTGTCGGACCCAACATTCATGAGATAATGTAGGCACAAGTATGCATTAGTACATGGAATGTACTAAGTATAGGGCAATATGCATAAGCATGGACATGATAGCATAATGGTTTAAAACATGTAGACATGATCAATATTTGGACATTTTAAACATAAGGAAGTAAAACATGGAAATAATAGGATATAGCCAATGCATTTGAAATAAAGGACAATCTAATTTTTTTGAAGAAAACATAGTCATTTTATGGGATCTTAGCTATATCATGGAGTCCAGTATATCCCTCATACCGAAAGAAGGGGAATCTACTTTCCAAGGTAGAATCCGTACATATCATTATTTGCTAAAGTGGATCCACTAGCAAGGTCATTTAAAACAATCCTACGGGGGCATGTAGTTTGGGACTAGAGGTTGCTACTAGAGACTACCCTATTTGAGCCTCCACCTCAAAGCCCTCTCGGTGCTAAGTCTAAGTCCCAAAAAAATAGATAAAAGTCAATACCAATATAACATAGGAAAGGCAAAGATCAATACCAATCCACACTTTAGATCAAATCATAGAATAGCTCTTTAAACACAATTCAACACAGATGATAAAACCTTTCACCCATGTGAACCCATATGTGAGAAATACCTTTCACAATCATGATCATAATAGTAAGTGAGAAATCCTTCACAATAGCATTGATACTTTCCTTTCAAAGAACCCCAAATCATTACAACAATTACATGAAAACATGTATATCTTCATAGATTCATAATTCATAGGTTCATGAGTTCATCATACGTTCATAGTGGAAAATCATTATTTAGGAATGGATAAACACAATTTCAACTAAATATCATGTATTAACATTGAATCATGCATTAGAAGACTTAATTCACAACAATTAGTCACAATTGAATGAAACCCATAAAGATTGGATTGAAACCCTAACTTAAACAATTGAATTAGAGTTTTAGAAATTGTAAACTTTGGGGACCCATGGAAGAGTGGATTCCATGGGTAAATACACACATACCTTGATACAAAAAGCTCAAAAAATGGAGGATGGGAGACTTGGATGAACCCTAGCTCTTCTTCTTCTTCCTTAGTCTTGAGAGAATTTGGGGAGTGAATTTGAGAGAATGAATAGAAAATGGTAATTTGGGGCTTAAAAGCTTTATATAGGGCTTAGGGTAGAAGGCAAAATGACATAGTATTTGATTACAACAATTATGAAAAGCCCCAAAAAGCCACTTAAAAATAATTGTCTAGATCACTTTTGATCTAAGTTCTTGCATTGACTCTATTAGTATCATAATTAATTTTAATCTGCTAATTTTGAATACTAAGACCAATTAGGGTTCTTAGCACTTTATCTTAAAATTTGGGGATTTTATTCTTGAATTTCACATATCTTTCAATTTTTGCCTTTAATCTTTGTATTTGCACTTCCGCATTATTTTTTTGTTTATTCTAGTAACCCAATTCTTATCACAATTGTAGATATTATTGTTCTTTATCCAGTCACTGTTAAATTCAATGATTACCTTGTAATCATATTTATCTCATAATCCAATCGCGATGTGTAATTTTTGGATCTTGACATTTAATATTTTGCTTGAGTTTTGAAGAATTTATAAATTCACCTTTCTCCGTTTTATTTTGAATTTGATCCACCTCAGGGGAGGATATACATGGAGTTTATGGGTTCATCCGAACCCACTTCGTTGAAAAATTACATTGTATAATATAAGATAATTTTTTTTGTTTATGTGTATATATCTAATATCGAATGCGCTAAGCATATCCCTAAGGCCTAGCTTACTAGGATTTATTATTTAAAACATTAATTATAAAGTTAAAAAAGAAAAAAAATCTGTTTCTTCTAGGGTATTTCTAGTTGTATATTTTTTTCTCCTCCTTAATCTCTTAGCAGTTGGCTTCCTCTTTCACTTCAAATCTGCAAGACTACAATGCTCTGTTGCTACTGCGTGCTGGATGTTGCCTGCTGGTGTACTGGTTGTTGCTGAAGCTTGAAAGATGGTCCTTTCTTGTGGTGTGTTCGTTGATGAGATGGCGTCACTTGTCTCTACCGTCTCCATTCATGATACCTCGGTAAGTTCTTGGTTCCTTTTTTTATTCTTTTTTTTTTTCAAAATTCTATATACTTTGGTTTTGGTATTTGTTGATGTTCTCTCCTATTTGGCTGGTTTTAGTGGCAGAGGCAAGTTTTCCATCAAGGGGTTAAAAAAACTAAACACCCTAATAGTATCCGCAAATGAATGGGCCGGATAAAAACTGCTCAGTTTAGAGCATAATATTCTAAAAACTTACATAAATAAAACATAAATGTAGAATGCAAACATGGGGAAAATACAATCTCTTAAAGAACAAGTTTAAACAACATATTTATAACATGCTAATAAGGAGTTATTAAGCAGCACAAGTCATATTCAAATTGGAAGAAATATAAGAGAAGAGTATTATTGAGTTGTGTATCTACATTATTACATTGAGACCCTATTTCTAAATATTATATAATCCTTTTTCAAGTATGATGCTATATGATATTCATGTTCCAAGTAGAATTCTATATACTATTCATGTTTTTATTCCTATTCTAACACTCCCCCTCAAGCGGGTGTATACAAGTCTTATGTACCAAGCTTGTGACAAATATAATTGATGCGAGTGAGTGACTTGGTGAAGATATGTGCTAGTTGATTACTCGACTTCACAAATTTTGTAACAATATTTCATGAGAACATCTTTTCTTTCACAAAGTGATAATCAATCTCACCGTGCTTAGTCGTCTCATGAAACATTGGATTTGATGCAATGTGAAGGATCACTTGATTATCATACACAATTTCAATCGAATTGATTTCTCCAAGTTTAACTTCTCTCAACAACTGTTTGACCAAGCTAGCTCACAAGTTCTTATAACCATTGCTCGCTATTTTGCTTCTGCACTAAATCGAGCAACCACACTCAGTCGCTTACTCTTCCATGATACCAAATTATCTTCTACTAAAATACAATATCTAACCAATCACCATTTGTATATCTAGTTATATGGACATGGTCTTGATCCTCAAAAAGTAATCTTTTACCGGGAGTTGAATTTATATATCACACAATACAAAAAACTGCATCCCAACGACTATTACAGGGGGAAGTCATAAATTTATTTACAACATTCATTGGAAAAGAGTTTCCAGGTCTAGTCACTATGAGAAAATTCAACTTCCTAACCAGCCGTCTCGAAAGGAGTTTAACATTCAGATCCATAAGAGTGTCAATGGGTCTACACTAATCATTCCAGTCTCTCAAGAATGTCTAAAGCATACTTGCGTTGCGAAATAACAATACTTGATCTGGACTAAGCAAACTCAAAACATAGAAAATACTTTAGTCTATCAAGGTCTTTAGTTAGAAAATGTTGAAAGAGATGTTGCTTCAAATTAGTGATACCATCTTGATTATTGTCGGCGGTAACGATAATATCAAGGTAAATAACCATCTTGATCATAGATTTGGTGAAAATGCCGATAAAATACAGAGTGATCAGCTTCACTACTAGTTATGCCATAACTCATAAATTACGATTTTGAACTTCCCAAACCATGCTCGAAAAGATTGTTTCAAACCATAATTTGACATGTGCAATGGACATATAAGGCTTCTAGACTCCTCCAAATAACAAAATCAGATGGTTGCTCCATATAGATCTATTCCTCAAGATCACCATGCAGAAAAAACATTTTTAATGTCCAAATAATGAAGATACAAATGATGAATGACATTCATAGATAGAAAAAGAACATATGTTATCATAGTCTCAATAGAGAAAGTGTCACTAGAATTTAAGCCCAAATACCAAGTATACCCGTTGGCAACAAGGTGAGCCTTATCAACCTAACTATCTAGACCAATTTTGACTGCATTAATCTAACGACAACCAATAGAAGATTCACCTACGGGAAGTGAGACTATCTCTCAAGTACCACTCGTATGTAAAGCAGACATCGCATCAATCATAGTCTACCTCCATCCAGAATGAGAAAGTATTTCACCCATAGTCTTAGGGATGAAAATAAAGGACAAATGATACAAAGGCATAGTGGGGTGATGATAAATTATGTTAACTCAAGTAAGTATAATATGGGTTGGTATTTCAAGTGGATTGTATACCTTTATGAAATGCAATCGGTTGGCTAGGAGGAAGCAAGTCCGCAGTAACAACATTGTTTGACGCATGACATAATTCATCTGAGACTAGTGGTAGACGCGGATACTGATGATAAGTCAAGGTGATGGAACTACAAATGGAGAAGTAGAAGTACTAGTAGGTTCCTCAAAAGTCGGTACAAGTAAGACCTAAGAGGTATGAGTAAGACCTCAGAGACATCAGGATGATAAGAAGATGTATAGTAAGGTTGAGATTTAAAGAATGTGGCATCGTCCTACATAAGGTATCGACAAAGATAAGGTAAATAAAAACAATACCCCTTTTGAACTTGAGAGTAACCAAGAAAGACGAATTTACGAGTATGAAGGCTTGATTTATCTTTCCTTAGGGCTAAGCTAGGTTATGAACAAAGTATCTACTCCCAAGGAAATGAGGGTGAATAGAGTATAAATGTGACTGAGAAAATAGTATGCTATGTGAAACCTGTTTCTGAATAGAAGATTTCATCATTCTATTTATTACCCTAAAGCACAGTAGAACATGGGAATTAAGGAGAAGAGTGCGAGTAGTCTTAAAAAAATGCCTATTTTTTTTTTGGCTACACCATTTTGCTGAGGGGTATACATACAAGAATTCCTTGGGTGAGTCATAAATTCCTGAAATTAAGAGGATAAGTATTCTAAGGCATTGTCATTGCAAAAAGTATGAATAGAAATGTCACGCCTCGAGGCTACCCCCTGGCGTAAACACGGGACTTAGGATCACGAGTGACCCTAAGCTAACCCTGAGCTGGCATATCATAAGCATACTAGATAAATTGAAGTAAGAAATATTATGCGGAAGCTTAAAATCATGATATAAATTGAAATGGGGAATACCTAGTACTATCTGAATGTATAAACTGTGAGTTTAATGGCAACTAAAAGATCAAACTCCAAACTAAAACCAAATCTAACTATGTCTGAATAAATGCCTCTAACTGACTAGAGATGCTGGGAGATGTTCCCAGCTAACTCTAGCAAAACTGAAACTGAAAGACTGAAAGTAAAAGAGAGCATGTCTATCGTCCTCGAAGAATGAGGACTCACCATTGATATTGCTGAAATGGAGATCGGGAACCTATCTATGGGTGATCTGAATGCTGAGGACATGAACCTACATCACGATAAGATGTATTGCAGAGTATGGGTCAGTACTTAAAATGTACTGAGCCATGCAGGATAGAATAAAGCTGAACAATATACATATCTAAACAAAGCATAATGAGCAATGATATGAGATGAGCATGATAAATATACTGAACATACTAAATATGAACTAAACTAAATGCATTGACCAAACTTATAACATGCTGAAACTGCATCTTAACCAGTAACTGATAACCTAGTCAATGCAATAAAATCTGACTGTGGGAGCTACTAATAACCGACATAAAACCACGTGAGCTAAACGTGGAGTTAGATCTATATGCCCCATCGAGAGGACCCAATATACCTTTCCAGGGGTGTAAAGGAATGACTGGCGTGATCACTAAAATGATGCCCACATAGGGGACTTAACCTACGGGGGCACGTAGTTATGGGACTATGAGGGTGACTGACCCTAGTCCAACTCGGTGATAAGCCTACTCCCAACTAGAATATGTAAATTGTAACATAACTGAAGTGAACTGGATAGCTCAATATTCTGACATGCTAACTGAAAATGCAACATTAAGTATTGATAATGAAACATCTGAAAACTGAGGCATATGTATTTGTTTATCTATCCTAGCTAGTGTAATTCTTGAACTAAAAGAACTACACAACTAGGGTTCTGAGTTTCATGCAAGAATCTACGCAAAAACGATACTAAGATATGATAATCTGATTAAGAATCTTACAACAACTAAATCATATTAATTATCTGAAATTCTAGAAATCCTAGGTCTAGATAATATGAAGGAAATCAAGAATATGATTGAATTCTAGGACCTAATGGGTGAAAGGAACCCACTAGTGAAATCCCACATATATGGTGACTAATTTCATGGAGAAATCTTTCGATTTCAAGCCTGGAACTGAAGAAAACCTTGCTGCTGTTCTTGAGGATGCTAACACCTAAATTCTCTTCTTTTTTCTCTAGTTTTTGGTGAATGATTGATTAGGGTAAGTTCTGATTAAGTTACTAGGCTCAAACTGACCAAAACTACGTAGTTTAGGGGTTAAACAATGTAGTTTAGGTGTCCAACACATAGGGGAAAAGACCAAAATGATCCCACTTAAAATCTGATGAGGGCCGACCATGGGCCCTATGAGGGACTGTCACCATTTTTCTACATATTGGATAGACTCGAATGTCCCAAATGTCTGGGAATTAGGTTGGGAGGATCTATAATAGTGCATGTTGTGAAGGAATTTTAAGAGGTAAGATTGTAAAGGCCTTGTGATTCAAGCTTCTGTCTCGTACTGCAATCTTGCATAATAAAAAAGTAATCAAAAAAAGGTATGCCACAATGTAGAGCACACGTCAATCGACTAACAAATGCAAGATTAAAAGGGCAAAATAGACCAAAAGAACAAAGTCTTGAGTGAAAGAAGATGGGGGTTTAGCTTGTCCGATCCCTTTGGGTTTTGTTTGAATCCAAGTGGCTAAAATAATAGCACAAAGATATTGTGAATAAACAATATTAGAAAAAAATGCTTTGTTACCAAAAATATGATGAGAAACACCTTAGTCCATGACCCATAATCCAAGAGTAATAGACTGTGAAACACAAGCAACAAAATTAACAACAACAAAATCATTAGGGCTCAGGCTAAACAACAAAATATATTTGTAGAGAAGTCTACTTACTTTCTCAATACTGAAGGAACTCATCATATCTTGTCTTAGTATATGAGCATTAATGGATGGTCGATCAGGCTGAGCAATTGAGGTTACTTGTGGAGATGTCTGCTTATTTGCGTGATTTCGAAGGAACTCATTATACTCCTTTAGATCAATAGGATCATAACTGGGTGGTGACCATGCAAAATATAACATATGTCACGACTGTGTCCAAGCTTATGAGTTATGACAATAACTACACTTGGGTCAAGGTTTCCCAAAATGAAGTTGTTTCGTTGTCTCGTCTACAACATTGACCAAGATTCAATTATCTTTAATGTTTTGGGGCATATAGTTGTGCTTACTCTTAAAGAGTTGAATATCATGAATTTTGAGAGCCACACATATTATTAAAAAAACTCATATGCCACGAAGATACTATAGACTGGTACTATATCATTTTGACATGATAATAACTATATGAGATGTATTGAAGATGATTTAGGATACAAGAAGAATCATGGGTCCAAGCTAAATTAGAAATCATAGATTGCAGTTTTAGATAAACTTACACAAGATCCAACTTTAAACACATAAAACTTTTAAGATTTTTTTAAAAACAAAATATCTGAGATCGATCTCCTTTATTTCAAATTAATTAAGTCTGTACAAATAAGTAAAAGACCAAGCCAAAATTGGTTTAGCCCAAAAACAACGCTAAAACGAAAAGCCCAGCCCACTAAGAGAGGCTATCAACTTCTATAACATGTTTCCTAAAAGGTACGGTGTCTAATTTGAGCTCCCTATCTTTCTCTCTGTGTCGCCGCAAGGAGCCTTGTGGAATCCAACCTTCCTCTTCCACTCGCTTTAGGTCACAACACCTTCCTCTTGTTCGCCATTTCTTCTTCTTAGCTAGCAGAGGTAGGTTTTCAGTTTATTCTTTTTTTTTGTTTCCTTCATTTTCTAATTTTCCTTTTATCCTTATAGAGACATCATCCGATGGATCAGTGGTTACCTGAAGTGGTTTCAATAGATGTGCCTCGTCTTGTGGTGGGATCGTAAATCTCAATAAGTCTCCAACCTTCCCATATTTCTTCCTCCACCATTTTCTTCCTCTCTGACTCTCTATTTCCAATTGAAGTACTAGTGGAGAAGCTTCTAAGATATAAAGAGTCGATTCTTCCTAATTAGTTAGGTTATTCCTCTTCTATCTGATTGGGAAAGTTTTCAATTATTCTCTTACTTAGATTTCAAATGATTCAATATAATGCTCATTTAACTATCGCAAAAACTATGGGAAAAGTAAGAAGTAGTTGAATTCATTGTTGTCGAATAAAGAAAAGACAAATGATAGTTGGAGGAAAGTTAAGGAATTACTAGTTATGCTTTTAAATTTTTTATTTAGAAGACATTTTTACTAAAGTTATGATCGTGTCAAGGTTAACTTTCAAACATTACTGACTAAGGTTGTAGTCCTGGCAAGACTATACTTTAGACATATAGTAGTTATTCATCAAATATATAATTACTTGTCAAGGTCAACTTTCATACAATTTTTACTAGATTTGTGACCTCACCAAAGCCAGAAGCTTAGATATATAATAGCATCATATCTGGCGTGAAATTCAGACATATACATGACATACAAAATTAAAAATGATTTGCATAAATAAGATTTTTGATGCGATAGTTTAAAGTTAACTTCATAAAGAAAAAATCTTTAAAAAATGGTCTCCATGCTAAAATATAAAAACATGGTTTCAATGATTGTTAACAGAGCTTATGGTAATTTGTCTGGATTAAGTAATGATTTATCATTTGAATATTGGCCAGAATTTTCTTTAACAATAACTTATGTTGATTCTTAAGATTTTCAGTAAATACTTGGAGGGTCACATAATTTTTTCAAATATTTATTATAATTCTTCAAGATTTTCAGTATATGCTAGGAGTGTCACGCTTGTTTTTTCAAATATTTACTATTGAAATTTTGATAATTCAGAACATGATAATCACGATAATATATATTATATAAAACACTTAAGTAACATATTTTTATTTTTAATTGGATCCAAGTTAATTTTAAATTTTACTATAATTTTTTAATAGCAATGTCATCAGTTTTAATAGTTAAATAAAACCTAAATCTTAAAAATAATAAATTCACTTTGGCTTCTCCTATTATTTAAAGCTCAATATCAGATAATATTACTATTTTTCTTCAATCAAATCTATATAAGGATCAAACATTACCCAATTAAACTCAATCATAAGAAGTTATTGAAGGGAAAAAAAAAGATGAGATGGAGAAGGGACAAGGTTAAAGAAGCCGGAGTAGGGATTGCACACTTATTTTTCAATTTAAGATAGCATTTCACCATAGATTTGTTGAAAAAAATGTTACTCACTTTGTCCAAATTTATGTGACACTTTTCATTTTTTAAGAATCAAACAATTTAAGTTTGACCGGAAATTTGCACATGAAATCCTCAATTTTTTTTGAAATTAAATTTATATCATTGTAAACTACGTAAAAAGTACTATAAATCACAATAATTGGATATTCAAAATAATTAAAAGATATATGGAAAATTTACAATCAAAGATAGACTTGTTTGAATCTCGAAATCCAAAAAATGTCATATAAATTGAGACGGAGGGAGTATTTAATATCTCAAAAGAATTATTTTTTTTACAAGTACATTTGAAAAGATCATTGACTAATATTTATGTTTATCCATTAAACAATCATTGATTGGTCATTACTTTTGATTCAAATATTAATGATGCAATTGATATTTATAATATTTTCCCATTATTACCTATTACCTTTCTCATTTACTCCAATCTTTATTAGCCTTTATCATCTTAGAACTAAATCCTTGAACCATTAATTCCTAGTAGCAGTAAATATTTAGATTTTGAAATTTTGTTGTGATCATTTTGAGTTCTTCACACCTATATATACTTATATTATATCCTCTCTCTTTGGGGAGAAAGAGAGATATAAACATATTACTTCTTCACATGTTCTAGTGAATTTCTTTTCTATTTCATTTTTTTTTAAGATGTTGGCTCTTGGTCTATATTAGAAGAGTTTGTTGAATTTTAAGGGGTATATCTATACTGGATGAAGTATGTTTAAAGATGGTATTTTTTACATGCCTCAAGCTTAAAAGAATTCTGTGATGAAGTATTTCCTAAGATTTCCAATAAGATTGTGGGAGTAAATTTTTAAAATTTATTTTCATATGGCTGTTTGACTATGAAATAAAATTCGATCTTCAAATATTCTCAAGCTCCAAAAAATTAAGCCAAAACAGTGTTTGAATTTTTTGAATTTCCACTCACAAAACCTCAATTCAAAAAACTCAAATTGCAAGTTTCAACTTCAAAATCTACACCCAAACACGAGCTAAGTACATAAATAAAATGCAACCCACCAACCCAACCCGCACACACAACCCAAAAAATACAAACAAAAATTCGAAGCCACATTATTTCAACGCGCAAGTATAAATCCTTGTTATTTCACTCTTTTTAGCGGCACCCCCATTTTCCACCCAACAGACCACCACAAGCCAAAGTTTTAACCTAATTAGCTTCGTTTCAGGCCTTCTTACCATCAGTTTCAACAATGGGAACATCAAATATTAGGGACATCTTGACTCATTTCAGTCCCTCTATGGACTTCTTTGCTATCATCTTTGGTGATGGCCATATCAAGGTAATATTTTTCCCTCAAGTGAATTTTCATTCGCATTAATTATTTTTTTTCACCATTTTTCCGTACTTGAATAAATGTAGCTAATTATACTTTTTATATAGTTTGCGGCTATTCAACTTTAACTTTTAGGAAAATAGAATTGATGTTGTCATATTACCTCCAAAAGTTAGTGAAATTGACTCTGGAGGCGAGAAAAGTGCCAAACAAAAATCGTATCTTGCAGCATTACCTTGAGTGTGAGAGAGGGCGACGAGGTGAGAAGTTATCATAAATTTAGTTTATACCTAACAACTTAGAATTTGGGGAAGGAAAGTTGGACTTTGTTTTCTGCATGTATATGTTGTGCCTTTTAGTTTTTCTTTTTTCATTTTGGACGATTTATTTACTCGTAAAATGGTACAATTGAATTTCTAAGTATGGTTAGATGACGACAATTGAACATAAATGAGTGCATCAATAATAAATAGTTGAAGGTAGAATCTAGATTAGTCTGAGTGAACTTGAGAACAAAAAGCTTTATAGTTTAAGCTTAAGAAAAATTGTAAGTATTGAGTGTTAATCAGGAATTGTGGAACCCATATTATAAATGACTAGGTGACTATTTATAGAGAAACCCTAGGGTTCAATGATAAGAATCGGGTTACTTTAATAAATAAGAAAAAAAATGTGAAAGTGAAAATACAAAGATTAAAAATAGGAATTGAAAGATATGTAAAATTCGAGAATAAAATCCTCAAATTTCAAAATTAAGCGCTAAGAACTCTAAGTGTCTTAGTATTCAAAATTTGTGGATTAAAACTAATTATTATAAGAGTCGATTCAAGAACTTAGATCAAAAGTGATCTACACCCCTATTTCGAAGAAATTAGAGACAATGATTAGTATAAGACTAATTACCTTCTTTAATTACTTTAATAGAAATAAAAGATATCAAGTTACGAATTAATCTTACCTTTTAAAGAATCGTTTTTATAATGTTGTAAGATAAATCTATAGTCACCATACATCAAGTTGTAAAGAAGAGAAACCTCTCAAATAATATTAATCAAGTCTTTTGAAAATAACAAAATCCCCCCCTATATATAGGGGAAACCTATTCCAAATAACATGATTCAAATCCTATTTTTAATTAGAAAACTTTAAAACTAGGAAACTTTTAACTAGAAAAATATGTAAAAAAAATATCAAACTTCTTCCTAATGGAGGAGGCCTAGCAACTGCCAGTGTAGGCTGCTTCACAATTCTCCTCTTTCTGGTACTCTATAACCAAATCCTTACCTCTTTTTGTAACCACAACATTAAATAGTTTTGGATTAGGATCTACATTGCTAGGTAGACCTCCTTGGGCCCTAGTATTCTGTGCCTCCAGCAATCTGATCTCATCTAGTTGTCCCCGAATGATATTACCATGAGAAATTTGGGTGGTTCCTCCAATCGGGCTGTAGTTGTTCCCAAAATTTTGGTTTCTTGTGCCTCTACTTGCGTTTCCCACAAAATGTATGGATTCTGGGTTATCTCTACAAATATCTGTTGAATTATCACCTCCACAGACTTTACAGCTGAGATTGTTGAACTCACTGAACAACAATTTAAATCTCTCCCGTGCTTAGGGAAAGCCTTCACCTCTCTTCTACCTAAAATCCAAGATCTCACTCCTTAATTTAGCTCTCTTCCCAGATGGAAAGAACTTTGTACGAAACATTTTTGCCAAATCAGCCCATGAAGTGATAGAGTTGGTAGGTTCAACTGTAAGTCACCTCTCGGCTTCCCCTAACAGAGAGGACGAAACAAAGTGAGTGTCACATTCCGATCAGACATTCTAGAGATGTAAGTATTTGCGATCTATAGGAAATTCTAGAGATGAGCCTATGGGTCCTCATATGGTAAGCATGTGAACTTCTCGTCTGTGTGCAATAATTGCACCATATTCTACTTCAGCTCCCATCTTCCAGTAATGTTAGGTTTTATAATATTATAGTTTACATTTTCTACTAGTGGGATTTCTACTCCGCGTATTGAGATTGGGGCTTGTGGTTGAGCTGCCACTACTGCAAGTGGTGGGTTGCGTTGTACTTGCAACAAGGCTTGCTCCTTCAGCCTCTGATAAAGGAACCTTTTGGGTTTCGGTTGGAATGGATATAGGTTTCCTTCAACTTTTGAGGGGTTTGCCTCCTGCCAGAGTTTTGCATAAAACTTGTCATCTACCCACAACAGCTAAGATCAATCTATTAACACCTGTAACAACAAAAATAAAAAAAAATATCTCAAACCTTTTAATACTATAGTACACTATTTATTAGAACTAAAACGAGACAGGTAAATAAGATTGATATCATAGAGGTTGTTCATAGAGAAGATAATACATTGGGCTATGGTGCTTGCGTAATCTCTTCATATTTATATACAATTGCTATGCGAATTTCTACCGTTTCGCTGACTCACAAAGTTGATATTATAGTCATGGTCTCTCGAACCTTTAACCGTCTACCCAGATTAGCCTCACACCTATATTTTTAAGTGATGATGGCCATAACTAATCTGAATGCATTTATATCTCCTATATGGGAGCCAATTAGGACAAACTATCCTAGCTGCAAATCCGTTTCATAGAACACGTCTTACTCCTCTTAATCTAGTTCTATCTCCAACTTTCTTCTCTCAAGTTCCATTAGAGATTATCCATTTATCCTATTGATCACAAATCAACATAATAGTAAGTATAAGATTAAGAGAACAAAAAATATGGTAGAAAATTGCTATAACAACTATATAATACAAGAGTTCATACTATGGCCATAACCCTAGAAAGAGGGCTTTTAGCCACTCCAATCTGATTACAAAAGCTATAATTCATGTTACAAACAAGAAATAATGCTAAGTAAAGAGAAGAAGAGTTAACCCTAGGAGAATTTTTCCTTTGCTCTTGCTATGTGCTTCCACAATAGTCGTCTCCTCCTAAAAATGGCATGAGAAATGGACTCACTCTACAAATAATTGTGTACATTTCAGGAATCTAATTCAAGATTACTTGGACAAAGGTTTGTTCTGGATAGCAAACCAACCAATGGTAATCGAGACAGACTACGTATGGTTATTTATAGTATTTAAAATATAGAAAAGGGCCCACCAAATCGGACTAGGAAAATGCCATTGTCCACGTTTGATGCACCTTGCGGTGTGAGGCAATGAGGTTCGCCCTAGCATTGGCACCGCAAGCATCTTCTGCTCGCCATGGGAATGCACCTGCTGGGTGCAAAACTCGTGTTGGGACTGGTGCCGTGAGCCTCTGGGTCTCGGTGTGGGCTTGGCTCTGCGAGGTCCTTCTGACTTGTCTCCATACTTGTGTTTGCATATACAATCCACAAAGCACCTAACGTGAGTTCCAAAACATGTAAATGCATGCAAAATGTATGACATATTATGAAGAAAACATAAAACAACTTTCGATCGCAAGTCAACAAGTATATATATAGAAGCGCATGCACTCAAGGTGTGGCCTAGTGTTCAATGAATTTAGAGGAGAATCATGATTTCTCAAGTTCAAATATTAGTGAAGGCCCATCTGCCTAAGTTTTGATGTCTAGCACATGCGTCCTACTTTGAAGAAGGGAGATTTTGGATGAATTTGTCCACCCTTGCTATTTGTGATAAAAATAAAAATTTAAAATGTTTCACTCTTGTTTTTATGTTGTCATTAGTTGCTTAGTTCTTTTGTTGTGACTTCCTCAATTTATGGCTTTATGTTGCAACTCTAGTTTCTTGGAATCCTGAAGTTGTAAAAGTGAAGAAGAACTCTTAGTGATAAAACATATTATCAGAAGTAGTAATGACCTATAGATCGCACCTCTTGTACTGTATCCATCTTGAAGCTTTCTCTGGTCTTTTTACATTCACCGTTCTCACAGTTCCAAGGTAAATTTTTGTAAATTTGATCATATATTAAGATTCTGATACGGCGTATCTTCCCCGCATTGATTAAAGGCCTAATCCATCGGTGGCCACCTAAAGTTGGCACAAATTTTCACTTAGACACTTTAACTAGGATTTGTTTATTTTAGACACCCCATGTCATACCCCGTTATGTCTTTTTGACACTTTTTTGACAATCAACCAAATGTGTAAGGTGTGTGTAACACACTCGCAAGTACATGTCAAATTGACAAATTAAATAAAGACACGTGGCATATATGTCAAAAATAATTTTTAAATAATGAAATTTGTATAGAAAAAAATGGTCAATCACTCAATGACCCATGTCGTTTTTAAACCCAATTTTTTTAAAAAACGCAGCCTATAATAATTATCTTCTCCAGTAACCCTATCCCCAAATCTTATCCCCAAGCTCTTTCCCACCACCCAATCCCTAAACCCCTCCCCCCATCCAAATCGTCTTCCCCCACCACCTGACCCCCACCTCTCCGCCGCCCAAATCGTTTTCTCAGTGAAATTTTTTGTTTAAAGTATACGTTAGTTCTTCACTTAAGACGTAAGACTTTCTTGTTCAATCTTTCTTAATTGTTTTTCTCCATTGGTTCTATGTTTTTCATAAATCAAATTAATTATAGCTTGATCTACTATAATGTTGGTTGTTTTTTGTTTTAACTAATTAGCACCATCAAATCTACTTCTCCGTGGAAGTAGTTTAAGTTTTGGGAGATGGTGGTTCAAAAATGGTGAAGAAGATGAAAAAAATAAAATAAAAATGAATTTAATAAGCTTTTCACGCGCTGGTAGTAAGTGTATCTCACTCATTATGTCATGTCAGCAAAAAGTGTCAAACTTACACAGCGTGACCTGACATGTGGTGTCTAGAATGAACAAAGCCTAATTAAGGTGTTTAAGTGAAAATTTGTGCCAACTTTAGGTGGTCACCGATGGGTTAGGCCTTGATTAAAATTTTACCTTTGTGAGCAGCGGTGTCAATGCGATCCATTCCCTTCACATGGTTCGTTTGTTTGCGGCTGGTGCTGATGGACTGGTTTGCAAAATTGATTCTATGTCGGGGAACTTACTGCACAAGTTTAAAGCTTCCACTAAAGCAATATCGTCATTATCTATTTCATCAGGTTTCTACCTACATTTTCATTATCTTTGATGATGGTTACATTTTGAGAATCTTGCATTTAAGTCAATCTAGATGAGTTACTGAACTATTGGTATCTTTTAGTCTGTCTGTAGTTTTTGTAATGCAAAAAGTGTACTCCCAACAACGATTCCAGATCCCCTTTGCTAAGATTTAGCAAGATTCTTCTCATGTCATACTTGATCACTATATGTTCTGAATACATGTCATTACTCCATTTGTGTCTACCTGGTGTTAGCATTCCTATAGTGGTTTTCTCCTTGTAGCAAGCAACATTCTATGCTTAATTTGTTTCTGCATTAACTGGTTACTCTTGTGGGTTTCTGTCAAGCCAGACGGGAAAAATATTAGCAACAAAAACTTCTCAGTTGAATATTTTCACTTTCTTGGATGAAAAAAGCTCCAGAACTATTGTTGTCTGGTCAAGAGAGAGGAAATGTGGTCACAATTTCTTGGAAATTTCACACCATGACATCGTACTCTCAGGTGAAAGTCCCCTAGTTTGTAGGCATTGTCGTATGAATTCCATCAATTCAGGGTCCTTATCAGGTTGATTCATTAGTGGTCCAGGAGTAGGAGCTCAGATGGAACAATACCAAATAGGGAAATGATATAGAATCCCATCAAAGATGTGATGATATATCTTATTTGCAAAAATCCAGATCGAGCTCGGGATCTGCTCTAAAATGGGAATATCTAGGATAGATGGCCAACCTCCTGGAGAGAGCAATGTGCATAGACCAGGTGAGTAGGAATACAGCTCCGTGGACCGCTCGTCGGGTCTGATAGGTGGTGGTATCACACTCTTCCCAAAGGATCAATACGTGAAACTCTCGCGTCATACAACTCCATCCCAGAAGCAGGATCTTCCCTTTACTTTGACCAACGCCCCCCAAACCTTAATGATTTTGTGCCAAATCAGATCTCCATCTCTGAACTTCCCATTCGATGAGACCCATGTTTAGTAGTTTTCATTTTCTAGTCCACGCCTAACCTCGTTAGAAAGTGGAGTTGGCTAGCTTCTGGCATATCTTTTACGTCACCGACCACCTGTGGTTGTCCGTCCCTAATTTGCCGTCAATAAAATCTCTGAGATTGACCAGCCAACTGGATTGGTTTGACTATTCTTTTTTATTTAAAAGTAGTCGGCTATCTGTGCGAGTCACTTTCTTCTAGGCTTCGCTGGACAACACAACTTAGCGCAGACAAAAAATACTAGGTGATTCTTCCCATCTGTCCTAGCATTGGTGGACAGAGTTTCCTGATACCCATTGTTGGTGGGAGGTGCTAGGTATCCCATGGAATGAGTTGAGGTGCATGAAAGTTGGTCTGATGCCGCTGACATAAAAAAATAAATACAAAATACTACTTGAAAAAAGAATTGTAATGTAGTGTCCTAGTCAGAAAAGGAGTCTAATGTAATATCTATAATAGAGTCTCAATCTAATATTGTAGATACACAATTCAATAATATTTTTCTCTATTTTCTCTCATATGGTATCGAAGCTTCTACGATATTGGTAGAGAATCAATGAGTTTCCACTACTGCAGGCGTCTATAAGCAATATATGGTACCGATCTGACTAGTGGTTATGTTAATAACAAAACAAGGGCCAATGCTATATGCATGAACCCCATATTCAGGGGAAGAGACCTCAGACAAAGAGATCACCATGCGTCAATTTCTGGCGACTTTCTAGGGAAGGGTTTCTCCCCTAGATCAATTAGTTGGAGTGTAACATGTCCCATCAACAAGGAGATTATGTTGATTACGTTGCAGATGATTATGAATTGAAAGAACTAGATGAGTTCCAAGGCGTAGACTTGGGTGTCTTTGATTCCTATGAAGATGAGTTGCAAGGCATAGACTTGGATGACTTTGATTTGGATGTAGATGAGTTCCTAGGTAGCTTTGATTCTGATATAGATGAGTTTGAATACATGAATAAAAAAATGCACGCTATTTCAGATGTTGAGGTAAGAATAGAAGAAAGAGATAAGGATATCGGAACTCTTACTATTCAACATACCATCTCCCCCCTTAGGAGTAAACCCAACTAAGGCTAACATGAAAACAACAAAGGAACCTCAACAAGACATTCACAACTATAATAAATCATCACTTACCGGTGCCTTTATCCGGATGAGCTCCTTTGCCCTATTTGGCTTGAAGTGCATAGAAACGACTATTCTTTGTAGCATAAGGATCGCGGCCACTAAGAGAAGCTTGTTTGGCCTCCCTTCCTTTGGTCGAAAGAGCAGGAAAATTTCTCACTTGGTGATCACTCTTCCCACAACCATAGCACCCATTAGTACCGGTTAGGCACTTCCTATAATACCTTTTCCCACAAGTGGTGCAAATAGGTTTAGAAAATGAAGATCCACCACCTTTCTCTTGGTTAACCTTTGGAGTGCTTGAAGAATCTTGGTTTGGAGCTCTCTTTTTGAACCTAGGTTGACCTTGCTCATTGGGCCTAGACCTCTTCAACTCCCTATTCTTCCTTTTGAGTTTGGACTCCTCAATAGATTGAGCATACACCATGAGCCTAGAAATGTTCATATCATCATGGAGCATTGCCATACGACACTCTTCCTCAACTAGGCCAGATATACCCATTATAAATCGACTCATCTCATCCCTAGGGTTTGACACTAAAAATGGGGCATACTTAGACAATTGGGTAAATTTCAAAGAGTTCTCTTGAACATTCATGTTACCTTGCCTAAGATTGATAAACTCCTCCATCTTAACCTCCCTCTTCTCACGGGGAAAGAACCTTCCAATGAATGCTTCATTGAACAATTCCCAATCTATAGGCCTCGCTCCTACCGGCCTATTACCTTTCCTTTAAGAGAACCAAATTTGGGCCACATCCTTCAATTGATAGGCGGCAAGTTCTGCTTTCTCGAAAATTCTTGGGGATCCTCTCCCACCTTGGAACCAAGAAATACCGGAGGATTCATCCTTACAAAGTCTCTCAACCTAGAAGCCATAGTACTCACATTGGGGTTCACATTAGCCTCAACACCCCTATTTTCTTGAGCCGTCATGGCTTGGGCTTGAGTAGTTACGGCTTGAGCCATCATCAAAAGAGCTGACCTAACTTCATCATTGGTTATGGCCTGGGGATCCACCGGAACTAGATTGCCTTGATTGCCTAGAGGAACTTGGTCACCTTGAGGACCTTGGGGAGGAACTCCCTCATTCACAATCTCCTCTTCCATCCTTCTTGGGTTCGCCCTTGTATTCATATCCTATAAACACAAGAGAAGGGTTAGGAAAATGACTCTTATAGAGCTAAACTCTAAGGCACGACTTCAAGAATAATGAAAGAAGTGTAACTTCCTAACGTCCTATAGCCTCTCACTCATAGATGTGTTACGACTCACACCGATGAACAAGACTCTACTAGACGTGGCTTGTGAGACATCAATCCTAAAAACCATTTCCAAAATCTTATTCTCTGATACCAAGTTTGTAATGACTCGAGCCTATACCCTGGAAGTTACACGACGTACCTGACCCCAAAAGGGTCTCGTACAAGCCTCGTAGGATTCATAACATTCGATACATATAAATAGTTCGGAATTTAAAAACTTTCTTTAAATCCATACAATAAAAAAATACTCATTTAAAACATTTGAAACAACAGAAGTCTATTATCTCACATGGCCATCTAAAACAATATCTTGAAACAAAGGTAGGGACACAACCATTTACAGTTGAAAGTCTAACAATTGTCTATTACATGAAAGAAACAAACATCTGAAGCATGTGTCCGTCCTCGAATGTATGAGGACATACCAATCGCCTTGGAAGAACTCAATCCAAGCACTTGAACTAAAGGGATGGCTAGTCACTTGTCGGAACCTACACTTGTATTAAAGCAAGAGAAATATGGGTTAGCACACAATAATGTACAAATTATGATGACTATGCAAAAACATGCTTTTAAACGGACATTTTGGTTGGAAACCATGCATTATGCCACTTTTTAGAAATATCATGTACATTAGTATAAGAGACATAAAATACAAGTATAATCATCATACATGTCATAATCATCACATTTGAACATTCACCTTAAGTAGACCTAAGCTACACTTGTGCAATGTAAGGATAGCATCCCATACTACTATCCCTACTAAATGCCACATTGAGGCCAGCTTAGATGAACTTACCATTTCACACTTGTCTTCAATCAATACTCATGCATAAGGAACACATACATTTCATAAGTCATGACAAGGGAAAATAACTCATAATACAACCCAAGTATAGCATGCATCAACACATTAGACATTTAAGTCAACATTCTTCATTAGCTCCATTAAGAGCACTTTCATTCATTAGTGATTAAGACATTAGAGAACTCACTATGACCCTCTCAAAGCCTACTCGTGCAATGCATGGATGGCATCCCATACTACCACCCACACTTCATAGAACTTCTCAAGAAATCGTAATGCACATCTCACATAATGGGAATAGGAATTAACCGACATAGACCATGAGAGCAAACCATGGAATCCAGTGTCATATAGCCCCACACCATAAAGAGGTGGTCTACTTGCCTAAGGTAGGACCGGTAACATTTTAGCTTAGGTCAAAACCACTAGCTAATATCCTATGTGGGCACATAGTTATGGGATATGAAAATGTTCATTGGAACCGTAGCCTAACATTGGGAGAGTTTCAATCTTACCATATCCACTGGGTGCTTAGCCTACATTCCCATAGAGTATTTCATTTTCATTATCATTATTGTACTTGAGAGGTCTACCAACATTAGGCCTACCGACCTAAGTACATTACACAAGAAAGGGCCACCACCATTAGGTCTACCGATTCAAGGTACATTAAGGATAGCTCATTGACTTTCCAAGAAGGGTGCCATCAACATTGGGTCTACCGATACAAGGTTCATCATTTCACACAAGAAGGTCTACCAAGACTAGGTCTACCGATTGAAGGTTTATCATCACATTAGTTTCTAGACTCATCATGAAGGGCTACCAACACTAGGTCTACCAGTTCAAGACATAGCCTAGAATACTTCATCATTCATTTATGAAAGGAATGCCATTGGCCTATCGATTCATATTCATCAAGTCAAGACACATTCATCATACAAGAAGAGGATGCATAAGCCTACCAATTCAAGAGGTGATATTACATTCAAGGTCACTTTTATCAATACAAGAAAAGGATGCGTTAAGCCTACCAGTTCAAGACCCATCAATCCACATTACTTTCATTTATATAAAAAAAAGGATGCGTAAGCCTACTAATTCAAGATATAGCTTCACATTCTATCATCATCATTCATTAGTGTCAAATTGAGAAATAGCCTTTATTTAATAACACAATTACATTCAAGACAAGATCATATTACCTTCAATAGATTCACATTCATAAACAAGATATCATGATAATACTCAATTCCTCATACTATGCCCTTCAAGGCCATGAATCTCAAATCACCAACACACCAACAATTTACTAAAATTATGGCATGGATAATGATACAATTCGATAACCTAAAGCAATTTAGACAAATTCTATTCACATGCTTTCATAATCAACAAACCCACTTCATAAAGGCACAATTTAGGAATTTGAGAGAATTCATGGGTTCATAGAGTATTTTCATCATAAATCATCAATTAAACACTAATACATTCAGAATTCGTCATTAATAACCATTTGAAAGCGTTTGAAGAAGGAACCCATGAGTTAGAGTAAAACCCTAGGTTTTTGAGAAACTTGAAAACTTTGAAAACTAACTTTGAATGGACTCTAGGGGTGAAAGCTACCCCTAGATGAAGGATCACCATACCTTGCTTGTAAATCCCCAAGAAATTTGAGGAAGAACACCTTGTATCCACAAACCCTAGCTCCCACTTTTTCTTCTTCTTCTTTGGGAACTTCTAGAGAGAGAATTTTGAAAGGAGGAACTCTTTTGTTTTGATTTGGATTTTGGAGAAATAAGGAGTAAATGACTTGTTTTAAGTCTTAAAACTATATATAATGGTGATATAAAACAATTAAAAACAACCCCACACATTAATTAATTAAAATGAAATTACACAAAAACCCCTAACTAAGGCAGCCCCGTCAAGGACCACTCCCACTTTGACGGGTCGTGAGGGGCACCACGGCTCGTGGTGGTGCCCATGGTCCCTAGACCAGTGTGACTCTCCACCTTTCTAAGCCCTCAAGGGCCTAAGGGAAGACCACGAGACCTCCCAAGATCCGTGGTCAAGACCACGAGTTGTGGTGATGGTCGTGGTCATGGAGGCAGTAGCTTGGCCAAGTTGCCTTGCTTCCCATGCAACCAAGTGATCTTCATGACCACTTATACAGACTGTCTAGGGCACCACGGCTCGTGGTGGTGCCTTTTGTCTTTGAGGCATTAGCCTCCTAAACTCAACTCAACTCCCACAAGGTCAAAGGGGTCTTCACGGATACTCTGCTCGATCATAATATCCAATAACATCATAATTCAATATTGGAGCAATTTTTGTAAGCTCGCGACTACCTTGTTTACAAAATTCTATACCTCATCAGTTATCCAATGCTCATATTTTCTCATACTCTCCCTAGGTCCTATTTATTGGTCAGGACAAAATTGGCTACAACGTCAACTTCTTTGCCCAAAAACTGTTACATCGTCTATGGTTAAAGAGGGACAAGTTGTTGACACCAAATTTTGACCCTTCTTTCTTTTAATTAATTGTTTTTGAGCTTCTAAATTAATAACGTATCAAATATTCCTTTTTCACAACTATTTTACTACTACAACTATTTATCTACTAAAATAATATGTTTTATTATCGAAATTACTATTATCACTTTTTACACCTTCATTTCTTAAGAAAATAATTTGTTGTTGCTTTATTTCAAGTTTCGTACTTATTAAACTAATTATAAATCCTTCTTTTATATTTGTCTATTTTATATTAGCGTAAATTTGTAATATTGATATTTTTATTATGTAAATTATTAGTTGTCATTTTTTAACATATATTGTATCAATTACTCCCTCCGTCCCATTTTATGTGGAACTTTTCGGATTTCAAGATTCAAACAAGTATATCTTTGACCGTAATTTTTTCATAAATCTTTTAAACATTTTGAATTATCAATTATTGTGACTTATAGTACTTTTTACGTAGTTTATAAATATATAAATTTCATTTCAAAAAAATTGAAGATTCCATCCACAAATTATCGGTCAAACTTAAACTGTTTGACTCTCAAAAAATGAAAAGTGCCACATAAATTGGGACAAAGGGAGTATTAAGTAAGAAGCCCAACATAATTTAAAAGAAGAAAGGCAAATAGCCCCAAATTGGGCCCAAAAGCCCTATGTGCAGCCCAAATCCAAATCTGCAGTTAAGATAGAAACCCTAAACCTATCTTCTAAATCAAAATAGTTGTTGCCTCATCCCCTTCGTTTTTTCTGGTCTTTTTTCTTTTTAGCTATTGACAGATTCACTAGTCTTATTTTCGTGCAAACCTTGAACGCTTCTTTAGCTCTTCTCCATTCTCCCTGTCCATGGTGATTTGACCAACATAAGATGCCAAGAGACTCTGCGATTTGGACAGAGTAAGTTCAGAGATGGATTTTGAATTACGACTAATTTGATTCTTGAAATCCCGCTAAAACTTGAGCCAAGAACCCTAATTCATTCCTATAAATACCAACATTTTGCATTCGAGTTTCGAAAGTTTTTTTGGGATTTCTATAGCAGCCTTTGTATTTATTTTTAAGAAAAGAAGCTTTTCTCCCCCCACCCCCCAACCCCTATAGCACCTTGAACCATTGCTTTCTTCTCTCAAAAATTATCTTTTGTATCCTCATTCAATCTTGACAAAAACTCTAGCTTCAAGCTTGTTCGAGTTTGTTATTGTTCGAATATAGAGTTTGATTGAATCAGCCCCGTTCACTGCCCTATAGCAGGTGATTTTCGCCCCTTTTCCTCTGATTTGGTGTCGAGAAAGATTTTTCTTGTTCTAGCTATAATGAAGTGATGTATTTTTGTTCGGTTTAATCTTTTTAGGAATATGAAGTCATATTTGTTTCGTGGTTTAGCCATCTTGAAATTAAGGAATGACTTAGGATGTGTTTGGTATGAAGAAAAATGTTTTCCAAATTTCTCATGTTTGGTTGGGTTAATTGTTTTGAAAAATGTTTTCCAAATCAACTCATTTTCCTCAAATGTAAGGAAAATGACTTTCCTTCAAAACTTAAGGAAAACATTTTCCAAAATTCTCTTCCAACTTCAAATTACAATTTTTTTTGTTAAAAAAATTAACTAAAGCTTGTTTTTAAAAAATATTTTTAACTTCAATATTGTTTTTACCCCACCCTTACCCGTACAACCCCTCCCCCCCATTTGCCCCCTTACCCAGCCCCCCACCCCCCTCAAAAAAAATTTAAGTTTGTTTTTAAGCAATATTTTCAACTTCAAAATTTTATTTTTTCACCCCTACCCTCGACCTCCCCCACCCCCCCCCCCCAAAAAAAAATTAAGTTTTTTTGAAAAATATTCTCAACTTCATATTTTTATTTTTTCACCCCTACCCTCAACCCCACCACCCCCCAAAAAAGTTTAAGTTTGTTTTTAAAAAATATTATTTTTTACTCTAGTAAAAATAAAAGATATTTTCTCATAAACATTTTTCATTCATAAATCAAACATTAAAAAATCTTTTTGGGAAAATATTTTCTACTCACCAACCAAACATGAGAAAATAAGTCACAATCACTTGTTTTCCAGGAAAACATTTTCCTTCATACCAAACACACCCTTAGTTTAAAAAAAAGGTTTATATGAGATCTTTTGTTGACTTTTTTTTCCCTCCGAGTTGATAGCTTATTCATTGTCCTTGTATGTTAAACATTTGCAGCTCATGTATACTTCTTAAAATATGCATATAAATTTGAGTTTAAGTCTCTTTTGTTCCTCTGTTAGCAGCCTCCGTTCTATTCTCTGTTAGTAGAAATGTATGTATGAGTTTATTCCTTTTCATACTGAATATTTAATATTTGGCTATGTAAAAAAAAAATTAACGTTAAAGGATCATGGTGTGAGAATGTAACACCCCAGAAATTTTTTGAACTAAGACTCGAACCGTTCTTTGTAGTGAGTGAGATTTTACCAAGGAATTTAAAATTTCTTAAGTGTTAAGGTCACTAGATGTAGCACCTTGAGTTTCAAAAAGAATTAAATTGGAAATAGCAAAATCTAAAATTTTGCAAGTTATGCTTAAGTATGAGTTTTGGGTTGACTTCAAACGATCATAACTCCTAGCTCAGGATGAGTTAGGTGTGCTACCAGGTACCGTAGGAAAGACCTTTGAATTATATTTCCAACGCCGCCGAGTTTTGTAAGTTTCAAGTTCGGATGAGTGAGATATGGCCTTTTGAAGTTAGGCTGTCCAGTTAAGGAAAGTCAAAACCGGAAATAGTAAGGGGTATTTTGGTATTTTCCTTACCCAAACAGATTTGATTCGCTTTTAGTAATATTTTAGGGGTATAATCTGATTAGGTTCAGTTTTATAATCCTAATTTACACCTAGGGTTTTAGTTGAGAGTTCAAGAAGAGAAAAGAAGAGAAAAGAGGAGAGGATCAAGCGTTCGTCGAGATTCTTGCGTGTTGTAGCGGTTTTTCGCCATGGGTTTGATCCCTAAGAGGTATGTAAGCTTCCATAGTGTTGGGTTCTTTCACCCACATGCCAATCATGATTTATTCAGCGTAATTTCGTTCTTGAAATTTATGGATTTAAGTTCTTGATAAGTGTTCTTGAAGTTTCATTAAGTTTAAGTAAAATTCTACTTAGGTCAACTTTAAACGACCATATCTCTTAGAATATTAAGAGTTACGTGAACCATAACCTATCCAATTAAAGGTAATTGAATCTACTTTCCGACCCCACCAGTTTCACGTCAATCCAATATCTGAGTAAAAAGTTATGACTATTTTAGTAACCTATACAGTGCTGTTACGTATTAGCCGACGGGAATATATTGAAAATAATCGTTTTTGTCTTTTTACCTCCAAGAAAACCATCGACGAATTTCTTGACTAATAAAAAGCTCAAAAAAAATCAGATTTTCATCTTCACTCATGAAAATCATAATTTTTGGCTATAGAGATTTTAAGAAACTAACTCGAGAATCTCAAGAAAGGTTTTCTTGATTGTTTACCTTCAAGCTAGGGTTTCAAGGCTTCTAATCAAGTTCTTCTTCAAGATTCTTAAAGATTCTTCAAGAATCTTTTTCTTCTAGGTACCTAAGGCTACCATAGTTTTGGACTAGTTCGTCCTCACGCCCTACATCTATTTTCAAATCAATAAAAGAGAAATCTAGGATACTTTCCCTAGATTTGAGTATATTCTTGAGATAAAGTTGATTTCGAGTTCTTGAATTCATGTTTCTTTAAAAGTTCTATTCCTAATTATCGAATAGCTATATTGTTATTGAGATCCTTCATATCATGAATCATAACTCTTGAATTCATAATTCAAATTCAAGAGAGAGTTAAGAGTAGAGTTCAAGAAAGCCTTTGAGTTCAATTGTGAATCCTTTGAGATCAACTATTGCTTTGAACTAAGTTTTGAGGAAGTAAGTCAGAGAATGAAAAGAGTCACATACATGAGTTTCATAATGTTATGTAGACCTACGAGTTAAGTCATTCATGCCCATAAATTCCGCATGAACTCCAGAAGTTGAGTATCTTTGAGAGGAGTAGTATCTTCAAGTTCTAAGTCTTGAGTATTGAGTTCCTAATCCCCTTTCAGATTATATTTCTAAGCATGAGACTATTACATGTTACCCATAAATTCTTTGAGTTGAATTGTTCATGCCCATAATTCCGCATGAATCCTATAAGTCGAGCAGTCTTGAGAAGAGAAGTATCTTTGAGTCCTTAAGTTGAGTCGTTCACGGTAATAATTCCGCGTGAACCCTCTGAGTTGAGCATTCTTGAAATGAGTAGTATTATTGAAGTTCTTGAGTTCCAAGTATTTGAGTTCTATCTGTGGTTATTGAAAACCTTGCATTGAGTCGTTCATGTCCATCATTCGACACGAACCACATTTTAAGAAGTCTTTTACAAATGTTTTACCTTTGTTTTACGACTTAAGTTTTGAGTCCAGTAAAGAGTGAAGAGTAAAGTTTGAAGTCCCTTTCTTCAAAAGTATATGAGGACTAAGTATTCCCAAAGAGTTTATAAATGTTTTCACATTTAAATAAGAACGGAAACTGAGATTTCCAAAGGGCCTTCGGGCTAGTTTTCAGAAAAGAGTAATAGCTTTCTAAATGAAGCAAGTAGGGAAACTGAGATTTCCAAGATAGCCTTTGAGCTAAGTTTTTGAGCAATTATCTCAAATCAACAGAAAGAAGTATGTTTTTAAAACATAAGAGCTAGTATATTTTTGGGAGTAGTATTGAGCACCGATATGGGGGAAAGTTCAGACAACTCACAGCCCCCATAAACCATGTAGCTATCATGGGTAGAAAAGGGTCATACTTTTTAGATGAACCCTTTTCACATAGACTAGTGGATCCATTAGTAGTTCAGGTCCTATACCTTTGGCCGGGTATAGGATGCGCTGGCAGCGTGAGGTAGATCGCTGTATCATCACTATAGCTCTTATGTGATGGTTGTCGGTTAGAGAAACTCCACAGAAGTTATTGTATTTTTATATACATCAGTTTATTGTATTTTTATATACATTTCAGAGTTATGTTGTATCATTGCATACACACAGATTTGACAGCATGTTTTTAAACAGTTTATTTCTTTATATTGCACTTGTTTTAAATTGCTTTATAATGAAATGAGTTCAGTCATATTTAGTTGAGTATTCAAAGTTGAGTATCCAGAATTGAGTATCCAGAGTCGAATATCATATCTTTGAGTCGAATATCATATCCTTGAGTTGAGTATCTAATCTCGGAGTTGAGTATCTTATCCTTGAGTACTTCTGAGTTGAGTAAGTTTGAGTAGTTTTGAGTACCCTTGAGTATTCCTTGAGTTGAGTAAGTTTGAGAAGAGGTAAGTATGTTTCATTTCTATCAAGTTTCAAGCTTATGTTTATGTTCTAGAATTCCTCTTACATGCTCGTACATTCCACGTACTGAGCCATTTGGCCTGCATCTTCTTATGATGCAGACACAGGTATTCAGGATCATCAACATGAGCTTCGTTGATACATCCGAGAGTTCGAGTTAGCTATGGTGAGCCTCCTTGCTTTCGGAGGATTTCATTTACATTTCAGTTTAGTCAAGTTGTCGTGGGTCTTGTCCCGACTTCCATCTTTATCAGTTAGAGGCTTCATAGATAGTCAATATAGTTGAGAAGTCTATATCATTTATTTTATTAAATGTTTTAAAGACTAAAGTTGCCTTTTTATGGCGAGTTGTATATATTTTATTATACAGAGTTTTCTTTGGACTTAAAGTTTGTATTTAAGTTTTATGAACTTTTATTTCAGTTTTTTTAAGCTTTGTATGCTTGAATTAGTTTTCCGCTTGTAGTCAGCCAGGATGAGGGTTCGCTTGGGGACCAGCAATGGTCTTCGAGTGCCGGCCACGTCCAGGGTGTAGGCTCGGGTCGTGACAGAGAAGTAAGTTTTCTTTATAGTTCAAATCTGTTGAAGTTGGAATTTAATGTTGTGTCTATAAGGCACGTATGGTTGCTTCATACTTGGCTGCTTCGAGTTTGGTTCAAAAATCGTCATGTATCTTGTCTGATCCTTGCAGTTTAATTTGTATCTCGGAATGTATTTTGTGGCGTGACTTTATTTGGCTCTATTATTGACTTATTCAATATCGATTAAAGTTGAATTGTCTTACTAATCTCTTTACCCTCTCTTTACTTGCATGAACTTTGGAGCAAAAATGGAGTCCGAATTGAGGACTCTGGCCAAAATACAGTCTCATGGACTCGCTACCATAATACCCGCATATGGAGTCTATATCTTTGACTATCCGGAATAGCAAGCAAAACGAGTGAAACTCACTTGGAGTCGCCTATGTCTATTTATATATATATTTAGCATTTATTTGTTTTTATTGATTTTTCTTAACATGATGAACTTACTTATGTGATTTAGATGTGTTTTTAGTTTTTTTTTTCATTCGGGATAGTCGACATAGGAAAAATGATCATGTTTAAATCTAATTACTCAGTTACCCACAACCTAATTATCGATAAACTATCTACCATATGTGAGCTTTTCCTTTTTTGAAAGAAATCTAGCATTTATTTAAGCTCAATTTGATTTTTTTTTAAAGAAGCGTTTTTTTGGGGTCATAAATTAGATTTTGTACTGTGTTTTTATAGCCATGACTTTAGAGACTAATAATTTTTTTTTTTAAAGGATGTCTTACCCCTTCCCTTTAGGATAAATTAGAACCCTTACCTAGAATCGTATAAGGTTAGGTAGACCTTAATGTAGAGTTAATACTACACAACCTTAGTAAAATAGGTATCATAATTTACTTTTCACATAATTAGGTGGCGACTCTTTAAAATAGCATTAAGAATCAAATTAAGAATCACTATATGTTGTACACTGTTTGTACCTCGAGTTAAAATTGGGTATTACACTGAGTATACCCTTTGGCAACAAGGTGAGCCTTATAAACCTAACTATCTAAACCACTTTTGACTGCATAAATTCAACGACAACCAATAGTAGATTTACCTACAGGAAGTGAGACTAGCTCTCAAGTACCACACGTATATAAAGCATACATGGAATCAATCATAGTGTACCTCCCTTAAAAATGAGAAAGTATTTCACCCATAGTCTTAGGGATAATAATAGAGGACAAATGATACAAAGGCATAGTGGGGTGATGATAAATGATGATAACTCAAGTAAGTATAATATGGGTTAGTATTTTGAGTGGATTGTATACCTTTTTGAAATGCAATCGGTTGGCTAGGAGGAGGCAAGTCCGTAGTAGCAACATTGTTTGACGCATGGCATAATTCACCAGAGAATGGTGCTAGATGCGGATGGCGATGATAAGCCAAGAGTGATGGCACTACAAGTAGAGATGTACAAGTAACTGTAGGTTCCTCAAAAGTTGGTACAGGTAAGACCTGAGAGGTAGGAGTAAGACCTCAGAGACATCAAGATGATTACAAGATGTATAATAAGGTTGTGATTCAAAGAATGTGACATCGGCCTACATAAGGTTTTGACGCAGATATGGTAAATAGAAACAATACCCTTTTTGAACTCTAGAGTAACCAAGAAAGACACATTTAAGAGTATGAAGGTCTAATTTATCTTTCCTTGGGGTTAGGCTAGGTTATGAACAAAGTATCTGCTCCGAAGGATATGAGGGAGAATATAGTAGAGATCTCATTGAGAAAACAGTATAAAGCCTAAAATATGAAGCCAACTTTAAACTATGACATCAAAAAATCTTATTTATGCAAATCATTTGAAATTTTGTATGTCATGTATATGTCCAATTTCACACCAGATATGAAGCTATTATATGCTTAATCTTCTGGCTTTGGCAAGGTCACAAATCTAGTAAAATATGTATGAAAGTTGACCTTGACAAGTAATTAAATATTTGATGCATAATTACTATATGTCTAAAGTATAGTCATGCCAGGACTACAACCTCAGTCAATAATGTTTGAATGTTAGCCTTAATATGATCATAACTTTAGTAAAAATGTCTTCTAAATAAAAAATTTAAAAGCATAACTAGTTATTCCTTAGTTTTCCTCCAAATATCCTTTGTCTTTTCTTTATTCGACAACAATGAATTCAACTGCTTCTTTCTTTACCCATAGTGTTTGCGATACTTAAATGAGCATTATATTGAATCATTAGAAATCTAAGTAAGAGAATATTTGAAAACTTTCCCAATCAGATAGAAGAGGAATAACCTAACTAATTAGGAAGAATCGACTCTCTATATCTTAGAAGTTACTGCACTGCTACTTCAGCTGGAAATAGAGAGTCAGAGCGGAAGAAAAGGGCGGAGGAAGAAAGAGGGAAAGGTTGGAGACTTACTGAGAGTTGTGAGCCCACCACAAGACGAGGCACCTCTATTGAAACCAGTTCATGTAACCATTGATCCACCGGATAATGTCTCTACAAGGAGAAAAGGAAAATTAGAAAACTGAAAACCTACCTTTAGTAGCTAAGAAAAAGACGTGGCAAACAAGAGGAAGGTGTTGATGACCTAAAGCGAGTGGAAGAGGAAGGTTAGATTCCACAAGGCTCCTTGCGGCGACATGGAGAGAAAGATAGGGAGCTCAAATTGGAAACCCTACTTTTTAGGAAACATGTTAGAGAAGTTGATAGCCTCACTTAGTGGGCTGGGATTTTTGTTTTAGTTTTGTTTTAGGGCTAAACCAATTTTTGCTTGGTGTTTTACTTGTTTGTACATGTTATAAGATTTTTTTAAAAACTAAATATCTGAGCTCGAGCTCCTTTATTTCAAATTGATCAAGTTTGTACAAACAAGTAAAAGACCAAGCCAAAATTGGTTTAGCCCAAAAACAATGCTAAAACGAACACTACTAAAAAAACAGTGAATATCGACCTCCGGAGGTCGGTATTCCCTGAAATATCGACCTAAAACTGACATCGCAGCTTAGGTCGGAAAAAGCTTGGTCGCTATTCAATACCGACCTCTGGAGATCGGTATTTACTGACCTCTCGAGGTCAGTTTTTATTTTATGTCAAAAAATTCATTATTTTATTTTCCGACTTCCTGAGGTCAGTTTTATATATTATTATTTCCGACTTCCTGAGGTCAGTTTTATATATTATTATTTCCGACTTCCTGAGGTCAGTTTTATATATTATTATTTCCGACTTCTTGAGGTCAGAATATTTATTTCTCATGGAATACCGACATCCGGATGTCGGTATTTGTGTCTTCTTAATTTTTAAATTCCGACCTCTGGAGGTCGGTATTTTTATTTTTACATTTTTGAGATTCTAACCTCCGGAGGTCGGTATTCTTATTTTTGAGATTCTGACCTCCGGAGGTCGGTATTTTTATTTTTTTAATGTTGAAATTCTAACCTCTGGAGGTCGGTATTTTTATTTTTGTAATGTTGAAATTCTGACCTCCGGAGGTCGGTATTTTTATTTTGTATTTTTGAAATTCTGACCTTCGGAGGTCGGTATTTTTATTTTTGTATTTTAAAAATTCTGACCTCCAGAGGTTGGTATTTTTATTTTTGTATTTTTAAAATTCTGACCTCTGGAGGTCGGTATTTTTATTTTTGTATTTTTAAAATTCTGACCTCCGGAGGTCGGTATTTTAGTTTTGGAATTCTGACCTTCGGAGGTCGGTATTTTTATTTTTTATTTTTGATATTCTGACCTCCGGAGGTCGGGTTTCTGCTACAAAACAGGCAGCAAATTACTGCAATTTTTAGTTGCCCACCTGCATATTTATACCAACACAACCCAAAGCCAAATAAACTTCATCCAACCAAAACAACACAGTATTTTCAAAATATACATTAAACTATTTCAAAATAAACTTCATCCAACTTCAAAATAAACTAAAATACGATCAAATTAAACAATTCCAAAAATACAGACGTCTAAAATGTCAAATAGATAGAACTACTCCTCATCACCCTCACTCTCCTTATCAGACTTACCATTCTCATCACCCTCACTTTCCTTATCAGACTTATCATTCTCATCACCCTCCTGATCAGATCCATCACTGCTGGCCAGACATGGAGGAAGAATATTTCCTGATTCAAAAAGAAAAGTTAGTTGGGTCTGAAGCGCTGCATACCTCTTGTTCTCTACCTCCTTTGCTGCCGCAATCTCCTCCTCTCTCTCCCTCTCTTTTTCTTCTCTCTTCTTCTCTCTTTCTTCTCTCTTTCGGCTACAGCAGCAAGCTCGGCATTGAGATAAGCTATCTTACTCTCCATTGTAGATATTGTCTCTCTATCCCCGCCATCAAATCTTGAGGATGATGAACCACAATACCAAGACTTCTTCTTCTGATATGCCTTTCTGGATAGCCGTAGACTGAAATTCTAATCGGTTCACCAACACTCTGTTTCCAGAGATTCTCGTTTTCTTCTTGTGTAAATGGTCTGTCTTGACTCTCAAGAGGTAGAGTACTACGATATTCCTGAGATATTCGTATATACCTATCCTGTTATTTAAACAAAGAACTGTATGAATAAAAATGTAATATATACAAGGATAATAAAAAAAGATTAGTTTGAATGGAGTTCTTACGTATGTCTCTAGAGCACGTGGCTCAATCCATCTTTCTTCTTTTGTGGGGTTCGTACTCTTCTTGACGTGAGTAACCTTGAACATCTCTGCTACAGCTACCGACCTACCCAACTCTTTTTCCTGCAAATAACATATATAGAATTTGATCTCATTAATCTCCAAAAAGTACTTATCAAAAAAGAAAAAAATTATTTTACTAAATTAAGAAAGTATACCATTCTTTCCTTCCTAGTAACCTGGCTAATAGCTCCACCAGTGTGCAAAAAGCCTCTCTTTTCTGATGCGCGAGCCATCTTCCCAATCTCATTCCTCTTTTTAAAATTTTCATCAGTACTCCAATGTTTCAATAACAGAGCCCATCGATCCGGTAACATAAACTTAGGAATTCTGTTTTCTCTCCGACAGTCACAAAATGTGCTAGAAAGCAATTTTGATGCTTTAAGCTTGAAGTTCACTTGAACGTCATACTCGAGTTCGGGAGCCCATACATAATATTTTTGTAATAAAAAATAACTAAATATTTATTGTTCAAATGACTAGAGAATTTAAATGTATATGATGTGAATTTAATTTATATATATTCTTACCTTAAATTCGTTGAACATCTGCCCTTGGGTGATAAGTGGAATCGAACTCCAATTCGGATACACACCATTATAATGAGTTCCGATGCACTTTAAAATAATCTTTGCCATACCCATATCCAGACGGAAGCTGAAATACGAGTTCATTGACAAAGTAGAGTAAACAAAAAATAATCAATCAATTAAAATATAAATAGATAAATGAAAGATGAAACATAATTAAATCATACTTGTATCCTAATGGCTCGATGACGAGTCTCCAAAAATTGTCTCTATCTCCTGGCTGAGGACCATGTGCATCTGAGTGCTGGGTGGTGGGAGTATTAGGCTCTGAGCCATTGGATTCAAGATGAAGATTGGAAAGTCCAATTGATCCACTACTAGTATTCAAACTATTGCACTGACTAGCACTAGCTGATGGTATGGTAGACCCACGACCAAGATGTGAATAGCCCTGCAATGTTTGGTAACCCGAACTAGGTACCACAGTGGGTGTAGATATAGTATAACCAGATTGTGGAGCCACATGAGAAGAGGCATTATGTGACTAGTGTGCCGAGTGAGTAGTTGAAACTGAGGCTTGTTTTGAAATATTAACTCGAGAGGGCTCATCAGATATCACGACCCCAGTGGGCCTTCTCATAGCATTGGCCAATAGTGCACCAGGGTCTCCTGCCCCCACCCGTTTTTCATCGTTTAGCCCATTTGAGTCCTTCTAAAGTGTACTCACACTTCCTATCGATTCTAACTACTCTAAATGACTTCTAAACATCTAGAAATCATCCATAAACATGAATCATAACCTTGAATCCATAAATTCAAATTCAAGGAAAGTTAAAAGCCAAGCCTAAATAGTTCTTAGAGTCTTTTACAAATGTTTTAAACTTGTTTGAAGACTTGAGTATTGAGTTGAGTAAGAGTAAGAGTGAAGTTCATTTTCTTTAAAAGATTATATGGGAACTAAGTATTCCCAAAGAGTAAATATTTTCACATTTAAACAAGAGAGGAAACACCTATTTCCAAGAGAGCTTTTGAGTAATAATCTCAAACCACAGAGAAAGAGTTATGTTTGTAAACATATGAGCTGAGTATATTTTGGGAGTAGTATTGAGCACCGATATGGGGACGAGTTCATAATAATTCAAGTCTCCAAAATGTCCATGTAGCCAACATAGGTAGAAAGGATCATACTTTTTAGATGATTCCTTAATGCTTTTAAGCATAGCTTAGTGGATCGACTTAGTTGAGGTGTTCTATATACCGGAAAGTTATAGGACAGTTCTGGCAGCGTGGACGAGACGTTGTATCATCACATAGCTCATAGTGATGGTTGCCGGTTAGAGAATCTCGTAAACAGAGATATTATTGTATTTTCCAATACTTCGAGATGTTATCTACTATTTTAAATGCTTTATATAAACTGCATCTTTATTGTTGTTTTATTTCTGTATTGAGTTGAGTATTCATTAGTTGAGTAAAGTTGAGGTAAGTATTTCTTTCATAATCCAGTTCAAGCTTACGTTTTGTTTGGAATTCCTTTCGCATGCTCGTACATTCAATGTACTGACGCCATTTGGCCTGCATCATTTTATGATGCAGATACAGGTAACCAGGATCATCATCCAGGGCTTCGTTGATCCAGTCGAACATTTCAGAGTCATTTGGTGAGCCTCTTTGCTTTCTAGAGGATCTTTTTTTATATTGCTTTATCATATCAGTTGTTAGGATGATCGGGGATCTTGTCCCGACATCCCTCATAGTATTAGAGGCTTTATAGATATATAGTTATAGTTCATTAGTCTTTTCATTTTCATTCCGTTTATGTTGAGACTTGAGTTTGCCGTATGGTCCAGTTGAATGTTTCTTTACAACATTTTAGTTTATTTCATGAATTTATCTTTGTTGAGTAAAGTCTTCCGCTGAGTATTAAGCCAAGCCAAGGGTTCGCTTGGGGCCAACAACGGTTCTCGAGTGTTAGTCTCTCCCAGGGTGTAGGCTTGGGGCGTGACTCGTAATCTCTTCATATGTATATGCAATTGCTATGCTAATTTCTATAATTTCACTTGCTCACAAGGTTGATATTATAATCATGGTCTCCCGAGCCTTTAACTGTCTACCCAGATTAGCCTCTCACCTATGACCTATATTGTTAAGTGATGATGGCCATAACTAATCTGAATGAATTTATATCTCATGTATGGGAGCCAATTAGGATAAACTATGTGATTTTTTCCCATCTTCCTAAGTTTAATGCGTAGAGTTACCCGGAAGAGAGGTTTGGAGTTTGATGTCTAGCACATGTGTCCAACTTTCAAGAAGGGAGCTTTTTTATGTAATTTTGTAAAATTTTCCAATGTTTCACTGTTGTTTTTCTATTGTCATTAGTTGCTTACTGCTTTTGTTGTGACTACCTTAATATATGGCTTTATGCTGCAACTCTAGTTTCTGGGAATCCTGAACTTGTAAAAGTGAAGCAAAACTAGTAGTGATAAAAAAATATTAGCAGAAGTAGTAATGACTTGTAGATCACAGATCTTGTACTGTCTCCATCTTGAAGCTTTTCTCTGGTCTTTTTATATTTATAGTTCTCACAGCTCAAAGTTGAATTTTTCTATATTTATCTAAATATTATCATATATTAAGACTATGATATGGCATATCTCCCCTGCATTGATTGAAATTCTACGCTTATGAGCAGTGGTGTCAATGCCATCTCATTCCCTTCACATGGTTCATTCATTTAAACGGCTGGTGATTATGTACTGGTTTGCAAAATTGATTCCATGACGGGGAATTTACTGCACAAGTTTAAAGCTTCCACTAAAGCAATACCACCCTGTGAGTGTCACTATGTTGCTTGGACTCTCCAAAGAGTTGCCACACCTGTGTAGGATCCTCCAAAGATGCACTATACTTTTGGAGGATCTAACATGCACCTGTCGACATTTTTAAGAGTCAAAGCAACATAGGTTTGGTGTACATCTTTTGTTCTATTTTTGTATGATTTTCTCTGAAGATGGGGGGACATTTTCTTTCTTCTACTGTTAGTGATCGACATGTAGCAATTTGGAAGTTAGATGGTAGCAAAAAGAAATCAACATGCTGTTTGCTTTCAATGGATCACCCTGCTGTTACAACATTAAAATTGGAGATGAAAATAATGGAGTTTTTGGCAAAAAACATCCTTAAACTATACCTCAAACTTAAACTACATCTTTAAAATATCATTCTTAGCAGAAAACATCCTTCAAGTATTTAAAAGTGAACAATTTTCATGCTTCTGTTAGACATAGTTAAAAAACTAAAGGATCCAACAAAAACATGACCAGTTCACATGACTATCAACAAAAGTTTTCCTGGATAATTTCATCACCTCCTATAAGAAGTTCCTGAAAAAAAATAATTAAGAATCTTAGATATTATTGCTTACAGAAACAAAAAAATGTTTGGAAGATGAGGATACACGATTTTCTCCTTTTCTCATTTAGTAATGGAAAGAAACTGGAGCTTAATTATCTTTACCTTTTTCATAGCCAAACTGTATTTAGCTAATAAATTTTTGGGCCAATCTGATATTGAAATGATCAAAATATTGATTATGTCTCACATATGAGTTTCATTCTACATGATTAGAAGCGGAAGTTTCCAACAAATGCCGCTTCTAGCATATTCAATTGAGAAGAAACATATTTCAACTAATAATATATTTAATATCAAATTACATGAAAAATAAATGGAAAAAATAGTTAAATTAAAATATTTTGCATAATGCTAAACTCAATCACCGAAAAATTTCACAATAGAATTTTTTGCGTATCTAAGAATAATAATTACGAAGGGATGATTTGATTTTTGTGGGATCTGTTAGTTTTATGATAAATTCAAGTAGAAAGATGAAAATTGTTCACGTTTAAATACTTGAATGATATGTTTTCTGCTAGGAATACTACTTTAAGGATATAGTTTAAGTTTGAGGTATAGTTTAAGGATGATTTTGGCAAAAACATAAAATAATGTGAGTGTAGGTGCTTTAACAATAAGTTATGTTGATTCTTCAAGATTTTCAATAAATACTTGAAGGTCACATAAATTTTTTCAAATATATACTATAATTCTTTCAAAATTTTCAGTATACGCTTGGAGAGTCACACTAGTTTTTTCAAATATTTACTATTGAAATCTTGATAATCCAAATTATGATAATCACGATAATATATTATGTAAAAAAATCAATAATATATTTTTATTTTAAAATTGATCCAAGTTAATTTTAAATTTTGAATATAATTTTGATACATAATTTTTAATAGCAATTTCATCACTTTTTATAGTGAAATAAAATCTAAATCTCAAAAATAATAAATTTGCTTTGGATTCTCTTATTTTTTAAAGTTCAATATCTGATAATATTTATATTTTTCTTAAATCAAACTTATATAAGGATCAAACATTATCTAATTAAACTCAATCATAAGAAGTAATTAAAGGGGGGAAATGAGATGATGAAGGGAAAAGGTTAAAAAAGCTGGAGTAGGGATTGCACTTTTATTTTTCAATTCAAGTTAGTATTTGACCATAAATGTTTTACAAATGTTATTTAATAGGAGTATCTCAAAATAATTATTTTTTCTATTACTACATTTGAAAAGACCATTTATAGCCTTAATAGCTAATCTTTATATTTATCCATTAAAGATTGGTCATTACTTCTGATTCAAATATTAATGTTGCAATTGATATTTGTAATATTTTCCCATAATTACCTATCTCATTTACTCCCGTTGTGATCATTTTGAGTTTTTTCACACCTATATATGCTTATTGTATTCTCTCTTTGGGGAGAAAAAGAGAAGATATAAACATATTATTTCCTCATATATTCTAGTATGCTGAATTTTCTTTTTCCTACTTGATTTTTTGTTAGATTTTAACTTTGGTATATATAAGAAGAGCTTGTTGAATACAAGGATACAATCAGATGAAATATCTTTAAAGATAGTATTTTTTAAATGCCTCAAGTGTTGGGGATTTTTTAAAAAAAATTAAATTTGGACTCAAGATCCATCTTATTAATTAAATAACTGGGGCAAACATCATTAATAAAAGGTTCAACCTGATCGGCCCAAATTGGCAAAACCAAGTGGATAAAGACACTACCCTAATACTAGGGTTTTCTAAATGAGCTATCCTTTTCTCCTTTCTTTCTCTTCCTCTGCTCTTTCTCAGCTCGCCTCTATCCCAATGTTTGTCATTGTCCCCTTGCTCCGACTTGATGTTCCTCCTTCTTTGGGTGATAAACATCCTTCATGTCCGACTTATGATGGATGCTGGAAATATCATCTCTCAAAGGTATGCCTCGTTCTTTCCATGTTGAGTTCTTGCTCCTTCTTCGCAACTGACAATGTTTTCTTTGTAGGTGTGTTGTCTGGTTAGATAGCCTGAGTTCGTGAAGAAATTGAAAGAGAGTATGTGCCTTGTGCTTCCTCCATGAAAATCTGTGTAAGTGACTCGCTATTACCATATTCCCTGTAGCTTCTATTCCTATTTTGATTCTCTTTATTTTGCAGGTGAAGCAAAATAGAAGAAGATCTTGTAGCTCCCTCGCTTCATGTTTTTGCTGGAAGCTTGTTTTGAAATCAGATTTGGCCTCTATACTCTCTCTTTTTTGCTGGTCCCTGTGACCCTTTTTGCTGGTTGTCATAGCTTAGAAATATGATAGGTTCCTTAACATCTTTTTTGCTCCCAACATAGATAATATCTAACCTGTACATATCATAGTTGTGGAACAATGTGTCTTCTGATATGTAACTAAGCATGATGTCCATTGTTGTTAGTGTTAATTCTCCTTTTCTTGATGCGAACTGAAGGGATTTGTTGTTTATCTATGTTAAGTATCCTTCTTCCCAAACTTGGTAACTGAATGAAATTCCGAAATGTCTTTATTTCTTCTTTATTTATTACTAAATTTGCTATGTAGTCTGCCAATTGATTTGCTTCTCTAAAATTATGTGAAACCTGTACTCTGATTTCCCCCACCATGTCATGTATTTCCTCCATCATTTCTGCTAACTCACAAGGTATTTTCCAACTCCTAGTGATCATGTTTTTCAATACTAGGGAATCAGATCTTAGATGAACATGATTCATATTTTTCCTGATGCAAAATTGTAGAGCTTCCTAGACTACTCTCACCTCTGCCTCCATATTTGTAGCTATCCCCATGTTCTTGGCCTCAACATAAATAAGATCACCTCATTTATCCCATGACATAGTATTTCCGTAAAATTTCTAACAATTTTGGGAGTAAGTTTTGAAAATTCATCTTCAAATATACGTTTGACCGTGAAATTTGATCAGATTTTGAAAATCTAATCTTCAAATATTTTCAAGTTCCCAAAAATTAGGTCAAAACAGTGTTAGAATTTTTGAAACTTCCATTCACAAAACCTCAATTTGAAAAACTCAAATTTCGAATTTCAACTTTGAAATCCATGACTAAATAAGAGTTAGGTACATAAATAAAGCACAACCCCCTCCAGCCCTCCCCCAACCACACACACAAACCAAAATATAAGTATAAAAATTTGAAGCCACATTATTTCAGTGCGCAAGTATAAAACTTTGTTATTTCTCTTTTTAGCGGCCCCCGTTTTCCACCGTCCAACACGCCACCACAAGCCAAAGTTCTTAACCTAAGCTTCATTTCAGCAATGGGAACATCAAATATTAGGGACATCTTGACTTGTTTCAGTCCCTCTTTGAACTTCGTTGCTATCAGCTCCGGTGGTGGCCGTGTCAAGGTAATATTTTTTCCTCAAGTTAATTTTCACTCGTATTAATTAATTCTTTTCACCATTTTTCGTACGTGAATAATTGTAGCTAATTATACTTTTCGTATAGTTTCCGGCTATTCAACTTTTACTTTTAGGAAAAAAGAATTAATGTTGTCATGCATGTATATGTTGTGCCTTTTAGTTCATGCATGCATATGTTGTGCCTTTTAGTTCTTCTTTTTTCATTTTGTATGATGTTGTTTAGTGTAAAATGGTATAATTAAATTTCTAAGGGTGGTTTAAAGGCATACGGATAAAATTGACCTTATTATAAAATAGATGACAACAATGGAACGATAAATGAGTGCAAGAACAATAATAAATAGTTTAATTTAGAATCTAGATTATGAGCTTGTGTTGTTGCTTAGGAACAAAGTAGCTCAAGTAAACTTGAGAACAAAAAGCTTTATAGTTTAAGCTTATGTAAAATTGTAAGTATTGAGTGTTAATCAAGAATTGTGGAACCCATTTATAGAGAAATCCTAGGGTCAATTATAAAAATGGGGTTACTTGAATAAACAAGAAAAAAAAAATGTAAAAGTGAAACAAAGATTAAAGATAGGAATTAAAAGATATGTAAAATTTGAGAATAAAATTCTCAAATTTCAAAATGAAGTGCTAAGAACTTGAGCTATCTTAGTATTCAAAATTAGCAGACTAAAACTAATTATGATATTAATAAAGTCAATTCAAGAACTTAGATCAAAAGTGACGTAGACCCCTATTTCGAAGAAATTAGAGACAACGATTAATAAACGACTAATACCTTCTTTAATTACTTTAATAGAAACCAAAGATATAAAGTTAAAAATTTAACTTACCTTTAAAGAATCGTTTCTTATAATGTTGTAAGATAAATTCATAGTCACCATACACAGAGGTGTAAAGGAGAGAAACCTCTCAAATAATATTATTCATGTCTTTTGAAAATAACAAAATCCACCCCTACATATAGGAGAAACCTATTCAAAATAGCATGAGATTCAAATCCTACTTTTAATTAGAAAACTTTTAAACTATGAAACTTTAAATTAGGAAAACATATAAAAAAAATATCAAACTTATTCCTAAAATTAGCTAACAGGAATAAGGAAAAAATTGGCAAATTTGCACCTAAAGCCCACATGACTTCATCTTATATTTGGGCTCTATATTGTTGTGATTTTCAGCCATTGTTGGGAGAGAATTCAACACACTTTGGTCTGAAATTTCAGCTCTCTTTTGTGCTCATGTTGGGCCCTCTCTTAGACTTCACATGGTTCATTCATTTAAACGGCTGGTGTTGATGGACTGGTTTGCCAAATTGATTCCATGTCGGGGAACTTGCTGCACAAGTTTAAAGCTTCCACTAATGCAATATCATCTTTATCCAGGTTTGTATCTATACATGTTCATTGTCTTCGATGATGGCTACATTTTGAGGATCTTGCATTTAGTCAATTTGGATTAGTAACTGAACGATTGACATCTTTGACCCCTTCTATAGTCTCTATAATGCAAAATGGGTACTCCCGACAATGATACCAGATCCTGTTTGCTAAGAGTTAGCAAGATTCTTCTCATGTCATATTTGATTACTATATGTTCTGAATACATGTCACTGCTCCATTTGTGTCCTCTTCAACCTCTACCTTCTGTTAGCATTCCTGTAGTGATTTTCTCCTTGTAGCAACCGAATTTCTATGTTTAATTGGTTTATGCTGATTTTATTGCATTTTCACCTCTTTCAACACGGCTAATTTCTACCTGGTACTCCCACCCTAACTTATTTCTCCGTATTATTAGTATTACAAAATCTGAATATTAATGATATAGATAATACAATTGAATTTTAGGGATTTGAATATTTAGTCATCATAGTTAGTTTGTTCTCTTCATGTATTTATATCCTTGTTCTCTTTGAGTAATATACAAATTATTCTCCATACCCTATGAGTGACATGGTATCAGAGCCAAGTTAAGGTTTTGTTTCGTTTCTTTTTTTCTCTGCTTTGAATCACTCATCCATTAGTTACCAGTTTCCCTCACCTTCGGCAAAGGGCGAAGATCTTTTAGACAATTTTTTTCTTTTGTAGATTGGATTTCGATTGTTTTGCTGTCTTATCCGGCATCTGTGAAGATCTACAATTTTTTAATTGCAATATCAGTTTACTCTGATCACTCTTCGTGTTGTTGGCTTGGATCCACTACTGCTCCAGTCCCTATTTGTCTCTGTTGCTTCAATATTTGTTACCAAGGTCTACTTTGATTATTTTTTTAATCTATTTCTGGTTGGGTTTGCTGGTTTCAATTGTTTTCTAGAGTTTGGAGTTGTTTAATTTGGAAGCACTTTGTGGGATTGCTCTCTGTGAGGGCTTATTTGGTTTGGAATTGATATTACTATATTTTGTGGTTAAATAACTATTCAAGCCTTGTTTTTGGTTGATGTTGTGGTGCTCTTGATGTTTGTGAATTCCAACCTCCTAAGGTATGTTCCTGTAGGTGGAGGGAGCCCAATGTATCCTTGTGCATGGTCCATTTGAAATTTTATTATTTTCAATTGTCTTGGATAAAAATAGGTTCGAATCATTGAATTCATGTCTTCAAGAGTAACAGTAGCTTCACCCCCCGGAAACACAAAAATGTTAGTCTCAGAACACCACCGTTCTACCTACCCAAAATTAAATTTTGATCCGTCTGGACTCTATACATTGAACTCTTGACAACTCCGTAAATTCCTGCAGCTTTCCATATAGGGTGATGGATAGCCTTCATCGTTTCAACCTATTCTTTCCATTTCATTGAAAGTCTCCTTTCATGGTTGTAATAGATGTAGGGATCAACAAATGAAATGGAAAGAATGGGTTGAAACAATGGAGGCTATCCATCACCCTGTATGGAAAGCAGCCGAAATTTACGGAGCTTTCAAGAGTTCAGTGTATAGAGTGTAGACGGATCAAAATTTGATTTTTGGGTTGGTAGGAAGGTGGTGTTCTGTGACTAACATTTTTGTGTTTCCGTAGGGTGAAGCTACTGTTACTCTTGAAGACATGAATTCAATGGATTGAATCTATAGGTCCTTTTCTGCATTCACTCTGCACATCTATACAATTTTATGTAATATTAATTATTAAAGAAAAAAACATCCTAAAGCTTGAGATTATTGTCGTCTTGTGCCATTATGTTCTTTTAATATCTATTCTCCCCCCTTGGTGTAATCTTATAGCTCTAGATTCTGTATGATTTTGGAGTTTATTTGATATCCATAGCTATAAGTGATGTTTCAAAATATTTTTCTTACTGAGACAACGTCGTGGAGTTACATTTGATAAATTGGAGTGCAACTTGTTTACTTTTTCGATCATCTATTTCTTTTGGAAGGAAGGAAAACTTGCTATTTGCTTTAACATTTTAAAGGTTAAGAATCATAAAGATTTGAGGCAAAAAAATTTCAGTGAAGACAGTCTGTACCATCATTAAATATGATGGCAATTTGCATTGTGATACTAGTGTGTGCTAACATTTTATTTTTTTGCATTGAATAGTCCCCTCCATCGTGCAAATGCTAAGGGGGATTCACTTCCCTTGCATAAGATTCTTGATCAGGTTGATGTCAAGACTGAAATTAAGTCTAATGTGAGCAAATGTATCACTTAACATTGGCCCAAACTTTGTGATCACTTGGTTTTGTTGGTAGACTGTACTTTTGTGTCTGTAGTCTGTACTATATCCAACACCTTGTTTTTGAACTTGCGGTGGTTGCTAATTTTGATTGCAAGACAATTTGTCATTCCCTAAGAAAACCAATCGTATAGATTAGAACTACAGATAAAACTAGTTACTCCATGCTGGACTTGTTCCTAGGTTGAAGCAAACTGTAATTTGAGATTCTCTGTTGCTATCAGATCCTTGCTATATTCGGGCTAATCGTCATTTTTGGAGCTTGTGATCCATGCTTTAACACTAGTGCATCCTTTTTAATCAGTGCTCTGACTCTAGTGCTTTTGTGCTGAATGTTATATTTTTCATCTTAAATGTGTGAAGGGACTTTCTTCACTTCTCATCGCTACTTTACTACTAGTGAAAGTGCAAATTACGTGACCAGATGAGAATTCATTAGAAATCTGTAGCTCACTATCACTAGTTATTGTTCTCTTGTCAAGAGAGAGAAATTCTGGTCACGAGTTGAAAAACAAAAGTCTATTTCCCAAAAATTGTGCACCATGACCTCGTACTGCCTGGGTGAAAGTCCTTGGGTTTGAAGGCCTGGTTATACAAATGTTGCCTCCTCTGTGGAAATCCTTACCACTTTTTGTAAGCACAACATTAAATGGTTTTGGATTAGGATATACATCGCTAGGTAGACTTCCTTGGGCCCTAGTATTCTGCACTCCGGCAATCTGACCCATCTTTCTTTCAAGACTATAAATTGCCAAGTCATGTTTTTTAGCAGTAGCTGACTGATTTTGTTGCTCATTTACTAATATCTTCAATATCTCTTTAATCTCATCTAGTTGGCCCTCAATGATATTACCATGAGAAATTTGGGTGGTTCCTCTAATTAGGCTGTAGTTGTTCCCGAAATTTTGGTTTCCTACGCCTCTACTTGTGTTTCCAATAAAATGTATGGATTCTGAGTTAGCTCTACACATATCTGCTGAATTATCACCTCCATAGGCTTCATAGAACTACTAAGATTGTTGAATTCACTGAACTTGAGCTTGCACTTACGCTTGACCCATAAAAAATTTGGTTAATTGGCTAAAGTTGTTCATCGCTGGAATTTGTGTTTGTATACTAGTCATCCCATCAACCTCTAGAATCTCTTCACTTCATCTTTTATTGGACTCACTGGTCCACTAAGGATTACTGGCCGCCAACCTGATTAAGGCTTAAAATGAATATCTAAGGCCTTCACCTTTCATCTACCTAAAATCCAAGATCTCACTCCTTAATTTAGCTCCCTTCACAGATGGAAAGAACCTTGCAAGAAACATTTTTGCCAAATCATCCCATGAAGTGATAGAGTAGGTAGGGTCAACTGTAAGTCACCTCTTGGCTTCCCCTAACAAAGAGGACAGAAACAAAGTGAGTCTCACATTCCGATCAGACATCTTGTGTGATGTAAGTATTTGTGATCTATAGGAAATTCTAGAGATGAGCCTATGGGTCCTCTTATGGTAAGCATGTGAACTTCTCGTTTGTGTGCAATAACTGCACCACATTCTACTCCAGCTCCCATCTTCTAGTAATGTTAGGTTTTATAATAATATAGTTTACATTTTCTACTAGTGGGATTGCCACTTCGCGTATTGTGATTGGGGCTTGTGGTTGAGCTATCAGTACTGCAAGTGGTGGGTTGCGATGCACTTGCAACAAGGCTTGCTCCTTAACCTCTGATAAAGGAACCGTTTGGGTTTTGGTTGGAACGAATATAGATTTCCTTCAATTTTGGAGGGGTTTGCCTCCTGTCAGAGTTTTGCATAAAAGTTGTCATCTACCCACAACAGCTAAGATTAACACCTGTAACAACAAAAATTACAAAAATATCTCAAAATTTTCAATACTATGCTACACTATTTATTATAACTAAAACAAGACAGGTAAATAAAATTGATATCATAGAGAAGATAATACATTGCGCTATGGCGCTTGTGTAATCTCTTCATATTTATATACAATTGCTATGAAAATTTCTATCATTTCGCTGACTTACAAAGTTGATATTATAGTGATGGTCTCTCGAGCCTTTAACCGTCACAAACTATCCTAGCTACAAATCCATTTCGCAGAACGCATCCTACTCCCCTTAATCTAGTTCTATCTCCAACTTTCCTCTCTCAAGTTCCATTAAAGATTATCCATTTATCCTATTGATCACAAATCAACGTAATAGTAAGTATAAGATTAAGAGAAAAAATATATGGTAAAAACTCGCAATAACAACTATATAATACAAGACGAAGTTCATACTATGGCCATAACCCTAGAAAGAGGGCTTTTAGCCACTCCAATCTGATTACAAAAGCTATAATTCATGTTATAAACAAGAAATAATGCTAAGTAAAGAGAAGAAGAGTTAACCCTAAGAGAATTTTTCCTTTGCTCTTGCTCTGTGCTTCTACAACAGTCATCTTCTCCTAAAAATGGCATGAGAAATGGACTCACTCTACAAATAATTATGTAAATTTCAGGAATCTGATTCAAGATTACTTGGACAAAGGTTTGTTCCGGATAGTAGACCGACCAATAGGAATCGAGACAAACCAAGTATGGTTATTTATATTATTTAAAATACAGAAAAGGGCCCACCAAATCGGACTAAGAAAATGCCATTGTCCATGTTTGATGCACCTTGCGGTGTGAGGCAATGGGCTTCACCCTTGCATTGGCTCCGCAAGCCTCTTCTGCTCGCCATGGGAATTGCTGGGTGCAAAACTCGTGCTGGGACTGGTGCCGTGAGCCTCTGGGCCTCGGTTTGGGCTTGGCTCTGCGAGGTCCTTCAGCTTGTCTCCATACTTGCCTTTGCATATACAATGCACAAAGCACCTAACGTGAGTTCCAAAACATGTAAATACATGCAAATTAAGAGTACTAAGATTGATTATCCTTAAAACAAAGTGTGAACTCTTTCATGGAAAAATCTTGGTAGAAATGTGCGTAAATACACCCAACATCATTAAGCAATTCAATGATTTATTGGAATTTTATTTCACAATTTATAAATCTCTTTTGGGCTTCTTTCAGATATGGGATTGAAGGGTCAGGTACAAACCAAGTCTACAGATATTGTGTCAACTGAGACAGCAAGCTTTTATGAAGCCACGAGATCATCCTCCAATGGATAATACTTGCATGAAGTTGTTAGCACGGGACAGAAAGTGAATTTCGTGTGTGAGAAAAAGTTGTTAGTGGTTAATTATTGAGTTGTACTCTAACTTCAACTTTTTTAATGAGAGTTATTTTACTTGGTTGGCTAGATAAAAGGAAGCTTGGAACTTCATTACTAGTGTTAGGCACATGCGGTGGTGGTGTTCTAGCTGTAGATGTATTTGCAAGTCATCTGAAAAGGAGATTTAGTGATTGCCATCCTGGGTGAGTTGCAGAAAGAACGGTATATTTCCTGTAAAACTCTTTTTTATGTGTTCTCCTGCATATTATGTGTTGGACATAGGATTAGTCACTTATATACGTGCTTCAATGCTAAGTGTATGACAAATTACGAAGAAAACATAAAATAGCTTTAGATCGCAATTCAACAAGTACATATATAGAGGCTCATGTTCTCACAGTTCAATGAATTTGGCCTAGTGTTTAATGAATTTGGAGGAGAATCATGAGTTCTCAAGTTCAAATATCAGTCAAGGCAAACAAACACTATGTGATTTTTTCTCATTTGTCTAAGTTTTTATGCCCAGAGTTACCAAGAAGAGGTGAGTTTGATGTCTAGCACATATGTCTTACTTTTAAGAAAGGATATTTTGGATGAATTTTTGTCTATCCTACTATTTCTGATAAAAAATAAAATTTTCCAACATTTCACTCTTGTTTTCCTTTTCTCATTAGTTGCTTAGTGCTTTTGTTGTGACTTCCTCAATTTATGGCTTTATGTTGCAACTCTAGTTTCTTAGAATCCTGAAGTAGTAAAAGTGAAGCATAGCTCTTAGTGATAAAGCTATTAGCAGAAGTAGTAATGACCTATAGATCGTACCTCTTGTACTGTATCCATCTTAAAGCTTTCTCTGGTCTTTATGCATTTATCGTTCTCACAGTTCAAAGGTAAATTTTTCTATATTTATCTAAATTTTATCATATATTAATATTATGATATGGTATATCTCCACTGCAGTGACTGAATTCTACCTTTGTGAGTAGCAGTGTCAATGCCATCTCATTCCCTTTCATGGTTCATTCGTTTACACTGCTGATGCTGATGGACTGGTTTGCAAAATTGATTCCATGTCGAGGAACATACTGCACAAGTTTAAGGCTTCCACTAAAGCAATATCATATTTATCTATTTCATCAGGTTTGTACCTGATAGAATGTAAGCTTTAACCAGTGAACTCGAGACCAGGTACCTCGATAAAATTAAAGTACAGAAAATAAATAGTACAATGTAAAACAGGCACAAGAGTTTTACGTAGAAACCTCCTTGCTCAAGGGAGTAAAATCATGACCTATCACACAGGACTTTTCAAACTGTTTTCACTAATCTTCTCAAGTAAAAGTGAAACACAGATTACAACACGAGATTAACCTCCTAATCTCAACCTAACTAATATCCCTATTACTTACACGAGCCTAAGCAATACATCCATTGCCCACTATACTATTACTGATTAATATAGACTTTTGACCGTAAGACACAAAGTTACCTCTAACTATGTTCTTACAAGACTCAAAAAAAGTTTGAAATGTTTCTAACAAGAGTAAAACGAATCCTACAAGTTAATCTCAATCCAAACATTCAAGAACAGCAACAGGTATAGAAAACACTTCTTCTGTTGATCAGGTCCTTGCTGCATGCGTTCTTGTGATTGAGTTCTTCCTTGAAGATGGCCTTCTCTTTTTAAGCTTGTGAGTTTTGTTTGCCAAATCTTGAGTTTGTGTTTTGGAGAAAAGACTATATAAAAAAGACACTAACTCCTTGGGATCGCTTATTGGCTGAGAGCCTGCCTCTCTTGAAGGACGTGCACCTACCACATCAGAGGTGGCAGCTTTTCTGACGGTTGTCTTATCGTCCTTTCACATATGCAGTCTTGTAGGGACTAAGTTCCTTGCAAACTTTTCTTGGTGAGTTCTTAAATAAAACTTACTCGCTCTCTCTCCTTTTGAATGAATGAATTAATTTGTTGTTTGTCATGTTGACTAAGTCAACCATAAAGAGTTATTGACTGTTGGAGAAACAACCTCGTCCATTTTGATTGGTGTAGTATGTTGATGCCTCACCAACCTCTGATAGGACAACTTTCCAGCTGTACACCATTATAAATCTAGACGAAAGAACTCTGCCAGGGGCCGGGTCCCTACATTTGTGAGACACTGAGAAAGCCAGTTTTGTTCGTTCTTACTGTTGGTGTAGTACACTGCACTTTTCACCTACCACCTGATATGACAGCTTTACAGTTGTTCCACAGTTTGAATTTGGACGAGAGCACTCTGCCAGGGACCAGGTCCCATCAAAACACCTATAATATATCATTTCCCCCCTTTTTGATGATGACACACAAATATTCCTCACACTGAGTTTATTCATTCATTTCCCCTGCCAGCAGTCTCAATAACAAGGATCTTGTTCCTTGTTAGGTTCCTAAGTTTGTTAAATCATCAAAACTTAATATCAGCTCCAAAGTAACATTTCCCCCCTTTTTGATGATAACAGACTTATTCACCAGTTCCCCCTATCAACAAGAACTCTTCAAGTAACTGGAGTTTCATCATCCCCGAAGTTTGTCAAATCATCAAAACATCAAAATAGCATTTCCCCCCATTTTTGATGATGACAAACTTGTTCAACTTCTTCCTCCTATCAGAATGACCATAAAAATATCATTTTCCCCCTTTTTTGACGATGGCAAACTTGTTCAACTTCTTCCCCCTATCGGCATGACCACATCCTCTTCAAGTAGCTAGCATTGATTCCCCCTATCGTCATGACCATGACTTCTTCAAGTAGCTAGAATTTATTCCCCCTATCGGCATGACGATGTCCTCGTCAATTAGCTAGAATAATTGATCTCATACCTTAACAATTTTCCCCCTTTTGACATCATAAAAAAAGGTTAAAGCATTAAACCAAGTTGACAGAGATGCAGTTCAAGCAAATCCATGGCCACTTGGGAAACACTGAGCATGAGTAAAAATGCATAAACTAATGAGATAAGTCAGTAGAAACAAGACATTTTTCATTCATAAACAAAAGATCGACAATCAAAGCAATGCACATATAATTACGAATGAGAACCAGAACAATGCCCACTCAGTTTCTATAGAAAAAGAGGAATGAAGACTGACTTAGAAAGTTAGGAAGAGAAGGGATGACTTAGAGGCAACGGATTGAAAGAATAGAATTAGTAGAGCATATCCCTTAGCATGGTATTTTCAGAAGCCTCTCTTGAAGTTCACATTCTTTGCTGCCCAGCCTTCATGTTGAACCTTCAGGGCTGCGAGTTTTTAAAAAAAAAAAAAAATAATTCAACCTGGTCCCTCTGATAGTGCTATTTCAGAAGCTGAGCCTTCAGGCAACCCATTTCAGTAACCTTGTTAGTAAGAGCAACTATCATAGCTTCCAACAATAGTCTGAGTTTCTCATGACAAAAGGATTGGTGAAATCAAACTTACTCAAGGCCTCTAAGATGAATAGATCAATAATTGAGGAACCATTTTAAAAAAAATTCTTTTTCATTTTTTTTTAAATCAGACACCCTCCTATTCAGAATACTTTGAGTTTTTAGAATATCAACTTCGTCCTTTTTGAACATCATCTTTTCCATTTCTTCATTTTTCTTGGTGGACCTGGTCCCTCTTCACAATTAAAGACATCTTCATCGGAAAATTCTCCAGTAGGAACAACATCAGTTTGATTATCTCAGCTAGGTCTTCTAAGAGCTTCAAGATGTTGCTTGATCCACAAGAGTTAAGCAAATCAAGCTGCACTTGCCACATTCTCTACCTCAGTTTTCGAAAGAGCAACTAAATCTTGGCTTTTAGTTCCCCATGAGTGAGAGATCAACCTGAGGTACTCTTTCCATCAACTTGATACCCAACATAATCAGCATCACATGTTCCTCCAAATCAAAAAGTCTCCTGATGGACAGAATAGAACCAGGTCCCTGTTTTCTTCAAGTGTCTTCGTATTTTCTTACCAGCCCTCAAATGTAATTCCTTTGTACAAGAATGGGGTCTCTGAACCAGGTTCATCAGCATCCAGCTTCAAGTTAGTTCCCCTAAAAGTATGAATTGTCTAGGCACCCATAACATGAAACCTTTTCAACAACTTCTGTGAACTGGTACCAGGTCCTTGTCTTTGATCAGACATCAATTGCCCTGAACGCAGTGCTATCTTCTTCCCTGTAGCTAAGTTCCTATGAGAGTATACAACTGGTCCTTGCTTAGGGCTTTAGTGAAGATGTCAGCCATTTGATCTTCCATTTTGCAGAATTTCATTATGACATTACTCCTCTTTAACATTGTCTTGACTTCAAGTATGTTAAGAAATTTGAGCAGCTCATTAATGTACTTTTCTTGACACTAGAGGATACCTTTATAGGTTTACTTGATCTACAGCTCTAATAAGAAATTTAATTCTTCCATTATGGTCACTTCAAAACTCACTATTCATGAGTGCAACAAACTCTTCACACAACACCTCAAAGGTTGCTTCAAAGATGACATCATCAATATGTACTTGAATAATCAGTAATTCCTTTCCTTGTGATTTCAAAAAGAGGGTTTTGTCAATTTGACCTCTTTTGAAGCCATTGTTGAAGAGGAATTTGGACAACCTATCAGCTTGTTGGGGAACCGAGTTTCATACTTTGTTTCTTTCAAACTGAGCTTGATCAGCTTCTTCATTCTCACCTTCAGAATTCACATTATCAGTTTGAAATGCACCATCTTTGTTTAGCACTGTCTAACGGACCGGGTCCTTTATCAGGTTCATTATCTACATCAGCTTCCTTGAGATTGCTGGATTCATGAATAGGATGTTCTTCATCAAGCTCACTATTTAGACCGTTTCTCAGAATCTGAAGCAACCCTTCCATCTCAGAATCTTCTTTCTTTTGCAACTTCTCAACTCTTCTAGACTCATCAAAAACCACATGAGCATATTTTTATACACCCGATAAGCCTTCCTGGAGGAAGAGTATACCATAACTATTCTTTCATCAATATTGAGATCAAATTTCTCAGTGTCATTCTTTTGGTCACAGAACATGTACTATTCACCGCTTCAGCCGAAAGTTCTTTGGAAGATTAAAAGCCTGCCTATTCCACCTGAAAGATGGCCTCATGTACTTCTCTTTAACACCAGCGTTACAACCTTTGGCATTTGCAAATTTCATTTTGTGCAGACTGGGGACCAGGTCCCTTGACACAAGTTTGTGCAGTAGAGAAACATTCACATGAGCACGCCTCTTGTGTCATATCTCAGCATTCTCACCTTGAGCACTAAGGAAAGTGAGACTATCACTATGAGCAATATTCAATTAAGCAATGAACATGTTCTTACATCTCTTTTCTGTCACGATCATCACCTGAGAGAGCAAGTTTGTGACAACACACTTTCTGATAAGATTACACTTTATTTCATTCATCACAGATCTGTGAAACACTTAAAATATTGTTATTCAACCCATTGACATAGTACACAGCTTCAAACAAGTGTTCCACAGACTTTCAAGTTCTGCTTACATCAAGAATGTATTATTTCTTGCTATTACCAAAAGAGACACTCCCACCTTGAAGTGACTTGAGAGAGATGAAGTTTTGTAGTTTTCTCAGTCATGTGCTTTGAGCATCCACTATTCATAAACCAACATTGACTGATGCTCCTTCCTCTCACTTGCATAGCAAATCACTTGTTAGTCTTGGGAACCCATTTGAGACGGAGTTCCTAGTAAGCAGATAATGGAGTGATAAGAAAGTATTTTGTCCAGTAAGGTAGACTAGTTTTCTTAAACTCGGGACTAGAAGCAGGATCAGGTCCCTTCTTCAGTCTATTCCTCTGTTTGGAATAGTTTGACGAACCTCCTTCATATTTTTTCAAAATCGAACAATCTTTCTTAAGATGTCCATCTCGACCACAGTGCACACACAATAGATTATCAGCATCAAAAACATTTTTGTTATGAGGATTGTACGAGGAATTTATCTTGTCACAGCCCAGCCCTCTTCTACTGTTGTTGCCTTGACCAATCAGATTTGTAAGAATCTTAGAGGAATTGGTCCATTTGAGGGATTTTCCAATTCCTCTTTTACACGGACCAGGTCCCTCTCCAACACAAAATTTCTCTCGAGAGCCAAATTCACCTTTATTTCTGCAATGTGCAGCTTATTTTCAAGCTCGAGCTGCAAGCTGCTGGCCTCGTTCTTTCCTTTAAAAACTGTAGTAGTCGTCACTTTTTCTTTTCCCTGAGTTCTAGATTTTCAGCTTCTAGAACAACCATTTGACTTTCAATATCAGATATTTGGGCAACTAAAGCAATTTTTCCACCTTGAGAGATGTCTAGGCTATTGTTCACAAGATCCTTCTCAGTCGTCAGCGTACTTATAAAGTTAAGTAATATAACAACTAGCTTTCTCAATTTATGGGTAGAAAAGGTATTCAAGTTTTTCTTGGAATAAGATATGGTTACCTTTTCATCAGCATCTTCCTCATTTGACTTTGCCATGAAAGCATCATTAGAGCACTCAGAGTCATCTGAATCACTCGAGGAATCTTCCCATGCAGTCATATCCCTTTTCACCGCCTGGAAAAAGGCTTCTCTATTGCTTATCTTAGGACAAACCTAGTCCCTCTCTTCGGCTTTACCTTCTTCAGTCTTGACATATTCTCTGTGGTCAGCCTTGAACATAGGACAGTTTCCAATGGAGTGACCTGGTTGATCACACTTGTGACACACTTTACTTGAGCTGGTAGCCTTGTCACAATTTTCTTTCTTCTGATCAACATCATTAGTCAGTTCTGCCCTCATGTCTTCACCCTTGAGAATGAGACCCTTCCCTTTTCTATGCATCTCATAAACTTAGAGATGCTCAAATAGTGGACACAAAGTCACTACTTCAGGTTCCCTTGTCTCATTGCCAGTCACAAAATCATTAGTCCAAGATCTGGGGAGAATTTCCAGTAGATTGGAGACTTGCCTGCACACATGGAATGGTTCTTCAAGAAATGTAAGCTCATCTGTAATGCTGGAGAATCTGGTGCGCATTTCACGAATGGGTTCACCTTCTTTCATGGTGAAGCTTTCGAACTGAGTAGTAAAGAAATCTAGCTTAGATTTCCTTGTTTCCTCAATGCCTTCATAAGTTGTTCTCAGAAGATCCCAGATTTCTTAGGCTGATTTGCACGAGGAGATCAGATCGTATTCGTTACTCCAATGCCGCACATAAGTAGCTTCCTGACTTTGTGATTTTTCTGAACTAGTTTCTTGTCAGAGTCATTATATTGTTTTCTAGTTTTGGGAATGATTCTTGTGATCTCTCCAACCTTAACCTTCTTGGTTGGCACATAAGGACCTTCACATATCACGTCCCACACTTCAATGTCCTCATCCATGAGATAATCTCTCATCCAAATCCTCTAGTGTTTATAGAACTGACCATCAAAAAGAGGAGGTCTTATGGGAGACTGACTTCTTTGCATGCTTACTGGTGTCGTTATATCCTTCTGGAATCTCTCTCTTGGTGTTAACCAGATACAGAGCCCAAGCTCTAATAACAATTGATGGAATGTACGCTTCAACCAGTAAACTCGGGACCAAAGCCCTCGACAAAATTAAAGTGTAGAAAAGAAATAGCACAATGTAAAATAGGCACAAAAGTTTTACGTGGAAACCTCCTTGCTCAAGGGAGTAAAACCACGACGACCTGTCACACAAAACTTTTCAAACTGTTTTCACTAATCTTCTCAAGAAAATGTGAAACACATAATACAACACGAGATTAACCTCCTAATCTCAACATAAGTAATATCCCTATTACTTACACGAGCCTAAGCAATGCATCCATTGCCCACTCTACTAACCCTCACTGATTAATATAGACTTTTGACCGTAAGACACAAAATTACCTCTAATTATGTTCTTACAAGACTCAAACAAAGTTTTTCAAATCTTACAAGTTAAGCTTAATACAAACATTCAAGAACAACATCAGGTATGTAAAGAACTTCTTTTGTTGATCAGGTCCTTGCTGTATGTGTTCTTGTGCTTGAGTTCTTCCTTGAAGATGGCATTCTCTTTTTAAACTTGTGAGTTTTGTTTGCCAAATATTGAGTTTGTGTATTGAAGAATAGACTATATAAAAAAGACAAACTCCTTGGGACCGCTTATTGGTTGTAAGCCTGCCTCTCTGGAAGGACATGCACCTACCACATCAGAGGTGACAGCTTTTCTGATAGTTGTCTTGTCGTCCTTTCACATACGCAGTCTTGTAGGGACCAGGTCCCTTGCAAACATTTCTTGGTGAGTTCTTGAGAAGACTTGCTGGCTCTCTTTCCTTTTGAATGAATTAATTAATTTGTTGTTTGTCATGTTGACTAAGTCAACCATAAAGAGTTATTGACCGCTGGACAAACAACCTCATCCATTCTGATTGGTGTAGTACACTGACGTCTCACCAACCTTTGATAGGACATCTTTCCAGTTGTACACCATTATAAATCTACACGAGAGAACCTTGCCATGGAATGGGTCCATGCATTTGTGAGACACTAAGACTGACAGTCTCGTCCGCTCTTACTGTTGGTGCAGTACACTACACTTTTCACCTACCACCTGACATGACAGCTTTACAGTTGTACCACATTTTGAATCTGGACGAGAGAACTCTGCAAGGGACCAGGTCCCTACATTTGTGAGGATCCTCAAAAAACCTAGAATATATCATTTCCCCCCTTTTTGATGATGACACACAAATATTCCTCACACTGAGTTTATTCATTCATTTCCCATGCCATCAGTCTCAATAACAATGATCTGGTTCCTTGTTAGATTCCTAAGTTTGTTAAATCATCAAAACTTAATATCAGCTCCAAACTAACAGTACCTACATGTTCATTGTCTTTGATGATGGTTACATTTTGAGAATCTTGCATTTTGGCCTTTGATGAGTTACTAAACTATTTGTATCTTTTAGCCCGTCTGTACTTTTTGTAATGCAAAATGGGTACTCTCAACAACGATACCAAATCCCCTTTACTAAGAGTTAGCAAGATTCTTCTCATGTCATACTGGATCAGTATTTGTTCTGAATACATGTCATTGCTCCATTTGTGTCTACCTGGTGTTAGTATTCCTGTAGTGGTTTTCTCCTTGTAGCAACCGACATTCTCTGCTTAATTTGTTTTGCATAAACTAATTACTCTTTTGGGTTTCTGTAAAGCCATATGGGAAAATATTAGCAACAAAAACTTCTCAGTTGAAAATTTTCAGTTTCTTGGATGAAAAAAGCTCCAGAACTATTGTTCTCTTGTCAAGAGAGAGGAAATTTGGTCACAATTTCCAGGAAATTTCACACCATGACATCGTACTCTAAGGTGAAAGTCCCCTGGTTTGTAGGCCTTGTCATATGATTTCCACCGATTCAGGGTCCTTATCAGGTTGATTTATATAGTGGTCCAGGAGTAGGATCTCGGATGGAACAATACCAAATAGGTAATGATGTAGAATTCCATCAAAGACGTGATAAAGGAGCTCGGATGGAACAATACCAAATAGGGAATGATGTAGAATCCCATCAAAGACGTGATGATACATCTTATTTGCAAAACTCCAAATTGAGCTCAGGAACTTCTCTAAAATGGGAATATCTAGGATTGACGGCCAACCTCCTGGAGAGAGCCATGTGCATAGACCAGGTGATTAGGAATGCAGCTCCGTGGACCGCTTATCGGGTCTGATAGGTGGTGGTATCACACTCTTCCCAAAGGATCAATACGTGAAACTCTTGCGTCATACAACTCCATCCTAGAAGCAAGATCTTCCCTTTCCTTTGACCAACGCCCCCAAACCTTAATGATTTTATGCCGAACCGAATCTCCATCTCCGAACTTCCCATTCGATAAGACCCAGGTTTAGTAGTTTTCATTTTCTAGTCCACACCTAACCTCGTTAGAAAGTGGAGTTGGCTAGTTGCTGGCATATCTTTTCATCACCGTCCACCCGTGGTCGTCCGTCCCTGATTTGTCGGTCGATAAAATCTCTGAGATTTACCAGCCAACTAGGTTGGTTTGACTATTCTTTTTTATTTAAAAGTAGTCGGCTATCTGTGCGGGTCACTTTCATCTAGGCTCTGCTGGACAACACAACTTAGCGCAGACAAAAAATACTAGGTGGTTATTCCAATCTGTCCTAGCATTAGTGGACAGAGTTACCTGATACCTATTGTTGGTGGGAGGTGCTAGGTATCCATGGAAGGAGTCGAGGTGCATGAAAGTTGGTCTGATGCCGCTGACATAAAAAATAAATATAAAATACTACATGAAAAAAGGATTGTAATATAGTGTCCTAGTCAGAAAAAGAGTCTAATGTAATATCTAGAATAGGGTCTCAATATAATATTGTGGACACACAATTCAATAATATTTTTCTCTATTTTCTCTCATATGGTATCGAAGCTTCTACAATTCTGGTACAGAATCAAAGAGTTTCCACTACTACAGGCGTTTATGACCATTATATGGTACTGATCTGAGTAGTGGTTATGTTAACAAAACAAGGGCCAATGACATATGCATGAACCCCATATTCAATGGAAGAGAACTCAGCCAGAGAGATCACCGTGCGTCAATTTATGGCGACTTTCTAGCGAAGGGGTTTCTCCCCTAGATCCGTTAGTTGGAGTGTAACATGTCCCATAGAAAAGGAGATTATGTTGTAGATAATTATGAATTGAAAGAACTAGATGATTTTATTGATGAGTTCCAAGGCGTAGACTTGGGTGTCTTTTGATTTTGTTGTAGATAAGTTGCAAGGCATAGACTTGGATGACTTTCATTTGGATGTAGATTAGTTCCTAGGTGTAGACTTAGGTAGCTTTGATTCAGATGTAGATGAGTTTGATTACATGAATAAAAGAATGCAAGATATTTTGGATGCTGAGGTAAGGAAGGGCAATGATATTGAAGGGATCCCCTGGGAAAAGGGCTACCATAACTAGGTAGACAACTAAGCAAAGAAGACTATAACGCTTTCAAAACCGTGAAAAAAAATTCCTCAATATGGTGGACATCAAAAAAGGCGTGCAAAACCACAAAGAAGGACGGTTTATACTATGATTTCAGATAGAGTGCTGCTAGATCCATTAAATCAATGTTCTCTCACCCCCCCCTCCCGCTGAGGAATCTGGTCTAGGCATCTTCGAAGCATGATGCATACTGGATGTCTCGTTTTTCTATCATTCATTGGTCATCATTGACCTACGTGAAAATTGAAATTCTCAATTTATCAGGACATGTAGCGCTACTCGAGAATCATTCATAAAATCTTTATATGGGATATATGAAGACTCGAGCAAGAACTCTTGCTGTAAAATATAAGCTGCTTATTACTAGTGGATTGCAAGGAGAACTTATCATCAAGTATTTAGATAAGCCTAGAGTTTGCTTTTGTTCTCACCGGCGTTTGTCGATGATGTCATTACCACTGCTATTCAGATTAACAACAATGCTAGTGCGACACTTTATTTTATAACTTCAAATAATGATTCAGGAGTTAAAGATTTTGATTTAGATCAATTTAAACTGTCTAACCATTTCCATTTTTCCCAGCTAGTGAATCATACATCACTCAGCCCTGATGGCAATCTCTAACTCCAGGATGTCATCACTGGCTAGGGAAACTGGAAACGGTTCGACAGTTGAAATTTCTCCAAATCGAAATCTCTAACTCAAGAATTATTATTTTAAATTATAAAATAAAGTGCACCACTGGCAGTGTTGTTAATCTCAATAACAGTGGTAATTTTATCATCATCATACGTCAACGAGAAGAAAAGTAAACTTCAGGCTCACCTAACTACTTGATGATAAGTTCTCTTTACAATCCACCAACAACAAGCAACTTATCTTTCACAATAGAAATACTTACTCGGATCTTCGTAAATCCATCTGAAAGGCTTTCGAGATGTTTCTCGAGTGGTGCTACATGCCCAGATAAATTGAGAATTTTAATTTTTTACATAGGACAATGATGACCAATGAATGAGAGAAAAATGAGACATCAGGTACACATAATGCTTAGAAGGTGCCCAGACTGAATTCCTTAGTGGGGTGAGAGAACGTTGATGTAATGGATCTTGCATTCCATCTGAAATCATAGTATAATCTGTCTTTCTTTGTGGTTTTGAACTCCTTTTATGATGTCTCACAAGATTGAGGAAAATTTTCATAGTTCTGATAACGTTGTAATCTTTTTTTCCTAGTTATCTTCCTGGCTATGGTAACCCTTTCCCACAGGATCCATTTAATATCTTGGCCCTTCTTTACCTCAGTAACCGAAATATCTTGCATTCTTTTATTCATGTACTCATACTCTCCTACATCCAAATCAAATCCACCTAAGTCTACGCCTAGGAACTCATTTACATCAAAATCAAAGTCATCCAAGTCTATCTTGCAACTCATGTTCAGCCGAATCACAGCCACCAAGTTTATGCCTTGGAACTCATCAATCAAATCATCTAGATCTTCCATTTCAAATTCATCTACTACGTATTCAACATCATATCCTAGTTGATGGGACATGTTACACTCTAATTAATGATCTTGGGGCGAAAATTTAGGGTCTTTGATTTTCCCTTTTGATCATGATAGGTTTTTTGGTTGACTCCAGGAATGGAAAGGCTATTTCTCCTTTGTGTGAACATGTGAACTACTCATTTGCATCAGTCTGGCATCCTGATGGCCTAACATTTGCAACTGGGAACCAGAATAAAACGTGCAGTATATGGGACATTCGAAACTTGTCCAAGTCAGTCACTACTTTCAAGAGGAACCTTGGAGCCATTCGATCAATCTGCTACACATCTGATGGCAGATTTATGGGAATGGCAGAACTTGTATTATTTATCCACATTTTTTAAGTAATATGTGGATATAAGGTGGAGAAAGAAATTGATTTCTACGGTGAGATATGAGGAGTGTCTTTTAGTTCTAATGAAGAGTCCCTTATCATTGGCATGTGGAATCACACATTTAGTAGCCTCCTTGAGTTTGGATGACTATACAACTATTCATACCTTGATACAATAATATGAGCACACTGAAGGTAGAAGTTGATTATATATAGGTTCAAATTTGTTTTATCATGCTATTTGAAAGCTAGACGATCTCTAGTCATTTGAACGTTAAACCAGAGTGTGGTATCCTTTACAGCATAGGCCACCTACTTGGAAAAGGATTGGTATATAAAATCCTACTTGGAACCAAAGGGTGTGACGTAGTGGTGAATGAAGTGGTTGAGAACCCTAGACCCCAGGATCAAAACTCAGTAGAGACAAAAATTCACTAGGTGATTCTTCTTATATGTCCTAGCCTTGGTGGAAAGAGTAGGTGGTAGTTATCCTGTGAATTTAGTCGAGGCATACGAAAGCAAGTCCAAACACCAGATCATAAAATAAAATAATAAATATAGAATCCTACTTGAAAAAGGATTGTACTGTAATGCCCTAGTTGAAAAAGAAATCTGATGTAATATCTATAAATAGGGTCTTAATGTAATTATGTAGAAACATAATTCAATAATATTTTCTCCAATATTTCTCACATTATATTAGAGATTCTACGATCCGGGTAGATAATCAAAAAGCTTCCACTGCTGGCACACGGTTATGACCAATATATGCTGCTCATCTGTCCAATGGTTATGTTAACAAAACTAGAGCCAATGATATATGCATGAACCCCATATTCAGGGGAAGCAAACTCAACCAGACAGATCACCGTGCGTCAATTTCTGAAGACTTTCTAGGGTAGGGTGCTTGTTTTTACTATGATTTCCACATTATACATTAAAAAAAGTCGACATTCTACTAGCTCTACCTCGCACATAAATCAATCATCAGACATGTAGCATATTGACTAAATAGCTCCAAGGTTACCCTTCAAAGTAGTGACTGACTTGGATAAGTTTTCGAATATCCCATATTCTACATATTTATATTGGTTCCCACTTGCAAATGTAAGGCCATTAGGATGCCACGCTGATTCAAATGAGTAGTCCACATGTCCACACAAAGGATAAACAATTTCTCCATTTTTGGAGTCAACCAAAAAACTTATCGTGATCAACAAGTGAAAAATAGGCACCCCAATTTTTTTGCACCAAGATAATTAATTGGAGTGTAACACGTGCCATCAAAAAGTAGATGACGATGATTACATATTAGATGAATACGAAATGGAAGAACTAGATGATTTTATTGATGGGTTCTAGGGCGTGGACTTGGGTGGGTTTGATTAGGATGTATATGAGTTGTAAGGCATTGACTTTGAATGACTTTAATTTGGATGTAGATGATTTCCAAAGCGTACGTAGACTTAGGTGGCTTTTATTAGGATGTAGATGAGTATGAATACATGAATAATAGAATCCAAGATGTTAAGAAGTCCCACATCGGTAGAGGGATGGATATTTGGTCTATTTATATGGACTTGGACAGACCTCCCCTCATGAGCAAGATTTTGGGGTTGAGTTACAAGTGTCATATATTTACATGGTATCAAAGCCAGACCCATCCCAATTTGTTGTTCACTAATGTTGGGACCCCATTTAGAAGTGTTCACGCTCCAGTTGAGGTCTGGGCATGGGGGGAGTGTTAAGAAGTCCCATATCGGTAGAGGGATTGAAAATTTGTGTCCTTATATGGACTTGGACAAACCTCCTCTCATGACTTAGCTTTTGGGGTTGAGTTAAGCTCATGTGTCATATCTTTATATAATATATTTCGGCTGTCGAGGTAAGGAAGGGCAAAGATATTCAAGGGTTCCCATTGGAAAGGGTTACCATAACCAGGGAGACGAGTAGGAAAATAACACTACAACACTATCAGAACTACAAAAATATTCCTCAATCTGGTGAGACATCAGAAAAGGAGTGAAAAACCACAAAGAAAGACGGTTTATACTATGATTTAAGATGGAATGCAAGATCCATTACATCAACATTCTCTCTTCCCCAACTGAGGAATTTAGGTATGGGAATCTTCTAAGCATGATGTGTACCTAATGTCATATTATTCTATCATTCATTGGTCATCATTGACCAGCGCAAAAACTAAAATTGTCAATTTATCAGGTCATGTAGCGTTACTCGAGAAACATCTTGAAAGCCTTTTAGAGGGATTTATGGAGACTCGAGTAAGCTCTCTAACTGTGAAAAGTAAGTTTCTAGTGGATTGCAAAGAGAACTAATCGTCAAGTACATTGATAATCCTCGAGTCTGCTTTTGTTTTTGGTTGACTTATGACGATGATGCCATTTTCACTGCTATTAAGACTACTAACATTGTCAGTGGTGCACTTCATTTTGTAGCTTCAAATAATAATTCTATAGTTAGAGATTTTGATTTGGAGAAATTTCAATTGTCTAAATATTTCCAGTTCCCCTAGCCAGTGATGCCATCCTGGAGTTAGAGATTTCCATCAAGTTGGCTGAGTAATGTATGATTAACCAGCTAGGGAAAATGAAATGGTTAGATAGTTGAAATTTCTTCAAATCAAAGTCTCTAACTCCAGAATCATAATTTGAAGCTATTAAATGAAGTGCACCACTGGCAGTGTTGTTAATCTCAATAGAAGTGGTAATGGTGGCATCATCGACATAGGTTGGCATAAATAAAAGAAAAGTCAAGTCTTATCTAAATACTTGATGATAAGTTCTCCATGAAATCCACTAGTAACAAACAACTTATCTTTCACAGCAAGAGTGCTTACTCATGTCTCCTTAAATCCCTCTAAAAAGCTTTCAGGGTGATTCTCCAGTGGTGCTTCATCCCGTGATAAATTGAGAATTTCAATTTTTGCACATGTAAATGATGACCAATCAATGATAGAAAAATGAGACATCAAGTATACATCATGCTTAGAAGGTGCCCAAACCAAATTTCTCAGCTAGGGTAAGAGAACGTTGATGTAATAGATCTTGCATTCGATCTAAAATCATAGTATAAATCATCTTTCTTTATAGTTTTGCAACCCTTTTCTCATATCTCACCATATTGAGGAATATTTTCATATTTTTGATAGCGTTGTAGTCTTCTTTGCCTAGTTGTCTTTGTGGTTATGGTAACCCTTTCCTTGGGGATCCCTTGAATACCTTTGTCATTCCTTACCTCAACAACCGAAATATCTTGAATTCTTTTATTCATGTAGTCATACTCATGTACATCTGAATTAAATTCACCTAAGTCTATGCATAGAAACTCATCTATATCCAAATCAAAGTCGTCCAAGTTTATGCCTTCCGACTCATCTACATCTGAATCAAAGCCACCCATGTCTACGCGTTGGAACTAATCAATTAATTCATCTAGTTCTTTAATTTCATATTAATTTTCTATGTAATCGACATCATATCCTTGTTGATGGTACATGTTACACTCCAACTAAATGATCTTGAGATGGAAATTTAGGGTGTTCGTTTTTTGCATGTGAATCGCAATAGTTTTTTTTAATAACTCCAGGAATAGAAAGGTTGTTTCTCCTTTATGTAGAATGTGGACTATTCATTTGCATTATCGTGACATCCTGATGGACTAACATCTGCAAAGGAGAACATAAATAAAACATGCAAAATATGGGATATTCAGAACTTGTCTAAGTTAGTCTCTACTTCGAAAGGTAACCTTGAAGCTTTCGGTCAATCTTCTAGGCGTGTGATGACATATTTATGAGTATGGCTGAGCTTGTAGAATTTTTTTACATTTTTTTTGTAAAATGTGGATATGAGGTGGAGTAAGAAAATGATTTCTCTGGTGAGATATCACGAGTGTCTTTTAGTCCTGATAGAGAGTCCCTTATCATTGGCGTGTCGAATCACATATTTAGTAGCCTCCTTGAGTTTGGGCGATGACACAACTATTCATATCTTGATGCAATAATATGAGCACTCTGAGGGTAGAAGTGGATTATATTTAGGTTCATATTTTTTATCGTGCCATTTGTAATGTAGACTATCTCTGTCATTTGAACGATAAAACTGAGTGTGGTCTCCTTTATAACACAAGCCACCTACTTGGAAAAGTATTAGTATATAAAATCCTATTTGGTACCCTAGGGTGTGGCCGAGTGGTCAATGAAGTGGTTGCGAATCCTACTCCTTAGGGTCAAAACTCGGCGGAGACAAAAACACTAGTTGATTCTTTCCATCTGTCCTAGTCTTGGTGAACAGAGTTACCTGATACTTGTTGCTAAGGAGGTGGTAGGTCTCTTGTAAATTTAGTTGAGGTGCATGAAAGATGCTCCGATCATCACAGTCATAAAATAAAAATAAAAATATATAATCCTACTTGGAAAAGAATAGTACTGTAGTTTCCTAGTCGAGAAAGGAATCTAATGTAGTATGTATAGATATGATCTCAATGTAATAATGTAGATACACAATTCAATAATAATTCTCAAATTGTAATGGAGCTTCTACAATCCGGGTAGAGAATCAAATAGCTATCATTGCTGGAAGGCAACTATGACAATATATGCTACCCAGTTGGCAGATGGTTATATACATAAAAGTAGATCCAATGATATATGCATGAACCCCATATTCAGGGGAAGAAAACTCAGCCAAACAGAGCAATGTGTGTCAATTTCCGGAGACTTTCTAGGGTAGGGTGATTATTTGTACTATGATTTCATATGGAATACAAGATCCTTTATATCAACATTTCCTCACCCCCAACTGAGGAATTTTGTCGAGGCATCTTCTGATGTCTCATTTTTCTATCATTCACTAGTAATCATGGACCTGCACAAAAACATTAATTGTCCATTTATCAAGGTAGGTAGCACCACTAGAGAAACATGCTGAAAGCCTTTAAGAGGGATTTACGGAGACCCGAGTAATTATTCTTGTTGTGAAAGATAAGTTGCTTGTAGCTGGGAGATTGCAAGGAGAACTAATTGTCAAGTATTTAGATAATATTGGAGTTTTCTTCTGTTCTTGACCAACGTATAACGATTATGCCATTGCCACTTCTATTAAGATTAACAACACTATCAGTGGTGCACTCTATTTTATAACATCAAATAATGATTCTAGAGTTGAGTTTTTGATTTGGAGAAATCTCAACTATCTAATCATTTCCAATTTCCCTAACCAGTGATGCCATCTTGGAGTTAGAGATTGTCATCAGGACTGAGTGATCTATGATTCACTGGCTCGGGAAAATGGAAATGGTTAGATAATTAAAATTTCTCAAAATCAAAATCTCTAACTCTAGAATCATTATTTGAAGCTATAAAATGAAGTCCACCTCTGGCAGATATTTTTAATCTCAATAGCAGTGGTAATGACATCATCGACTTAGGTCGACGAGAACAAAAGAAAACTCCAAGCTTATCTAAATACTTGACAATAAGTTCTCCTTGTAATCTTCTAGTAAAAAGCAACTTATCTTTCACGGCAAGAGTGCTTACTAGGATCTCCGTAAATCCCTCTAAAAGGATTTCAAGATTTTTCAAGAGTGGCGCTACATGCCTTGATAAATTGAGAATTTCAGTTTTCACCAAGTCAATGTTGACCAATGAATTTCAGAGAAATGAGACATCAGGTACACATCATGCTTCGAAGGTGCCCTTCCTACACTAGGGGTTGAGAGGACGTTAGTGCAACAGATGACTGAAAAATAAGACATCATGCACACATCATGGTTAAAAGGTGTCCAAGCCAAATTCCTCAGCGGGGGATGAGAGGACGTTGATGTTATGAATCTTCCATTCCATCTGAAATCATAGTTTAAATTACCTTTCTTCGTGGTTTTGCACTCCTTTTCTGATGTCTAACTAGAGTGAGGAATATTTTCATAGTTCTGATAGCGTTGTAGTCTTCTTTGCTTAGTTGTCTCCCTAGTTATGAGAACCCTTTCTAGGGGATCCCTTTAATATCTTTGCCCTTCCTTACCTCTATAGCCAAAATATCTTACATTCTTTTATTCATGCTATCGTACTCATCTACATCTGAATCAAAGCCACCTAAGCCTACGTCAAAGAGCTCATTTACATCCAAATCAAAGTCATCCAAGTCTATGCCTTGCAACTCATCTTCAACCGAATCAAAGCCACCCAAGTCTACGCCTTGGAACTCATCAACAGAATAATCTAGTTCTTCCATTTCATATTCATCTTCTATGTAATAAACTTCATCTCTTGGTTGATACGACATATTACACTCCAACTAAATGATCTTGGGGCAAAAATTTATGGTGCTTGTTTTTTGCTTGTTGATCGCGATAGGTTGTTTGGTTGACTGTAGGAATGGAAAAGTTTTTTATCCTTTGTGTGGACTTGTGGACTACTCATTTGCATCAATGTGGCATCCTGATGGCCTAACATTTGCAATTTGAACTAGGATAAAATGTGCAAAATATGGGATACTCAGAACTTGTCAAAGTTAGTCACTTCTTTAATGAGTAACCTTGGAGCTATTCAGTTAATCTGTTACACACGTCTAATGACAGATATATGGGTATGGAAGATCCTGTAGAATTTATCCACATTTTTATGTAAAAACATCACTACAAAAAAATCAGCGTTTAGTGACGGATTTTAGCAACAAACATATTTTCGTCGCTATATAACGATGGATTAGCTATGGATTTATTATTACTTCGCTATAAAAACTAAAAGTAAATTAAAACCATATATAGCGATGGCCTAGCGACGAAATATCAATTTCGTTGCAAAAAATTGGCGCCAATTTTACGCGCCATAAATTTAGCTAACAAATTAGCAACAAAAGGATGGGGATATAATTAATTACAATATAGCGACGAAACATCCATTGCTCGGCATTGTAGTATACATAAACTCTTGTATGATATTTATCATAACATATTTATTTATAATTTTAGCTTTATATGATTTCCTAACAATTTTATCAAGATTTGGCAGAAAGCACAATCTACATGCAGCAACAAGAGACACAATGCAACGTGAAACTTTATCTAAGCAGTGAACTGGGCAATTTGTTGTGAAAGTTTAGCTTTCCAACAAAGGTCAAAGGTCTACCTTGAACTCTGCTCAACTCCAATCTCGAATACTCTCCTCAATCACAATATTCAATAACATCATAATTCAATATTGGAGCAATTTTTGTAAGCTCGCGACTACCTTGTTTACACAATTCTATATATCATCAGTTATCCAATGCTCATATTTTCTCTTACTCTCCTAAGGTCGTATTTATTGGTCAGGACAAAATTGGCTACTATGTCAACTTCTTTGCCCAAAAACTCTTACATCGTCTTTGGTTAAAGAGGGACAAGCTATTGACACCGAATTTTGACCCTCCTTTCCTTTAATTTATTGTTTTTGAGCTTCTAAATTAATAACATATCAAATATTCCTTTTTCACAACTATTTTACTAGTACAACTATTTATCTACTAAAATTATATGTTTTATTATCGAAATTACTATTATCATTTTTTGCACCTTCTTTTCTTAAGAAAATAATTTGTTCTCACTTTATTTCAAGTTTCGTACTTATTAAACTAATTATAAATCCTTCTTTTATATTTGTCTATTTTATATTAGCGTAAATTTGTAATATTGATATTTTTATTATGTAAATTATTAGTTGTCAGTTTTTAACATATATTGTATCAGTTACTCCCTCCGTCCCATTTTATGTGGCACTTTTCGGATTTCAAGATTCAAACAAGTATATCTTTGACCGTAATTTTTTCATAAATCTTTTAAACATTTTGAATTATCAATTATTGTGACTTATAGTACTTTTTACGTAGTTTACAAATATATAAATTTCATTTCAAAAAATTTGAAGATTCCATCCACAAATTCTCGGTCAAACTTAAACTGTTTGACTCTCAAAAAATGAAAAGTGCCACATAAATTGGGACAAAGGGAGTATTAAGTAAGAAGACCAACATAATTTAAAAGAAGTAAGGCAAATAACCCCAAATTCGTCCCAAAAGCCCTATGTGCAGCCCAAATCCAAATCTACCCAAGTTAAGATAGAAACCCTAAACCTATCTTCTAAATCAAAATAGTTGTTGTCTCATCCCCTCGTTTTTTCTGGTCTTTTTTCTTTTTACAGAGGAAACTCCAACTATCTTTAGCCATTGACAGATTCACCAGTCCTATTTTCGTGCAAACCTTGAACACTTCTTTAGCTCTTCTCCTTTCTCCCTCTCAGTGGCAGATTTGGCCAACATAAGATGCCAAGAGACTCTGCGATTTGGATAGAGTAAGTTCAGAGATGGATTTTGAATTACGACTAATTTGATTCTTGAAATCCCGCTAAAACTTGAGCCAAAGAACCCTAATTCATTCCTATAAATACCAACATTTTGCATTCAAGTTTCAGAAGTTTTTTGGGATCTCTATAGTAGCCTTTGTATTTATTTTTAAGAAAAGAAGCTTTTCTCCCCCCCCCCCCCCCCATAGCACCTTGAACCATTGCTTTCTGCTCTCAAAAATTATCTTTTGCATCCTCTTTCAATCTTGACATAAACTCTAGCTTCAAGTTTGTTTGAGTTCGTTATTGTTCAAATATAGACTTTGATCGAAGCAGCCCCCGTTCACTGCCCTATACCAGGTGATTTTCGCCCCTTTTCCTCTGATTTGGTGTCGAGAAAGACTTTGCTTGTTCTAGCTATAATGAAGTGATGTATTTTTTTTCAGTTTAATCTTTTTAAGAATACGAAGTCATATTTATTTCGTGTTTTAGCCATCTTGAAATTAAGGAATGACTTAGGGTGTGTTTGGTATGAAGGAAAATATTTTCCGAAAAATCTTTTCCAATTTTCTTATGTTTGGTTGGGTTAAATGTTTCCAAATCAACTCATTTTCCTCAAATTTAAGGAAAATGACTTACTTCAAAACTTAAGGAAAATATTTTTCAGAAAATCTTTTCCAATTTTCTCATGTTTGGTTGGGTTAAATATTTTCCAAATCAACTCATTTTCCTCAAATTTAAGGAAAATGACTTTTCTTCAAAACTTAAGGAAAACACTTTCCAAAACTCTCTTCCAACTTCAAATTACAATTTTTTTTGTTAAAAAAAATCAATTTATTCTGTCCCTACCCTCAAACCAGCCTCCCCAACCACCACCCCCCTTAAAAAAAAATTAAAGTTTGTTTTTAAAAAATATTTTTAACTTCAATATTTTTTTTACCCCACCCTTACCCCTACAACCCCCCGCCCCAAAAAAATAATAATTAAAAGTTGTTTTTAAAAGATATTTCCAATTTCAATTTTTTATTTTTTCACCCCTCCACCCCCCACCCCTCGCCCCCCCCCCCATCTGCCCCCCTACCCAGCCCCGCACCCCCCTCAAAAAAAAAATTTAAGTTTGTTTTTAAGCAATATTTTCTACTTCAAAATTTTATTTTTCACCCCTACCCTCGACCCCCATCCCCCCAAAAAAAAAATTAAGTTTCTTTTGAAAAATATTTTCAACTTCAAATTTTTAATTTTTCACCCCTACCCTCGACTCCACCCCCCAAAAAAGTTTAAGTTTGTTTTTAAAAAATATTTTCAATTTCAAAAATTATTTTCTACTCTAGTAAAAATAAAAGATATTTTCTCATAAACATTTTTCATTCATAAATCAAACACTAAAAATTCTTTCCGGGAAAATAATTTCTACCCACAAACCAAACATGAGAAAATAAGTCAAAATCACTTGTTTTCTAGGAAAACATTTTCCTTCATACCAAACACACCCTTAGTTTTAAAAAAATGTTTAGATGATATCTTTTGTTGACTTTTTTTTTTCCTCCCAGTTGATAGCTTATTAATTGTCCTTGTATGTTAACATTTGCAGCTCATGTATACTTCTTAAAGTAGGAATACGTTTTAATGGAGATCTTTATTGTCATGCTTAGTTATAAAATATGCTACAAATTATATGCTCGTCATGATCGTGCTTTATCTCGATGCATATAAATTTGAGTTTAAGTCTCTTTTGTTCCTCTGTTAGCAGCCTCCGTTCTATTCTCTGTTAGTAGAAATGTATGTATGAGTTTATTCCTTTTCATCCTGAATATTTAATAATTGGCTATGTAAAGAAATATTAATGTTAAAGGATCATGGTGTGAGAAGTAAGTTTTCTTTATAGTTCAAATATGTTGAAGTTGGAATTTAATGTTGTGTCTATAAGGCACGTATGGTTGCTTCATACTTGGCTGCTTCGAGTTTGGTTCAAATATCGTCATGTATCTTGTCTGATGCTTGCAGTTTAATTTGTATCTTGGAATGTATTTTGTGGCGTGACTTTATTTGGCTCTATTCTTGACTTACTCAATATCGATTAAAGTTGAATTGTCTTACTAATCTCTTTACCCTCTCTTTACTTGCATGAACTTTGGAGCAAAAATGGAGTCCGAATTGAGGACTCTGACCAAAATACAGTCTCATGAACTCGCTACCATCATACCCGCATATGGAGTCTATATCTTTGACTATCCGGAATAGCAAGCAAAACGAGTGAAACTCACTTGGAGTCGCCTATGTCTATTTATATATATATTTAGCATTTATTTGTTTTTATTGATTTTTCTTAACATGATGAACTTACTTATGTGATTTAGATGTGTTTTTAGTTTTTTTTTTCATTCGGGATAGTCGACATAGGAAAAATGATCATGTTTAAATCTAATTACTCAGTTACCCACAACCTAATTATCGATAAACTATCTACCATATGTGAGCTTTTCCTTTTTTGAAAGAAATCTAGCAGTTATTTAAGCTCAAATTGAATTTTTTTTAAAGAAGCATTTTTTTGGGGTCATAAATTAGATTTTGTACTGTGTTTTTATAGCCATGACTTTAGAGACTAATAAAAAAAATTTAAGCAAATGACTTTTTATTTTCTTCTTTTCAAGTTTTTGTCATTCTATTTCAATGAATTTTCAAATGTAGAATGTGTTTCAAGGTGCAAACAAATTTTAAGACATGCGCATTAACTTCATATACTGAAACCTTTCTTTTAGTATGCGTTTTCGTACCAAATTTTGTACAAACAATTGTTGTTTTAAACAAGTGATTATCTATTGTTTTCAAAAAAGAAATATGCAAGTCAATTCTTTCCAAATATAAAAGAGTTTTTCAAATGTTAAAATGTTTTCCACTCATGTTTTTTTTGCAAATTCTTTAGCATTACTTTTTAGTTTAATTAATTAACCTAAGTTTGGCCGGTTAACTATTTTAAACGGATCTTAAAGGATGTCTTACCCCTTCCCTTTAGGATAAATTAGAACCCTTACCTAGAATCGTATAAAGTTAGGTAAACCTTAATGTAGAGTTAATATAGCATAACCTTAGTAAAATAGGTATCATAATTTACCTTTCACATAATTAGGTGGCGACTCTTTAAAATAGCATTAAGAATCAAATTAAGAACCACTATATGTTGTACATTGTTTGGACCTTGAGTTAAAATGGGGTATTACACTGAGTATACCATTTGGCAACAAGGTGAGCCTTATAAACCTAACTATCTAAACGAGAGGGGGAGGTTGGAGACTTACTGAGAGTTGCGATCCCACCACAAGACGAGGCACCTCTATTGAAACCAGTTCATGTAACCATTGATCCACCGGATAATGTCTCTACAAGGAGAAAAGGAAAATTAGAAAATGGAAAAGAATAAACTGAAAACCTACCTCTAGTAGCTAAGAAAAAAATGTGGCAAACAAGAGGAAGGTGTTGATGACCCAAAGCGAGTGGAAGAGGAAGGTTAGATTCCACAAGGCTCCTTGCGACGACATGGAGAGAAGGATAGGGAGCTCAAATTGGAAACCCTACCTTTTAGGAAACATGTTATAGAAGTTGATAGCCTCAGTTAGTGGGCTGGGATTTTCGTTTTAGCACCAATTTTGGATTGGTCTTTTACTTGTTTGTACTTGTTATAAGATTTTTTTAAAAACTAAATATCTGAGCTCGAGCTCCGTTATTTCGAATTAATCAAGTCTGTACAAACAAGTAAAAGACCAAGCCAAAATTTGTTTAGCCCAAAAACAATGCTAAAATGAAAATCCCAGCCCACTAAGTGAGGCTATCAACTTCTAAAGCATGTTTCCTAAAAGGCAGGGTTTCCAATTTGAGCTCCCTCTCTCTCTCTACATGTCGCAACAAGGAGCCTTGTGGAATCCAACCTTCCTTTTCCACTTTCTTTAGGTCATCAACACCTTCCTCTTGTTTGCCATGTCTTCTTCTTAGCTAGCAGAGGTATATTTTTGGTTTTTTCTTTTCCGTTTTCTTCATTTTCTAATTTTCCTTTTCTCCTTGTAGAGACATCATCTGGTTGATCAATGGTTACCTAAGGTGGTTTCAACAGAGATTCCCCGTCTTGTGGTGGGATCGCAACTATCAATAAGTCTCCAACCTTCCCCTCTTTCTTTCTTCGCCCTTTTCTTCCTCTCTGGCTTTCTATTTCCAGCTGAAGTGGCAGTGGAGTAACTTTTAAGATATTAAGAGTTGATTCTTCCTGATTAGTTAATCTTATTGGGAAAGTTTTCAATTATTCTCTTACATAGATTTCTAATGATTCAATGTAATGCTCATTTAACTATTGCAAACACTGTGTGCAAAGCGTGAAGCAGTTGAATTCATTGTTGACGAATAAAGTAAAGACAAATGATATTTGGAGGAAAGCTAAGGAATTACTAGTTATGCTTTTAAAATATTTATTTATAAGACATTTTTACTAAAGTTATGATCGTATCAAGGTTAACGTTCAAACATAATTGAGTGTGGTTGTTGTCCTGGCAAGACTATACTTTAGACGTATAGTAATTATACATCAAATATAAAATTACTTGTCAAAGTCAACTTTCATACATTTTTTACTAGATTTGTGACCTTGCCAAAGCTAGAAGCTTAGGCATATAATAACTTCATATCTGGAGTGAAATTCAAACATATACATGACATACAAAATTAAAAATGATTTGCATAAATAAGATTTTTTGATGTCATAGATTAAGTTCGAAGTCACATTATTTCAGCGAGCAAGTATAAAACCTTGTTACTTTTTTCAACAGCCCACCCCATTTTCCACCGTCGAACACACCACCACAAGCCAAATTCTTTAACGTAAGCTTCATTTCAGGCCTTCTTACCATCCGTTTCAGCACTGGGAACAACAAATATTAGGGACATCTTGACTTTTTCAGTCCCTCTTTGGACTTATTTGCTATCGCTCCAGTGATTGCCATATCAAGGTAATATTTTTCCTTCAAGTGAATTTTCACTCGCATTAGTTATTTTTTTTCACCATTTTCCTCATGTGAATAATTGTAGCTAATTATACTTTTTGTAATAGTTTGCAGCTATTCAACTTTTACTTTTAGGAAAATAGAATTGATATTGTCATCTTTACCTCCAAAAGTTAGTGAAATTAACACTTTATGAGGGAAAAGTGTCAAACAAAAATCGTATCTTGAAGATTACCGCGAGTGTGAGAGAGGGCGGCGAGGGGAGAAGTTATCATAAATGTAGTTTATACCTAACAACTTAGAATTTGGGGAAGGAAAGTTATGGACTTTGTTTCATGCATGTATATGTTGTGCTTTTTAGTTTTTCTTTTTTGTTTACCCGTAAAATGGTATAATTGAATTTCTAGGTGTGGTTTAAAGGGACACAGATAAAATTGACCTTATAATGAAATAAATGACCACAACGGAATGATAAATGAGTGCAAGACATCTTCAAAAGCTTTGCATACCGGTCGATAAAAATCTTAGCCTCATCCATAATATACAAAATCACAAGCTTATCTCATCCTAGTTATCTCATTTGGCTATGGTTCAGCATCTTGTCTCATGCCTTTGGAGCTAGATGGTCCAGCCTTATTGGTATGATACCAGTCCCAACTATATACTCCGGATCTTCCCGAACTAAGTTGCCTTCATCGGTCTTGTTCCAAAGATGTTGACTCAATTCTCTTTATGACTATTTTGACCAATCACTCTTTCCATATGTTAGTACATTATTCGTCCACCTGATTAAATTGTTTTTCACCCCACACAGATGTGTTATGCAACAAGGCAAAATAAATGGAAGATTATTTAATCCTTTGATATATATATGTGTGAAATTTAATTGGTTTTATTTGATTTCTACTGCTACGGTTTTACAGTGACTAGGGCATCAAATAGATGCCTCATAAAGTACTTTAGTTATCACATGTTGCTTAATTGAAATCTCAATAATGGTGATCTCCATAGTGAAACTTCCTGGGTCCTTCAACTTTGTTGGCAATCTATTCTGAATTCGAGATGAGCACTGCTCTGCCAACGCTATTGGCACATACTCTCCTCTTGTTGGCTACTATATCTGAGATGAGCAATTCGATACGAGCACTACTCTGTCAACCCTACTATTGCATACTTTGCATATTTGGGAATACCTTGCAAATACTGCCTCCTCTGTGGAAATCCTTACCACTTTTTGTAACCACAACATTAAATGGTTTTGGATTAGGATCTACATCGCTAGTTTGACCTCCTTGGGCCGTAGTATTATGCGCTCCGATAATCTGACCCATCTTTCTTTCAAGACTACGGATTGCCAAATAGTCTTTTTTAGCAGTATCTGACTACTTTTTCCGCTCATCTACTAATTTCTTCAATATCTATTTAATGTCATCTAGTTAGCCATGAATGATATTATCCTGAATTATCCTGATTCTGCTGATAGTGTTACTTCTGGCCCTGTGGCCTATACTGGTTTTGGTATCCACCTCATGAGAAATTTAGGTGGTTCATCCAATCGGGTTGAAGTTATTGGTGGGTTTTAAAGGTGTGAACAAGAAATGAAGGGTTGTGACCTTTATGAAAGGTTGTGTCTTTTCTAAAGGGTTGTGACCGTTTGAAAGGTTGTGTCTTTTCCAAAGGGTTGTGACCTTTCTGAAAGGTTGTCTGTTTTCCGAAGAGTTGATACCTTTACCCTTTGTTGGCTATAAATAGAGAGGTTTTGTCTCATTTTTCTGCATTGAATTCTTCCCTTCTTCTGCATACATTTCTTACAAAACAAAATCGATCGATCGTGTCAGTATGTGTGATTCGTTGTGTCATTTTGAGTTCGTTGAAATTATCGAAGTTTGAGGTACCACTACCTCTTTATTGGTTAATTCGTTTTATCTTGGGAGAAATTAATCTGCAACCTCGGGTACTTGAGGGGATTAAGGACACACAGTGGTTTCTGTGGACTCGAATAGTTCTTTGTTTTTTCTTTTCATCTTTTATTATTTTTGGTTTGCTAATCTGAATACAGGAGATAACAATTTTTCCTAAAATTTTGGTTTCCTGTGCCTCTACTTGTGTTTCCCACAAAATGCATGGATTCTGGGTTAGCTCCACACATCTGCTGAATTATCACCTCCACAGACTTCGTAGAACAACTGAGATTGTTGAACTGACTGAATTTGAGCTTGCACCTGCGCTTGACCCATAAAAAATTTGGTCAATTGGCTAAAGTTGTTCATCGCTGCAATTTGTACTTGTATCCTAGTCATCCCATCAACCTCCAGCATCCCTATTTCGTTCACTGCATCGTTATTGGACTCACTGGTCCACTAAGCATTACTGGTCGCCAGCATGATTAAGAGTATCAGCAACTCATCATTTTCTTTTTCTTGTGCTTGTCCACCTGTAACTAAATCAAGAAATAGTATAGAATGAATATCTAAACTCTCTATAAACTCATGTGCTAGGAATTCCTAGGTCTAGTGATGATGGGGACAATTCAGCAACAACATTTTAAATCGCTCCCATGCTCGGGGCAATCCTTCACCTTCCTTCTACCTAAACTTCAAGATCTCACTCCTCAATTTAGTTGTCTTCCCAGATGGAGAGAACCTTGCAAGAAACTTTTTCTCCAAATCAGCTCATGATGTGATACAGTTGGTAGGTTCAACTGTAAGCCATCTCTTGGCTTCTCCTAATAGAGAGAACATAAAGATGATGAGTCTCACATTCCGATAGACATCCTGTGTGATGTAACTATTTGCGATCTCTAAGATATTCTAGAGATGAGCTTTCGGGTCCTCATATGGTAAGCATGTGAACTGCTCGTTTGCGTGCAATAATTGCATCGTATTCTACTTCAGCTCCCATCTTCCAGTAATGTTAGGTTTTACAATATTAGAGTTCACATTTTCTACTAGTGGGACTGCCACTTCACGTATTGCGATTGGGAATTTTGGTACACATGCAACAAGGCTTGCTCCTTCAAGTCTTTAACCTCTCATGAGGGAACCTTTTGGGTTTCGGTTGGAATGGAGTTAGGTTTCCTTCAACTTCGGAGGGGTTTGCCTCGCTGTCAGAGTTTTGCATAAAACTTGCCATCTACAACCACAAGAGCTAAGATCAATTTGTTAACCCCTGTAACAATAAAAATAACAAAAAATGTCTCAAACTTTTCAATACTTTAAGTCCCCCTACAATGACGCTAAAACCTTGTTGTCTCCCAACAACACACGCAAGTGTACGTGGTCGTCAAGTAATAAAGTGATTATAAAGAATCGGGTGTATCGATTCCATGGGGACTAAATTGCTAACAAGTAGTTGATTTATTCCATTATATTTGTATTAACAAGTGTTGTCCAATTCAGAGAGTTTGATTGGTTTGTTTATACTACACTACTTATTATAACTAAAACAAAACAGGTAGATAAGATTGATATGATAGAGGTTGTTCATAGAGAAGATAATACATAGGGCTATGGCACTTGCGTAATGTAACATCCCGCCCTAGAAAGAACTATTTTTGGAAAGAGTAAATTTTGTTAAGTTATGCTAAGTATAAGTTTTGGGTCAACTTCAAATGACCATAACTTTCAGTACATGATGAGTTGGCTAATAAGATATCAAATGAAAGGTCTTGGAATCCTCTTTCCAACATTACTGAGTTTGCTAATTTTTGAGCTCGTATCAGGGAGATATGCCCGTTTGAAGTTCAGTTGTTTATTTAAGGAAAGTTACTCGGATTTAAGAGGGGTATTTTGGTCTTTTCTTTACCCAATTAAGTTAATTCATTTTTAGTATTTCATTAGGGGTCTAAACTGATTTGGTTCAGTTTACGCAATCCAAATTAAAGCCTAGGGTTAGAGAATAGTTCAAGAAGATGAGAAAAGGAGAAAAATCAAGGCGTTCTTGGAGATTTCTTGCGGAATCAAAGGTCGTTTCGCCAAGGGTTGATCCCTAAAGAGGTATGTGAGTTCACATAGCATTGGATTCATTCACCCACGCGCCAATCATGTTAATTTCAGGATATTTCATCCTAAAAAGTTCGTTCTTGAGTTGTGTTCTTGAAGTTGCCTTCATTCTTGAACTTGGATGGGAATGATGAGTTTCTTGAGATAGTCTTATCGATTTTAAGAGTTATTTCGAGTTAGATTCTTGGGTACATGTATTGGGTAACCGAATCTAAAGAGAAATTGAGAAAAAGAATCGAATTTAATCGAATTAAGATCAGAAAATGAGTTGAAAATTTCGTTGGGAACACCCGGGGGAGGTCTGGCGCAACGCGCCACTGATGCACCAGCAGGGGCTGGCGTGGCGCGCCATTTGGAGGTCTCTGAACTTTAGGGGTTGGCGCCCTGTGCCAGTAGTGCGCCAAGGTCGCCTGCCCCCACCCATTTTTCATCGTTTAGCCTGTCTGAGTCCTTCTAAAGTGTACTAACACTTCCTATCGATTCTAACTACTCTAAATGACTTCTAAACATCTAGAAATCATTCATAAACACGAATCATAACCTTGAATCCATAAATTCAAATTCAAGGAAAGTTAAGAGCCAAGTCTAAAGAGTTCTTAGAGTCTTTTCAAAAGTCTTTTACAAATGTTTAAACTTGCTTTAAGACTTGAGCATTGAATTGAGTAAGAGTAAGAGTGAAGTTTATTTTCTTTAAAAGATTATATGGGAACTTAGTATTCCCAAAGAGTAAATGTTTTCACATTTAAACAAGAGAGGAAACACTGATTTCCAAGAGAGCTTTTGAGCTAGTTTTTGAGTAATAATCTCAAACCACAGAAAAAGAGTTATGTTTTTAAACATATGAGCTGAGTATATTTTGGGAGTTGTATTGAGCATCGATATGGGGACGAGTTCATAATAACTCAAGTCGCCATAAACCATGTAGCCAACGTGGGTAGAAAGGATCATACAATTTTTAGATGATTCCTTAATGATTTTAAGGATAGCTTAGTGGATCCACTTAGTTGAGGCGTTCTATATCCCGACAAGTTATAGGATAGTTCTGGTAGCGTGGACGAGACGTTGTATCTTCACATAGCTCATAGTGATGGTTGTCGGTTAGAGAATCTCCTAAACAGAGATATTATTGTATTTTCCAATACTTCGAGATGTTATCTACTATTTTAAATGCTTTATATAAACTGCATCTTTATTGTTGTTTTATTTCTACATTGAGTTAAGTATTCATGAGTTGAGTAAAGTTGAGGTAATTCATAATACAGTTCAAGCTTACGTTTTGTTTAGAATTCCCCTCACATTCTTGTACATTCGATGTACTGATGCCATTTGGCATGCATCATTTTATGATGCAGATACAAGTAACCAGGATCAGCATCCAACGCTTCGTTGATCCAATCGAACATTTTAGAGTCAGTTGGTGAGCCTCCTTGCTTTTCGGAAGATCCTTTTTTATATTGCTTTATCATATCAGTTGTTAGGATGATCGGGGATTTTGTCCCGACATCCCTCATAGTATTAGAGGCTTCATAGACAGATAGTAATAGTTCATTAGTCTTTTCATTTTCATTCTGTTATGTTGAGACTTGAGTTTCATTATGGGCTAGTTGAATGTTTCTTTATAACATTTTAGTTTATTTCATGAATTTATATTTGTTGAGTAAAGTCTTCCGCTGAGTATTAAGCCAGACTAAGGGTTCACTTGGGGCCAGCAATGGTTCTCGAGTGCCAGTCTTGCCCAGGGTGTAGGCTTGGGGCGTGACACGTAATCTCTTCATACGTATATGAAATTGCTATGCTAATTTCTATAATTTCACTGACTCACAAGGTTGATATTGTAATCATGATCTCTTGAGCCTTTAACTGTCTACCTATATTAGCCTCTCACCTATGACCTATATTGTTAAGTGATGATGGCCATAACTAATCTGAATGCATTTATATCTCATGTATGGGAGCCAATTAGGATAAACTATGTGATTTTTACCCATCTGCCTAAGTTTAATTCGTAGAGTTACCCGGTAGAGAGGTTTGGAGTTTGATGTCTAGCACATGTGTAATTTTCCAATGTTTCACTCTTGTTTTCTATTGTCATTAGTTGCTTACTGCTTTTGTTGTGACTTCCTTAATTTATGGCTTTATGCTGCAACTCTAGTTTCTGGGAATCCTGAACTTGTAAAAGTGAAGCAGAACTATTAGTGATAAAAAAATATTAGCAGAAGTAGTAATGACTTGTAGATCACAGATTTTGTACTGTCTTCATCTTGAAGCTTTTCTCTGGTCTTTTTATATCTATCATTCTCACAGCTCAAAGTTGAATTTTTCTATACTATTAGTGATAAAAAAATATTAGCAGAAGTAGTAATGACTTGTAGATCACAGATTTTGTACTGTCTTCATCTTGAAGCTTTTCTCTGGTCTTTTTATATCTATCATTCTCACAGCTCAAAGTTGAATTTTTCTATATTTATCTAAATATTATCATCTATTAAGATTATGATATGGCATATCTCCCCTGCATTGATTGAAATTCTACGCTTATGAGCAGTGGTGTCAATGCCATCTCATTCCCTTCACATGGTTCATTCATTTAAACGGTTGGTGCTTATGTACTGGTTTGCAAAATTGATTCCAAGCAGGCGAATTTACTGCACAAGTTTAAAGCTTCCACTAAAGCAATACCACCCTGTGAGTGTCACTATGTTGCTTGGACTCTCCAAAGAGTTGCCACACTTGTGTAGGATCCTCCAAAGATGCACTATACTTTTGGAGGATCTAACACGCACCTGTCGACATTTTTAAGAGTCCAAGCAACATAGGTTTGGCATACATCTTCTGTTCTATTTTTGTATGATTTTCTCTGAAGATGGGGGACATTTTCTTTCTTCTGCTATTAGTGATCGACCTGTAGCAATTTAGAAGTTAGATAGTAGCAAAAAGAAATCAACATGTTGTTTGCTTTCAATGGATCACCCTGTTGTTACAACATTAAAATTGGAGATGAAAATAATAGAGTTTTTGGCCAAAAGCATCCTTAAACTATACCTCAAACTTAAACTACATCTTTAAAATATCATTCTTAGCGGAAAACATCCTTCAAGTATTTAAAAGTGAACAATTTTCATTCTTCTGTTAGATATCGTTAAAAAACTAAGGGATCCAACAAAAACATGACCATCAACAAAAGTTTTCCTGCATAATTTCATCACCTCCTATAAGAAGTTCCTGAAAAAAAAAAAATTAAGAATCTTAGACATTATTGCTTACAGAAACAAAAAAAAATGTTTGGAAGGTGAGGATACATGATTTGCTCTTTTTCTCATTTAGTAATGGAAAAAAACTGGAGCTTAGTTATCTTTACCTTTTTCATAGCCAAACTATATTTAATTAATAAATTTTGGGGCCAATCTGATATTGAAATGATCAAAATATTGATTATGTTTCGCATGTGAGTTTCATTCTACTTGATTAGAAGCGGAAGTCTCCAACAAATGCCGCTTCTAGCATATTCAATTGAGAAGAAACATATTTCAACTAATAATATATTTAATATCAAATTACATGAAAAATAAATGGAAAAAAATTGTCAAATTAAAAGATTTTGCATAATGCTAAAGTCAATAAACGAAAAAGTTCACAATAGAATTTTTGGCGTATCTAAGAATAATAATTACGAAGGGATTATATGATTTTTGTGGGATCTGTTAGTTTTCTGATAAATTCAAGTAGAAGGTTGAAAATTGTTCACTTTTAAATACTTGAAGGATGTTTTCTGCTAGGAATAATACTTTAAGAATATAGTTTAAGTTTGAGGTATAATTTAAGGATGATTTTTGCAAAAACTCAAAATAATGTGAGTGTAGGTGCTTTAACAATAAGTTATGTTGATTCTTCAAGATTCTCAATAAATACTTGAAGGTCAGATAAATTTTTTTCAAATATATACTATAATTCTTTCAAAATTTTCAGTATATGCTTGGAGAGACACTAGTATTTTCAAATATTTACTATTGAAATCTTGATAATCCAAATTATGATAATCACGATAATATATTATGTAAAAAAATCAATAATATATTTTTATTATAAAATTGATCCAAGTTAATTTTAAATTTTGAATATAATTTTGATACACAATTTTTAATAGCAGTTTCATCACTTTTAATAGTTAAATAAAATCTAAATCTCAAAAATAATAAATTCGCTTTGGCTTCTCTTAATTTTTAAAGTTCAATATTTGATAATAATATTTATATTTTTCTTAAATCAAACTTATATAAGGATCAAACATTATCTAATTAAATTCAATCATAAGAAGTAATTAAAGGGGGGAAATGAGACGATGAAGGGAAAAGGTTAAAGAAGCTGGAGTAGGGACTGCACTTTTCTTTTTCAATTTAAGTTAGTATTTGACCATAAATTTGTTTTACAAATGTTATTTAATAGGAGTATCTCAAAATAATTATTTTTCTATTACTACATTTGGAAAGACCATTTATTGCCTTAATAACTAATCTTTATATTTATCCATTAAAGATCGGTCATTACTTCTGATTCAAATATTAATGTTGCAATTGATATTTGTAATATTTTCCCATCATTACCTATCTCATTTACTCCCGTTGTGATCATTTTGAGTTTTTTCACACCTATATATGCTTATTGTATTCTCTCTTTGGGGAGAAAAAGAGAAGATAGAAACATATTAATTCCTCATATGTTCTAGTATGCTGAACTTTCTTTTTCCTACTTGATTTTTTGTTAGATTTTAACTTTTGTATATATAAGAAGAGCTTGTTGAATACAAGGATACAATCAGATGATATATCTTTAACGATCGTATTTTTTACATGCCTCAAGTGTTGGAGAATTTTTTTTTAAAATTTAAATTTGGACCCAAGATCCATATTATTAATTAAATAACTGGGCCAAACATCATTAATAAAAGGTTCAACCTGGTCGGCCCAAATTGGCAAAACCAAGTGGATAAAGACACTACCCTAATACTAGGGTTTTCTAAATGAGCTATCATGTTCACCTTTCTTTCTCTTCCTCTCCTCTTTCTCAGCTCGCCTCTATCCCAATGTTTGTCGTTGTCCCCTTGCTCCGACTTGATGTTCCTCCTTCTTTGGGTGATAAACATCCTTCATGTCCGACTTGTGATGGATGCTGGAAATATCATCTCTCAAAGGTATGCCTCGTTCTTTCCATGTTGAGTTCTTGCTCCATCTTCGCAGCTGAGAATGTTTTCTTTGTAGGTGTGTTGTTTAGTTAGAGAGCCTGAGTTCGTGAAGAAAGTGAAAGAGAGTATGTGCCTTGTGCTCCCTCCATGCAAATCTGTGTAAGTGACTCGCTATTACCATCTTCCCTGTTGCTTCTATTCCTATTTTGATTCTCTTTATTTGCAGGTGAAGCAAAATAGAAGAAGATCTTGTAGCTCCCTCGCTTCATCTTTTTGCTGGAAGCTTGTTTTTAAATCATATTTGGCCTCTATACTCTCGCTTTTTTGCTGGTCCCTGTGTCCCTTTTTGTTGGTTGTCATAGCTTAGAAATAGGATAGGTTCCTCAAAAACTTTTTTGCTCCCAACATAGCTAATATCTAACCTGTACATATCATAGTTGTGAAACAATGTGTCTTCTGATCTGTAACAAATCATGATGTCCATTGTTGTTAGTGTTAGTTCTCCTTTTCCTGATGCGAACTGAAGGGATCTGTAGTTTATCTATGTTAAAAATCTTTCTTCCCAAACTTGGTAACTAAATGAAATTATGAAATGTCTTCATTTCTTCTTTATTTATTACTACATTTTCTATGTAGTCTGCCAATTGATTTGCTTCTCTAAAAATATGTGAAACATGTACTCTGATTTTCTCCACCATGTCATATATTTCCTCCATCATTTCTGCTAACTTACAAGGTATTTTCGAACTCCTATTGATCATATTTTTCAATACTAGGGAATCAGATCCTAGATAAACAAGATTCATATTTTTCCTGATGCAAAATTGTAGAGCTTCCCAGACTACTCTCACCTCTGCCTCCATATTTGTAGCTATCCCCATGTTCTTGGCCTCAACATAGATAAGATCACCTCATCTATCCCATGATATAGTATTTCCGTAAAATTTCTAACAAAATTTTGGGAGTAAGTTTTGAAAATTCATCTTCAAATATATGTTTGACTGTGAAATTTGATCAGATTTTGAAAATCTGATCTTCAAATATTTTCAAGTTCCCAAAAATTAGGTCAAAATAGTGTTAGAATTTTTGGATCTTTCATGGACAAAACCTCAATTTGAAAAACACAAATTTCGAATTTCAACTTTGAAATCCATGACTAAATAAGAGTTAGGTACATAAATAAAACACAACCCCCTTCGGCCCTCCCCCAACCACACACACAAACCAAAATATAAGTATAAAAATTTGAAGCCACATTGTTTCAGCGCGCAAGTATAAAACTTTGTTATTTCTCTATTCAACAGCCACCCCCGTTTTCCACCGTTCAACACGCCACCACAAGCCAAAGTTCTTAACCTAAGCTTCATTTCAGTAATGGGAACATCAAATATTAGGGACATCTTGACTTGTTTCCGTCCCTCTTTAAACTTCTTTGCTATCAGCTCCGGTGATGGCCGTGTCAAGGTAATATTTTTCCCTCAAGTGAATTTTCACTCGTATTAGTTAATTATTTTCACCATTTTTCGTATGTGAATAATTGTAGCTAATTATACTTTTCGTATAGTTTCCGGCTATTCAACTTTGAAAAAAGAATTAATGTTGTCATATTTACCTCCAAAAGTTAGTGAAATTGACTCTTGATGAGGGAAAAGTGACAAACAAAAATCATATCTTGCAGCATTATCTCGAGTGTGAGAGAGGGCGGAAAGGGGAGAAGTTATCATAAACACAGTTTACACCTAACGACTTAGAATTTGGGGAAGGAAAGTTATGAACTTTGTTTCATGCATGTATATGTTGTGCCTTTTAGTTCTTTTTTTTTTTCATTTTGTATGATGTTGTTTATCGTAAAATGGTACAATTAAATTTCTAAGGGTGGTTTAAAGGCATACGGATAAAATTGACCTTATTATATAATAGATGACAACAGTGGAACAATAAATGAGTGCAAGAACAATAATAAATAGTTGAATTTAGAATCTAGATTATGAGCTTGTGTTGTTGCTTAAGAACAAAGTAGCTCAAGTAAACTTGAGAACAAAAGCTTTATAGAAATTCTCAAATTTCAAAATGAAGTGCTAAGAACTTGAGTTATCTTAGTATTCAAAATTAGCAGACTAGAACTAATTATGACATTAATAAAGTCAATTCAAGAACTCAGATCAAAAGTGATGAAGACCCCTATTTCGAAGAAATTAGAGACAGCGATTAATATACGACTAATTACCTTCTTTAATTACTCTAATAGAAACCAAAGATATAAAGTTAAGAATTTAACTTACCTTTAAAGAATCGTTTCTTATAATGTTGTAAGATAAATTCATAGTCACCATACACAAAGGTCTAATGGAGAGAAACCTCTCAAATAATATTAATCATGTCTTTTGGAAATACCAAAATCCACCCCCACATATAGGAGAAACCTATTCCAAATAGCATGAGATTCAAAACCTACTTTTAATTAGAAAACTTTTCAACTATGAAACTTTAAATTAGGAAACATATAAAAAAAATATCAAACTTCTTCCTAAAATTAGCTAACAGGAATAAGGAGAAAATTGGAAAATTTGCACCCAAAGCCCACATGACTTCATCTTATAATTGGGCTCTATATTGTTGTGATTTTCAGCCATTGTTTGGCGAGAATTCAACACACTTTGGGCTGAAATTTTAGCTCTCTTTTGTGCTCATGTTGGGCCATCTCTTGGACTTCACATGGTTCATTCATTTAAACGGCTAGTGCTGATGGACTGGTTTGCAAAATTGATTCCATGTCGGGGAACTTGCTGCACAAGTTTAAAGCTTCCATTGATGCAATATCATCTTTATCCATTTCATCAGGTTTGTATCTATACATGCTCATTGTCTTCGATGATGGCTACATTTTGAGAATCTTGCATTTAGTCAATCTGGATTAGTAACTGAACGATTGACATCTTTAACCCCTTCTATAGTTTCTATAATGCAAAATGGGTACTCCCAACAATGTTACCAGATCTTGTTTGCTAAGAGTTAGCAAGATTCTTCTCATGTCATATTTCATCACTATATGTTCTGAGTACATGTCATTGCTCCATTTGTGTCCTCTTCACCCTCTACCTTGTGTTAGCGTTCCTGTAGTGGTTTTCTCCTTGTAGCAATCGAAATTCTATGCTTAATTTGTTTCTGCTGATTTTAATGCATTTTCACCTCTTTCAACACGACTAATTTCTACCTGGTACTCCCACCCTAATTTATTTCTCCGTATTATTAGTGTTACAAAATCTGAATATTACTGATATAGATAATACAATTGAATTTTAGGGATTTGAATATTTAGTCATCATAGTTAGTTTGTTCTCTTCATGTATTTATATCCTTGTTCTCTTTGAGTAATATACAAATTATTCTCCATACCTTATGAAAGACATGGTATCATAGCCAAGTTAAGGTTTCGTTTCTTTTTTTTCTGCTTTGGATCACTCATCCATGAGTTATCAGTTTCCCTCACTTTCGGCAAAGGGCGAAGATCTTTCAGACAATTTTTTTCTTTTGTAGACTGGATTTCGATTATTTACTCTGATCACTCTTTCTGTTGTTGTGTTGGATCCACTGCTGCTCCAATCCCTATTTGTTTCTGTTGCTTCAATATTTGGTACTACCAAGGTCTGCTTTGATTTTTTGTTTATCTATTTCTGGTTGGGTTTGCTGGTTTCAATTGTTTTCTAGCGTTTGGAGTTGTTTAATTTGGAAGCGCTCTGTGGGATTGCTCTATGTGAGGGTTTATTTGGTTTGGAATTGATATTACTATATTTTGTGGCTAAATAACTATTCAAGCCTTGTTTATGGTTGATGTTGTGGTGCTCTTGACGTTTGCGAATTCCAACCTCGTAAGGTATGTTCATGTTGGTGTAGGGAACCCAATGTATCTTTGTGCATGGTCCGTTTGAAATTTTATTATTTTCAATCGTCTTGGATAAAAATAGGTTCAAATTATTGAATTCATGGCTTCAAGAGTAACAGTAGCTTCATCCCCCGGAAACACAAAAGTGTTAGTCTCAGAACATCACCTTTCTATCAACCCAAAAATTAAATTTTGATCCGTCTGGACTCTATACTTTGAACTCTTGACAGCTCCGTAAATTCATTCAGCTTTCCATACAGGGTGATGGATAGCCTCCATCGTTTCAACCCATTCTTTCCATTTCATTGAAAGTCTCCTTTCATGGTTGTAATAGATGGATGGATTAACAAATGAAATGGAAAGAATGGGTTGAAAGAATGGAGGCTATCCATCACCCTGTATGGAAAGCTGCCGAAATTTACGGAGCTGTCAAGAGTTCAGTGTATAGAGTCTAGACAAATCAAAATCTGATTTTTGGGTTGGTAGGGAGGTGGTGTTCTAAGACTAACATTTTTGTGTTTCCGTAGGGTGAAGCTCATGTTACTCTTGAAGACATGAATTCATTGGATTGAATTTATAGGTCCCTTTCTGCATTCACTCTGCACATCTATACAATTTTATGCCATATTAATTATTAAAGAAAAATTGTCCTAAAGCTTGAGATGATAGTCGTCATGTGCCATTATGTTCTTTTAATATTTATTCTTCCCCCTTTGTGTAATCTTATAGCTCCAAATTCTGTATGATTTTGGCGTTTATTTGATATGCATAGCTATAAGTGATGTTTAAGATGTTTCAAAATATTCTTCTTACTGAGACAACGTCATGGAGTTACATTTAATAAATTGGAGTGCAACTTGTTTACTTTTTCGATCATCTATTTCTTTTGGAAGGAAGGAAAAATTGCTATTTGCTTTAACATTTTAAAGGTTAAGAATCATAAAGATTTGAGGCAAAAAAAATTCAGTGAAGACAGTCTGTACCATCATTAAATATGATGGCAATTTGCATTGTGATACTAGTGTGTGCTAACATTTCTTTTTTGCATTGAATAGGCCCCTCCATCGTGCAAATGTTGAGGGGGATTCACTTCCCTTGCATAAGATTCTTGATCAGGTTGATGTCAAGACTGAAATTAAGTCCAATTTGACCAAATGTATCACTTAACATTGGCCCAAACTTTGTGATCACTTGGTTTTGTTGGCACACTATTCTTTTGTGTCTGTAGTCTGTACTATATCCAACACCTTGTTTTTGAACTTGCGGTGGTTGCTTATTTTGATGGCAAGACAATTTGTCATTCCCTCAGAAGAACGATTGTAAAGATTAGAACTACAGATAAAACTAGTTACTCTATGCTGGACTTGTTCCTAGGTTAAAGCAAACTGTAATTTGAGATTCTCTGTTGCTATCAGATCCTTAATATATTGGGGCTAATCGTCATTTTAGGAGCTTGTGATCCATGCTTTAACACTAGTGCATCCTTTTTTAAATAGTGCTCTGACTCAAGTGCTTTTGTGCTGAATGTTATATTTTTAATCTTAAATGTGCGAAGGAACTTTCTTCACTTCTCATCGCTACTTTACTACTAGTGAAAGTGCAAATTACGTGACCAGATGAGAATTCATTAGAAGTTTGGAGTTCACTATCACTAGTTATTGTTCTCTTGTCAAAAGAGAGAAGATCTGGTCACGAGTTGAAAAACAAAAGTCTATTTCTCAAAAATTGTGCACCATGACCTCGTACTGCCTGGGTGAAAGTCCTTGGGTTTGAAGGACTGGGTGTACAAATGTTGCCTCCTCTGTGGAAATCCCTACCACTTTTTGAAACCACAACATTAAATGGTTTTGGATTAGGATCTCCATTGCTAGGTAGGCTTCCTTAGGCCCTAGTATTCTGCACTCCGGCAATCTGACCCATCTTTCTTTCAAGACTATAAAGTGCCAAGTCATGTTTTTTAGCAGTAGCTGATTAATTTTGCCGCTCATCTACTAATATCTTCAATCTCTCTTTAATCTCATCTAGTTGGCCTTGAATGATATTACCATGAGAAATTTGGGTGGTTCCTTCAATCGGGTTGTAGTTGTTCCTGACTTGCGTTTCCCACAAAATGTACGGATTCTAGGTTAGATCTACACATATCTGTTGAATTATCACCTCCACAAGCTTCACAGAACAACTGAGATTGTTGAACTCACTAAACTTGAGCTTTCACCTACACTTGACCCATAAAAAATTTGGTCAATTGGCTAAAGTTGTTCATCGCTGCAATTTGTGCTTGTATACTAGTCATCCCATCAACCTCTAGAATTTCTTCATTGCATCTTTTATTGGACTCACTGGTCCATTAAGGATTATTGGCCGCCAACCTGATTAAGGCTTAGAATGAATATCTAAAACCTTCACCTTTCATCTACCTAAAATTCAATATCTCACTCTTTAATTTAGCTCCCTTCCCAGATGGAAAGAACCTTGCAAGAAACATTTTTGACAAATCATCCCAGTAAGTGATAGAGTTGGTAGGTTCAACTATAAGCTACCTCTTGGCTTCCCCTAACAAAGAGGACACAAACAGAGTGAGTCTTACATTCCGATCAAACATCCTGTGTGATGTAAGTATTTGCGATCTATAGGAAATTCTAGAGATGAGCCTATGGGTCTTCTTATGGTAAGCATGTGAACTTCTTGTTTGTGTGCAATAATTGGACCATATTCTACTCCAGCTCCCATCTTCTAGTAATGTTAGGTTTTATAATATTATAGTTTACATTTTCTACTGGTGGGATTGCCACTTTGCGTATTGCGATTGGGGCTTGTGGTTGAGCTGTCAGTACTGCAAGTGGTGGGTTGCGATGCACTTGCAACAAGGCTTGCTCCTTCAACCTCTGATAAATGAACCTTTTGGGTTTCGATTGGAACGGATATAGATTTCCTTCAACTTTGGAGGGGCTTGCCTCCTGTCATAGTTTTGCATAAAAGTTGTCATCTACCCACAACAACTAAGATTAACACCTGTAACAACAAAAATAACAAAAAATATCTCAAATTTTCAATACTATACTACACAATTTATTATAACTAAAACAAGACAGGTAAATAAAATTGATATCATAGAGGTTGTTCATAGGAGAAGATAATACATTTCTCTATGGCGCTTGCGTAATCTCTTCATATTTATATACAATTGCTATGCGAATTTCTACCGTTTCGCTGGCTCACAAAGTTGATATTATAGTAATTCTCTTGAGCCTTTAACCATCTACCCAGATTAGCCTCACACCTATATTTTTAAGTGATGGTGGCCATGACTAATATGAATGCATTTATATCTCCTGTATGGGAGACAATTAGGACAAACTATCCTAGCTGCAAATCCTTTTAGCAGAACGCATCCTACTCCCCTTAATCTAGTTCTATCTCCAACTTTCCTCTCTCAAGTTAAAGATTATCCATTTATCCTATTGATCACAAATCAACATAATAGTAAGTAGAAGAATAAGAGTACAAAATATATGGTAGAAAATCGCAATAACAACTATATAATACAAGACGAAGTTCATACTATGGCCATAACCCTAGAAAGAGGGCTTTTAGCCACTCCAATCTGATTACAAAAGCTATAATTCATGTTATAAACAAGAAATAATGCTAAGTAAAGAGAAGAAGAGTTAAACCTAAGAGAATTTTTCCTTTGCTCTTGCTCTGTGCTTCCACAATAGTCATCTCCTCCTAAAAATGGCATGAGAAATGGACTCACTCTACAAATAATTGTGTAAATTTCAAGAATCTGATTCAACATTACATGGACAAAGGTTTGCTCCGGATAGTAGACCGACCAATGGGAATCGAGACAGACCAAGTATGGTTATTTATATTATTTTAAATACAGAAAAGGGCTGTTATATTCTAAGTGTTTTGATGATCCTCACAAATGCAGGGACCTGGTCCCTGGCAGAGTGCTCTCGTCCAGATTCAAATGAGGTATAGCTGTAAAACTGTCACGACAAGTACTAGGTGAAAAGTGTAGTGTACTGCACCAATAGGAAAAGCGGACGAGACTGTCTGTTTTAGTGGCTCACAATGCAGGGACTTGGTCCCATGCAGAGTTCTCTCCATCAGATGCATAATGAGATACAGATGTAAAGTTGTCCTGTCAATGGTTGGTGAGACGACATCGTACTTAACCAATCAGAATGGAAGAGGTCGTTTGTCCAACAGTTAATAACTCTTTATGGTTGGTTTTTCAACATGACAAACGACATTTTAAATTCATTCATTCAAAAAGGAAGAGAGCCAGCAAGTCTTCTCAAGAACTCATTAAGAAAAGTTTGCAAGGGACCTGGTTCCTGCAAGACTGCGTACGTGAAAGGACGACAGTACAGCTGTAAAGCTATCACTTCTGATGTGATAGGTGCATGTCTTTACAGAGAAGGTTTGCTCTTAGCCAATGGGCTGTCCCAAGGAGTTTGCGTTCATTTTCAATATAGTCTCTTCCAACAACACACAAACTCAAGATTTGGCAAAACAAAAACTTGGATTTTCTCTGAAAATTCATAAGCTTTAAAAGAAGGCCATCTTTAAGGAAGAACAATACTCATGCTCAACAAAGGGACCTGATAGAGTGCTAAAGCATCTTTGTTGAGTTTGAGTTTTGTTAGTTTTTGCAACTTGAAAATTCTCAAGAACACCTGCAAAGACTCACTTTCAAGAAGTATTCTCCGGCAAGCACAACAAGGACCTGATCAAGATGCAAGCATCAGAGTGTGTCTTAGGAGTTATACTTTCGTGCATATATTGTAAATTTGTTCCTAGTTTATAAAGGATTTAGATATTTATTTCGGTTTCTAAAAGCCTAAATCAGTTGAGTTAAACTGGTTTAGTGGGCAGCATTGTTTTGCTGCTTAGTCAAATTCTAAGTCATCTAGGAGCTAGTTCATTTAGTGGGCGGTGTGGTATCCGCTTAGCAAAGTCTAAGTTATCTCGGGGTGATAGCTTAGTGGGCAGTGTTGTATCTGTTTTGGCCCGTCTAAGTGATTGCTTAGTGTGGAGATTAGCAGCCTAATCTCATTTGGTAAACTAGCTTTTACTTTTGCTTGGAGAAGATTAGTGGAAGCAGTTTGAAAAGTCCTGTGTGACAGGTCGTGGTTTTACTCCCTTGAGGTCCACGTAAAATCAGTGTGCCTAATTTACTTTGTGTTATTCATATTCTGCACTTTATTCTGTCGGGGACCTGGTCCAAAGAACACTGGTGGACGCGTATATTCCATCAAGGGCCCACCAAATCGGACTAGGAAAATGCCATTGTCCACGTTTGATGCACATTGCGGTGTGAGGCAATGGTCTTCGCCCTAGCATTGACTCTGCAAGCTTCTTCTGTTCGCCATGGGAATGCACCTGCTAGGTGTAAAACTCGCGTTGGGACTGGTGCCGTGAGCCTCTGGCCTCGGTTTGGGCTTGGCTCTGCGAGGTCCTTTCGGCTTGTCTCCATACTTTTCTTTGAATATACAATGCACAAAGCACCTGACGTGAGTTCCAAAACATGTAAATGTATGCAAATTAAGAGTATTAAGCTTAATTATCCTTAAAACATAGTGTGAACTCTTTCATGGAAAAAGCTTGGAACAAATGTGTGTAAATACAGCCAACATCATTAAGTAATTCCATGATTTATTGGAATTTTATTTCACAATTTATAAATATCTCTTTTGGGCTTCTTTCAGATATGGAAGTGAAGGATCAAGTACAAACCGAGTCTGCAGATATGGTGTCAACTCAGACAGCAAGCTTTTATAAAGTCAGGAGATCATCCCTCAATGGATTATACTTGCATGAAGTTGTTAGAATGAGACAGAAAGGTGAATTTCGTGTGCGAGAAAAAGATGTTAGTGGTTAATTATTGAGTTGTACTCTAACTTCAACTTTTTTTAATGAGAGCTATTTTGCTTGGTTGGTCAGAAAAAAGGAAGCTTGGAACTTTATTACTACTGTTAGGAACAGGCAGTGGTGATGTTCTAGCTGTAGATGTATCTACATGTCATCTGAAAAGGAGATTTAATGATTGCCATCCTGGGTGAGTTGCAGAAAGAATGGTATATTTCCTGTAAAACTCTCTTTTATGTGTTCTCCTGCATATTATGTGTTGTATGTAGGATTAGTCACTTATATACCTTCTTCAATGCTAAGTGTATGACATATTACGAAGGAAACATAACATAGCTTTAGATCGCAATTCAACAAGTACATATATAGAGGCTTATGCATGCACTCAAGGTCACTACATTAAAAATGAGCTTTAGCGGCAATTAATTAGCAATTGCGGCTAAATTTGTATTTTTAGCGGCAATTAGCATTGTTTGTATATGTCCCTAAAGGCTTTAGCAACATTGGAGCTAATGGCACTTAACTAATGCCAGTAAGACTTTAGCACTCTTTATTAATATGTTTATTTATTGCCGCTAAAAGTTTTTTTGTTATAGTGGTTGTGGCCTAGTGTTCAATGAATTTGGAGGAGAATCGTGAGTTCACAAGTTCAAATATCAGTCAAGGCAAACAAACACTAGGTGATTTTTTCTCATTTGTCTAAGTTTTATGCCCAGAGTTACCAAGAAGATGTGAGTTTGATGTCTAGCTCATATGTCTAACTTTGAAGAAGGGATATTTTGGATGAATTTTTGTCTATCCTGCTATTTATGATAAAAATAAAATTTTCCAACATTTCACTCTTGTTTTCCTTTTCTCATTAGTTGCTTAGTGCTTTTGTTGTGACTTCCTCAATTTATTGCTTTATGTTGCAATACTAGTTTCTTAGAATCCTGAAGTAGTAAAAGTGAAGCAGAACTCTTAGTGATAATGCTATTAGCAAAAGTAGTAATGACCTATAGATCGCACCTCTTGTACTGTATCCATCTTGAAGCTTTCTCTGGTCTTTATGCATTCATCGTTCTCACAGTTCAAAGGTAAATTTTTCTATATTTATCTAAATTTTATCATATATTAAGATTATGATATGGCATATCTCCACTGTAGTGACTGCATTCTACCTTTGTGAGCAGCGGTGTCAATGCCATCTCATTCCCTTTTAATGGTTCATTCGTTTACACGGCTGGTGCTGATGGACTGGTTTGCATAATTTATTCCATGTCGGGGAACATACTGCACAAGTTTAAAGCTTCCACTAAAGCAATATCATCTTTATCTATTTCATCAGGTCTGTACCTGATGGAATGTACGCTTCAACCAGTGAACTCGGGACCAGGTCCCTCGACAGAATTAAAGTGCAGAAAATAAATAGCACAATGTAAAACAGGCACAAGAGTTTTACATAGAAACCTCTTTGCTCAAGGGAGTAAAACCACGACCTGTCACATAGGACTTTTCAAACTGTTTTCACTAATCTTCTCAAGCAAAAGTGAAACACAGATTACAACACGAGATTAACCTCCTAATCTCAACTAAAGTAATACCCCTATTACTTATACGAGCCTAAGCAAAGAATCCATTGCCCACTATACTAACCCTCACTTATTAATATAGACTTTTGATCATAAGACACAAAGTTACCTCTAACTATGTTCCTATAAGCTCAAACAAAGTTTTGAAACGTTTCTAACAAGAGTGAAACGAATCCTACAAGTTAAGCTCAATACAAACATTCAAGAATAGAAGCAGGTACGGAAAGCAATTCTTCTATTGATCATGTCCTTGTTGTATGTGTTCTTGTGCTTGAGTTCTTCCTTGAAGATGGCCTTCTCTTTTTAAGCTTGTGAGTTTTCTTTGCCAATTCTTCAGTTTATGTTTCGGAGAAGAGACTATATAAAAAAAAGACACAAACTCCTTTGGACCGCTTATTAGTTGAGAGCCTACCTCTCTGGAAGGAGGTGCACCCACCACATCAGAGGTGACAGCTTTTCTGACAGTTGTCTTGTCGTCTTTTCACATACGCAGTCTTGCAGGGACCAGGTCCCTTGCAAACTTTTCTTGGTGAGTTCTTGAGAAGACTTGTTGGCTTTCTATCCTTTTGAATGAATGTATTAATTTGTTGTTTGTCATGTTGACTAAGTCAACCATAAAGAGTTATTAACAGTTGGACAAACAAACAACCTCGTCCATTCTGATTGGTGTAGTAGCTGACGCCTCACCAACCTCTGACAGGACAACTTTCCAGCTGTACACCATTATAAATCTAGACGAGAGAACTCTGCCAGGGACCGGGTCCCTGCATTTGTGAGAAACTAAGACAAACAGTCTCGTCCGCTCTTACTGGTGGTGCATTATACTGCACTTTTCACCTACCACTTGACATGACAACTTTACAGTTGTTCCACATTTTGAATCTGGACGAGAGCACTCTGCCAGGGACCAGGTCCCATCAAAACACCTAGAATATATCATTTTCCCCTTTTTTGATGATGACACAAAAATATTCCTCACACTGAGTTTATTCATTCATTTCCCCTGCCAACAGTCTCAATAACAAGGATCTGGTTCCTTGTTAGATTCCTAGGTTTGATAAATCATCAAAACTTAATATCAGCAACAAACTAACATTTTCCCCCTTCTTGATGATAACAGACTTATTCACCAGTTCCCCCTATCAACAAGAACTCTTCAGGTAACTGGAATTTCATCATCCCCGAAGTTTGTCAAATCATCAAAACATCAAAATAGCATTTCACCCCTTTTTGATGATGACAAACTTGTTCAACTTCTTTCCCTTATCAGCATGACCATCAAAATAGCATTTCCCCCTTTTTTGATGATGAAAAACTTGTTCAACTTCTTCCCCCTATCGGCATGACCACGTCCTCTTCAAATAGCTAGCATTGATTCCCCATATCCGAATGACCATGTCTTCTTCAAGTAGCTAGCATTTATTCCCCCTATCGGCATGACCATGTCCTCTTCAAGTAGCTAGCATCATTGATCTCATACCTTAACAATTTTCCCCCTTTTGACATCATAAAAAAGGGTTAAAGCAGTAAACCAAGTTGACAAAGATGCACTTCAAGCAAATCCATGGCCACTTGGGCAACACTGAGCATGAGTAAAAACAGATAACGTAATGAGATAAGTCAGTAGAAACATGACATTTTTCATTCATAAACAAAAGATCAGCAATCAAAGCATTGCACATATTATTACGAATGAGAACCAGAACAATGCCCACTCAGTTTATATAGAAAAAGAGGAATGAGGACTAACTTTGAAAGTTAGGAAGAGAAAGGATGAGTTAGAGGCAAGAGATTGAAAGAATAGAATTAGTAGAGCATATCCCTTAGCATGGTATTTTAAGAAGCCTCTCTTGAATGTCACATTCTTTGCTGCCCAGCTTTCATGTTGAACCTTCAGGGCTGCCAGTTTTTTTATATAAAAAAAATAATTCAACCTGGTCCCTCTGATAGTGCTATTTCAGAAGCTGAGCCTTCAGACAACCCATTTCAGTAACTTTGTTAGCAAGAGCAACTATCATAGCTTCCAACAATAGCTTGAGTTTCTCATGACAAAAGGATTGGTGAAATCAAACTTACTCAAGACCTCCGAGATGAATAGATCAATAATTGAGGAACCATTTTAAAAAAAATTATATTTCATTTTTTTTAAAATCAGACACCCTCCTATTCAGAATACTTTGAGTTCTTAGAATTTCAACTTCGTCATTTTTTAACATCATCTTTTCCACTTCTTCATTTTGCTTCGTGGACCTGGTCCCTCTCACACTTAAAAACATCTTCATCAGAAAATTCTCCAGTAAGAACAAAAGGGTTTAACCATTTGAAATGTTTTTGATAGAAGAGAAAAGAGAGTTTTAAAATTTTCTGATTTTGGAAGGGGATTTAAAAAGAAATGAGGAGTATAAAGGAAGTGAAATGGTGTATTATGTGGAAGAAAGTGTCATTTTGGTATTCAAAAGATGGGACAACGGTCAGATACTTGAATGACAGACATGTGGGAATTGCAAAGGTTCACATGCATAATTCAAACCGCAATGTTAAGAGTGCTAACCTTCGAGAACAGACCGGGTCCCTCTCTGTAGTTTGAATGTGATTGCCTAAATCTGTCCTGACCTCCCTTTTGCTTCAGCCCTTTTTCCATGTGTGTATACCGACAAAAGGTATAAGGCTGAACTTGCTAAAACATGCATAACTGAAAAACAAGGATACCTGCTCCCTTTGCATAGTCATTAGAGAGTTGATTGCTTCAGGCAGGATCCATTTAAGAAGGTTTCAGCATTCCCAACATCAGTTTGATTATCTCAGCTAGGTCTTCTAAGAGCTTCAAGATGTTGCTTGATCCACAAGAGTTGAGCACAACAAGCTGCACTTGCCACATTCTCTACCTCAGTTTTTGAAAGAGTAACTGAATATTGCCTTTTAATTCCCCATGAGTGAGAGATCAACCTATAACATAAGCCACTCCTGAGGTAGTCTTTCCATCAACTTGATGCCCAACATAATCAGCATCACATGTTCCTCCAAATCAAAAAATCTCCTAAAGGACAAAATAGAACCAGGTCCCTATTTTCTTCGAGCGTTTTTGGATTCTCTTACCAGCCCTCAAATGTAATTCCTTTGTACAAGAATGGGGTCTCTGAACCAGGTTCATCAACATCCAGCTTCAAGTTAGTGCCTATAAGAGTATGAATTGTCTAGGCACCCATAACATGAAACCTTTTCAGCAGCTTCTCTGAACTGGTACCAGGTCCCTGTCTTTGATAAGACATCAATTACCCTGAACGTTGTGCTATTTTCTTCCCTGTAGCTAAGTTCCTATAACAGTATACAACTACTCCTTGCTTAGGGCTTTAGTGAAGATGTCGGCCACTTGATCTTCCATTTTGCAGAACTTCATTATGAAATTACCCCTCTTTAACATTGTCTTGACTTCAAGTATGTTAAGCCATTTGAGCAGCTCATTAATGTACTTTTCTTGACACCAGAGGGTACCTTTATAGGTTTTCTTGGTCTACAGCTCCAAGAAGAAATTTAATTCTTCCATTATGCTCACTTCAAAACTAACTATTCACGGGTGCAACAAACTCTTCACACAACACCTCAAAGGTTGCTTCAAAGATGATATCATCAATATGTACTTGAATAATCAGTAATTCCTTTCCTTGTGATTTCAAAAAGAGGGTTTTGTCAATTTTACCTCTTTTGAAGCCATTGTTGAAGAGGAATTTGGACAACCTATCAGCTTGTTGGGGAAACGAGTGCCATACTTTGCTTCTTTCAAACTGAGCTTGATCATCTTCTTCATTCTCATCTTCAGAATTCACACTATCAGTTTGAAATGCACTATCTTTGTTCAGCACTGTCTAACGGACCGGGTCCCTCATCAGGTTTATCATCTGCATTAGCTTCCTTGAGATTGCTCGATTCATGAAGAGGATGTTCTTCATCAAGCTCACTATTTAGACCGTTTCTCTAAAGCAACCTCTCCATCTCAGAATCTTTTTTCTTTGGCAACTTCTCAACTCTTCTAGACTCATCAAAAATCACCTGAAAACCTTTTTATATACCCGATAATCCTTGCTAGAGGAATAGTATATCTTAACTATTATTTCATCAATATTGAGATTAAACTTCTCAATATCATCCTTTTGGTCACTAAACATGTACTATTCACCACCTCAGTCGAAAGTTCTTTGGAAGATTAAAAGCCTGAGCTAGTTTGTGACAACACACTTTCTGATAAAATTACACTTTATTTCATTCATCACAGATCTATCAAGTAGTTAAATGATAGTACTTCACCCCCATCGACATAGTACACAGCTTCGAATGAGTGTTCCACAGACTTTCAAGTTCTACCTACACCAAGAATGTACCATTTCTTGCCATTACCAAAAGAGACACCCCACCTTGAAGTGACTTGAGAGAGATAAATTTTGTAGTTTTCTCAGTCATGTGCTTTGAGCATCCACTATTCATAAACCAACACTGATTGATACTGCCTCCTCTCACTTGAATAGCAAATCACTTGTCAACCTTGAGAACCCATTTGAGACGGAGTTCCCAGTAAGCAGATAACAAGTAAGCAGATAACAGAGTGATAAGAAAATCTTTTATCCAGTAAGGTAGGCTGGTTTTCTTCAACTCGGGACGAGAAGCAGGACTAGATCCCTTCTTCAGTTTATTCCCCTGTTTGGAATTTTTGATGAACTTCCTTCATATTTTTTCAAAATCGGACAATCTTTCTTAAGATGTCCATCTCGACCACAGTGCACACACAACAAATTATCAGTATCAGAAACATTTTGGCTATGAGGATTGTACGAGGAATTTATCTTGTCACAGCGCTTCCTTCTTCTACTGTTGTTGCCTTGACCAATCAGATTTGTAAGAATCTTAGAGGAATTGGTCCATTTGAGGGATTTTTCCAGTTCCTCTTTTACACGGACCAGGTCCCTCTCCAGCACAAATTTTCTCTCTAGAGCCAAATTCATATTTATTTCAGCAATGTGCAACTTATTTTCAAGCTCCAGCTGCAAGCTGATGGCCTTGTTCTTTCTTTAAAAACTGTAGTAGTCGCCCCTTTTATCTTTTCCTTTAGTTCTAGATTTTCAACTTCTAGAACAACCATTTGGCTTCCAATATCAGATATTTGGGCAACTAAAGCAATTTTTCCACCTTGAGATTTGTCTAGGCTATTTTTCACAAGATCCTTCTCAGTTGTCAGCTTACTTAACAAATTAAGTAATACAACAACTAGCTTTCTCAATTTACGAGTAGAAAAGGTATTCAAGTTTTTACTTGAAATAAGTCAGGGTTACCTTTTCATCAGCATCTTCCTGATCTGACTTTGCCATGAAAGCATCATTAGAGCAGTCAGAGTAATCTGAATCACTCAAGGAATCTTCCCATGCAGTCATATCCCTTTTCACCGCATAGAAAAAGGCTTCTCTCCTGCTTATCTTGGGACGGACTTGGTCCCTCTCTTCGTCTTTACCTTCTTCAGTGTTGAAATATTCTTTGTAGTCAGCCTTGTACATAGGACAGTTGACCTGGTTGATCACACTTGTGACACACTTCACTTGAGCTAGTAGCCTTGTCATGATTTTCTTTCTTCTGATCAATATCATTAGTCAGATCTGTCCTTATGTCTTCACCTTTGAGAATGAGACCCTTCCACTGTCTATGCATCTCATGAACTTGAAGATGCTCAAATAATGCACACAAACTCACAACTTTAGATTCCCTTGTCTCATTGCCAGTCACAAAATCATTAGTCCAAGATCTGGGGAGAATTTCCAGTATCTTGGAGACTTGCTTGCACACAGGGACTGGTTTTTCAAGGAACGTAAGCTCATTTGTAATGGTGGAGAATTTGGTACACATTTCATGAATGGGTTCACCTTCTTTCATGGTGAAACTTTCGAACTGAGTAGTAAAGAAATCTAGCTTAGATTTCCTTGTTTCTTCAATGCCATCATAAGTTGTTCTCAGCAGATCCTAGATTTCTTTGGTTGATTAGCACGAGGAGATCATATCGTATTCGGTAACTCCAATGCCACACATAAGTAGCTTCCTGGCTTTGTGATTTTTCTAAACTAGTTTCTTGTCAGAGTCATTATACCGTTTTCTAGTTTTGGGAATGACTCGTGTGATCTCTCCAACCTTAACCTTGATGGTTGGCACCTAAGGACCTTTACACATCACGTCCCACACTTCAATATCCTCAGCCATGAGATAGTCTCTCATCCGAATCCTCCAGTGTCTATAGAACTGACCATCAAAAAGAGGAGGTCTTGTGGGAGACTGACTTCTTTGCATGCTCACTGGTGTCATCATATCCTTCATGAATCTCTCTCTTCGTGTTAACCAGATAGAAAGACCAAGCTCCAATACCAATTGATGGAATGTACGCTTCAACCAGTGAACTCGGGACCAAGTCCCTCGACAGAATTAAAGTGCAAAAAATGAATAGCACAACGTTAAAAAGGCACAAGAATTAGAGAGTAAAACCGTGACCTGTCACACATGACTTTTCAAACTGTTTTCACTATTCTTCTCAAGCAAAAGTGAAACACCTATTACAACACGAGATTAACCTCCTAATCTGAACATAAGTAATATCCCTATTACTTACACGAGCCTAAGCAATGCATCCATTACCAACTATACTAACCCTCACTGATTAATATGGACTTTTGATCGTAAGACACAAAGTTACCTTTAACAATGTTCTTACAAGACTCAAACAAAGTTTTGAAACGTTTCTAACAAGAGTGAAATGAATCCTACAAGTTAAGCTCAATACAAACATTCAAGAATAGCAGCAGGTACGGAAAGCACTTTTTCTATTGATCAAGTCCTTGTTGTATGTGTTCTTATGCTTGAGTTCTTCCTTGAAGATGACCTTCTCTTTTTAAGCTTGTTAGGTTTGTTTACCAAATCTTGAGTTTGTGTTTTGGAGAAGAGACTATATAAAAAAGACACAAACTCATTGGGACCGCTTATTGGCTGAGAGTCTGCCTCTCTGGAAGGATGTGCACCTACCACATCAGAGGTGGCAGCTTTTTCTCATGTCATACTTGATCCCCTTTACTAAGAGTTAGCAAGATTTTTCTCATGTCATACTTGACCACTATATGTTCTGAATACATATCATTGATCCATTTGTGTCTACCTAGTGTTAGCATTCCTATAGTGGTTTTCTCCTTGTAGCAACTGACATTCTATGCTTAATTTGTTTCTGCATAAACTGGTTACTCTTTTGGGTTTCTGTCAAGCCATATGGGAAAATATTAGCAACAAAAACTTCTCAGTTGAAGATTTTCACTTTCTTGGATGAAAAAAGCTCCAGAACTATTGTTCTCTTGTCAAGAGAGAGGAAATGTGGTCACAATTTCCAAGAAATTTCACACCATGACATCGTACTCTCAGGTGATAGTCCCCTGGTTTTTAGGCCTTATCGTCTGAATTCCACCAATTCAGGGTCCTTATCAAGTTGATTTATATAGTGGTCCAGGAGTAGGAGCTAGGATGGAATAATACCAAATAGGGAATGATGTAGAATCCCATCAAAGACGTGATGATATATCTTATTTGAAAAACTCCAGATCGAGCTCGGGATCTTCTCTAAAATGGGAAGCTCTAGGATAGACGGCCAACCTCCTGGAGAGAGTGATGTGCATAGACCAGGTGAGTTGGAATGTAACTCCGTGGACCGCTTGTCGGGTCTGATAGGTGGTGGTATCACACTTTTTCCAAAGGATCAATACGTGAAACTCTCGCGTCATACAACTCCATCCCAGAAGCAAGATCATCCCTTTCCTTTGACCAACCCCCCAAACCTTAATGATTTTGTGCCGAACCGGATCTCCATCTCCGAACTTCCTATTCGATGAGACCCAGGTTTAGTAGTTTTCATTTTCTAGTCCACGCCTAACCTCATTAAAAAGTGGAGTTGGCTAGTTGCTGGCATATCTTTTACATCACCGTGCACCCGTGGTCGTCCATCCTTGATTTGCCAGTTGATAAAATCTCTGAGATTGACCAGCCAACTAGGTTTGTTTGACTATTCTTTTCTATTTATAATTAGTCGGCTATCTTCTGTAAGTCACATTATTCTAGGCTCCGCTGGACAACAAAATTTAGCGCAAACAGAAAATACTAGGTGATTCTTCCCATCTTTCCTAGCATTGGTGGACAGAGTTACCTAATAACTATTGTTGGTGGGAGGTGCTAGGTATCCATGGAATGAGTCGAGGTGCATGAAAGCTGGTTTGATGCCGCTTACATAAAAAATAAATATAAAATACTACTTGAAAAAAGGATTGTAATGTAGTGTCCTAGTCGGAAAAAGAGTCTAATGTAATATCTATAATACAGACTCAATATAATATTGTAGATACACAATTCAATAATATTTTTCTCTATTTTCTCTCATATGGTATCGAAGCTTCTACGGTCCTGGTAGAGAATCATAGAGTTTCCACTACTGCAGGGGTCTATGACCAATATATGGTACCGATCTGAGTAGTGGTTATGTTAACAAAACAAGGGCCAATGATATATGCATGAACGCCATATTCAGTGGAAGAAAACTCAGCCAGAGAGATCACCGTGCGTCAATTTCTAGCGACTTTCTAGCGAATGGATTTTGGCCCCTAGATCAGTTATTGGAGTGTAACATGTCCCATCAACAAGGATATTATGTTGATTATGTAGAAGATGAACTAGATGAGTTTATTTATGAGTTCCAAGGCGTAGACTTGGGTGTCTTTTGATTTCGATGTAGATGAGTTGCAAGGCATAAACTTGGATGACTTTGATTTGGATGTAGATGAGTTCCTAGGCGTAGACTTAGGTAGCTTTGATTCAGATGTAGATGAGTTTGAGTACATGAATAAAAGAATGCAAGATATTTCGAATGCTGAGGTAAGGAAGGGCAATGATATTGAAGGGATCCCCTGGGAAAGGGCTACTATAACCAGGTAGACAACTAGGCAAAGAAGACTATAACGCTTTCAGAACTGTGAAAAAAAATTCCTCAATATGGTGAGACATCAAAAAAGGCGTGCAAAATCACAAAGAAAGACAGTTTATACTATGATTTCAGATAGAGTGCTAGATCCATTAAATCAATGTTCTCTCACCCCCCCCCCTCCCCTTCCCGTTGAGGAATATGGTCTAGGCATCTTCTAAGCGTGATGCATACCTGATGTCTTGTTTCTCTATCATTCATTGGTCATCATTGACCTACGTGAAAATTGAAATTCTCAATTTATCAGGGCATGTAGTGCCACTCGAGAATCATTCATAAAATCTTTAAGTGGGATTTATGAAGACTCGAGTAAGAACTCTTGAAATATAAGTCGCTTATTACTAGTGGATTGCAAGGAGAACTTATCACCAAGTATTTAGATAAGCCTAGAGTTTGATTTTGTTCTCACCGGCGTTTGTCGATGATGTCATGACCACTGCTATTCAGATTAACAAAAGTGCTAGTGCGACACTTTTTTTATAGCTTCAAATAATGATTCAGGAGTTAAAGATTTTGATTTGGATCAATTTAAATTGTCTAACCATTTCCATTTTTCCCAGCCAGTGAATCATACATCACTCAGCCCTGATGGAAATCTCTAACTCCAGGATGTCATCATTGGCTAGAAAAACTAGAAACGGTTCAACAGTTGAAATTTCTCTAAATCGAAATCTCTAACTCAAGAATTATTTTTAAAAATTATAAAATGAAGTGCACCACTGGCAGTGTTGGTAATCTCATTAACAGTGGTAATTTTATCATCATCATACGTTAGCGAGAAGAAAAGCAAACTCTAGGCTTACCTAACTACTTGATGATAAGTTCTCTTTACAATCCACCACCAACAAGCACCTTATCTTTCACAACAGAAATACTTACTCGGGTCTTTGTAAATCTATCTGAAAGGCTTTCGAGATGTTTCTCGAGTGGTACTACATGCCCAGATAAATTGAGAATTTTAGTTTTTTACGCAGGACAATGATGACCAATGAATGAGAGAAAAATGAGACATCAAGTACACATAATGCTTAAAAGGTGCCCAGACTGAATTCCTTAGTGGGGGTGAGAGAACGTTAATGTAATGGATCTTGCATTCCATCTGAAATCATAGTATAATCTATCTTTATTTGTGGTTTTGAACTCCTTTTATGATATCTCACAAGATTGAGGAAAATTTTCATAGTTCTGATAGCATTGTAGTCTTCTTTTCCTAGTTGTCTTCCTGGCTATGGTAACCTTTTCCCACAGAATCCATTCAATATCTTTGCCCTTCCTTACCTCAGCAACCGAAATATCTTGCATTCTTTTATGAATGTACTCATACTCTTCTACATCCAAATCAAATCAACCTAAGTTTACGCCTAGGAACTCATATACATCAAAATCAAAGTCATCCAAGTCTATCTTGCAACTCATCTTCAGCCGAATCACAGCCACCCAAGTATATGCCTTGGAATCATCTAGCTCTTCCATTTCATATTCATCTACTACGTATTCAACATCATCTCCTAGTTGATGGGACATGTTACACTTCAATTAATGATCTTGGAGCGACAATTTAGGGTCTTTGTTTTTTTCCTTTTGATCGTGATAGGTTTTTTGGTTGACTCCATGAATGGAAAGGCTATTTCTCCTTTGTGTGCACATGTAAACTACTCATTTGCATCAGCTTGGCATCGTGATGGCCTAACATTTTCAATTGGGAACCAGGATAAAACGTGCAGTATATGGGACATTCGGAACTTGTCCAAGTTAGTCACTACTTTCAAGGGGAACCTTGTGTTGACACCCAATTTTTGACCTCCACATTATAGATTAATCATCGAGCTTCTTCAGTTTCGAACGAATAAAATAATTAGTTTTATAAAATTTCAAAAAAATATAATATAGTTTGCAAGTGATTTTAAATAATTGTATCATTTTTATAATTTTTAAATAATATATGCGTTTTTATAATTATGTATATAATTAGTATATTTTAAGAATATTTGAAAATCATCACAAAAGATTTTACATTTTAGTTAAATATTTTATTAATTTAATTTAGTTTAAATTATAGTTATAATTTTGAGTTAATTACTTTGTAATTAAATTAGTTATTTTATAATCAAATTAATTATCTTATTTCGTTAAGAATAAGAAGCTCCTTAATTAATTTATGAAAAATCGTCTTGTTTAAATGTCGACCAAATTCACCGATTAAATTCAATTTGGTTACAATTGAAATTCATTTGGCTATTGTGAAATTGCAATGCTAGCCACTTTCTCACCTTATCCTTAATTCATTTTGAGATCAAATTGAAACCAAATGAGGCAGCCCACTCCAATTCCAGTTCTTATTCCCAGCAGCCCAATTCAATACCAATAACAATTACAACTTTCAACCCAAGCCCAATTTCAATAAAAAAGAAAACCATCCCACTTTTCAGCAAAACATACGTACAGCAGTACCAAACCGACCCCTGCGTCTTCTTCTTTCCAAACGACCAGCAAGCAACATTCAAATCCCAGCAAATCTGGAAGAGCGGCAGGCGCTTGCAGCAACCATCACCTCACCGTCCTTTTTCCCCTATTTTCAGGGATTTCCCATCCCTTCCATTGTTGCCTCGAAATAGAACTTGAATTTAGAATTCAAAATTCAAAATTTCCTCCAGATTCCCCCCCTATCGGTCCTAGCTCTTCTCCTATAAATACCGGTTGTCTTCACGGTTTAAAGGGGGGAGGAAGTTTAGAAAAAAAAGTAAATCGATAGGGAGAGGATTTCATCATCTAATACATGCCTCAAATGGCTTCAAAAGTTTAAGGTCAAGAGTTAAAAAAAAAACATAATTTTCAATTTCTTGAGTTCATCGAAATCTTGTGAAGTCAAGGTGGTGGTGGAAGCTTCAGTGTTAAGCTCGTCGTCCCAATCACTGCTCCAAGAAAGGTAATATCACCCCCTCCCTTGCATTTCGTTTCTATATAGTATGTGTTATGCGTCCGATATTTAGCGAAGTTCTGTTGTTAAGAGTAGTTAGCTTCTTTGCTTAGTCTTTTGCTTCAGCTTCGTCTTTTCTGTGATTACTTCTGGGTTGTAAGCACAAGTCAAGCATTAGTGAAGCTTCTTTGACATTATGTGTTGGTCGTTATGTTCACTAATTCGAATTTGTATCCATACAACTAGTTGAATCTCTGCCTCGCTTGGCTCAAAGTGATCTGTTGTTCATTTGGTTTCAATTTGAATATGATGTTGTATAAGTTCTATTTCTTCACTGCTTACTTGTAGTCTTGGTTGTCTTCCCTATCGTTTTGATTCATCTTTATAGATTCTCGTCTATGTTAGCTTAATCTCGTAGAGTTGATTTCAGTTCTCACATAGCTTGAATAATATCCATGTCTATTTTTATTTTTTATTTACAATCTTGTTGCCAAGTTTCCTCATTCTTTTCTTTTCACCTTTGTTTGTGTGCGAGTAAGTCGAAAGAAGAATTGGTTTACTTCGAAACTAATCTTTGTGTTTTAAGAGCTCTTGGTTTTTTTTTGTTTTTTTTTGTCATCCTAAGCTTATTCCTCAGTTTATTTTTTATTTTTAGATCATAATCTGTCTCCAGTTCATTCTTGTTTAAGTTTTAATTTGGCTAAGCTTGACTTACTAATGGATTTGCTCTATTATTTTTATTTTTTTAGCCATCTTCATGACTAGTACTGAATAGAACTTAGTTGGGTTTTTTTTTCTAGGGCTATATTTATTGGATTTCTTCCTGTTGAGTATTGAATGTGTTCTTCTCTTGGATTTTATTTTGCTTTGTCACTGTATTGTTGCACTTAGTTCATATATCAGTAATGGTGTAGGAATTTTGCCAACTCCTTGTTAATTAGTCTTTTAGTGGAAGTATAGGTTGGGAATCAGGATCATTGATACTGATATATTTGCTTACTCTACACTTGCATTATTGTGTTATGGTTGCATTTTGTCTCTTATGAAAAATGATAAATTCGTTAAATCGTTAATTTATTGTTGGTAAACAATATCTTTGTTAAGATATTTGATACTTGAATCTAGTATGTATGAGTTTGATGTTGGGATTTGTTTCTTAGCTCTATATCTAAGTCTTGTTCTTTAAATTTATGCATAGATTATCATGTGCTTCTTTCCCTTAATTAATCTATTTATTGAACTAACTGTTATTACTATTTATTTTCAAGCTAGCAAATGCTCAAAAATGTCGATTTGTTCACATGCTTACATTATCTAGAAATGCTAATATATTGGGTTGTTTTCATTATTATTAACCTATTACATTTTTTTTTTTTGATTGCTGATATGTTACATGCTTTAGAGAGTAATATTAATCGTCTTCTTATTATTATTTTTCCCTTCGCAAATGCTAATTTATTTTTCATTTGTTCTTTTGACATGTGATACCAATCCGAGTTCACTTTGGACTCACTCTTTGCATTTCTTTGAGTTGAAGTCCGTCTTTGAGTCAGCCTCATCTTTGTTCAAAGAAAACCGAAGCACAAGGCCAGAAAACAGAAAGCGCGGATATTTAGAGCCGAAAAATGGGTCGTATACATGTTGTATACACAAATATACACTGATATACAGGCCCAAAACCAAAAGATACAGGGCGGAGGCAAAACACAGGTGTTTGGAAGAAAGATATACATCAAAAGCGCCGATATACATGCTGATATACAGCTGATGTATACAAAATCGGGAATTGGTTTAAAGTCCAAAAATCGGCATCTTTGGCCCAGTATTTCTGGGCATTACTAGGCCCAAAAGGCCCATATTCTTCTCTCCCTCTCTTTATTATTTAATTGTCTTTATTTATTGTTTGTTATTCTTATCACTAACTCTAACTTTAGAATTGTTAAATTAGCTTAATTAGATTCCCCAAAAGATGAGTTATTTTCTTTGTGTTGGTTTAATTTTAATACATTTCATGTTTTTTTTTTGTGTTCATTTATTTTATTAATCAAGTATATTGGTCAAAATTTTATATCTTCAATTAAATTAAACCTTTTGTTCATAAAAAGAGACGTTCTTTAATACTTTTCACTTAATCGCATTTTACTTATTTTTAAAATTGTTTTAAGTTAAAGTATTTTCTCAAATAAACTTCTTTTTTTTAAAAAACGTTAGTCAAAACCTTTTTCAATTAATTAAAAAACAATACTTAGTCATTTTCTCAAAAAGGTTAGTCAAAACTTTTATTCTTCAATTAATCTAAAATGATTTTCATGCTTTAATTTATTAAATTGGTTTAAATTATTATTTCAAAATGAATTAAATAAATTGTAATTAATCTAGTTCTATTAATATTCTAATCACTTGTATTTCGAGTCAAATGTTTCATTTTGGATCCCTTTCTCTAAAAAATAAAATGAAATAAAATGTGTCGTTTATTTAATTATTTTCTCAAAGTTAATCAAATATTATAAATTATTACTTTTTATGTTAAATCATTTTTCCAAAGAATTAGTCAAAAGGCATTTTAGTCAAGTCGTAGGATAACCACATGTTAGCGTCTACTTTAAGTGCTAATACCTTCTTAGAGTAGAAATAAGAACTTCTTACCCATTTTCTCTAAATTTTTAAAAGTTTATCTGTTAAAGCCTTTTTAAATTAAGTTTACTTAATTTCTTTAAAAAATTAAGTGGCGACTCTTTTCTAAGTATTTTTTTGTTTTATACTTACAACATTTCAAAAAAGTGATTTTTCTAAAGATAGTAAAAAATTACAGCATAAAACCTTGGAGCTATTTGATCAATCTGCTACACATATAATGGCAGATTTATGGGAATGGCAGAGCTTGTATAATTTATCCGCATTTTTTAAGTAATATGTGGATATAAGGTGGAGAAAGAAATTGATTTCTTCGGTGAGATATGATGAGTGTCTTTTAGTTCTAATGCAGAGTCCCTTATCATTGGCATGTGAAATCACACATTTAGTAGCCTCCTTGAGTTTGGGTGACCATACAACTATTCATACCTTGATGCAATAATATGAGCACACTGAAGATAGAAGTTGATTATATATAGGTTCATATTTGTTTTATTATGCTATTTGAAAGCTAGACGATCTCTAGTCATTTGAACGATAAAACAGAGTGTGGTATCCTTTCTAGCATAGGCCACCTACTTGGAAAAGGATTAGTATATAAAATCCTACTTGGAACCAAAGGGTGTGACCTAGTGGTCAATGACGTGGTTGAGAACCTTAGGCCCTAGGTTCAAAACTCAGTAGAGACAAAAAATCACTAGGTGAATCTTCTTATCTGTCCTAGCCTTGGTGGAAAGAGTATGTGGTAGTTATCCCGTGAATTTAGTCGATGTGTACGAAAGCTAGTCCAAACACCAGATCATAAAATAAAATAATAAAGATAGAATCCTACTTGAAAAAGGATTGTACTGTAATGCCCTAGTCGAAAAAGAAATCTGATGTAATATCTATAAATAGTGTCTTAATGTAATTATGTAGAAACATAATTCAATAATATTTTCTCCAACATTTCTCACATTATATTGGAGATTCTACGATCCTGGTAGAGAATCAAAAAGCTTCCACTGCTGGCACACGGTTATGACCAATATATGTTGCCCATCTGTCCAATGGTTATGTTAACAAAACTAGAGCCAATGATATATGCATGAACCACATATTCAGGGGAAGCAAACTCAACCAGACAGATCACCGTGCGTCAATTTCTGAAAACTTTCTAGGGTAGGGTGCTTGTTTTTACTATGATTTCCACATTTTACATTAAAAATGTTCACAAATTCTACTAGCTCTACCTCGCACATAAATCAGTCATCGGACATGTAGCAGATTGACCAAATAGCTCCAAGGTTACCCTTCAAAGTAGTGACTGACTTGGATAAGTTTTCGAATATCCCATATTCTACACATGTATATTGGTTCCCACTTGCAAATGTAAGGCCATCAGGATGCCACGCTGATTCAAATGAGTAGTCCACATGTCCACACAAAGGATAAACAACTTCTCCATTTTTGGAGTCAACCAAAATACCTATCGTGATCAACAGGCGAAAAATAGGCACCCTAAATTTTTGCACCAAGATAATTAATTGGAGTGTAACATGTACCATCAACAAGTAGATGATGATAATTACATAGTAGATGAATACGAAATGGAAGAACTAGATGATTTTATTGATGGATTTTAGAGCGTGGACTTGGGTGGGTTTGATTAGGATGTAGATGAGTTGCAAGGCATTGACTTTGAATGACTTTAATTTGGATGTAGATGATTTCCAAAGCATACGTAGACTTAGGTGTCTTTGATTAGGATGTAGATGAGTATGAATACATGAATAAAAGAATCTAAGATGTTAAGAAGTCCCACATCGGTAGATGGATGGAAATTTGGTCTCTTTATATGGACTTGGACATACCTCTCCTCATGAGCAAGCTTTATGGGTTGAGTTAGGCCCAAGTGTCATATCTTTACATGGTATCAAACCCAGACACATCCCAATTTGTTGTTCAATGATGTTGGGCCCCCATTTAGAAGTGTTCATGCTCCAGTTGAGGTCTGGGCATGGGGGGAGTGATAAGAAGTCCCACATCGGTAGAGGGATGGAAAATTTGCCTCATTATTGGACTTGGACAAACATCCTCTCATGAGTTAACTTTTGTGGTTGAGTTAGGCTCAGGTGTCATATCTTTACATAAGATATTTCGGTTGTCGAGGTAAGGAAGGGCAAAGATATTCAAGGGATCCCATAGGAAAGGGTTACCATACCCAGGGAAACGAGTAGAAAAATAAGACTACAACACTATCAGAACTATAAAAATATTCCTCAATCTGGTGAGACATCAGAAAAGGAGTGAAAAACCACAAAGAAAAATGGTTTATACTATGATTTCAGATGGAATGCAAGATCCATTACATCAACATTCTCTCTTCCCCAACTGAGGAATTTAGGTATGGGAATCTTCTAAGCATGATGTGCACCTAATGTCACATTTTTTCTATCATTCATTGGTCATCATTGACCAGCGCAAAAACTAAAACTGTCAATTTATCAGGTCATGTAGCGTTACAAGAGAAACATCTTGAAAGCCTTTTAAAGGGATTTACGGAGACCCGAGTAAGCTCTCTAACTGTGAAAAGTAAGTTTCAAGTGGTTTGAAAAGAGAACTAATCATCAAGTACATCGATAATCCTAGAGTCTGCTTTTGTTTTCAGTTGACATATGACGATGATGCCATTTTCACTGCTATTAAGACTATTAACATTGTCAGTGGTTCACTTCATTTTATAGCTTCAAATAATAATTCTATAGTTAGAGATTTTGATTTGGAGAAATTTCAATTGGCTAAATATTTCCAGTTCCCCTAGGTTGGCATAATAAAAGAAAACTCAAGTCTTATCTAAATACTTGATGATAAGTTCTCCATGCAATCCACTAGTAACAAACAACTTATCTTTCACAGCAAGAGTGCTTACTCATGTCTCCTTAAATCCCTCTAAAAAGCTTTCAGGATGATTCTTCAGTGGCGCTATATCCCGTGATAAATTGAGAATTTCAATTTTTGGACATGTCAATGATGACCAATCAATGATATAAAAATGAGACATCAGGTATACATCATGCTTAGAAGGTGCCCAAACCAAATATCTCAGCTAGGGTAAGAGAATGTTGATGTAATAGATCTTGCATTCGATCTAAAATCATTGTACAAATCGTCTTTCTTAATGGTTTTGCAATCCTTTTCTCATATCTCACCAGATTAAGGAATATTTTCATATTTTTTTTATAGTGTTGTAGTCTTCTTTGCCTAGTTGTCTCCGTGGTTATGGTAACCCTTTCCTTGGGGATCCCTTGAATACCTTTTTCATTCCTTACCTCAACAACCGAAATATCTTGCATTCTTTTATTCATGTAGTCATACTCATGTGCATCTGAATCAAAGTCACCTAAGTCTATGCATAGAAACTCATCTATATCTAAATCAAAGTCGTCCAAGTCTATGCCTTGCGACTCATCTACATCTGAATCAAAGCCACCCAAGTCTACGCATTGGAACTAATCAATTAATTCATCTAGTTCTTTCATTTCATATTAATTTGCTATGTAATCGACATCACCTCCTTGTTGATGGTACATGTTGCACTCCAACTAAATGATCTTGAGATGGAAATTTCGGATGTTCATTTTTTGCATGTGAATCGCAATAGGTTTTTTTATTGACTCCAGGAATACAAAGGTTATTTCTCCTTTATGTAGACATGTGGACTACTCATTTGCATTATCGTGACATCATGATGGACTAACATCTGCAAAGGAGAACCAGAATAAAACATGCAAAATATGGGATATTCAGAACTTGTCTAAGTTAATCTCTACTTCGAAGGGTAACCTTGAAGCTTTCGGTCAATCTTCTAGGCATGTGATGACATATTTATGAGTATGGTTGAGCTTGTAGAATTTTTTTACATTTTTTTTGTAAATGTGGATATAAGGTGGAGTAAGAAAATGATTTCTCTGGTGAGATATCACGAGTGTCTTTTAGTCCTGATAAAGAGTCCCTTATCATTGTCGTGTGGAATCACATATTTAGTAGCCTCCTTGAGTTTGGGCGATGACATAACTATTCATATCTTGATGCAATAATATGATCACTATGAGGGTAGAAGTGGATTATATTTAGGTTCATATTTTTTTATCGTGCTATTTGTAATGTAGACTATCTCTGTCATTTGAACGATAAAACTGAATGTGGTCTCCTTTATAACACAGGCCACCTGCTTGGAAACGTATTAGTATATAAAATCATATTTGGTGCCCTAATGTGTGGCCGAGTGGTCAATGAAGTGGTTGAGAATCATACGTCTTAGGGTCAAAACTCAGCGGAGACAAAAACACTAGTTGATTCTTTCCATCTGTCCTAGCCTTGGTGAACAGTGTTACTTGATACTTGTTGCTAGGGAGTTGGTAGGTCTCTTGTAAATTTAGTCGAGGTGCATGAAAGATGATCCGATCATCACAGTCATAAAATAAAAATAAAAATATATAATCCTACTTTGAAAAGAATAGTACTGTAGTTTCCTAGTCTAGAAAGGAATCTAATGTAGTATCTATAGATATGATCTCAATGTAATAATGTAGATACGCAATTCAATAATAATTCTCAAATTGTAATGGAGCTTCTACAATCCGGGTAGAGAATCAAATAGCTATCGTTGCTGGCAGGCGACTATGACAATATATGCCACCCCGTTGGCCAATGGTTATATTAATAAAAGTAGATCCAATGATATATGCATGGACCCCATATTCAGGGGAAGAAAACTAAGCCAGACAGAGCAATGTGCGTCAATTTCCGGCGACTTTCTAGGGTAGGGTGATTATTTGTACTTTGATTTCATATGGAATACAAGATCCTTTATATCAACATTTCCTCACCCCCCCCCCCCAACTGAGGAATTTTGTCGAGGCATCTTCTGATGTCTCATTTTTCTATCATTCACTAGTAATCATGGACCTGCACAAAAATAGTAATTTTCCATTTATCAAGGCAGGTAGCGCCACTCGAAAGACACTCTGAAAGCTTTTAAGAGGGATTTACGGAGACCCGAGTAATTATTCTTGTTGTGAAAGATAAGTTGCTTGTTGTTGGTAGATTGAAAGGAGAACTAATCGTCAAGTATTTAGATAATATAGGATTTTCACTACAAGAAAATAGACCTTTAACGATAGGAAATTTGGTCGTCAGAAGTTCAAATGTGGTCGCTATAAGTCAATAGCGACCAACAAAAAATTGGACGTCACCAGTCGTTAAAAGCTCCGTCATTAAAAGTTAACGACCGGATTCACATCCGGTCGTTAAAGATCCTTTTAGAGACGGATAAATTTCAGTCGTTATAGATCATTTTCAACGACAAAAATTTCCCTTCGCTAATTTGTAATCCCGTCGTTAAAAGTATTTACATACACTAACTAATTTCATTTTTAAAACAGGTTTTAACAACCAAAATTCCCTTAGTTAATTGTATGTTATTGTTAACGATCAAATTTTCTTTTACTAATGCCCATTTAACTATTTTTGAAACTTGTCATTAAAGAATTTTAACAATCACATTTTTCTTTGCTAAAGTAAAATTTCAATTAATATATAATAATGGAAGTAACACATCCAAAAATAAAGCAAATAATTGGTATTCATATAAAAATTTATTTCATTATTACTACAATGAACTAAAACATCAGATTACCAGAAGATATTCAAGTCCAAATTGTATAACCTCATTTTTATGAATTCCTAGAAAAATAAAAAAATTAAAAATAAAATTAAAAAAAATAAAATATATATATAATATAGCATATGTACATAAGATCCCTGTACTTCAATATGCTTTGCACTTTCCTCATGGATAGGTTCTTCAAACTTCATAGTTTTGATCTGTTTAAAAGAAAAATTTATATTAGTTCAGAACAATCAAGTACTCTAGAATTCATGTGCATTGATTATATACTTGATATGAAGAAAGTATTAACATTTTATGCCTTTTAAACATGTATTAAGAAGAAAACATGACAAATATTATAAAGCAATCAAACAACACACATTAATCGGCTTGACAGTACATGCCTAATAACACTGTTTTTACACTTCTTAACACTGACTTTACAAATAAATTGAAAGCAATAATAACTGACTGAATGACTACTTTAAAAATTATTATAAGAGAGGTTGAGATAATGGAAAAGAGGAAAGGATAAACAAGAAGGAGACCCTAAATTTGTTAAATTCAGTTGTATGTTGCTATCAAGTGAGATGCACGCCAAGAGGAAAAGAACAATAGAAATATATTTAGGAAGAGATTACCTTTCCTAACATAGAAATCCAAGGCTCTGTTAGAAATCATATTGGCAGGTGCTGATTATTGTACAGATAAGTTGAAGTCAATATAATTTGTAAAAGAGAATCAACTGGAGGCCAATTGAACAAATCAAATGTAGAATAAGATTTTGAATGCAATTAGTTCAATGAAATTGCATAGAAGAATTTATTTTATTATCTTATAGTAGGCCGTGCTAATAACATGACAACTACTAGCCAATAACAAACTTAGGAGGTCATTTTAAGCACTACAAAGAACTAACATGTAACCAACTGAATACTGACATATGATACAATTCACTTCATTTAGTAGAAGTCATTAGAAAGGGAGTTGAATTGATTTCAGATATCAGGTTGAGAGGACAACAAGAAAGCAAATACAAAATCAATAGTTCCTCCTATTCTTCACAATTGAGGAGTTCTGGAGGGTTACTATGGTAAAAGCTTATACAAATAAATATACATGAAACATTGTTAGTTCTAGGAGTTTATCCATTGTGATCAAAGAACTTAATTAAATAAACAGTAAGCAATAAGCATTAGTGTAAGTAAAAATAGTAATCACCTCATGGTTTAGCAGATTCCAGATGAGGTCAAAACCAGCAGTTAAAATCATCTTACCAATACACAACTAATAAGTTATCGACTTCTTCTGAAGACATATTGGAATATTCCACCATGGTAGCTGGTGGATCTGTTACAAGCTGCGACACTATTGGTTTTAAGAGAACCTAACGAAACATGAAGAGTTAATCGACTGAGGAAAATAAAACAAATAATTGGAAAATTTATGCCAGTTTCAGTTGTACAGTTTGACAACTACAATAACATAGATTTTGCTCATATGACTTTATTGAGTATAACAATTTTTCACTTTATATAACAAAATACATGTTCAATTAATTGTATGCAGAGAAACTTGTATTAAGAAAAATCATAAACATTCACTTTGTTGCACAAATAATGCTAAAACATACTTATCCTGTATTTCATCAGTAGGTCAAGCATATGTTAATTGATGTACTAAATCTACAAGTGATGAAGCTTATGTAGAGATTTGAATCTAAGGAGTATGTTCACAAGACATTCGTGTGGATGCACTTCTACTGGTACCTAATAATTGATGGAATTGAATTACTTAGAACTTACCTTAACCTTCCTTCTGAAATTGTCGCTGCTACCCTGAAAAAATTTGTAACTGATAGATTTGGTAGTATAGTGTTTTTATCAACAAAAAAAAAACACATACTGTACCATGTGAAAATACCTAATTATTTCTTAAAGACATAATATAGACTAAAAATATATATCTATTCATATTTTTGGGACATCAATATGGAAAACTATGTCATATTTGACAAGTGCGAGAAAATATCAATTTAATAGGTCAATGACGCACACACAAGGTTCAAATCAACACCTTTTAATTGTATTCAACTTATCTTTGGGTAACACAACAAGAATTATCAAACTCGCCAAATCCAGGTGCGAACAACAAAAAATTCATCTTCTTAAGTAATGTAGTAGATTCAAAAGTATGTTATTGCCATGTTGGGTTCACCATTTTATCCAAAGTTATTGTTGATCTCAGGAGCACCAGTTGCAAAAGATTAAGTTAAAATAACATATGGACAAACCTGAGTTTGTTTTGCAGCTCCTCGCCATGCAGTTTTAATCATTCTTATTTCATTTTTTAGCTTCTCCAGTTCAATAACAGAATCTGTAACATCTGAAGAGTTACTTTCCGAGCTTAGCTGTTGTTCTTTCACAATTAGTCTCAAGATTATTTCCTCGTCGGGTAGCCTTAACATATCTACTAATCGACTCATTTTTCATGCACAACTGAATCAGATACCTTTTTCGGACCTTCATCTATGTGTTGGTCACCAAGAAAGCTTCTGTTAAAATGCTCTTCAAAACTCCCACCTTCACTGGCAGTTAAACTATCTTAAACAGAAGGTCTCCCACTATCTTCTAGGTCACTTGATGCATCATGCAATCAACTGAAGAAGATGCCTTGGTGAATTCTTTCTTATGTTTCATGTCTGCAGGTTACTTGATGTATCCGGTGATTGAACAAAAGTAGATTCCTCACCGACTTCGTTCTTCTGCTCCCGGTATCATTGGTATTTTCCTGTGAATCAACAAGTAGTAGGATACAACCTTTAGGTTAATATGAAGTATTTGATGATTAGGAAGCAACCAACTCAAATGATTCTTCCTCAATATTCATTTAGAGTATTTCTGAAAATATTTGCTGGGCATTTTCTTTAATGACCTTCAATGTTTCTACCATTTTATAATGTTAAAATAAATAACAGAAATAGAGACTGAACTTCAAGTAAATAGTACTTCAGACTACATAACAGAGATACTACCTCTGATCCCAAGATTCTAGGTCTCTTTGTTGGCCAAAAGATGAAGACATAACAATTAAAAAGTGCATGAGAAATGGAAGGATCCTCGAAAACCATGGAACAATTCACTAGCGGAACTAAACATTATTGCTACTGACATTCCATTTAGTAAGAAGCCCTGATAACAGAGATCCAAGAAACTCAAAACAGAGAAGTCATGTTCCATTAGCAATTATGTTTCCACAAGCAACTACATATCACATTTCAACAGTTGTATCTCCATGTTCTACCCGTGATCTTACAATTCTTTCAACTCAAAAATCAACAAATACACTAAGATATTCTGCCCATCTCAGACCAATTTATCAAATTCTAATATTTGGATGACAATGACAATATGTATAACTAAACAAACTCTATGATAATACAATATTCTTAAAACAAAAGTTTTATATCTCTAAAGGAAAATAACATTAAATCTTAGTTTATTAATTTTAGATTAACTTAGTTCATTTTCACATCACAACTGATGAATAGCATATCCAAAAGAATGTAAAAATAAAAGATAGAAAAGAAGAGAAACACGAGACATAACAAAGAAAAGAAAAATGAGATTCAGGTTAAGCATGTGTAAACATTCATATAAAATGGAAAAGTTTAAGTCTATAAACTGAAATTTTTTAAATAGGAATGTATTTGATTCAATGTCCAGAGAAAATTTTATATCGATACTACTGTAAAAAGGAATTAAGGAGAGTAGATGAAGAAACTCACCTTGACAAAAAGATGAGCAAATCCTAAATTAAGACCAATTTAACATAGAGACGGAGAGAAGGAAAAATTGCAGTGAAGCGAGTGGTATCCCAAATCATCACTAGAGAACGCAGAGGATTGAGTCGTCCCACCCCAAATCATCAGTAGAAAGTACAACCAACCATGCACATTCACGGAACATAAATGAAAAAGGAGGAGAGAGCGAGACTAATAAAATGATTATGTTGCTCTCTCCATCATAAGAACACTGAAATGCAAATTGAGTGACTTTGTTCCATCTATTTCCTTCCTCAATGGAATTGGATAACTATTTCTAAATACTACAAGCCAAACTAATTAGCTTATTAGACAAAATATTGTGCTACTTTTTGGTCTATCCATTATTCCCTCTATTTGAATCAGTATGTAATAATCAAATGAGAAAGTGAAAAAGGGGGAAAAATCCTCCTCTTGAAACTTCCACATCAACAAAAATCATTTCCTATTCCAACATACCATGCTATTAATTGTATGGAACAAGACACTAAAAACAGTTCAAAAGAAGAAAAAAAGGGAAGCAGTAATTGTAGAATTCTACCCAAAGTGTTATATCAATATCACATTTGACATGAACAGGCAAGCAAATGTGACAAATTTCTTCTAGATGAAAGGAGAATTACATCAATCAACATTTATACAGACGATATGTATGTGTTACTTAACCTTCAGAAAAATTCAGAAACAGTCGTGTTAATAGCTTATGCATACCCTAACCATCTTAATTTGAAACTTTATTTCTTCCTTTGGAAAAAGAACACAAAATTCCCTGAAATTTTTTCACAATCATCTAATTTTTAAACAAAAAGTGTCAATATACAAATCTAAGGATAGTACAGAAGAACAAGAAGAGATAGAACAAATATTAACCTAAAAGTAAAAGATGATGTTGATGAAGATCTGGGTGACAAGCTCAAAGGTGCGATTTTGGGGTTTCTACTTTCTCAGTTTACATCATCCCAAACGATTCTCACAATTTCCCACTTTACATTGCTGCAACACATCCTATGACAAATTCTCTCAGATAAAGAGATACATAATTTTGCTGAAATTGATTTTTAGAGAGGTGTAGAGAATGATAGTTTTCTGAATTTTTGGGAATGTGGTGAGAGAGGTGGAGGGACATTGTCACATCATGGGGCAAAAAGGCTGACGCTCTTTTTTGCGTAATTGTATTAACCACCGAATATTATAATTTTTAATGAAAGGATTGTTAGTGTTGAATTAAAAGTTGATATTTAACGATGGAAAAAAATATTCGTCGCTATAGGTATACTTATAACGACTGAATTTTTATCCCTTTGTTAAGAATTGGTCGTTATAAGTCAAATTTCTTGTAGTGAATTTGCTTCTGTTCTTGACCAACGTATAACGATTATGCCCATTGCCACTTCTATTAAGATTAACAACACTATCAGTGGTGCACTCTATTTTATAACATAAAATAATGATTCTAGAGTTAGAGTTTTCGATTTGGAGAAATCTCAACTATCTAATCATTTCCAATTTCCCTGGCCAGTGATGATATCCTGGAGGTAGAGATTGACATTAGGACTGAGTGATCTATGATTCACTGGCTCGGGAAAATGGAAATGGTTAGATAATTAAAATTTCTCGAAATCAAAATCTCTAACTCTAGAATCATTATTTAAAGCTATAAAATGAAGTGCACCTCCGACAGTTTTTTTTAATCTCAATAGCAGTGGTAATGACATCCTCGACTTAGGTCGACGAGAACAAAAGAAAACTCCAAGCTTATCTAAATACTTGACAATAAGTTCTCCTTGCAATCCTCTAGTAAAAAGCAACTTATCTTTCACGACAAGAGTGCTTACTAGGATCTCCGTAAATCCCTCTAAAAGGATTTCGAGATTTTTCAAGAGTGGCGCTACATGCCTTGATAAATTGAGAATTTCAGTTTTCACCAAGTCAATGTTGACCAATGAATTTCAGAGAAATGAGACATCAGGTACACATCATGCTTTGAAGGTGCCCAAACCAATTTCCTAAACTGGGGGTTGAGAGGACGTTAGTGCAATAGATGACTGAAAATTTAGACATCATGCACACATCATGGTTAAAAGGTGTCCAAACCAAATTCCTTAGCGGGGATGAGAGGACGTTGATGTTATGAATCTTCCATTCCATCTGAAATAATAGTTTAAATTACCTTTTTGCGTGGTTCTGCACTCCTTTTCTGATGTCTAACCAGAGCGAGGAATATTTTCATAGTGTTGATAGCGTTGTAGTCTTCTTTGCTTAGTTTTCTCCCTAGTTATGGGAACCCTTTCTAGGGGATCCCTTTAATATCTTTGCCCTTCCTTACCTCTATAGCCAAAATATCTTACATTCTTTTATTCATGTTATCGTACTATATATACTACAAGAAAAAACCTTATTTAAGACCAACATTTAAGGATGAGTTAATAATCTCGTCTCTAAAAGTACATGTATTGGGATGAGATTTTATTCTAGTCCTTAATTCCATATTTTATTGAGAAGGTACAAAATCTTGTCCCTAAAGAAATTAATAACTGGTCCTACATTAAAATTTGTGGGTCTTAAGCGGGAGAAAGAATGGCAAAATCTAATATTAAAATATTGGAAAAATAAAAAGTGTTGTTTGACGAAATCTTAGGCACCAAATTATACTAAAGTAATAAATTCTAAAAAAAAAAAAAAAAAAAAAAAAAGCCTCTCTTTCTCGACCCATCGTCCCAAACTAAACACATATTGCCCTAGCTGCTAGTATCGATCTGCAAAGCAATTCCTAAAACTCCCAATCTTTTCATCTGGGTCGCAAACAAAAGATACCTTTTCTGCCCTAGCTGCTAGTGTCGATCTGCCCAACAACTATAAGAACTCTCAACGTTTTGATTAAAGCTTTCTCAAAACAGAGAAAACACCGGTTATATGTCATTGAGGTTCTGCCCTAATCATTCTCTTCTATCTACTCGAATCTCAGGTATGCCTTTCTTCCGCCAAATATTTTTTCTTTAGAGATTGTTGTTTTTGTTGTTTGAGTTGCTCTTCTTCTTTTGCACAATCTGAACATTTTTCTTTATTTTGAACTTTGAAGTATATTCAACTTTGAACTTGCATAATATAATTTGATAATCATGTTGTATACATAGTGCATATCGATTTTTTTAAAAACTAATTATTTCTTTTATAGCATATTTGTTTATATCTTCAATGTTGAGATTTTTGGACTGATTTTGGGTCTGAAGTAGCAATACAGTGAATAAAGGTATTGTAAGCGGTAGAGAAGACTTTTCTTTGTCAGTAGCTCTTTTACTTTACATATACATGCCAACTTTTCCTCATTTCTAAATCATGGGAAGCATTTGCGAGTGTCAAATCTAAATAAAAAATAACTAAAATTTTCTTAGAAACATAAAGTATGAGTTCATCAAGAGTCCTTGTGGAACTGTTGAATGCTGTACAACTGTGAATCCCAGTCTGCCAGCTAGTTCTCAGATGGTAAATTACCATACACTAAAGTTTCAATAAACACAAAATCAATAAGCACAAAAGAAAGGATATACCAGCAGAGAAGTTTGATGTATGAAGCAACATATTTTTCCATTCATTCATTCTTTTCTTTTGTTTTGGAGTTGGGTAGGGAGCACTTGTTTCTCTAGAGATCTCTTTAAATGTTCTTGGGCAATCCTCGCCTTGTGAGTTAGCTTTTGTAGTTAAGTTAGACCAAATATAAATTTCTTAAATAGACCACACAAGACAACTAGTGGGCAAACTCCCCAAACTAAGAAGGTGCATCAGAATTGCTTTGTAATTTCTCTGTTTATAGACCAACAAAAAAGTTTTACAGCATTGCAGCTTCTTCCAACGTTTACAATAGAATTTCACACCTATACATTTTTCTTTCTGTAACAACAACAAGCTCTCAAGATGATCCACTTCATGCTTATTCCTTAAGTTATATCCATTTGTTAATGTTCGCATCTAGTCTTAATTTTATTCAACTAATACAGCCTATAGGTTTGAGGGAACATCTGTTGTCCTTATTTGTCATTTTATTAAAAAGAAAACCTTCAGCATTATTAGAATTTTTGGCTTTGATCATTCATTTTGATGAATAGTTAAGCTACTTCTAGGACAGATTTCAAGAGATTGTTTACTCCCCATAGAAATCAATCCAGACACCATAAAGATGAATCCTTTTTTTTTTTGAAAGAATAAAAAATTGACATTCTCATAAAGGAAAGTGAGGCGATCTCTTGCTGTGTCAATCAGTCTTCTTCTTCAGCTGCTCGCCAGAATCTTCGTCTCAGGTAAGCCGACCACCATAAGTTACCTTCCAGCTTGTGTTTATAGCTTTGCTTGTCATCTTTTTCACCTAATTTGAGTAAAAACTCTGAAGCTTTGAGCAAAATACATTTCAAGTCACCTTTAAACTCTCACCAGGTGCTATGTATTTAAATCTCGATGGAGCTCACTCCATGCTTGTGACTTTTCTTCACAAATCAAGTGAAATTAGATCTAACAGCTTTGAGTATCTGTAAGGTACGCATCCTGTTACTTTCGTTTAATTTCTACAAAGGAATGAACCTCTAGTGAGATTGATACCACCTTAATAGATTTCAAACGAATGTCTCATTGACTTGTACTTACCCCACTGTACAAATCTCCAAATTGGTCTGAAATGTACTGCCAGTAAGCTGTTGTTGTGTTGATTGTTTATTTTCCATCTTGCTTGTCTCTTTTGTTAAACAATATTATTGTATCTGAACTATAAATCATATCTCATTTCATCTGATGCTCGTCTTTTAAGTCCCTGCAAAACTAAACACCAGTTAGCTAAAAAATCTGCGGCGTTGTTGCCTTCTCTGTGTGTGTGCTGAAGCTGTATGAGACCTCCTTCAATCAGCTCTCTTATCCTCCTTATAATCATCACAATACTCCAGGGGCAATCCCAATCTCCCCTTAATATTTTTATTAGGGCCAAAGAATCTGTTTCCAATTTTACTAGTAGATATAGTCTTTCAACACATGGCTCACACCCTTCCTTCAAAGCCGTTGCCTCAGCAAATAGACTAGTAGAGTCTGCCATCCTTCTACATCCTTCTACATAGAGCATATTGAATATTCCCTTCATCATTTCTGATACAAAATGCTATAGAACTTGGACCAGGGTTTCCTTTAGAAGCACCATCTGAATTACATTTGAACCAACCTTGATTAGGTAGTTTCCAACTTACAGGTACCAATCTTATCACAGATTTGTATTTTTGAAGAAAATCCATCAAAAGGGGCCATTCTTGTGGGATGTTCTTCATCCATGGATACAAAATCAGGGTTAAAAGATGAGTGTTTCTAGAGATCTCATATATCACTCTCCTCCAAGTCATAGTGCCTCCATAATTCACCTTATTTCTTCTTTTCCATATCTGCCAACATATCATACCAGGAATAGCTTGCAAAATTGGTTTAATGCTGCTAGGACTCTCAATATTCCACCACTTTTGAATAGTTTGATGGCATTGCACAAAAGGACCCTCTACTCCAGAACCAATAGCAAAGTATTTCCAGGTCTTTTGAGCAAACTCACTAGTATTTTTAATTCTGTGGATTTATAACTTCATCAGCAACCAAATCTTTCTCCTCTATCCAATCTCCACTAATATTTTTAATTCTGTGGATTTGTAGCTTCTTTCTCCTTCCCTTTACAAGACTATGAAAAAATCTCGTATTTCTATCTCCTTTTTCAAACCAGGTTATTCCAGCCTTTTGTCTCCAGAATTCCTCCTCATAGTGTAAATATCTATTCACTTCTGCTTGAGCCTGCTGCATAGCCATTCTATTTGAGAAAGAAGGATCTTCCTCAAATAATTGTTCCTTCATCTTCATAATCTCCTCTCTAATAGTTAGTTGTTGAAAGATATCACCATACCTCTCCCTGCTCCATACCCTCAAAGCCTTTTTCAGATTCTTCAACTTGTGTTTGAAAATCCAGAAACTATTTCCAGTTTCATTGGTCTTCCAGTGCTGTAATACTACCTCATTCAGGGAGATATCTTCCACCCAGAAAGAGAGAAATTTAAAAGGTTTGACAACTGGTTGATGCCCTGTACTCATAGTACTGCCAGCACATTAGAAGTTTAAATATATATAAAATTATAATGAGAAACACTTGCACAAAAAATATGCTACTTCCAAGAAGAAAATTCCCTCATCCAACTCTTCAATAGGGTAACCTCGATATCTAAGGATCCCGGCATCACCATCTATATAACATATTGATGACCTGAGGTTCCCTATTAAGATTACTTGGATCATAAAGCGTGAGACCCTTGTCATTCCGTCCTGTTGTTATCTACAGAGGATAATATCAAAAGTTATTTTTTTTTCAGGAAAAGAGACTAAGCTTGTAGAATTAATGAGTTAGAGTTCTGATCACCAACTTATGAGTAAAATCAGTGATCTTTTTAGTAGCAAGCTACTGTTTTAGATTATCTTTTGTAATAAAGTATACTGTTTGAATTTTTCTTGGGTGTAAATATTAGTATTATCTAGGGGTAGGCTAGAATGAATCTTGTATACACTTTTCTATATTCAACATCTTATGGAAAAACTAAACAGGAGGGTCCAAATTTGAATCTTCGTACATGTTAAGAACTCAGGGAAATTCATGATCTCACACCAACTATTAACTAGTTGCCTTTTTAGTCGCAAGCTACTATTTTAGATGTTGTGTTTTAAAATTATTTGGCATAGCTCTGTGTCAAATAAAATGACAATTTATGGTGCAAGTGTTAATGTTCCTGAATTTGCCAAACTAAAGTTCTTTACTTTTATACAAAATGTTGTTGACAAAGTTCTTTACGTTCATGCAAACTGTTAATAGAGTTCTTTACTTTACTTTTTGTTTTTCTTGTAGTTCAATATTCTAGCTGAAATCATGAATTAGTTCTTCTTTTCCCTGTTATAATCATAGATTGACTTGGTTTGATTAAGAGTATGACACATAGGGTTAGTCAGGGCCCAGCAATGACCACGAATCACAAAATCTAGGAGCACTTTCAGTTGCATTTATTTGCTAATCTTGTACTTTTCTTTTAAAAACAGTAGGGGGGAACTTTTTTTTGTAGCTCATCCTTTAGATCTTTAGCTTGTCCTCAGTGTCATAATTTGTACAACAACTAATTGAATCTAATAGAATTCACACACTCTCAATGGAAAAAGACAAGTGTCGTTCGAAATCAAAAGATAAGACTCGTTCAAATTCAGAACTACAAATATCTCATCTGTAATACATTAGTTGTTGGCATGGTCAGTTGTACACTTCATTACCTTTGTTGTTTGCATGGTCAGCTATACACTTCATTTTTGCATTCTAGGGAAGTCATGTTGAGCTTATTGTTTCAAAAATACAGAAGAGAAGAAACATGAATGCTACAAACCAAGCTAAGTTGAAGATGCTTCATCATATTGGTAGCAAGCCTTTTCGAGAGATTATTTATGAAAATGTATTATAAGAAAAAACAATTCCTAAAGGCACTTCTTCCTCGACTGAATCAATCTCCGTGGTACATTCAAATCAAGAGAAAAACAAATTCTTGAATGAGGAAAACTAATACTTGAATGATTGCTTGTCTACCTTAGAAGATGAGATAAAAGAAATAATGAAAATGAAAGTATTTTTTGCTGCTCAATAATAACATCTCTCGCCTACGACATCACCTATTTCAACGGAATAAACATTGTTGTTTGCTACTAATCAAGTTAGTAACAATATACCTGATTTTTTAATTTATTTTGTTGATTTGTATATAGTCATTTTTTTCTTAAACTAAATCTAGCAGTTGCTCAACTTCACCCTTCTAAAGGGAGGACCCCTTGCTTCACATATAAGTTATCGGGGAATGTAAGGAGCGGCGTTTAGCAACGCAAAAAGATATAGAGAATTGTTCATTTCATGTATTTATAAAACACCAACACTTAGTTCTAAATTAGCAATGGTTCAAATAGGATATGTTTTAAGCCTAGTAATATGAATGGATAACTTAGGCACCATGTTTGCTCGATAATAAATTTCATGTACAACAGCCCTAACAATAGCATCTTCAGATCTCCTTTCCTGCTGAAAGACCCTATTATTTCATTCACGCCAAAAAGAATACATAGAAGCTCCCATTGCAATCCTCCACTCTAATTCAATGGTGTTAGAGCTACCAATGGAACTCAACTCCTAATTCAAGGGTATTAGAGCTACCCATGGAACTCAACTCCTAATTCAAGGGCTTATGGTTTCATCTATTGATCTATATCTTAAGATTAGGTTTCATTTAGATAGCTAAATTGTGATTTAACTATGGGGTGAAATAGTGATGCGTCATTTTTTAAAAAGACGCAATATTTTTAACTTAATACTTTAATTTCTAAATTTTCCACAGTTGTGCAACTTCTTCCTTTGTTTCCGACATTACCACGGTTGCACAACTTTTTCCTCCATTTTTGATATTAACTATTGTTGCACAACTCTTCATCCTCTGTTTTTTTTTTTTGAATTTTCTGCACAACTTCTTTTTCCTATAGCTTTACGCACTTTCTGCACAGCTGGGCAAAACCTTTTCTGCCTTTTGTTTTTAATTTTCAGCATAGCTGCTCAACTTCTTTGATTTTTTATTTTTGCCCTATTTTCTTTTCTGCCTCTGTTTGGTTTTTAGAAACAGATGTTGAATTCTTTGTTAATGCATCTCAAAGCTTTTTTAATTAATTTTTCTTATATTTTTGCAGCTCTGTTGATGTATCTGGATAATGCTTGATGAAATTTACACTACTTTTGAGGTGGGTCATATACCTAATCTAGTGTTAGATTTACACGTACTATACAAATAGTTACTTATCGTCTTTTCAAAATTTTGATGATTTTGAAGGTTGAAGTTCAAGTCAAGAAGCAAGATTAGAAGATGCACAACCTCATTATTATTTTGCTACGGATGTCATGCAAAACTTTAAATCATAGTCTAGCTCCAAATGTTAGCTAAGTATTTTTTTTAAGCAAATGATGAAACCAACATCATGGGATGTGAACTGATTTATTGTGTTTAATCAGATCTCTCTCTTTTTCTGGATACATATATCGTGTTTTTGTATCGGCATCTTCGTAGCAATTTTATATTTATTGATGAAATGTATAATTTTGTGATATCAAGTTCTAGGGCCATTGGTGGTTAGAGACCATCTAATGATAAATGTATTGCCAGGTAGTTGTTAGTCTCTAATAATCATCCAGGACCAAGTAATTGCTCGTCTCTAATGATCATCTAGGACCGGTATTTGCTTGTCTCTAAAGTATATCCTAGGACCATGTATTTTCTAGTCTCTAAAGTATAATCCAGGACCAGTAAGTTGTTCGTCGCGAAAAATGTTTAGCGACCATAAAACACATACTTATCATTAATGTAGAACATCTATTTAGGACGAGTTATGTCATCTCTAAATGAATAATAAAGACTAGTTTTTTTGCCGTCAATGTAGATGTTTAAGGACCAGATGTTTGAACCCGTCGTTGTTAAGCTTTTGCGACAGAAGCTATTAGGACGGGTTGCGACCAGCATTTGCCGTCGCTATTTCTCAATTGGGACCAGATTTGGACTTTTAGTGATCATATTTCCCTTCCTTGGAGGCTATTTTTCTTGTAGTCATCTCCATTTGAATCAAAGCCACCTAAGCCTACGTCTAAGAGCTCATCTACATCCAAATCAAAGTCATCCAAGTCTATGCCTTGCAAATCATCTTCAACCGAATCAAAGCCACCCAAGTCTACTCCTTGGAACTCATCAACAAAATAATCTAGTTCTTCCATTTCATATTCATCTTCTATGTAATAAACTTCATCTCTTGGTTGATACGACATATTACACTCCATTTAAATGATCTTGGGGCGAAAATTTATGGTGCTTGTTTTTTGCTTGTTGATCGCGATAGGTTGTTGGTTGACTGCAGGAATGGAAAAGTTTTTTCATCCTTTGTGTGGACTTGTGGACTACTCATTTGCATCAACGTGGCATCCTGATGGCCTAATGTTTGCAATTTGAACTAGGATAAAATGTGCAAAATATGGGATATTCAGAACTTGTCAAAGTTAATCACTAATTTAATGAGTAACCTTCGAGCTATTCAGTTAATCTGTTACACGTCTAATGACAGATATATGTGTATGGAAGATCCAATAGAATTTATCCATATTTTTATGTAAAAATATCACTACAAAAAAACCAGTGTTTAGTGACGGATTTTAGCAACAAGCATATTTTCGTCGCTATATAACGATGGATTAGCTGTGGATTTATAATTACGTCGCTATAAAAACTAAAAGTAAATTAACACCATATATAGCATGGCCTAGCGACGAAATATCAATTCCGTTGCAAAAATTTGGCGCCAATTTTACGCGCCATAAATTTAGCTACAAAATTAGCAACAAAAGGATGGCGATATAATTAATTACAATATAGCGACGAAATTAGCGACAAAATACCCATTGCTCGGCGTTGTAGTATACATAAACTCTTGTATGATATTTATCATAAGATATTTATTTATAATTTTAGCTTTATATTATTTCCTAACAATTTTATCAAGATTTGGCAGAAAGCACAATCTACATGTAGCAACAAGAGACACAATGCAATATGGAACTTTATCTAAGCAGTGAACTGGGCAATTTGTTGTGAAAGTTTAGCTTTCCAACAAAGGTCAAAGGTCTACCTTGAACTCTACTCGACTCTAATCTCGAATACTCTCCTCGATCACAATAGCCAATAACATCATAATTCAAAATTGGAGCAATTTTTGTAAGCTCGTGACTACCTTGTTTACACAATTCTATACCTCATCAGTTATCCAATGCTCATATTTTCTCATACTCTCCCAAGGTCGTATTTATTGGTCAGGAAAAAATTGTCTACTACGTCAACTTCTTTGCCCAAAAACTCTTACATCGTATTTGGTTAAAGAGGGACAAGCTGTTGACATCGAATTTTGCCCTCATTTCTTTTAATTTACTGTTTTTGAGCTTCTAAATTAATAACGTATCAAATATTCCTTTTTCACAACTATTTTACTACTACAAGTCTACAACTATTTATCTACTAAAATTATATGTTTTATTATCGAAATTACTATTATCACTTTTTGCACCTTGTTTTCTTAAGAAAATAATTTGTTGTCGCTTTATTTCAAGTTTCGTACATATTAAACTAATTATAAATCCTTCTTTTTATATTTGTCTATTATATATTAGCGTAAATTTGTAATATTGATATTTTTATTATGTAAATTATTAGTTGTCATTTTTTAACATATATTGTATCAATTACTCCCTCTGTCCCATTTTATGTGGAACTTTTCGGATTTCAAGATTCAAACAAGTATATCTTTGACCGTAATTTTTTCATAAATCTTTTAAACATTTTGAATTATCAATTATTGTGACTTATAGTACTTTTTACGTAGTTTATAAATATATAAATTTCATTTCAAAAAAATTGAAGATTCCATCCACAAATTATCGGTCAAACTTAAACTGTTTGACTCTCAAAAAATGAAAAGTGCCACATAAATTGGGACAAAGGGAGTATTAAGTAAGAAGCCCAACATAATTTAAAAGAAGAAAGGCAAATAGCCCCAAATTCGGCCCAAAAGCCCTATTTGCAGCCCAAATCCAAATCTGCCCAAGTTAAGATAGAAACCCTAAACCTATCTTCTAAATCAAAATAGTGGTTGCCTCATCCCCTTAGTTTTTTCTGGTCTTTTTTCTTTCTACAGAGAAAACTCCAACTATCTTTAGCCATTGACAGATTCACCAGTACTATTTTCGTGCAAACCTTGAACACTTCTTTAGCTCTTCTCCTTTCTCCCTCTCTGTGGCAGATTTGGCCAACATAAGATGCCAAGAGACTTTTGCGATGTGGACAGAGTAAGTTCAGAGATGGATTTTGAATTACGACTAATTTGGTTCTTGAAATTCCGCTAAAACTTGAGCCAAGAACCCTAATTCATTCCTATAAATACCAACATATAGCAGCCTTTGTATTTATTTTTAAGAAAAGAAGTTTTTCTCCCCCCCCCCCCACCATAGCACCTTGAACCCATTGCTTTCTGCTCTCAAAAATTATCTTTTGCATCCTCTTTCAATCTTGACAAAAACTCTAGCTTCAAGCTCGTTATTGTTCGAATATAGACTTTGATCGAAACAGCCCCGTTCACTGCCCTATACCAGGTGATTTTCGCCCCTTTTCCTCTTATTTGGTGTCGAGAAAGACTTTGCTTGTTCTAGCTTTAATGAAGTGATGTATTTTTGTTCAGTTTAATCTTTTTAGGAATATGAAGTCATATTTCTTTCGTGTTTTAGCCATCTTGAAATTAAGGAATGACTTAGGGTGTGTTTGGTATGAAGGAAAATATTTTCTGGAATTTTTTTTCCAATTTTCTCATGTTTGGTTAGGTTAAATATTTTCCAAATCAACTCATTTTCCTCAAATTTAAGGAAAATGACTTTTCTTCAAAACTTAAGGAAAACATTTTCCAAAACTCTCTTCCAACTTCAAATTACAATTTTTTTTGTTAAAAAAATCAATTTATTTTGTCTCTACCCTCAAACCAGCCCCCCCAACCACCACCCCCTTCAAAAAAAAAAATGAAAGCTTGTTTTAAAAAAATATTTTTAACTTCAATATTTTTTTTACCCCACCCTTACCCCTACAGCCCCCCCCCCCCCAAAAAAAAAATTAAAGTTTTTTTTAAAAGATATATCCAATTTCAATTTTTTATTTTTTTACCCCTCGCCCCCACCCCCGCATCTGCCCCCCTACCCAGCTCCCCACCCCCCTAAAAAAAATTAAGTTTGTTTTTAAGCAATATTTTTAACTTCAAAATTTTATTTTTTCACCCCTACCCTCGATATTTTCAACTTCAAATTTTAATTTTTTCCACCCCTCGACCCCACCCCTCAAAAAATTTTAAGTTTGTTTTTAAAAAATATTTTCAATTTCAAAAAATTATTTTCTACTCTAGTAAAAATAAAAAATATTTTCTCATAAACATTTTTCATTCATAAATCAAACACTAAAATTTTTTTTTGGGAAATATTTTCTACTCAACAACCAAACATGAGAAAATAAGTCAAAATCACTTGTTTTCCATGGAAATATTTTCCTTCATACCAAACACACCCTTAGTTTAAAAAAAAGGTTTATATGAGATCTTTTGTTGACTTTTTTTTCCTTCCCAGTTGATAGCTTATTCATTGTCCTTGTATGTTAAACATTTGCAGCTCATGTATACTTCTTTAAGTAGGAATACGTTTTAATGGAGATCTTTATTGTCATGCTTAGTTATAAAATATGCTACAAATTATATGCTCGTCATGATCGCGCTTTATCTCGATGCATATAAATTTGAGTTTTAAGTCTCTTTTGTTCCTCTGTTAGCAGCCTCCGTTCTATTCTCTGTTAGTAGAAATGTATGTATGAGTTTATTCCTTTTAATTCTGAATATTTAATAATTGGCTATGTAAAAAAATATTACTGTTAAAGGATCATGGTGTGAGAAGTAAGTTTTCTTTATAGTTCAAATTTGTTGAAGTTGGAATTTAATGTTGTGTCGATAAGGCACGTATGATTGCTTCATAATTGGCTGCTTCGAGTTTGGTTAAAAAATCGTCATGTATCTTGTCTGATGCTTGCAGTTTAATTTGTATCTCAGAATGTATTTTGTGGCGTGACTTTATTTGGCTCTATTCTTGACTTATTCAATGTCAATTAAAGTTGAATTGTCTTACTAATCTCTTTACCCTCTCTTTACTTGCATGAACTTTGGAGCAAAAATGGAGTCCGAATTGAGGACTCTGGCCAAAATACAGTCTCATGGACTCGCTACCATCATACCCGCATATGGAGTCTATATCTTTGACTATCCGGAATAGCAAGCAAAACGAGTGAAACTCACTTGGAGTCGCCTATGTCTATAACAGTGGCGGATCCACAATTTTTTAGTTATGGGTGCTCAATTATTTTTAATTTGAAGTTGGTATCAAAATGGGTGCTCAATATGGGTGCTCAATTTACATATTCATACAAATTACTAGGTTTCTTTTATAAATAATAGTGTTGGCTCCCAAATGTAATGGGTGCTCAAGCACCCATACACTTGAATGTGCATCCGCCACTGTGTCTATTTATATATATATTTAGCATTTATTGGTTTTTATTGATTTTTCTTAACATGATGAACTTACTTATGTGATTTAGATGTGTTTTTAGTTTTTTTTTTTCATTCGGGATAGTCGACATAGGAAAAATGATCACGTTTAAATCTAATTACTTAGTTACGCACAACCTAATTATCGATAAACTATCTATCATATGTGAGCTTTTCCTTTTTTGCAAGAAATCTAGCATTTATTTAAGCTCAATTTGAATATTTTTTTAAAGAAGCGTTTTTTTGGGGGTCATAAATTAGATTTTGTACTGTGTTTTTATAGCCATGACTTTAGAGACTAATAAATTTTTTTTAAGCAAATGACTTTTTATTTTCTTCTTTTCAAGTTTTTGTCATTCTATTTCAATGAATTTTCAAATGTAGAGTGTGTTTTGTTGCTCCCAATTGCGCACGCAAGTGTACGCGATCGCAAGTAATATAGAGGCGCTTAAAAGAATCATACTATGAAACCCAAAGGACTTGTCAATTAACTATTTTTACTAAATTATACTGATCTAATTATTTATTTAAGAGAGCCAAAAGAGAAGAATGTAAGAACAAAATAATAAAATTACTTACAATAGTTGAAAAATCCCAGGGCTGCAGCATGTATTGGATTTCATGTATCATATTTTTGGCTTAGAACTAATTTTAGTTGACAAGTTACTAGTTTACAGGGTTAATTGTATGAGTCGGGTTGTACACCTCTAGTCGCCTACCCCAATTAGCTATCTAACTACATCGTTGAGCGGGGATAAATAGACTAACTAACGAGCATTTATATCTCATCCTATTTCGTAACCACACAAGTTGTTCGTCCGGGCGTCACTCCTAAACACAAATCACCTCAATCAAATGGGTCGATCGAGCTCTCTATATTCTCTGGTCTATCTAACATCTCCTCTCCCGATTTTAAGATTAGACAATATATTTATCTTATGGTGATCAAGCACAAAATACTAAAACAAGAATATAGAAGTAACTTATAATGACAACCAAGAATTAATTCAAAAACCTTAAATAATCAACATTGAATCCATAGCTACAGCCCCAGAACAAGAACTTTAGCTACTAATGTCTAAGAAAACAAGAAGAAGAAAATAACCCTAAAAAGTATTGTCAACTTTCTACTTGATGCCCTATAATTGATCTTCCCCTATGCCCCATCTCCAAAACAATTATTTCTATGGACTATTTATAGAGGTAAAAAACTCTAAATAAAATCATTGAGTCCAAATCAAATTGAAAACCAAAACCAAGTGGAACTAGAATTCCTATTTTACGCAGGACAGTAACCGCTCACAAATCTGCCACTATTGTTGCATTCAACTGCTGCCACGTGGCAGCAAGGATTCTTGAATTTTTCCTGTTTGTTGCAACTAACTACACTTAATATATTTATACATTATAATATTGAATTTAATTCATTAAGCTGTTTGGTTGATTTTCTTCTTCAATCTTCAATTTTTTGTTCGTTTTAGCTCCAAACTTCTTCATTTTTCCACCAATTTAAGCGTACAAATAAAATACACTATTAAGCACAATCCATAAAATTCATGCTAAAAAATGACAAATATAAATAATAAATGTGAGGCAAATAATGATTAAAAATATGTATTTTTGGCCTCACATCAACACCCCGCACTTAAACTTTTGCTTGTCCTTGAGCAAGCATTAAAGCTCATCTCAAAAAATCATACTAGGAATGTCATCACTTTGGTTAATACAAACAATTAGGCCATATACCAATTTCAAAACATAAAGTACTCTTTTCAATCATTATGCAAGACATCCAAATAAACAACAAGCCTCTAACCTCCTAACCTCAAGGAAGGACTTTAAACTCATCAAATTTAAGTTTGTTCACCTACTCTCATCAAAGAAAGTTAATAAAATCACCTATCCATCATGAAACAAGTTCCCCCACAAGAAGAAATAGTCCACACACTCAATTCAAAAGATTGAATATAAATTAAGGACTTCATATCAAGAACAACTCTCACACTTAGAAATAAAATTCACATGTATGCACAGAGAACCATAGGCTTGCCCATTATGTACATCTCCACTAATTAAGCATGCTTGAATAAAATCAAATAGGACTTTAATAGGTTGTAATGTAGGCTAGGGGACAGGTAGGAAAACTATATAATAGTGAGTTACACTTCCTTAAGCACTTTGCACTTTAAGACTTTTTCACCCATTATTTTCTTCTCTTTATTTTCAACCCTCAATTCAACAATTATTTCACAAGTAATTCTCATCATCTCAAGAATGCTTCAATTTTTTATTTTTTATTTTTAAGTTTTCCTTCATAATAGCAACCCTTAACTTACGTTTTTACATGCGTTAAGGTGCACGATGTCCTTAGAAGGACCATGGCCATCATCAATGTAACGTTTTTCTTTTCATGTTACGTTCTTTCAAAGAGGACTTTTTAAGCACTTTGTAGTTATCATTGATTACCTTTTTCACTCAACCATCCCTTTTTCTCAGAATTGATAATTAGAATAAGTCTATGCTATAATGCTCAAGGAAGCAAGGTGCAAAAACTAGGGATTCAACAAAATAGTCAAGGGAAAAATATGGCTACCAACAAAATGCTACAGGCTCAAAAAGGCTAACTAGTGATATAATATCTGAAAAAGGCTAAAATTTACCAGACAAATAAAAAAAAGCCTATTACCATCTCCTAAACAAAGCAACACTTTTTATTTCGCTTCAATAACATGCAGGGCAAGTTCTAGACTAAGATGCAAAACATGGAATAAACAAATTCTCACCACACATGGCACAAGTATCAATCAAGATGGATCAATTCCACTTCTAAGAGAGACATGATCATAACAAACTACAAAATAAGATAAGCTATCTATGAAGTCACAACCATGAGCTTAGGTGTCAAAGAGTCTGCAATTTCATTATCAATCAAGTATTCATAAGAAAATACTACTCAAAAATTAGGCCTAAATAGCAAGTATCACACCACTCAAAAGGGTCTTTTCTTTTCTCTCAAAAAAAAAAATTAAAAGAAAACTTATTCCTAAAAAAATAAAAGACACTCGGTTCAAAGGGACTATCCTCAGGAAAAGAACCGAAATAAAAGCCAAGGAACCCATCCTAAAAAAAAGAAAAGACTCAATAAAACAGTAAAAACTAGGAATTCATTCTTCCACCCCACACTTATAAAGATGTTTTGTCCGCAAAGCATCAAATAAAATTTAAAACAAGGGTTAGAAAAACTCTCTGAGGCCCTTAAGCCTAGCTAGTAGTATGTTCTCTTTATTTTCATCAAGGGTCGTACGCACCCACACTTAAGCTCAAACGTGCTCCTTAGCTCCAAATTTCGGATACTCAAACTTCTCCAAAACCTTTAAAAAAAAAACCAAAAGAAAAAAATGACACTAATAAAATAAAAATAAAATAAGAAGTTACACTATAAATTGAGTTGCCTCCCAATAAGCGCCTAATTTAACGTCGCGGCACGACACAAGTAAATTCACTACTTTTCGTGATTATTTTTTGCTTTTCCACACATTCAAACATTTGTTTAGCGATTTTTGAATTAACTTTGTCCAGGATGTTCGTATATTCCATAAGTGAATTCACATTGCTCGACTCTTGTTTTGGATTCTCCACTTCATCGCCCCTACCAACATCACAAATAGCAGAAGAATCATAATAGGGGTTCGGGGGAAGGGAATAAGATTTAGGACAACCATTCCAATGAATATATTGACGACCACATATATCACATAAAGGACATTCATCAACGAACCACGATTTATCCCAATCATCCATATCAATAAGAGTATCAAATTATTCAAAAAAAAAAACTAAAAACAAAACTTAAATAAATAATAAAAAAAATATAACTTAGACAAATAGTTAATTTCTAAGTCCCCGGCAACGGCGCCAAAAACTAGTTGCTCCCAATTGCACACGCAAGTGTACGCGGTCGCGCAAGTAATATAGTGGCTCTTAAAAGAACCAGATTATCGAACCAAAGGACTTGTCAATTAACTATTTTTACTAAATTATACTGATCTAAAAAGAGAAGAATGCAAGAACAAAATAATAAAATTACTTACAATAGTTGGAAAATCCCAGGGCTGCAGCATGTATTGGATTTCATGTATCATATTTTTGGCTTAGAACTAATTTTAGTTGTCAAGTTACTGGTTTACAGGGTTAATTGTATGAGTCAGGTTATACACCTCTAGTCGCCTACCCCAGTTAGCTATCTAACTACATTGTTGAGCGGGGATAAATAGACTAACTGACGAGCATTTATATTTCATCATGTTTCGTAACCAAGCAAGTTGTTCGTCCGAGCGTCACTCCTAAACACAAATCACCTCAACCAAATGGGTCGATCGAGCTCTCTATATTCTCTGGTCTATCTAACCTCTCCTCTCCCGATTTTAAGATTAGACAATATATTTATCTCATGGTGATCAAGCACAAAATACTAAAACAAGAATATAGAAGTAACTTATAATGACAACCAAGAATTAATTCAAAAACCTTAAATAATCAACATTGAATCTGTAGCTACAGCCCTAGAACAAGAGCTTTAGCTACTAATGTGTAAGAATACAACAAGAAGAAAAAAATCCCAAAGAGTATTGTCAACTTTCTACTTGATGCCCTATAATTGATTTTCTCCTATGCCCCATCTCCAAAATAATTATTTCTATGGACTATTTATAGACGTAAGAAACCCTATATAAAATAATTGAGTCCAAATCAAATTGGAAACCAAAACCAAGCCGAACTAGAATTCCTATTTTACGCAGGACAGTAACCGCCTCACAAATTTGCCGCTATTGTTGCATTCAACCACTGCCACGTGGCAGCAAGGATTCTTGAATTTTTGCTGTTTGTTGCAACTAACTGCACTTAATATATTTATACATTATAATATTGAATTTAATTCATTAAACTGTCTGCTTGATTTTCTTCTTCAACCTTCCATCTTTTGTTCATTTTAGCTCCAAACTTCTTCATTTTTCCACCAATTTAATCCTACAAATAAAATACACTATTAAGCACAATTCATAAAATTCATGCTAAAAAATGACAAATATAAATAATAAATGTGAGGCAAATAATGATTAAAAATATATATTTTTGGCCTAACATCATGTTTCAAGGTACAAATAAATTTTAAGACATGCGCATTTACTTCATATACTGAAACCTTTCTTTTAGTATGCATTTTTGTACCAAAATTTGTACAAACAATTGTCGTTTTAAACAAGTGATTATCTATTGTTTTCAAAAAAGAAAAATGCAAGTTAATTCTTTCCAAATATAAAAGAGTTTTTCAAATGTTAAAATGTTTTCCACTCATGTTTTTTTTGCAAATTCTTTAGCATTATTTTTTAGTTTAATTAATTAACCTAAGTTTGGCCGGTTACCTATTTTTTACGTATCTTAAAGGATGTCTTATCCCTTCTCTTTAGGATAAATTAGAACCCTTACCTAGAATCGTATAAGGTTAGATAAACCTTAATGTAGAGTTAATATAGCATAACCTTAGTAAAATAGGTATCATAATTTACCTTTCACATAATTAGGTGGCGACTCTTTAAAATAGCATTAAGAATCAAATTAAGAATCACTATATGTTGTACATTATTTGGACCTCGAGTTAAAATGGGGAATTACACTGAGTATACCCTTTCGCAACAAGGTGAGCCATATAAACCTAACTATCTAAACCATTTTTTACTGCATAAATTCAACGACAACCAATAGTAGATTTACCTACAGGAAGTGAGACTAGCTCTCAAGTACCATACGTATGTAAAGCAGACATGGCATCAATCATAGTGTACCTCCCTTAAAAATGATAAAGTATTTCACCCATAGTCTTAGGGATAATAATAGAGGACAAATGATACAATAGCATAGTGGGGTGATGATAAATGATGATAACTCAAGTAAGTATAATATGGGTTAGTATTTTGAGTTGATTGTATACCTTTTTGAAATGCAATTGGTTGTCTAGGAGGAGGAAGGTCCGTAGTAGCAACATTGTTTGACGCATGGCATAATTCATCGGAGAATGGTGCTAGATGCGGATGACGATGATAAGCTAGGAGTGATGGCACTACAAGTAGCGAAGTAGAAGTAACTGTAGGTTCCTCAAAACTCGGTACAGGTAAGACCTGAGAGGTAGGAGTAAGACCTCAGAGACATCAAGATGATTACAAGATGTATAGTAAGGTTGTGATTCAAAGAATGTGACATCGGCCTACATAAAGTATCGACACAGATATGGTAAATAGAAACAATACCCTTTTTGAACTCGAGTGTAACCAAGAAAAATACATTTAAGAGTACGAAGGTCTAATTTATCTTTCCTTGGGTTAGGCTAGGTTATGAACAAAGTATCTGCTCCGAAGGATATGAGGGAGAATAAAGTAGACATCTGACTGAGAAAACAATATAAAGCCTGAAATATGAAGCCAACTTTAAACTATGACATCAAAAAATCTTATTTATGCAAATCATTTGTAATTTTGTATGTCATGTATATGTCCGATTTCACACCAGATATGAAGCTATTATATGCCTAAGCTTCTGGCTTTGGAAAGGTCACAAATCTAGTAAAAAATGTATGAAAGTTGACCTTGACAAGTAATTATATATTTGATGTATAATTACTGTATGTCTAAAGTATAGTCATGCCATGACTACAACCTCAGTCAATAATGTTTGAATGTTATCCTTAATATGATCATAACTTTCGTAAAAATGTCTTCTAAATAAAAAATTTAAAAGCATAACTAGTTATTCCTTAGCTTTCCTCCAAATATCTTTTGTTTTTCTTTATTTGACAACAATGAATTCAACTGCTTCTTGCTTTACCCACAGTGTTTGCGATAGTTAAATGAGCATTATATTGAATCATTAGAAATCTAAGTAAGAAAATAATTGAAAACTTTCCCAATCAGATAGAAGAGGAATAACCTAACTAATTAGGAAGAATCAACTCTTTATATCTTAGAAGTTACTGCGCTGCTACTTCATCTGGAAATAGACAGTCAGAGAGGAAGAAAAGGGCAGAGGAATAAAGATGGGAAGGTTGGAGACTTACTCAGAGTTGCGATCCCACCACAAGATGAGGCACCTCTATTGAAACCAATTCATGTAACCATTGATCCACCGGATAATGTCTCTACAAGGAGAAAAGGAAAATTAGAAAATGGAAAAGAATAAACTGAAAACCTACTTCTAGTAGCTAAGAAAAAGACATGGGAAACAAGAGGAAGGTGTTGATTACCTAAAGTGAGTGGAAGAGGAAGGTTAGATTCCACAAGGCTCCTTGCTGCGACATGGAGAGAAAGATAGGGATCTCAAATTGGAAACCCTACCTTTTAGGAAACATGCTATAGAAGTTGATAGCCTCACTTAGTGGGCTGGTATTTTCGTTTTAGCGTTGTTTTAGGGCTAAACCAATTTTGGATTGGTCTTTTACTTGTTTGTACATGTTATACGATTTTTTTAAAAACTAAATATCTGAGCTCGAGCTCCTTTATTTCGAATTAATCAAGTCTGTACAAACAAGTAAAAGACCAAGCTAAAATTTGTTTAGCCCAAAAAACAATGCTAAAACGAAAAGCCTAGCCCACTAAGTGAGGCTATCAACTTCTAAAACATGTTTCCTAAAAGGTAGGGTTACCAATTTGAGCTCCCTCTCTCTCTCTACATGTCGCAACAAGGAGCCTTGTGGAATCCAACCTTGCTTTTCCACTCGCTTTAGGTCATCAACACCTTTCTCTTGTTTGTCATGTCTTCTTCTTAGCTAGCAGAGGTATGTTTTTGGTTTGTTCTTTTCCATTTTCTTCATTTTCAAATATTCCTTTTCTCCTTGTAGAGACATCATCTGGTGGATAAATGGTTACCTAAGGTGGTTTCAACAGAGATTCCCCATCTTGTGGTGGGATCACAACTATCAATAAGTCTCCAACCTTCCCCTCTTTGTTCCTTCGCCCTTTTCTTCCTCTCTAGCTCTCTATTTCCAGCTGAAGTAGCAGTGGAGTAACTTTTAAGATATAAAGAGTTGATTCTTCCTAATTAGTTAGGTTATTCCTCTTCTATCTGATTGGGAAAGTTTTCAATTATTCTCTTACTTAGATTTCTAATGATTTAATGTAATGCTCATTTAACTATCGCAAACACTGTGTGCAAAGCATGAAGCAGTTGAATGCATTGTTGACGAATAAAGTAAAGGCAAATGATATTTGGAGGAAAGCTAAGGAATTACTAGTTATGCTTTTAAAATATTTATTTAGAAGACATTTTTACTAAAGTTATGATTGTATCAAGGTTAACATTCAAACATTATTGAGTGTGGTTGTTGTCCTGGCAAGACACTTTAGACGTATATAATTATACATTAAATATAAAATTACTTGTCAAAGTCAACTTTCATACATTTTTTACTAGATTTGTGACCTTGCCAAAGCCAGAAGGTTAGGCATATAATAACTTCATACCTGGAGTGAAATTCAGACATATACATGACATACAAAATTAAAAATGATTTGCATAAATAAGATTTTTTGACGTCATAGATTAAATTCGAAGCCGCATTATTTCAGCGAGCAAGTATAAAACGTTGTTACTCTTTTCAGCAGCCCACCCCCGTTGTCCACTGTCGAACACGCCACCACAAGCCAAAGTTTTTAACGTAAGCTTCATTTCAGACCTTCTTACCATCCGTTTCAGCACTGGGAACAACAAATATTAGGGACATCTTGACTTTTTCAGTCCCTCTTTGGACTTATTTGCTATCGCTCCGGTGATGGCCGTATCAAGGTAATATTTTTCCTTCAAGTGAATTTTCACTCGCATTAGTTATTTTTTTTCACCATTTTCCTCATGTGAATAATTGTAGCTAATTATACTTTTTGTAATAGTTTGCGGCTATTCAACTTTTACTTTTAGGAAAATAGAATTGATATTGTCATCTTTACCTTCAAAATTTAGTGAAATTAACACTTTATGAGGGAAAAGTGCCAAACAAAAATCGTATCTTGCAGATTACCGCGAGTGTGAGAGAGGGCAGCGAGGGGAGAAGTTATCATAAATTTAGTTTATACCTAACAACTTAGAATTTGGGGAAGGAAAGTTATGGACTTTGTTTCATGCATGTATATGTTGTGCTTTTTAGTTTTTCTTTTTTGTTTACCCGTAGAATGGTATAATTGAATTTCTAAGTGTGGTTTAAAGGCACATGGATAAAATTGACCTTATAATGAAATAGACGACAACAACGGAATGATAAATGAGCGCAAGACATCTTCAGAAGCTTTGCATACCGGTCGACAGAAATCTCAGCCTCTTCCATAATATACAAAATCACAAGCTTATCTCATCCTAATTATCTCATTTGGCTATGGTTCAGTGTCCTGTCTCATGCCTTTGGAGCTAGATGGTCCGGCCTTATTGGCATGATACCAATCCCAACTATATACTCCGGATCTTCCCGAACTGAGTTGGCTTAATCGGTCTTGTTCCGAAGATGTTGACTCAATTCTCTTTATGACTGTTTTGACCAATCACTCTTGCCACATGTTAGTACGTTATTCATCCACCTAATTAAATTGTTTTTCACACCACACAAATGTGTTATGCAACAAGGCAAAATAAATGGGAGATTATTGAATCGTTTGATATATATATATATCTATGTGAAATTTAATTGGTTTTATTTGATTTCTACTGCTACAGTTTTACAGTGACTAGGGCATCAAATAGATGCCTCATAAAGTACTTTAGTTATCACATGTTGCTTAATTGAAATCTCAATAATGGTGATCTCCATAGTGAAACTTCCTAGGTCCTTCAACTTTGGTGGCAATCTATTCTGAATTCGAGATGAGGACTGCTCTGCCAACGCTATTTTCACATACTCTCCTCTTGTTGGCTACTATATCTGAGATGAGCAATTCGATACGAACACTGCTTTGTCAATCCTACTGTCGCATACTTTGCATATTTGGGAATGCCCTGCAAATGCTACCTCCTCTGTGGAAATCCTTACCACCTTTTGTAACCACAACATTACATTGTTTTAGATTAGGATCTACATTGCTAGGTTGACCTCCTTGGGCCGTAGTATTATGCGCTCCGATAATCTGACCAATCTTTCTTTCAAGATTACGGATTGCCAAGTAGTGTTTTTTAGTAGTATCTGACTACTTTTGCCGCTCATCTACTAATTTCTTCAATATCTCTTTAATGTCATCTAGTTGTGACCTTTACCCTTTGTTGGCTATAAATAGAGAGGTTTTGTCTTATTTTTCTACATTGAATTCTTCCCTTCTTCTGCATACATTTCTTACAAAACAAAATCGATCGATCGTGTCAATAAGCGTGATTCGTTGCTGTCATTTTGAGTTCGTTGAAATTATCGAAGTTTGAGGTACCACTACTTCTTTAATGGTTAATCTATTTTATCTTGGGAGGAATTAATCTGCAACCTCGGGTACTTGAGGGGATGAAATTTCTTAAGGACACACAGTGGGTTCTGTGGATTCAGATAGTTCTTTGTTTTTTCTTTTCATCTTTTGTTAATTTTGGTTTGCTAATCCGAATAGAGGAGATAACAATTTTTCCTAAAATTTTGGTTTCCTGTGCCTCTACTTGTGTTTCCCACAAAATGTATGGATTCTGGGTTAGCTCCACACATCTGCTGAATTATCACCTCCACAGACTTCGTAGAACAACTGAGATTGTTGAGCTGACTGAACTTGAGCTTGCACCTGCGCTTGACCCATAAAAAATTTGGTCAATTGGCTAAAGTTGTTCATCGCTGCAATTTGTGCTTGTATAATAGTCATCCCATCAACCTCCAGCATCTCTATTTCCTTCACTGCATCGTTATATGGACTCACTGGTCCACTAAGGATTACTGCTTGCCAACATGATTAAGAGTATCAACAACTCATCATTTTGTTTCTCTTGTGCTTTTCCACCTGCAACTAAATCAAGAAATAACATAGAATGAATATCTAAACTCTCTATAAACGTATATGCTAGGAATTCCTAGGTATGGTGATGATGGGGACAATTCAGCAACAACATTTTAAATCGCTCCCATGCTTGAGGTATTATTCACCTTCCTTCTACCTAAAATTCAAGATCTCACTCCTCCATTTAGCTGTCTTCCCAAATGGAGAGAACCTTGCAAGAAACTTTTTCTCCAAATCAGCTCATGATGTGATACAGTTGGTAGGTTCAACTGTAAGCCACCTATTGGCTTCTCCTAACAAAGAGAACAGAAACATGATGAGTCTCACATTCCGATAGACATCCTGTGTGATGTAACTATTTGCAATCTCTATGAAATTCTAGATATGAGCTTGCAGATCCTCATGTGGTAAGCATGTGAAATGCTAGTTTGTGTGCAATAATTGCACCATATTCTACTTCAGCTCCCATCTTCCAGTAATGTTAGGTTTTACAATATTAGAGTTCACATTTTCTACTAGTGGGACTGCCACTTCACGTACTGCGATTGGGAATTGTGGTTGAGCTACCATTACTACAAGTGGTGGGTTGCGTTGCACATGCAACAATGCTTGCTACTTCAAGTCTTCAACCTCTAATGAAGGAACCATTTGGTTTTCGGTTGGAATGGAGTTAGGTTTCCTTCAACTTCGGAGGAGTTTGCCTCGCTGTCAGAGTTTTGCATAAAACTTGCCATCTACAACCACATGAGCTAAGATCAATCTGTTAACCCCTGTAACAATAAAAATAACAAAAAAATATCTCAAACTTTTCAATACTTTAAGTCTCCTAGAACGACGCTAAAACATTGTTGTCTCCCAACAACACACACAAGTGTACGTGGTCGTCAAGTAATAAAGTGATTATAAAGAATCGGGTGTATTGATTCCATGGGGACTAAATCGCTGACAAGTAGTTGATTTATTCCATTATATTTGTATTAACAAGTGTTGTCCAATTCAGAGAGTTTGATTGGTTTGTTTATACTACACTGCTTATTATAACTAAAACAAGACATGTAGATAAGATTGATATCATAGAGGTTGTTCATAGAGAAGATAATACATAGGGCTATGGCGCTTGCGTAATGTAACATCCTACCCTAGAAAGAACTAAAATTAGAAAGAACTATTTTTGGAAAGAGTGAATTTGGAAAATTTTGGCAAATTATGCTAAGTATAAGTTTTGGGTCAACTTTAAATGACCATAACTTTCAGTACAGGATGAGTTGGCTAATAAGATATCAAATGAAAGGTCTTGGAATCCTCTTTCCAACGTTACCGAGTTTGATAATTTTTGAGCTCGTATGATGGGAGATATGCCCGTTTGAAGTTCGACTGTCTATTTAAGGAAAGTTACCCGGATTTAAGAGGGGTATTTTGGTCTTTTCCTTACCCAATTATGTTAATTCATTATTAGTATTTAATTAGGGGTCTAAACTGATTTGGTTCAGTTTACGCAATCCAAATTAACGCCTAGGGTTTGAGAATAGTTCAAGAAGATGAGAAAAGGAAAAAAATCAAGGCGTTCTTGGAGATTTCTTGCGGAATCGAAGGTCGTTTCGCCAAGGGTTGATCCCCAAAGAGGTATGTGAGTTCACATAGCATTGGGTTCGTTCACCCATGCGCCAATCTTGTTAATTTCAGCATATTTCATCCTAAAAAGTTGAAGATTTGATGTTCTTGAAATTGCCTTTATTCTTGAACTTGGATGGGAATGATGAGTTTCTTGAGTTAGTCTTATCGATTTTAAGAGTTGTTTCGAGTTAGATTCTTGGGTACATGTATTGGGTAACCGAATCTAAAGAGAAATTGAGAAAAAGAATCGAATTAAGATCAGAAAACAAGTTGAAAATTTCGTCGAGAACACATAGGGGAGGTCTGGCGCGATGCGCCACAGATGCACCAGCAGTGGCTGGTGTGGCGCACCAACAATGCGCCATTTTGAGATCTCTGAACTTTAGGGGCTGGCTCCCCGTGCCAGTAGTGCGCCAGGGTCGCCTGCCCCCACCCGTTTTTCATCGTTTAGCCTGTCTGAGTCCTTCTAAAGTGTACAAACACTTCCTATCGATTCTTACTACTCTAAATGACTTCTAAACATCTAGAAATCATCCATAAACACGAATAATAACCTTGAATCCATAAATTCAAATTCAAGGAAAGTTAAGAGCCAAGTCTAAAGAGTTCATAGAGTCTTTTCAAAAGTCTTTTACAAATGTTTTAAACTTGTTTTAAGACTTGAGCATTGAGTTGAGTAAGAGTAAGAGTGAAGTTCATTTTCTTTAAATGATTATATGGGAACTAAGTATTGCCAAAGAGTAAATATTTTCACATTTAAACAAGAGAGGAAACACCAATTTCCAAGAGAGCTTTTGAGCTAGTTTTTGAGTAATAATCTCAAACCACAGAGAAAGAGATGTTTTTAAACATATGAGCTGAGTATATTTTGGGAGTAGTATTGAGCACCGATATGGGGACGAGTTCATAATAACTCAAGTCTCCATAAACCATGTACCCAACGTGGGTAGAAAGGATCATACTTTTTAGATGATTCCTTAATGCTTTTAAGCATAGCTAAGTGGATTCACTTAGTTGAGGCGTTCTATATCCCCACAAGTTATAGGACAATTCTGGCAGCGTGGGCGAGACGTTGTATCATCACATAGCTCATAGTGATGGTTGTCGGTTAGAGAATCTCCTAAACAGAGATATTATTGTATTTTCCAATACTTCGAGATGTTATCTACTATTTTAAATGCTTTATATAAACTGAATCTTTATTGTTGTTTTATTTCAGCATTGAATTAAGTATTCATGAGTTGAGTAAAGTTGAGGTAAGTATTTCTTTCATATTCCAGTTCAATCTTACGTTTTGTTTAGAATTCCCCTCGCATGCTCGTACATTCAATGTACTGATGCCATTTGGCCTTCATCATTTTATGATGCAAATACAAGTAATCAGGATCAGCATCCAACACTTCCTTGATCGAGACGAACATTTCAGAGTCATTTGGTGATCCTCTTTACTTTCCGGAGGATCCCTTTTTATATTGCTTTATCATATTAGTTGTTAGAATGATCGAGGATCTTGTCCTGACATCCCTCATAGTATTAGAGGCTTCATAGACAGATAGTTATAGTTTATTAGTCTTTTCATTTTCATTCCGTTTATGTTGAGACTTGAGTTGCCTTATGGGACAATTGAATGTTTCTTTACAACATTTTAGTTTATTTCATGAATTTATCTTTGTTGAGTAAAGTCTTTTGTTGAGTATTATGCCAGGCTAAGAGCTTGCTTGGGGCCAACAATGGTTCTCGAGTGTCAGTCTTGCCAAGGGTGTAGGCTTGGGGCGTGACACGTAATCTCTTCATATGTATATGCAATTGCTATGCTAATTTCTATAATTTCACTGACTCAGAAGGTTGATATTATAATCATGGTCTCCCGAGCCTTTAACTGTCTACCCATATTAGCCTCTCACCTATGACCTATATTGTTAAGTGATGATGGCCATAACTAATATGAATGCATTTATATCTCATGTATGGGAGCCAATTAGGATAAACTATGTGATTTTTTCCCATTTGCCTAAGTTTAATGCGTAGAGTTACCCGATAGAGAGGTTTGGAGTTTGATGTCTAGCACATGTGTCCAACTTTCAAGAAGGGAGATTTTTTATGAAATTTTGTAAAATTTTCCAATGTTTCACTCTTGTTTTTCTATTATCATTAGTTGCTTACTGCTTTTGTTGTGACTTCCTTAATTTATGGATTTATGCTACAACTCTTGTTTCTGGGAATCCTGAACTTGTGTACTGGTTTGCAAAATTGATTCCATGTGGGGGAATTTACTGCACAAGTTTAAAGCTTCCACTAAAGCAATACACCCCTGTGAGTGTCACTATGTTGCTTGGACTCTCCAAAGAGTTGCCACATCTGTGTAGGATCCTCCAAAGATGCACTATACTTTTGGAGGATCTAACACGCACCTATCGACATTTTTAAGAGTCCAAGCAACCTAGGTTTGGTATACATCTTTTGTTCTATTTTTGTATGATTTTCTCTGAAGATGGGGGACATTTTCTTTCTTCTGCTGTTAGTGATCGACATGTAGCAATTTGGAAGATAGATGGTAGCAAAAAGAAATCAACATGTTGTTTGTTTTCAATGGATCACCCTGCTGTTACAACATTAAAATTGGAGATGAAAATAATGGAGTTTTTGGCCAAAAACATCCTTAAACAATACCTCAAACTTAAACTATATCTTTAAAATATCATTTTTCGCAAAAAACATCCTTCAAGTATTTAAAAGTGAACAATTTTCATTCTTCTGTTAGATATCGTTAAAAAACTAAGGGATCCAACATAAACATGACCAGGTCACATGACTATCAACAAAAGTTTTCCTGCGTAACTTCATTACCTCCAATAAGAAGTTCATGAAAAAAAAACATATTAAGAATCTTAGACATTATTGCTTACAGAAAAAAAAATGTTTGGAAGGTGAGGATACATGATTTGCTCTTTATCTCATTTAGTAATTGAAAGAAACTGAAGCTTAATTATCTTTACCTTTTTCATAGCCAAACTGTATTTAAATAATAAATTTTTGGGCCAATCTGATAATGAAATGATCAAAATATTGAATATGTCTCGCATATGAGTTTCATTCTACGTGATTAGAAGCGGAAGTGTCCAACAAATGCCGCTTCTAGCATATTCAATTGAGAAGAAACATATCTCAACTAATAATTTATTTAATATCAAATTACATGAAAAATAAATGGAAAAAAATTGTCAAATTTTTTTTTTTTGCATAATGCTAAACTCAATCAACGAAAAAGTTCACAATAGAATTTTTGGCGTATCTAAGAATAATAATTACGAAGGGATGATTTGATTTTTGTGGGATATGTTAGTTTTCTGATAAATTCAAGTAGAAGGATGAAAATTGTTCACTTTTAAATACTTGAAGGATGTTTTCTGCTAGGAATAATACTTTAAGGATATAGTATAAGTTTGCGGTTAGTTTAAGGATGATTTTGGCAAAAACTCAAATAAATGTGAGTGTAGGTGCTTTAACAATAAGTTATGTTGATTCTTCAAGATTTTCAATAAATACTTCAAGGTCACATAATTTTTTTCAAATATATACTATAATTCTTTCAAAATTTTCAATATATGCTTGGAGAGTCACATTGGTTTTTTCAAATATTTACTATTGAAATCTTGATAATCCAAATTATGATAATCACGATAATATATTATGTAAAAAAAATCAATAATATATTTTTATTTTAAAATTGATCCAAGTTAATTTTAAATTTTGAATATAATTTTGATACATAATTTTTAATAGCAATTTCATCACTTTTAATAGTTAAATAAAATCTAAATCTCAAAAATAATAAATTCGCTTTGGCTTCTCTTATTTTTTAAAGTTCAATATCTGATACTCCCTCCGTCCCATTTTATGTGGCAACATTTGACCGGGCACGGAGTTTAAGAAATAAATGAAGACTTTGAAATGTTTACCAAATTGCTCTTTAAAAAGTAAACTTACTTTTCTCTCTCCTCATAAATGTATTGGAGTATTATTTTAAAATTAAGTGGGACCAACAAGGGTAAAAAAAGAATTGTACCTTTAAATACTTTCCATATAAGGAAATGTGACATTCTTTTTGGGACTGACCAAAAAGGAAATGTTGCCGCATAAAATGGGACAGAGGGAGTAATATTTATATTTTTCTTAAATCAAACTTATATAAGGATCAAACATTATCTACTTAAATTCATAAGAAGTAATTAAAGAGGGGAAATGAGATGATGAAGGGAAAAGGTTAAAGAAGCTGGAGTAGGGACTGCACTTTTATTTTTCAATTTAAGTTAGTATTTGACCATAAATTTGTTTTACAAATGTTATTTAATAGGAGTATCTCAAAATAATTATTTTTTCTATTACTACATTTGAAAAGACCATTTATAGCCTTAATAGCTAATCTTTATATTTATCCATTAAAGATTGGTCATTACTTCTGATTCAAATATTAATGTTGCAATTGATATTTGTAATATTTTCCCATCATTACCTATCTCATTTATTCCCGTTGTGATCATTTTGAGTTTTTTCACACCTATATATTCTTATTGTATTCTCTCTCTGGGGAGAAAAAGAGAAGATATAAACATATTAATTCCTCATATGTTCTAGTATGCTGAATTTTCTTTTTCCTACTTGATTTTTTGTTAGATTTTAACTTTTGTATATATAAGAAGAGCTTGTTGAATACAAGGATACAATCAGATGAAATATCTTTAAAGATAGTATTTTTTACATGCCTCAAGTTTGGAGATTTTTTTAAAAAATAATTAAATTTGGACTCAAGATCCATATTATTAATTAAATAACTGGGCCAAACATCATTAATAAAAGGTTCAACCTGATCGGCCCAAATTGGCAAAACCAAGTGGATAAAGACAGTACCCTAATACTAGGGTTTTCTAAATAAGCTATCCTTTTCTCCTTTTTTTTTCTTCCTCTCCTCTATCTCAGCTCTCCTCTCTCCCAATGTTTGTCATTGTCCCCTTGCTCCAACTTGATGTTCCTCCTTCTTTGGGTGATAAACATCCTTCATGTCCGACTTGTGATGGATGCTGGAAATATCATCTCTCAAAGGTATGCCTCGTTATTTCCATGTTGAGTTCTTGCTCCTTTTTCGCAGCTGACAATGTTTTCTTTGTAGGTGTGTTGTTTTGTTAGAAAGCCTGAGTTTGTGAAGAAATTGAAAGATAGTATGTGCCTTGTGCTTCCTCCATGCAAATCTGTGTAAGTGACTAGCTATTACCATCTTTCCTATTGCTTCTATTCCTATTTTGATTCTTTTTATTTTGTAGGTGAAGTAGAATAGAAGAACATCTTGTAGCTCCCTCGCTTCATCCTTTTGCTGGAAGCTTGTTTTGAAATCAGATTTGGCCTCTATACTCTTGCTTTTTGGCTGGTCCCTGTGTCTCTTTTTGCTGGTTGTCATAGCTTAGAAATAGGATAGGTTCCTTAACAACTTTTTTGCTCCCAACATAGCTAATATCTAACCTGTACATATCATAGTTGTGAAACAATGTGTCTTCTGATCTGTAACTAAGCATGATGTCCATTGTTGTTAGTGTTAATTCTCCTTTTCTTGATGTGAACTGAAGGGATCTGTTGTTTATCTATGTTAAGAATCCTTCTTCCCAAACTTGGTAAGTGAATGAAATTCTGAAATGTCTTTATTTCTTCTTTATTTATTACTGAATTTGCTATGTAGTCTGCCAATTGATTTACTTCTCTAAAAATATGTGAAACCTGTACTCTGACTTTCGCCACCATGCCATGTATTTCCTCCATCATTTCTGCTAAGTCACAAGGTATTTTCCAACTCCTAGTGATCATGTTTTTCAATACTAGGGAATCAGATCCTAGATGAACATGATTCATATTTTTCCTGACGCAAAATTGTAGAGCTTCCCAGACTGCTGTCACCTCTGCCTCCATATTTGTAGTTATCCCCATGTTCTTGGCCTCAACATAGATAAGATCACCTCATCTATCCCATGATATAGTATTTCCGTAAAATTTCTAACAAAATTTTGGGAGTAAGTTTTGAAAATTCATCTTCAAAATATATGTTTGACCGTGAAATTGATCAGATTTTGAAAATCTGATCTTCAAATATTTTCAAGTTCCCAAAAATTAGGTCAAAACAGTGTTAGAAATTTTGGAACTTCCATTCAGAAAACCTCAATTTGAAAAACTTAAATTTCAAATTTCAAGTTTGAAATCCAGGACTAAATAAGAGTTAGGTACATAAATAAAACACAACCCTCTCCGGCCCTCCCCCCACCACACACACAAACCAAAATATAAGTATAAAAATTTGAAGCCACATTATTTCATCGCGCAAGTATAAAACTTTGTTATTTCTCTTTTTAGCGGCCACCCCCGTTTTCCACCGTCCAACACGCCAAATTTTTAACCTAAGCTTCAATGCAGCAATGGGAACATCAAATATTAGGGACATCTTGACTTTTTTCAGTCCCTCTTTGGACTTCTTTGCTGTTAGCTCTGGTGATGGCCGTGTCAAGGTAATATTTTTCCCTCAAGTGAATTTTCAATCGTATTAATTAATTCTTTTCACCATTTTTTGTACATGAATAATTGTAGCTAATTATACTTTTCGTATAGTTTCCGGCTATTCAACTTTTACCTTTAGGAAAAAATAATTAATGTTGTCATATTTACCTCCAAAAGTTAGTGAAATTGACTCTTGATGAGGGAAAAGTGACAAACAAAAATCATATCTTGCAGCATTACCTCAAGTGTGAGAGAGGGCGGTGAGGGAAGAAGTTATCATAAACATAGTTTAACACCTAACAACTTAGAATTTGGGGAAGGAAAGTTATGAACTTTGTTTCATGCATGTATACGTTGTGCCTTTTAGTTCTTCTATTTTTCATTTTGTATGATGTTGTTTACCGTAAAATGGTACAATTAAATTTCTAAGTGTGGTTTAAAGGAATACAGATAAAATTGACCTTATTATAAAATAGATGACAACAATTAATGGAACGATAAATGAGTGTAAGAACAATAATAAATAATTGAATTTAGAATCTAGATTATGAGCTGATGTTTTTTCTTAGGAACAAAGTAGCTCAAGTAAACTTGAGAACAAAAAGCTTTATAGTTTAAGCTTATGAAAAAATGTAAGTATTGAGTGTTAATCAAGAATTGTGGAACCCATTTATAGAGAAACCCTAGGGTTCAATTATAAAAATGGGGTTACTTGAATAAACAAGAAAAAAAATGTAAAAGTGAAACAAAGATTAAATATAGGAATTGAAAGATATGTAAAATTCGAGAATAAAATTCTCAAATTTCAAAATGAAGTGCTAAGAACTTGAGTTATCTAAAACTAATTATGATACTAATAAAGTCAATTCAAGAACTTAGATCAAAAGTGATGTAGACCCCTGTTTCGAAGAAATTAGAGACAATGATTAATATACAACTAATTACGTTCTTTAATTACTGTAATAGAAACCAAAGATATAAAGGTAAGAATTTAACTTACCTTTAAAGAATCATTTCTTATAATGTTGTAAGATAAATTCACAGTTACCATACACAAAGATATAAAGGAGAGAAACCTCTCAAATAATATTAATCATGTCTTTTGAAAATAACAAAATCCACCCCTACATATAGGAGAAACCTATTCCAAATAGCATGAGATTGAAATCCTACTTTTAATTAGAAAACTTTTAAACTATGAAACTTTAAATTCGGAAAACATATAAAAAAAAAATCAAACTTCTTCCTAAAATTAGCTAACAGGAATAAGGAGAAAATTGGAAAATTTGCACCCAAAGCCCACATGACTTCATCTTATATTTGGGCTCTATATTGTTGTGATTTTCAGCCATTGTTGGGCGAGAATTCAACACACTTTGGGCTGAAATTTCAGCTCTCTTTTGTGCTCATGTTGGGCCCTCTCTTGGACTTCACATGGTTCATTCATTTAAACGGCTAGTGCTGATGGGCTGGTTTGCAAAATTGATTCCATGTCGAGGAACTTGCTGCACAAGTTTAAAGCTTCCACTGAAGCAATGTCATCTTTATCTATTTCATCAGGTTTGTATCTATACATGTTCATTGTCTTCGATGATGGCTACATTTTGAGAATCTTGCATTTAGTCAATCTGGATTAGTAACTGAACGATTGACATCTTTGACCCCTTCTGTAGTTTCTATAATGCAAAATGGGTACTCCCAACAACGATACCAGATCCTCTTTGCTAAGAGTTAGCAAGATTCTTCTCATGTCATATTTGATCACTATATATTCTGAATTCATGTCATTGCTCCATTTGTGTCCTCTTCACCCTTTACCTTGTGTTAGCGTTCCTATAGTGGTTTTCTCCTTGTAGCAACCGAAATTCTATGCTTAATTTGTTTTTGCTGCTTTTAATGCATTTCGTCTCTTTCAACACGACTAATTTCTACCTGGTACTCCCACCCTAACTTATTTTTCCGTATTATTAGTGTTACAAATTCTAAATTTTAATGATATAGATAATACAATTGAATTTTAGGGATTTGAATATTTAGTCATCATAGTTAGTTTGTTCTCTTCATGTATTTATATCCTTGTTCTCTTTGAGTAATATACAAATTATTCTCCATACCTTATGAATGACATGGTATCAGAGCCAAGTTAAGGTTTCGTTTCTTTTCTTCATTTTTTCTCTGCTTTGGGTCACTCATTCATGAGTTATCAGTTTCCCTCACCTTCGACAAAGGGCGAAGATCTTTTAGACATTTTTTTCTTTTGTAGACTGGATTTCGATTGTTTCGCAGTCTTATTCGACATCTGTGCAGATCTGCAATTTTTTAATTGCAACATCAGTTTACTCTGATCACTCTTCCTGTTGTTGTGTTGGATCCACTGCTCCTCCAGTCCCTATTTGTCTTTGTTGCTTCAATATTTGGTACCAAGGTCTGCTTTGATTTTTTGTTTATCTATTTTTGGTTGGGTTTGCTGGTTTCAATTGTTTTCCAGCATTTAGAGTTGTTTAATTTTGAAGCGCTTTGTGGGAAAGCTCTCTGTGAGGGTTTATTTGGTTTCGAATTGATACTACTATATTTTGTGGTTAAATAACTATTCAAGCCTTGTTTTTGGTTGATGTTGTGGTGCTCTTGATGTTTGTGAATTCCAACCTCCTAAGGTATGTTCCTGTAGGTGGAGGGAGCCCAATGTATCTTTGTGCATGGTCTGTTTGAAATTTTATTATTTTCAATTGGCTTGGATAAAAATAGGTTCAAATTATTGAATTCATGTCTTCAAGAGTAACAATAGCTTCACCCCCCGGAAACACAAAAGTGTTAGTCTCAGAATACCACCTTTCTACCAACCTAAAAATTAAATGTTGATCCATCTAGACTCTATACATTGAACTCTTGACAGCTCCATAAATTCCTGCAGCTTTCCATACAGGGTGATGGATAGCCTCCATCGTTTCAACCCATTCTTTCCATTTCATTGAAAGTCTCCTTTCATGGTTGTAAAAGATGGAGGGATCAACATATGAAATGGAAAGAATGGGTTGGAACAATGGAGGTTATCCATCACCCTGTATGGAAAGCTGCTGGAATTTACGGAGTTGTCAAGAGTTCAGTGTATAGAGTCTAGACGGATCAAAATTTGATTTTTGGGTTGGTAGGAAGGTGGTGTTCTGAGACTAACATTTTTGTGTTTCCATAGGGTGAAGCTACTGTTACTCTTAGACATGAATTCAATGGATTGAACCTATAGGTCCCTTTCTGCATTCACTCTGCACATCTATACAATTTTATACCATATTAATTATTAAATAAAAATTGTCCTAAAGCTTGAGATGATAGTCGTCTTGTGCCATTATGTTCTTTTAATATCTATTCTTCCCCCTTTGTGTAATCTTATAGCTCCAAATTCTGTATGATTTTGGCGTTTATTCGATATGCATAGCTATAAGTGATGTTTGAGATGTTTCAAAATATTTTTCTTACTGAGACAACGTCATGGAGTTACATTTGATAAATTGGAGTGCAACTTGTTTACTTTTTCGATAATCTATTTCTTTTGGAAGGAAGGAAAAAGTGCTATTTGCTTTAACATTTTAAAGGTTAAGAATCATAAAGATTTGAGGCAAAAATATTTCAGTGAAGACAGTCTGTACCATCATTAAATATGATGGCAATTTGCATTGTGATACTAGTGTGTGCTAACATTTCTTTTTTTTGCATTGAATATCCCCCTCCATCGTGCAAATGCTGAGGGGGCTTCACTTCCTTTGCATAAGATTCTTGATCAAGTTGATGTCATGACTAAAATTAAGTCCAGTTTGAGCAAATGTATCACTTAACATTGGCCCAAACTTTGTGATCACTTGGTTTTGTTGGCACACTGTTCTTTTTTGTATGTAGTCTGTACTATATCCAACACCTTATTTTTGAACTTGCGGTGGTCGCTTATTTTGATTGCAAGACAATTTGTCATTCCCTAAGAAGAACAATCGTATAGATTAGAACTACAGATAAAACTAGTTACTCCATGCTGGACTTGTTCCTAGGTTGAAGCAAATTGTAATTTGAGATTCTTTGTTGCTATCAGATCCTTGCTATATTGTGGCTAATCGTCATTTTTGGAGCTTGTGATCCATGCTTTAACACTAGTGCATCCTTTTTAATCAGTGCTCTGACTCTAGTGATTTTGTGCTGAATGTTATATTTTTCATCTTAAATGTGTGAAGGAACTTTCTTCACTTCTCATTGCTACTTTACTACTAGTGAAAGTGCAAATTACGTGACCAGATGAGAATTCATTAGAAATCTGGAGTTCACTATCACTAGTTATTGTTCTCTTGTCAAGAGAGAGGAAATCTGGTCACGAGTTGAAAAACAAAAGTCTATTTCCTGAAAATTGTGCACCATGACCTCGTAAAGCCTATGTGAAAGTCCTTGGGTTTGAAGGCCTGGTTGTACAAATGCTGCCTCCTCTGTGGAAATCATTACCACTTTTTGTAACCACAACATTAAATGGTTGTGGATTAGGATCTACATCGCTAGGTAGACTTCCTTGGGCCATAGTATTCTGCACTCCAAAAATCTGACCCATCTTTGTTTCAAGACTATACATGGCCAAGTCATGTTTTTTAGCAGTAGCTGATTGATTTTGCCACTCATCTAGTATTATCTTTAATCTCTCTTTAATCCCATCTAGTTGGCCCTGAATGATATTACCATGAGAAATTTGGGTGGTTCCTCCAATCGGGCTGTAGTTATTCCCAAAATTTTGGTTTCCTGAGCCTCTACTTTCGTTTCTCACAAAATGTACGGATTCTGGGTTACCTCTACACAAATCTACTGAATTATCAACTCCACAGGCTTCACAGAACAACTGAGACTATTGAACTCACTAAACTTGAGCTTGCACCTACGCTTGACCCATAAAAAAATTGGTCAATTGGCTAAAGTTGTTCATCGCTGCAATTTGTGCTTGTATACTAGTCATCCCATCAACCTCTAGAATCTCTTCGCTGCATCTTTTATTGGACTCACTGGTCCACTAAGGATTATTGGCCACCAACCTGATTAAGGCTTAGAATGAATATCTAAAGCCTTCACCTTTCATCTACCTAAAATCCAAGATCTCACTCCTTAATTTAGCTCCCTTCCCAGATGGAAAGAACCTTGCAAGAAACATTTTTGCCAAATCATCTCATGAAGTGATAGAGTTGGTAGGTTCAACTGTAAGCCACCTCTTGGCTTCCCCTAACAAAGAGGACAGAAATAGAGTGGGTCTCACATTCCGATCAGACATCTTGTGAGATGTAAGTATTTGCGATCTATAGGAAATTCTAGAGATGAGCCTATGGGTCCTCTTATGCTAAGCATGTGAACTTCTCGTTTGTGTGCAATAATTGCACCATATTCTACTCCAACTCCCATCTTCTAGTAGTGATAGGTTTTATAGTATTATAGTTTACATTTTCTACTAGTGGGATTGCCACTTCGCGTATTGCGATTGGGGCTTGTGGTTGAGTTATTAGTATTGCAAGTGGTGGGTTGCGATGCACTTGCAACAAGGCTTGCTCCTTCAACCTCTCATAAAGGAACCTTTTGGGTTTCGGTTGGAACGGATATAGATTTCCTTCAACTTTGGAGGGGTTTGCCTCCTGTCAGAGTTTTGCATAAAAGTTGTCTTCTACCCACAACAGCTAAGATTAACACCTGTAACAACAAAAAAAACAAAAAATATCTCAAACTTTTCAATACTATACTACACTATTTATTATAACTAAAACAAGACAAGTAAATAAAATTGATATCATAGAGGTTGTTCATAAGAGAAGATAATGCATTGCGCTATGGCGCTTGCGTAATCTCTTCATATTTATATACAATTGCTATGCGAATTTCTACCGTTTCGCTGACTCACAAATTTGATATTATAGTCATGGTCTCTCGAGACTTTAACCGTCTACCCAGATTAACCTCACACATATATTTTTAAGTGATGGTGGCATGACTAATATGAATGCATTTATATCTCCTGTATGGGAGCCAATTAGGACAAACTTTCCTAGCTACAAATCCTTTTCGCAGAATGCATCCTACTCCCCTTAATCTAGTTCTATCTCCAACTTTCCTCTCTCAAGTTAGAGATTATCCATTTATCCTGTTGATCACAAATCAACATAATAGTAAGTAGAAGATTAAGAGAACAAAATATATGGTAGAAAATCGCAATAATAACTATATAATACAAGACGCAGTTCATACTATGGCCAAAACCCCAGAAAGAGGGCTTTTAGCCACTCCAATCTGATTACAAAAGCTATAATTCATGTTGTAAACAAGAAATAATTCTAAGTAAAGAGAAGAAGAGTTAACCCTAAGAGAATTTTTCCTTTGCTCTTGCTCTGTGCTTCCACAATAGTTGTCTCGTCCTACAAAATGGCATGAGAAATGGACTCACTCTACAAATAATTGTGTAAATTTCAGGAATCTCAGTCAAGATTACATGGACAAAGGTTTGTTCCGGATAGCATACCAACCAATGGGAATCGAGACAGACCAAGTATGGTTATTTATATTATTTAAAATACAGAAAAGGGCCCACCAAATTGGACTAGGAAAATGCCATTGTCCACGTTCGATGCACCTTGCGGTGTGAGGAAATGGGCTTCACCGTAGCATTGACTCCACAAGCCGCTTCTACTCACCATGGGAATGCACCTGCTGGGTGAAAAACTCATACTGGGACTGGTGCCGTGAGCCTCTGGGCCTCGGTTTGGGCTTGGCTCTGCTAGGTCCTTCCGGCTTGTCTCCATACTTGTCTTTGCATAAACAATGCACAAAGCACCTAACGTGAGTTCCAAAACATGTAAATGCATGCAAATTACGAGTATTAAGCTTGATTATCCTTAAAACATAGTGTGAACTCTTTCATGGAAAAATCTTGGTACAAATGTGTGTAAATACACCCAACATCATTAAGTAATTCCATGATTTATTGGAATTTTATTTCACAATTTATAAATATCTCTTCTGGGTTTCTTTCAGATATGGAGTGAAGGATCAGGTACAAACCGAGTCTGCAGATATGGTGTCAACTGAGACAACAAGCTTTTATGAAGCCAAGAGATCATTTCTCGATGGATTATACTTGCATGAAGTTGTTAGCATGAGACAGAAAGGTGAATTTTGTGTGCGAGAAAAAGATGTTAGTGGTTAATTATTGAGTTGTACTCTAACTTCAACTTTTTTTAATGAGAGCTATTTTACTTGGTTGGTCAGAAAAAAGGAAGCTAGGAACTTCATTACTAGTGTTAGGAACATGCAGTGGTGATGTTCTAGGTGTAGATGTATCTGTAGGTCATCTAAAAAGGAGATTTAGTGATTGCCATCCTGGGTGAGTTGCAGAAAGAATGGTATATTTCCTGTAAAACTACGTTTTATGTGTTCTCCTGCATATTATGTGTTGGACATAGGATTAGTCACTTATATATGTGCTTCAATGCTAAGTGTATGACATATTACGAAGAAAACATTAAATAGCTTTAGATCGCAATTCAACAAGTACATATATAGAGGCTCATGCATGCAGTTAAGCACAGTACATTAAAAATGAGCTTTAGCGGCAATTAATTAGCAATTGCGGCTAAATATGAATTTTTAGCGGCAATTAGCATTCTTTGTATATATGTCCATAAAGTCTTTAGCGACATTGGATCTAATGGCACTTAACTAATGTCAATAAAGACTTAAGCACTCTTTATTAATGTGTCTATTTATTGCCGCTAAAAGTTGTTTTTGTTGTAGTGGGTGTGGCTTAGTGTTTAATGAATTTGGAGGAGAATCATGAGTTCACAAATTCAAATATCAGTCAAGGCAAACAAACACTAGGTGATTGTTTCTCATTTGTCTAAGTTTTTATGCCCAGAGTTACCAAGAAGAGGTGAGTTTGATGTCTAACACATATGTCTAACTTTGAAGAAGGGATATTTTGGATGAATTTTTGTCTATCCAGCTATTTCTAATAAAAATAAAATTTTCCAACATTTCACTCTTGTTTTCCTTTTCTCATTAGTTGCTTAGTGCTTTTGTTGTGACTTCCTCAATTTATGGCTTTATGTTGCAACTCTAGTTTCTTAGAATCCTGAAGTAGTAAAAGTGAAGCAAAACTCTTAGTGATGAAGCTATTAGCAAAAGTAGTAATATCCTATAGATTGCACCTCTTGTACTGTATCCATCTTGAAGCTTTCTCTAGTCTTTATGCATTCATCGTTCTCACAGTTCAAAGGTAAATTTTTCTATATTTATCTAAATTTTATCATATATTAAGATTATGATATGGCATATCTCCACTGCAGTGACTGAATTCTACCTTTGTGAGCAACGGTGTCAATGCCATCTCATTCCCTTTTCATGGTTCATTCGTTTACACGACTAGTGCTAATGGACGGGTTTCAAAATTGATTCCATGTCGGGGAACATACTGCAAAATTTTAAAGCTTCCACTAAAGCAATATCATCTTTATCTATTTCATCAGGTTTGTACCTGATGGAATGTACGCTTCAACCAGTGAACTCGAGACCAGGTCCCTCGACAGAATTAAAGTGCAGAAAATAAATAGCACAATGTAAAATAGGCACAAAAGTTTTACATAGAAACCTCCTTGCTCAAGGAAGTAAAACCACGACCTATCACATAGGACTTTTCAAACTGTTTTCACTAATCTTTTCAAGCAAAAGTGAAACACAGATTACAACACGAGATTAACCTCCTAATCTCAACCTAAGTAATATCCTATTACTTACATGAGCCTAAGCAATGCATCCATTGCCCACTATACTAACCCTCACTGATTAATATAGACTTTTGACCGTAAGACACGAAGTTACCTCTAACTATGTTCTTACAAGACTCAAACAAAGTTTTGAAACGTTTCTAACAAGAGTGAAACGAATCCTACAAGTTAAGCTCAACACAAACATTCAAGAACAGCAGCATGTATGGAAAACACTTCTTTTGTTGATCAGGTCCTTGTTGTATGAGTTCTTGTGCTTGAGTTCTTCCTTGAAGATGGCCTTCTCTTTTTAAGTTTATGAGTTTTGTTTGCCAAATCTTGAATTTATGTTTTGGAGAAGAGACTATATAAAAAAGACACAAACTCCTTGGGGCCACTTATTGGCTGAGAGCCTGCCTCTCAAGAAGGACGTCCACCTACCATATCAGAGGTGGCAACTTTTCTGACAGCAGTCTTGTCGTCCTTTCACATACGCAGTCTTGCAGGGACCAGGTCCCTTGCAAACTTTTCTTGGTGAGTTCTTGAGAAGACTTACTGGCTCTCTCTCCTTTTGAATGAATTAATTAATTTGTTGTTTGTCATGTTGACTAAGTCAACCATAAAGAGTTATTGACCGTTGGACAAACAACCTCATCCATTCTAATTGGTGTAGTACGCTGACGCCTTACCAACCTCTGATAGGACAACTTTCCAGTTGTAGACCATTATAAATCTAGATGAGAGAACTTTGCCAGGGACTGGGTCCCTGCATTTGTGAGACACTGAGATAGATAGTCTCGTTAACTCTTACTATTGGTGCAGTACACTGCACTTTTCACCTACCACCTGACATGACAGCTTTATAGCTCTTCCACATTTTGAATCTGGACGAGAGCACTCTGCCAGGGACTAGGTCCCATCGAAACACCTAGAATATATCATTTTCCCCCTTTTTGATGATGACACACAAATATTTCTCACACTGAGTTTATTTATTCATATCCCCTGCCATCAGTCTCAATAACAAGGATCTGGTTCCTTGTTAGATTCCTAAGTTTGTTAAATAATCAAAACTTAATATCATCTACAAACTAACATTTCCCCCCTTTTTGATGATAACAGACTTATTCACCAGTTACCCCTATCAGCAAGAACTCTTTGGGTAACTGGAGTTTCATCATTCCCGAAGTTTGTCAAATCATCAAAACATCAAAATAGCATTTCCCCCCTTTTTGATGATGACAAACTTGTTCAACTTCTTCCCCCTATCGGCATGATCATCAAAATAGCATTTCCCCCTTTTTGATGATGAAAAACGTGTTCAACTTCTTCCCCCTATTGGCATGACCACGTCCTCTTCAAGTAGCTAGCATTGATTCCCCCTATCAGCATGACCTTATTTTCATCAAGTAGCTAACATTTATTTCCTCTATCGGCATGACCATGTCCTCTTCAAGTAGCTAGCATCATTGATCTCATACCTTAACAATATTCCCTCTTTTGACATCATAAAAAAGGTTAAAGCAGTAAACCAAGTTGACGGAGGTGCAGTTCAAGCAAATCCATGGCCACTTGGGCAACACTGAGCATGAGTAAAAATGCATAAAGTAATGAGACAAGTCAGTAGAAACAAGACATTTTTCATTCATAAAAAAAAGATCAGCAATCAAAGCATTGCACATATTATTACGAATGAGAACCAGAGCAATGCCCACTCAGTTTCTATAGAAAAAGAGGAATGAGGACTGACTTAGAAAGTTAGGAAGAGAAGGGATGACTTAGAGGCAATGGATTGAAAGAATAGAATTAGTAGAGCATATCTCTTAGCATGGTATTTTTAGAAGCCTCTCTTGAAGTTCACATTCTTTGTTGCCGAGCCTTCATGTTGAACCTTCAGGGCTGCCAGAAGTTGAGCCTTCAGGCAACCCATTTCAGTAACCTTGTTAGCAAGAGAAACTATCATAGCTTCCAACAATAGCCTGAGTTTCTCATGACAGAAGGATTGGTGAAATCAAACTTACTCAAGGCCTCTGAGATGAATAGATCAATAATTGAGGAACCATTTTTAAAAAATTCTTTTTCAATTCTTCTTTAAATCAGACACCCTCTTATTCAGAATACTTTGAGTTCTCAGAATATCAACTTCGTCCTTTTTGAACATCATCTTTTCCACTTCTTCATTTTTCTTCGTGGACCTGGTCCCTCTTCACACTTAAAAACATCTTCATCAAAAAATTCTCCAGTAAGAACAAAAGGGTTTAACCATTTGATGTGTTTTTGAAAGAGGAGAAAAGAGAGTTTTAAATTTTTTTGATTTTGGAAGGGGATTTAAAAAGAAATGTGGAGTATAAAGGAAGTGAAATGTTGTATTATGTGGAAGAAAGCGTCATTTTATTATTCAGAAGACGGGACAATGGTCAGATACCTGAATGACAGACATGTGGCAATTGCAATGGTTACATGCATAATTCAAACTGCATGTTAAGAGTGCTAACCTTTGATAACGGACCGGGTCCCTTTCTGTAGTTTGAATGTGATTGCCTAGATCTGTCCTGACCTCCCTTTTGCTTCATCCCTTTTGCCATATGTGTATACCGACAAAAGGCATAAGACTGAACTTGCAAAAACATGCATAACTGAAAAACAAGGTGACTTGCTCCCTTTGCATAGTCATGAGAGAGTTGATTGCTTTAGGCAGGATCTACTCAAGAAGGCTTCAGCATTCCCAACATCAATTTGATTATCTTAGCCAGGTCTTCTAAGAGCTTCAAGATATTGCTTGATCCACAAGAGTTGGGCACATCAAGCTGCACTTTCCACATTCTCTACCTCAGTTTTTGAAAGAGCAACTTAATCTTGCCTTTTAGTTCCCCATGAGTGAGAGATCAGCCTATAACATAAGCCACTCCTGAGGTAGTCTTTCCATCAACTTGATACCCACTATAATCAGCATCACATGTTCCTCCAAATCAAAAAGTCTCCTGATGGACAGAATAGAACCAGGTCCTTGTTTTCTTCGAGTGTCTTCAGATTCTCTTACCAACCCTTAAATGTAATTCATTTGTACAAGAATAGGGTCTCTGAACTAGGTTAATCAGCATCCACCTTCAAGTTAGTGCCCATAAGAGTATGAATTGTCTAGACACCCATAACATGAAACCTTTTCAGCAGTTTCTCTGAACTGGTACTAGGTCCCTGTCTTTGATCAGACATCAATTCCCCTGAATGTTGTGCTATCTTCTTTCCTATAGCTAAGTTCCTATGAGAGTATACAACTGGTCCTTGCTTAGGGCTTTAGTGAAGATGTCAGCCACTTGAACTTCCATTTTGCAGAACTTCATTATGACATTACCCCTCTTTAACATTGTCTTGACTTCAAGTATGTTAGCCATTTGAGTAGCTCATTAATGTACTTTTCTTGACACCAGAGGGTACCTTTATAGGCTTACTTGATCTACAGCTCCAAGAAGAAATTTAATTCTTCCATTATGCTCACTTCAAACTCACTATTGAAGAGTGCAACAAACTCTTCACACAACACCTCAAAGGTTGCTTCAAAGATGACATCATCAATATGTACTTGAATAATCAGTAATTCCTTTCCTTGTGATTTCAAAATGAGTGTTTTGTCAATTTTACCTCTTTTGAAGCCATTGTTGAAAAGGAATTTGGACAACCTATCAGTTTGTTGGGGAACCGAGTGTCATACCTTGCTTCTTTCTAACGGATCTTGATTAGCTTCTTCATTCTCACCTTCAAAATTCACATTATCAGTTTGAAATGCACCATCTTTGTTCAGCACTGTCTAACGGACCAGGTCCCTCATCTGCATCAGCTTCCTTGAGATTGCTGGATTCATGAAGAGGATGTTCTTCATCAAGCTCATTATTTAGACCGTTTCTCTGAAGGAACCTTTCCATCTCAGAATCTTCTTTCTTTTGCAACATCTCAACTTTTCTAGACTCATCAAAAATCACATGACCACCTTTTTATATACCCGATAAGACTTGCTGAGGAAGAATATACCGTAAATATTATTTCATCAATATTGAGATCAAACTTCTCAATATCATCCTTTTGGTCATAGAACGTGAACTATTCGCCACTTCAGCTAAAAGTTCTTTGGAAGATTAAAAGCCTGCTCGTTCCACCTGAAAGATGGTCTCATGTGCTTCTCTTTAACACCAGTGTCACAACCTTTGTCATCTGCAAATTTCATTTTGTACAGACTGGGGACCAGGTCCCTTGACACAAGTTTGTGCAGTAGAGAAACATTCACATGAGCACACCTCTTGTGTCATATCTCAACATTTTCACCTTGAGCACTAAGGCAACTGAGACTATCACTACGAGCAGTATTCAATTCAGCAATAAACATGTTCTTGCATCTCTTTTCTGTCAAGATCATCACACGAGAGAGCAAGTTTGTGACAACACACTTTCTGATAAGATTACACTTTATTTCATTCATCACATATTTGTCAAACACTTAAAAGATAGTACTTCAACTCATTGAAATAATACACAACTTCAAACGAGTGGAACTTTCAAGTTCTGCCTACACCAAGAATGTACCATATCTTGCCATTACCAAAAGAGACACCCCTACCTTGAAGTGACTTGAGAGAGATGAAGTTTTGTAGTTTTCTCAGTCATGTGCTTTGAGCATCCACTATTCATAAACCAACACTGATTGATGCTCCCTCCTCTCATTTGCATAGAAAATCACTTGTTAGCCTTGGGAACCCATTTGAGACGGAGTTCCCAGTAAGGAGATAACAGAGTGACAAGAAAATCTTTTGTCTAGTAAGGCATACTGGTTTTCTTCAACTCGGGACTAGAAGCAGGACCAGGTCCCTTCTTCAGTCGATTCCTCTGTTTGAAATAGTTTGAAGAACTTCCTTCATATTTTTTCAAAATCGGACAAATTTTCTTAAAATGTCCATCTCGACCACAGTGCACACATAACAGATTATCAGCATTAGAAACATTTTTGCTATGAGGATTGTATGAGGAATTTATCTTGTTGCAGCGCATCCCTCTTCTACTGTTGTTGTCTTGACCGATCAAATTTGTAAGAATCTTAGAGGAATTGGTCTATTTGAGGGATTTTTCCAGTTCCTTTTTTACACGCACCAGGTCCCTCTCCAGCTCAAAATTTCTCTCTAGAGCCAAATTCATATTTATTTTAGCAGTGTTCAGCTTATTTTGAAGCTCCAGTTGCAAGCTGCTGGCCTCATTCTTTCCTTTAAAAACTGTAGTAGTCGCCCCTTTTATCTTTTCCTTTAGTTTAAGATTTTCAGCTTCTAGAACAACCATTTGACTTTCAATATCAGATATTTGGGCAACTAAAGCAATTTTTCCACCTTGAGAGATGTCTAGGATATTGTTCACAAGATCCTTCTCAGTCATTATCTTACTTATCAAATTAAGTAATATAACAACTAGCTTTCTCAATTTACGAGTAGAAAAGGTATTCAAGTTTTGCTTCAAATAAGATAGGGTTACCTTTTCATCAACATCTTCCTTATCTGAATTTTCGATGAAAGCATCATTAGAGCACTCAGAGTCATCTGATTAACTCGAGGAATCTTCCCATGCAGTCATATCCCTTTTCACCGCTTGGAAAAAGGCTTCACTCTTGCTTATCTTGGGACGGACCTGGTCCCTCTCTTCGTCTTTACCTTTTTCAATCTTGACATATTCTCTGTGGTCACCCTTGTACATAGGACAATTTCCAATGGAGTGACCTGGTTGATCACACTTGTGACACACTTCACTTAAGCTGGTAGCCTTATCATGATTTTCTTTCTTCTGATCAACATCATTAGTCAGATCTGCACTCATGTATTCACCCTTGAGACTGAGACCCTTACCCTTTCTATGCATCTCATGAACTTGAAGATGCTCAAATAGTGCACACAAAGTCACTACTTCAGATTCCCTTGTCTCATTGCCAGTCACAAAATCATTAGTCCAAGATTTGGGGAGAATTTCCAGTATCTTCGAGACTTGCTTGCACACAGGGACTGGTTCTTTAAGGAATGTAAGCTCATCTGTAATGTTGGAGAATCTGGTACACATTTCATGAATGGGTTCACCTTCTTTCATGGTGAAACTTTTGAACTGAGTAGTAAAGAAATCTAGTTTAGATTTCCTTGTTTCCTCAATGCCTTAATAGGTTGTTCTCAGCAGATCCTAGATGTTGTTGTCTGTTTCGCACGAGGAGATCAGATCGTATTCGTTAAATCCAATGCCACACATAAGTAGCTTCTTGGCTTTGTGATTTTCTGAACTAGTTTCTTGTCAGAGTCATTATACTGTTTTCTAGTTTTGGGAATGACTCTTGCGATCTCTCCAACCTTAACCTTCATGGTTGGCACATAAGGACCTTCACATATCACGTCCCACACTTCAATGTCCTAAGCCATGAGATAGTCTCTCACCGAATCCTCTAGTGTCTATAGAACTGACCATCCAAAAGAGGAGGTCTTGTGGGAGACTGACTTCTTTGCATGCTCACTGGTTTCGTCATATCCTTCAACAATCTCTCTCTTGGTGTTAACCAGATAGAGAGCTCAAGCTCTAATACCAATTGATGGAATGTACGCTTCAACGAGTGAACTCGGGACCAGGTCTCTCGACAGAATTAAAGTGCAGAAAATAAATAGCAAAATGTTAAACAGGCACAAGAGTTTTATGTGGAAATCTCCTTGCTTAAGGGAGTAAAACCACGACCTATCACACAGGACTTTTCAAACTGTTTTCACTAATCTTCTCACGCCAAAGTGAAAAACAGATTACAATATGAGATTAACCTCTTAATCTCAACATAAGTAATATCCCTATTACTTACACGAGCCTAAGCAATGCATCCATTGCCCACTATACTAACCCTCACTGATTAATATAAACTTTTGACCGTAAGACACCAAGTTACCTCTAACTATGTTCTTACAAGACTCAAACAAAGTTTTCAAACGTTTCTAACAAGAGTGAAACAAATCCTTCAAGTTAAGCTCAATACAAACATTCAAGAACAACAACAGGTACAGAAAGCACTTTTTCTGTTGATTAGGTCCTTGATGTATGTGTTCTTGTGCTTGAGTTCTTCCTTGAATATGGCCTTCTCTGTTTAAGCTTGTGAGTTTTGTTTGCCAAATATTGAGTTTGTGTTTTGGAGAAGACACTATACAAAAAAGACAGAAACTCCTTGGGACCGCTTATTGGCTGAGAGTTTGCCTCTCTGGAAGGATGTGCACCTGCCACATCAGAGGTGGCAGCTTTTCTGACAGTTGTCTTGTCATCCTCTCACATACGCAGACTTGCAGGGACCAGCTCCCTTCCAAATTTTTCTTGGTGAGTTCTTGAGAAGACTTGCTGGCTCTCTCTCCTTTTGAATGAATGAATGAATTTGTTGTTTTTCATGTTGACTAAGTCAACCATAAAGAGTTATTGACCATTGGACAAACAACCTCATCCATTCTGATTGGTGTAGTGATGTGAGGCTAAAAATACATATTTTTAATCATTATTTGCCTTATATTTATTATTTATATTTGTCCTTTTTGAGCATTAATTTTATAAATTGTGCTAAATAATGTATTTTATTTGTAGGAGTAAATTGACGTAAAGTTGAAGAAGTTTGGAGCTAAAACGAATTAAAGATGGAAGGTTGAAGAAGGAAATCAAGCAGACAGCTTAATGAATTAAATTTAATATAATATTATATAAAATATAAAGTTGCAGCGTTCAAATTGAAAAAAAAGAATATGCTGCCACGTGGCAGTCATTGAAGGCATCTCCAATACTCCAACTATTGAAGGCGGCGGAAGTCTAAGGCGATTACTGTTCATGCGTAAAACGTAGGAATTCAATTCTGTTTGGGTTTTAATTTCCTAATTTGTCTTGAACTCAATTATTTTATTTTAGGGTTTTCTACATCTATAAATAGTGCATAGAAATAATTATTTGAGGAAGGAGGTCAAGAATCAAGATACAAGACACAATATAAATTTTCTTCTAGCTTAGGAACTTTGGAAGAGCCGCTGTGGAGGCCAGAGAATTGTGGTTTATTCTTTCTTCTCCTTTATTATTTATTTGTATTCGTGATTAATAAAAGATAGTTTAGCTATTGTTCTTAACTTTTTATGATTAACACAAACATATTTATTTTAATAAATTTTGATTGTGTTTTTGAGATAATGAGTAGCTAACTTTCATAACTAGGGTTGTGGGAACCATGAGCGATTAACAAAGTATGAATAGTAAATAAGCAATTCTTGAATAGTGTTTTGCATGCATTGATAATTCTTTCGTTTAGAAGTCTTTTTAACGGTGGCCAACGTTAGAACTTGCCTTGTTACTACTTGCCGGACCAAGGAGGTAATTAACGAGAAAAGAATTATCAACATAGATTTAGTGTGATACTATCTAATAGGCTAGTGTCGATTGGTGCGAAGTAATAACTAAGCCAAACATCGATTATGATGTCTAATATGAGGTAAAGGTAAGGGTTAGTAAATTATACACACGTAGCCGGACCAAGGTGCGGGGTGAAATTCTCTAGATGCCGGACCAAGGATTTAGAGATACCTAACTTATCACTTTGCATGTAATACACTAGAAAAGGATTACTATTATTATGATTACTGCGTTATGAGCTTATGGGGAACACATTCCTAGTTACTTTTAATAATCTGAATATAAATAAATACTTAGTTCAAAGCTATCTTTTTATTGTTTTTATTTTATTTCAATTTAAATCCCCCCATTTTTATATAACGACTATCGAGTTAAATATTTGCTATTGACAATATTCTTCCATATTCTCTGTGGGATCGACCCCGACTCATAGTTGGGTAAATATATTGCATACGATCGTTTATATTTCTTTTCAAGAGGTATATTTGAACGTTATCAAGAATGGCGCCGTTGCCGGGGAATATGGCTTAGAAATTGTCTTTAGTATTTATTTTGATTTGTAGTCTTTTCTTTTTTCTTTTTTTTTTGTTTCTTAGGATTAGTTTAAATTTTTTTATTATTATTATCATATATCTTTTACTCTTCTTGAAGATGTCATCTAAAAAAGTATGTAGTGTTAATTGTTCTTGCAATTCTTGCCCTTGTGATATTATGAATTCTTATAAGCTAATTTTTTCTCAACTAGATAAGTTGTGTGGGGACATGGAAGATTTGTTAATACTTTGCTATAAATCAATATGTAAGCGCAATAAAGAATATGCCTTTGAATTTGATCTCTATTAATTAGATATTGAGTTGAGTGCAATGATTAAATCATATGACACCCAACAATTTATTAATAATATGTGTGAGGAAGAAAAAATACTTATAAGTCAACTTGAAGAGTTAAAGATTGAGGGTCAATTGCTTGATCATACTTTTATTGATGTTGTCATTGTTGAGAAGAGTGCACTAGAGTTATGTAATGAAGTAGATAATATTATTTTTAAAAACTCTAGTATGTGTAAATATGATGGTGTAAATAATAAAATAATTCATAAGTTAGGGCGCATTGGACCTCATTCCAATTATTTTTCCACATTATGTTTAGATGATGAGAAATTAATCGAGCCATCTGAGCCTATAGAAGAGTGTATGGAGGAGGAAAATTGTGTCTATATTCTTGAATTTATTGTTCCAATATCGGAGAATTACATTCCTCACTTAGGATCCAAGAAGTGCATAATGCGATATTTATTGCTTGGGACCTTTATTTTTGTACCACCACCCCTTGAGCGTAATAGAAAAAATGATGTAAAATTAGGGGTGCAATTCATATCTTCAAAGTGGAAGGAAAAATAGTAAAATTGATGGTGTCGTGCCACGACGTTAAATTAAGCGCTTATTGGGAGGCAACCCAATTAGTAGTGTAACTTCTTATTTTATTTTATTAGTATCACTTTTTTTTCTTTTCTTGTTTTTGCAGATTAGGGAAAGTCTGAGTACCCAAAAAAAAGAAAAAAAAATTGAAGGAAAGGAGCATGTTTGAGCTTAAGTGTGGGGTGACGACCCTTGATGCAAGGAGGAATAAAGAGAACATGCTACTAGATAGGCCAAAAGGCCTCAGGGAGTTTTCCTAACCCTTGTTTTAAATTTTATCTAATGCTTTGGGGACATAGCATCTTTCTAAGTGTGGGGTGGAGGAATGAATTCCTAGTTTTTACCGTTTTATTGAGTCTTTTCTTTTTTTTAGGATGGGTTCCTTGGCTTTTGTTTTCGGTTCTTTTCCTGAGGATAGTCCCTTTGTACCGAGTGTCTTTTATTTTGTAGGAATAAATTTTATTTTAATTTTTTATTTTTATTTTGGAGAGAAAAAAAAAAAACCTTTTGAGTTATGTGATACTTACTATTTGGGCCTAATTTTTGAGTAGTACTTTCTTGTGAATGCTTGATTAAAAAAAAATAAAAATGCAGACTCTTTGACATCTAAACTCATGGTTGTGACTTTGTATATAGCTTATTTTATTTTGTAGCTTGTTATGATCTTGTCTCTCTTAGAAGTGGAATTCATCCATCTTGATCGATACTTGTGCCATGTGTGGTGAGACTTTGTTTATTCCATGTTTTGCATCTTAGTCTAGAACTTGCCCTGCATGTTATTGAAACGAAATAAAAAGTGTTGCTTTGTTTAGGAAATGATAATAGGCTTTCTTTGATTTGTCTAGTAAATTTTTGCCTTTTTAGATATTTTATCACTAGTTAGCCCTTTTGAGCCTGTAACCTTTTATTGGTAGCCATATTTTGCCCTTAACTATTTTGTTGAATCCCTAGTTTTTGCACCTTGCTTCCTTGAGCATTATAGCATAGACTTATTCTCTAATTATCAATTATGAGAAAAAGGGATGATTGAGTAATCAATGATAGCTACAAAGTGCTTAAAAGCTCTCTTTGAAAAAAAAAAGAAAAAAAAAAGTTACCTTGATGATGGCCCTGGTCCTTCCAAGGATATTGTGCACCTTAACGCATGTAAAATACGTAAGTTGAGGGTGGCTATTATGAAGGGAAACTTTAAAAAAAGAAAAGAAAAAAGGATTGAAACATTTTTGAGAGGATGAGAATTACTTATGAAATAATTGTTGAAGAGAGGGCTGAAAATAAAGAGAAGAAAATAATGGGTTATGAAGTCTAAAATTGCAAAGTGCTTAAGGAAGTGTAAGTCACTATTATATAGTTTTCCTACCCATCCCCTAGCCTACATTACAACCCGTTAAAGTCCTATTTGATTCTATTAAAGCATGCTTAATTAGTGGAGATGTACATAATGGGCAAGCATATGGTTCTTTGTGCATACATGTGAATTTTCTTTGCGAGTGTGAGAGTATTCTTTGATGCCAAGTCCTTAATTTATATTCAATCTTTTGATTTGATTGTGTGGACTAGTTCTTCTTGTGAGGGCACTTGTTTCATGATAGGTAGGTGATTTTATTAACTTTCTTTGATGAGAGTAGGTGAGCAAACTTAAATTTCATGAGTTCAAAGTCCTTCTTTGAGGTTAGGAGGTTAGAGGTTTGTTGTTTATTTGGATGTCTTGCATAATGATTGAGAAGCCTACTTGATGTTTTGAAATTGGTATATGGCCTAATTGTTTGTATTAACCAAAGTGATGACAGTGCTAGTATGATTTTTTTTTCTTGGGATGAGTTTTAATGCTTGTTCGAGGACGAACAAAAGTTTAAGTGTGGGGTGTTGATGTGAGGCTAAAAATACATATTTTTAATCATTATTTGCCTTATATTTATTATTTATATTTGTCCTTTTTGAGCATTAATTTTATAAATTGTGCTAAATAATGTATTTTATTTGTAGGAGTAAATTGACGTAAAGTTGAAGAAGTTTGGAGCTAAAACGAATTAAAGATGGAAGGTTGAAGAAGGAAATCAAGCAGGCAGCTTAATGAATTAAATTTAATATAATATTATATAAAATATAAAGTTGCAGCGTTCAAATTGAAAAAAAAGAATATGCTGCCACGTGGCAGTCATTGAAGGCATCTCCAAGACTCCAACTATTGAAGGCGGCGGAAGTCTAAGGCGGTTACTGTTCATGCGTAAAACGTAGGAATTCAATTCTGTTTGGGTTTTAATTTCCTAATTTGTCTTGAACTCAATTATTTTATTTTAGGGTTTTCTACATCTATAAATAGTGCATAGAAATAATTATTTGAGGAAGGAGGTCAAGAATCAAGATACAAGACACAATATAAATTTTCTTCTAGCTTAGGAACTTTGGAAGAGCCGCTGTGGAGGCCAGAGAATTGTGGTTTATTCTTTCTTCTCCTTTATTATTTATTTGTATTCGTGATTAATAAAAGATAGTTTAGCTATTGTTCTTAACTTTTTATGATTAACACAAACATATTTATTTTAATAAATTTTGATTGTGTTTTTGAGATAATGAGTAGCTAACTTTCATAACTAGGGTTGTGGGAACCATGAGCGATTAACAAAGTATGAATAGTAAATAAGCAATTCTTGAATAGTGTTTTGCATGCATTGATAATTCTTTCGTTTAGAAGTCTTTTTAACGGTGGCCAACGTTAGAACTTGCCTTGTTACTACTTGCCGGACCAAGGAGGTAATTAACGAGAAAAGAATTATCAACATAGATTTAGTGTGATACTATCTAATAGGCTAGTGTCGATTGGTGCGAAGTAATAACTAAGCCAAACATCGATTATGATGTCTAATATGAGGTAAAGGTAAGGGTTAGTAAATTATACACACGTAGCCGGACCAAGGTGCGGGGTGAAATTCTCTAGATGCCGGACCAAGGATTTAGAGATACCTAACTTATCACTTTGCATGTAATACACTAGAAAAGGATTACTATTATTATGATTACTGCGTTATGAGCTTATGGGGAACACATTCCTAGTTACTTTTAATAATCTGAATATAAATAAATACTTAGTTCAAAGCTATCTTTTTATTGTTTTTATTTTATTTCAATTTAAATCCCCCCATTTTTATATAACGACTATCGAGTTAAATATTTGCTATTGACAATATTCTTCCATATTCTCTGTGGGATCGACCCCGACTCATAGTTGGGTAAATATATTGCATACGATCGTTTATATTTCTTTTCAAGAGGTATATTTGAACGTTATCATGTAGTATGATGATGCCTCACCAACCTCTGACATGACAACTTTCTAGTTGTACACCATTATAAATCTAGACGAGAGAACTCTGCCAGGGATCGGGTCACTGCATTTTCGAAACACTAAGATAGACAATTTTGTCTGCTCTTATTATTGGTGCAGTACACTGCACTTTTCACCTACCACCTGACATGACAGCTTTATAGTTGTACCTCATTTTGAATCTAGATGAGAGCACTCGGGACCAGGTCCCTGCATTTGTGAGGATCATCAAAACACCTAGAATATATCATTTCCCCCCTTTTTTATGATGACACACAAATATTCCTCACACTGAGTTTATTCATTCATTTCCCCTTCCAACAGTCTCAATAACAATGATCTGGTTCCTTGTTAGATTCCTAAGTTTGTTAAATCATCAAAACTTAATATCAGCTCCAAACTAATAGTAAAATCATCAAAACTTAATATCAGCTCCAAAATAATAGTACCTACATGTTCGTTGTCTTTGATGATGGTTACATTTTGAGAATCTTGCATTTTGGTCTTTGATGAGTTACTAAACTATTGGTGTCTTTTAGCCCGTCTGTAGTTTTTGTAATGCAAAATGGGTACTCCCAACAACGATACAAGATCCCCTTTACTGAGAGTTAGCAAGATTCTTCTCATGTAATACTTGATCACTATATGTTCTGAATATATGTCATTGGTCCATTTGTGTCTACCTGGTGTTAGCATTCCTGTAGTGGTTTTCTCCTTGTAGCAATCGACATTCTATGCTTAATTTGTTTCTGCATAAACTGGTTACTCTTTTGGGTTTCTGTCAATCCATATGGGAAAATATTTGAAACAAAAACTTCTCAGTTGAAGATTTTCACTTTCTTGGATGAGAAAATCTCCAGAACTATTGCTCTCTTGTCAAGAGAGAGGAAATGTGGTCACAATCTCCAGGAAATTTCACACCATGCCATTGTACTCTCAGGTGAAAGTCACCTGGTTTGTAGGCCTTGTCGTATGAATTCCACCAATTCAGGGTCCTTATCAGGTTTATTTATATAGTGGTCCAGGAGTAGGATCTCGGATGGAACAATACCAAATAGGTAATGATGTAGAATTCCATCAAAGACTTGATAAAGGAGCTCGGATGGAACAATACCAAATAGGGAATGATGTAGAATCCCATCAAAGACATGATGATATATCTTATTTGCAAAACTCCCGATCGAGCTCGGGATCTTCTCTAAAATGGGAAGATCTAGGATAGACGGCCAACCTTATGGAGAGAGCGATGTGCATAGACCAGGTGAGTAGGAATGCAGCTCTGTGGACCGTTTGTCGGGTTTGATAGGTGGTGGTATCACACTCTTCCCAAAGGATCAATACGAAACTCTTGCGTCATACAACTCCATCCCAGAAGCAAGATCTTCCCTTTACTTTGAACAACTCCCCCAAACCTTAATGATTTTGTGTCGAACCGAATGTCCATCTCTGAACTTCCCATTCGATGAGACCCAGGTTTAGTAGTTTTCATTTTCTAGTCCACACCTAACCTCGTTAGAAAGTGGAGTTGGCTAGTTATTGACATGTCTTTTACATCACCGTCCACCCGTGGTCGTCCGTCCCTAATTTGCTAGTCGATAAAATCTCTGAGATTGACCAGCCAACTAGGTTGGTTTGACTATTTTTTTTTATTTAAAATTAGTCTGCTATCTCTGCGAGTCACTTTCTTCTAGCCTCCGCTGGACAAAACAATTTAGCGCAGACAAAAAATACTAGGTGATTCTTCCCATCTGACCTAGCATTGGTAGACAGAGTTACCTGATACCTATTGTTGGTGGGAGGTGCTAGCTATTCATGGAATGAGTCAAGGTGCATGAAAGTTGGTCTGATGCCGCTGACATAAAAAATAAATATAAAATACTACTTGAAAAAAGTATTGTAATGTAGTGTCCTAGTCGGAAAGAGAGTCTAATGTAATATCTATAATAAGGGTCTCAATATAATATTGTAGATACACAATTCAATAATATTTTTCTCTATTTTCTCTCATATGGTATCGAAGCTTCTACGATCCTGGTAGAGAATCAAAGAGTTTCCACTACTGCAGGCGTCTATGACCAATATATGGTACCGATATGAGTAGTGGTTATGTTAACAAAACAAGGGCCAATGATATATGAATGAATCCCATATTCAGTGGAAGAGAACTTAGCCAGAGAGATCACCGTGCATCAATTTCTAGCGACTTTCTAGCGAAGGGGTTTCGCCCCTAGATCAATTAGTTGGAGTGTAACATGTCCCATCAACAAGGAGATTATGTTGATTATGTAGACGATGAGTATGAATTGAAAGAACTAGATGAGTTTATTGATGAGTTCCAAGGCGTAGACTTGGGTGTCTTTTGATTTCGATGTAGATGAGTTGCAAGGCATAGACTTGGATGACTTTGATTTGGATGTAGAAGAGTTCCTAGGCGTAGACTTAGGTAGCTTTGATTCATATGTAGATGAGTTTGAGTACATGAATAAAAGAATGCAAGATATTTCGGATGCTGAGGTAAGGAAGGGCAATGATATTGAAAGGATCCCCTGGGAAAGGGCTACCATAACCAGGTAGACAACTAGGCAAAGAAGACTATAACTCTTTCAGAACTGTGAAAAAAAATTCCTCAATATGGTGAGACATCAAAAAAGGCATGAAAAACCACAAAGAAAAATAGTTTATACTATGATTCCAGATAGAGTGCTTGATCCATTAAATCAATGTTCTCTCACCCCCCCCCCCCCGCCCGTTGAGGAATCTGGTCTAGGCATATTCTAAGCGTGATGCATACCTATTGTCTTGTTTTTCTATCATTTATTGGTCATCATTGACCTACGTGAAAATTGAAATTATCAATTTATCAGTGCATGTAGCACTACTCGAGAATTATTCATAAAATCTTTAAGTGGGATTTATGAAGACTCGAGTAAGAACTCTTGCTGTGAAATATTAGTCGCTTATTACTGGTGGATTGCAAGGAGAACTTATCATCAAGTATTTAGATAAGCCTAGAGTTTCATTTTGTTCTCACCGGCGTTTGTCGATGATGTCATTACCACTGCTATTCAGATTAACAACAGTGCTAGTGCGACACTTTATTTTATAGCTTTAAATAATGATTCATGAGTTAAAGATTTTGATTTGGATCAATTTAAACTGTCTAACCATTTCCATTTTTCCCAGCCAGTGAATCATACATCACTCAATCCTGATGGAAATATCTAACTCCAGGATGTCATCACTGGCTAGGGAAATTGGAAACGGTTCGACAATTGAAATTTCTCCAAATCGAAATCTCTAACTCAAGAATTATTATTTTACATTATAAAATGAATTGCACCATTGGCAGTGTTGTTAATCTCAATAACAATGGTAATTTTATCATCGTCATACGTCAACGAGAAGAAAAGCAAACTCTAGGCTTACCTAACTACTTGATGATAAGTTCTCTTTACAATCCACCACCAACAAGAAACTTATCTTTAACACCAGAAATACTTACTCGAGTCTTTGTAAATCCATTTGAAAGGCTTTCGAGTTGTTTCTTGAGTGGTGCTACATGCTCAGATAAATTAAGAATTTTAATTTTTTATGCAGGACAATGATGACCAATGAGAGAAAAATGAGGCATCAAGTACACTTAATGCTTAGAAGGTGCCCAGACTGAATTCCTTAGTGGGGGGTGAGCGAACGTTGATGTAATGGATCTTGCATTCCATCTGAAATCATAGTATAATATGTCTTTCTTTGTGGTTTTGAACTCCTTTTATGATGTCTCACAAGATTGAGGAAAATTTTCATAGTTCCGATAGCGTTGTAGTCTTCTTTTCCTAGTTGTCTTCCTTGCTATGGTAACCCTTTCCCACGGGATCCATTCAATATCTTTGCCCTTCCTTACCTTAGAAACCGAAATATCTTACATTCTTTTATTCATGTACTCATACTCTTCTACATCCAAATCAAATCCACCTAAGTCTATGCCTATGATCTCATATACATCAAAATCAAAGTCATCCAAGTCTATCTTGCAAATCATCTTCAGCCGAATCACAGCCACCCAAGTTTATGCCTTGGAACTCATCAATCAAATCATCTAGCTCTTCCATTTAATATTCATCTACTACGTATTCAATATCATCGCCTAGTTGATCGGACATGTGACACTCTAATTAATGATCTTTGGTTGAAAATTTAGGGTTTTTCCTTTTGAACGTTATAGGTTTTTTGGTTTACTCCAAGAATGGAAAGGCTATTTATCCTTTGTGTGCACATGTGAACTACTCATTTGCATCATCCTGGCATCCTGATGGCCTAACATTTGCAACTGGGAACCAGGATAAAACGTGCAGTAGATGGGATATTCGAAACTTGTCCAAGTCAGTCACTACTTTCAAGGGGAACCTTGGAGCTATTCGATCAATCTGCTACACATCTGATGGAAGATTTATGGGAATGGTAGAGCTTGTATAATTTATCCACATTTTAAAAGTAATATGTGGATATAAGGTTGGAAAAGAAATTGATTTCTTTTGTGAGATATGAGGAGTGTCTCTTAGTTCTAATGCAGAGTCCCTTATCATTGGCATGTGGAATCACACATTTAGTAGCCTCCTTGAGTTTGAGTGACCATACAACTATTCATACCTTGATGCAATAATACGAGCACACTAAAGGTAGAAGTTAATTATATATAGGTTTATATTTGTTTTATCATGCTATTTGAAAGCTAGATGATCTCTAGTCATTTGAACGATAAAACAGAGTGTGGTATCCTTTATAGCATAGGCCACCTACTTGGAAAAGGATTACTATATAAAATCCTACTTGGAACTAAAGGGTGTGACCTAGTATTAAATGAAGTGGTTGAGAACCCTAGGCCCCAGGTTCAAAACTCAGTAGAGACAAAAAATCACTAGCTGATTCTTTTTATCTGTCTTAGCCTTGGTGGAAAGAGTAGATGGTAGTTATTACGTGAATTTAGTCGAGGTGTACGAAAGCTAGTCCAAACACCAGATCATAAAATAAAATAATAAAGATAAAATCCTACTTGAAAAAGGATTGTACTGTAGTGCCCTAGTCGAAAAAGAAATTTGATGTAATATCTATAAATAGGGTCTTAATGTAATTATGTAGAAACATAATTCAATAATATTTTCTCCAATATTTCTCACATTAAATTAGAGATTCTACGATCCTGGTAGAGAATCAAAAAGCTTCCACTGCTGGCACACGGTTATGACCAATATATGTTACCCATCTGTCCAATGGTTATGTTAACAAAACTAGAGCTAATGATATATGCATGAACCCCATAGTCAGGGGAAGCAAACGCAACCAGAGAGATCACCGTGCGTCAATTTCGGAAGACTTTCTAGGGTAGGGTGCTTGTTTTTACTATGATTTCCACATTTTACCATTAAAAAATGTTGACAAATTCTACTAGCTCTACCTCACACATAAATCAGTCATCAGACATGTAGCAGATTGACCAAATAGCTCCAAGGTTACCCTTCAAAGTAGTGACTGACTTGGATAAGTTTTCGAATATCCCATATTCTACACATTTATATTGGTTCCCACTTGCAAATGTAAGGCCATCAGGATGCCACGCTATTCAAATGAGTAGTCCACATGTCCACACAAAGTATAAATAACTTCTCCAATTTCGGAGTCAACAAAAAAACCTATTGTGATCAACATGCGAAAAATAGGCACCCTAAAGTTTTGCACCAAGATAATTAATTGCAGTGTAACATGTGCCATCAATAAGTAGATGATGATGATTACATAGTAGATGAATACGAAATGGAAGAACTAGATGATTTTATTGATGCATTCTAGGGCGTGGACTTGGATGGGTTTGATTAGGATGTAGATGACTTGCAAGACATTGACTTTGAATGACTTTAATTTGGATGTAGATGATTTCCAAGCATACGTAGACTTAGGTGGCTTTGATTAGGATGTAGATGAGTATGAATACATGAATAAAAGAATCCAAGATGTTAAGAAGTCCCACATCAGTAGAGGGATGGAAAATTGGTCTCTTTATATGGACTTGGACACACCTCCCCTCATGAGCAAGATTTTGGGATTGAGTTAGGCCCAAGTGTCATATCTTTATATGGTATCAAAACCAGATCTATCCCAATTTGTTATTCTCTGATGTTGGGCCCTCATTTAGAAGTGTTCCCGCTCCAGTTGAGGTCTGCACATGGTGGGAGTGTTAAGAAGTCCCACATCGGTAGAGGGATGGAAAATTTGTCTCCTTATATGGACTTGGACAATCCTCCTCTCATGACTTAGTTTTGGGGCTGAGTTAGGCTTAGGTGTCATATCTTTACCTAAGATATTTCGGCTGTCGAGGCAAGGAAGGGAAAAGATATTCAAGGGATCCCATAGGAAAGGGTTACCATAACCAGGGAGACGAGTAGGAAAATAAGACTAGAACATTATCAGAACTATGAAAATATTCCTCAATCTAGTGAGACATCAGAAAACGAGTGAAAAACCACAAAGAAAGATGGTTTATACTATGATTTTAGATGGAGTGCAAGATCCATTACATCAACATTCTCTCTTCCCCAACTGAGGAATTTAGTTATGGGAATATTCTAAGCATGATGTGTACCTAATGTCACATTTTTCTATCATTCATTGGTCATCATTGACTAGCGCAAAAACTAAAATTGTCAATTTATCAGGTCATGGAGCGTTACTCGAGAAACATCTTGAAAGAATTTTAGAGGGATTTACAAAGACCCGAGTAAGCTCTGTAACTGTGAAAAGTAAGTTTCTAGTGGATTGCAAAGAGAACTAATTGTCAAGTACATAGATAATCTTAGAGTCTGCTTTTGTTTTCGATTTACATGACGATGAGGCCATTTTCACTGCTATAAAGACTACTAGCATTGACAATGGTGCACTTCATTTTATAGCTTCAAATAATAATTCTATAGTTAGATATTTTGATTTTGAGAAATTTCAATTGTCTAAATATTTCCAGTTCCCCTAGCCAGTAATGCCATCCTAGAGTTAGAGATTGCCATCAAGGTTGAGTGACGTTTGATTCACTAGCTAGGGAAAATGAAATGGTTAGACAGTTGAAATTTCTTGAAATCAAAGTCTCTAACTCTAGAATCATAATTCGAAGCTATTAAATGAAGTGCACCGCTGACAGTGTTATTAATCTCAATAGAAGTGGTAATGGCATCATCGACATAGGTTGGCATGAATAAAAGAAAACTCAAGTCTTATCTAAATACTTGATGATAAGTTGTCAATGCAATCCACTAGTAACAAACAACTTATCTTTCATAGCAAGAGTTCTTACTCATGTCTCCTTAAATCCCTCTAAAAAGCTTTCAGGATGATTCTCCAGTGGCGCTACATCCCATGATAAATTGAGAATTTCAATTTTTGCACATATCAATGATGACCAATCAATGATAGAAAAATGAGACATCAGGTATACATCATGCTTAGAAGGTGCCCAAACCAAATTTCTCAGCTAGCGTAAGAGAATATTGATGTAATAGATCTTGCATTCGATCTAAAATCATAGTATAAATGTTCTTTGTTTATGGTTTTGCAATCCTTTTCTCATATCTCACCAGATTGAGGAATATTTTCATATTTTTTATAGCGTTGTAGTCTTCTTTGCCTAGTTGTCTCCCTGGTTATGGTAACCCTTTCCTTGGAGATCCCTTGAATACCTTTGTCATTCCCTACCTCAACAACCAAAATATCTTGCATTCTTTTATTCATGTAGTCATACTCATGTACATCTGAATCAAAGTCACCTAAGTCTATGCATAGAAATTCATCTATATCCAAATCAAAGTCATCCAAGTCTATACCTTGCGACTCATCTACATCTGAATCAAAGGCACCCAAATCTACACATTAGAACTAATCAATTAATTCATCTAGTTCTTTCATTTCATTTCATATTAATTTGCTATGTAATCGACATCATCTCCTTGTTGATGGTACATGTTACACTCCAACTAAATGATCTTGAGATGGATATTTAGGGTGTTAGTTTTTTGCATGTTGATCGCGATAGGTTTTTTTATTAACTCCAGGAATAGAAAGGTTGTTTCTCCTTTATGTAGGCATGTGGACTACTCATTTGCATTATCGTGACATCCTGATAGACTAACGTCTGCAAATGAGAACCAAAATAAAACATGCAAAATAAGGGATATTCAGAACATGTCTAAGTTAGTCTCTACTTCGAAGGGTAACCTTGAAGCTTTCGGTCAATCTTCTAGGCGTGTGATGACATATTTATGAGTATGGCTGAGCTTGTAGAAGTTTTTTACATTTTTTTTTGTAAAATGTGGATATGGGTGGAGTAAGAAAATGATTTCTCTGGTGAGATATCACGAGTGTCTTTTAGTCCTGATAGAGAGTCCCTTATCATTGGCGTGTGGAATCACATATTTAGCAGCCTCCCTGAGTTTGGGCGATGACACTACTATTCATATCTTGATACAATAATATGAGCACTCTGAGGGTAGAAATGGATTATATTCAGGTTCATATTTTTTTATCGTGCTATTTGTAATGTAGACTATCTCCTTTATTTGAAAGATAAAATTGAGTGTGGTCTCCTTTATAACATAGGCCAATTACTTGGAAAAGGATTAGTATATAAAATCCTATTTGAAATCCTAGGGTGTAGACGAGTGGTCAATGAAGTGGTTGACAATCCTACATTTTAGGGTCAAAACTCAACGGAGAAAAAAACACTAGTTGATTCTTTCCATCTGTCCTAGCATTGGTGAACAGAGTAACCTGATACTTGTTGCTAGGGAGGTGGTAGGTCTCTTGTAAATTTAGTTGAGGTGCATGAAAGATGATCCGATCATCATAGTCATAAAATAAAAATAAAAATATATAATCCTACTTGGAAAATAATAGTATTGTAGTTTCCTAGTCGAGAAAGGAATCTAATGTAGTATCTATAGATATGATCTAATGTAATAATGTAGATACGCAATTCAATAATAATTCTCAAATTGTAATGGACCTTTTACAATCCGAGTAGAGAATCAAATAGCTATCGTTGCTGGCAGGCGACTATGACAATATATGCCACCCAGTTGGCCAATGGTTATATTAATAAAAGTAGATCCAATGATATATGCATGAGCCCTATATTCAGGGGAAGAAAACTCAGCCAGACAGAGCAATGTGAGTCAATTTTCGGCGACTTTCTAGGGTAGGGTGATTATTTGTACTATGATTTCATATGGAATACAAGATCCTTTATATCAACATTTCCTCACCCCCAACTGAGGAATTTTGTCGAGGCATCTTCTGATGTCTCATTTTTCTATTATTCACTAGGAATCTTGAACCTGCACAAAAATAGTAATTGTCCATTTATCAAGGGAGGTAGCGCCACTCGAGAAACACCATGAAAGCCTTTAAGAGGGATTTACGGAGACCCGAGTAATTATTCTTGTTATGAAAGATAAGTTGCTTGTTGTTGGTAGATTGCAAGAAGAACTAATCGTCGAGTATTTAGATAATCTTGGAGACTGCTTCTGTTCTTAACCAACGTATAACGATTATGCCATTGCCACTGCTATTAAGATTAACAACACTATTAATGGTGCACTTTATTTTATAACATCAAATATTGATTCTAGAATTAGAGTTTTCGATTTAGAGAAATCTCAACTATCTAATCATTTCCAATTTCCCTGGTCAGTGATGCCATCCTGGAGTTAGAGATTGTCATCAGGGCTGAGTTATCTATGATTCACTGGCTCGGGAAAATTGAAATGGTTAGACAATTTAAATTTCTCGAAATCAAAATTTCTAACTCTAGAATCATTATTTAAAGCAATAAAATGAAGTGCACCTCTGGCATATTTTTTAATCTTAATAGCAGGGGTAATGACATCCTTGACTTAGGTCGATGAGAACAAAAGAAAACTCCAAGCTTATCTAAATAATTGACAATAAGTTCTCCTTGCAATTCACTAGTAAAACGCAACTTATCTTTCACAGCAAGAGTGCTTACTAGGGTCTCCATAAATCCCTCTAAAAGGATTTCAATATTTTTCTAGAGTGGTGCTACATGCCTTGATAAATTGAGAATTTCAATTTTCAAGTCAATGTTGACCAATGAATTTCAGAGAAATGAGACATCAGGTACATATCATGCTTCGAAGGTGCCCAAACCAACTTCCTCAACTGGGTGCGAGAGGACGTTAGTGTAACAGATGACTGAAAAAATTAGACATCATGTACACATCATGGTTAAAAGGTGTCCAAACCAAATTCCTCAGCTGGGGATGAAAGGACGTTGATGTTATAAATCTTCCATTCCATCTGAAATCAAAGTTTAAATTACCTTTCTTTGTGGTTTTGAACTCCTTTTCTGATGTCTAACCAGTGTGAGGAATATTTTCATAGTTCTGCTAGCGTTGTAGTCTTCTTTGCCTAGTTGTCTCCCTGGTTATGGGAACCCTTTCTAGGGGATCCCTTTAATATCTTTGTCCTTCCTTACCTATATAGCCAAGATATCTTACATTATTTTATTCATGTAATCATACACATCTACATCTGAATCAAAGCCACCTAAGCCTACGTCTAAGAGCTCATCTACATCCAAATCAAATTCATCCAAGTCTATGCCTTGCAACTCATCTACTACCGAATCAAAGCCACCCAAGTCTACCCCTTGGAACTCATCAACAAAATAATCTAGTTCTTCCATTTCATATTCATCTTCTATGTAATAAAGTTCATCTCTTTGTTGATACGACATATTACACTCCAACTTCATCTTATTTGCATCAACGTGGCATCCTGACGATGGCCTAACGTTTGCAATTTGAACCAGGATAAAATGTGCAAAATATGGGATATTCAGAAGTTGTCCAAGTTAGTCACTACTTTAATGAGTAACCTTGGAGCTAGTCAGTTAATCTGTTACACGTCTAATGACAGATTTATGGGTATGGAAGAACCTGTAGAATTTATCCATATTTTTCTGTAACAATATCACTACAAAAAAATCAGCGTTTAGTGATGGATTTTAGTAACAAACATATTTTCGTTGCTATATAATGATGGATTAGCAACGGATTTATAATTACGTCACTATAAAAACTAAAATTAAATTAACCCCATATATATTGATGGCATAGCGATGAAATAACAATTCGTTGCAAAAATTTGGCGCCAATTTTACGCCCCATAAATATTGCTACAAAATTAACAACAAAAGGATGGCGATATAATTAATTACAATATAGCGAGGAAATTAGCGACGAAATATCCATTGCTCGGCGTTTTAGTATACATAAACTCTTGTATGATATTTATCATAAGATATTTATTTATATTTCTAGGCACAAGCTACATGCAGCAACAAGAGACACAATGCAACGTGGAGCTTTATCTAAGCAGTGAACTGGGCAATTTGTTGTGAAAGTTTAGCTTTCCAACAAAGGTCAAAGGTCTACCTTGAACTCTGCTCGAATCCAATCTCGAATAGTCTCCTCGATCACAATATCCAATAACATCATAATTCAATATTGAAGCAATTTTTATTAGCTCCCGACTACCTTGTTTACAAAATTCTCTACCTCATCAGTTATCCAATGCTCATATTTTCTCATACACTCCCAAGGTCGTATTTGTTGGTCGGGACAAAATTGGCTACTACACCAACTTTTTTGCCCAAAAACTCTTACATCGTCTCTGGTCAAAGAGTGACAAGCTGTTGACACAGAATTTTGACCATATTTTCTTCTAATTTATTGTTTTTGAGCTTTTAAATTAATAACGTATCAAATATTATTTTTTCACAACTATTTTACTACTACAACTATTCATCTACTAAAATTATATGTTTTATTATCGAAATTACTATTATCACTTTTTACACCTTCTATTCTTAAGAAAATTATTTGTTGTCACTTTATTTCAAGTTTCGTACTTATCAAACTAATTATAAATCCTTCTTTTATATTTGTATATTTTATATTAGCGTAAATTTGTAATACTGATATTTTTATTAAGTAAATTATTAGTTGTCATTTTTTAACATATATTGTATCAGTTATTCTCTCCGTCCCATTTTATGTGGCAATTTTCGTATTTCAAGATTCAAACAAGTCTATCTTTGACCGTAATTTTTTCATAGATCTTTTAAACATTTTGAATTATCAATTATTATGACTTATAGTACTTTTTACCTAGTTTATAAATATATAAATTTCATTTCAAAAAATTTGAAGATTCCATGCACAAATTTTCGGTCAAATTAAACTTAAACTGTTTGACTCTCGAAAAATGAAAAGTTCCACATAAATTGGGACAGAGGGATTATTAAATAAGAAGCCCAACATAATTTAAAAGAAGAAAGGCAAATAGGCCCAACTTCGGCCCAAATCCCTATGTGCAGCCCAAATCCAAATCTGCCCAGGTTAAGATAGAAACCCTTTGTTTTTCTGGTCTTTTTTATTTTTACATAGAAAACTCCAACTATCTTTAGCCATTGACAGATTCACCAGTCCCATTTTCGTGCAAACCTTGAACACTTCTTAAGCTCTTCTCCTTTCTCCCTCTCCGTGGCTGATTTGGCCAACATAAGATGCCAAGAGACTTCTGCGATTTGGACATAGTAAGTTCAGAGATGAATTTTGAATTCAAAACGACTAATTTGATTCTTGAAATCCCGCTAAAACTTGAGCCAAGAACCCAAATTCATTCCTATAAATACCAACATTTTGCATTCGAGTTTCAGAAATTTTTTGGGATTTTCTATAGCAACCTTGGTATTTATTTTTAAGAAAATAAGCTCCCCCCCCCCCCCCCCCGCCCCCCATAGTTCAAGTCAGTTGAAGTTGGAATATAATCTTGTGTCTATAAGGCATGTATGGTTGCTTCATATTTGGCTGCTTCGAGTTTGGTTCAAAAATCGTCATGTATCTTATCTGATGCTTGCATTTTAATTTGTATCCCTGAATGTATTTTGTGGCGTGACTTTATTTGGCTCTATTCTTGACTTATTCAATATCTATTAAAGTTGAATTGTCTTACTAATCTCTCTACTCTTTCTTTACTTGCATGAACTTTGGAGCAAAAATGGACTCCGAATTGAGGACTCACGCCAAAATGCAGTCTCATGGACTCGCTACCATTATACCCGCATATGGAGTCTATATCTTTGACTATTTGGAATAGTAAGCAAAACGAGTGAAACTCACTTGGAGTCGCCTATGTCTATTTATATCTTTAGCATTTATTTGTTTTTATTGATTTTTCTTAACATGATACTTACTTATGTGATTTAAATGTGTTTTTAGTTTTTTTTTTTCATTCGGGATAATCGACATAGGAAAAATGATCACGTTTAAATCTAATTACTTAGTTAGCCACAACCTAATTATCGATAGGGGTGTTCACGGGTCGGTTGGATCGGTTATTGGTCAAAATCAAAACCAAACCAATTTAATCGGTTTTAAAATTATCAAAACCAAACCAGATGAAACCAAATATAATATATATTTATCGGTTTGGTTGTTATCTGTTCAGTTCGGTTTGGTTTGGTTATTCTGTTATTACCATAGACAAAAATAGAAGACACAATTCATTCAAAACGTGAAAAAAGTGACAACAATCCATTTAAAACCAAAATAGTTAGAATGACTGACATTACAGAACTTTCAATAATTGAATTTACTATGAATAAAGCTTCAAAATTCATTATTTTGTCCTAGAAGAAAGAGAGAGTGATATTTTCAATCTTATAAAGAATTGTCAGACACACTCATATACATAAAACCAATAAGATAAATATTCTCACCTTACGCATTTTTTCTTTCATAAGTAAATTATAAATAAATTTTGATGAAAAACATATCAGATCTTTAAAATTGTTTATAAAAATAATATATTATGTATATATAATAATAAAATATATATATATATAATTTGTCGGTTCGGTTCGGTTCGGTTCGGTTCGGTTATTTCTTCGGTTTTTTTCGAACAAAACCATAACCAACCCATATGCTATCGGTTTTTAAAAATCTAAAACCAAACCACACCTAACCCAAATAAAAATCGGTTTGGTTCAGTTTTTCGGTTTGGATCAGTTTTTATCCAAACCATGAACACCCCTAATTATCGATAAACTATCTATCATATGTGAGTTTTTCCTTTTTTGTAAGAAATCTAGCATTTATTTAAGCTCAATTTGAATTTTTTTAAAGAAGTGTTTTTGGGGTCATAATTTAGATTTTGTACTGTGTTTTTATAGCCATGACTTTATAGACTAATAAAATTATTTTAAGCAAATGACTTTTTTATTTTCTTCTTTTCAAGTTTTTGTCATTCTATTTCAATCAATTTTCAAATGTAGAATGTGTTACAAGGTGCAAACAAATTTTAAGACATGCGCATTAACTTCGTATACTGAAACCTTTCTTTTAGTATGCATTTTTCGTACCAAATTTTGTACAAACAATTGTCGTTTTAAACAAGTGATTATCTATTGTTTTCAAAAAAGAAAAATGCAAGTCAATCCTTTCCAAATATAAAAGAGTTTTTCATATGTTAAAATGTTTTCCACTCATGGTTTTTTGCAAATTCTTTAGCATTATATTTTAGTTTAATTAATTAATCTAAGTTTGGCCAGTTAACTATTCTTTAACGGATCTTAAAGGATGTCTTACCCCTTCCCTTTAAGATAAATTAGAACCCTTACCTAGAATCGTATAAGGTTAAGTAGACCTTAATGTAGAGTTAATATAGAATAACTTTAGTAAAATAGGTATCATAATTTACCTTCACATGATTTGGTGGCGACTCTTTAAAATAGCATTAAGAATCATAATATGTTGTACACCGTTTGGACCATGAGTTAAAATGAGGTATTACACCGATTATACCCTTTGGCAACAAGGAGAACCTTATAAACCTAACTATCTAAACCATTTTTGACCGCATAAATTCAACGACAACCAATAGTAGATTTACCTACAGGAAATGGGACTAGCTCTCAAGTACCACACGTATGTAAAGCAGAAATGGCATCAATCATAGTCTACCTCCCTTCAAAATGAGAAAGTATTTTACCCATAGTCTTAGGGATAAAAATAGAGGACAAATGATACAAAGGCATAGTGTGGTGATGATAAATGATGATAAATCGAGTAAGCATAATATGGGTTAGTATTTCAAGTGGATTGTATACCTTTTTGAAATGCAATTGGTTGGCTAGGAGGAGGCAAGTCCGCAGTAGCAACATTGTTTGATGCATGGCATAATTCACCGGAGAATAGTGCTAGATGTGGATGATGATGATAAGTCAGGAGTGATGGCACTACAAGTAGAGATGTAGAAGTAGTTGTAGGTTCCTCAAAAGTCGGTACAGGTAAGAACTGAGAGGCAGGAGTAAGATCTCAAAGACATCAGGATGATTAGAAGATGTATAGTAAGGTTGTGATATAAAGAATGTGACATCAGCCTATATAAGGTATCGACGAAGATATGGTAAATAGAAACAATACCCTTTTGGAACTCGAGAGTAACCAAGAAAGACACATAAGTGTAACGACCTGATTCCGTCATTAGAGAAAAGCCAATGGATAAAGAATTGGGGCCAAAAAAACTTTTTCGTAGTAACTAGAGATTTCCAAGCCTAGTCCAGATCTGGATGTATTCGGAGTCAGTGAGGTTTAGGGAAATCTGGTAACAACCGGTTGACTTATTTATGATTTTGATTTCATGAGTGGTTAGATAAGTCGTTAAGGAATCTATACGAATTTACGTAATTGAATTCGGGTGAGTAGAACTCCCGGAATCGATCTTAGCGTGAACGGTATTTTATGAGCGTCGTTGGTTAAAGGTGTGTTGTCAAATGGGGGTCTTGATTTTATTAAAATAGCTCACTGTTTCGTGCAAGCGGCTGTGGCGGTGGTTTTGGTTGCTCTGGCGGGGCTGCTGTAGTGGGGGTGAGGGCCACTGTGGCGGGCCAGATGCGACTTAAAGTCGTAAATAAACCGAAAATGACATTATTCTGCACTTTTCAATTTTTAGATCTAAGGAACAAACCCATTCTTGACAGTTTTCCACCATTATTGAGGCTAAATGTAAGATTTTAACTCCTTGAATCCATTTTTCGATCCGTAGAACGTAATCTAATGGGTAATTATTGATGGGGGAGGGATTTGATCTAGAATGTATGGGGGAAACAACCCTATTTTTGATACTTGGGATCATGGTTATGATCTAGGGTTCATAGAATTGTTAGCAATTCGGGTAATTAGTGATTGTTTATTGATTTAAGAATTATATTGATTGTTTGTGGACCAATAACAAGTGGAACGAATCCTGAAAGGAAAGGATCAAGATTCTTAGTGTTTCAATGCTTGTTTCGAGGTAGGTGATGGTTTTGATTCTATGATTGTGTGATGTATGTTTGTTCTTGCTTCATTATGATACATGTATTTATATGAATGTTGCATTATTGATCAAACTTACTGTAAATGAGATAGATGAATGATGGTTACCATGAAATCATGACTTAAATGTATGATCTTGAGGATATACTTGTGATTGTGATTGTGGTGTGTTGAATGGATCGGTTGCCACGTTCCGGCATAACTAACTTGGATTGGTTGCCACGTTTCGACATAACTAACTTGGATCGGTTGCCATGTTTCGGCATAATTATGGGATCGATTGCCACGTTTCGGCATAATCATTGGATAGGGTACCACATTCCGGTATGCTAACTATTTGCGTGTGGGTTTCATGAGAGGACCATTAAATTGTGTTGTGTATCTACTTGTGATGAGTTCATTCATATCTAATGATGATTGATATTAGAAGACGTTATGTTGTTCTAAATTGATATAAATGTGATATGTGAGAATCGTGGAGTGGTTCATTGTTCGTATATGTTGATGATATTATATATGTTCGATATGTTCATGTGATTATATTGTTGTATTGACTAATGTATGTTACACTTATTGGGATAGCCGTGTGATCCTACCAGTACACTGTGGTTGTGTACTGATACTGCACTTGCTCTTTCTTTGTTGAGTACAGGGCATCTTGAGGTGGCTATTGATAGACCTCAGCTAGGTGACTATTGAGCGTGACCGGATTCAAGGGTGAGCCAGTTCTTTCAGGCTGCCATGGATCTTTCTTGTTTAAGTCCACTCTTTTCGGACTCAGACTATTTTTTAAGGTGTTTGTTTAGTTTGGGGTTGTACCTCTTATTCTTAGATTTGTCGTTAGTAGAGTTTTGGTACATTGACTTTCAGGTTCTAGGGGTTTAATTTCCGCATTAGTTTGATTAGTTGTTTGTTAAAACCTTAGAGTTTATGGGGACTCCACTTTTATAGTCATTTAAACATGCTTCCGTATCTTTAAATGCCTTAGTTTTCATAAGGTTTGTTAGTTTGGGTTGTAGTAATGGTTCTCAATCGGAGGTTGTAGTGTGGGTGCTAATCACAATGGTATGGGTCGTGACAAAGTTGGTATCAGAGCCCTAGGTTCGTTGATCTCATTGTACCAAAGTGAGTCTAGTAGAGTCTTGCAGAATGGTACGATAACGTTCGTACTTTTCTTCGAAAGGCTATAGGACTTTAGGAAAAACTCACTTATTTCTACTCTTTCGTGCTATGACTTGAATCCAATTGGTATCTGGGTGATACAAATTGGTATCTTTCCTCTTTCACTCTATGGTCCGAGCTAGAGCAACAACAGTGGTAACAATTATCATCACTAGCAATAGAGGATGTGTATAGAATACCGACAGTTGAATAGGGTCACCATTCAGAATAAGTATCCAGTGCCTCAGATAGATGACCTTTTTGACCAATTACAAGGTGCATCAGTTTTCTCTAAGATTGATTTAAGGTCTGGTTAGCATCAATTAAAGGTTGAGGCGATTAAGAATTGGGTTTGACCAAGTTCTATGATTGAAATTAGTAGTTTTGTGGGGCTCGCTAGCTGCTATTGTCGCTGGTGGTATGAGTAGAGTCCAATTGATATCTCAACGAAGTGAACTAGACACCTTAGTCCCATCTGAAGGGACACAAGCAAGTTAATTGGAGCTAAGAAGGTTCCAATTGGAATCTGGCCTTAGGGGCTGTATAAGGCGTAGATGACCAATAATGGTCATCTATGGAATGAACTAATTAAAGAATTTGGACTTATCTGCAAGTCGTAACTTCTTAAGTGTCATGAAACTTGTTGTGAAAAGAAAGTCAGCATAAGACTAGGTGCAAAGGTCTAGATAAATTACGATGTGGTTCGTAAGCGAGAAATCTGGACGTGCATTGCGACCAACTGATAACCGTGTGAGAGTCTGGGTGTATTCTGGGATATGTGTGTGGTAGTGTTGAAACGATGTAAAAGGATTCTAAAGTGCGTACTTCGGTGGGTTAACCGGGAGGTAGACAATGATTGTCCTAGCTAAAGGGATTTTCTTAAATGCCTAGTTATAGCCGGAAAATCTAGGGGAAATATAGAAGAGAAAGGAACCCCATAAATTCTTAGCAGGAGTTCTGTTTCCATCGGAGACTGCGGTGGGATAATCTCACCAGTGCGAGACCGCCAGTGCGGGATTTCTCCCACCAGAGCAGGACAGGGCGAGACAAAATCTCAACCCTGTCTCCCCTATTTTCCCCTAGTCACAATTATGGACCCTGAATCGTAACTAAACTAACCCTTGCGATCTAATTTAGTGTTCAACAATCGAATATAAGTTATAAGGTGTGTTAAAATTGTGGAGAACATGGGCATATAAGGAGGAAATCAGCGAGGTCGTGGAGGCGGGGGAAATGGTAATGCAGGTACAAGAGTAGTAAAACTAGGCGATGAGGTTGCCCGTCAAGACGACAGGGCTCAATTATATGCTTTTTCGGGAAAGACTTTTTCGGGCAAGACCGAGTTTGAGGTGTGTTATCCAGTGGTCACTAGTGCTACTCTTGTTTGTGCCCGGATTGCTATTTTTTGTGTGATCTGGGTTCTACTTATTTGTACGTGTTAGTTCAGTTGCCTTAGAATTTGATGTGGTTTGTGATATACTTGATGCCCCCATCCATGTTTCTACCCCAGTTGAAGAGTCAGCCATAGTCACCCTTGTATATCGTGCTTGTCCTGTTGTGTTTAGGGATTTTTAAACTTGGGTTGATTTGGCTATGTTGGATATGACTGACTTGATATAATCTTAGGCATGACTTGGTTGTCCCCCTATTATACCGGGCTTACTTGTAATACTAAGTCGGTAACTCTAGAGATCCCCGATTGGGAAAGATTAGAGTGGGAATGGGTGTACAAGCCTAAGCTAGATAATATCATATCCTCCATTCGGGATAGGAAACTGGTAGGGCAGGGTTGTTTGGCTTATTTGGCTCATGTTTGGGATGTTGAGGTTGAGTCTCCCTCTATTGAGTCTGTTCCTGTGGTGTTTGAGTCTAAGCAAGTGTTTTCTACGAATTTCCCTGGTATGCCTCCAGATAGAGATAGATTTCTGCATTGACTTGGAAACTGACAATCGCCCCATTAAGAGAGCTTAAGGCTCGAATCCAAGGGCTTCTTGATAAAGGTTTCATCTGTCCTAGTATTTCCCTGTGGGGTGCTCCTGTCTTGTTTGTTAAGAAGAAGGAGGTTAGTATGAGGACTGGTGATTTTATCTGAAGCCATAAAAGAGTGGATCGATACCGGAATGACAAGCTTATGGATAAAGAAAATCCCATTGAGTATACTTGGGTGAAGGAAGTTGAAGTATTTTAGTGAGAAAGTGCGTATAAATTGGGTTAGTCCTTTGAATTTGATGAGTATACCTGAGTTTGAGGTATCGTGTCGATGAAAGGTTGGCTTTGTAGTGATAGTCAAGGCTGACTGAGCGTAATGGTAATAAGAGTTCGTGATAGATTGAGACGGGATGCAACTATATAATAAAGTTGTTGGTTAAGCAAATTTGTGTATAGTAATTACGACTTGCGAGTATCTAAGGTTGTGGTTTTCTAATATTTGATGAGTACCGTGGTTGTATGGAAAATTATAAGAGATGGTAGGACACCACTCGTATAGAATATTAAAGAGCTAGAGTTATAATGAAGGAAAATATAGTAGAATGTAGTATAACCTTTAGAGAGAGGTGAGAGCAAGAATATTTTATTTGATTCTTAAGGCTAAAGAGTTATCTTTAGAGGAGTGGATAATTGGGTTTAGAGACGCGTGATATCATTTGTTTTGTTGTGGCTATAGTAATAGTGTCACAAGTCTGTCGGACTGGTTAAAAACTATCGAAAAAGACTTGAGAAAGGAGTGTGCGGACATTACCTTGAGTGTGATGATAAGTGTTTGGTTTTGTTTTTGAGTCTAGTAATGAGTATGATTGAAATTTTAGTGAAATATATGGTAAGATCGATGGAGATGTAATCAGTGATAAACGAAGATCCATGAATTCATAAAAATCTTCAAGGTACAAGCTAATGTTGATAGAAAAAGGGATTGTGTTATATGATGGAAATTACAATTCAGATTTTTCATTGTGAGTCTACATTCGTGGTGATGTATTTTGTCAAGGTATGTATTGACAAGGTGAGAAATGATCAATTGTATCCGGTATTGAGCATTTGGAAGAACCTACACCTGGGGTGAGTCGTAAGTTTACTACTATTGATTTTTAAGTACCTAAGAAAGGTTTCATTTTTAAAAGTTTTGGTTTATAATAAGGCAAAAGGTTGAAGTGTTTATGATGGTTGTTAGTGTTGTGAGTATGATTCACTAGCTATGCTCTAGTGTGTTTTCACTTTTGTGGGTGGATCCCTAGTGGTGGATCAGGGGTACCAAATCCTGCGATGTTCTCTTGGTTGAGTGGGAAGATTGGGAAGATTTGGTTATTTCGAATGACATAATTAGTGTTGTCTTGGAGTTGTTAAAGTATTTTAGTGGTTCTACATGTACCACCTTGCTTATGAGAATTTATAGAAGAGTTACCATGCGTATTTGTTGTTGTCCGACAATCTTAATATTTCATCTTGTCATTGAGGTCATGTATCGATTATGTGTGGTTGAATGTGGGGCTCATTGAATCCAATTCTACTGTTCTTAAGACGTAATCTATAATTACTAATTCTAGCATTTCGATAGTGTTGTTGGAGGGTTTGTATGCTTGGGCATATCCCTCGATGAGTATTTGATGTCTAAATATCAAATTTTTATAACTTGAACTCATGGGAAATTGGGTTGTGAGATGGAGATGTTGATAAGAACTATGATTGTTTGGGTATTATGATTGTGTGTTGGTTGGTTCAGGTTCACCTCTAATTTGTCGAGTTTTGATTTAGGATTTTATCATGGTTGTGTGAGAAAGGATTCGTCCTGATGTTTGTGTCAAAGTCCTTGATAACATGTTGCAGACATGTGTACGATCAACTTTGGTGGTTATAGGGAATAGCTTTCATTGTAGTTAAGTTTACATACAACAATATTTGTCGCTCGAGTATTGAGATGACTTCATTGAGGCATTGTATGGGAGGATGTGTAGGTGTTCAATTGGTTGGTTTGAGGTTGAAGATGTGAAACCTTTGAGAGTTGATTTGGTGAAAGATGTTAAGGGTAAGGTGAGAAGTATCCAATCTAAGCTTCTAACAGCCCATAGTCGACAGAAAAAGTATGTGGGACAAGTAGCCCCAGTAATTCGACAATTTAGATCCAGTCTTTCCTAGTTGATCACTCGGGGACGAGTGATGGGTAAATTAGTATCTATTGTAAGGACCTGATTCTGTCGTTCGAGAATAGCCAATGGAGAAAGAATTGGGGACAAAAAACTTTTTTGTAGTAACTTGAGATTTCCTAGCCTAGTCCAAATTTGGAAGAATTTGGAGTCAGTGAGGTATAGGCGAATCTGGTAACAATCGGTTGACTTATTTATGATTTTGATTTCATGAGTGGTTAGATAAGTCATTTAGGAATCTGTACAACTTTACGGAATTGAATTAGGGTGAGTAGAACTCCCGAAATAGATCTTAGCGTGAATGGTATTTTCTGAGCGTCGTTGGTTAAAGGTGTGTTCTGAAATAGGCGTCTTGGAATTATTAAAATAGCTCACTGTTTTGTGCAAGCCGCTGTGGCGGTGGTTTTGGTCACTCTGGCGGGGCCGCTATAGCGGGGTGAGGGTCGTTGTGGCGGGCTAGACTCGACTTAAAGTCGTAAATAAACCCCAAAATGACATTATTCTGCACTTTTCGATTTTTAGAGCTAAGGAACGAACCCCAGGCGATTCTTGACAATTTTGCCCCATTCTTGAGGCTAAAGCTAAGATTTTAACTCCCTGAATCCCTTTTTTGATCCGTAGAACGTAATCTAATGGGTAATTATCGATGGGGGAGGGTTTTGATCTAAAATCTATGGTGGAAACAACCCCATTTTGGATACTTGAGATCATAAGTATGATCTAGGATTCATAAAATTGTTAGCAATTTGGGTAATTAGTGATTATTTATTGATTCCCGTATTATATTGATTGTTTGTAGACTAAGAACAAGCGGAATGAATCTGGAAGGGGAAGGACCAAATTTCTTAGGGTTTCAAACTTGTTTCGAGGTAGGTGATGGTTGTGATTCTATGATTGTGTGATGTATTGATGCTTATCGTGACCAACGACACTATCTTACGGTATGAGTGTCTACAATCGTCGATAATATAGTAACCCAACCAAGGGTTGGGGTCGTGTCCCAAGGGAGCGGTTTTGAGAATTGATAGAAAAATAGAATTTACATTCTAACTAGTCGTAGCTAAAGACATTTGCGATAAAAGACATTGTAAATTAAAGGGGGCGACACAAAAGTGTCAAATATCAAAGGGGGTTTTGTAACAAGTATTGAAACAACAAAATAAACAAGAAAATCAAGTATGGGGAAAGGTTCTTGGGATGTGACTGCAATATAAGTTGAGATAAATTGTTGGGTACATGCTTTCGATAGGAAATTTGCAAAATAATAGTGATTAGGCTAAACTTTAAATGGAAATAAGTTCCCTCCCGGGCAACTTACCCCGTTTCAAATGCGTTCCTCTCGAACACCCATTTGCCGCATGAAGACCAGCCTATGCCTTACCCCCACTCACTCTCTCGAGCTGAGTGTTAGGATATGGGACTAGGGCTCACCCTCTCGGGCTGAACCTCATGTCGACCCACTCCTTAAGCCATCAGTCTATTGGTTTTGGTTTCACGACCTCCCTCTCGGGCAAGCCGAAAACACATGGGTGACTTTGTATTTGCAACTACACACACTTTATATTAAACCACAACCACCAGGTGAAATCACCATTAAAAGACATCTAACCTATCATCAAGCAAGACCTAACAAGAATATCAACCCATATTTGCTAAATCACACCCCAAGAATGGGGGTTTTTAGCCACTTATCAAGGAATAAGAAATTATAGCTAACATGATAATGAAATCAACTGGATATAAGAAATTAAACCTTAAATTAAGCAAAGGAAAATGAATAGAGAAGACCCACTTCCAACTTGCGGAAGAAGAACTCCTTTCTTCAAGTCTCCACCAAACCCTCTCCAAACTTGAGAGAAAACTATCAGCTTAAGTATGTTCTAAGGTAAAAATAATAATAATAATTGTTACACCCTAAGACTAAAATTCTAACTAGTATTTATAGTTTTCATAGATTGTGCTGCGGAGGATTGTTCGACAACATTAGTCGAGATCGCCGATGAACTTGGCGATCCGCCTTTTGGTCAGCTTATCGCTTTCAGTGTCTTGCGTTTAGCATCCTCGCATTCTGGATCATTGGGCGGTATAGTACTGCTTCGCGGAACTAATAAACGACTTGCCGACAGCTCCTTTCCTCGCCTTTTGATCCATTTCCTTCAAGGCTTCGCGTACTGGAACGAAGGGCGGTTCATGTCATTTTGGCGACTCGCCAAGCTGAACTCGGTTATCCACAAGATTCCATTTCTTGTTCTTTTCAGCCTTATTTGCTCCGTTTTGCGCCTAGGTGTCCATGCTTCTACTAAAACTTCAAATACCTGAAACTTCAGCATTTTAATCAGGTATTGAGATAAAACAAGCATTCAAGGACACTATTTCCATTAAAATAAAGCCCTAAATGAGTCCAATTTGTAGACTCATCAACACCCCCAACTTAAACTTTTGCTTGTACTCAAGCAAACTCAATTTTAGCCGTTCAAAAAGGGTGCCTCAAATAGTGCTACACAAAACTAAATCATGAATGCACACAACAAAATTCAATATACTTATGCAAGGATCAATTGTGTTCTCAAAGATTCAAATTGTGACACACCATCACCAAAGATTCTCACGCTCGCAATACTTGCTACTTGTGCAAGTTGAAGCTCAACAAAAATATCTAAATGCCCCCGCACAAAGAATGATTCCATATTCACACACAAATATGAGTTAATTTAAGATCAGGAATCAGATACAACACTCACACTCATAAAGAGGAATACAATGCATGTTTTCACCCATAGGTTTGCCCTTATTTTCCAATTGACTTTCGATTCGGCTTACTCAAGATAAGAAAGGTCTTTCTAAGGCCTGTAATGGGGCTGAGTGAAAAGGTGTGGTCATTTAGGCTCAGTGACTGTTTCCTCGTGAGTTGTGGCATTCTTAAGGCATTCCCTTCTTTTCCTTTATCAATTCTTTTTTAGTGCTTCTAAGTAACCCTTTTTTGTTTTATTCTCCTCCATGGATTGCTTGAAACCCGATTCTCTTCATACTTTATTCCAAAGATATATATATATATATATTTTATTATTATTTTTGAATTGAATTGAAGGGGTTCCATTTTTATGCAATACCATGGGTTAAGGGGGACTTTTCATGGCACTTCTTGACTTCTCATTTTCCTTTTCACCACACCCCCAACTTAGGCTTTTTTTCCTAAGTTGTCTATTCACTAAACCACAAATCAAGAGGATTATAGGTAGTGGATCAAGTAAGGTCTAGGGTTTATCAAGGTTCTTCCAAAGAAAGGTAAGGCTCAAAGGTGTTCAAAAGAGTTTCACACGCTCACAGGTAGGTCACAAAAAGTGGTATATGTCAAATTGGCTCACACTCTTTAAAATTGCCTAAGATCATCTCAAGAGGACACCTTTCTAAATCAATCAGACTAATAGGGCAAATTCTAGGTTTATTCATGCAAGGTTCAAAGTAAGCTAAACACACAAGGCATTGATACTTCAGTCAAGCAAGACTACACACGTTTGCTAGTGTGCAGCGGTCATCACAAGAGAATCAATTTGATAAATGACTAGTCACAATGAGATGCAAAGAGTGCACATATTATCTATGTAACTTCATTTGGCCTCGTCGTAGCCGTGCATTCATGTTTGTTCAATTGAGAGCAATATTCAAGTCATCGGTATTGATCGAAACCGAGACTTAAATTTTTGCAAAAGAACATCCACTTTTAACATAAGAGGTGGCAATTTTTTTTTTGAAGGATCAAACTTATTTTTCAAGTAAAACAACAGGAGCCATAACCTCTAGCATCCACAAAATGCAGTATTTAAAACACAAATTAAAGTAGACAGCCCAAATATCCAAATAACACACAAAGGTGGGCCTCACCCCCACCACAAATAAAAGCATTTGTCCTCAAATGGAAATAACAATGAATTTGAAAGGTAGAGTAAAGAAAGACAGAGAGGGAGTTAAAGAGGTGATCTTGGCTACTTGATCGACTCATATGTCTGGGTTTCAATGCTGGGGGTAACCTCCAGAAGGACCAGCGCCACTGAATCCAGTGGCAGGAGCTTTGGCCTAGGAAGCCTGCACAGCAACATCTATCATGATTTCCTCAATTTCTGTTATGTCGTCTGCTGCAGCTCCTTCGAACATCTCTTCATCAGTCTCTGCTTCTGCTTCAGGATCTTCTGTTTGCTCCGCTCTATCCCCATATCCAATAGTAGTTTGAGGCCTCTCAGGTATTGCTAGAATTTTCATTGTTCCAAAGACCATGGACACATCGGTGGCCTTCAAGTGGTTCACATCTTTTTGCAGTTCATCAATGGCCGCTTTTAGAGCTATTATCTCACTAGTGGGCCCTTGATTGTGCTCACACACTGCTATTCTAGCTACTAGGGCATCAATGGTAGTGTGCAGGGGTGTCACAACATCAATTAGAGCCTTTTGGATCATGCCTGGAACAGATGCTTCTAAACAAGTAGCCCGACGATTGGCAGACAGTGCCATTTGTCCCATTCGGATTAGGGAAGCATGGGTGAGTGGAGGCCTGGAAACAGCGGTATAAGAGCTTGTAGCGTCAGTGAGAGTAGTAGTGGCAATGTATATACCTGAAGGTCCAAGAGCTGGACTAAGCGGCAGTTCCTCTGCAGGTGTAGATCCAGTGGTCACCGCTTCCTTCTGCTTTTTGTCTGCTTGGTCCTTGAGATATTCAGCTTTGATCTTTTGGATGTTGGTAGAGGTTGTGGGCATCACTTCTACATCCTCTTTGCAATTCAGAGGTACTCGGGCATTTCTGCACAATGCAGTGATTAGTACCGAAAAAGGGAGAGATGTCTGGCTTTGCTTTGCACGCATATAGATTTCAGAAGCAATGATAGTTCCCAGATTTATCCTGGTTTTCTCTATGATGCATCCAAGACAAGCTGCTTTAGCGAGGCGAAGGATTGATTCATTCTGTGACGGCATGACCGAACTGCTGATAAACCCAAACCAGTATCTTGAAGCTACGTTCAGATCTTTCTTTTCAATTTGGGTTCCTTCTGCTAGCCATTTTGGAGTGTTATCATCTGAGATTAGTGGGGCCAACCACTGTTTCATCGCATCTAATTTCTTTGTTCTGATCAGGTGCTGACAGTATCAATCTTAATGGACATGCCCAAGGCTATGTTGATAGCCTCACTGTCACACACTACTTTCCTTCTTCTGATAACCACATAGTCAACTGCTTTGAAAGACGCGACTAGTCTCTTCCCCTGAGGTACCAATGCACTGTATGCACTATAAAACTCTCTGACCCAGCTTGGTATATAAGAGCCACGGGTTTTGTGAAAACTTGAAATTTGTGATATTTTAGGCACTCCATTATCTCGGGATACCTATCAATCACTCCATTTATGGAAAGTCGTTTCTCTTCAATGATCGTTCTTGATCCATCAGACTTTAATCTATTCAATGGTCTAGATGGGGGGCCTTATACTGGAGGTGCCAGTACCATTACCTGTTCTGAAGTTGGAGGAGTTTGAGCAGTGGATTGAGGATTTCTGATCCGCGATGGGTCATTAATCTGTTTGGATCGTAACTGATTCCTCCGTGCTTCTCTCAATTTTTCTTCGCTTGAACTCATACTCTCACTATCATATATTTTTGGGTCGTTGGTGTAAAAACCAGCACTATCGGAGCTTGCATCTGATAGCTCAACGGTTTTTTCCTTACCCTTGCTTTTCTTCCAGTGTCAAAACGTTGTGCAACTTTTCTTTTGGATGCAGCTGCATCCTCGTTGATTGTTCTCCCTTTTTTCTTACTTTGAGTTGGCTTGTTGCTTCTTATAACTTTGGGTCTGGCCATGTCTGATGTCAATAAGGAGTAAGTTAGAAATAAGTAAATCAGTGATGCAGACATTTAGTGGCAGACAGATGCGCCGAATTTCTTGGTGAATTGCCAAATCTCTTTGGCTAGTGGGGTCAGGCTCGCCTACGATTTTGCCCTAATAGCTTTCACTAGTCGATGATGAGAAAGTTCCATCCACGAATCGTCGACTACTATCGGTGATCAAAGGTTCGATCGCTGAAAGTTACAGTGCAATGAAGATTCAGGAATGTAGACAGAGGGCTATCGAAGCCACTCTAGGCGAGCCGCCTAGTTTTTGGACGAACCCGACTCAGTTCGCTAAACAACCTAACGTGCCTTCCTTCAATTCGAATTTGATCTCGCAAATTCCTAAAATACAATTAACACTTGCAATAATGAAATTAAATTAAGACCCATGACATTCATCCACCCAAAGCTTAAATCATTTCATGCACAGACAAAGAGGGATTTCAAAAATCGATTTCAATTAGGCACGATTCGCAGATCGAATCTGGCATTTAGACAAGATGGGTTTATCAGAGAGAGGCCTAGCACATGTCAACCCAACCAGTTTTAATTTAATAAGAGAACAAAATTTTAGTAGTTTCGGGATTTGGGAGAAACCAACCTTTTATGATGCTTGAACTGTGTTGAAATGCTAAGAAGCAATGTAATCCCACGCTTTAGCACTATTCGACAACTAAAATACCAGGAGTGTAGAGATAATGAAAATTACTTACTAGGTGCGGTTATTTTCACAGTAGAAATTGAGTGGAAAATGAACATTTTTCCATTTTTGAAACTATTGGCCTTTAAAAACTGTTCAATTGTTGCTCATTCGGCGATATTAGTTTGTACCGCTGAATGATTCAGCGTTACGCCAAGTGATTGCCCTCGCCGCCGATTGTTACAAACTTTAGCTTGGATCTTGAGTCTATCGGCGGTCTAGATCGAAGTCGCCGAATAGTTCGGTTACTCGCCGAATGGGACTATCAATTACCAATCAACATTTTTAATTCATTCTCCTCGTTTTCTCCTGCAAAATTAATACACCATTATTTCTAGAATAAAACTAAAGCTCGTAAAGGTTTTGGGTTGCCTCCCAAGTCGTGGCACGACGCAAGTCAGCACTCAAACTTCATTTTTGGGGTTAGCCATGGCATTACTAGGCAACCCCCTATTTTATTGCGGGTGGAGATCGTGTGACACATAGCCCATGAGGTTCTCTAGTAGCTAGAAAGCTCTGGAATGAGACCAAATCATCTGTTTCATTCCTTCAATGTCTTCGAACTCCTTTCTTCAAGTCTCCACAAAACTCTCTCCAAACTTGAGAGAAAACTATCAGTTAAAGTATGTTCTAAAGTAAAAATAATAATAATAATTGTTCCACTATAAGACTAAAATTCTAACTATTATTTATAGTTTTCACAGATTGTGCTGCGGAGGATTGTTAGGTGACATTAGTCAAGATCGCCGATGAACTCGGCGATCTGCCTTTTGGTCAGCTCATCGCCTTCAGTGTCATGCCTTTAGCATCTTCGCATTCTGGATCATCGGAAGGTACAGTACTGCTTTGTGGAAGTGATTGGCGACTCACTGACTGCTCCTTTCCCCGCTTTTTGATCCACTTCCTTCAAGGCTTCGCGTACTGGAACGAAGGGCGGTTCATGTCGTTTTGGCGACTCACCAAGTTGAACTCGGCGACTCGCCAAGTTGAACTCAGCAATCCGCAAGATACCATTTCTTGTTCTTTTCAGCCTATTTGCTCCGTTTTGCGCCTAAGTGTCCATGCTTCCACTAAAACTTCAAATACCTGAAACTTCAGCATTTTAATCAGATATTGAGATAAAACAAGCATTCAAGGACACTATTTCCATTAAAATAAAGCCCTAAATGAGTCCAATTTGTGGACTCATCATATATGCTTGTTCTTGCTTCATTATGATACATGTTTGTATGTGAATGTTGCATTATTGATCACACTTGTTGTAAATGAGATAGATGAATGATGGTTACCATGAAACCATGACTTAAATGTATGATCCTGAGGATATACTTGTGATTGCGATTGTGGTGTGTTGAATGGATCGGTTGCCACGTTCTGGCATAATTATGGGATCGGTAGCCATGTTCCGGCATAATCATTGGATCGGGTACCACATTCCAGTATGCTAACTGTTTAGGTGTGGGTTCTATGAGAGGACCATTAAATTATGTTGTGTATCCACTTGTGATGAGTTCGTTCATATCTAATGATGATTGATATTGGAAGACGGTATGTTGCTCTAAATTGATATAACTGTGATATGTGAGAATCATGGAGTGGTTCATTATTCGTATATGTTGATGATATTGTATATGTTCGATATATGAATGTAATTATATTTTTGTATTCACTAATGTATGTTACACTTATTGGGATAGGTGCGTGATCCTACCAGTACATTGTGGTTGTGTACTGATACTGCACTTGCTCTTTCTTTGGTGAGTACAGGGCATCTTCAGGTGGCTATTGATAGACCTCAGCTAGGTGACTATTGAGCATGACCGGATTCAAGGGTGAGCCAGTTCTTTCAGGCAACCATGGATCCTTCTTGTTTAAGTCCACTCTTTTTGGACTCAGATTATTTGTTTAAGGTGTTTATTTAGTTTCGGGGTTGTACCCCTTGTTCTTAGACTTGTTGTTAGTAGAGTTTTGGTACATTGACTTTTAGGTTCTAGGGGTTGAATTTCCGCATTAGTTTGATTAGTTGTTTGTTAAAAACCTTGGAGTTTATGGGGAATCCATTTTTATAGTCATTTAAACATTCTTCCGTATCTTTAAATGCCTTAGTTTTCATATGATTTGTTAGTTTGGGTTGTAGTAAGGGTTCTCCCACCGGATGTTCTAATATGGGTGCCAATTACGACGGTCTGGATCATGACACTAAGCTTCTAGCTTTGGCAAGGTAAAAAATCTAGTAAAATATGTATGAAAGTTGACCTTGACAACTAATTATATGTTTGAACGTTAACCTTGATATGATCATAACTTTAGTAAAAATGTCTTCTAAATAAAAAAAAATTTAAAGCATAACTTGTTATTCCTTAGCTTTACTCTAAATATCCTTTGTCTTTTCTTTATATTCGACAACAATAAATTCAACTGCTTCTTGCTTTACCCATGGTGTTTGCGATAGTTAAATGAGCATTATATTGAATAATTAGAAATCTAAGTAAGATAATAATTGAAAACTTTCTCAATCAGATAGAAGAGGAATAACCTAACTAATTAGGAAGAATCGGCTCTTTATATCTTAGAAGTTACTGCACTGCTACTTCAGCTGGAAATAGAGAGTCAGAGAGGAAGAAAAGGGCGGAGGAAGAAAGAGGCGAAGGATGGAGACTTACTGTGAGTTGTAATCCCACCACAAGACGAGGCACCTCTATTGAAACTAGTTCATGTTACCATTGATCCACCGGATAATTTCTCTACAAAGAGAAAAGGAAAATTAGAAAATGAAGAAAATGGAAAAGAATACACTAAAAACCTACCTCTAGTAGCTAAGAAAAAGACTTGGCAAACAAGAGGAAGGTGTTGATGACCTAAAGCGAGTGGAAGAGGAAGGTTAGATTCCATAAGTCTCCTCGCGGCGACATGGAGAGAAAGATAGGGAGCTCAAATTGGAAACCCTACCTTTTAGGAAACATGTTATAGAAGTTGATAGCCTCACTTAGTCTGCTGGGATTTTCGTTTTAGCGTTGTTTTAGGGCTAAACCAATTTTGGCTTGGTCTTTTACTTGTTTGTACATGTTATAAGATTTTTTTAAAAAACAAAATGTCTGAGCTCGAGCTCGTTTATTTCGAATTAATTAAGTCTATACAAACAAGTAAAAGACCAAGACAAAATTGCTTTAGCCCAAAACCAATGCTAAAACGAAAATCCCTGCCCACTAAGTGGCTATCAACTTCTAAAACTGTTTCCTAAAAGGTAGGGTTTCCAATTTGAGCTCCCTCTCTTTCTCTACATGTCGCAACAAAGAGCCTTGTGGAATCCAACCTTCCTTTTCCACTCGCTTTAGGTCATCAACTCCTTCCTCTTGTTAGCCATGTCTTCTTCGTAGCTAGCAGAGGTAGGTTTTTGGTTTTTTCTTTTCCCTTTTCTTCATTTTCTAATTTTCCTTTTCTCCTTGTAGAGACATCATCTGGTGGATCAATGGTTACCTAAGGTGGTTTCAACAGAGGTGCCCGTCTTGTGGTGGGATCACAACTATCAATAAGTCTCCAACCTGCCCCTCTTTCTTCCTCCGCCCTTTTCTTCCTCTCTGGCTCTCTATTTCCAGCTGAAGTAGCAGTGGAGTAAATTTGAAGACATAAAGAGTTGATTCTTCCTAATTAGTTAGGTTATTCCTCTTCTATTTGATTGGGAATTTTTTCAATTATTCTCGTACTTAGATTTCGAGTGATTCAATATAATGCTCATTTAACTATTGCAAACATTGTGTGCAAAGCATGAAGCAGTTGAACTCATTGTTGTCGAATAAAGTAAAGATAAATGATATTTGGAGGAAAGCTAAGGAATTACCAGTTATGCTTTTAAATTTTTTTATTTAGAAGACATTTTTACTAAAGTTATGATCTTATCAAGGTTAACGTTCAAACATTAGTCACTGTGGTTGTTGTCCTGGCAAGACTATACTTCTAAAGTATAGTAATTACTTCCTTTTTCGAGAATTACTGATCTTTTCGATCAGCTTCAGGGTGCTTTTTGTTTTTCTAAGATAGACCTCAGATATGGCTACCATAAGTTGAAATAAGGGAATGTGATATTCCCAAGACAGCATTCATGGACCTTATGAATAGATTTTTTCAAACCTTATTCAAATATGTTTGTTATCGTCTTCATTGATGACATACTAATCTATTCAAGGAATGAAAAAGATCATGCTAACCATCTTAGAATAGTTCTTCAGACTTCGAAAGATAAAGAGTTATATGCTAAGTTCTCTAAATGTGAGTTTTGGCTTGAGTCTGTTGCGTTCTTGGGCCACGTAGTTTTCGGTGATGGAATTAGAGTTGGTACCCAAAAGATAGAGGCAGTTCAGAATTGGCCTAGACCCACATCTTCAACTGATATTCATAGTTTCTTGGGTTTGGCTGGCTATTATAGAAGGTTCGTAGAGGTGTTCTCATTCGTTTCGTCTCCTTTGACCAAGTTGACTCAGAAAACAGTAAAGTTTCAATGGTTTGAAGCTTGTGAGAAAAGCTTTTAGGAATTGAAAAAGAGGTTGACTACTGCCCAATGTTAACTTTACCAGAGAGTACTCAAGGTTTTGTGGTGTATTGTGATACATCTAGAGTTGGTTTGGGTTGCATATTAATGCAGAATGGCAAGGTTATAACTTATGCCTCTAGACAGTTGAAAGTTCATGAGAAGAATTACCCAACCCATGACTTAGAGTTGGCTGTTGTAGTATTTGCTTTAAAGATATGACGTCATTATTTGTGTGGTGTTCATATTGATGTATTCACTGATAACAAGAGTCTTCAGTATGTGTTTACTCATAAAAAGCTTAATCTCAGACAAAAGAGGTGGTTAGAATTACTTAAGGATTCTGACATGAGTAATCTTTACGATGCAGGTAAGGCTAATGTTATTGTTGATGATTTAAGCAGGTTGTCTCTCGGTAGTACCGCCCATGTTGAGGAAGAAAAGAGATAGCTAGCAAAAGATGTGCATAGACTTGCACGATTGGGAGTCCGACTAATGGATTCCACAAAAGGAGGAGTAGTGGTCAGGAATGGGGCTGAATTTTCATTAGTGTCAGAAGTGAAAGAAAAGCAAGACCAAGATCCTATTTTGCTTGAATTGAAGGCAAATGTTCATAAGCAAAATGTATTAGCTTTTGAACAAGGGGGAGATGGAGTATTGAGATATCAAGGTAGATTGTGTGTACCAATGGCAGATGGACTCCAAGAGAGGATCATGGAGGAAGCTCATAGCTCCAGATATTCCATTCATCCGGGTTCCACAAAGATGTATCGCGATTTGAGAGAAGTCTATTGGTGGAGTAGCATGAAGAGGGTATTGCAGAATTTGTTGCTAAGTGTCCGAATTGCCAACAAGTTAAAGTAGAGCATCAGAAGCCCACTGGTTTGGCTCAAAATATAGAACTTCCGGAATGGAAGTGGGAGATGATTAATATGGACTTCATCACGAGTTTACCAAGGTCTCGCAGGCAGCATGATTCGATATGGGTGATTGTTGATAGAATGGTAAAATCAGCCCACTTTTTTCCGGTAAAGACTACCCACACAGCAGAGGATTATGCCAAGCTATATCTTCAAGAAGTGGTTAGACTTCATGGAGTTTTGGTCTCCATTATTTAAGACAGAGGTGCGCAATTTACTGCACAGTTTTGGAAGTCATTCCAAAAAGGCTTGGGTTCAAAGGTGAACTTAAGTACTGCCTTTCATCCTCAGACCGATGAGCAAGCAGAGCATACTATTCAAGCCTTAGAAGACATGTTGAGGGCCTGTGTGATAGATGTCAAAGGAAATTGGGATATCACCCCCTTATTGAATTTTCTTACAACAATAGTTACCACTCTAGCATCCAAACGGATCCTTATGAAGCTCTTTATGGGAGAAGATGCAGATCTCCTATTGGATGGTTTGAAGTTGGTGAAGTGATGCTTATCGTGACCAACAACACTAACCTACGGTTCTTGTGTCTACGGTCGTCGATAGTATAGTAACCCAACTAAAGGTTGGGGTCGTGTCCCAAGGGAGTGGTTTTGAGAATTGATAGAAAAATAAAATTAAGCTTTAACTAGTCGTAGCTAAAGACATTAATAATTAAAAACATAGTAAATTAAAGAGGGTGACACAAAAGTGTCAAATATTGATTGGGAGTTTTATCACAAGTAGTAAAAACAGCAAAAATTAACAAGAAAATCAAGTATGGGAAAATGTTCTTGGGGTGTGACCGCAAAACAAGTTGAGATAAATCATTGGGTACATGCTTTCAATAGGAAATTTGCAAGATAATACTGACTAGGCTAAGCTTTAGATGGAAATAAGTTCCCTCTCGGGCAACTTACCCCGTTTCGAATGGGTTCTTCTCGGATACTCATTTGCCGCATGAAGACCAGCCTACGCCTTACCCAACTCACTCTCTCAAGCTGAGTGTTAGGATATGGGACTAGGGCCCACCCTCTCGGGCTGAACCTCATGTTGACCCACTCCTTAGCCCATCAATCTAGTGGTCTTGGTTTCGAGACCTTCCTTTTGAGAATGCTGAAAACACATGGGTGGTTTTGTAGTTGCAAATACAAATCCATTAAATTAAACCACAACCACTAGGTGAAATCACCATTAAAATACATCTAATCTATCAGCAAGCAAGACCCAACAACAATATCAACACATATTTGCTAAATCACACCCCAATAATGGGCGTGGGTTTTTAGCCACACATAAAAAAATAACAAAATACACCTAAAATGATACTAAAATCAAATGGGTATAAGAAATTAAACCTTGATTTAAGCAAAGGAAGAAGAATGGAGAAGACCCACTTCTAACTTGGGGAAGATGAAATCCTTCTCTCTTCAAGTCTCCCACAAAACCCTCTCCAAACTTGAGAGAAAAATATCTAAAAAGTACTATTCTATTGTGTAAAGTATAATAATGGTTTGGAACTTCTAAAAATTAAAAAGAAGTTTAGTATTTATAGCCATCAGAAATTAGTGCTGGCGGATAGGTCGGCGAGGTTAGTCGAGTTCGCCAAATGACTCAGCGACTCGCCTTTCTTCTGTCTCATTGCCGTTTAGTGCCTGCCTTCAGCATCTTCACGTTCTGGACTATTGGGCGGTATAGTACTGTTTCGCGAAACTATTCGGCGTAGTGCCGACTACTCCTTTCATCACCTTTTTGATCATCTTCCTTCAGGGCTTCGCATACTCGAACAAAGGGCGGAGTCTGTCCTTTCGGCGAATTGCCAAAGGTGCTTGGCGATGCTCATGCTTCAGCTTCTTCGTTCTTTTCAGCCTTCTTATTCCTTTTTGAGCCTAAGTGTCTATGCTTCCACTAAAACTTCAAATACCTTAAACTTAAGAGATTTCATTAGATATTAAGACAAAATAAGCATTCGAGAACACTATTTCTATCAAAATAAAGCCATAAATGAGTCCAATTTGTGGACTCATCAACACCCGAACTTAAACTTTTGCTTGTCCTCAAGCAAACTTAAGTTCAGCCATTCAAAAAGAGTGTCTCAAAAGTGCTACACAAGACTCAATCATGAGTGCACACAACAAGACTCAATTTACTTATGCAAGGATCAATTGTGTACTCAAAGATTCAAGTTGTGACACACCATTGCCAAAGATTATCATGCTCGCAATACTTGCTACTTGTACAAGTTCAAGCTCAACAAAAAGTATCTAAATGCCCTCACATAAAGAATGATTCCATATTCACACACAGAGGTTTATCAATTCAAAATCAGGAATCAGATACAACGCTCACACTCAAAAAGAGGAACACAATGCATGTTTTCACTCATAGGTTTGCCCTTATTTTCTAATCGACTTTCGATTCGGCTTACTCAAGATCAGAAAGGTCTTTCTAAGGCTTGTAATGGGGCTGAGTGCAAAGTTATGGTCATTTAGGCTCAATGACTTTTTCCTCTTGAGCTGTGGTATTCTCAAGGCATTCCCTTATTTTCTTTTAGCAATACTTTTTCTAGTGCTTCTAAGTCACTTTTTTACTCACCTTCATGGATTGCTTGGAAACTTGATTTCCTTTGTACTTTATTCCACACTCATTTTTTTATAAGGGGTTTCCATTTTTATGCAATACCATGGGTAAGGGGGACTTTTATTGCACTTCTTGACCTCTCCTTTTCCTTTTCATCACACCCCTAACTTAGTCTTTTGGCCTAAGTTGGATATTCGCTAAGCCACAACTCAAGATGATTGTAGGTAGTATGTCAAGTAAGGTCTAGGGTTCATCAAGGTTCTTCCAAATAAAGGTAAGGCTCAAAGGGTGTTCAAAAGAGTTTCACATGCTCACGGGTAGGCCACAAAAGAGGTATATGTCAAATTTAGCTCACACTCTTTAAAGTTGTCTAAGATCATTTCAAGAGGACACCTTTCTAAATCAATCAGACTAATAGGGCAAATTCTAGGTTTATTCATGCATGGTTCAAAGCAAGCTAATCACACAAGGCATCGACACTAAAGTCAAACAAAACCACACACTTTCGCTAGTATGCAACAGTTATTACAAGAGAATCAATTCAATAAATGGCTAACACAACGAGATGCAAAGAGTTCACATATTGTCTATGCAACTTTATTTGGCCTCATCGTAGCCGTACATTCATGTTCGTTCAATTAAGAGCACTATTTAAGTCACAGGTATTGATTGAAATCGAGACTCAAGTTTTTGCAAAAGAACAGCCATATTCAACTCACGATAGGTGGCAAAAATGTACTAAAAATTCAAAAAATATGAGAAGGGGTCAAAATCATTTTGCAATTATAAATAAGCAGAGCCACAAGCTCAAACATCCACAAAAGCAGTGTAAAAACAATTTTAAACAGAACAACCCAAATGTACACTAAAACACAAGTATCTAAAACAAGCAACAAGCAAAACAAGGTGGGCCTCACCCCACCACCAATAAGAGTGTTCTTCCTCAAATGAAAATAATGACAATATCCAAAGTTGAAGAAAGATAAGGCATAGAAAGAGGTAAAGAAGGGTCTTGTCTATACAGTCTCTCTATCTGCCAGGGCATCAGTGCCCGATGCATCTCCCTGAAGTGAAATAATGGTCCCTGGAGTATTGTTGTTTTGGTTCTCATTGTTTGCCTTTGCCTTAGCCTTTGCAGCATGATTAGTTGTAATTATTTGGTATATCTCATGAGCTGCTTCAAAGGCTTGCATTGCAATAACTAAATTCCGAGCCCCTGGAGGCACATTAGGGTCGATGGGAATTCATCTCTTTGCCCTAGCTTCCTTGGTAATTTCCTTTGTCTGGTTAGCTCTGCTTTATTTTCATCTTTCTTGAACTCCCGTGCTCTTAAGTGCCTGGGTGGATCATTTCTTCCTGCGACTTTTGGTCTAGCCATTACTGCAAAGACTTCTAGGATAAGTTAGATAGCAATTCAAATAAGAGAAAAAGGGTGTTTCTGGGTGTGGAATCGCTTAGCCAAGCTAGTTGGTGAGTACTTATCTTGTTAGGCCAATCGTTGAAAGTGATGTACAATTGATACAAGGGCTCAGACAAAGGGCGATCAAAGGATCTTTCAGCGATTCACCGAGTGCATTGTGCGAATTAATCTGGCCGTCGAAAGTCACAGATCAATCAATACATAATGTGTATAATTAAAGGCGAAATGGGGACGTTAGGTGAACCGCCGAGCAGTTCGGCAAATTCTGTTCATCTCACCGATTGGCTCAACGAGTCTATTTTCAACCCAGCCTTTCGAAATTCACCCCACAACCCCAGATAATGCAATATGAACTTATATAAATCAATTTCAATGATGACCCATAGAAACATTCTATTCCCACCGCGTAACAATTCAACTCAAAGCATAGCTAAGTGGGAGTCCCTCAAATCATGCAGAAAATACCAAATAATAATCGATAATAAATGCAATCCCAAAAACTTAGAGACTCAACAGAGATTTTATACTATCAATCATTATGTAAATGAGTACAAATTTTGATAAAATAACTGAGGGGTACGATTACCAACCTTTGATGCCGAATTAGATAGTACTGACTTGCTAGGCAGCAATGTGATCCTAATCCTAGCACAATTCGACACTAAAAATACTCTAAAAGTGTGTGAGATATAACTACAAAAGTGCGAGTGTGAGTTTGTGAAAAGGGACAAAGTGAATGAAATGGAACTTTTAAACCTGTGGCTTGTGACCGTCCAGTTTCTGTTCATTCGGTGATGTTAGTCAATCTCGCTCCATCACTCGGTGAAATGCCGAATATCTAATTTCCTCGCTGAATATAACAGAGTTTTCATTTTATGTGAGTAGTGCATCGGTGGTCTTTATCGAGATCGACAATTGGATTGGCGAAGTACCGACAAGATTCATACTCCACCGAGTTTTACAGAATCAACCTTTAAGATGTATTGCGTCAAATAGTGGGAATGATAGGGTACATCATACTTGTCGGCGATCCACCAAACTGAACTGTTGTTCGCCTCCATACATCTTTTCAAGCACTTTCCTTACTCAATCTGTACAAATAGCACACTATTATTTCATCAAGATAACAAAAAGTGAGTAAATGGTTTTGGGTTGCCTCCCAAAAAATGCCTTAGTTAACGTCGCGGGACGACGCAAGTTAACCTTCAGACCTCACTCTTGGGATTAGTCATAGTATCACTAGGCAAACCCCCTTGTTGTCTCGGATTGAGATGAGACGAGATATGACCCATTTGGGTCTCTTACTGTTTGATTGAAACTGAATGAGAGGTGACAGTATGGCTGAGGGTAGACACGTCTTCTTTCATACCTTTTAGCATTTTGTCTGACCCTTCAACTTTGTTTAGGATACGTGAGAGAATATCCTCAAACCTACCACCTTCCGAATCCTTGGGCTTCTGACGCTCATGGGGAGGCATGTATCTATCCTTCTCCCCACCCTTCCAAGTTGGATTACGGTCCCTCCATTCACGATCTCGATCCTTCCAGCCTTCGTCTCTAACCCATCCTTGATTACCACCCTGCCTTGGGTAGTTTGAACGATAGCCCATGCCTTGGTTAGCTAGAAAATTTACTTTCTCGTCATACATGACTTCAAACTTCATCTCCTCAGGACTCGCACCACCGACTCCCACAACATTGACACCACAGGTACCATCCCCCATGACATTTTTGGATAAAATGTCAAGTTGCATCATGATCTTGGCCATGTTTTGGTCTCTCTCATTATCTTTCTCAACTTGTTCCTTGGATAGCTAAAATGTGACCAGTGAGACCTGGTCTTCGCGGGTGTACCCCGCCCTGTTGATGGTTTTCATGCCATTGAGAAGTTGAGCTGCTACTGTATATGGTTGCTGCATTAATCCTCCGGGTGAGAGTTGGTCAGCTACACCTTTGTTTACCGAGTCTAGACTCCGGTAAAGGTATTGAAGGAGTACATTATCAGTAGACCATGGGTTGGGCATTGTAGCACCAGTTTTTTAAACTGGAGCCAAGTTTCGTGCAGAGGCACTCTATTCAGATGCTTAAAGCTTTGGATGCTATCCCGAATAGTCATCATCTTCGAGGGAGGGAAAAATCGCACATTATATGCGGTTACCAACTCCTCCCAAGAAGTGATCGAGTTAAGTGGCTACTCAGCTAGCCACTTGCACGCCTCTCCATTAATGAGAAAGGGTATAGCCTTAATCGAACCAACTCCTGCGAGATGTTTTTGAACGAGAATGGTCCACACACATGTACGAAGTTTTGAAGATGCTCATGTGGGTCCTCATGTGCTAATCCACTAAAAAGTCCCTTTAGTTGCAAGAGTTGAAACATGGTGCTCGTTATGTGGAACACTGCATTTCCCTCTACTGGAGGTAGACGGATGGCTCCAACACCACCTATGAGAAGTGGATCATTGATGTTGGGCTCTTGGACATCGTTGAGGTTGCCAATGTCGTCCTAATGGCTCACCTGGCTCCCGTTACTACCGTTAACACTCATGCTTTCTGAAATGCTTACACAATTAGCAAAACAAAACTAAAAATTAAGTTAGTAAATTACAACTAAGAAAAACAAAAATTCTACTAATCAAAAAATTCTCAAATAACACCACTCCCCGGCAGCGGCGCCATTTTGATGTTATTCGTGACCAACGACACTAACCTACAGTTCAAGTGTCTACGATCGTCGATAGTATAGTAACCCAACTAAAGGTTGGGGTCGTGTCCCAAGGGAGTGGTTTTACGAATTGATAGAAAAATAAAATTAAGCTTTAATTAGTCATAGCTAAAGACATTAATGATTAAAAACATAGTAAATTAAATGGGGCGACACAGAAGTGTCAAATATTGATTGGGGGTTTTATCACAAGAAGTAGAAACAAAAAAAATTAACAAGAAAAACTAGTATAGGGAAATGTTCTTGGGGTGTGACCACAATACAAGTTGAGATAAATCGTTGGGTAAATGCTTTCAATAGGAAATTTGCAAGATAATAGTGACTAGGCTAAGCTTTAGATGGAAATAAGTTCCCTTTCGGACACCCATTTGCCGCATGAAGACCAGCCTACGCCTTACCCCACTCACTCTCTCAAGCTGAGTGTTAGGTTATGGGACTAGGGCTCACCCTCTCAGGCTAAACCTCATGTCAACCTACTCCTTAGGCCATCAGTCTAGTGGTCTTGGTTTCGCGACCTCCCTCTCAGGCAACCCGAAAACACATGGGTGATTTTGTATTTGCAACTACAAACCCATTAAATTAAACCACAACCACTAGGTGAAATCACCATTAAAATACATCTAACCTATCAGCAAGCAAGACCCAACAACAATATCAACACATATTTGCTAAATCATACCCCAAGAAGGGGGTTTTTAGCCACACATCAACAAATAACAAAATACACCTAAAATGATACTAAAATCAAACGGGTATAAGAAATTAATCCTTGATTTAAGAAAAGGGGAGAAGACCCAGTTCCAACTTGGGGTAGATGAAATCCTTCTTCTTTCAAATCTCCCACAAAACCCTCTCCAAACTTGAGAGTAAAATATCTAAAAAGTACTATTCTATTGTGAAAAGTATAATAATGGTTTTGAACTTCTAAAAATTAATAAGAAGTTTAGTATTTATAGCCATGAGAAATTAGTGCTGGCGGATAGTTCGGCGAGGTTAGTCGAGTTCGCCGAATGATTCGGCGACTCGCCCTTCTTCTGTCTCATCGCCGTTTAGTGCTTGCGTTCAGTATCTTCACGTTCTAGACCATTGGACAGTATAGTACTATTTCACAAAACTATTCAGCGTAGCGCCGACTGCTCCTTTCATCACCTTTTTTATCCTCTTCCTTTAAGGCTTCGCATACTGGAACAAATGGCGGAGTATGTCCTTTCGGTGAATCGCCAAAGGTGCTTGGCGATGCTCAGGCTTCAGCTTCTTCGTTCTTTTTAGCCTTTTTGTTCCTTTTTGTGCCTAAATGTCCTTGCTTCCACTAAAACTTCAAATACCTGAAACTTAAGAGTTTTCATCATATATTGAGACAAAATATGCATTCGAGAACACTATTTCTATCAAAATAAAGCCCTAAATGAGTCCAATTTATGGACTAATCATGAAGCTGGGTTGATAGGACCAGACTTGGTTTATCAAGCTATGGAGAAAGTGAAAGTGATTCAAGAGAGGTTGAAAACATCGCAGAGTCGTCAGAAATCCTACACCAATGTTAGGAGAAGGGAGTTAGAGTTCGAAGTGGATGATTGGGTCTACTTGAAAGTTTGACCCATGAAGGGTTTTATGAGATTTGGTAAGAAGGGGAAGCTTAGTCTTCGGTATATTGGCCCTTACAGAATATCGAAAAGGGTAGGTAGTGTAGCTTATGAGTTAGAGCTACCACAAGAGTTTGTAGCAGTTCATCCGGTATTTCACGTCTCCATGTTGAAGAAGTGCACGGGCGATCCTTCATTGATCATACCAACTGAAGATATTGGGATCAAGGATAGCTTATCTTATGAGGAGATTCCTGTTCAGATTCTAGATCGCCAAGTTCGCAAGTTGAGGACTAAGAAAGTAGCATCAGTCAAAGTTCTTTGGAGGAACCAATTTGTTGAGGAAGCTACTTGGGAAGTTGAAGAAGATATGAAGAAAATCCACAGCTCTTTGAAACCGGAGAAAATCCAGATCAAGGTACTAATTCTCTTCTTAGTACTATTTAATTTATGAGATAGCATGTTGTAATTGCATTATTTGTTGGGTGTTTAAGCTGAATATTAGATGTTACACCCTTAGCCTAGTAAGATTAATCTCATTCGAGGATGAATGTTCCCAAGGGGGAGATATTGTAACATCTCGCAAATTGAAATAACTAGGAAGAAGTCATGAATTGGAAATAGTGATTTTAGGAAATAATGAAAAACTGGAAATTTGTTCAAGTTAAGTTAAGGATGAGTTTTGGTCAACTTCAAACGACCATAACTCCTATCTCAGGATGATTTAGGTGTGCTTCTAGATATTTTAGGAAAGCTCTTGGAATAATCTTCCAACGCCGCTGAGTTTGTACGATTCCAAGTTTGTATGAGTGAGATATACCTATTTGAAGTTGGGCTGTTCAATTAAGGAAAGTCTAAATCGGATTTTCAAAGGATAGTTTAGTCTTTTCCTTACCCAATTTATTAAATCCGTTTTCAGTAAATTACTTGGGGTTTAAACTGAGTTAATTCAGTTTACGCAATTAATAAATACACTGGGTCTTTGAGAGAAGAGAAAATAGGAGAAAGGAGAAGAGAAGCTCAAGATTCGTCACGTTCTTGCGATTTTGGTTGTAGAATTCGCCAAGGAATCAATCCTACAAGGTATGTGAGACTCTCATAGCATTGGGTTCGTTCACCCACACGCCAAACCTGTTTAGTTCAGGGAAATTCGTTCTAAAAAGGTTGAAAGTTTGATGTTCTTGATATGTATATTTTGAAATTGTTTTCGTTCTTGAATTGGACTGAATTGAGAAGTTTCTGAGATCTTTACGTCGAGTTTTAGAGTTGTTTTGAGTTAGGTTCTTAGGTACATATGCTTGGTATCTGAATCTAAAAAGAATTTGAGAAAAATAGTCGAGTTTAAGCGAATTGGGGCTAGAAAATGAAGAAGGAAAGAGTTGAGCAGATTTTGGCATGCAGGTCCGCGTCGCAGACTTGCTCCCCCAGTGAACAAAAATAGCTCCACGTCGCGGTTGGGACGCGGACTCCTCTTTCTCAAAATTAAATTTTGCGATGAAATATTTAAATGCATCTCCGTGTCGCGAACTCGTTTCCAGACATTGATTTCTTGATCTTTTCTCATGTTTAACTATCTAAAAACACTCCTAAACATCACGATATCTTTCTTATCACAAATCTCATTCTTTGAATCCATAATTCAATTCAAGGAAAGTTAAGCGTCAAGTCAAGTAAAGTTAAGAGTCAAGTTAAAAGAAGTTTATAAAGTTTTCATAAGTCTTTTACAAACATTTTAACTTTGTTTTAAGATTTAAAGTTCAAGTTGAGTAAAGAGTAAAGAGTAAAGATTGAAGTTCATTTCTTCAAAGAAGTATATGGGGACTATGTATTCCCAAAAAGTTTAAAAATGTTTTCACATTTGAGTAAGAAAGGGAACATCGATTTCAAGAGAGCTTTTATGCTAAATTTTGAGTAATTATCTCAAACCAAAGAAAGAAGTTTGTTTTAAAACATATGAGCTAAGTATATTTTGGGAGTAGTATTAAGCACCGGTATGGGGATGCGAGTTCATATTAACTCAAGTCTCCATAAACCATGTAGCCAACATGGGTAGTAAAGGATCATACTTTATAGATGAATCCTTAAGTGTGCTTTTTAGCATAAGCTAGTGGATCCACTTAGTTAAGGCATTCTATATGACGGCAAAGTATAGGATTGTTCTGGCAGCGTGGGCTAGAAATTGTATCACCACTTAGGCTCATAGTGGTGGTTATCGGTTAGAGAAACTCCCATAGAAATTATATTACTTTATTATATGAGTAAAGTTGAATTTGTTATTGTAATTTATTTAACGAACTGAGTTACTTTCTACTGTTTTAAAAGCTTTATGTATATTGTGTGTGTTATATTGCTTTATATTGAGTTAAGTTATTCAGGAGTTGAGTAAAGCCAAGGTAAGCCAACTCATATACTCGTACATTCAATGTACTAATGCCATTTGTCCTGCATCGTCTTATGATGTAAACGCAGGTAACCAGGATCAGAATCCAGCGCCTCGTTGATCAGGTTGAGCACTCAGAGTTAGGTGGTTAGCCTCATTGCTTTCCAGAGGGTCTTTTTCATAATTGTTTAGCTTTCAGTTGTTAGGATGATCGGGGGTCCTGTCCCGACATCCCTCTTTGTTTTAGAGGCTTCATAGACAGTGAGTAACAGACACTATCATTTCATATGTTAAGACTTGAGTTGTCATTTTGGCCAAGTTGAATGTTGACTTTTAAATATTCTAAGTTATTTTATTTAACAATTGAGTAGAGATGCATTGAATCCTTGTATTTTTGTGTTTAGGTCTTCCGCTGAGTAAGTAAGTCAGGTTGCGGGTTTGCTTGGGGCCAGCAATGGTTCTCGAGTGCCAGCCACATTCGGGGTGTAAGCTCGGGGTATGACATAAAGGCACACGGATAAAATTGACATTATAATGAAATAGATGACAACAACGGAATGATAAATGAGTGCAAGACATATTCAGAAGCTTTTCATACCGGTCGACAGAAATCTCAGGATCTTCCATAATATACAAAAGTACAAGCTTATCTCATCCTAATTATCTCATTTGGCTATGGTTCAGTGTCATGTCTCATGCCTTTGGAGCTTGACGGTCCGGCTTTATTGGCATTATACCAGTCCCAACTATATACTCCAGATCTTCCCGAACTGAGTTGCCTTCATCAGTCTTGTTCCGAAGATGTTGACTCAATTCTCTTTATGAGTGTTTTGACCAATCACTCTTGCCACATGTTAGTAAATTATTCATCCACCTAATTAAATTGTTTTTCACCCCACGCAGATGTGTTATGCAACAAGGCAAAATAAATGAGAGATTATTCAATCCTTTACTCTCTGAGAGATTATTTATGTGTGTGTGTGCGTGTGTGTGAAATTTAATTGGTTTTATTTGATTTTTATAGTGACGAGGGCATTAGATAGATGCCTCATAAAGTACTTTAGTTATCACATGTTGCTTAATTGAAATCTCAATAATGGTGATCTACATAGTTAAACTTCTTAGGTCCTTCAACTTTGTTGGCAATCTATTATGAATCTGAGATAAGCACTGCTCTGTCAACACTATTGTCTCATACTCTCCTCTTATTGGCTACTATATTTGAGTCGACCAATTCGAGATGAGAACTGCTTTGTCAACCCTACTATCGCATACTTTGCATATTTAGGAATGCCCCGCAAATGTTGCCTCCTATGTGGAAATCATTACCACTCTTTTGTAACCACAACATTAAATAGTTTTGGATTAGGATCCACATCGCTAGGTTGACCTCCTTGGGTCGTAGTATTATGCGCTCTGACAATCTAACCCATCTTTCTTTCAAGACTACGGATTGCCAAGTAGTGTTTTTAGTAGTATCTGACTACTTTTGCCACTCGTCTACGAATTTCTTCAATATCTCTTTAATGCCATCTAGCTGGTCTAGAATGATATTATCTTGATTCTGCTGATAGCATTACTTTTGGACCTGTGACCTATACTGGTTTTGGTTTTGGTATCCACCCCATGAGAAATTTGGGTGGTTCATCTAATCAGGCTGAAATTATTGTTAGGTTTTAAAGGTGTGAATAGGAAATGAAGGGTAGTGACTCTCCTAAAGGGTTGTGACTTTGCCGAAGGGTAATGACCTTAATGAAAGGTTGTGTCTTTTCTAAAGGGTTGTGCCTTTTTGAAAGGTTGTCTTTTTTTCCAAAGAGTAACAATGAAGATTTTTTCTTTTTTCAAATCATTTAGCCTTAATATTCCTGACGAAGATTTTGTACTCTTCAAGTCAGAATATTCATTCAAACAGAGTATTTAACAAATTGGTGAAGTTTCGATATTCTTCAAACCAATGCACAATCTGATTTGTTCGTGAAGTTCTTATATTCTTCAAACCAAATGAGTAAAAATATCAGCAGATTTTAGTCTCCAAAAGTCAGACACAATCAAACTTAACATGGAGTAGAAAACTACAATTTTTTGTTTTTTCCTCCTCTAAACAGAATACATATTAATAATAATAAAGATATATTCTGAGATCATCAAATAATGACCATCTATCCTAACATTTATGAAATAAATCTCATAGCTTATAAATGATAGAAAAAAAATCAAGGGAAATAAAGATAGAACCTGATTTTTACTCCCACTGAATCATATTCTATCTGTTAGCAATGATTCCATGCATGTCACTTTTCTTGCTATTTTTTTCTTTCTTTCCCAATTTCCATCATATTCCAATTTTCCTTAGAAGATATTGAATTTCAACGAGAAACTAAATTCATGTTCAAATATTGTTAGGAGACAACATCTATTCATTTACTTCTTCTCATTGTTATATAAAACCAAGAATATAGAAAAAATAATTAAAGTGCACATCTTAGTGTTTATGTACAAAATAACTTGTTTCATTGAAAAGAAAACTGAAGGGGTGCAATGCTTGAATGCACTTGGAAAGAAAATAAAAATAATCTTACCCATCCAAGGAAAATTTACTACAAAAAATATACTCGAACATATTAGAGTATTACCAATTCATCCCAAATCTCTTTTATCATATGATAAAATAATTCACCTTTTCTTCTGTTCTTTTTTTTTTCAATAAAAAGAACACATAAAATAGAAGTAATTTCCTTACAACAGAAAATACCAACAATATAAATTTCTTAAGCTTGTTATCTCATGTATTCAGATTAGCAAACCGGAAATAATAAAAGATGAAAAGAAAAAAACAAAGAACTATCTGAGTCCATAGAACCCATTGTTTGTCCTTAAGAAATTTAATCCCCTCAAGTACCCGAGGTTGCAGATTAATTCCTCCCAAGATAAAATGGATTAACCATTAAAGAAGTAGCGATACCTCAAACTTTGATAATTTTAACAAACTCAAAATGACAACAACGAATCACACATACAAACACAATCGATCGACTTTGTCTTATAAGAAATGTATGTAGAAGAAAGGAAGAATTCAATCCAGAAAAATGAGAGAAAACCTCTCTCTATTTATAGCCAACAAAGGGTAAATATCACAAGGAGGACACATTACAAATCATACCTCGGATACTAGAGGGGAATAATTTCCTTAAGGGGACATTGTGCATTCAGTGGGCTTGATCTTTTTCCATTCTGTCTTTTACAGATTTTGGTATATTTTACAGATTTTAGTTTTTGTGAATTAATTTTTGTTCTTCTATTCTTACTGGTTCATTAAACTTTGGTAACTATGTGTTTCTGCAAAGTTTGTTGAAATCAGTAATTCTGTTTTAAACACAGATTGGCAACAAACTTGAGACCTTATGATTCTCCTCCAAATTCTTTGAAGACTAGGCCACACCTTGAGTGCATGAGACTCTATATATGTAGTTGAATTGCAATTTAAAGCTATTTTATGTTTTATTTTCATTTTATGTCATACACTTTGCATTGAAGCACGCATATAAGTGATTAATCCTACGTCCAACACATAATATGTCAGAAAACACACAAAAGAGAGTTTCACAGGAAATATACCATTCTTTCTACAAGTCAAAATAAGTTCAACCTGGAACATATCCAGGATGGCTATCACTAAATCTGCATTTCAGATGACCTGCAGATACATCTAGAGCTAGAACATCAACACTAGTAATGAATATCCAAGCTTCCTTTTTTTTTTTCTGACAAACCAAGTAAAATAGGTCCCATTAAAAAAGTTGAAGTTAGAGTGCAACTAAATAATTAACCACTAACATCTTTTCTCGCACACGAAATACACCTTTCTGTCACATGATAACCACTTCATGCAAGAATAATCCAATGAAAGATGGCATCTTGTCTTCATAAACAAGCTTGTTGTCTCAGTTGACACTTCATGCAAGCATCCATGTGTTGGACACGACTTAGAGTCTATTTGTAGAGGTTACTTATAACTAAATTGCTCACTTTTAGCGATTGGATTGTTATTGTAGCCCTTGGGGCTATTGTGGTTAGCTGCAGGAATGTGATATATGCCTAAAAGGGCTATGTTCTGCCTACAGGGTTATATGGATGCCAAAAAGGACTATGAGTTGCCTACGGGGCTATACTGATGCCTAGAAGGGCTATGACTTGCCTACAGGGCTATATTGACGCCTAAGAAGGCTATGTGCTTCCTATAGGGCCATGTTGTTGCCTAAGAGGGCTATGAGTTGTCTATAAGCTATGTTGATGCCTAAGAGAGCTATGTGCTGCCGACGGGGCTATATTAATGCCTAAGAGGGCTATGTGACTGCCTACGGGGCTAGGAGACTATCGATAGGGGTATATAGACTGATTGGCACCTTCTGAGCTTATGGGGGCCTGAGTAGGTGGTCTTGTGTGCTGTTTGTACCTGCTGAGCTTATGGGGGGCTTGGGTAGGTTGTTGTTTTATTATTTTTGATAAGTTTAGATTTATGAGTAGGTTAGTATAGTTATCTTATCCTTGATTTATTTATCAGATTATTCCAGTATATCAGCCCAAAACGTTGGTGTCAGCGAGCCAGTCAACGGCAATAAAGTTAACGAAAAATATTTGTGTAGAAGAAGAAGAAGAAGAAGAAACCAGAAATTTTTGTAAGTTTAAAAAATTCTGAAGAATAATTGATATTTATAGCCAAGAGGAACTGATTATGAAAGGTTGCAACCTTTCAGAATCCACACGACCATTAATGAAAGTTTGCAACCTTTCAAACCGTCATGGCTGTTCCTGAAAGGTGCAACCTTTCAAAATAGTCATTTCCAACGGCGGGAAATTTAAATAAAATGGGAAAGTTTAAATAAAATGGGTTGCGCGCGGACCCGAGTTGGGTCGGAACGTTTTGATTAATTAACTATTTAATTGAAATGTTTTAGCCAGTTAATTTAATTAATTAAATAAATAAATAAATAATTAATTAAAACAAACTTTGTCTACAAAATAATCTCTCGATCGATCATTTTCCAAAGCCGAAGTCGAAGTGGAGCCGAGCGAGCGACGACGACGCGAGGTGGGTCCCTATTTCCAACCCTTTTAACTATTAGTAGAAGTGTTTTTCTATCTAAACTCTTCTATTTTTCCTTCCAGCACCGATGAGGGAGAAATGCCTTTTTACTAAAGTATAAGAGGATTTTTCAAGTTCCTCTGTTTTAATCTTCCCTCCATTTCCCATTAACTCTTACTATATACCCAACAAAGTTCAAACATCAGTGAAGGCAAAAAAACACTATGTGATTTTTTCTCATCTGCCTAAGTTAGTGATTGACATGTAGCAATTTGGAAGTTAGATGGTAGCAAAAAGAAATCAACATGTTGCTTGCTTTCAATGGATCACCCTGTTGTTACAACAGTAAAATTGGAGATGAAAATAATGTGAGTGTAAGTGCTTTAACAATAAGTTATGTTGATTCTTGAAGGTCACATAATTTTTTTCAAATATATACTATAATGCTTTCAAAATTTTCAGTATATGCTTGGAGGGTCACACTAGTTTTTTAAAATATTTACCATTGAATTTGAAATCTTGATAATCCAAATTATGATAATCACGATAATATATTATGTAAAAAGAAATCAATAATATATTTTTATTTTAAAATTGATCCAAGTTAATTTTAAATTTTGAATATAATTTTGATACATAATTTTTAATAGCAATTTCATCACTTTTCATAGTTAAATAAAATCTAAACCTCAAAAATAATAAATTCTCTTTGGTTTCTCTTATTTTTTAATGTTCAATATCTTATGATATTTATATTTTTCGTAAATCAAACTTATATAAAGATCAAACATTATCTAATTAAATTCAATCATAAGAAGTAATTAAAGGGGGGAAATGAGATGATGAACGGAAAAGGTTAAAGAAGCTGGAGTAGGGACTGCATTTTTATTTTTCAATTTAATTTAGTATTTGACCATAAATTTGTTTTACAAATGTTATTTAATAGGAGTATCCCAAAATAATTATTTTTTCTATTACTACATTCGAAAAGACCATTTGTTACAAAGCTATTTAATTATGGAAGTTTCTTTTCATCAACAACCTAACGTAATGTATTAATTTAATGTATGACTTAAAGATTACTAACGTATTTTGGTTTAAGGTTGTAAACTGATGATTTCTACATCCTACAAAAGGGTATTCTTTCACCCTTAAGAAAGACAACAAAAAGAGATAAAAGAATACTCTCTACTCTATACTTGTCATTAGCATTTGTCTTCCATTTCTTGTTTAGTATTGTTGTATTTTGCTCTCATTTTACAACACGTTATCAGTACGAGTCTCTAACCAATTGAGACCTACTTAATTCGGGATTATCCTTTTTTCCTAAAAGTTAATCAATTTTTCTTTTCGAGTCAGGTATACATTTTTATCCGGAATCTCCTCATAGGATAAGTTATCCTTAATACTAATATCTTCAATTGGTACGATAAGAAGGATCTCCCATGCACTTATTCAACATGGAAATATGAAATACTGGATGAACTGCTGCTAACTCTTGTGGTAGCTCTAACTTGTAAGCTACATTGTCAATCCTATTGGATATTCTGTAAGGACCAATATACCGGGGACTAAGCTTCCCCTTCTTACCAAATCTCATAACACCCTTCATGGGTGAAACTTTCAAGTATACCCAATCATCTACTTCAAACTCTAACTCTCTTCTCCTAACATCAATTTTGGATTTCTGACAACTCTATGTTGTTTTCAACCTCTCTTGAATAACTTTCACTTTCTCCATAGCTTGATGGACTAAGTCTGGTCCTATCAACCCTGTTTCACCAACTTCAAACCATCCAATAGGAGAGTTGCACCTTCTCCCATAAAGAGCTTCATAAGGAGCCATTTAGATGCTATAGTGGTAACTATTGTTGTAAGCAAATTCAATACGAGGTAGATGATCATCCCAATTACCTTTGAAATCAATCACACAAGCCCTAAACATATCCTCTAAGGTCTGAATAGTGCGCTATGCTTAATCATTTGTCTGAGGGTGAAAAGCAGTACTTAAGTTCACATTTGAACCCAAGCCTTTCTGAAAAGATTTCCAGAATTGTGCAGTAAATTATGCATCCCTATCTGAAATAATCAAAATGGGCACCCCATTAATTCTAACTACCTCTTGAATATACAACATAGCATAATCTTCTAATGAATGGGTAGTCTTCACCAGTAAAAAGTGAGTTGATTTTGTCATTCTATTAACAACCACCCAAATAGAATCATGTTGCCTGCGAGACCTTGGTAAACATTTGATGAAGTCCATATTAATCATCTCCCACTTCCATTCCGTAAGTTCTATATTTTGAGCCAAACCACCGAGACTTTGGTGCTCTACTTTAACTTGTTGGCAATTTGGACACTTAGCAACAAACTCTGCAATGCCCTTGTTCATACTACTCCACCAATAAACCTCTCTCAAATCACGATACATCTTTGTGGAACCCGGATTTGGAATATCTGGAACTATGAGCTTCCTCCATGATCCTCTCTTGGAGTTCATCCACCCTTGGTACACACAATCTACCTTGATACCTCAAAACACCATCTCCCCCTTGTTCAAAAGCCAATACTTTTTGCTTATGAACATTTGCCTTCAATTCAAGAAAAATAGGGTCTTGGTCTTGTTTCTCTTTAACTTCATACACTAATGATGATTCAGCCCCATTCATCACCACTACTCCTCCCTCTATAAAATCCATTAGTCGAACTCCCAATCGTGCAAGCCTATGCACATCTCTTACTAGCTCTTTCATATCTTCTTCAAAATGGGAGGTACTACCCATAGACAACCTGGTCAAGGCATCAGCAACCACATTAGCCTTACCTGGGTGGTAAAGAATACTCATGTCATAATCCTTGAGTAATTCTAACCACCTTCGCGGTCTGAGATTAAGCTCTTTTTGACTGAATACATACTGAAGACTCTTATGATCAGTGAACACATCCACATGAACACCATACAAATAATGGTGCCATGTTTTTAAAGCAAATACTACGACAGCCAACTCTAGATAATGGGTTGGATAATTCTTCTCATGAACCTTAAGTTGTCTGGAGGCATAAGCTATAACTTTCCATAATGCATTAACACACAACCGAAACCAACTCTGGATGCATCACAATATACGACGAAACCTTGAGTCCCTTGTGGTAAGGTCAACACTGGGGCAGTAGTCAGCCTCTTTTTCAATTCCTGAAAGCTTTTCTCACAAGCTTCAGACCATTGAAACTGAACTTTCTTCTGAGTCAACTTGGTCAAAGGGGATAAAATAGATGAGAACCCCTCTACGAACCTTCTATAATATCCAGCCAACCCCAAGAAACTCCCAATATCAGTTAGAGATATGGGTCTAGGCCAATTATGTACTTCCTCTATTTTCTAGGTAACAACTCTAATTCTATCACCGAAAACAATGTGGCATTCAAGCCAAAACTCAAATTTCGAGAACTTAGCATACAACTCCCTATCCTTTAGAGTTTGGAGAACTATTTTGAGATGGGTAGCATGATCTTCCTCATTCCTCGAATAAATTAGAATGTCATCAATAAATACGATAACAAACATTTCTAAACAAGGCTTGAATACTCTATTCATAAGGTCCATGAACGCTGCAGGCGCATTGGTTAAACCAAATTACTTAACTAGGAACTCATAATGACCATAACGGGTCCTAAATGTTGTCTTTGGAATGTCATATTCCCTTACCCTCAACTGATGGTAGCATGATCTGAGGTCTATCTTAGAGAAACAAGTAGCACCCTGAAGTTGATCAAAGATCATCAATTCTCGAAAGGGGATACTTATTCTTGATGGTAACCTTGTTCAATTGGTGCTAGTCTATACACATTATAAGGGAACCATCATTCTTCCTTCCAAATAAGACCGGAGCGCCCCAAGGTGAGACACTTGGTCGAATAAAACCCTTATCAAGGAGATCTTTCAACTACTCTTTTAGCTCTTTCAACTCTGCTGGAGCCATTCTATATGGCAGAATAGATATAGGATGAGTATCTGGAAGAATATCTATACCAAAGTCTATCTCTCTTAGGAGGGACTCCGGGTAGATCATCTGGATAGACTTTTGGAACCTCATTCACAACTGAAACTGACTCAATAGGAGGTGTCTCAACAGTAGAATCATTAACTCGGACTAAGTGATAGACACACCCCTTGGAAACTAACTTTCTCACCTTAAGGTATGAAATGAAACGACTCTTAGGCACTATTGAACTACTACTACACTCTATAACTGGCTCATTAGAAATTTAGAACCTAACAACTTGAGTTCTACAATCAATGGAGGCATAATAGGCATGAAGCCAGCCCATACCTAGAATGACATCGAAATCTATCATGTCTAACTCAACTAAATCAGTCATGGTGTTTCCTTGTGATTTATGGAAATGACACAATCACGATATACTCGCTCAGCTAGAATAGACTCCCCAACGGGTCCAGAAACACAAAAGGGTTCACAAAGTTTCTCTGGAAGAACATTAAAATTATTTGCAACATAAGGAGTCACAAAAGATAAACTTGCTTCTGGGTCTAGCAAAACATAAACATCAAGAGTAAAGACTTTGATCATACCAGTGACAATATCTGGAGAATTCTCTTGGTCTTGACGCCTAGTGATCGCATAAAGGCAGATTTCTCCTCTGCCAGCACCAGAAGTAGCTCCTCTAGGTGCAGACCTGTCTAGTGGAGCAACTGATGAAGATTGGGCTCTATTGCCTTGATTCCCATTACCTTGCCGGTTCTTAGGGAACTCTTTCATGAAGTGACCCTCTTCGCCACTGTTAAAACAACCTGTAGAGCCATCGCGACACCTACCTGGGGGGTACCTACCACACTTAGCACATGCAGGAGCCCAATTATCTCCTCTTGCCACACTACTCTGAGATTGGGCAGGTCTAGCTCTGAAGTGTTGGGAATTCTGACTATTGTACTCACTTTTGTTTCTGGGTGCAGGTGCACTAGCAGATGATAGAGCAGGTCCCTTTTGCTTTTGCTGAAAGGACGAATGATTCACATTACTTATTTGCTGCCCAGATTCACTCCCTATCTTAGCCTTCTTGCTTCTAAACTCCTCCCAATCCCTCAATTTCTCTTCCTCAACCTGCTGCACATAAACCATCAACCTTGCTATATCCATGTCCCCTATTAGCATACAAGTCTTGCCCTCTTTGCTCGACAGATCGGGCAACCCAACAACATATAGACTCATCCTGCTTCTTATATTTGTGATGCTTATCGTGACCAACGACACTGACCTACACTACGAGTGTCTACGATCGTCGATAATATAGTTACCCAACTAAAGGTTGGGGACGCCCCCAAGGGAGTGGTTTTGATAATTGATAGAAAAATAAAATTTAGCTCTAACTAGTCATAGCTAAAGACGTTAACGAACAGAAACATGGTAAATTAAAAGGGGTGAAACAAAAGTGTCAAATATCAAATGGGGGTTTTGTCACAAGTAGTAAAAACAACGAAAATAACGAGAAAATCAAGTATGGAGAAAAGTTCTTGGGATGTGACCGCAATCCAAGTTAAGATAAATCGTTGGGTACGTGTTTTCGATAGGAAATTTGCAAGATTATAGTGACTAGGCTAAGCTTTAGATGGAAATAACTTACCCCGTTCAAATGGGTTCCTCTCGGACACCCATTTTCCGCATGAAGGCCAGCCTACGCCTTACCCCACTCACTCTCTCGAGCTGAGTGTTAGGATATGGGACTAGGGCTCACCCTCTAGGGCTGAACCTCATGTCGACACACTCCTTAGGCCATCAATCTAGCGGTCTTGGTTTAGCGACCTCACTCTCGAGCAAGCCGAAAACACATGGGTGGTTTTGTATTTGCAACTACAAACCCATTAAATTAAACCACAACCACTAGGTGAAATCACCATTAAAATACATCTAACCTATCAGCAAACAAGACCCAACAATTATATCAACACATATTTGCTAAATCACACCCCAAGAATGGGGGATTTTAGCCACACATCAAGAAATAACAAAATACACCTAAAATGATACTAAAATCAAATGGGTATAAGGAATTAAACCTTGATTTAAGCAAAGGAAGAAGAATGCAGAAAATCCACTTCCAACTTGGGGAAGATGAAATTCTTCTTTCTTCAAGTCTCCCAAAAAACCCTCTCCAAACTTGAGAGAAAATATCCTAAAAAAGTACTATTCTATTGTAATATTATAATAATAATTCGACTCTCTAAAATTAATAAAGAGTTTTGTATTTATAGAGTTCAGAAATTAGTGTTGGCAGATCGCTCGGTGAGGTTAGTCGAGGTTGCCGAATAACTCGGTGACTCGCCCTTCTTCTGTCTCATCGATGTTTCGTGCTTGCCTTCAGCATCTTCACGTTCTGGACCATTGGGCAGTATAGTACTTCTTCGTGGAACTATTCGGCGATGCGCCGACTACTCCTTTCTTCGCCTTTTTTATCCTTCTCCTTCAGGGCTTCGCGTACTAGAAAAAAGGGCGGAGTGCGTCCCTTCGGCGAATCGCCAAGTATGATTGGCGATGCTCACGCTTCAGCTTCTTCGTTCTTTTTAGCCTTTTTATTCCTTTTTGCGCCTAAGTGTCCATACTTCCACTAAAACTTCAAATACCTGAAACTTATGAGTTTTCATCAGATATTGAGACAAAATAAGCATTTGAGGACACTATTTCTATCAAAATAAATCCCTAAATGAGTCCAATTTGTGGACTCATCATCACCCCCAACTTAAAATTTTGCTTGTCCTCAAGCAAAGATGAGTTCAGCAGTTCAAAAAAGCTGTCTCAAACAATGCTACACAAGACTCAATCATGAATGCACACAACAAGACTCAATTTACTTATGCAAGGATCAATTGTGTACTCAAAGGTTTAAGTTGTGACACACCATTACCAAAGATTCTCATGTTCGCAATACTTGCTACTTGTGCAAGTTCAAGCTCAATAAAAAGTGTCTAAATGCCCTCACATAAAGAATGATTCCATATTCACACACAGAGGTTAATCAATTCAAGATTAGGAATCAAATGCAACGCTCACACTCAAAAAGAGGAACACAATGCATGCTTTCACCCATAGGCTTGCCCTTATTTTTCGTTCGATCTTCAGTCCAGCTCACTCAAGATCAAAAAGGTCTTTCTAAGGCTTGTAATGGGGATGAACGCAAAGGTATGGTCATTTAGGCTCAGTGACTTTTTCCTTGTGAGATGTGGTATTCTCAAGGCATTCCCTTCTTTTCCTTTACCAATTCTTTTTCTAGTGCTTCTAAGTCATCTTTTTATTCACCTCCATGGATTGCTTGGAAACCCGATTTCCTTTGTACTTTAGTCCACACACTTTTTTTTTGAATGGTTTCCATTGTTCTGCAACACCGTGGGTTAAGGGGGACTTTTCTTGCATTTCTTGACTTCTCCTTTTCCTTTTCACCACACCCCAACTTAGGCTTTTGGACTAAGTTGGCTATTCGCTAAACAACAAATCAAAAGGATTATAGGTAGTGGGTTAAGTAAGGTCTAGGGTTCATCAAGGTTTTTCCAAAGAACGGTAAGGCTCAAAGGGTGTTCAAGAGAGTTTCACACGCTCACGGGTAGGCTACAAAAGAGGTATATGTTAAATTTGGTTCACACTCTTTAAAGTTGCCTAAGATCATCTCAAGAGGACACCTTTCTAAATCAATCAGACTAACGGGGCAAATTTTAGGTTTATTCATGCATGGTTCAAAGCAAGCTAATCACACAAGGCATCGACACTTAAGTCAAACAAGACTACACACTTTCGCTAGTATGCAATGATCATTACAAGAGAATCAATTCGATAAATGGCTAATCACAACGAGATGCAAAGAGTTCACATATTGTTTATGCAACTTCATTTGGCCTCATCGTAGCTGTACATTCATGTTTGTTCAATTGAGATCACTATTCAAGTCATCAGTATTGATCGAAATTGAGACTCAATTTTTTGCAAAAGAACAGCCACATTCAACTCACGAGGGGTGGCAAAAATGTGCAAAAAATTCAAAAAAATTCGGAAGGGTCAAAATTATTTGCAATTAAAAGATAAAAGGAGCCACAAGCTCAAACATCCACAGAAAAAGTAGTATTAACACAATTTGAAATCAGAACAACCCAAATATACGAATATCAAATAGCACACACAAAAGGTGTGGGCCTCACCTCACCACAAATAAAAGCAGTTGTCCTCAAATGTGAATAAAAGTACTCAGAACTAAAAATAAGTAAGACAAATAGAGAGGTAGAAAAGTGATTCGGGCTATGCGATCGCTCCATCTGTCATGGTGGCATGGTTCTTCTGCGACTCTTGGGTGTATATTTCCACAATTTTAGCATTAGAAAAAAGGCGAGGTGGGGACGTTAAGCGAGTCATTGAGTAATTCAGCAAGCTCTCCAAAGCATCGCTAAACAACCTAACCCGCCTATTTTCAACCCATTTCCTCGAATGCTTTCCAGTCACTTTGTTTTAGCTTTACTCAAATGCCGTCCAATTTTTGCGTACTCGGCGATATCAGTCTGAATTGTTAGATCAGTTGGCGTGTGGCTGAGCATTCACTATTTTCGTCGAGTTTTACAAATCTTTCCAGTAAACCTGGGAGTTCATACAGCGGTCGCCATCGAGATTGCCAACAAAGTTGGCGATACGCCAATAAGTTCACATGCTCGCCGAGTTTTACAGGCTTCAATTTCTGAGATGATTGGAGTCAAACAATGATAAGGTCGAGTTCACTGACCTCTTCTGCGACTCGCCAATTGGATTTGTTGTTTGTCACCCTGCACTTTTCGAGAACTTTTCACATTCCAACCTATACCACAACACATCATTATTTTACCAATACGTAAATATAAATATTAAAGGGTTTTGGGTTGCCTCCCAAACAGCGCCTTAGTTAACGTCGCGGCACAATGCAAATCAGCAACTATTCTTCATCCTCAGAGTCACCCATGCTATAATTAGGCGAGTCTTTCGCGAATGGTGGGTAATCATTTGATATCAAATGGCCAATTTGAGCATCCTGCAAATGAATAGTCATGGAGTGAGAGGCTGATGCTTCGTTGAACATTTCGATGTTCTCCTTCATCTCATTCAACATCTTATCATGTGCCTCAATTTTTTGTTGAATGAGTGACAGAGCTTCATCATCCTGCACACCTCTCTGCTTCTTCCCATATTTACACTCTCGGAGGGAGGAGTGCTTTTATTTTCCCATGGCTTGTAGTTCCAATTTTGTGACTCGGGTGGATAGAACATCCAGCTGGGTGACTAGTGCGTCCCATTCCTACTTTTTTTTGCTTCTTTGTTGGCTTCTACTATGCCATCAAGGAGTTTTGCTACAACTTCATAGGGTTGGTGTAGCATATCGCCCTCGAAATGTTGATCAACTATGCTTCTATTCTCGGGTCCTAGACCCCTATAGAATCATTCCAGTAGCCCCTTGTCTGTCATCCCGTGAGATGGGAATGGTTGCAGCACTGCTTGAAACTTCAGCCACATTTCCTGAATTGTTTCATCCCTTACCTGTTTAAATGTCAGGAGGTTATCCCTGAGGTTCAATAGTTTCAGAAGGTGATGATCCATGTGATATCCATAATGAGTTTCCATCCTTATTTCCTATTCTGATATTCAAACTGGCAAAACAAAACAACAATTTAGATTAGTAAAACTAAAACAAGAAAGAATAAAAAATTCTACTTAACAAAAAATTCTCAAGTAACACCACTCCCCAGCAGTGGCGCCATTTTGATGCTTACCGTGACCAGCGACACAAACCTACGGTACGAGTGTCTACGATTGTTGATAATATAGTAACCCAACTAAAGGTTGGGGTTGTGTCCCAAGGGAGTAGTTTTGAGAATTGATAGAAAAATAAAATTTAGTTCTAACTAATCATAGCTAAAGACGTTATCAAACAGAAACATAGTAAATTAAAGGGGGTGACACAAAAGTGTCAAATATCAAATGGGGATTTTGTCAGAAGTAGTAAAAACAGCAAAAATAACAAGAAAATCAAGTATGAAGAAAAGTTCTTGGGGTGTGACCACAATACAAGTTGAGATAAATCGTTGGGTACGTCCTTTCGATAGGAAATTTGCAAGATAATAGTGACTAGGCTAAGCTTTAGATGGAAATAAGTTCCCTCTCGGACAACTTACCCCGTTTCAAATGGGTTCCTCTCAGACACCCATTTTCCGCATGAAGGCTAGCCTACGCCTTACTCCACTCACTCTCTAGAGCTGAGTGTTAGGATATGGGACTAGGGCTCACCCTCTCGAGCTGAACCTCATGTCGACCCACTCCTTAGGCCATCAGTCTAGCGGTCTTGGTTTCGCGACCTCACTCTCGAGCAAGCCGAAAACACATGGGTGGTTTTGTATTTTCAACTACAAACCCATTTAATTAAACCACAACCACTACGTGAAATCACCATTAAAATACATCTAACCTATCAGCAAACAAGACCCAACATTAATATCAACACATATTTGCTAAATCACACCCTAAAAGTGGGGGTTTTTAGCCACACATCAAGAAAATACATCTAAAATGATACTAGAATCAAATGGGTATAAGGAATTAAACCTTTATTTAAGAAAAGGAAGAAGAATGGAGAAGACCCACTTCCAACTTGGGGAAGATGAAATTCTTTTTTCTTCAAGTCTCCCAAAAAACCCTCTCCAAACTTGAGAGAAAATATCCTAAAAAGGTACTATTCTATTGTGAAAATTATAATAATAATTCGACTCTCTAAAATTAAAAAGATTTTAGTATTTATAGATTTCAGAAATTAGTGTTGGCGGATCGCTCGGCGAGGTTAGTCAAGGCCGCCGAATAACTCAGCGACTCGCCCTTCTTCTGTCTCATCGTCGTTTCATGCTTGCCTTCAGCATCTTCACATTCTGGACCCTTGGATGGTATAGTACTGCTTCGCAAAACTATTCGGCGAAGCGCCAAAATCTCCTTTCATCGGCTTTTTGTTCGTTCTCCTTCAAGGCTTCGTGTACTGGAATAAAGGGCGGAGTGCGTCCCTTCGGCAAATCGCCAAGTATGCTTGGCGATGCTCACGCTTCAGCTTCTTCGTTCTTTTCAGTCTTTTTGTTCCTTTTTGTGCCTAAGTATCCATGCCTCCACTAAAACTTCAAATAGCTGAAACTTAAGAGTTTTCATCAGATATTGAGACAAAATAAGCATTTGAGGTCACTATTTCTATCAAAATAAATCCCTAAATGAGTCCAATTTGTGGACTCATCAATCTGCAAGTCAAAATTGGTGCACCATCAGCTAACCCTTTTTCCACTGGTCAAACCAAGTCCTAGCAACATTCTTCAGTTTATATGCCCTTAGTTCCACACGCTCAACATCGGCAACGTGCATAACCTCAAATACCTTGTGTAGTTCCTCAATGAAATTTTCTGGATCCTCAATTATGCTTGAGCCAGTGAAGCTTAGAGGATTCATTCTAAAGAACTCGCTGATCCTCGAAGTATCAGATTCTTCCTGTCGAGCCCCTCTCTATTGCCCAGCTTGGTTGGTCACAACTTGACTTAGCATTCAGATTGCTTCCCGAAATTCATCATTTGTGACCTCTCCTTGGGGTTGCACTTCTAGTGCATTAGGTACCCCTTGCCCTTCAATGTTCCTCCTGGATGGACGATCTCGGATAACTCTTCGTGGAGGCATGATCAACTGAAAGACACGCACAAGCACGAGTTAGAGAGAGACTTTATAGAGATGAATTATATCGCACGAAATGAGTATGAAAAAGTGAAGGAAATTCCTAAATGTTTTAGCTTCTTAATTATAGATGTGATGAGCTTCACACTGATAACTAGGACTCTACAGACATGGCTTCATAGACTCCCTAAGACTCTTGAACTCTATCTTAGGAAACCAAGTTTGTCACACCCCGAGCTTACACCCTGGGCGGAGCTGAAACTCGAGAACCATTGTTGACCCCAAGCGAACCCTTGTCCTGGCTTACTTACTCAGCGGAAGACTTAAACATAAGAAATAGTCTCAAATAAGGAAACTTATGAAATAAACTTAGAATGTCTTTAAGGAAACATTCAAATTAGCCAAAATGGTTACTCAAGTCTCATAACAAAACATCTGAAATACAAGACCAAAGAACTGTAACTACTCATCTATGAAAACTCTAAAACAATGAGGGATGTCGGGACAAGAGCCCCGATCATCCTAACATCTAAAATACTAAAACCAATGATAAAAAGGGGTCCTACGATTAGCAAAGAGGCTTACCAATAGACTTTGAGTGCTCAACTGGATCAACGAAGCGCTGGATGTTAATCCTGATTACATGTGTCTACATCATAAAATGATGCAGTCCAAATGGCGTCAGTACATTGAATGTACGAGTATGCGAGGGGAAAACTAAAAATTACATAAGTTGGAAAAAAATCTGAAAGGAGCACTTACCTTGGCTTTACTCAACTCATGAATACTCAACTCAAATGCAAAGTAAAAACAATAATAAGGGTGCAGTTTATACAAAGCATTTAAACAGTAGGTAGCAACTCAATTTGTTAAAGAAATGCAATAACAACTCAGTTTACATATAAAGTAATATAATACTGTGGGAGTTTCTCTAACCGACAACCACCACTATGAGCCTAAGTGATGATACAATGTCTCGCCCACGCTGCCAGAACTGTCATATACTTTGTCGTCATATAGAACGCCTCAACTAAGTGGATCCACTAGTCTATGCTAAAAAGCACTAAGGAATCATCTAAAAAGTATGATCCTTTCTACCCATGATGGCTACATGGTTTATGAAGACTTGAGTTATTATGAACTTGCATCCCCATATCAATGCTTAATACAACTCCCAAAATATACTCAGCTCATATGTTTTAAAAACAAAACTATTTCTTGGAAATCATTATTTCCTTTCTTGCTCAAATGTGAAAACATTTTAACTCTTAGGAATACTTAGCTCCTATATAATCTTTGAAGAAATGAACTTTACTTTTACTCTTAACTCAACTCAAAGCTTATGTCTTAAAACAAAGTTAAAACGTTTGTAAAAGACTTTTGGGAAAACTTTGTGAACCTCTCTTGACTTGAATCTTAACTTTCCTTGAATTGAATTATGGATTCAAGGTTCATGATCTCATGCTTATGGATGATTTCATGATTTTTAGACGTACCTTAGAGTGTATAAATCAACTAGAAAACATAGGTATGTTCCTAAGGAACTAGTACGGAAAGAAATGAGAAAGGGTGGAAAATATGGCGTCCCTGGCGCTATGAGCGACGTGGGGCGCCAGAGGGCAAACTTCAAAAACAGGGTTGGGGCGGTCTGGCTGGCGCGGCTCCCCAGAGCCCAAATTTTAGAGACCCTGATGGGGTTCTCTGGCTGGGGCGGCGCCGCACGCCCCTGCCCAAGTGGATTCCGACTTTTCTTGCTCATTTTTCAACTCTAAACCCTCTAGATCAACTTGGCTCTTTCCCCAAACACTTAGATTAGACTACACAACAAAAATATGTAAAAATCTAATACGAACAACACCTAAATCTCATGAATCAAACTCAAGAACTACTCCACAATCCCAACAACAAGAACTTTGAACAATTTCAAACAAAATCCATCGAGAACTATACTTTCAAGAACACAAATTCGCTGAAATAAACTCATATTTGGTGTGTGGGTGAACTAACCCAACTCCACGTGATCTCACATACCTTGTAGGGATTAACCCTTGGCGAAATCCACACGAAAATCTCCAAGAAATCGACGGATCCTTGCTTTTTTTCCTCTTTTCTCCTCTTCCTTCTCTTCTCTCAAAACCCTAACTCTTTTTGAAATGCATAAACTGAACCAAATCAGTTTAGAACCCAACTTAATTACCAAAAACGAAACCAAAATAATAGGGTATGGAAAAGACCATAATGCCCTTCTAAAATCCGGTTTTGACTTTCCTTATCTAGACAACCCAACTTCAAATGGACATACATTCATACAAACTCGGAATTGAGCAAACTCAGCGGTGTTGGAAAGATAATTCCAAGATCTTTCCTACCGTATCTGGAAATCACACATAACGCATCCTGATCTAGGATTTATGATCGTTTGAAGTTGACCCAAAACTCATACTTAACATAACTTACAATTTTCCAAATATTTCATTCTTTCCAAAAATGACTCTTTCTAATTCTAGTTCTTTCAAATAGCGAGATGTTACACACATGTGTTCTTATTTTCAACTCGCAATATGGCTTTTGCGAGGTTGTTGGCTCAAATAATAAGGTTAAAAGCACAATTTCCAGATTATGCAATAAAAATAATTCGTCCTCATAAAGCTGGTGAGTTTACATCTCATGCATTAAATGATTATTGTTTGTCCACTGGAATAACATTTGAACATCCTGTTGCACATGTTCATACTCAAAATGGTTTAGTAGAGTCATTGATTAAACGTCTTCAATTGATAGCTTGATCATTATTGATAAGGACAGAGTTGCCTGTTACAGTTTGGGGCATGCAGCGATACTTGTGCGCATAAGGCCAACCAGTTATCATTACATCTCCCCATTGCAATTGGTTTTTGGTCAGGAGCCAAACATTTCCTATCTTAGAATCTTTGGTTGTGCGGTATATGTTCCAATTGCTCCACCACAACGCACAAAGATGGGTCCCCAAAGAAGGTTGGGAATATATGTTGGGTATGAATCTCGTTCTATTATAAAATATTTGGAACCTCGAACTGGAGATTTATTTACAGCAAGGTTTGTTGATTGTCATTTTGATGAATCAATATACCCAACATTAGGGGGCGAACAAAAGCAGTTGGGAAATGAGATAGATTAGAATTCACTTTCACTGTCTCATTTAGATCCTCGAACAAATCAATGTGAGCAAGAAGTTTGAAAGATAATTTATTTGCAGAATATTGCAAATCAACTGTCGAATGCATTTACTAACCTTCCACGGGTTACTAAATCATATATCCCAGTTCCTAATGCTCTAGTTCGAGTTGATGTCCCAATATGACAAAATGTTAAGGCAAATGAGTCTGAACCACGCTTAAAATGTGGTAGATCAATTGGTTCCAAAGATAAAAATCCTCGAAAAAGGAAAGGAATAAATGATAAAGATGATCATAATATGGAGGCAATTGCTCATGAAAAGCTCTGAGACATAATAAATGATGACACCACAGAGAAGGTCCATGTACCTGAAAATAATGAGAATGAGGAAATCTCTATAAATTATGTCTCGATGAGAAAAAAGGTGGAATCAAAATAATATTGTGGTGAACAATATGTTTGCCTATAATGTTGCAGTTGAAATAATGCAACAAGATGAGTATTTAGAATCAAGATCTGTCAATGAATGTAGACATAGAAATGATTGGTCAAAATGGAAGGAAGCAATTCAAACAGAATTGGCTTCACTTGAAAAACGTGAAGTTTTGGACCAATAGTCCGAACACCTGAAGGTGTCAAGCCAATGGGGCACAAATGGGTTTTTGTCTGAAAAGGCAATGAAAATGGTAAAGTCGTAAGATATAAAGCATGACTTGTGGCACAAGGATTTTCGCAAAGGCCTGACATTGATTATGTGGAGATGTATTCTCCTGTGGTAGATACAATTACCTTTAGGTACCTAGTAAATATGACAGTCCATGAAAACCTTGAAATGCATCTAATAGACGTTGTAACAACCTATTTATATGGCTCACTAGACAATATTTTTATGAAAATCCTTGAAGTACTCAGAGTGCCTAAAGCATATAAAAATTCAAAAGAAAGTTGTTCAATAAAGCTTCAGAAATCCTTCTATTCATTGAAACAATCAGGGTGAATGTTGTATAATCGTCTTAGCGAATACTTGCTAAAAGAAGGGTATAAAAATGACCCTATTTGTCCTTTTATTTTTATACGAAAGTCATAATCTGAATTTGTAATAATATCTGTTTATGTTAATGACTTGAACATCATTGGAACTCCCAAAGAGCTTTCAAAAGTTGTTGAGTGTTTGAAGAAAGAATTTGAAATGAAAGATCTTGGTAAGACAAAAAAATTTCTTGGCCTTCAGATTGAACATTTGACAAATGGAATATTTATCAATCAATCAACATATACTGAAAAGGTTTTGAAGCAATTTTACATTGATAAATCACACTCATTAAGTACCCTGATGGTTGTGAGATCTCTTGAAATAAATAAAGATCCATTCTGACCTCAAGAAAAGGATGAAGAGCTTCTTGGTGATGAAACACCATATCTCAGTGCCATTGGGCCACTAATGTACCTTGCCAATAATACCCGACCAGATATTTGCTTCACAGTAAGTTTATTGGCGAGATTCAGCTCATGTCCAACAAGAAGACATTGGAAAGGTATTAAGTATATATTAAGATATCTTCAAGGAACAATTAATATGGGATTGTTGTATTCTAATGCATCCAAGTCAGAATTGACCGGTTATACAGATGCGGGATATTTATCTGACCCACATAAAGCTCGATCTCAGACAAGATTTTTATTCACATATGGAGTTACAATTATATCATGGCTTCGATGAAGCAAACAATAGTTTCTACTTTTTCAAATCATGCAGAGATAATAGCCATTCATGAAGCCAGTCGAGAGTGTGTATGGTTGAGATCAATGACTCAACACATTTTGCAATTATGTTGTCTTTCTGTGCAAAGAAAGATTCCAAAAATATTGTATGAAGATAATGCTACTTGCATAGCTCAATTAAAGGGACGATATATCAAAAGAGACCGAACAAAGAATATTTCACCTAAGTTCTTTTACACATATGATCTTCAACAAAATGGTGAGATAAATGTTCAACAGATTCATTCGAGTGATAATCTTGCAGATTTATTCACTAAGGCATTGCCAACATCAACATTTGAGAAGTTAAGATATAAGATTGGAATGCGTCGTCTCCAAGATATCAAATAAAGTTTTCATTAGGGGGAGTAAAATACGCATTGTACTTTTTTTCCCTTAACCAAGGTTTTGTCTCATTGAGTTTTCTGATAAGGTTTTTAATGAGGCAGCACTCAAAGCGTATTACAAGATGTGTGTACTCTTTTTCCTTCACTAGGCTTTTTCCCACTGGTTTTTCCTAGTAAGGTTTTAACGAGGCACATTATCTATGAACATTATCTATAAACATCCCAGGGGGAGTGTTACAAATCCATTTAATTATGGATGTTTCTTTTCATCAACAACCTAACGTAATGTATTAATTTAATGTATGCCTTAAAGATTACTAACGTATTTTGGTTTAAGGTTGTAAATGGATGATTTTTATAAAAGGGTATTCCTTCACCCTTAAGAAAGACAACAAAAAGAGATAAAAGAATACTCTCTCCTCTATACTTCTCATTAGCATTTGTCTTCCATTTCTTGTTTAGTATTATTGTATTTTGCTCTCATTTTACAACACCATTGAATTTATAGCCTTAATAGCTAATTGTTAATATTTATCCATTAAATATTGGTCATTACTTCTGATTCAAATATTAATGCTACAATTGATATTTGTAATATTTTCCCATCATTACATATCTCATTTACTCCCGTTGTGATCATTTTGAGTTTTTTCACACCTATATATGCATATTTTATTCTCTCTTTGGGGAGAAAAAGAGAAGATATAAAAATATTAATTCATCATATGCTCTAGTATGCTGAATTTTCTTTTTCCTACTTGATGTTTTGTTAGATTTTGACTTTTGTATATATAAGAAGAGCTGGTCCAATACAAGGATACAATCAAATAAAATATCTTTAAAGTTAGTATTTTTGACATGCCTCAAGTGTTGGAGAGTTTTTAAAAAAAAAAAAATTAATTTGGACTCAAGATCCATCATACAAATTAAATAACTGGGTCAAACATCATTAACAAAAGGTTCAACCTGATCGTCCCAAATTGGCAAAACCAAGTGGATAAAGACACTATGTACCCTAAACTAGGGTTTCCTAAATGAGCTATCCTTTTATCCTTTCATTCTCTTCCTCTCCTCTTTCTCAGCTCGCCTCTTTCCCAATGTTTATCGTTTTCCCCTTGTTCTGACTTGATGTTCCTCCTTCTTTAGGTGATAAACATCCTTCATGCCCGACTTATCATGGATGCTGGAAATATCAGCTCTCAAAGGTTTGCCTAGTTCTTTCCATGTTGAGTTCTTGCTCCTTCTTCGCAGCTAACATTGTCTTCTTTGTATGTGTGTTGTTCGGCTAGAAATCCTGAGTTCGTGAAGAACTTGAAAGAGATTATGCGCCTTGTGCTTCCTCTATGAAATCTGTGTAAGTGACCCGCTATTACCATCTTCCTTGTTGCTTCTATTCCTATTTTGATTCTCTCTATTTTACAGGTGAAGCAAAATAGAAGATCTTATAGCTCCCTCGCTTCATCTTTTTGCTGGAAGCTTGTTTTGAAATCAAATTTGGCCTCAATACACTCGCTTTTTGTTGGTCCATTTCTTGATGCGAACTAAATGGATCTGTTGTTTATCTATGTTAAGAATCCTTCTTCCCAAACTTGGTAACTGAATGAAATTTTGAAATGTTTTTATTTCTTCTTTATTTATTGTTGAATTTGCTATGTAGTCTGCCAATTGGTTTGCTTCTCTAAAAATATGTGAAACATGTACTATGATTTTCTCCACCATGTCATGTATTTCCTCCATCATTTCTGCTACCTCACAAGGTATTTTCCAACTCCTAGTGATCATGTTTTTCAATACTAGGGAATCAGTTTCCAGATGAATATGATTCATATTTTTCTTGATGCAAAATTGTAGAGCTTCCATTTTGTCACCTCTACCTCCATATTTGTAGCTATCCCCATGTTCTTGGCCTCAGCAGAGATGATATAGATAATACAGCTGAATTTTAGGGATTTGGATATTTAGTCATCATAGTTAGTTTGTTCTCTTCATGTATTTATATCATTGTTCTCTTTGAGTAAAATACAAATTATTCTCCATAACTTATGAATGACATGGTATCAAAGCCAAGTTAAGGTTTCGTTTCTTCTCTTTTTTTCTTTGCTTTGGGTAACTCATCCATGAGATACCAGTTTCCCTCACCTTCGGCAAAGGGCGAAGATCTTTCAGGCATTTTTTTTCTTTTGTAGACTCAATTTCGATTGCTTTGCTGTCTTATTCGGCATCTATGCAGATCTGCAAATTTTTTAATTGCACCATCAGTTTACTCTATTCACCCTTCCTATTGTTGTGGTGGATACATTGCTGCTCCAGACCCTATTTGTCTCTATTTCTTCAATATTTGGTACCAAGGTCTACTTTGATTTTTAGTTTATCTATTTCTGGTTGGGTTTGCTGGTTTCAATTGTTTTCCATCGTTTGGAGTCGTTTAATTTAGAAGCGCTCTGTGGGAAAGCTCTTTGTGAGGGTTTATTTGGTTTGGGGATTGATATTACTATATTTTGTGTTTAAATCACTATTCAAGCCTTGTTTTTGGTTGATGTTGTGGTGCTCTTGATGTTAGTGAAGTCCAACCTCCTAAGGTATGTTCCTGTAGGTGGAGGGAGCCCAATGTATCTCTGTGCATGGTCAGTTTGAAATTTTATTATTTTCAATTGTCTTGGATAAAAATAGGTTCAATCCATTGAATTGATGTCTTCAAGAGTAACAATAGTTTCACCCCCACAGAAACACAAAGTGATAACTCTCAGAACATTACCGTTGTATCAACTCAAAAATCAAATTTTGATCCATCTGGACTCTATACACTGAACTCTTGACTGCTCCGTAAATTCCTGCAGCTTTCCATACAGGGAGATCGATAGCCTACATTGTTTCAACCCATTCTTTCCATTTCATTTAAAGTCTCCTTTCATGGTTGCAATTGATGGAGGGATCAACAAATTAAATGGAAAGAATGGGCTGAAACGATGGAGGCTATTCATCACCCTGTATGGAAAGCTGCAGAATTTACGAAGCTCTCAAGAGTTCAGTGTATAGAGTCCAGAAGGATTAAAATTTGATTTTTGGGTTGGTAGAAAGGTGGTGTTCTGAGACTAACACTTTTGTATTTCCGTAGGGTGAAGTTACTTTTACTCTTGAAGACTTCAATTCAATGGATTGAACCTATAGGTCCCTTTCTGCATTCACTATGCACATCTATACAATTTTATGCCATATTAATTACTAAAGAAAAATTGTCCTATAGCTTGAGATAATAGTCGTCCTACGCCATTATGTTCTTTTAATATCTATTCGTCCCACTTTGCGTAATCTTTCAGCTCCAAATTATGTATGATTTTGGTGTTTATTTGATATGCATAGCTATAAGTGAAGTTTGAGCTATTTCAACACTTTTTTCTTACTGAGTCAACGTCATGGAGTTACATTTGATAAATTGGAGTGCAATGTGTTTGCTTTTTCGATCATTTATTTCTTTTGGAAGGAAGGAAACATTGATATTTGCTTTAACATTTTAAAGGTTAAGAATCATAAAGATTTGACGTAAAAAAAAATTATGTGAAGACAGTCTATACCATCATTAAATATGATGGCAATTTGCATTATGATACTAGTGTTTCCTAACATTTCTTTTTTGCATTGAACAGTTACCACCCTCGATCGTGCAAATTGTTCAGAGGGATTCACTTCCCTTGCATAAGCTTCTTGATCACGTTGATGTCAAGACTGAAATTAAGTCCAATTTGAGCAAAGGTATCACTTAACATTGGCCCAAACTTTGTGATCACTTGGTTTTGTTGGCACACTATTCTTTTGTGTCAATAGTCTATACTATATCCAACACCTTGTTTTTGAACTTGAGGTGGTTGCTTATTTTGATTGAAAGACAATTAGTCACAAAAGGTATATAATTGGTGACAAGTTTTCTTATCGTAGCTAAACATTTCTTGGCTAAGCATCAGATTTCTTGTAGTGTCTTTTTTTAATTTAAATTTGGACTCAAGATCTATCTTATCAATTCAATAATTCTGCCAAACATCATTAACAAAAGGTTCAACCTGATCGGCCCAAATTGGCAAAACCAAGTGGATAAAGACGCTACCCTAACACTAGGGTTTCCTAAATGAGCTATCATTTTCTCCTTTCTTTCTCTTCCTCTCCTCTTTCTCAGCTCGCCTCTTTCCCAATGTTTGTCGTTGTTCCCCATTAGCTCCAACTTGATGTTCCTCTTTCTTTGGGTTATAAACATCTTTCATGTCAGACTTGTGATGAATGCTGGAAATATCAGCTCTCAAAAGTATGCCTCATTCTTTCCATGTTGAGTTCTTGCTCCTTCTTCGCAGCTGACAATGTCTTCGTTGTAGGTGTGTTGTCCGATTAGAAAGCCTGAGTTCGTGAAGAACTTGAAAGACAGTATGTGCCTTGTTCTTCCTCTATGCAAATTTGTGTAGTGACTCACTATTACCATCTTCTTTGTTGCTTCTATACCTATTCTGATTCCCTCTATTTTGCTGGTGAAGCAAAATAGAGGAAGATCATGTAGCTCCCTCACTTCATCTTTCTTTTTGTCGGAAATTTGTTTTGAAATCAGATTTGGCCACTATACTCTCACTTCTTGCTGGTCCCTATGTCCCTTTTTGCTAGCTTTCATAGCTTAGAAATAGGATAGGTTCCTTAACAACTCTATTGCACCCAACATAGCTAATATCTCACTTCTAAATATCATAGTTGTGGAACAATGTGTCTTTTGATCTATAACTAAGCATGATGTCCATTGTTGTTAGTGTTAATTCTCCTTTTCTTTATGAGAACTGAAGGGATCTGTTGTTTATCTATGTTAAGAATCCTTCTTCCCAAACTTGGTAACTGAATGAAATTCTGAAATGTCTTTATTTCTTCTTTATTTATTGCTAAATTTTCTATATAGTCTACCAATTGGTTTTCTACTCTAAAAATATGTGAAACTTGTACTCTGATTTTCCCCACCATGTCATGTATTTCCTCAGTCATTTCTGCTAACTCAGAAGGTATTTTCCAACTCCTAGTGATCATGTTTTTCAATACTAGGGAATCAGTTTTGAGATGAACATGATTCATATTTTTCCTGATGCAAAATCATAGAGCTTCCCAGACTGCTCTCACCTCTGCCTCTATATTTGTAGCTATCCCATGTTCTTGGCCTCAGCATAAATAAGATCACCTCTTCTATCACCTCCATATATGTTTGACCATGAAATTTGATCTTCAAATATTTTCAAGTTCCAAAAAATTAGGTCAAAACAGTGTTAGAATTTTTGAAACTTCTGTTCCCAAAACCTCAATTTGAAAAACTCAAATTTCGAATTTCAACTTTGAAATCCATGACTAAACAAGAGTTAGGTACATAAATAAAACCCAACCCCTCCGGCCCTCCCCCAACCACACACACAAACCAAAATATAAATATAAAAATTTGAAGCCCTATTATTTCAGCGCGCAAGTATAAAACTTTGCTATTTCTTTTTTCAGCGGCCACCCTCGTTTTCCACCATCCAACATGCCACCACAAGCCAAAGTTCATTACCTAAGATTCACTTCAACAATGAGAACATCAAATATTAAGGACATCTTGACTTGTTTCAGTCCCTCTTTGGACTTCTTTGCTATCAGCTCCGGTGATGGCCGTGTCAAGGTAATATTTTTCCCTAAAGTAAATTTTCACTGGTATTAATTAATTTGTTTCACCGCTTTTTCGTACATGAATAATTGTAGCGAATTATAATTTTTGTATTGTTTCCGTCTATTCAACTTTTACTTTTAGGAAAAAAGAATTAATGTTGTCATATTTACCTCCAAAAGTTAGTGAAATTGACTCTTGATGAGGGAAAAGTGTCAATCAAAAACTGTATCTATTAGCATTACCTCGGGTGTGAGAGAGAGCGGCGAGGGGAGAAGTTATCATAAATTTAGTTTACACCTAACAACTTAGAATTTTAGGAAGGAAAGTTATGAACTTTGTTTCATGCATGTATATGTTGTGCCTTTTAGTTCTTCTTTTTTCATTTTGTATGATGTTGTTTACCGTAAAATGGGACAATTGAATTTTTAAGGGTGGTTTAAAGGCATATGGATAAAATTGACCTTATAATAAAATAGATGACAACAACGGAACGATAAATGAGTGCAAGAACAATAATAAATAGCTGAACGTAGAATCTAGATTATGAGCTTGTGTTGTTGCTTAGGAACAAAGTAGCTCAAGTAAACTTGAAAACAAAAAGCTTTATAGTTTAAGCTTATGAAAAATTGTAAGTATTGAGTGTTAATCAGGAATTGTGGAACCCATATTATAAATGACTAGGTGAATATTTATAGAGAAACCCTAGGGTTCAATTATAAAAATCGGATTACTTGAATAAACAAAAAAAATGTAAAAGGGAAAATACAAAGATTAAAGATAAGAATTGAAAGATATGTAAAATTCAAGAATGAAATTCTCAAATTTCAAAATGAAGTGCTAAGAACTTGAATTATCTTAGTATTCAAAATTAGCGAACTAAAACTAATTATGATACTAATAAAGTCAATTCAAGAACTTAGATCAAAAGTGATGTAGACCCCTATTTCGAAGAAATTAGATACAATGATTAATATAAGACTAATTGCCTTCTTTAATTACTTTAATAGAAACAAAGATATAATGTTAAGAATTTAACTTACCTTTAAAGAATCGTTTCTTATAATGTTGTAAGATAAATTCATAGTCACCATACACAAAAGTGTAAAGGAGAGAAACCTCTCAAATAATATTAATCATGTCTTTTGAAAATAACAAAATCCACCCCTACATATACAAGAAACCTATTCCAAATAGCATGAGATTCAAATCCTTCATTTAATTAGAAAACTTTTAAACTAGGAAAGATATATAAAAAAAAAATATCAAACTTCTTCATAAAATTAGCTAACAGGAATAAGGAGAAAAATGGCAAATTTGCACCCAAGGCCCACATGATTCATGACTTCATCTTATATTTGAGCTCTATATTACTGTGATTTTCAGCCATTGTTGGGCGAGAATTCAACACACTTTGGGCTGAAATTTTGTGCTCCGACAATCTGACCCCTGAATGATACTACCCTGATTCTGCTGATACTGTTTCTTTTGCTTTTTGGTTTGGTATCCACCCCATGAGAAATTTGGGTGGTTCCTCCAATCGGGATGATGTTGTTCCTAAAATTTTGGTTTCATGTACCTCTACTTGCGTTTCCCAAAAATGTATGGATTATGGGTTAGCTCCACGCAAATTTGCTGAATTATCACCTCCACAGACGTCACAAAACAACCGAGATTGTTGAACTTACTGCACTTGAGCTTGCACATGTGCTTGAAGGGAATGCCATCTCATTCTTCACATGGTTCATTCATTTAAACGGCTGGTATTGATGGACTGGTTTGCAAAATTGATTCCATGTCGGGGAACTTACTGCATAAGTTTAAAGCTTCCACTTAAGCAATATCATATTTATCTATTTCATCAGGTTTGTATCTATACATGTTCATTGTCTTGGATAATGGCTACATTTTGAGAATCTTGCATTTAGTCAATCTAGATTAGTAACTAAACGATTGACATCTTTGACCCCTTCGCTAGTTTCTGTAATACAAAATGGGTACTCCCAACAATGATACCAGATCCCTTTTGCTAAGAGTTAGCAAGATTCTTCTCATGTCATATTTTATCACTATATGTTCTGAATACATCTCATTGCTCCATTTGTGTCCTCTTCACCCTTTACCTTGTGTTAGCGTTCCTGTAGTGGTTTTCTCTTTGTAGCAACTAACATTCTATGCTTAATTTGTTTCTGCTGAAACTGGTTCCTCTTGAGGGTTTCTGTCTAGCCAGATGGGAAAGTATTAGCAGCAACAACTTCTCACTTGAATATTTTCTCTTGCTTGGATGACAAAAAGCTCAAAAAGTTTTCAGACCACCCTGTAAGTGTTACTATGTTGCTTGGACTCTCCAAAAAGTTGCCACACCTGTGTAGGATCCTCCAATGATGCACTGCTTCTGGAAGATCTAAAACGCACCTGTCAACATTTTTAAGAGTCCAAGCAACATAGGAGTGGTACACAACTTCTGTTCTATTTTTGTATGCTTTCCTTTTTCATGCGTTTACTTCCTGATTAAGTGAAGTCAACACAATTGCAGAACACTTCTATTTACCCATTCTTCTGAGTTGTGAGTCATCTTATTTCTTTTCTCCTTTTTTATTAGGGAGGTTTTCGTGTATGGTTTTCTCTAAAGATGGGAGACATGTTCTTTCTTCTGTTGTTGGTGACCGACATGTAGCAGTTTGGAAGTTAGATGATAGCGAAAAGAAATCAGCACATTGCTTGCTTGCAATGGATCACCCAGCTATTTTTTTGGATTATTACAACATTAAAATTTGAGATGAAAATGATGCGAGTTTTGGTGTTTTGTCCATTTAAGAAATTGGTGTTTGCTACTTATGGCATGGAAAGAGTTTTGATAAATTGCACAATTCAAAGCCAACAAAAATATGTGCATCTTTAGATGAGAAAATACTGAAGAAACAGAAAGAAGCCACACATAAAGTGTTTCAGCAAAATTGCAATCAATCGGCATGTCTAGTTGTAGTCATATGTTTTTTTGCATATGGCTTGTTGATAAAACCATCATTTGAAAAGTTATAGTGCAACCTGGGGCAGATATCAGATTAAAAAGTTCACTTGATGGGATCCTTCTACCCTTCAGTCAATCTCGCTAATCTAAACAATTATCCAACACTCAGAGTCACGGGTAACATTCTCTCATCCTTTGCGCTTGCCTCCCCTATCTTGTATATTTTATATGTAGAAACGTGAGATTGTTAAATCCCATATTTGGCAATCAAATTGTTGTTCCAAATATGTATGAATTGCTATTGACAAACTTCACATGGTGATGTAAATGTTTATGGAATCTTCTGTCATATCAGAAAATTTTCTATTGCCTCCCAAATTTTATTGCATTTTCACTTCTTTCCACACGGCTAGTTTCTACCAGGTACTCCAACCCTAACTTATTTCCCTGTATTATTAGTGTTACAAAATCTGAATATGAATGATATAGATAATACAGTTGAATCTTAGGGATTTGAATATTTAGTCATCATAGTTAGTTTGTTCTCTTCATGTATTTATATCCTTGTTCTCTTTGAGTAATATATAAATTATTCTTCATACCTTATGGATGACATGGTATCATAGCTAAGTTAAGGTTTCGTTTCTTTTCTTTTTTTCTGTGCTTTGGGTCACTCATCCATGAGTTACCAGTTTCCCTTACCTTCGGCAAAGTGCGAAAATCTTTCACACATTTTTTTTCTTTTGTAGACTCAATTTCGATTGTTTCAGTATCTTATCTGGCATCTGTGCCGATCTATATTTTTTTCATTGCAACATCAGTTTACTCTATTCACTCTTTCTCTTGTTGTGTTGGATCCACTGCTGCTCCAGTCCCTATTTGTCTATGTTGCTTCAATATTTGGTACCAAGGTCTACTTTGATTTTTTTGTATATCTATTTCTGGTTGGGTTTGTTGGTTTCAATTGTTTTCCAGCATTTCGAGTTGTTTAATTTAGAAGCGCTCTGTGGGAAAACTCTCTGTGAGGGTTTATTTGGTTTGGGAATTGATATTACTATATTTTGTGTTTAAATCACTATTCAAGCCTTGTTTTTAGTTCATGTTGTGGTGCTCTTGATGTTTGTGAAGTCCAACCTCCTAAGGTATGTTCCTTTAGGTGGAGGGAGCCCAATGTATCTCTATACATGGTCCGTTTGAAATTTTATTATTTTCAATTGTCTTGGTTGAAAATAGGTTCAATCCATTAAATTCATGTCTTCATGAGTAACAATAGCTTCACCCCACAAAAACACAAAAGTGTTAACTATCAGAATACCACCTTTCTACCAACCCAAAAATCAAATTTTGATCCGTCTGGACTCTATACACTGAACTCTTGACAGCTCCGTATATTCCTGTAGCTTTCCATACAGGGTGATCGATAGCCTCCATTGTTTCAACCCATTCTTTCCATTTCATTTAAAGTTTCATTTCATGGTTGCAATTGATGGAGGGATCAACAAATGAAATGGAAAGAATGGGCTGAAACGATGGAGGCTATCCATCACCATGTATGGAAAGTTGTAGAATTTACGAAGATTGCAGGAGTTTAGTGTATAGAGTCCAGATGGATCAAAATTTGATTTTTGGGTTGGTAGAAAGGTAGTGTTTTGTGACTAACACTTTTGTGTTTCCGTGGGGTGAAGCTAATGTTACTCTTGAAGACATTAATTCAATGGATTGAACCTATAGGCCCCTTTCTACATTCACTATGCACATCTATACAATTTTTTTCCATATTAATTACTAAAGAAAATTTTCCTAAAGCTTGAGATAATAGTCGTCATGTGCCATTATGTTCTTTTAATATCTATTCTTCCCCCTCTATGTAATATTTTAGCTCCAAATTATGTATGATTTTGGTGTTTATTTGATATGCATAGCTATAAGTGATGTTTGAGATGTTTCAACATATTTTTCTTACTGAGACAACGTCATGGAGTTACATTTGATAAATTGGAGTGCAACTTGTGTACTTTTTCGATCATCTATTTCTTTTGGAAGTAAGGAAAAATTGTTATTTGCTTTTACATTTTAAAGGTTAAGAATCATAAAGATTTGAGGCAAATTTTTTTCTGTGAGTACAGTCTTTACCATCATTAAATATGATTGCAATTTACATTGTGATACTAGTGTGTCCTAACATTTCATTTTTGCATTGAATAGTTACCACCCTCTGTAACATTCAGGAAAATGATCGACTAAACTAGTGTCTAACATAAAACTAATAGGATAAGCTAGAGCTTGACGTTAGGGTTAGAGCCTTGAACGTACCATCCCGTACCTTAAAATTTCATGCTTTAGAGTCAAAATGTCAAGGCCTAAACCCCAAGGACCAACCATGGGTCCTTGAGGAAAAGGCCTAGAAGGTTGCCAGGGCAGTGACCCACGAGGGCAACCTAAGCCCTCATGGGTACATCCACGCCCCGTAGGTGGGTGTCGTCGGCCAAACCCCCAAAACCAAGTTGCAGATGAGTGGACCACGGACCTGCAGGATTCCACATGAGTCCACTCACGAACCATGGGTCCTGGGTCGTACGTCACACCTGAAACTGCCTTTTGACAGTTAAGTCTAGGGGTCTTTTGAGGATTTCCTTTTTAATTAGTGGTTATGTGGTGTCGTTTTAAGACTATTTTAAAAACCTATATAAGTATTTTTTTTCCCACCTAAATTAACACATCTAAAATCATATTCCTAAATCCCCAAATCAAAATCAAATCCTCTCCAAAAATCTTCTCTCTAGAACCCTAAATAAGAAGAAGAAGATCAAGTTAGGGTTCAAGAAGCAAACTTTTTCACACGATTTTTGTTGGATTTCTTCACCTAAGGTATGGTAGTCTCGATTCATGGAATGCTTTCATCCGTGAAGCCCTCAAACTTTCAATTCCAAAGTAGTAGATTCTCCAAAAACTTAGGGTTTTCACTCCAAGTCATGGATTCTTTCTTAAAATGTTTTTAATGATTTATTTATTCTATATTATGATTGAATTTCTATTTTATGTGGTTTTATGATATAATCTCTCATGAATCCATGAATTCCCCATAACCCTAATTTATGACTTTGTGATGTGGGTGAATTGTAGTAAGGTGAATATTATGGGATTGTATTTGTAGTAGTTTAGTTATGTGTATCACGTTATCATCCATGTCTAATGTATTAATTCTAGATAGGATTGGTTGATTGTGATATATATCCCTTGAAGGGAAAAAACATGAGAATTAGCTTTGTGTGTGAGACTTGTGTGTCTACAATTAGATTTCTTTGAGAGTAAAGTGAATATATTATAATCTAATTGTTGTGTTGATTGGATGATTATCCTCATGTACACACTTAGGTATGAATATCATATAATGTAAAGGTTTGTCACATGTAGTGATTCTTAGGCTTAAAGGCTAGTCTCGCCAATTGAATCTAGGAGCTTTAGCACGAGTTTGTTGGATAGAGTGTCAAGATATTCTTCCATAATTATAAACTTAAGTCAAGACTTAATGAGAACTCAATGGTAATTAATGCTTAGCACCGAGTGGATATGAATTGAGATGGAAGCTTATACGATAGTTGAGTCTGGCTTCCCAATTGGGTTCCTTCAACACTAGTTGAGCTCTAGGTTCCCAAAGTAGGTATCTCATGAGATGGAAACCTTCTACCTTAGTTGAGTCCGGGTTTCTAGAAGCAATCTCCTTATCCCATAAACTATGTGCCCACATAGGTCTTTAGCAAGTGGATCCACCTAAGTTAAGAGTATAGTTCTACCTTAGGCAAGTAGGACAACCCCTTTTCAGTGTGGGGTAGACACCGAATTCCATGATTAACCTCTCATGGTCTATGTTGGTTAAAGCTAATCCCACTATGATAAAATGAACTAGAATATGAGTTACATACTATAGTTACTCAATAAGCCTTTCTTAGTGCAGGTAGCAGTATGGTATCTTATTCATAGATTGCACAAGGATTCTTTGAGGGTAGTTCTGGTATGTTTCCATTATGGTATGATGGTTAATATGTTAAATATACTTGTCTCTTATGCCTTTGCACTTATTTTCATAATGATTCTTAAACTTGGTAAAGTGCATAGTTTTCAATTAAAATGTCCCTTTTTAGCATGTTTCAAGGTTTTCATGCATGTCTATCATACTTAGTACATTTTTGTACTAACCCATATTTCTTCTACATTCTCTATAAGTTTAGGTCCCAGTTCTTGAGATGATATCCTTCTTGGTTGAAGCTTGGATTGACTATTCTCCTTTCTTATTGGTGAGTCCTCATGGTTCGAGGACGGATGACGATTTTCTAGTTTCATTCTTGTACTTTCATTTAACAACTATGTTGTTAAGGGTTGTGACCCTATTTTGAGACTCCTATTGTAATAGATGGCAATATGAGACAAGTATAGACTTCCGCTTTACTTTTATGAAAACTTTTAAAGACTTTAATTGTATTTTTCTCTTTATTGTTCTTTACTTATGTGATGATATGCTAAGTGGCTTAGATGATGCCTTTAGGGGAATTTTGTGCCATGTTACGTCTAGGGGGTACCCTTGGGTCGTGACAAACTTGGTAATCACAGCAAAAGGTTTAAAATGATTCTAGGATGATGTCTCATAAGCCACGTCTAGTAGAGTCTTGTTCATGAGTGTGAAACGCGCCACATTTATGAGTGAGAGGCTATAAGATGTTAGGAAATTTCACTTCTTTCATTACTCTTGAGTCGTGCCTTAGACTTTAACTCTATAAAAGTCCCTCTCCTAATCCTTCTGTTGTGTCTTCAAGAAATGAATACACGAAGGGAAAATGCTAGAAGGGTGGAGAAGGAGAATGTGAATGAAGGAGTTCCTCAAGGTAATCTAGCTCCTCAAGTTAACCAAGCTCCGGTTTATCCTGTGGTTGAAAATGTGACACATGCGGAATTTCGGTCTACTATCCAATTTTTGGCTCAAGTTGTGATAACTCAAGCCAATAAAGAGGTGATGGCTCCTCTAAACACTAATATGAATTCCGTGTCTTCTAGATTGAGAGATTTTGCAAGGATGAACCCTCATTTTTTTCTTGGTTCCAGAGAGGGAGAAAATCCTCAAGAATTTGTGGAAGCGGTTTACAAGATAGTTGATGTCATGGGGGTGACATCGATAGAGAAAGCGGAGCTAGCCGCTTACCAATTGAAAAGTGCTGCCCAAGTAAGGTATACTCAATGGAAGAGGAATAGGCCGGTAGGAGTGGGTCCCATAGATTGGTAGGTGTTCAAGGAGGCATTCCTTGATAGGTTCTTTCCCCAAGAGAAGAGGGAAGCTAAGGTGAAAGAATTTATCAACCTTCGTCAAGGAGGTATGAGTGTTCAAGAATATTCTCTAAAGTTTATCGAATTGTCGAAGTATTCTCCGGCTTTAGTGGCGGATTTGAGGGATGAGATGAGTAGGTTTTTAACGGGTGTGTCCGATTTGATTCAAGAAGAATGTTGTACAGCAATGCTCCTTCATGACATGGATATCTCAAGGCTTATGGTGCGTGCTAAACAAATTGACGAGTCAAAACTCAATAAAAGAAATAGAGAGGTGAAAAGAGCTAGAACCGGTAAGGGGAACTTCTCCAATGCTAGGTTCGATGGAAGGTCGACCAAGGTTTAGACAAAGGTTCTCCAACCAAGGCTCCTCTAGTACTCCAAGGGTCAACAAGGATAGGGTCTCCAACCCTAAACCTCAAGGAGGTAATAGTGGTGGTTCTTATGCTGCTAGGCGTAATTGTTCAAAATGTGGTAGAAAACATGAAGGCAAATGCTTAGTTGGCTCGGATGGGTTCTATGGGTGTGGTAAGAGTGGCCATAAGATGAGAGATTGTCATATGCTCAAGGTTAAGAGGAGAGAATACAAGCAAACTCCTTCAAGCGATTCCAACTCCAATGCCCAAAAGTAAAACAGATTTTATGCTCTTCAATCCCGAGGTGACCAAGAGAGCTCCCCAGATGTGGTGACCGGTATGTCACAAGCCTTTTCTATTGATGTATATGCTTTGTTAGATCCCGGTGCCACTTTGTCCTTTGTTACACCTCTTGTGGCTATGAAGTTTGAAATACTCCCCGAAGTTTTAGTAGAGCCTTTTTAAGTTTCTACCCCAGTTGGTGACTCGGTAGTGGCAAAAAGAGTCTATAGAAGTTGTCCTATTTCCTTGTCTCACAAAGTTACCTTGGTGGATTTATTGGAGTTAAACATGTTAGATTTTGATGTGATTTTGGGTATGGATTGGTTTCATGCATGTTCTGCCTCAATAGATTATAGGACTCGAGTGGATAAATTCTATTTCCCAAATGAGTCTATTTTAGAATGGAAAGGGTGGAATTCTATCCTTAGAGGTCAATTTGTTTCTTGTCTCAAGGCTAGGAAAATGATCTCCAAAGGGTGCATTTACCATCTTGTTAGGATGATGGATGTTGAGTCTGAAACCCCTTCTCTAGAATCGATCCTCGTGGTGAATGAATTTCCGAAGTCTTTCCCAATGACTTGCCCAACATTCCTCCCGAGCGGGAAATAGATTTTGGCATTGATCTTTTGTCGAATACGCAACCTATCTCCATTCCTCCATATATAATGGCTCCGGCCGAGTTGAAAGAGAAACTAAGGGATTTGTTAGACAAGGGCTTTATCTAACCGAGTATCTCTCCATAGGGTGCTCCAGTGTTGTTTGTTATGTGCATCGACTATCTCCAATTAAACAACATTACCGTTAAGAATAAATATCCTCTTTCGACAATCGATGACTTGTTTGACCAACTTTAAGGGGCTAGTTACTTCTCAAAAATTGACCTTCGTTCGAGCTACCACAACTTAGGGTGAGAAGGAATGATATACCCAAGACGGCTTTCCGAACTAGGTATGGGCATTATGAATTCCTTGTGATGTCATTTGGCCTAACTAAAGCCCCGGCGGCATTCATGGACATAATGAATAGGGAGTTTAGGCACTACCTTGATATGTTTGTGTTCATGTTTATCAGTGATATTTTGATCTATTCAAGGAGTGAGGGTGAACACAAGGACCATTCGAGAATTGTATTACAAGTCCTTAAAGACCACCAATTATATGCGAAGTTTAGTAAATGTGAGTTTTGGTTGAGGTATGTGGCCTTCCTTGGCCATATTGTGTCGCACAAGGGTATTGAGGTAGATCCTAAAAAGACGGATGCGGTCAAGAGTTGGCCTAGACCTCTAACTCCTTCCGATATTAGAAGCTTTTTGGGTTTGTCCAGTTACTATAGGAGATTTGTTGAGGGCTTTTCCTCCATTACTTCTCCGTTGACGGCTTTGACTCAAAAGAAAGCTAAGTTTGAGTGGTCGGAGGCTTGTGAGAAAAGCTTTCAAGAGTTGAAAGATAGACCTACTTTCGCTCTAGTGTTGACCTTACCGGAGGGTACCGATGGGTTTGTGGTATATTGTGACGCCTCGAGAGTGGGGTTGGGATGTGTTCTCATGCAACATGGTAAGGTGGTTGCCTATGCTTCAAGGCAACTCAAAGTACATGAGAAGAATTACCCGACCAATGATCTTGAATTAGCGGCGGTTGTGTTTTCTTTGAAAATATGGAGACATTACTAGTATGGGGTCCATGTAGATGTTTTCACCGATCACAAAAGTCTTCAATATGTGTTTAGCCAAAAAGACTTGAACCTCCGACAAAGAAGGTGGTTGGAACTTTTGAAGGATGATGACATGAATGTCCTTTACCACCCCGGCAAAACTAATGTTGTAGCGGATGCACTTAGTAGATTATCCATGGGTAGTGTGGCTCATATAGAGGATGAAAAGAAATAATTGGTTCGTGAGGTGCATAGATTGGCCCGACTAGGTGTCCAACTAGTAGATTCTTCTAAGGATGGTTTCACGGTTCATAATGGCTCAGAGTCATCCTTTGTGGTAGATGTGAAGTTTAAACAAGACCTTGATCCTATCTTAGTTGAGTTGAAAGAATCGGTACTCAAGAAGTCCGTTGAAGCTTTTTCCCAAGGGGGAGATAGGGTACTTAGGTACCAAGGTCGATTATGTGTTTCAGATGTGGATGGGTTATGGGAGGAAATTCTAGAAGAGGCTCATGATTCTAGAAATTCAATTCATCTGTAGGCCATCAAGGTGTACCGTGATCTATGGAAAGTCTATTGGTGGAATGGTATGAAAAAGGATATTTCGGAATTTGTAGCCAAATGTCCTAATTGTCAAAAAGTTAAGGTTGAGCACCAAAGGTCGGGAGGCTTTTTGCAAGATACACCAATTCCCACTTGGAAGTGGGAAGAGGTGAATATGGATTTTCTTGTGGGTTTGCCTCGTACTCTAAGGCAACATAATTCTATTTGGGTCATTGTTGATAGGATGACAAAATAAGCCCACTTTATTCCCGTTAAGGTATCTCACTCGGCGGAAGACTATGCCAAGTTTTATATAAGGGAGATAGTGAAGTTGCATGGAGTTCCTCTATCTATCATTTCGGATCGGGGTACTCAATTTACATCTCACTTTTGGAGGTCATTCCAAAAAGGGCCTGGTACTAAGGTGAAGCTTAGCACTGCTTTTCACCCTCAAACAGATGGTCAAGCAGAACGCACCATTCAAACTTTAGAGGAACTGTTGAGGGCGTGTGTTATAGATTTTAAAGGTAATTGGGATGACCACTTACCCTTGATAGAGTTTGCCTATAATAATAGTCACCACTCAAGTATCGATATGGCTCCTTTTGAAGCTTTGTATGGTAGGAGATGTAGGTCTCCGGTTGGTTGGTTTGAGGTAGGTGATATTGCTCTTATTGGTCCCAAATCGGTTTATGAAGCTATAAAGAAAGTTTGGCTCATTCGAGAAAGGTCGAGAACAACTCAAATTAGGCAAAAGTCATATGCCGATGTGAGGAGAAGGGATTTAGAATTTGAAATTGGTGATTGGGTCTATTTGAAAATCTCACCCATGAAAGGTGTGATGAGGTTTGGCAAGAAAGGGAAACTCAGTCCCCGGTATGTAGGCCTATATCAAATTTCAAAGTGTATTAGGAAAGTTGCCTATGAGTTGGACTGGCCAAATGAGTTGGCCCCGGTTCACCCGGTATTTAATGTTTCTATGCTTAAAAAGTTTATTGGGGACCCGATGTCCACTATTCCTCTAGAAGGGTTGGGAGTTGATGAAAGCCTTTCCTATGAAGAGCTTCCGGTAGAAATCCTTGATCGGCAAGTCAAGCGGTTGAGAAACAAGAAAGTACCTTCCATTAAGGTTTTATGGAGAAATCATTTAGTTGAGGTGCTACTTGGGAGGCCGAGGCCAATATGAAGTCCCAATACCCTCATCTCTTTCCTTTTACTCCTATTCAAGCTTGAGGTAAGTAGTTCCTCTAGAATTTCCTTGTTTTGGAAGTCATGTGTAAATTGTGTGTGTTTTCCATGATTTCCTTATGTTATGCATGTTCTTGATGAAACTCATGTTTAGTAAGAAACTGACTTTTTTTCATTATTTATGTTTCTCATGTTGTTGTGCATTTAGTATAAGTTGCCTATTTGACTTCATGAGATGTGTCGATGAACATGCTTTAGTATACTTTTGAGAGTATTGGCATATTGGCTCCATGATGTTGTGTTGAGCATTATTTTGTTGGAGAAGTGAGCTCCTCCTAGGAATATAAGAATGAGTTTCATGCATATTGGGTTGTAGATGTAGTTCCTACTCCCTTTTATTGCATTGACTATGTTTTGAGATGGAGTTGATGTTTCCTCATTTGAATTGTGCATTATTTTGATGTTTCATGCATAATGGGTTGCTAGTCTTGAGTCTTTAAATCCATAAAGTTCTTAGACTATAATTCGAGGACGAATGCTCCCAAGGGGGAGATAATGTAACATTTCGGAAAATGATAGACTAAACTAGTGTCTAACATAAAACTAGTAGGCTAAGCTAGAGCTTGACATTACGGTTAGAGCCTTGAACGTACCTTCTCGTACCTTAAAATTTCATGCTTTAGAGATAAAATGTCAAGGCCTAAACCCCAAGGACCAACCATGGGTCCTGACCCACGAGGGCAACCTATGCCCCGTAGGTCCATCCACGCCCTGTAAGTGGGGATCGTGGGTCAAGCCCCCCAAAAACAAGTTGCAGATGAGTGGAACACCGACCTGCAGGACACCACGTGAGTTCACTCACGGACCGTGGGTCCTCGGTCGTAGGTCACACCTGAAACTGCCTTTTGGCAGTTAAGTCTAGGGGTCTTTTGGGGATTTCCTTTTTAATTAGGGTTATGTGGCATCGTTTTAAGCCTATTTTAAACACCTATATAAGTATTTTTTTCCCACCTAAATTAACCCATCTAAAATCATATTCCTAAATCCCCAATCAAAATCAAATCCTCTCCAAAAATCTTCTCCCTAGAACCCCAAAGAAGAAGAAGAAGAAGAAGATCAAGTTAGGGCTTGAAGAAGGAGGCTTTATCACACGATTTTTGTTGGATTTCTTCACCTAAGGTATGGTAGTCTTGATTCATTGAATGTTTTCATCCATGAATCCCTCAAACTTTTAACTCCAAAGTAGTAGATTCTCCAAAAACCTAGGGTTTTCACTCCAAGTCATGGATATTTTCTTAAAATGTTTTTAAAGATTTATATATTGTATATTATGATTGAATTGATGTTTTATGGTGGTTTTATGATAAAATATCCCATGAATCCATGAATTCCCCATAACCCTAATTTATGACTTTGTGATGTGGGTGAATTGTAGTAAGGTGAATATTATAGGATTATATTTGTAGTAGTTTAGTTATGTGTATCATGTTATCATCCATGTCTAATGTAGTAATTCTATATAGGATTGGTTGAATGTGATCTATAGCCCTTGAAGGCAAAAAACATAAGAATTAGTTGTGTATGAAACTTGTGTGTATACAATTAGATTGCTTTGAGAGTAAAGTGAATATATTATAATCTAAATGTTGTATTGATTGGATAATTATCCTCATGTACACACTTAGTTATGAATATCATATAATGTGAAAGGTTTGTCACATGTAATGATTCTAAGGCTTGAAGGCTAGTCTCACCTATTGAATCTAGGAGCTTTAGCATGGGTTTGTTGGATAAAGTGTCAAGACATTATTCCATAATTATAAACTTAAGTCAATACTTAATGTGAACTCAATGGGAATTAATGCTTAGCACCAAGTGGATATGAATATGAGATGGAAGCTTATACGATAATTGAGTTCGGCTTCCCAAATGGGTTTCTTTTACACTAGTTGAGTCCGGGTTCCCAAAGTAGATATCTCATGAGATGGAAACCTTCTACCTTAGTTGAGTCCGGGTTTCAAGAAGCAATCTCCTTAAACCGTAAACTATGTTCCCACATAGGTCTTTAGCTAGTGGATCCACCTAAACTAAAAGTATAGTTCTACCTTAGGCAAGTAAGACAACCCCTTTTCGATGTGGGGTAGACACCGGATTCCATGATTAAGCTCTCATGGTCTATGTCGATTAAAGTTGATCCCACTATGATAAAATGAAGTATAATATGAGTTATGTACTATAGTTACTCAATAAGCTTTCCTTAGTATGGGTGGGAGTATGGGATCTTATTCTTACATTGCACAAGGATGTTTTGAGGGTATTTATGGTATGTTTCCATTATGGTATGATGGTTAATTTGTTGAATATACTTGTGTCTTATGCCTTTGCACTTATTTTCATGATGATTCTTAAACTTGGTAAAGTGCATAGTTTTCGATTAAAATGTCCCTTTTTAGCATGTTTCAAGGTTTTCATGCATGGCTATCATACTCGGTGCATTTTTGTACTAACCCATATTTCTTTAACATTTTCTATAAGTGTAGGTCCCGGTTCTTTAGGTGATATCCTTCTTGGTTGAAGCTTGGATTGACTATTCTCCTTGCTTATTGGTGAGTCCTCATGGTTCGAGGACTGATGATGATTTTCTAGTTTCATTCATGTACTTTCATTTGAGAACTATGTTGTAAAGGGCTGTGACCCCATTTTGAGACTCATATTGTAATAGATGGCATTATCAGACAAGTATAGACTTCCACTTAACTTTTATGAAAACTTCTTAAGACTTGAAATGTATTTTACTTTTTATAGTTCTTTACTTATGAATTGATATGCTAAGTGGCTTACATGATGCCTTTAGGGGCATTGTGTGTCATGTTACGTCTAGGGGGTACCCTTGGGTCGTGACACCCTTAATCGTGCAAATGTTGAGGGGGCTTCACTTCCCTTGCCTAATATTCTTGATCAGGTTATAGTCAAGATTGAAATTAAGTCCAATCTGAGCAAAGGTATTACTTAACATTGGCCCAAACTTTGTGATCACTTGGTTTTGTTGGCACACTGTTCTTTTGTGTCTATAGTATGTACTATATCCAACACTTTGTTTTTGAACTTGCGGTGGTTGCTTATTTTGATTGCAAGACAATTTGTCACAAAAGGCATATAATTGGTGACAAATATTTTTATCGTAGCTAAACATTTTGTGGCTAAGCATCAGATTTTTTGTAGTGTCTTTTATTAATTTAAATTTGAACTCAAGATCCATCTTATTTATTAAATAATTGGGCCAAACATCATTAACGAAAGGTACAACCTTGTAGGCCCAATTTGGCAAAACCAAGTGGATAAAGACACTACCCTAACACTAGGGTTTCCTAAATGAGCTATCCTTTTCTCCTTTGTTTCTCTTCCTCGCCTCTTTCTCAGCTCGCCCCTTTCCCAATGTATGTCATTGTTCCCTTTTAGCTCCGACTTGATGTTCCTCCTTTTTTGGGTGATAAACATCCTTCATGTCCGACTTGTGATGAATGCTGGAAATATCAGCTCTCAAAGGTATGCCTCGTTCTTTCCATGTTAAGTTCTTGCTCCTTCTTCGCAGCTGACAATGTCTTCTTTGTAGGTGTGTTGTCCAGATAGAAAGCTTGAGTTTGTGAAGAACTTGAAAGAGAGTATGTGCATTGTGCTTCCTCTATGCAAATCTGTGTAAGTGACTCACTATTACCATCTTCCTTGTTGCTTCGATTCCTATTTTGATTCTCTCTATTTTGCCAGTGAAACAGAATAGATGAAGATCATGTAGCTCCCTCGCTTCATCTTTCTTTTTGCTGGAAGCTTGTTTTGAAATCAGATTTGGCCTCTATACTCTCGCTTCTTGTTGGTCCCTGTGTCCCTTTTTGTTGGCTTTCATAGCTTAGAAATAGGATAGGTTCCTTAACAACTTTATTGCTCCCAACATAGCTAATATCTAATTTCTAAATATCATAGTTGTGGAAAAATGTGTCTTCTGATCTATAACTAAGCATGATGTCCAATGTTGTTAGTGTTAATTCTCTTTTTCTTGATGCGAACTGAAGGGATGTGTTGTTTATCTATGTTAAGAATCCTTCTTCCCAAACTTGGTAACTGAATAAAATTCTGAAATGTCTTTATTTCTTCTTTATTTATTGCTAAATTTGCTATGTAGTCTGCCAATTGGTTTGCTTCTCTAAAAATATGTGAAACTTGTACTCTGATTTTCACCACCATGTCATGTATTTCCTCCATCATTTCTGCTAAATCACAAGGTATTTTCCAACTACTAGTGATCATGTTTTTCAATACTAGGGAATCAGTTTTGAGATGAACATGATTCATATTTTTTCCTGATGCAAAATCGTAGAGCTTCCCAGACTGCTCTCATCTATGCCTCCAGAGTTGTAGCTATCCCATGTTCTTGGCCGCAGCATAAATAAGATCACCTCCTCTATCCCATGATATAGTATTTGTAAGCTTTGAAAAGTCATCTTCAAATATATGTTTGACCGTGAAATTTGATTAGATTTTGAAAATCTCATCTTCAAATATTTTCAAGTTCCCAAAAATTAGGTCAAACCAGTGTTAGAATTTTTGAAACTTCCGTTCACAAAACCTCAATTTGAAAAACTCAAATTTCAAATTTCAACTTTGAAATCCATGACTAAACAAGTGTTAGGTACATAGATAAAACACAACCCCTCCGGCCCACACCCAACCACACACAAAAACCAAAATATAAATATAAAATTTGAAGCCACATTATTTCAGCGCGCAAGTATAAAACTTTGCTATTTCTCTTTTCAGCGGCCACCCTTGTTTTCCACCGTCCAACATGCCACCACAAGCCAAAGTTCTTAACCTAAGCTTCATTTCAACAATGGGAACATCAAATATTAGGGACATCATGACTTGTTTCAGTACCTCTTTGGACTTCTTTGCTATCAACTCCGGTAATGGCCGCGTCAAGGTAATATTTTTCCCTCAAGTGAATTTTCACTCGTATTAATTAATTCGTTTCACTATTTTTTCGTATGTGAATAATTGTAGTAAATTATACTTTTCATATAGTTTCCGGCTATTCTTTTTTTTAAGCAAATTTACCACTAGACAGTGTCTAGCGGTCTTTTATTAAACATAAAAATTATCAATAGGGACAGGTACAAGCAAGGGGGGCTAGGCCTTGATTTCACGTATCAGGACACTACTTCTAGTTGAAATGCCAATGATAGTGAGTAGTAATATAACCCAACTAGTGATTTGGGGTCGAGTCCCAATGGAGTAGTTTGTACTCAAAAATCAATAGAAAAGCATAAATATTCTCAAGTCAATTATAGCTAAAAATATTTACGAAGAAAAACATGATAAATTAAGGGTTGAGACAAGTGTCAAATATCAAAAGGGGGGTTTGTAGTCAACAAGCAACTAAAAACAACAAATAATATGAAAATACAAATATGGAGACGGGATTCTTAGGATGTGATAGGATTATGGGCTAAGGTAAACAACAGGGTAATTGCATTAATAGTAAACCGCTACAAATCAGTGAATAAGCTAGACTTTAGTGGGGGTAAAATTTCTCCCAAACAATTTACCCCAAATCGAATTGGTTTCTCTCGAACACCAATAAGCGGCAATGAAGCACAATATTTGCTTTAGTCCATTCTCTCTCTCGAGCTGAATGTGTAGAAAAGGGTTTAGGGTTCACTCGCTCGAGCTGAACCCATGACAACCCAATACCCACAGACCATCAATTCAACAATTTTGGTTTTAAAACCTCTCTCTCGAGCAAGCCAAAAACACGAAGTTAGGATTTTATTTGCAACTACAATCCATTAAATTCAACCACAAATATTGAACGAAATCACTTTTAAACAACAAATAGACTATCAATTAGCAATACCCAGCAGTTAATGCAACCCATAATCACACCCCAAGAATTGGGGTTTTAGCTAGACATAGTAAAAAGATAGAAATTGATACCGAAATGTGTTTCCATCAACTGGGTATGATTAATATTGTCTTTACAAACGTCTAAGATGAAGAATATTCAATACCCACTTCCAATTTCTTAGAAATGGAAATCTTCAAATCTTCAAAGCTAAGGAAAAATGTCTCTCAAACTCAGTTCTCAATTCTAAACTTCAAAAACTGAATAATAATATGATTCCCTACAAAATCTTATACTAAGGTAAAAATTTAAACAAGTATTTATAGTTGTAAAAAAGTGTGTTGAGAAGGTTCAGTCGGCGCAGTTAGTCGGGATCGCCGATCCACTCGGCGATCTGCCCTTTGGTCATTTGTATCACCTTTTTTATTTTGCCTTTAGCATCCTTGAGGTCCTATTACTTTGGGCAATAAGGTACTGGATCGCGGAACTGTTCGACAACTTCTCGACTGCTATTTTCTATCGCCGACTTGATTTTCTCCTTCAGGGTTTATCACACTGTAACATTAGGCGAGACCAAGGCCATTCGGCGACTCACCCAATGGTTTAGGCGATCCTCACGCCTTTTTTTCTTTGTTCTTTCAGCTGCCTTGTTCCTTTTTGCTCAATTGTGTCCATGTTTTGTCCCTAAGTTCAAATACCTGAAATTCAAGGATTTATATCAGTTATTGAGACAAAATATGCATTCGATGACACTAATTCTATTAAAATTAAGCCCTAAATGAGTCCAAATCGTGGACTCATCAACACCTCAAACTTCAACTTTTGCTTGTCCTTAGGTAAAACTCAAGTTCAGTAGTTCAAAAAGGATGTCTCAAACAGGGCTACACAAGACTCAATCATGAATGCACACAAAAAGACTCAACTTACTCATACAAAGATCAAATGTGCACTCAACGTTTCAAATTGTTACTCACCATTATCAAAGAATCTCAAACTCACAATACTTGCTTCAAATACAAGTTCAAGCTCAACAAAGGAAATCAAATCCCCTCACACAAAGAATGATTCCATATTCACACACAACGGTTCAACAATTTAAAGTTCTGGAATCAAATGCAACCCTCACACTCACAAAGATGAACACAATGTATGATTTCACCCATAGGCATGTCTGTATTTTCCAACCAACATATGTTTCAGCTCACTCAAGATCAAAAAGGTCTTTTCAAGGCTTGTAACGGGGATGAGTGCAAAGGTATGGTCAATTAGGCTTAGTGGCTATAGTCCTCATGAAATGTGGTGTGAACAACACATCCTTTCCTTTTCGTCATCATTTTTCATGTGTGCTTACAAGTCATCCCATTATTCACTTTCCATGGACTATTGGAAACCCCATTTCCTTTTGTATTTTCACAACTTTATTCCAAAAAAAATAATCTCTCTCTCTCTTTTTTGTAAGGAGGGGTTCCATTTTTCTCAAAACATGGGTAAGGGACTTTCTTACATGTCTTGATTTACCTTCTCTTTTCACCACACCCCCAACTTAGGCTTTTGGCCTAAGTTGGCTATTTAAACAAACCACAAATCATGAGGATTATGGGTAATGGATCAATCAAAGGTCACAATGTTATCAAGTTTCTTCGAAGAAAAGGTCAACGCTCAAAGGGTACTCAAAAGGGGTTCACACACTCACAAGGTAGACCACAAAAAGAGGTATAATGTCAAATTGTTTCACACTCTTTAAATTTGCCTAAGATCATATCAAGAGTTCACATCACTTAGTCAGCCGGACCAACGGGGTAAATTCTAGGTGTAATCTCAAATGGTTCACAGTAAGCTCATCACACAAGGCATTGACACCAAAGTCAAACAAGACTCCACACTTTCGCTAGTGTGCAATGTTCATCACAAGAGACTCAATTCGATACTTGGCTAGTCACAACGAGATGCAAAGAATTCACATATTGACTATGCAACTTCACTTGGCCTCATCGTAGCCGCACATTCATTTTTGTTCGATTATAAGCACTATTCAAGTCATCGGTATTGATCAAAATTGATACTCTAATTTGCACAAGAACAGCCACATTCAATACAAACAAGAGGTGGCAAAAAAAAATCTGAAGGGTCACAAATCATTTATAATTAAAAATACGGAGCCACAAGCTCAACCCATCCACAAAAAGTAGTCTACAACACAACTTTAGCTTAAAACCCAAATATATAACCAAAACCAATCATGTCACAACAAGTCACACAAAAGGTGGGCCTCACCCCACCACAAATAAAATCATTTGTCCTCAAATGCAAACAAAGAATATCCAAAAGTGAAATAAAGTAAGACAGAGAGGGCGGAAAGGGGGCTCATGTCTACGCAGTCGCTCCATCTATCTGGGCATCAGTGCCCGGTGTAGTACTCTGGATCTAAGCATCAGTGTCTAGGTCACCTAAGGAGGAACCGTAGTACCAAACCCACCAGGAATTGCCACGGGTGTATCCGCCAAAAAGTTCCGCACAACTGCACAGAATCCCCAGGCCCATGAAGGAATAGAGGGGCCTCGGGGAGTAGTCTCCCTGTTAGAATTGGGCCTCTTGCCCTTGCCTTTATCTCCAGGTGGAGGTTCTTTTCTTCCCTTCTTAGGAGGACTTGATCTCCCTTTATTTATTTTGAAATTTCGTATTCTTATCTTTCGGGGTGGCATGATTCTCCCAGTAACTTTTGGTCTAGCCATGTCTGCAAAGCATCAAGAAAAAGTTAAGAAAATCTTCAAACAAAAGCACAGAAAATCAGTTGCAGACAAACTCGCCGAACAAGTTGGCGAGTCACTGAATCCCTTTGGCAAGCTAGATCGGGTTCGCCGAAAGGATTGGCTTTAAAGCTATGGCAAGTCGGCGATGGGATAGGCCTTTCGACGAATCGCCGACAGATTTTGGCAAGCAAGGGTGAACCCGCCGAAAGTTACAGTGCAAACAAGGTACAGGGGTGCAGAAAAAAGGTGATCAAGAAAACTGTCGGCGAGTTGTTGAGTGCCTTCGGCGACCTCAGGCTTCTCACCAAAAGTTATAGAGCCTAACAACACATTTAGCGAGAAATTAAAGGCGAGATAGGGAACTTCGACGAACCGCCGAGTGGTTTGGTGAGCTCGGACCAGCTCGCCAAACGACCTGACGTGCCTACTTTCAACCCAACTTCTCGAATTCAACGCCACAACCCCCGAAAATAAAATCAAAGCATGCACTAGTCAAATTAAAGCGAGACCCATATCACCCATTACCCCGGGATACTCAGACTTCTCTCGGTTTTGCATAATTTGGCCAATGGATGATTTTTGCCCTTAAGAATGACGTCATATGTTATATCATTGGGCAAATTACATCATTTGGCACAAATATGGGCAACTCAAAATTCACCCAACCAAACAAAACCGAGTGCAAGCACAACCCCCACACGAATTAATTCATCTAAAAGCACAAAAATACGGAATTTCAACATTCAAAACATTACGGGCAGGATTATCGAATTTAAAACAGGCATTTAAACATTCTAACCCTATCAGAGAGACCCAGCACATGACAATTAAGATAATAATGTTTCAAATGAGTACAATTTCAATAAAAATGAACTCGGGGTTCGGAAAACCAACATTTTATGCCAATTAAGATAAGATTGAAATGCTAGGTAGCAATGTAATCCAACTCCGAGCACCAATCAATAGCTAAAATACTTCTCAAAATTTGATAATATATAAACTAAGGTGCAAGTGTGAGTTCGTGAAGATTTAAAGTGAGGGAAAGTGAAGAGTTTGTAAATTTAAACCTTAGGCCTTATAAAAACCGTCCAGTTCTTGCCCAGTCAGGGACTTTAGTCATAATCGCTGACCCACTCAGCGAAACGCCAAATGGTCACTTACCTCGCCGAGTTTTACAGGGCCCTCAGTTGATTTGGGGGTCCAAACAGTGGTATAGATCGTGATCGCCGACTTGGTTGGTGACTCACCAATAATTTCCTAGGCTCGCCGAGTTTTTCAGACTCCAACGTAAAATTTTCTTGAGTCCAACAACGTTCTGGGTTGGGGTCGCCGACCTCTTCGGCGATATGCCGATTTGACCTTTAGCTCACCACTCTGCATTTTTCAAAACTTCCCACACTTTGTCCTAAACATTCAACACACCATTATTCACCAAAACAAAAACGAAAGCAATAAGGGGTCTTGGGTTGCCTCCCAAGCAGCGCCTTAGTTAACGTCGCAGCACGATGCAAGTTCACACTTAAACCTCATTCTTGGGGTTAGCCATAGTATCACTAGGCAAACCCCCTTACTGTCTCGAGTTCATATGAGACAAGATATGACCCATTTGGGTCTCCAACTGCTTGATCGATACTGAATGGGAGGTAACGGTCTGGCTAAGGGTCGACACGTCTTCTTTCATCTCTTTCAAGATCTTGTCCGACCCCTCAACTTTGTTGAGGATACAAGAAAGCATATCCTCAGACCGACCACCTTCTAAATCCTTCGACTTTTAGCGCTCGTGGGGAGGCCCTTCTCCCCATCCTTCCAATTTGGATTACGGTCCCTCCATTCATGATCTCAATCTTTCCAACCTTCATCCCTACTCCAACCTTGGTTACCACCCTGCCTCAGGTAGTTTGAAACGATAACCACCATCTTGGTTGGCTAGGAAATTAACCTCTTCATTATACAAGGCCTCAAACTTTGACTCATCCAGATTAGCACACCCAACACCCACGGTATTGACACTTTGAGCACCAACACCCATGAAATTTTTAGATAAAATGTCAAGTTGTGTCATGATCTTGGCCATGTTTTGGTCCCTCTCTTGGTCCTTCTCCATCTGTTCCTTAGTCAACTTGAATGTGAGAGGGGAGACCTGGTCTTCACAGGTGTACCACGCCCTGTTTATGGTAGTCATGCCATCTAAGAGCTGAGCCGCTATCATATAAGGTTGTTGCATCAAACCTCCTGAAGAAAGTTGGTCAGCAACACCCTTATTTACAGAGTCAAGACTCTGATAAAAATACTGCAGCAACACGTTATCAGGCAAGCCATGAGTTGACATTGAAGCACCAACTTTTTGAATCGCAGCCAAGTTTCATGAATTAGATAGCCTTCTAGACGCTTGAACCTCTGAATGCTATCCCAAAGAGTCATCATCTACGAGGGAGGGAAGAATCGCACTTAAAATGCGGTAACCAACTCCTCCCACGAAATGATTGATTCACGTGGCAATTCAGCTAGCCACTTGCACCCTTCTCCCATCAAAGAGAACGGGAACAACCTCAACCGGACCGATTCTTGGGAGGTATTCTTGAAGGAGAATGGTCTGCATACATCCACGAAGTTTCTAATGTGGTCATGAGGATCCTCATGAGCCAAACCCCTGAAAACCCCTTTAAGTTGCAAGAGTTGCAACATAATACTCGTGATGTGGAACACCATATTCCCTTCGACTGGAGGCAAGCGAATGGCACCAATACCTCCCATGAGATAGGGGTCATTAGCATGAGGATCGTTGACATAGTTGAGGTTTTCGATGTCATATTGATGGCCTACTTGGTTGTCATTGCTTCCATTCACACTCATACTTCTTGTTTTATTACACAAACAAGCAAAACAAAACTGAAATTAAGTAAGTAGAACTATAACTAACAAGAACAAAATTCAACTTAGCAAAAAATTCTCAAGTAACATCACTCCTCGGCAGCGCCGCCATTTTGATTTCATATACAGGACACTACTTCCAGTTCAAGTGCCAACGATCGTGAGTAATATAATCCAACTAGTGAGTTGGGGTCGAGTCCCAAGGGAGTGGTTCGTACTCAAGAATCAACAGAAAAGTATAAATATGCTCAAGTCAATTATAGCTAAAAACATTTACAAAGGAAAACATGATAAATTAAGGGTTGAGACAAGTGTCAAATATCAAAAGAGGGGTTTGTAGTCAACAAGCAACTAAAAACAATAAATGATATGAAAATACGAATATGGAGACGGGATTCTTGGGATGTGATAGGATTATGGGATAAGGTAAACAATCAGATAATTGCATTTAATAGTAAACTTTCTCTCAAACAATTTACCCCGAATCAAATTGGTTTCTCTCGAACACCAATAATTGGCAATGAAGCACAGCCTTCACTTTAGTCCATTCACTCTCTTGAGCTGAATGTGTGGAAAAGGGTTTAGGGTTCACTCTCTCGAGCTGAACCCATGACAACCCAATACCCACAGTCCATCGATTCAACAATTTTGGTTTTAAAACCTCTCTCTCAAGCAAGCCAAAAACACGAAGTTAGGATTGTATTTGCAACTACAACCCATTAAATTCAACCACAATTATTGAACGAAATCACTTTTAAACAGCAAATAGACTACCAATTAGCAATACCCAACAGTTAATTCAACCCATAATCACATAATCACACCCCAAGAATTGGGGTTTTAGCTAGATATAGTAAAGAGATAGGAATCGATACCGAAATGCATTTCATCAACTAGGTACGATTAATATTGTCTTTATAAACGTCTAAGATGAAGAATCTTCAATATCCACTTCCAATTTCTTAGAAATGGAAATCTTCAAAGCTAAGGAAAAATGTCTCTCAAACTCAGTTCTGAGTTCTAAACTTCAAAAACTGAATAATAATATGATTCCCTACAAAATCTGATACTAAGCTAAAAATTTAAACAAGTATTTATAGTTGTCAAAAAGTGTGCTGCGAAGGTTCAGTTAGCGCAGTTAATTGGGATCGATGATCCACTCGGCGATCCGCCCTTTGGTCATTTTTATCGCCTTTTTTCTTTTGCCTTCAGCATCCTTGAGGTCCTGTAACTTTGGGCGATAAGGCACTGCACCGCGAAATTGTTCGGCGACTCGTCGACTGCTCTTTTCTATCGCCGACTTGATTTTCTCCTTCACGGCTTGGCACACTGGAACATTAGGCAAAATCAAGGCCATTCGGTGACTTACCCAATGGTTTAGGCGATCCTCAGGCCTTCTTTTTTTCGTTCTTTTAGCTGCCTGGTTCCTTTTTGCTCAATAGTGTTCATGTTTTGTCCCTAAGTTCAAATACCTTAAATTCATGGATTTATATCAGTTATTGAGACAAAATATGCATTCGAGGACACTAATTCTTTTAAAATTAAGCCCTAAATGAGTCCAAATCATTGACTCATTAGGCCTTACCTTACTAATCCTAATGAAGAACCTAACTTCTGCTACCTAACAAGCATGAAGAAAAAAAGAGCTAAAGAGAACTAAGTATTTCTGATCATCACAGAGTTTGTAATACACTCCACGATGATATTACAAATTAGGATGCTTAAATAACGTAAAAACATGTCAATCAAGAAGAAAGTTGAGTTACCAGCTTCAAACTTTCTATTACAAAAGCATGAATTAAAAATGATTGATTGCCCATCAAAAGTAACTTGAAGTACTTTTTTCTTGTCTTCTTCTTCAAACCTATCCAACAACACTTGATGATTCATACTTTCTTTGTGGATTTATTGGATCTAGTTGAACCTATTGATACTGTCAAATAGTTTTGCTTTGCCTGTCGCATCGGTAGGTGCCTTGGAACAAACTCCTCAGTCATTTTACCATCCCAACTATGTTGTCTTCCATGTGTCTTATTTTTGTTTTTGTTGCTTCCACTTCTTTGTTGCCTAGGTGATATATCTCCTTCCCTACCCACTCTATCAAAGCATATGTCCAACATATTGTCTTCCTCATCTTCATCAAGAGAATCCTCACCCGAATACACTCCATCTTCATCAAGATAATCCTCACCCAAATCAATTGTATTTGACACTAAGGCCCTTGACTCATTCTTTTTTGCAAGCACACATTTAGGCACAAATACGGGAGCTTCTGGACTTAATTTGTTATTCAAAGCAGGTGGTGAGACTTGTTTTTCTTGGATCAAATCGTTGTCATTCTCTGTTAACCTTACTTGGTTTCCAACAGTCTTCAATAAAGCATCAAAGTTATTCGAACATAATAGGTCTCCTGAGGCATTACTAGTATCTTGCCTCTTCTCACTATCATAAAAATTCCCAGTCGGACTCTTTTCACTACATGGAGAATTATTTTGACTAGTCGGGGAAACGATCCGACTACTAGTTGATTTTTGTGTGCAACCAGTGTCCAATTTTTAGTTGGATTCTCATTCTCAACTTGCAAAACATGCTGCCCAGAATTTTCAACATCAGATGTATCCATTAGTTTTTGTCCTGAATCTATTAACTTTTACCCTGAACCAACTTGCGGCGCATCAACCCCAACTCTTGGTGTTTCCTCTGTGTTTTACGTTGCATTAGACATCAAATTCAGCCCAACTTCTTCTCATTGCACCTCATTAGTAGCAGCCTATTGGCTATCACAATCACCTTTGTTTTTGGTAGTTGTTTGAACACCAATAATACTTGTATCAACATCCATTGAGTCTACACGATTTTGCTCGGAAGTGGAAGCAACCAATTGTCGATCTAAAGAAGTAGCTTTACTTTGATCGACATCTACAATCTTTCCTTTTTCATTTAATATTTCTCTCGCATCACCTTAATACTTTTCACTATCGGTAGTACCTTTTAAAGCAACTTCAATGGTATCATCAATTTGTTTGTTATTTTGATTTCTTTTCAAGATCAAATGACAACTATCTTCATCATGACCTTGGTTCTTACAATAATTGCAATACAAAGGTAGATTATCATATACAATCTCCTGAAAAACCTCGATAAACTTACCAGATTTTCCATCCACAAACTGCAACCTTATACGATTTGGAAGCTTATCCATTAGATCAAGTATAACCTTGACCCTAGTAGTGCTAGGTCTTGACTTGATTTGAGCAGCTTTATCTATAGCTATTGGTTTTCCAACTGCTGATGCTATAGACAACAGAGACTTCTTTCCAAACAAATATGGAGATAACTTCGGTAAAGAAATCCAAACCACAGCTAACGACGTTTCCTCCTTCGGGTTATATCCAATGGACCATGGAAAAACCCTATATTGGTGCTCCTCTCCATTGTAGAGAAAATAATTAACTGAGCGAGATAAACCTAGTACATAATATGCATATTGATCAAACCTCAACAAAAAATTTCTTGGAGCAAGTAAGCCAATTAAACAATTTCCCTTGGTACCAAGATGTTTCGGTAAAATTGACCTTAATACCTTCAAATCTGGCGCACCATGGGATAATTTAAACACCACTTCTTGATGTAATCCCTCTTCAATAATAAAGTATTGTCTTTCCTCCATTGAAAACGTGATAGTAGGTTCTCCATGAATTATTTTGATTGATTTTATGATTATTTTTGAGTTAATTAAGGCAGATTGTTTAGGATCTATAATATTGGAATTGAAAAGGGTGGCGTATGTGATGGTTTGGGGTGGTGGGGCGGGATGGACAGCCTCGAAAGGAGGTCGTCCAGTGGCAGTAGCAGCCATGATAGATGTGCAGTTGCTGCCTATGTAGGAGCGACCAGAAACCCTAGGTCGGCAAATTTTCTGTCAAAAGTTCCTAGCACTCTGTAATCAAATTCTAGTTTCCGGTTATTCAACTTTTACTTTTAGGAAAAAAGAATTAATGTTGTCATATTTACCTCCAAAAGTTAGTGAAATTGACTCTTGATAAGGGAAAAGTGTCAAACAAAAACCGTATCTTGCAGCATTACCTTGAGTGTGAGAGAGGGCGGCAAGAGGAGAAGTTATCATAAATTTAGTTTACACCTAACAACTTAGAATTCGAGGAAGGAAAGTTATGAACTTTGTTTCATGCATGTATATGTTCTGCCTTTAAGTTCTTCTTCTTTCATTTTGTATGATGTTGTTTACCGTAAAATGGGACAATTGAATTTCTAAGGGTGGTTTAAAGGCATCAGGATAAAATTGACCTTATAATAAAATAGATGACAACAACGGAATGATAAATGAGTGCAAGAACAATAATAAATAGTTGAACGTAGAATCTAGATTATGAGCTTGTGTTGTTGCCTAGGAACAAAGTAGCTTAAGTAAACTTGAGGGAAAAAAAAGGCTTTATAGTTTAAGCTTATGAAAAACTAGCTTTTCGACACGTGCGTTGCACGTGATTATCAATTTAGAAAATTTAAGCAAAGATTTGAATTATAAGCTTTGCACAAAAGATATTTAGAAACATATTTCTACATCACAAGAGAAATTGTTAATAAAAACAAATAAATTTAGACTACAATAAAAATTAAACTAATACAAACTTCAACTGGCATTATTACAAATTATATAACTCTTTCTTCATCGAAAATAATTAAATATTAAGAAATAGTAAATCAATAAAACAAAAGGGTAATGTTTATATACTAATAATTATTTTGAAGCAAACAACCTGACAATCTAAATCACATAAGTAGCATTGATAAATAAAGTCATTCTTTTGTCTTGAGCAGCAAACAACAAATCATTCTCTAACTCTTGAGAAGTTCAATAAGTTTTTAAAAAGATATTAAGAAGCATATAGCTACGTCACAAGAGAAATTGATAACAAAAACAAATGAATTTAGATTACATCATGTTAACTTCATATATTGGAACATTACATACTCTTGTATATACTAAGCAAAAAAATAACTATTATATCATCAGAATTATTTTCCTCTAGTACTCGAGGTTAATGAATATTTGTTCTTACGATAGAACAATTTACTTCATCAGAATAGTGGTACATCATATTCCGCTAAACTTCAAACTCACTCAACAACAATAAAATCACAACAAAGTGTAGCATGAACAAACATTTTTTGTGTCTTATCCGAAAAGTCATGACCTTTACAAGAAGTCACAACCCTTTGGAAAAGTCACAACTTATTAAAAAAGTTACAACTATTTAGAAAAGACACAACTGATCGAAAAAGTAACAACTCATCGAAAAAGTCACAACCTAAGTTAGGGATATATGAATTTATACTACAATAAAAATTGAACTAATAAAAACACCAATTGGCGTTATTATAAGTCAGATGGACTTTTATTTCGTTAAAAATACTGAAATATTAAGAAATAGTAAATCAATAAAACAAAAAAGCAATGTTTATATAGTAATAACTATTTTGAAGCAAACTACGTGACAATCTAAATCACATAAGTAACATTGATAAATAACGTCATTCTCTTGTCTTGGGCTCCAAAAAAACAAATCGTGACAATTCTCTAATTCTTGAGAGGTTGAATAATTTTGAAAAAAGATATTCAGAAGCATATATCTACATCAACAGAGAAATTGTTAACAAAAAAGCAAATGAATTTAGACTACAATAAAAATTAAACTATTACAAACTTCAACTGGCATTATTACAAGTCATATAAAGTTTTCTTCATCGAAAATACTTAAATATTAAGAAATAGTAATTCAATAATATAAAAAGGGAAATGTTTATATAGTAATAATTATTTTGAAGCAAACAACCTAACAATCTAAATCACATAAGTAGCTTTAATAAATAAAGTCATTCTTTTGTCTTGAGCATCAAAAAACAACACGTGACAATTCTCTAAATCTTGCGAAGTTTAATAATTTTTAATAAAGATATTCAAAAGCGTATATCTACATCACAAGAGAAATTGTTAACAAAAACAAATTAATTTAGACTACATCATGTTAACTTCATATATTGGAACATTACATACTACTGTATATACTAAGAAAAAAATAAATATTATATCATCAGAATTATTTTCCTCAAGTACCCGAGGTTAAGGAATGTACCCTCTTACGATAGAACAATTTACTTCATCAGAATAGTGGTACCTCATATTCCGCTAAACTTCGAACTCACTCAGGGACAATAAATCAGACGAAATTTTTTAAAATGCAAGTAGAAGAAGAAGAGTGGAAGATTAAAAAAAAAATTGTGGCTGAAAAATGAGAGGAAACCCCTCTATTTATAGTTAAAAAGGATAATATGAGCAAATATTTTTTGTGTCTTATCTGAAAATTCATGACCTTTCCAAGATGTCACAACTTATTAAAAAAGTCACAACTATTTGAAAAAGTCACAACTCTTTGGAAAAGTCATAACTCATCGAAAAATCACAACCCTTTGAAAAAAGTCACAACTCATCGAAAAAGTCACAACCTAAGTTAGGGATATTATAGTAATTTAACATTCCAATTAGGAGTTCATACTTTTAAGGTAATATAGATATAGATAGATTGTAAGTATTGAGTATTAATCAGGAATTGTGGAACCCATATTATAAATGACTAGAAAAATATTTATAGAGAAACCCTAGGGTTCAATTATAAAAATCGGCTTACTTGAATAAACAAGAAAAAAATGTAAAAGGGAAAATACAAAGATTAAAGATAAGAATTGAAAGATATGTAAAATTCGAGAATAAAATTCTCAAATTTCAAAATGAAGTGCTAAGAACTTGAATTATCTTAGTATTCAAAATTAGCGGACTAAAACTAATTATGATACTAATAAAGTAAATTCAAGAACTTAGATCAAAAGTGATGTTGACCCCTATTACGAAGAAATTAGAGACAACGATTAATATAGACTTTTTACCTTCTTTAATTACTTTAATAGAAACAAAGATATAAAGTTGAGAATTTAACTTACCTTTAAAGAATCGTTTCTTATAATGTTGTAAGATAAATTCATAGTCACCATACACAAAAGTGTAAAGAAGAGAAACCTTTCAAATAATATTAATCATGTATTTTGAAGAAAAAAAAAATGCAGCCCTACATATAGGAGAAACCTATTCCAGATAGCATGAGATTCAAATCCTTTTTTTAATTAGAAAACTTTTAAACTAGGAAAAATATCAAACTTCTTCCTGAAATTAGCTAACAGGAATAAGGAGAAAATTGGCAAATTTTCACCCAAAGCCCACATGAGTCATGACTTCATCTTATATTTGGGCTTTATATTGTTGTGATTTTCAGCCATTGTTGGGTGAGAATTCAACACACTTTGGGCTAAAATTCCGCGCTCCAACAATCTGACCCCTGAATGATATTACCCTGATTCTGCTGATAGTTTTGCTTTTGGCCCTGTGGCCTGTATTGGTTTTGGTTTGGTATCCACCCCATGAGAAATTTTGGTGGTTCCTCCAATCGGGCTGATGTTGTTCCTGAAATTTTGGTTTGTTGTACCTCTACTTGTGTTTCCCACAAAATATATGGATTCTGGGTTAGCTCCACACATATTTGTTGAATTATCACCTCCACAGACTTCGCAGAACAACTAAGATTGTTGAACTGGCTGCACTTGAGCTTGCACCTACACTTGATATTTGTAGCTATCCCATGTTCCTGGCCTCAGCATAAATAAGATCACCTCCTCTATCCCATGATATAGTATTTGTAAGTTTTGAAAATTCATCTTCAAATATATGTTTGACCATGAAATTTGATTAGATTTTGAAAATCTCATCTTCAAATATTTTCAAGTTCCCAAAAATTAGGTCAAAACAGTGTTAGAATTTTTGAAACATCCATTCACAAAACCTCAATTTGAAAAACTCAAATTTCAAATTTCAACTTGGAAATCCATGACTAAACAAGAGTTAGGTACATAAATAAAACACAACCCCTCCGGCCCTCCCCCAACCACACACACAAACCAAAATATAAATATAAAAATTTGAAGCCACATTATTTCAGAGCGCAAATATAAAACTTTGCTATTTCTCTTTTCAGCGGCCACCCTCGTTTTCCACCGTCCAACATGCCACCACAAGCCAAAGTTCTTAACCTAAGCTTCATTTCAACAATGGGAACATCAAATATTAGGGACATCTTGACTTGTTTCAATCCCTCTTTTGACTTCTTTGCTATCAGTTCCGATGATGGCCGTGTCAAGGTAATATTTTTCCCTCAAGTGAATTTTCACTCGTATTAATTAATTCGTTTCACCATTTTTTCGTACGTGAATAATTGTAGTGAATTATACTTTTCGTATAGTTTCCGGTTATTCAACTTTTACTTTTAGGAAAAAAGAATTAATGTTGTCATATTTACCTCCAAAAGTTAGTGAAATTGACTCTTGATGAGGGAAAAGTGTCAAACAAAAACCGTATCTTTCAGCATTACCTCGAGTGTGAGAGAGGGCGGCGAGGGGAGAAGTTATCATAAATTTAGTTTACACCTAACAACTTAGAATTTGGGGAAGGAAAGTTATGAACTTTGTTTCATGCATGTATATGTTGTGCATTTTAGTTCTTCTTTTTTCATTTTGTATGATGTTGTTTACCGTAAAATGGGACAATTGAATTTCTAAGGGTTTTTTAAAGGAATACGAATAAAATTGGCCTTATAATTAAATAGATGACAATAACGGAACGATAAATGATTGCAAGAACAATAATAAATAGTTGAACGTAGACTCTAGATTATGAGCTTGTGTTGTTGCTTAGGAACAAAGTAGCTCAAGTAAACTTGAGAACGAAAAGCTTTATAGTTTAAGCTTATGAAAAATTGTAAGTATTGAGTGTTAATCAGGAATTGTGGAACCCATATTATAAATGACTAGGTGAATATTTATAGAGAAACCCTAGGGTTCAATTATAAAAATTGGGTTACTTGAATAAACAAGAAAAAAATGTAAAAGGGAAAATACAAAGATTAAAGAAAAGAATTGAAAAGGGAAAATACAATGAATTTCTAAGGGTGGTTTAAAAGCATACGGATAAAATTGATCTTATAATAAAATAGATGAAAACAACGGAACGATAAATGAGTGCAAGAACAATAATAAATAGCTAAACGTAGAATCTAGATTATGGGCCTGAGTTGTTTCTTAGAAACAATGTAGCTCAAGTAAACTTGAGAACAAAAAGCTTTATAGTTTAAACTTATGAAAAATTGGAAGTATTGAGTGTTAATCAGGAATTGTGGAACCCATATTATAAATGACTAGGTGAATATTTATAGAGAAACCCTAGGGTTCAATTATAAAAATCGGGTTACTTGAATAAACAAGAAAAGAATGTAAAAGGTAAAATACAAAGATTAAAGATAAGAATCGAAAAGGGAAAATACAAAGATTAAAGATAAGAATCGAAAAGGGAAAATACAAAGATTAAAGATAAGAATTGAAAGATATGTAAAATTTGAGAATAAAATTCTCAAATTTCAAAATGAAGTGCTAAGAAATTAAATTATTTTAGTATTCAAAATTAGAGGACTAAAACTAATTATGATACTAATAAAGTCAATTCAATAACTTAGATCAAAAGTGATGTAGACCCCTATTTCGAAGAAATTAGAGACAACGATTAATACAAGACTAATTACCTTCTTTAATTACTTTAATAGAAACAAAGATATAAAGTTAAGAATTTAACTTACCTTTAAAGAATCGTTTCTTATAATGTTGTAAGATAAATTCATAGTCACCATACACAAAAGTGTAAAGGAGAGAAACCCCTCAAATAATATTAATCATGTCTTTTGAAAATAACAAAATCAACCCCTACATATAGGAGAAACCTATTCTAGATAGCATGAGATTCAAATCCTTCTTTTAATTAGAAAACTTTTAAACTAGGAAACTTCAAACTAGGAAAAATATATTTAAAAAAAATATCAAACTTCTTCCTAAAATTAGCTAACAGGAATAGGAGAAAATTGGCAAATTTGCACCCAAAGCCCACATGTGTCATGACTTCATCTTATATTTGGGCTCTATATTGTTGTGATTTTCAGCCATTGTTGGGCGAGAATTCAACACACTTTGGGCTGAAATTCCGCACTCCGACAATCTGACCCCTGAATGATATTACCCTGATTCTGTTGATAATGTTGTTTTTGTCCCTGTGGCCTGTATTTGTTTTGGTTTGGTATCCACCCCATGAGAAATTTGGGTGGTTCCTCCAATCGGGCTGATGTTGTTCATGAAATTTTGGTTTTCTGTACCTTTACTTGTGTTTCCCACAAAATGTAAGGATTCTGGGTTATCTCCACGCATATTTGCTGAATTATCACCTCCACAGACTTCGCAGAACAACTGAGATTGTTGAACTGACTGCACTTGAGCTTGCACCTGCGCTTGAAGGGAATGCCATCTTTCTTCACATGGTTCATTCATTTAAACGACTGGTGTTGATAGACTGGTTTGCAAAATTGATTCCATGTCAGGGAACTTACTGCACAAGTTTAAAGCTTCCACTTAAGCAATATCATTTTTATCCATTTCATCAGGTTTGTACTATACATGTTCATTGTCTTCAATGATGGCTACATTTTGAGATTCTTGCATTTAGTCAATCTGGATTAGTAACTGAACGATTGACATCTTTGACCCCTTATGTAGTTTCTGTAATGCAAAATGGATACTCCCAACAATGATACCAGATCCCCTTTGCTAAGAGTTAGCAAGATTCTTCTCATGTCATATTTTATCACTATATGTTCTGAATACATTTCATTGTGCTGCTCCATTTGTGTCTTCTTCACCCTCTACCTTGTATTAACGTTCCTGTAGTGGTTTTCTCCTTGTAGCAACCGACATTCTATGCTTAATTTGTTTCTGTTGAAACTGGTTCCTCTTGAGGGTTTCTGTCTAGCCAGATGGGAAAATATAAGCACCAACAACTTCTCACTTGAAGATTTTCTCTTGCTTGGATGACAAAAAGCTCCAAAATTTCAGGCCACCCTGTGAGTGTTACTATGTTGCTTAGACTCTCCAAAAAGTTGCCACACCTGTGTAGGATCCTCCAATGATGCACTACTTCTGGAGGATCTAACTCGCACCTGTCAACATTTTTAAGAGTCCTAGAAACATAAGAGTGGTACACATCTTTTGTTCTATTTTTGTATGCTTTCCTTTTTTATGCATTTACTTCTTGATTAAGTGAAGTCAACACAACTGCAGAACACTTCTATTTAGCCATTCTTGTGAGTTGTGAGTCATCTTATTTCTTTTCTTATTTTTTATTAGGGAGGTGTTCGTGTATGGTTTTCTTTGAAGATGGGAGACATGTTTTTTCTTTTGTTGTTACTGACTGACATGTAGCAGTTTGGAAGTTAGATATTAGCAAAAACAAATCAGCACACTGGTTTCTTGCAATGGATCACCCAGCTGTCTTTTTGGATTGTTACAACATTAAAATTTGAGATGAAAATGATGCGAGTTTTGGTGTTTTGTCCATTTCAGAAATTGGTGTTTGCTACTTATGGCATGGAAAGAGTTTTAAGAAATTTCACAATTCAAAGCCAACAAAAATATGTGCATCTTTAGATGAGAAAATACTGAAGAAACATAAAGAAGCCACACATAAAGTTTTTTAGCAAAATTGCAATCAATCGGCCCGTCTGGTTGCGGTCATATGTTTGTTGCATATGGATTGTTGATAAAAAACCATCATTAGAAAAGTTATAGTGCAGCCTGGGGCAGATATCAGATTAAAAATTTCACTTGATGGGATCCTTCTACCCTTCAGTCAATCTCGCAAATATAAACAAGTATCCAACACTCAGAGTCACGGGTAACATTCTCCCCTCCTTTGCGTTGTCCTACCCTATCTTGTATAATTTATATGTAGAAACATGAGATTGTTAAATCCCGTATTTGACAATCAAATTTTTGTTCCAAATATGTATAAATTGATATTGACAAATTTGGCATGGTGATGTAAATGTTTCTGGAATCTTCTGTCATATCAGAAAATTTTCTATCGTCTCCCAAATTTTAATGCATTTTCACTTCTTTCCACACGGCTAATTTCTACCTGGTACTCCCACCCTAATTTATTTCTCCGTATTATAAGTGTTACAAAATCTGAATATTAATGATGTAGATAATACAGCTGAATTTTAGGGATTTGAATATTTAGTCATCATAGTTAGTTTGTTCTCTTCATGTATTTATATCTTTGTTCTCTTTGAGTAATATACAAATTATTCTTCATACCTTATGAATGACATGGTATCAGAGCCAAGTTAAGGTTTCGTTTCTTTTCTTCATTTTTTCTCTGCTTTGGGTCACTCATCCATGAGTTATCAGTTTCCCTCATCTTCGGCAAAGGGCGAAGATCTTTTAGACATTTTTTTCTTTTGTAGACTGGATTTCTATTGTTTTGCAGTCTTATTCGGCATCTGTGCAGATCTGCAATTTTTTAATTGCAACATCAGTTTACTTTATTCACTCTTGCAGTCGTTGTGTTGGATCAACTGCTGCTCCAGTCCCTATTTGTCTCTGTTGCTTCAATATTTTGTACCAAGGTCTGCTTTGATTTTTTGTTTATCTATTTCTAGTTGGGTTTGTTGGTTTCAATTGTTTTCCAGCATTTGGAGTTGTTTAATTTAGAAGCGCTCTGTGGGAAAGCTCTCTGTGAGAGTTTATTTGGTTTGGGAATTGATATTACTATATTTTGTGTTTAAATCACTATTCAAGCCTTGTCATGGTCCGTATGAAATTTTATTATTTTCAATTGTCTTGGATAAAAATAGGCTCAATCCATTGAATTCATGTCTTCAAGAGTAACATTAGCTTCACCCCACGGAAACAAAAAAGTGACAACTCTTAGAACACCACCTTTCTACCAACCAAAAAATCAAATTTTGATCCATCTGCACTCTATACACTGAACTCTTGACAGCTCCGTAAATTCCTGTAGCTTTCCATACAGGGTGATCGATAGCCTCCATTGTTTCAACCCATTCTTTCCATTTCATTTAAAGTCTCCTTGCATGGTTGCAATTGATGGAGGGGTCAACAAATGAAATGGAAAGAATGGGCTGAAACGATGGAGGCTATCCATCACCCTATATGGAAAGTTGTAGAATTTACGGAGCTCTCAAGAGCTCAGTGTATAGAGTCCAGACGAATCAAAATTTGATTTTTGGGTTGGTAGAAAGGTGGTGTTCTGAGACTAACACTTTTGTGTTTCCGTGGGGTGAAGCCACTATTACTCTTGAAGACATGAATTCAATGGATTGAACCTATAGGTCCCTTTCTGCATTCACTATGCACATCTATTTAATTTTATGCCATATTAATTACTAAAGAAAAATTGTCCTAAAGCTTGAGATATTAGTCGTCCTGTGCCATTATGTTGTTTTAATATCTATTCTTCCCCCTTTGCGTAATCTTGTAGCTCCAAATTTTGTATGATTTGGGTGTTTATTTGATATGCATAGCTATAAGTGATGTTTGAGATGTTTCAACATATTTTTCTTACTGAGACAACGTAATGGAGTTACATTTGATAAATTGGAGTGCAACTTGTTTACTTTTTCGATCATCTATTTCTTTTGGAAGGAAGGAAAAATTGTTATTTGCTTTAACATTTTAAAGGTTAAGAATCATAAAGATTTGAGGCAAAAAAAATTATGTGAGGACAGTTTGTACCATCATAAAATATGGTGGCAATTTGCATTGTGATACTAGTGTGTCCTAACATTTCTTTTTTGCATTGAACAGTTACCACCCTTGATCGTGCAAATGTTGAGGGGGCTTCACTTCCCTTGCCTAAGATTCTTGATCAGGTTGATGTCAAGACTGAAATTAAGTCCAATGTGCGCAATGTTATCACTTAACATTGGCCCAAACTTTGTGATCACTTGGTTTTGTTGGCACACTGTTCTTTTGTGTCTGTAGTCTGTACTATATCTAACACCTTGTTTTTGAACTTGCGGTCGTTGCTTATTTTGATTGCAAGACAATTTGTCATTTCCCTAAGAAGAAGAATCTTATAGATTAAAACTACAAATAAAACTAGTTACTCCATGCTGGATTTGTTCCTAGATTAAAGCAAACTGTAATTTGAGATTCTCTATTGCTATCAGATCCTTGCTATATTGGGGCTAATCGTCATTTTTGGAGCTTGTGATCCATGCTTTGACACTAGTACATCTTTTTTAATCAGTGCTCTGACTCTAGTGCTTTTGTGTTGAATGTTATATTTTTCATCTCAAATGCGTGAAGGAACTTTCTTCACTTCTCATCGCTACTTTACTACTAGTGAAAGTGCAAATTACGTGACCAGATGAGAATTCATTAGAAATCTGGAGTTCACTATCACTAGTTATTGTTCTCTTGTCAAGAGAGAGGAAATCTGGTCACGAGTCGAAAAACAAAAGTCTATTTCCCAAAAATTGTGCACCATGACTTCGTAATGCCTAGGTGAAAGTCCTTGGGTTTATAGGCCTGGTTGTACAAATTCCACCCATTCGGGGTCCTTAACAAGTTGATTTATATAATGTTCTAGGAGTAGGAGCTCGGATGGAACAATACCAAATAGGGAATGAAATAGATTCCCATCAAAGATGTGATGATAGATCTTATATACAAAACTCTAGATCGAGCCTGAGATCTTTTTGGAAAGGGGAAGATCTAAGATAGGCGACCAACCTTCTGGAGAGAGCGATGTGTATAGACCAGGTGAGTAGTGATGCAACTCCGTGGACCACTTGTCGGGCATGAAAGGTGGTGGTATCATACCCTTCTCAAAGGAACCGTACATGACACTCTCGCTTCATACAACTTCATTTTGGAAGTAGGTCTTTCCCTTTCCTTTGACCAATGGGTCCTCAAACCTTTATGATTTCGTGCCGAACCGCGCGTCCATCTTCGAACTTCCCATTCTATGAGATCCATGCCTCATTATTTCCATTTTGTAGGTCACGCCTTAACCTCGTTAGAAAGAAGAGTTGGCTAGCTACCAACATATCTTTTACATCACCGACCACCCGTGGTCATCCGTCTTCGGTTTGCCGGTCAATAAGATCTCTGAGATCGACCAGCTAGCTGGGATGGTTTGGCTATTCTATTGTATTGAAAAGGAGTCAATTGTCTGCATAAGTCACCTTCTTCTAGGCTTTGCTAGACGGTACGTCGTTTTCGTTCAATTATATATAGGCCGTAGTTTACAGATTATTAGATTTTAACTTTTCTATATCTATTCTTTTCTCTCCAAAACACTGTTAGAATAGGAACAAGAGCAAGAATAGTCCTACTTGGGAAAGGATTACTATATAGAATTTTACTTGGCATCCAAGGGTATGGCCTAGTGGTCAATAAAGTGGTTAAGAACCCTAGGTTGGTTGAAAGAGTTACCTGATACCTGTTGCTAGTGGAAGGTAAAAGGTATCCTGTGGAATTAGTCGAGATGCACGAAAGCTAGTCTGAACACCACGGTTAAAAAAAAATATATAGAACCCTACTGGAAAAGGATTGTAATGTAGTGTCCTAGTTGGAAAAGGAATCTAATGTAGTATCTATAAATAGGGTCTTAATGTAATAATATAGATACACAATTCAATAATATTTTACTCCAATATTTCTCACATTGTAACGAACCTTCTATGATTCTGGTAGAGAATCAAAGAGCTTTCGTTGCTGGCAGGCGGTGGCGGCTATGAACAATATATGTCACCTATTTGGCCAATGGTTAGGTAAACAAAAGTAGGGCCAAAGATAAATGCATGAACCCCATTTTTAGGGGAAGAAACTTAGCCAGACAAATCACCATGCGTCAATTTCTGGTGACTTTCTAGGGTAGGGTTCTTGTTTATGCTATGTGGACTACTCATTTGCATCAGCCTGGCATCCTGATGGCCTAACATTTGTAACTCAGAACTAAGATAAATCATGCCATATATAGGATATTCGAAACTTGTCCAACTCAATCACTCTTTTGAAGGGTAACCTTGGAGCTATTCGGTCAATCCGTTACACGTCTGATGGCAGATTTATGGGTATGGCAAAGCCTGTAGAATTTTTCCAGATTTTTTTATGTAAAATGTGGATTTGAGGTGGACAAGAAATTGATTTCTTCGATGAGATATCAAGAGTGTCTTTTAGTCCAAATATAGAGTCCCTTATCATTGGCGTGTGGAATCGCACACTTAGTATCCTCCTTGAGTTTGGGCAACGACACAACTATTCATGCTTTGATTTAATAATGTGAGCACTCTAAAGGTAGAAGTGGATTATATTTAGGTTCATATTTGTTTTATCGTGCTATTTGTAATCTAGACAATCTCCGGTCATTTGAACGATAAAACTGAGTGTGGTCTCCTTTATAGCAAAAACCACTTACTTGCAAATGGATTAGTATATAAAATCCTTCATGGCACCCAAGGGTGTGGCCTAGTGGTCAATGAAGTGGTTGAGAACCCTAGGTCTCAGGTTCAAAACTTAGCAGAGACAAATACACTAGGTGATTCTTCCCATTTGTCCGAGCCCTGGTACATAGAGTTACTTGATACCTGTTGTTGGGGGGAGGTGGTAGGTATCCCGTGGATTTGGTCGAAGTGCTAGAAAGCGGGTCGGAACATAACAGTCATAAAATTAAAATAAAAATATAAAATCATACTTGGAAAAGTATTGTATTGTAGTGTCCTAGTTGAAAAAAGAGTCTAATGTAATATCTATCTATAAATAAGGTCTTAATTAATGTAATAATGTAGGTATACAATTCAATAATATTTTCTCCAATATTTCTCATATTGTATCAGAGCTTCTACGATCTTGGTAGAGAATCAAAGAGCTTGCGTTGCTGACAAGCGGCAATGACCAATATATGTCGCTCATCTAGCCAATGGTTATGTTAACAAAAGTAGAGCCAATGATATCTGCATGAACCCCATATTCAAGGAAGGAAACTCAGGTAGACAAATCACCGTGCCTCAATTTTTGGTGACTTTCTAGGATATGTGCTTGTTTATACTATGATTTCCATATTATACACAAAAAATGTGGACAAATTTTATAGGCTCTATCATACCCATAGATCTGCCAACGTGTAGTGGATTGGCCAAATAGCTCCAAAGTTACCCTTCAAAGTAGTGACTGACTTGGACAAGTTCTGAATATTCCATATTTTGCACGCTTTATCTTGGTTCCCAATTGCAAATGTTAGGCGATTAGGATGCCATGCTGATGCAAATGATTAGTCCACATGCCCACACAAAAGAGAAACAACCTTTCCATTCTTGGAGTCAACCAAAAAACCTATCGTGATCAACGGGCAAAAAAAAGGCATCCTAAATTTTCTCCCCAAGATCATTTAGTTGGAGTGTAACATGTCCCATCAACAAGGAGATGATGTTGATTACGTAGCAAATGGATATGAAATGGAAGAACTAGATGATTTTATAGATGAGTTCCAAGGCGTAGACTTGGGTGGCTTTGATTCGGATGTAGGTGAGTTGCAAGGCATAAACTTGGATGACTTTGATTTGGATGTAGATGAGTTCCTAAGCGTAGACTTAGGTGGCTTTGATTCAGATGCAGATGAGTTGTTGATGTAAGATATTTTGGTTGTTGATGTAAGGAAGGGCAAAGATATTCAAGGGATCCCTGGGGAGAGGGTTACCCTAACCAAAGAGACAACTAGGCAAAGAAAATTACAATGCTATCAGAACTATGAAAATATTCCTCAATCTGGTGAGACATCAGAAAAGGAGTGCAAAACTATAAAGAAATACGGTTTATAATATAATTTCAGATGGAATGCATGACCCATTACAACAACATTATCTCTCCCCAACTGAGGAATTTGGTCTGAGCATCTTCAAACATTGATGTGTACCTGATGTCTCTTTTTTCAGTCATTCATTGGTCATCATTGACCTGTGCAACAACTGAAACTGTCAATTTATCTGAGCATGTAGCATCACTTGAGAAACATCCTAAAAATCTTTCAGAGGGATTTATGGAGACCCAAGTAAACACTTTTGCTGTGGCAGATAAGTTGCTTGTTGCTTGTGGATTGCAAGAGGAACTAATCATCAAGTATTTAGATAAGCCTAGAGTTTGCTTTTGTTCTCGGCCGACGTATGACATTGATGCCATTGCCACTGCTATCGAGATCACCAATACTATCAGTGGTGCAATTTTATAGCTTCAAATAATGATTCTGGAGTTAGAGATTTTGATTTTGAGAAATTTCAACTATCTAACCAATTCCAATTTCCCTGGCCAGTGATGCCATCCTAGAGTTCGAGATTGCCATCAGGGCTGAGTGATGTATAATTTACTGGCTAGGGAAAATGGAAATGGTTAGATAGTTGAAATTTCTCTAACTCCAGAATCATAATTTGAAGCTATAAAATAAAGTGCACCACTGGCGTTGTCGTTGACTCAATAGTAGTGGTAATGTCATCATCGGCATACGTCGGCGAGAACAAAAGTAAACTCCAAGCTTATCTAAATACTTGACGATAAGTTCTCCGTGTAATCCACTAGTAGCAAGCAACTTATCTTACACAACAAGACTGCTAACTCGGGTCTCCATAAATCCCTCTGAAAGGCTTTCAGGATGTTTCTCGAGTGGCACTACATGCCTTGATGAATTGAGATTTTAAGTTTTAGCGCAGGCCAATGAATGATAGAAAAATGAGATATCAGGTGCACATCATGATTAGAAAGTGCCCAAACCAAATTCCTCAGCTAGGGTAAGAGAACGTTGATGTAACCGATCTTGCATTTCATCTGAAATCATAGTATAAACCGTCTTTCTTTGTGGTTTTGCACTCCTTTTCTGATATCTCACTAGATTGAGGAATATTTTCGTAGTTATGATAGGGTTGTAGTTTTCTTGGCCTACTCCCTGGTTGTTGTAACCCTTTTCCAAGGGGTCCCTTGAATATCTTTGCCCTTCCTTACCTCAACAGCTGAAATATCTTGCATTTTTCTATTCATATAGTCATACTCATCTACATCCGAATCAAAACCACCTAAGTCTACACTTAGGAACTCATCTACATCCAAATCGAAGTCATTTAAGTTTATGCCTTACAACTCATCTACATCTGAATCAATGCCACACCAAGTCTATGCCTTGGAACTCATCAATAAAATCATCTAGTTCTTTCATTTCATATTCATCTGCTATGTAATCAACATCATCTCCTTGTTGATGGTATATGTTACACTCCAACTAAATGATCTTAGGGAGAAAATTCATATTGATCCAAGTATCAGTTTTACGGGGAAATCTCAGTTTTAACCCCACCTAATTTGTATCATCTGTATGGATTTCTTGCTGCCCTTGTCTGTTCTTAATTGACTCCACATGGAATTATTCCATTGTGCAAGGAATTTTACAACATTGGGAAAATAAGTTGGCATGTGTAAGTTTTAGATGAGCAATTTTTTTTCTCCGAAGAAGGTGCTGTTATCTGGTAATCGCTGTCTGCATTTCCCTGCCTAAAGAAATATGTTCAGAAGGATAAGTAATTGCTCAGATTGCACAAAGCCGATAATAGGTTGAGTCATTCAATGGGAAATAATTTATAAAACTTGTTATGCAAAGATTACAGAAGTACCAAATTCCTTTATTTCTCCATTTCAACTTTCTGTACTTTGGAAGAAAATGATGATTAACTTTCAAGCATAAAGGATGGCTAACGGTAAAGCTGAGGAATAAATTCCAAGAATAAAGTAGATTTATTAGTATTTTTCTTCAGGAAATGAATGCAAGGTGATCTGAATTAGCCTTGTAGAGGTGGAGTGGAGGATATATTCCCTTATCCTTTTGAAGTCAAGAATCTCATTTCTCTCAACATTTACAAATGTTTGCTTTATTTTTGTTTATTGAGAGTTACTTTACGAATCATCTGGAATTAGTTAGGCATCTTTCTTTCATACAGGTGAAACAAAAAAATTACTTGCTTCCCTGGGAACCCATTTTGCTCACCCTTCCTATGCTATTGTGCATGCATTTGGATTTTCATCACTGAATACTGAGCTGATTGTTCCATTGCTGTTGTTTCCATAGTGATAGTCCTCAGAGTAATGCTCTGGCCTAGTATATTGTGTGTATCTTGGTGGTGACCTGATGTATTCATATCCAGTCACATAGGGTGATGGCTGATAGCTATTGTAGCTGTGAGTCGCATAAACCGGTGGTTGACCTGGTGGTGGCACCTCAGGTCTGAATTCTGGACCGATAGGACGAGTGTGATTATTTCTGAAACCAGAGTCTCCTTGTGGTTGACCTGGTGGTGGCATCTCAGGTCTGAATTCTGGACCGATAGGACGAGTGTGATTATTTCTGAAACCAGAGTCTCCTTGTGGTTGACCTGGTGGTGGCATCTCAGGTCTGAATTCTGGACCGATAGGACGAGTGTGATTATTTCTGAAACCAGAGTCTCCTTGTGGTTGACCTGGTGGTGGCATCTCAGGTCTGAATTCTGGACCGATAGGACGAGTGTGATTATTTCTGAAACCAGAGTCTCCTTGGGGAGGCTCATGGATCATGCTCTGGCCATAGTGATATCTGTAACTATGGTCCCTAGGAGGCTCATAGCTCATGCTCTGACCATAGTTGTATCTGTTGTAGGCATGGTCCCTGGGTGCCTCTTGGCTCATACTCTGACCATAGTTGTATCTGCTGAAACGATGGTCCCGGGGTGGCTCATGGATCACATTCTGACCATAGTTGTATCTGTATCCGTGATCCCTAGGTGGCTCAGGAGTACTCATTCCCTGGCTAAAGTTGTATCTGTAACCATAGTCTGGTGGATAGTGGTAAATTACATGAACCTCTTCAACATCTCTTGGTTTAGAGGGTTGGCCTGATTGGGTTTTGGCGTTGTCAGCAACCTCATGTGTTTGTTTCTCCTCTGCTGGTTGATTTTCTTGTGTTGGTGGATCTTTTGGCGGTTTGTGGGGTGGCTCTTCAGCTGGTGGAGCTTCTGTTGGAGGATTGCTGGATTCAGGGGTGGGTGCTTCACTCTCAGCTGGTTCAGCTTCCTCTGGCTCTGTTGGAGGGTCTGCTTGTTCTATGTGGGAACAAACAATGGCACTCTTTCTTGTCTTCTTAATCGCCTTCACTATTTTCTCAGGATCTGCCGATCCTACTATAGTAATCTTTTGCTGAGGAAAATCTATATAAAGATCATGAATACCTGTAGAAATACGCATAGACTATCATAACATGTTCAAGAGGAGATCAAGAAAGAATTAACACTGAAAAAAGAAAGAATTAGTACTTTATGCATCACTTACTCACCATGGACGCTATGTAGAGCCTTCTTGATCTTTTGCACACAACCATTGCAGTCCATTCTCACCTGTATCTCTGTGACTCTAGGTTTCTGCATGAAAAAGCATAAACATAATTAAAAAAACAATATGCTCCACATGAATATGATGTTCGATTTCTCCAAAGACTTGTCGATATGGAAGTAGAAGCAAGGCTTACCTCCATCTGTTGAGCCATTTCTGGAAAAAGAGGGGAAGAAAGAGAGATGAATGTATAGAGAGATTAAATGTTGAGAATGGAGGGAATCAATATATGGATGGCATCATTTTGTGCATGGAAAGGAATATTTAAAAGGCATGAAGTTGTGGGACAGGAAAAGAATCTCCTTTTCAAGGGAGAGTTTTTGCTTCTTGGTTAACTTTAACAAGTCATAATCATCTATAGCTAAGTGGAAAAAAAGAAAAGAAGTCCCCACCACCAAAAATTTTGCTTATTTCTGGACCCTAGACTGTTTTGGTGAGCCAAGGGAATTTTTGCTTTTAAGCACTACATATATATATAACCATATACAATTGCCAGTTTCTTTTTTTAAGTGCTAAGGGATGATTATCTAAAGCCGACCATAGAAAGAAGGATTAAAAAGTTAGAGAAAGTACCACCAAAAGGATGGGGTGTAGTAGATGAAGCTGCTACTCTCTTAACCTTAACCAGAGGTCTTGGGTTCGAGCCATGGGTATGGAAAAATCCTTGGTAAGGAGTGCTTCTCTCCGAATGGAGCCCTACACGGTGCGAATTCGAAATAGTCAAGCTCCAATGCAGGTACCAGACACTGGGTGGGAAACAAAAAGTTATATCATCACCTAGTGTTTAGGTAATGCTTGATGGTCAAACAATATGAAAGTAACTTTAGAGGTGAAAGAGGGATATCCACACATGAAGAATCCTTTTGTTACAAGTAAAGAACCCTCCAAAAACAATGTCAGTCCCCCTCCAAAAAAGAGTCTTTTCTGTTTGTATTGAGCTACTACTCATTGTTGTTCCTCAAAGCATAATCCATCGCCATATATGGTGTAAACTGATTGAGACAAAAGGTGCTTATAAAAACTTATGCTCGCCAGCAAAAACAAAGACAAGGAAGGCGTAGTGATCAATGAAATGCTTCCGGGAGTTGAAAATATGCATAGATCCGAAGATTCGGTTACAACAAATTATTTTAGATGCAGGGTGTGTTGTATGTTCTGCTCTTGCTAAATGATTGTCAATACAAAGCACAACATACAACTATAAAAATGTTCAATTTAAGAAACCCTACTAAATATAACTAGAAGATGTTTATGATATGAACATGCAATTTTCTATGGAAACATCACATCACACTTTTAAAGTAAATGTTTTACTAGTGAAATTGTTTTCCCATAATATTGTTTGACACGAAACCGTACTAATTTACTAAAGTATTAAATTGAAGTGAGAATATAAATTAGTTAACGGTAATCAAATGAGAAAAATATGTATAACTGACACATGTATATATTCGTTGTTGATGTAGCAATGATAATAATGTGAACACGGACTGGTTGGGTTGAGTGAGAATATAAATAAAGTAATCATAATCAAGTGAGAATAAATATATATTTATGAAAGACATGTAGTTCATTTTTCTCGTTTTAATTACTAGACTTAAAATTGAATCGTCTGGTAGCTGGATAAGAAATAAACTATTCACGATAGCTGGATAAGAAATAAATTATTCATGTATGAAATTAATATAGTGTTTTAACTTATCCAATTGGAAGCTTGGTGTTGTATTTACTGTGACTGTTGGGTTTTAGCAAGGTGTGAATGGGAAATAAGTAGAGAAAATGAAAATGTGGGGAAACCAATTTTGGAGGGAAAATGAAAAGTCATTGCAAATTGCAAATGAAAAGTCATTTCTCCCATATTGGTAGAAGAAAGAAAAATTGGTGTCCTTATATTAGGAAACACTTCCTTTAGTCCTTAAAGGGTTAAGAAGAAGGTGCCCCCTCGCGTAGTCGTCGTCGCTCGCTCGGCTTCGGATTAGGCAAATGATTTGATTGATAATATTTTTTGGACAAAATTTATTTAATCAATCTCATTAATTGATTTCCTTTCTCTTATAAATTAATTCAGAATGTTAGTTAATTAACAGAATTAATTTTGCATAACGGAATTTATTTGAAATTCACGTGTAACAGTAAAAACATTCTAAAGGGACTTGTTCCTTCCGAAAAGAAGTTACTTTTCCCAAAAAAGACACAACATTCTGGAAAAACACCATTGTCCGAACAGACGCATTCCTTGCTGCAAATGACCATAAATAAGAGGTCTTTTTCATTTTTTACTCATTGGAAATTTTTCCACTCTGCATACATTTTCTTACATAAACAAATTGTCGATCGACTGAGTCTATGTGTGCTCTCGTTACTGTTCTTGCGTTCGCTGAAATTATTGAAGTTTGAGGTACCGCTACTTCTCTAATAGGTTAATCCATTTTATCTTGGGAGGAATTAATCTGCAACCTCGGGTACTTGAGGGGATTAAATTTCTTAAGGAAACACAGTGGGTTCTGTGGACTCGGATTATTATTTCTATATGTTTCATCTATTTTTCTGTTTCTGTTTTGCTAACCTTAATACAGGAGATAACAAGCTTAAGAAATTTAATAGTTTTTGTATTTGAGGTTTCTGGAGATTAAAACCTTTCTGGTTTTCTACTCCGTTTGAATTTTTAAAATTCATTCGATTAACAATTAAAAGAACATAAAAAATTTATCGTTAAATCAGAAACAGGTTGTGTAAGAGTTTATTCTTTACTGTTAGTATTTCACATACTAAAATTGTCTGTCATTTGTGACAGAAAAATGACAAATTCAAGTCAAGTAAATGTTGGAACAGTAAGTGTTGCAACAACATCAGTGAGTGTTGCAACATCATCGGTTGCACACAATCGTTCAACTGTTGCCCTTGCACCGACGAAAAACCTGCAAAGTTTTCTAGAGTCGACTTCAAGAGATTGCAGCAGAAGATGTTCTTCTATCTGACTACGTTGAGTCTGCAGAGGTTCATTAATGAGAATGTTCCTGTTATGTCGGATGAAACTCCGGCCGAAGAATGATTCTTGGTGACAGAAGCATGGACACATTCAGATTTTTTGTGTAAAAATTATATTCTGAGTGGCCTACAAGATGATCTGTACAATGTGTACAGTAGTGTCAAGACCTCAAAAGAACTCTGGGATGCTTTAGAAAAGAAGTACAAAACAGAGGATGCCGGAATGAAGAAGTTCATTGTGGCAAAGTTTTTGGACTATAAGATGATAGACAGTAAGACCGTCACCCAAGTTTAAGAACTGCAGGTCATAATCCATGATCTCCTTGCTAAAGGTATAAATTTATTTAATGCCTATGTTAAAAATATTAAGTCTACTCTTAATACTCACATAATTTTTAATGTAGGATTGATTGTGAATGATGTTTTTCAAGCGGCTGCCATTATTGAGAAGTTACCTCCGTTGTGGAAGGACTTCAAAAACTACTTGAAACATAAACGCAAGGAGATGATTGTTGAAGATCTCATGGTAAGACAGAGAATCGAAAAGGATAACAAGGCCGCAAAAAAAAGGTCACGTGGTAATTCAGCAATATCTGGAGTTAATATTGTTGAAGAAGATCCCACAAAATCAAAGAAAAGAAAGAAAGCATCTAGTCCATAAAGCAATCCTCCTAAGAAGAAATTCAATGGAAGCTGCTTCAATTATGGCAAACGTGGTCATAGGGCTACTGAATATCGGGGTCCCAAGAAGGACAAGAAGAAGGATCAAGCAAATTTGGCTGAATCCAAAGAAGAGATGGACGATCTCTGTGCAATGCTTTCAGAATGCAACTTGGTTGGAAATACAAGAGAATGGTGGATAGATTTTGGTGCCTCATGCCATGTTTGTGCCAACAAAGAATTATTTGCATCATATACTCCAGCACCAGCAGACAAGAAGTTATTCATGGCAAACTCCGCTGCTGCAAAGGTTGAAGGAACTGGCAAGGTCCACTTGAAGATTACATCGGGCAAGGTGGTGACTTTGAACAGGGTCTTGTATGTTTCGGAATTGCGAAAGAATTTAGTTTCTATACCAGTTCTGACTAAGAATGGATTCAAATGTGTATTTGTTTCTGATAAAGTGGTAGTAAGTAAGAATGAGATGTATGTAGGAAAAGGTTACCTCACTGAGGGCCTCTTCAAACTCAATGTAATTGCAGTTGATATGAATAAAAATTCTGCTTCTTCTTACTTGCTTGAGTCTAATTGTTTATGGCATGAACGTTTGGGACACGTTAATAACAAAACCTTGCGAAAACTGATTAACTTATATGTTTTGCCTAAATCTGAGTGCAATAAATCAAAATGTCAAGTTTGCGTTGAATCTAAGTATGTTAAGCATCCTTATAAATCTGTTGAAAGGAATTTATATTCCTTAGAACTTATTCACACTGACATTTGTGACATGAAGTCAACACCATCACGTGGTGGGAAAAAAGTATTTCACAACTTTTATTAACGATTGCACTAGATACTGTTATGTAATTTGCTAAATAGTAAGGATGAAGTAATAGATGCATTTAGGCAATATAAAACTGAAGTTGAAAATCAGTTGGATAAAAGGATCAAAATCATCAGAAGTGATAGAGGTGGAGAATATGAATCTCCATTTGCATAAATATGTTTGGAAAATGGAATCATCCATCAAACGACTGGACCTTACTCTCCTCAATCTAATAGAACTGCGGAAAGGAAAAACTGAACTTTAAAGGAAATGATGAATGTCTTACTTATCAGTTCAGGTTCACCACAAAACTTGTGGGGGAAAGCTATCCTTACAGCAAATCGAATACTCAATAGAGTGCCTCACACAAGACACATGTTATTCCATATGAGAAATGGAAAGGTAGAACACCCAACTTGAAATATTTCAAAGTGTGGGGGTGTCTAGCCAAAGTTCAGGTTCCTATACCTAAGAGGGTGAAAATAGGGGTGGATTGTGTATTCATTAGATATGCCACAAATAGTAAGTCATGTCAATTTTTAGTTCATAAGTCGGAACATCTGGATATTCATGACAATACGGTAATGGAATCAGATAATGCTGAATTCTTTGAACATATTTATCCGTATAAAACTAGACTTGAGTCATCTAGTGGGGGTTCTAAACGACCTCGAGAAGAACCAAAAGAGAATGAACCTAATGAAAAGAGCCCAAGGCACAATAAACGTCAAAGGACAGCTACTTCATTTGGATATGATTTTGTAACATGCCTTATTGAAAGTGAGCCTCAAACATTCAAGGAAGCTAGCGACTCAACCTCTTGGAAGGAGGCTGTTAATAGTGAGATTGAATCAATCTTAAGAAATCATACCTTGGAGTTGGTTGATCTTCCTCCAGGGAACAAACCCTTGGGTTCGAAATGGATCTTCAAAAGGAAGATGAAAGATGATGGAACTATTGACAAATATAAAGCAAGACTTGTTGTCAAAGGCTTTAGACAGAAAGAAGGTCTTGATTATTTTGACACATACTTGCCAGTGACTAGGATTACATCAATTCGGATGTTAATTGCCCTGGCTGCAGTACACGGTCTTGAAATCCATCAAATGGATGTGAAAATCGCCTTCTTAAATGGAGAGCTGGAGGAAGAGATTTACATGGAACAGCCTGAGGGCTTCATAGTTCCCGATAAAGAAAAGAAAGTATGCAAACTTGTTAAGTCACTTTATGGACTAAAACAAGCACCGAAACAATGGCATGTAAAGTTTGATCAAACCATGTTGTCAAATGGAATTAAGATCAATGAATGTGATAAATGTGTCTACATTAAAGACACTCTAAATCAGGAGGTCATTGTATGCCTATAAATGGATGACATGTTGATAATGAGAAAGGACATTGCTAATATAAAAGCTACTAAGCGTATGCTCGCTAGTAAGTTTGATATGAAAGATTTAGGAGTTTCCGATTAGATATTGGGAATTAAGATTCACAAAACTCCTAACGGTCTAGCATTGTCTCATTCTCATGATATTCAAAAGGTACTTGAAAAGTTCAAGTTTGTGAATTTCAAAAGGGCAAAAACCCCAATTGATGTGAACCTTAATCTTGCTAAGAATAAAGGTGAAAGTTAGTCTCAATTGGATTATGCCAGAGTATTGGGAAGTTTGATGTATGTCAAGAATTGTACACGACCAGACATAGCATGCGCTATAAGTAAACTCAGTCGATACACAAGTAATCCCAATCAAAATCATTGGATGGCAATGAAGAGAGTTTTAGGGTACTTAGATGACACTCAAAACTATGCTTTTCATTACAACAAATATCCAGCAGTTCTTGAAGGATATAGTGATGCAAATTGGATTACTGGGTCAACTGAAACGAAATCCACGAGTAGATATGTGTTATACCCGATTTTAACTCGAGGTCAAAACGTGTACAACGTATTGGTGATTTCCAAATTATTAACTAACTTAAGAAGTCGCCACCTAATTATTACGGTGAATTAGGACACCTAAATATTTAATAAAGTAATACTAAAATGACTCCAATTATGGTCTACTAAACTTATGTGATTCTAGGTAAGGATTCTAATTTATCCTAAAGGAAAGGGGTAAGGCATCCTTTAAGATCTGTTGAAAAACAGTTAACCGACCAAACTTAGGTTAATTAAATTTAAAAGAAAGGATATGATAGCCAAAGATTAAGTAGTTGAGTAACCAAGTTGAAAAACCTTTTTTACTTTAAAACTCTTTCACAATTTATTAGAATGAAAAAGATTTAAGAAAGAGTAATTTCTTTAGATCAATTTAGACAAATCCATGACTAAGAAAAGGTAATTAAAAATAGATATTTGCTTATTAATCGACAAGATGCTCCCTTTAGAAAAAGTTTTAGAAAAATAAGAGTCTAGAACAAAATATTTTTTTTTTTGAAAGATATTGCCAAGTTTGAACAAAACTTAATAAATTAGTGAGCTTAAAGTGGTGCAAAAAGAAGTGTTTTGTTTAAAAAAGGGTTTGCCAAATGAAGTTTATAAAAGGTAAAGTGACTAATGAATGTTTGTTTCTAGCTAAAGGTACCCAAACCCAAACATCTATATTATGTTACCTATTTGAGAATTCAAAAATAAAACATATTCAAGTCCCATAAGCAAATACAAAATATAAAGAAAAAATAAATAAACAAGTTAATGCTAAGATATAAGTAGCCATGAGTGACTCCAAGTGAGGCTCGCTTGTTTTGCTTGCCACTCGGAATAGTAAAAATGTAGTGAACACTCCATGTGTGGGTATGAGGATAGCGTCAAGTCTATAAGACTTGAAATTTACTAGAGTCTTGAATCAAGACTCAATTTTGCTCCAAAGTGTACATGCGAAAATGGAGAACATAAGAATTAGGAAGGAAAATAACTATTAGATGAGGCAAATATACATTTTTAATTATTCAAACCCAATAACAACACCTTAACAATAAGCACAAAACAAATTGAAATAAATTATAACACTTGACTAATATTATTTAGTGACTATATGTTGATGGAAAGAAAAGAGAATTCCTTTAACTAATAGATTCATGGGCATGCTAGGACAGTAACCAAATATCTCATGTAGTCTCCAAACATGAGTACGCCACCAAGTATAATATTTTAGGCCCAACTAATCTTGAAATCACTTACTTATAAAACATCCTACAGTAGTATTCCTATTTTAATCTATAAGCAGAAAAATTATCTTTTATGCCCCTTTAATATCATTGTTTCAATTAAAGAGAATAGAATCACTATGTACCACATAACATCCATTTGTTGGGAATAATCCATTTTTGAGTGTATAAAATACGGCAGCCATGACTTCAAAATAGGAGCAAAATAGGGATATAAAAAAAATAGATTTAGCATTTTCATGTACTCTAGCTTTCATAAATTTTAAAACTGCGCATATAAATTTAAAACTAAAAAAACGAATAAAGCAGATTCCAACGAACTCTAAAATAAAAAATAAACTAACGCGGGGGTAATAACATGTTCAGTGAATAAACAAATCAATAAAGTTTTTATAAGAAATGTATCCATAGCATGTTAGATTTAAGTGATTCCTAATATATTAAAAAAAATCAAATGGAAAAAAAAAACAGAGACTAAACATCAAAACAGAGGGATGACGAAAATACTCAAAACAAACTACATACTACAATAGAAAAACGAAGAGAGATGTATACTGACCTTCTTCGGAGCAGTGAACTAGGACGTCGGCCTCGACAGCTCGCTACCTCGGATGTCCACGAATGGCAGAAATAAAAGGTTGTTGCAACTCCAAATCAAAGCAGAAAGGAAGAGATGTAAATACGGGATACGAGAGAATTGGTTTTTTTTTTCTTAGATAGATAAGATAAGTGAGCTATAAGAGATGGTGCGGCTGAAAAAACACCCTTAAACAAGTTCCAAACGTTCATATTTATAGGCAGATTTTCTAGGGTTAACAACTTGAGCGGGAAATACACTTGAATTTGGTCAAAATGATCTTTCAAATTCGAACGTTTGAAGCTTTGCCAGGCTCCACGTGAATGAGAAGTTAGTAGCACAAAAATGGAAGAACAAACTCTGTCCATGAATGACAAAGCTTGGAGTCATTCTGAAAATAGAAGAAATGAGAAGAGGGTGCGGCTGGTGAGTTTAGTGTTAGGTTTAGGGCTGAATTGATATGTTAAGTGAAATGGGTCTATTCAATTTGGGAGTTGGGGCTGCTACGTTTTGGACATATATTGGGCCAATTGTGCTAGAATAAATGGGCTGGTTAAGAATTTGTTTTGGACTATAAATGGCTGAATGATGCAGGCCTTTCCTTACTTTTAAATTAATTCTTTTGAGCTTCTAACTTAATAACTAGTACAATGTATGTTATAAAATGTCAACTAATAATTTACAATAATAAAAAAATATCAAAATTATGACTTTACGCTAATATCAAATACATATACATAATCGACTTATAATTATTTTAATAAATACAAAAAAAATTGAAATAATATTTAAAAAAAACAATCGATTAGTTAAGGAAAAGAGGTATAAAAAGTGATAATAGTAACTTCGATAATAAAACTAATAAATTTAGAAGATAAATAGTCGTAGTAGTAAAAATAGTTGTGAAAAGGATAATTTTATACGTTATTAAATTAGAAGCTCAAAAACAATAAACTAGAAGGAAGGAGGGTCAAAATTGGGTGTCAACAACTTGTCCCTCTTTGACCAGAGACGATGTAAGAGTTTTTGGGCAAAGAAGTTGACGTAGAAGCCAATTTTGTCCCGACCAACAAACATATCAAAGATTGCCCCGGTGTGAATTATGATGTTATTGGTATTGTGATCTAGGAGAGTATTCAAGATTGGAGTCGAGTAGAGTTCGAGGCAGACCTTTGACCTTTGTTGGAAAGCTAAACTTTCTCAACAAATTGCCCCAGTTCACTGCTTAGATAAAGTTCCACGTTGTGCTAAAGCTCCTGCAGAACTCAAACTTGACAAAACAGTTAATAATATTAAACATAAAGCATGGTGCGATAAACACATGGAAATAACACCTCCTGGGTGTGAATTTATGAAAATGCGGCCTTGCAAGCCGAAATGATTTAATGAGATGAAATCTTGCAAAATTTATGAAAAAGGGGTTTAAGGCCAATGATGCATGAGAAATGATGCTTTTCAGCGATGATTAATGAAAATGAGGCCTTAACCAAATAAATTATGGATATGAGGCTTTTAGCCAAATGATTAAGAATGAGACTTTTTAAGCCAGGTGATTTATGAAAAGGAGGTCTTTGAATGCAATGCAGACTGATAAAGCATTTGTGCAATCAACTGAAAGCATTTGTGCAATGCATTAGAAAAGCGATAACGCCATGTAGAATTCCTTTTTAAATACTTGAAAGTATTTGTGCATTTGAAAATATGCATTTGTGCGAAATATAAAGCATTTGAAAATATTTAGAAGCATTTGTGCAGTGCGTTTGAAAATAATTGAAGGCATTTGTGCAATGCATTTGAAAATATGTATTTGTGCGAGGCATTTATGCGGTGCATTTGAAAATATCTGAAAGCATTTGTGCAGTGCGTTTAAAGTATTTGAAAGCATGCATACGAAAAATCTGAAAGCATTTGCGCGGTGCGTTTGAAAAATATCTCGAAGCAAATGTGCGGTGCGCTTGGAAATATCTGAAAGCATTTGTGCAGTGCATTTAAAGGCATTTATGTAAAGCAAAATCATGTGCATTGTTTTATTAAATAATATTTGTTATCAACACATTTGAAAACTTATAAAGTTTTACTTATAAATTTTCGAATTATAAATTTATAAGTAAGTAACTCAAACCACTCAACATATAATCCTTTCGATCCTATGAATGTTATTGACTTCTCAGCTTCTGGTAATTCTGATAAACCTGCACTCAAAGGAAAATTATAAGTTTTGGGGGAGGTTGATTCACGTTGACTTTGAAGGTCTGGCTCTTCATACTTCTTTCTTCCAGCTTTGCTTAGACTCATAACCTCCGTCCATTCTAAATCTTGGTTAAATGAATAACAAGAAAATAAATAAAAAGAAAACATTTGATTGAAAATCATATTTGAAAATAAGATAAAATGATATACGTATATATAGCAATAAAGAATTTTGTCGAACTTCAAATTGTGACATGTCACGAAACAAAGCGAACGTCCTTTATCTGAAGTCTTTCTTTTGTCGGATGATTCGATATACTCTTCAAATATCTTGATATATTCTTGCAATTATGCCCTAAAAAATTGTCCCAGTTTTTGGCGAAAGAGATACGTTGTCTTTTGGTCACGATGATACCAAACCTTCTATAGGCTGCACACTATTCTATCAAAGCACCAAGCCAAACATAACCTAAGGATACAATTAAAAATGAAATAAAGGGGCCGAACCCTCCTCGGGTTGCCTATATATCCGAACGGAATCAGGCCATACGTAGTTCGCTACATACAAAGGAATGGAGAAGTGAAAAAAAATAAAAAATCTAATAAAGTGACCGAAGCCGATATAGGCCGCCTACGTATCCCACCAAGGGTATCAGGCCAAGCGTAGTTCATATTATATAGAAAGGAAATTTTGCAAAACTTACTAAAAGACCAAATCCAATGTGGATTTCTTACGTATCCCGCCATGGGAATCAGGTCAAGACGTAGTTTCAATACATGACAAAAGATTACAAGAAAATGAAATAGAAACCTCTAGATGTAGTATCTCTTAACCGCATCTGCATTGATAGCTTTCGGCCATATCTTGCCATCCATTTCTGCTAGAATCAAAGCTCCTCCAGTCAGTACTCGGTGAACCATGTAAGGTCCTTGCCAATTAGGTGCAAACTTCCCCTTAGCTTCATCTTGGTGTGGGAATATTCGCTTCAACACCAATTGTCCCGGTTCAAACTGCCTCAATCTTACTTTCTTGTTGAAAGATTTGGCCATCCTGTGTTGATAAAGTTGCCTGTGACAAGCTGCATTCATTCATTTTTCATCAATGAGCATCAATTGTTCATATCGGCTCTGCGTCCACTTGGCATCACTTAACTCAGCTTCTTGGATGATCCTCAGAGATGGTATTTCAACTTCCATTGGTAATACTGCTTCTGTTCCATAAACCAAAAGATAAGGTGTTGCCCCAGTCGAAGTCCTGATTGTGGTGCGGTAGCCAAGAAGGGCAAATGACAAACTCTCATGCCAATGCTTGTAGTTATCAATCATTTTCCGTAATATCCTTTTGATATTTTTGTTGACTGCCTCAACTGCTCCATTCATCTGAGGTCGATAAGGAGTGGAATTGCGGTGAATAATTTTGAACTTCTCGCATATCTCATGCATCAAACCACTATTGAGATTAGCTCCATTATCTGTAATAATTGACTCGGGGATCCCAAATCTACAAATGATGTTATTGCGAACAAAATCTGTCACCACCTTCTTTGTCACAGACTTGTATGAAGATGCTTCTACCCACTTTGTGAAGTAATCAATAGCTACCAGAATGAACCTGTGTCCATTTGAGGCGGCTGGCTCAATAGGGCCAATGACATCCATGCCCCAAGCTGCAAACGGCCAAGGAGAACTTGTCACATTTAGCTCATTCGGTGGAACCCGAATCAAATCACCATGAATCTGACATTGATGACACTTTCTCACAAAACGGATGCAATTTGTTTCCATGGTCATCCAAAAATATCCAGCTCGTAGAATCTTCTTTGCCAAAGTGAAACCATTCATGTGCGGCCCACATGTACCCCCATGTATTTCTTCAATCAACTTGCTTGCCTCTTGAGAGTTAACACATCTTAGCAATCCCAAATCTGGAGTCCTCCTATAAAGGGTTTCCCCACTTAGGAAAAAGTGATTTGCAAGTCTCCGAAGTGTCTTCTTTTGAACATTGTTTACTCCTTCTGGATAGTCTCCTTCTCTGAGATACCTCTTAATTTCATAGTACCAAGGTTCTCCATCCGGTTCTTCATCTACATGGAAACAATAGGCCGGCTGATCTTGCACATTGACCTTGATTGGATCTATGTAGTTCTTGTCTGGATGTTGAATCATAGAAGCCAGGGTTGCCAACGCGTCTGCAAACTCGTTCTGAGCTCGAGGAATATGCTTGAATTCTATCTTGACGAATTTCTTGCACAATTCTTTCACACACAACAAATATGGGAGTATCTTCACATTCTTGGTGCTCCATTCGCCTTGAACCTGATGAATCAATAAGTCGGAATCACCTATAACCAACAATTCTTGTATATTCATGTCAACAGCCATTCTAAGCCTAAGAATACAAGCCTCGTACTCCGCCATATTATTTGTGCATAAGAATATGAACTTTGTTGAGATAGGGTAATGTTGACCTGATTCTGAAATCAACACTGCTCCAGCACCGACTCCTTTGGAATTCGCAGCACCATCAAAAAACATTCTCCACCCGAGATATTCTTCGGAAATATCCTCTCCAATAAATAAAACCACTTCATCAGGGAAATAAGTTTTAAGAGGCATGTACTCTTCGTCCACGGGATTTTCAGCGAGATGATCAGCTAGTGCTTGTCCCTTGATGGCCTTTTGAGTGACATAAATAATGTCAAATTCACATAGCAAAATTTGCCACTTCGCCAACCTTCCAGTGGGCATAGGCTTCTGAAATATATACTTGAGTGGATCCATCCTTGAAATGAGAAAAGTGGTATACGCACATAAGTAATGTCTTAACTTTTGTGCAACCCAAGTCAAAGCACAACAAGTGCGCTCCAATAAAGTATACCGAGCTTCATAAGGAGTGAACTTTTTGCTTAAGTAATATATAGCTTGCTCCTTCTTTCCAGTTTCATCATGTTGTCCCAGCACACATCCAAATGCATTGTCAGACACTGACAAATACAATAATAATGGTCTTCCAGATTCTGGGGGCACCAAGACTGGTGGACTAGATAAATACTCCTTGATTCTGTCAAAAGCTTTCTGACAATCTTCCGTCCATTTAGTTGCAGCATCTTTCCTCAGCAGCTTGAAGATTGGCTCGCAAATTACAGTGGATTGTGCAATGAATCGACTAATGTAATTGAGGCGACCAAGAAAACTCATTACATCTTTTCGACTCTTTGGAGGAGGCAAGTCTTAAATAGCCTTTATCTTTGAAGGATCCAGCTCTATCCCTTTCCTACTCACGATGAAACCCAACAGCTTCCCGGCAGGGACACCAAATGCACATTTCGCGGGATTTAACTTCAAATTGTACCGCCTTAATCTGTCAAAGAACTTCTTCAAATTTGTTATATGATCTGAGCTCTTCCGTGACTTGATGATGACATCATCCACATAAACTTCAATCTCCTTATCGATCATATCATGAAATATGGTAGTCATAGCTCTCATATATGTTGCCCCTGCATTCTTGAGTCCAAAAGGCATTACCCGATAACAATACACTCCCCAAGGCGTGATGAATGCAGTTTTCTCCGCATCCTCTTCATCCATTAGAATCTGATGATATCCTGCAAAGCAATCAACAAATGACTGCAACTCATACTTTGCACAATTATCAATAAGTATATGAATGTTTGGAAGAGGAAAATCATCCTTCGGGCTAGCCTTGTTGAGATCTCGATAATCTACGCATACTCTAATCTTTCCATCCTTCTTTGGCACTGGTACTATATTGGCCAACCACTTGGGATACTTGGTGACCCGGATGACATTGGCATCAAATTGCTTGGAGACTTCTTCCTTAACCTTTAAACTCAAATCAGGCTTGATCTTTCTCGGCTTTTGCTTTACTGGGGGGCAAGAGGGATCAATTGGCAACCTGTGTGAAACAATATCTGTGCTTAGACCCGGCATATCATCATAAGACCATGCGAACACATCCATGTATTGTCTCAAAAGATCAATAAGTTCTTTTCTTTGGGACGGAGTCAAATGGACACTAATTCTTGTATCCCTCACCAATTCTGCTGAATCTCCCAAATTTGTCGTCTCAGTTTCATCCAAATTTGGCTTTTCTTTATTCTCAAAATGTTCAAACTCCTTAGTCAACTCTCCAGGCTGCACATCTTCTTCAGATTCTGCAAAAGTTTGTTCACTGTTCGGGGTTTGTTCGCTCGTTTCATTACATGTCACATTCTCGGCATTGACAGATTTATTCGTTTGCTTGCTGAAAGAGAGAAAAGAAATAAAAAATAAAATAAATAATCAAAGACACAATTTTAAATTTAAAGCAGAAAAAAAAAGGTAACATAGATTTGACATTTAAGCTTTCAAAAGATGGAGGCAAGACACATCAAATTCAAAAACACGATTCAGGCCTCAATTTAAATCATGTTGTTTTGTTAATTCTAATACAATCATCTACCAAGATTCCCGGAGAACCGGGGACGGGTTACAAGTCCAATTGTTCAAAGCATCTCCAGGCATAGCATCCCATATGGTCGGGGCCTTGGTGAAGTCTTCCAAAATCATATTGCATTCAGCTTCTTCAATGAACAAGTTTTTGAGTCCTTCTGTGAGGTTATCTTCAACAGCTTCTTCTAATCCTTGTGCAGCAAACGCCTTGGAAAATGACTGATTCAAGGGTGGGATAGGTTGTGGTAAGGGAATGTCACTTTTCCTTTTGAGATTAGCCGATGAGATTTCTTCAGGAGTAGGCTCGTATCCGAGACCAAAGGTGTATTTCTGACCAGGCAATTGAATTGGTTCCACTATTCCATCCAATTTCGCTCCAAGACCTTGACCCGGGATAAAACCATTTTTCAACATTTCCCAAGCCACCATCATAAGCACACGTGGCAAATTTGCCTTTCCAACTTGAGTAGCACACACAATTTCCCTAATATGGAATACAGACCCATCCAACTCTTCCATACTTTCAATAACAGGGACTGAATTTTCAGGATATATTGAGTTGTTACCCTCTCCATGAACAACAATTTCCTGATGGTTCCAAACAAATTTCAAAGTCTGGTGCAAAGTGGAAGGGACCGCACCAGCCATATGAATCCACGGCCTTCCAAGTAATAAATTATAACTAGCAGATATATCCAACACTTGGAATTCCACAATGAACTCCACAGGTCCAATTTGCAATGGCAGATCAATTTCTCCAATGACTCCTCTTTGTGTCCCATCGAATCCTCTAACCCTTACATGACTTTCACGAATCTTTCCAATGTCAATTCCCAAAGCTCGAAGAGTAGTGAAAGGGCATATGTTAACAGTTGAACCATTATCAATCAGAACTTTGGAAATAAACTTATCCCTACACCTGACAGTAATGTTCAACGCTTTGTTATGTCCCAAACCTTCAGGCAGCAACTCATCTTCATGAAAGGTGACTTTGTTAGTTTCCAAAACTTGTCCTACCATAGTAGAAAAGTTCTCACTAGTGGTCTCAGCTGGAACATAAGCTTCATTTAAAACCTTCACCAAAGCGTTCCTATGAGTTGCACAATTCATCAATAAGGCCATTAAGGAAATTTGAGCGGGAGTTTTCTTCAGTTGTTCAACAACTGAATATTCCTTAGTTGGCATCTTCCTCCAGAAATCTTCCACTTCAGCCTCTGTCACAACCCTTTTTTGGTTGTTTTCCTTGTTTGGTCCTCCTCGTACAACTTCTTCAAGGGCATAACAACGCCCGGATCTTGTCATTCCTGCAACAACAGCTTCTACAACTATCTTTCATTTTCCTTTGTCCCTTGCATCAATCGAGTAATCCCAGGGAACTCCATTAGTGTCAAAAGGGGATGATAGGGCCACGATCTTAGGCTTAGGAAGAAAAGCTTCCACTTCAATTGGCGCTCGTACTTGGACTGTGATTACAGGAGAAATAAAGGTCGATGTCTCAACATTCTTCTCTATCTTGACTGGTACTATGGTCCCTTCCAAATTGCAATCTTCATCAACGGTGATCATGTGAACATTGCCATGATTTGGCAACGGAATGTTGTTTACATTGGGGGCAACACCTTTGAGTTGAATGATTCCTTCTTTGATCAATGCCTCAATCTTGTCTTTAAGAGTAAGACAACTTTCAGTATCATGTCCAGCAGCTCCAGAGTGATATGCACAGTGCTTGGTCTCGTCATACCATCCAGGAAGGGGATTGGGAATTCGTCCTTGGATTGGTTGGAGTACTCCTGCAGTTCTCAACCGTTCATATAGTTGGGCTAAAGGTTCGGCTAAAGGTGTATAAGTTTTGGCTGGTCTTCTTTCAAAGTTTGGGCGGGGTCTGGGTGCATTTGATGGACGGTTTTGTGGTTGGTAGTGGGATTGGGCTGGATATGCGGGTTGGTATCGTGATGGATTTGGATAGACAGGTGCTCTAGGTGGACAATACGTTGGTTGGGTGGTGTAAACTAGGTAAGGGGCAGGTGAAGGTTGATAATATGGTTGAGGAATTTGGGTATACTGACTATAGTATGAATGTTGGGGTAATGGGTTTTGGTAGGTTAACATTTGGTTTGGCCTACGTTCCTGGATGGTCATGACAGCAGACACACCATCCTTCCTCTTCTTAAGGGCTCCTCCGATTGAATCCGACTGAATTGCCTTACTTGTCGCTTGCAGGGCTGCCAAATTAGTGATTCTCCCAGTTTTAATACCTTCTTCAATAAATTCTCCCATCCTGACAACCTCAAAGAACTTTTGCCCTACAACACTTATCATCTTTTCATAGTACGTTGCATCTTTTTGGGATTGTATAAAAAGAGAGGTCATCTCACTTTCTGCCATTGGAGGTTGAACTTTTGCGGCATCTGCTCTCCACCGCATCGCATACTCTCTGAATGACTCTGTTGACTTCTTTTCCAACTTCATCAAGTAGAACCTGTCCGGAATTGCCTCAGTGTTAAACTTGAACCTATCCATGAATTCTTGCGCCATCGCACCCCAACTATTCCATTTTCGTAGGTCTCGACTCGTGTACCAATCAAGGGCCTCTCCCGTCAAGCTCCTTATAAACAACTTCATTCTAATGGCCTCATCTTTCCCCACTCCAACTAACTTGTCACAATACGATCTTAAATGAGCTCGAGGATTTCCCTTCCCATCAAATTTTGGTACCTTATACCCCATGGGTAATTCAACATCGGGATGAACACATAAATCCTCATATTCAAGACCTTCAACCCCCTTACGGACTTGGATACTTTTGAAAGCTTCCTTCAAATTACGAATCTCCCTTGCTACATTGTCATCTGTTCTTGACCTTGCTTCTTTCTCCATCTCTTCATATGGATCGACTTCTGGCATGGTTGGCATTGGATTAAGGAAAGGTTGAGCTTCCGCTACATATACTTGAGGCACATATTGCATGTTAGGGATTGCAGTGTGTGCCACCGATATATGTTGGGTCGTTTGGTGTTTTTGGGTAGGTAAGGCGGTTTGGGTGAGTGGGGTAGTTTGGGTAAGTGGGTTAGTTTGGATGACTGGAGTTTGGGTAAGTGAAGTTTGGGGCGCATATGGGGTAGTGAAGGGTAAAGGGTTGGCTTGTTGCAGATTGTTTTGTGGAAAGTTGGGTTGTTGAGGGTTGGTGGATTGTTTAGAAGCAGTTGGATTGGTCTTGTGAAGGGAAGGGTTTGGTGGAAAGTATTGAGGAGTAGGAGAGTCAACATGTGGAAAAAGAGGCGGAGTAGCTGGGTTTGTTCCATGCTCGGGAAGTGGCGTGTTCAAAGTGATGGACAAATTAGTGAGGTTTCGAAGTCGATCAATCTCACTTTGCATATCGGCCATTTTTTGCATCAAATTGGCGATGTGTACATCATTAGGGATTGGTTCCATTCCTTCCGAATTCTCGGGTTCATCTCTCAGGACAGTGACAAGTCCCAAACCATTTTGATCAGATGCACCTGAATCAGTCATGTTTGCACGTGCTTTTGATCTCGTAAAGTATGGATGATCCGCCAGTTCGTAGTCAACGCAAATCAACCTTTGGGGAAATAAATCAAAAGGAAGAAAACCTTCAAAAAGAGAGAAATATTAGTATCAAGTGGGTGATTGTTGTTTCAATGATATTAATAGTTAGGCAGATAATTAAACAATAAATAAATAGAGAATAAGCATGTATTACGCAGCAAGTAAATCACATAACAAAATAATAAACAAAATATTCAAAAGAAAATGCATCCTAATATGCACGGGATCTCTTTTTGCCAGAGGTGGGCCTAAATGTCAAACATAACGTGATTATGATAGATTGATCCAAGCCATTAATTTGTGACAACTCGAGTTTTGGGAAACAAAAGGCCAAGCTTTCATTAATACAAATAAAAGAGTACAACGAAGAAACTAAGGAATACATAAAATATGACATAATATAAAGACAAATCTAAGACTTGGCCTAAACTGCTATCAATCACGCTGGTGGAGGAAGTGAAGATGATGCTCCCACGTTGCTAGGTCCTGCTCCCGCATTGTCCAAATATTGCATTATATTTTCCATTTGGGCCCACATTTCAGGAGTAACTATTTTGGTTCCAAGACGAGAATATCTTATCCAAATCGTCGTTCCAATATCCTCAAAACCTTGCTCACCTTCTGAACTTATGCTATTGCGACCTTCTTGAAACCATACCTGGTATTCTGGAATTTCCTTTTCAGGCCCATTTCCGATATCTATCGTGAGGATATTGTCCCACTCATGAAGAATCTCTTTGGCTCTAGGGACTTCAAAGTTTGGTCCAAAGGAAATTTCAGAATTCCCCATATTTGCTCGAAGAGGAATTACTTGTGCTTGACCAAACTGTTGAAGCACGCGCACTGGAGCATCTGGCTGGAGACCTTTTAACCCAATAAGCTCGATGTAATAAAACCTTCTACATCTTATATAGGCAGGGGAACGTGGGAGTAATGGATATTTCCATTGAATTTGGTCACTAGTGCGGTGGGCCAGAAACTCATACCAATCATCAGTACCAATCGGATACACAAACTCTTTCATCCTATCGTAAAAACTGTTAATATGATTTATGTTGCTAAAACATATGTCATCCATGTTTTTACGTTGGTGAAAATGTTCCATTGCCCACATTTGTAAAAGAAGATTGCAACCTTCAAAGAAGTTTGATTCCCCTCTTTTACATTTCCCAAGAGCTCGAAATATTTCTGCTAAAATCATGGGAACCACAGTGAGTTCTTCGCCATCTACTCCCTCAAAAAGTACTCGAGCCACAGAACATATGCAAGTGCTAATGCATCCGTGTTCTCGTGGGAATATCAAAGTCCCTAGTAAAGCCACAGCAAATGCAATAGGACATCTAACTTGCCAATGAACTTGAGTACAAGAGAATTCTTTCCTAAACAGCTTGTAACTATCTGAGCGTCCATACCTCTCATATAGGTAGTCCAAAGAAACCCATTATTTTCGAAGCACCGAAGTTTCTATTCATTTTTCAACCCTAAGTAGCGAAGGAATTTCTTCCCTGATTGACTGTGTGGAATAATTTGACCCATTCTTTCATACTTCAAACTGGTGGAATAGAGGATTTCCTCCAATGTAGGGGTTAGTTCAAAGTCTTTGAAGGCGAACACAACACGGTCTGGATCCCAAAACTGAATTAGTGCTCTAATCACATGTTTGTCGGGGGTGATTTTGAATAGCAGAGGGAGGCACCCCAACCTTCTTGTAATTGCTAATTTCTCAGTTGGAGTGAAATTTTCCCACCATGTCCTCAATTTGTGCGGAAAACCCTCGACCATCCTAACTTTGGGCACTTGGGGGACTAAACTCATCCTACATTACAAATTGAAATGAAATGAACACATAAATTCCAAACTCACTATGTCAAAATTAGGCTTGGATCTATCTATCATTATCACGTTGCACAAAACATGCTTGTTGGTCGTTGGGTCGTGAAACCCGTCGACAAAAAGGTAGATTTCTTAAATGTGGATTCGATACCCGGGATCGATCCACCTAAGGTGAATGCATGCATGACTTAAATTAAAGGGTGGTTTAGCTCTATCGTATGTTTTCTAAGATTTGGCTTACTAGACACAAGGTTCCCGAGTGGACAACTCGAGTGAGAAGGCTACGCGGTCACACGGAAAAAGATCCAGACACCCCGCGCATATGCCAACTCTCCTAACTTTTGGATTTTGAAAGAAATTTGCGGGTGCGCAAAACACACCTCGCGTGCACGTATTAGTGTGAGATTTCTAGAATTAGAGAAATTATGAACGGAATGACATTTTATATAAAGCAATAACAAATAAACAAGTTATATAAAACAGTAAAAAATAACCAGTTTATATCACAAAAGCATGATAAGTAAAGCATTTGGGCATTTAAAATAAAACAAACAACAAAAACAAAACCAGCAAATGTTAAAAATTTAATTATTAAGCTAAGTCTGTTATGGTTTAGAACCTAAAGTCCCCAGTCAAGTCGCCAAGCTGTTATACCCGATTTTAACTCGAGGTCAAAACGTGTACAATGTATTGGTGATTTCCAAATTATTAACTAACTTAAGAAGTCGCCACCTAATTATTACGGTGAATTAGGACACCTAAATATTTAATAAAGTAATACTAAAATGACTCCAATTATGGTCTACTAAACTTATGTGATTCTAGGTAAGGATTCTAATTTATCCTAAAGGAAAGGGGTAAGGCATCCTTTAAGATCTGTTGAAAAACAGTTAACCGACCAAACTTAGGTTAATTAAATTTAAAAGAAAGGATATGATAGCCAAAGATTAAGTAGTTGAGTAACCAAGTTGAAAAACCTTTTTTACTTTAAAACTCTTTTACAATTTATTAGAATGAAAAAGATTTAAGAAAGAGTAATTTCTTTAGATCAATTTAGACAAATCCATGACTAAGAAAAGGTAATTAAAAATAGATATTTGCTTATTAATCGACAAGATGCTCCCTTTAGAAAAAGTTTTAGAAAAATAAGAGTCTAGAACAAAATATTTTTTTTTTTGAAAGATATTGCCAAGTTTGAACAAAACTTAATAAATTAGTGAGCTTAAAGTGGTGCAAAAAGAAGTGTTTTGTTTAAAAAAGGGTTTGCCAAATGAAGTTTATAAAAGGTAAAGTGACTAATGAATGTTTGTTTCTAGCTAAAGGTACCCAAACCCAAACATCTATATTATGTTACCTATTTGAGAATTCAAAAATAAAACATATTCAAGTCCCATAAGCAAATACAAAATATAAAGAAAAAATAAATAAACAAGTTAATGCTAAGATATAAGTAGCCATGAGTGACTCCAAGTGAGGCTCGCTTGTTTTGCTTGCCACTCGGAATAGTAAAAATGTAGTGAACACTCCATGTGTGGGTATGAGGATAGCGTCAAGTCTATAAGACTTGAAATTTACTAGAGTCTTGAATCAAGACTCAATTTTGCTCCAAAGTGTACATGCGAAAATGGAGAACATAAGAATTAGGAAGGAAAATAACTATTAGATGAGGCAAATATACATTTTTAATTATTCAAACCCAATAACAACACCTTAACAATAAGCACAAAACAAATTGAAATAAATTATAACACTTGACTAATATTATTTAGTGACTATATGTTGATGGAAAAAAAAGAGAATTCCTTTAACTAATAGATTCATGGGCATGCTAGGACAGTAACCAAATATCTCATGTAGTCTCCAAACATGAGTACGCCACCAAGTATAATATTTTAGGCCTAACTAATCTTGAAATCACTTACTTATAAAACATCCTACAGTAGTATTCCTATTTTAATCTATAAGCAGAAAAATTATCTTTTATGCCCCTTTAATATCATTGTTTCAATTAAAGAGAATAGAATCAATATGTACCACATAACATCCATTTGTTGGGAATAATCCATTTTTGAGTGTATAAAATACGGCAGCCATGACTTCAAAATAGGGATATAAAAAAAATAGCTTTAGCATTTTCATGTACTCTAGCTTTCATAAATTTTAAAACTGCGCATATAAATTTAAAACTAAAAAAACGAATAAAGCAGATTCCAACGAACTCTAAAATAAAAAATAAACTAACGCGGGGGTAATAACATGTTCAGTGAATAAACAAATCAATAAAGTTTTTATAAGAAATGTATCCATAGCATGTTAGCTTTAAGTGATTCCTAATATATTAAAAAAAATCAAATGGAAAAAAAAACAGAGACTAAACATTAAAACAGAGGGATGACGAAAATACTCAAAACAAACTACATACTACAATAGAAAAACGAAGAGAGATGTATACTGACCTTCTTCGGAGCAGTGAACTAGGACGTCGGCCTCGACAGCTCGCTACCTCGGATGTCCACGAATGGCAGAAATAAAAGGTTGTTGCAACTCCAAACCAAAGCAGAAAGGAAGAGATGTAAATACGGGATACGAGAGAATTGGTTTTTTTTTCTTAGATAGATAAGATAAGTGAGCTATAAGAGATGGTGCGGCTGAAAAAACACCCTTAAACAAGTTCCAAACGTTCATATTTATAGGCAGATTTTCTAGGGTTAACAACTTGAGCGGGAAATACACTTGAATTTGGTCAAAATGATCTTTCAAATTCGAACGTTTGAAGCTTTGCCAGGCTCCACGTGAATGAGAAGTTAGTAGCACAAAAATGGAAGAACAAACTTTGTCCATGAATGACAAAGCTTGGAGTCATTCTGAAAATAGAAGAAAGGAGAAGAGGGTGCGGCTGGTGAGTTTAGTGTTAGGTTTAGGGTTGAATTGATATGTTAAGTGAAATGGGTCTATTCAATTTGGGAGTTGGGGCAGCTACGTTTTGGACATATATTGGGCCAATTGTGCTAGAATAAATGGGCTGGTTAAGAATTTGTTTTGGACTATAAATGGCTGAATGATGCAAGCCTTTCCTTACTTTTAAATTAATTCTTTTGAGCTTCTAACTTAATAACTAGTACAATATATGTTATAAAATGTCAACTAATAATTTACAATAATAAAAAAAATATCAAAATTATGACTTTACGCTAATATCAAATACATAAACATAATCGACTTATAATTATTTTAATAAATACAAAAAAAATTGAAATAATATAAAAAAAAACAATCGATTAGTTAAGGAAAAGAGGTATAAAAAGTGATAATAGTAACTTCGATAATAAAACTAATAAATTTAGAAGATAAATAGTCGTAGTAGTAAAAATAGTTGTGAAAAGGATAATTTTATACGTTATTAAATTAGAAGCTCAAAAACAATAAACTAGAAGGAAGGAGGGTCAAAATTGGGTGTCAACAATATGTTTTCACTATTGGTGGAGGAGCAATATCTTGGAAATCATCCAAACAAACATGTATAGCTAGCTCTACAATGGAGTCTGAATTCATCGCCTAAGACAAGGCAGGTGAAAAAGTTGAATAGCACCGAAATTTCTTAGAAGATATTTTGTTTTGGCCCAAACCAATGGCCCCTATATGCATACACTGCGATAGTCAAGCTGCAATAGAAAGGGCTGGAAGCATTATGTATAACGGGAAGTCCCGTCACAAACGACGAAGACACAACTCTCTAGTGGAATTATCACAATTGACTATGTAAAGTCAAAGGATAATGTGTCGGATCCACTTACAAAAGGCCTAACTAGAGAGGGAGTTGAGAAATCATCGACGGGAATGGGATTATGGCCGAGAACAAGTCATCGTGGCGGTAACTCTACCTAGAAGACTAGAGATCCCAAGATCTAGGTTCAAGGAAATCAAACAAAGTCATAGATGACGGTTCAACATTGTCAAAATTTATTTTATGGTCCATTCTCATGATGAGACAATGTTCAGTAACCAGGATAAAGGCATAAGGACTTTTTAATAGTTTCTAAGTTTGATACAGGGTATATCAAATAGTGTATCTACGGGATAACACAGTTAGAAACCACCTATGTAAGTGTGAAGTGTAAGCCGCTTCAAGGAGAATCCGGTAAGGCCAGTTCTCTAAGCACTTATTAATCGAGATGTGTTCATGGCTGAAACGAACAAAACAATGAGAACCAAAAACAGTTCAAGGGTTGATTGTGTGACTTATGTTGTCTAGGTATACATCAAAGCTCGACGGTTCAAAGATATCAAATCTACCGATTGACCGAGTATATCCGATATATGTTCACTATGGAAAGTTTACAGGGAAACCTACTTATCCAGATGCGATTAACCCTTACTTACAAGACACACAAATTTTTCATGCATATGTTTTAACAATAGCCATTCCCCATTCATGTGGGGGATTGTTGGGTTTTAGCAAGATGTGAATGGGAAATAAGAAGAGAAAATGGAAATGTGGGGGAACCAATTTTGGAGGGAAAATGAAAAGTCATTGCAAATAGCAAATGAAAAGTCATTTCTCCCATATTAGTAGAAGAAAGGAAAATTGTTGTCCTATATTAGGAAACACTTCCTTTAGTTCTAAAAGGGTTAAAAAGAAGGTGCCCCCTCGCGCCGTCGTCGTCGTCGCTCGCTCGGCTTTGGATTTGGCAAATGATGTGATTGATTGATAATATTTTTTGGACAAAATTTATTTAATCAATCTCATTAATTGATTTCCTTTCTCTTATAAATTAATTCAGAATGTTAGTTAATTAACAGAATTAATTTCGCGTAACAAAATTTATTTGAAATTCGCGTGTAACGGTAAAAACGTTCTGAAGGGATCTGTTCCTTTCGAAAAGGAGTTACTTTTCCCAAAAAAGACACAACGTTCTAGAAAGACACCATTGTCCGAACAGACGCGTTCCTTGCTGCAAATGGCTATAAATAAGAGGTTTTTTTCGTTTTTTATTCACTGGAAATTTTTCCTCTCTACATACATTTTCTTACATAAACAAATTGTCGATCGACTCAGTCTGTGTGTGCTCTCGTTACTGTTCTTGCGCTCGCTGAAATTATTGAAATTTGAGGTACCGCTACTTCTCTAATAGGTTAATCCATTTTATCTTGGGAGGAATTAATCTGCAACCTCGGGTACTTGAGGGGATTAAATTTCTTAAGGAAACACAGTGGGTTCTGTGGACTTGGATTATTATTTCTATATGTTTCATCTATTTTTCTGTTTCTGTTTTGCTAACCTTAATGCAGGAGATAACAGTGACTAGGAGCTGTTTTACTTTTGTTGGAAGGAGAATGCTGCTGAATTATAATTGGATAAGTTTTTCTTTGATTTTGCTGGAATTACAGTTTTAGCCGTAATATTGTAGAGGCAAACCTAGGATTTAAAGACGACAGGTGCTTCATTTACGGCTAATTTATATTAGTTAAAACATGACAGTTACTACCAGTTCATATGATAATTTTATTAAACATAAAAATATATAATTAATGTACTAACGTATAAATATGAAGTAAATGAGTCTACTACATAAAGTTTGCTTTATGGAGTGGTGGTTTTAAGTTTCATTCTGCAAACCTGTCATCCCTTTATTTTATTTGATATTTTTAAACTTCACAAATAAAAACGAAAAAGAAACAAAAGTAAATGGGATTTGAACCCAGTCCCTCGATATTTTTAAGCTTTACAAATAAAAACAAAAAAGAAACAAGAACATGAGATTCGAACCTAAGTCCCCGAACCTCAGAGGTGTGCATTAATGTGTAAGTTAGCGAAGTTAACGGGTGCACGTGCACCCTAAGGACACACGTGGATCCGCCTTTGCGTAGTAGTGCTATCAAATCCAAACATTGCCCTCCTATCAAAGTAGTTGTCTAAATTAAAATGAAGAATAAAAAAATACAAAGTTAAAAGAAGGACAAGGGTATAATTATAAAGAAATTTCTTAAATTTAAATTTTTAATAAGTATATAATCTTACTAATTTTTAGTATAACAATTAATTAATACAACATCCAAAGAATATGCGTAATGAATACCTACATAATTAATATTTATATAATTAATATTTGCATAATTAATACTCACATTATTAATATTTGTATAATTTCAATCAACCAGATCGATTAGAATCTTTCGAATATCAAATCAAATTAATTATGTCAAGCTTTTAAATTTATAAACCAACCAAACTTACAAATGTCAGGTTTTCCAACTTCGTAGTTTTTGCCTTTTTGGTGTTCTTTTTGTTTTCTCGGATTTTCAGATTATATTTTTTTTATAAAGTCTTCATACAAAAAAAATATAACTTGTATTTAATATTTATTTGATCCTAGTAGAATATAACTATCTAAGGTGTTTCTTAATTAAAAAAATAACACAAAATATTAGATGAGCGATGATTGTACTAAAATATTCAACAAAAAGGATAATGAAATAGCATAAAACAAATATTGTTAATTAATAAGCCATAATGAAAATGATCATACTCCAAGGCCTTATTTGTTTTTATTAAGATTAAGACGTCTGAATCAAGAATGCACATCTGAATAATGTTATGCATTATTAAGATTTAGAGGTCTTAATTTGAATAAACATCTTAATATTACGATATTGCATTAAGATTCGAATACTAAATTAATATAATATTATATCTATAAAATATTTTAATTTTTTTATTTGGCAATTGGTGATGATGATGACTAACCATGATTAATGTGTGTCAATTTGGGATGATGTTAACTGATGATGCTGGTTGTGGGTAGTATTTTATGGTATAGTGATTGACCGTGATTGTTATTGGTAGCTGCTGATAATTAGTAGTAGAATGATATTGATAACTAATGGAAGTAGTGAATGGTGACAATTAGCATATATAATGTTGACTAATAATGGTAACTATCAGTAGTGATTAGTGGATGTAATAATAGTTTAGGTGATAACTATACTTAATGATGGCTAATGGTGATGATAATTGATTTTGGTGATTGACAATAATTATGATTGGACTGTGGATGGTGGTTATGGATGGCAGGTGGTGTCATGGTAGTGATTGACAGTGGTGGTAGTTGTGATTGAAATGGTGGCTGTGGGTGAAAGTAAATGAAATAACGGTGAACTGTATCTTTGTAGAATATTGTAAATAGATATATTATAAATGACTTTAAGACTTTGTTATAGATCTTAATCATTTAGACCCATTAAGTGGTTGTAAAATAAGAACACGCTTAATGATTAAAATCTAAACGAAAAAGGGTTAAAATTGTCCATAAACTATACGAAATAGATCACTTATACCTTTTGTTACATTTTGGGATAAAAAATGTCCCACATTATCCCAATTAACCACAAATATCCTCAAGAGTTAACACCAATAACGTGACAAACGACATGACACTAATTCCTCCACCTAAATTTGCTAACTAGGATTCACTAAAATATGGGTCATTAATTTTGGCTCAATTTATAACCCAATCCTAACCCATTTTTAGTAGAACCAACTTACTAAAAATTAAGAGATAAACGTTATCTTTACACCTTAAATTAGCAACCAACGGCTAGGGTTTTTTAAAGAACATAATTTCTCTTGAAGAATCTCAATTTATAATGACTCCATCTAGTCTTCTCACAAACACAGATATCGCAGTTTGCATGACTCCACCTATTCTTCTCACAAGAAGATACATATGCTACTAAAGAGTGACACAACTAAACTGTTATTATGCAAAGTATCATTTTCATAGGAAACAAACAACTAAAGCAAGTGCAAAAACCGAGTTGGTCGGGTATGCTGAATTGAATGGTGAAAATGCGAAGAAAAGATGATGTTTGTCTTTTAATTTTAGTGGATTGGGTCTAGTAAGAGTGGCTTTGGATTGGGTTATATATTTGATTAAAATTAGGATAAATTACCTATATACTCACCTTTATTTTCCATAATTTCTATTATTCCCTACCATTTTAAAATATTTCCAAAATCCTTCTTTTTCCCTTAACCAAACCCCATTGTTCCCGGATACACAAAGTTGTACACGTTTCTCTTCCCATTTTTACTCCTTATTTCACTCTCTCAATCTCTTCCTATTTTTACTCACTCAATCTCTTCCTATTTTCACTCCCTCAATCTTTACTTCCTTCATTTTTTTATTTTCAGATTTGTTCTCTCTCCTTTCAGTAAGATCGCTCCGCAATTTTTTTCGAAGAACCCAAGTAAGTCTTCGCTCCACATTTTTTCCAAAGAACTACCAGATCTCCTCCCTTTCCACCTTCACAAAATGCATAAGGGAAAGGTGAAAGAGATGATGTATCCACATTGCTCCTTGCAAACAATTCGATTCCAGGGGATCCTCTTTTGCTGGTGAAACTACATTATGAAATGGAAAGAAGTAGTCTCTACCAAATGTATCATTTTATTATGTATCAAGTGTTGCTATGTATCTTCTACGATTATTCAAATTTAGAAGAATATGTATCCGTACACAATACCAAATTATATTCGTGATAAATTTGTGAGCGGAGAAATCGAGGAAGGACACATGCTCGAGCTTTAAATCTACTGTTGAAAAAATGCTCAAAAAAGAGGGGAAAAAGTTGGATCTACCATTACATTACTATCACTGTAAAAGATATAGATTTTCAATGTATCTCGTTTATTTTGATTCTTAAATTACCCTTTGTTAGTGTCACTGATCTGATACATCACTGTCACAGTAGCCTTTGTTTTATGCAATGTATCATATTCATATTTAAGGTGTTGATATATAACCCTAATGTTGTTGAATATTCAATTAGTTTTAGCATATTCAATATAAATATTGTTGATACATAAACACTACATAATGTATCATTTGCATGTATCAAGTTCTTTAATGTATCATCAATCTTATTCAAATTTGAAAGGCTATATAGACAACAATAAATCAGTTGTGTGTTATGTATCTGCACTCTTTAATATTTGTTCAGTCTTACCCAACTTAGAATGCGATGTATATGTACATATTACCCAATAATATTCTTGATTTATAAATCGTAATGTTCTATAACTGGAGCACTGTGTATCAGATCCAACAATAGGTATATGATACATATCCATTATTTGAAAAACAATCTTATTTATCGTATAATCTGCACATAAATAACTAATTATATACTTCAAACTAAAATTTGATTAAGACTGAAAAAGGAATACAAAGAAATGTGAAGGAACGAATAACCAAGACATAATTGCTTAGAAACCTCTTGTTTGAAAACAATGATGAGACTAGATTATATATGATAGTCAACACATCTATTTTTATGTGAATTGGGAGTTGTTAATTCTTTAAATAAACAATAAATTATAATAAAAGAATACAAATTGCCAATTTTATGATAAAGAGAATTTAATATTATTTTAAAATTTAACTAATGGTTCCATATATAAATAACGCCTTCATTTGATATTAAGGTGCCTTTTTTGTTTCGAAAATTTTCTCTCATAGTTTAAATATATTTTTGGCGTAAAAAGAAAGTGAATATTTCCTTCCTTTTTTGTTTTATTTTTTGAAAATTTGTTTTTGCAAAAGAATTTTAAAAATAGTAAGCGAAGTTTGGTTTGGTAAAAGTTTAAATTTTAAAACTACATGTATCTAATACTTAATAACTATCACACAGTAATGTATCATCCACAAAAATTCAAGATTGAGATATATATATATATATATATATATATATATATATATATATATATATATATATATATATATATTAATGTATCATCCACAAAATTTCTTGATCAAAACAAGTAATTTACATATCTTGATTGTTACACTATTTATATGTACAATATACATAATAATAGTCTGATACATTTATACAAATTTGTGATACACACTCATATTCAAAACGTATTTGATTCATCTCAATTGTTAATCCATTTATTACATGTATAATATACAATATATTATGTTGAAACAGTTTTATACAAGTCATATCCAAATACAAAATAATGACCACATCATAATCTATAGATACAAAATTACTGTACACATGCGTCGTTTACCACTAATGTATCATGACTTACATGTTCACATCAAAACAACAACATAAAACGTCTTCTTCAACCTTTTGCAACAAAGTCTTAACTTGTCCCCTCAATAAATCCTCACAAGATCCAGGAGTAACCAAGTATTTAGCTTGACAAGTAATCATTTTTTGGATATTTCTGAAGATAGGGTCTCTAAATTCCCCATAGCAAGACCAACAATGGGGGAATCATTCGTTATATCAATCAATGGTGATTGTTTCCCATTTTTGTTTCTTGATTTCATCAATGTTTTCTTCTAAAATTCTTCAATTTTCTCTAAACAAGAAATGAAATAACTTTTCTGAAATCAAATTAAAATTTAATAACGAAAGATGAAAAGAGGGAATAGAAACTTACTAGTTGACAGAGGGATCTTGTTAGCAATGTTAGCAGCAGCCAAGGTTGTCCAATTAGTTTTGTGTGATACATTGAATTCAAATTACTCAACGATTTCGAATTGATGATTTAAAATCGTGAATCGTTTGTCCAATCATCTACAATGGAGGATTTGAGATTCAAGATTTTGAATTGATAGAGAAGATGAAAATTTGATTTTTGAATTTTGTGAAGCTGTTACAGATTGGAATGGAATGATATCAATCCGTCTGCGTGATTTGTGGGAAAAGAAAATCAGTTCTGCCCGATTTGTGGGAAGAAAATCAGTTATGCGTGATTTGTGGGAAAGAAAATCAATTTTACATTAATATTCTATATTAAGCGCAACAAACAAGTTTATGATGTATCATATATAATGTATCCGGAGGAAACTTATGTATCCGGATGTCTGATTTTTAAGGGATTTTTGTAAAATAGAAAAGAGTAGGGATAAAATGTAATTTAGGGTCTTATACTATGGGATTTAGGTAAGTTATACTTAAAATTAATGACTCATATTTTAAAGAAAAAATTACATAAATATACAACTTAAGAATATCATAATCTTTAAAATTTCCTATCATTTAAACAAATTACAAAAATCCCTCTTGGATATATCCAGATGCCCTCTCAGATACATCCCTCTCATTAAGTAATGTATCATTTGCAATGTATCAGACAACCAAGGAATGTATTCAAGAGCAATGAAAAAATTGAGATTTTGTTAATTGGGGAAACTTTTGGGATAGGATGTAAGTAGCCCCCAAATGTATGAGATTTCGGTAAGTTATACAATTTTAAAAGATATCCTAGTTGGCAAGCTTAGGTGGTGGAATTAGTGTCACATGGCCTGTCACATCACTATTGTTAACTCTTGAGGGTAGTCTTTTGGGATAACGGCACGGATATTTTTGCTCCCAAAATATAACGAAGGGTATAAGTGATTTATTTAGCATAGTTTAAGGGTCATTTTGATCCTTTTCTGAAATCTGAATGATGAGAAGATTCATACCTCAAAAACAAACAAACTTAATGACCAAAATCTGAATAATTAAGATTAAACATTCATTAAGTGCAAACAAATGAGGCCTAAAAGTACTAAGTCATGTCAAAAATAAGTACGGTTAATAAATAGTAGTTACATAATTAAATATTAAAGAAGAAAAATTTAACCAATGCAAAATTAAAGAATATACATCTAATATTACTGTTATTCTTAGGGTGTGTGGTATGAAGGAAAATATTTTCTTGAAAAATAAGTGGCTTCTTACTTATTTTCATGTGTTTGGAAGTAAAAAATATCATACTAAAAGTATTTGTATATATTTAACGAGAATGGGTGGGACTAGGGTGAGGGGTTCTGGTGCAGGAGCGTATCTAGGGGGTTTCTCTGGTTCACGTGAACTCATGCTCCACTCTCTAGATGATATATAGTAGTGTTATAGTTTTTAAAAAATAGTTAAATATAGAGGTGTGAACCCATGTTCAAAGTATCATATAATAATACGACGATGATTGAGTGCACCTTTCTAAGTAAGGATAGAAATTTAAATCTTATATATATCTTGTGTTTTTGAGTAACACCTCTCCAAGTGGTTATCGGTAACACTTTTGGCATTTTTATTAATTTTTCTTTTGTTTTTTTTTTGCCTTACTCTTTCAGAATTTTCAAGTGTGTTACATTGGAAATTCCTAAAAAAAATTAGCACTGTGAAATTTTTATATAATTAAATCAAATGTGTATATTAAAAATTAAAATTAGTAGTATTATCTATTTTGGACCTATAACTTTTATTATTTAACAGTTCAGTGATAAGAACTTAAAGATAAAAATCAGTCAAATTTATATTTTAGATGCATCTTTTCGTAATAGTACACTCATCCTTCCGAAATCCTGAATTCGCATTTGTTGTGGTGGGGTTGGGTAACGTGGTAGAGTGGGTGTGGGTGGTGGTGGATTTGTGATTGGGTGGACGATATGTGGTTGTGGGGTGAGTAATTGTGAGGGTGGAGGACACCATCCCACTTGTTTTCCTTACTTTCATTAAGAAAATTATTTTTCTTATTTTCAAAGAGCTTGTTTTTCTAAAAAGTATTTTCAACTTTTTTACCCAAATGAACATGAGAAAAAATATTTTTTACCGAACACATCCCTAGTGTTGAAATCATTTCTTTTGTTAGTATTAGTGTAATTGGTTTTGGTTTGAGCAATATTTGAGTTAATAACATGCATGTATAACCTATAAATTTATTGGATTATTCAAAATTCTAAGTCCAAACTTGAAATAATATATTAAAAGGGTAAGAACTATAAAAAAAAGTTAAAGAGATATTTATAAAATGCATAAAATATTTATAAAAGTTATAAGCGTGTAATGTCGGATTGGTTTGGTTCATTTTGACTTTTTTTTTAAAGTTAAAATCAAATGAAACCAATTATATATATATATATATATATATATATATATACTTTCGAAACCAAACCACTAGTCGAGATTATTTTTTTCCTCGGTTTGACTAATATTATCGATTTGATGTGATTTGTCAATTTTAAAGTTAAAGAGATATTTATAAAATGCATAAAATATTTATAAAAGTTATAAGCATGTAATGTCGGATTGGTTTGGTTCATTTTGACTTTTTTTTTAAAGTTAAAATCAAATGAAACCAATTATATATATATATATATATATTTTCGAAACCAAACCACTAGTCGAGATTATTATTTTTTTCTCGGTTTGACTAATATTATCGATTTGATGTGATTTGTCAATTTTATTTGTACACCCTGCTAGGCAGCATTCAAGAATTTAGTATATTTGGATGATTTGCTTGAGGCCTGGGGAAAGAACCTTTTGCCAATTTACATGCAAGCTACAAATGATTTTTAGAATCACAGATCATCTTAGGCTCTTTACAAACTATTATGAGTATATCTTTTGTACATGTTCCTTGTAGTATCCTAATTTTTCCAGCTTAATTACAACAACATATGTGAAATTTGAATATTTTTTAGTGTCTCGAAATGGCAGGTCATACAATTTCTTGAATTTTTTTAGTACTTTTTTAGTGTTTACTTGTTCACACGAAAAGTTGGAGGACATAGATATCAGTTGAGACCAAGTTAAAACGTGGTGTTTATGTATTATGCCAAATAAAAATGTAGATGCTTCATAAAGGTACTTTTCTAAACAGCCTAAATAGTCAAAAGATCCCTTTCTCTTTTTCCATTTTAAAGTTTGCACCATAATATTGACAACATATCTGGAAAACAGATATTAAGCATATTCCTCAACTTTGAAGCTGATTTGATTTTCAAGATTTTACATTTCAATGCCTGACTGAAATATAGTAGCAAACATGAAGAGCCTATATATGTATGTATGAACCTATGTACAAACCATCAAGTACTGAAAAAAAAAAAAAAAAAGAGGAAAAAGCATCAATTGAAAGTCAGCTAGTAGTTCATGTAAGCTTCTTGTTGAATTTTAGACATTCTTAGCTTGTTGTTTTAAAAGAGGAATGTTATGAAAGAAGAGGCATATTGCTGAGATATCATCCATGGGAACACCCCTTCGTTTGCGTTTCCACGCACAAATAGCACTTTCCACCAGCCTCTTAGCTGCATCTTCCCTCTCTTCTGTTGATGAAACTATCTCCACTGCTTCTTCATTTGACATCACATCCCAAACCTAATCAAAAATGAATAGGCACAACATTTGAGATATAAAGACAAACTTTTATCCTTGCACGAGGTCTTTAACATACCAGACACTTCGATGCCTATAACAACATGTTATAGAAAGGTTATATTTTTTATGGAACAAGTTGAAGGGGAAAGAGTGTCATATAAACTGGAACAGAGAGAATACATACCCCATCTGTTGCCAAGATGGCAAACTGATCTCTATGTGTTATTTTTCTGGATGTCAATTCTGGTTCAGAAATGAGGCCAAAGTCCTTTATGTAGTAATCACCAAACGCTCTTGATATTGCTAATCCAGGCCCTTCAACTGTAGGCATCCACACTCTATACACCCCTGGTTCATCCTCGCACGACAACACTCTCCCTCTTGACTGCATTATTCGCTCACTTTCCCCTGTAATGTAATCATTAACATATTTACTCTTTTTCAAAAAAATGCTCATGAAACTCTATATTATGTGAAACATGGAAGAGAACTAACGAGGTAAGTTAGGTTTGAGGTCAACGGTGAGCTGAACTGATACCAATCTACCATCATCATCTGTTGTTGCCAATACAGCTCGAGAATCTCCAACATTTGCTACCACCAGCAGATCACCCTGAAGTACCAAGTTTTCAGATACGAGACAAATAAATTTTAGTCACTGATACCTATTATATATTTAAGCAATCTAAACTGCCTTACTGCTTTTACGAGGTAAAAGTGATGTAGTTTAAACAACAATTGTCTGCTCACTACAACAAAAATAGCTTTTAGCGGCAGTAAATATGCACATTAACAAAGAGTACTAAAGTTTTTACATGCATTAGTTAATTGTCATTGGATCCAATGTCGCTATAAGCTTAAGGGACATTTACAAAGAGTGTTACTTGGCTCTAAAAATACATATTTTACGGTAATTAAGCTATTGCCACTAAAGATCATTTTTGGTGTAGTGACTCCTGATTCTAAACGAGAGAGTTGCAGTGAGAAATTGAAGTAAATGTCATTATATCCCTCTGTCCTAATAATAATAGAGTAGTCTAACTTGTAAAGTGTGTAGACTTTACCTGTCTAACGAGCGTCAAAGCTGTGGTACCACTGTAGAAAGAGTCAGCATACTGCTCAAGTTCTTGATCGATGATGGAGCAAGTCTCAAAGTAGGATTGCTTCCAAATGTCAAACTGGAAACAACTTCTATCTATCGATGTCCCATCAGTACCATTCACGGTGTGGGCAACCCGTTTCTGCCAATTACGAAGCAAAGCTGGTGGCATCAGTTTTCTAACTCTTTTAGCAACAAGATGACCCCAAGGACCATGCCCATCGAACACCCCACAGAAGATCATGTCATCTTGGCATCCAAAATCCTAAAAATCAAACTTTATGTCAACAACTTCAGATACATGTTACAGTACTAATGCAAAAGACAAGATTTGATTTTCGTAGTTACCTCCCACACAACAAATCTATCCTGATTGATACCTTTCTTCCCTCCTTTGGAGAAAACAACAGCCAAATTGTGAGAGGCACCAGCTACAGAGCCAGATGACGTTAACATCATCTCGTTCTTTTTAGCTTCTTTAGCCAGTGCATCTGCAGTTTCCCTTCCGTCATCATGTTTACTTTTCTTCCCATTTCTGATTGCTATAGATTTCGTAAAGCCAGTGAAAATAGAAGAGAACTGCACCATCTTTTAGTTCCTAATTATACCCAAGTACAATTATGTAGAATTAGGAGTACTCCTTGTGACTAGCTACAATATATGAAAACAACCAAAAAAGACTGAAATGGTCATGATACTCCAACATATATAACAACATGCATGCTACAGAAAACTAAGTTATAATCCACCAATTAGAAGTCAAAACAACTTTTGTCCATATGTTTCTTCTGATGATCAACTTATTAAACCTCCAAGTGATGATAAAGGCCAGAGCACTAACTATGTGTGGGGTTCAGGGAAGGGCCGGAACACAAAGGTCTATTATACGCAGTCTTACCTTGCATTTCTGCAAGAGACTGTTTCCATAGCTCTATCCCCCACCTCCTCAAAGGAAAAATTAAATTGAAAACGGCCCTTTGTTGTAAGCAGCTTGAAGCTGTATTCCAGAAATGAAAGGTTTTCTCTACTGATCAAACCAAAAAAAGGATGTAATCACCAATAGTGCAACTCATCCAAAACAAGATTCATTGTCAAGGCTAATATTTTCTTTGAGTTAGTAACTTCACAGCAGGTAAGCTTACTAAGGCTAATAGTCAACCATTAATCGATCGCTCCCCCAGGATTTGAGTTTGTTTGATCAAGGGGCAAATTTAAGCTTAGGTTGAGTCCCTGACCCCACCATGCGAATTAAGCTTGGTATTTAAGTGGAACGGGATAGGAGCTAGCGGCTTTAGAAGGCTAGCAGTGCTTGATCCTGAGGGTTGGCACTTGGCTCCAAACGGATTTCTCAGTCATAAGAACTTGAAAAGGTCCAAATATCATGACTGCTTCAAGAGAAGGTATACATATATATTAGTGGCAACTAATATATATATATATATATATATATATATATATATATATATATATATATATATATATATATATATATAATAGTTGTCTTTAATTTCTCACCATATATACTTGCAATATTTTGGATCCAAAGAGGCAGATAAAGACTACTATTACCCTAGTCAAGCATTCTTCGGTAAAAGGAGAAGCTAGAATTCCATTCCATCAGATCCATATCGATAATTTAAATAAATCTTAATCTATAATCTATAAACTTCGTATTATGTCTAAGGATACAAGTCAAGAGGAGGAACAAATAACCACTCCCTCCCTTCTGTTTGAAAATGACATTTCTAAGGGTAAACTTTGAAAAATTAAAAGTCATGTCATTCTTTTTAGATTGATTTCCAAATTATGTCATTCTTTTTAGAACGGATTAAAAAAAAATCGATTGTTACATACAACGCTACTATTTTTTTGTTTTTTTTGTTGTATATGAATTTAAACTAGGTATCATCATCAGGAATTAATGTAACAATAGCAACAAACAAACTTAAATAAGAACAGTATAAAAAACTTACTGAGGTAGAGTTGAATATAGTATTTTTGATCGATCCTATGTGTGTTCAGATTACGAAATCCTGGCAAGCGCACGTCTCTGTCATAGCTCCGGCGAAACTCCGGCGACAATAGCTGATCGGAGAACCTTCAAGCAATTTATGTTCCATTCTTAAGACTCTTCATTCATCATGAATTGAACTCTAATATATATGTGCATGTCCAACATTTCAGACAGATGGAATTATTAAACAGCCCTTTATGAGATCATCACACTACAATAGTCGTAGGGGTAGTTTGGTCAAATTAATTTTGCTTTTGAACTTATTTTTTCTTTCTTGTCTTGTTTTATCTTATAAATTTCTCCGCCTCTCTCTCAATTTATATGACTAGCTTTCCATTTTAGTCCGTATAAAAAAAGAACGATATAATTCTATAGTTAGTAATAATTTAACTTTAAAGTGTCAGATTTATTCTTAATGAAATGATTTATAATCGTACGAATATTTATGACTTATTTCAGACCACAAATTTTAAAAGTCTTTCATTTTTTCTTAAATTATTTTTTTTTATTAAGTCAAACTAACTCATATAAACTGGAACGGTGGGAGTAATAATTTAGGGGTCAGGCGGCAATTGTGCAGGAGCATATATTTTAAGATATCAAACTAATACTGGCAATGCATTGTTATTAGTTGCTTAAAATCTAACCAAAAATATAGTTAAACTAATGAACATAGAATTTGACCCACAAATATAATAATAGATGATTAAGTAATAGGCCTGGTAATTAAATATAGTATCTGTATGGTTCTAAATTGATGAAAATTTAGTACGTTACAGCAGTAGTAGTTGATATGAATAATTTATTGGTTAGATTAATTAACATTATCATTTTACATAAACAAATATTAAACATTCTTATTAAACAGTTGTAGGTGCTATTTGACGTTTTCCATATATACTCTCATTGGTTCGGCGGTGCCATTAAACCTTAATTTATGTCATTCTTAATCTTTTGTTTTCTTGTTGTACTTATACTAGACTGACAAATTCAAAAGTGTTTAATGTGTAGTTTAAAGATAAGTAAAAAAAGTTTTTTTTTTTTTTTTTGTAAAACTCAAAAATTGTCATGAGGAGTTGATCTATAATACTTTCCTGTCTCAACTGTGTTTGATTTGATATAAAATTTAAAAAAATAAAGGAAAACTTTTGAAATCTGTAGTTTAAAAACACTCTTTGATCAATCCATTCTTACCCTGAAAAAAGCAGGACATCTTACGTTCTTGAATCGATAATCATCTTTTGATTAATCTAGCCTCCTCTGTCCCTCAGGACTAGCAAGGGGTAGTACATGAATATTCACATGTTGTCCATCGACTATGCCTTTCGGCCTAATTTTAGGACTTGACTCTGACAATAAATCATTCCATTAAGGGTACGGGAAAATTTTAAAATTAATTGATATTGCCTCTATTTTCTAACTCTTACCTAAATTCTGAATAAAGCTCTTTTCTCAAGTTGCTTATCTGAAACTTATAGTGCTATGATAAATAATTCCATTAAAAGAAGTCAGCAATCATGAAAAGAAAAACAAGTCAACCTCCAAAATTGACCCTTGCTCATATTTTTTTAAGGGGGGAGTAAGGAGAATGATGAGGAACATTTTTTAAATATTAAATCTAATTATTATTACTTGAAGTCGTTATTCTAAAATGTATGAATTCATAAATTCAAATTCTTGATCCACATTGGATGAGGAAGAGTAGTTGTCCAAATAATTGGAGAAGTGAATGAGCAAGTTGAGCAAATGCATGTGGCATGTTTTTTTGACAAGTAAAATGAGAGGGAGAGAAGAGTGATAGGTCTAAGGATACAACATTATTGAGGGACCAAAACAAGTAAGTAATTGCTACATTCCAATATAGAAATGATGAACATGAGAATGTATATATAATATAGCTATATGGGGAAGCCAAGAGCCAGTATATCCTATATTTGATGATCAATTAATAGGCCATTGTCAAGTGTTATTTGTACATTGCTACTCCATTTTGAAAAGCAGTTTTAATGTCCCTCTCAAATATGATTGATGTCATTATAAGGTGCATTTCTTTCCTGTACCACACCAAAAATACCTCCCACAAATTAAGGTAACCTTTTTTTGGTTTTCTTAGCTCACCATTTGATTTTACGAAAATAAGTAATGTTCTCACTTACCATTCACACGACTTACACCTACATGTATGTCGTGTTTTAGGTTTGCATGACACTAAAACTTAACCAAAAATGTCACAAATAAATAAAGTTTAAATACCTATCAAACAGAGGTTACAATTCGTCCGAAGAACGGGATTTGGGATGTGATTGGCTTGGGTAGAGCCTATTTAGTCGCCCTAGCCATGCGAGTTAGACTATTTTCACATATAAAATCCGAGTGATAAATTTAAGATCTTTTCTTTTCTTTTTTTGACTCTTTTTTTTTTTTATCCCTCCCTAGGAGCTCCCACCCTTTTGCTCCCTTGGTGACTCGAACTCGCAATCTTCGGGTTGGAAGTGAGGAGTGCTTACCATCCGAGCAACTCCCTCTCGTCAGTGATAAATTTAAGATCAAATTGCAAGTAAGAAGAAAAAGAAAAAAAAAAGGAGGAATTAAAATTTCTTGACCACTTACGAAATGAATAGAAGAAATGACCATTTATACAATGTTATTGTGATCAACTGCTCCAATTTATCTATAGATACCATAAAACTCTTCAGCTGGATTTGGATTTGCCCAGTAAAAAGTGATAATCAGGGGCCAACAATTATTGAAAAAAGAAGTGAGGGGCCAAAAAGAAAGGTGTAAAGACTTGTCCATTTTGCTTTGGAAAGGACATGTTTGTTGGTCAGAGAGAACCCAAAAACAACCAGTACCACCAACAAGGGTTGTGGTAGAGTGGTAAATACTCCTTCATTCTTAACCAAGAGGTCTCGAGTTCGAGTCCCCTTGGGTACAGAGTCACCTTTGTTAGGGAGTGTTTTACCCCTCAATGTGGGACTTTCCGACGCGAATCCAGATTTAGTCGGACTCCAATGTGGGTACCAGACACCGGGTGGAAAACCAAAAAAAAAAAAAAACCCAGTACCCGCTTTTCTCCTAACAATAGAGATTCAAAAGTTGCAAATAGGCAACTGATTTATAATGCTACTTCCAACATCACCACTGGCCATGCATGCCTTTCAACAAGAGCTAAGAAGGAACACTGCATTTTGCAAATTGTATAAAAAGGCTTCCACTACAACCATGTATATGACAAGAATGCCCTTCACAACATGAGATCTAGCTATTACTTTTGGTAAAATTTCATTGATAAATCTTTCACTAAGGCATCTAACTATTCAACGACCAGCTTGGAAATCTCTCAAGAGTTGCAGAGATTGACGATAGAGATTGAGATCCATTCCATCCATATTTCGTCCAACTCGTGCCTTCAGAATTGCCTGTAATCAGAAATCAACTTTGTATATCACACATCATAATTTATAAGTAACATCCCTAGCCACAGTAGCTGATGCTCCTCCTCTTACTGTTTAAGGGCAAAAGACAACAACTGATTGGCTTGTATACATAGACACTAAAACAACAATGTCATAGTGATCTAATTGTCAAGTCATATTCTATAATTATGGTTATTTCTTTTATGACCGAGAAGTCATCTGTAGTCCACCCTTTGGGCCAACCATAGCCTTCAAACTCAGGTATGATGGGTCCGTCTCTCAACCCCTTCTCCACTTAAACAATGGACTTAGTTCGCTTGGTGTTGGGCTCGAACTTGTGACCTAAGACACAAGTTCCTCAACCTTTGCTAATTTTCTCAGTGCATCACAAAGATGAGTGTTTTTCTTTTATCATGTAATAGCACCATTATTAAATTCAATTTTTGTGCTCCTTTTTCTTGGGGAAGGAAGTGGGTAATAATCTAGATATTAGAATGGTGTAATATGAAGACTAAATGCATGTATGCAGACCATAAGCAAGTAAAACAGCTTGTGCCACAATATGAATATTCTATATTCAAGGTATCATACCTCATTATCGGGTTCAAGAAGCAGTTCTCCAATAAACTGGAAGATGGAACCAATGCGAAGATTGATATTCAAGTGTTGTGTGTCAACTTTTAATGATGCATTTCTATCAACAATCACAGCAACAGCAGTCTCCACATCATAATCTTGGAGCCTAGAGGGAACACAAAGAATAGTCAAGCCTTGAGTTTCAATTTCCTTCCTTTTCCTTGACGAGCAAGTTCTTGAACCAACTCATGGAAACCAAAGTATGATCTATGCACATTCATTTCAGTAGTAACAATTACTTTTTTGCGCACAAGTTCCATAAGTAACAACAATGTAGCGCGATAAATTAAGTTGGAATGGGGTTTGTATTATCTCCAAGTTTGTTATGAACAAGCATTACCCTAAATGTACGGACTAAAGGTTAACCCTTTACCTGCCGCAAAGAATTACAAAGACTGACATTTATCACAAGTACACCACACATATAATATTCTCTTCAAACTCAACTAAATAATATGATCAAATAATGCAGAAGCTATTTGAAATGAGCTTCTTTCATCTTAGTCAAAATTTCGCTTGCTCATTATTCTCACGAACAACAACTACATAGTTTTTCCAGTTCAAATGTATTGGTCATTGTCGATAAAAAGACTACATCAGATAGGAAAAAGACAAGGCAGGAAAACTAGTTACATTATCAAAAAGTGATTACTCACTTTCCAGTTACACGGAGAGAGATCCCATGCTTAAAGTGTTGCGAAGATGGAACCAGCTCTTCTAAATTAACCAAAGCACCAGAAGCTATTGTGGCCATTGAAGCAACTGGAACAAGGAAATATCAAGCTCTTATTCCTTCCTACAAATTAATTGTGTCATGTATGTTGAATATATAAGAAGAATTTCATCTTTGAACAATCCCATTATAGGCAAAACAGAGTAAATATAACTGTAGGCAGTTAGTTAGTCAAGTCCTAAAATATCATACTAAAAATCATCATAAAAAATACTCCCTCCGTTTCAATTTATTTGGCCTTATTTTACTTTTAGTCCATTTCAAAAAGAATTTTTCTTTCCATTCTTGGCAACTCTTTAATTTCAACTTTTCGCGTGGCAAAAATATTTTGTTATATTCTACACCTATTTAGTTTAAAACCACCGGATTCAAAAAGTAATTGTTTATTTTCTTAAGAGAGAAGTATTGAAAACATCCTTCAACTTGCGCAAATTATTTGTTTCGTTCTCGAACTATTAACAGCCTTAAAAGCACTCTCTATTTGACTAACTAAACACAAATACACCCCTGATATGTCACATGACATAGCAAATGGTCTCAAACACTTGTAGGAGCATGAAGCTCTTAATAAAAAGCCGAGAGAAGTGTTGAACTCTAAACTTGACAAAAAATTATAGGTGTATTTCAGTCAAGTTGCAAGATTCGATGTGTATTTAAGTTCAGTTAGTCAAGTAGATGTGTTTTTAAGACTATCAATAGTTAATAATTTGCGATAAGTTTAGGGGTTGTGAAGTCAAAACTAGACAAAAAAATTGAAACTGAGGAAATACTTATTATTATCATCAAAATCATAGAACAAAACAAGCAAAATAGCAAATTGAGTATGCAGTAATAAGTATAGTGAATTTGAATGAAAAAATGTAAGTGAAGGCCAACTCAGCCATTCTTTCAAAGAACAATTTGCAATTATCGGCAAAAGTTCAAATTCAAAAAAGAAAATCCAATTAAAAGAAGAAGCAAAATTGGGTTATAAATTTGCAATTATTAGAAAGGATGGAAAATGGGTAACCTTTACTGGTAATGAGAAGAGTGTGAGAAGAAGAAGACGGCGGCCTCCCTTCAGACTCCGGCACCGGCCAACCTTCCACAGGGGTTTTCTTAAGTTTTCTGCTTAGTATAATAATAATATTTACAATTCTCCCCCAAACAGTTTTCTTTAGTTTATTATTTCCACCCTTAAATTTTATTTGTCACTGTCTAGCATAGCATATTTATTAAAAAAAAATTATTGATATAAGTATCTTTTTGATACTATCTCTATTAATTAATGTTTAGTATTGAATCTTAAAAATGATATGAAGAATAGTATTTAATGCTAAGGATAAAACATAAAAAAAATTGTATTTTCTTGATATATCAAAAGTAATAAGTAAAAATGAAAATTTATTTTAAGTATAAATGACAAGTAAAAATAAACATAGTGAGTAGTACTTGACACGGAGTTTAAAAAAATAGACATTATAAAATTAATTTTTTCTTGATATAAAAATGTTTCATTTCTTTAGAACTGACTAAAAAGAAAAGTGAGATTGAGAGGGAGTAGTTAATTTTGTCATTTAGAGTATGTTTGACATTGTTGCTAAAAATTGTTTATTTCTATAAGCACTTTTTTAAAATGACTTTTTAAAAAAGTGTTTTTTAAAGAAAAACAATTTGTGTTTGGCTAATTCATTTGAAAACTGTTATTGATAAGCAAATTATGTTTGGTTAATCTTTTTAAAAAACTGCTTTTGAGAGTCAAATTACGAAAAAGATAAGTATCAATGTACTTTTAATATTAAAATTATTTTAAAGGGAGAAACTATTTTTAATATCTATTACAAAATTTAATTAAAATTTTACTCTAATTAATGTAAATGTACATATTCAAATTTCAATCAATATTATATAATCAAATTAAATATTAATATAATATTAACATGATAATTTAACTATAATTAAAAATATCAAACAAAATAAATTTAAAACCATTCCACAAATCAAACCACTATTTATGAAAAATTCACCAATAAATAAATAAAATCTTTCATATTTTTATTCCTAAAAAAAAAATTGTGTTACGTTTATATCTAATTCTGTAAATTAAAACGTAAAATAATATATAAAATAATAATATATAAACATAAAATTAAAAAAAATCTTGAATAAAATTTAACCAAACTTATGAGATATGCTAATTAATTAATAAGAGATATATTGGTAAATATGTATATATGGAAGGAATATTTTAGTCTTAAATTTTCTGCTTCTACTTCTCCTTTATTTTTAAAAACAAAAAATTTTAGTTTCTTCTCAACAACAGAATAACTGTTTATACTTTCATAACGCTTTATTTTTTTTAAAAATACTTTTAAATTTTGATCTCTCAACAGAAATGTCAACGGGCTCTTATTATATACTATCGGGTTAATTATAGTTTATCAAAAAAATTCCTCTACAGACGAAATCCTCCAAATCCATTTACAATACTCAATATCTATTAATTACGTTTCCCCATTTGACCCAGATGCACCTAACTTTAAAAAAAAAAAAAAAAAAAAAAAGATAGATCTTTACCCCCAAAAAAATCACACGCATATTTCTAATTTTACTTTTTAATTAGAGATTTCAGCAGATCAGCCTAACGTATTTTTATTTAAGCTTATTCTTTTTTATGTATTGAATAAAGGGCTATTTTAGTTAAGTGGGTGTGGATCGATTTAAATGGGTGAATGCGTAATTTTGTATTTTTGTTGGAATTGGATATTTTGATTGAATTTTGGAAATTCTGTCCATAAAAAGTATTTTTAATAAGTTTTATAACGTTGAGAATATAATTATCCCAATAGTATAACAAGAATAAAATTAATTAATAAACTAAAGTCGGGGAATATTTTTATTCTTTTCCATCTTTATTTATATACATATAAGGACAAATTCGACAAAATGTTCATTAAGTTAAAAATTTTAAGCAAAAAATAACTCCACAAAAATAAAGCTTTTTTTACGGCAAATGGCCATTCAGCATTTTTATGTTACAAAATTTGGCCAATTTTCTTCTTCTTCGTTCTTCTAGTACTGTTCTTCTTCTTCACTCTTCGTTCGTCATTCTTCTTATTAAAAATTTGAAGTATCGCAAATTTGAATTGTTTCGGGTAAATTATAAATCAAAAGATATAAAATATCGAGAATTTTATATCAAAAATTTGAAATTATTTAGAGGTAATTTTGAGTTGATCGAGATTGAATAGTTAATAGATATTTTATGTATATTTGGTGTATACTTCATGAATAGTTAAGTTATATTCAGCTTTTTAAGTATATTATAATGTATAGTCATTGTACAACTCATGTATAAGTAAGCCATGTTGCATAATCCATGTATACTTTCTGTGACTTTTGGCAAGTTATATTCTATAGTTGGTATACTTTCTCACGATTTTTGACTATTTTTGTGTAAATAAAGTATGACTATATTTATTAATAAACTAATTACTTTATTGTATATATTTAAAATTGATCTGAAATTAAAGTTGAAAATTATTCAAATTGTCATAAACAAACACAGAGTTTCAAACAACAGCTTCAAAATTTAAAATTTCAAATTGCATGTCTAAACACATACAATTACAAGTTTATAAGCGCACTTAGCAGTAAGCCATAAGAGATCATTTGATAGAATGCATAAGAATAGTATTGGATAGGACGTATTAGTAATTCTAAGATTGATTATGTTGTAATTATTTCTTATCCGTTGGTTGATTTGGTGTATTACTCCCTCCGTTCAACAATAGTTGTTCACTATACAATTTTGGAATGTCCAACAATACGAATCCACTTTATGAAACCAATAGATAATTTTACACTTAGGGGTCATTTGGTTGGGACAAGTTATCCTAGGATTAATCATCTCGGGATAGTTATCCTGGAATAACTTATCCCACCATGTATATGGGATAACTTACTCCATCACTATGATATAAATGGTGGGATAAGTTATCCCAAAATGGCAAATCAAACAAGACACCAAACTTTTATTCCAGAATATTTTTTTTATCTCAGAACTATTTATTATTGTTCCTCACACTAAACAACCCCTTAATTTCTAATTTACCTCTATCTTTATTTATAGTCACTTTTCTATTACATTTTCCAAGATATTGTATTTATTATATTCAAATTGTAATATAATAAAATCACTCTTCTATATATAATTTCTTAAGAAGTGTGCAAAATTAATAGTGGACAAATATTGTTGAACAAAGGAAGTAATACTTATTCATGTATTAATGACCCTTATATTACTAATACCATAACTTGACTTGTATTAATTATACACCTGGTAATTTCATTATCTAATACATCCTACTAAACAAACCCTCCCTTGATTTCAAGCTGTTGGTAATAAGTAGTGCCGGTAAAATGAGCCCATATTTTGATAATCCGTCCAATTCTTTTATATTTTAATGGGTTGGGTGAGTGACTTTTTACATGGGTAAAATATGGGTTAACCTATATTCAATCCATAAAAATATGGGTCAAATATGGGTAAACTATGGGTAAAATATGGGCAAGATATGGATTAGTCAAATGGGTTAAGCTTCTAACTTTTATTCACTCAAAATTCATTAACTTCTCTTCCTTTTGATGTTCTGCTATAGAACTAATTATTTTTCTATATAATTGAAAAAGTGAAGTCTTTGGCCCTCTAAAAATATATATTTTAAATGTATATTTCTTTTGTTAATTATAATTATATATTTTTATTTATTTAATTTTATATTGGATAATAAATAATAGTGTAAAATAAGCAAATTATGTATTAATATTGACATTGCTTAAAGTGCATTAAACATGTTTTAGTTAGTCCTAAAATGCAAATATTCATTTACTTTGAAATTAAAAATACTTTCCCCTTATTATTACATAAATTTATTTTATATTGAAAAGTTATAGGATTTTTTCTTTTTACTTTTATGATATAATAAAACTAAATAAAGTATTTTCAACATTTTTCATCTAAAAATAAACTAAAATATTTTCTCCATTTTTAATTCTTAAATAGAAAGGCAGCAGCCCTCGACCCAATCATTCAATTCGCTCCAACAGAAGCGACAATACCAACCTACAGGTTGCACTTCTATGTGCTGAAAGTCATAGCTGAATGAAATATACAATGCTAGTACGAGCTCTCATATTCATGAGAATGAGACTATGACTGCTTAAATGGAGCTTAATGAGTTAAAATGAGGCTTCACAGTTTAATCATTATTATATTGTCATCAGAAGTAATCAGCAACCTTATTATGATTACACTTATTCCCAGGTGTATAGTACCATCTCTAACCCAACACTAAATTTTAAATTTTGTGTGTAATAGTGTTACATCACTATTCATCACACCAATTCATTTTTAAATAATTTAATATTATTTAATTATACAAACTTTAATTAAACATTATATAAATTGTATGTTTTAATTAAATCTCTTATATATTTAATTATTTTTTATGTAATATTTTTATAATATTAATTTTAGATATAAAATTTAGTTTTTTTATAAATTAATTTTTCTATATATGACTTTTTTTTAAAATTAAATTTATGTTAATTCTACTATAAATTATAAATTAACTTTCACAAAAATAAAAAATGCAAACATTGCTCATTTTGAACTACATAATGCATTAATAAAGCATTTATGGAAGCACTGTAGTGATCTTGAAAGTTGAATATTTATGTAGAATTTAAAATAATTTTTTCAATTATGTAATGTTTATTTAATTGTATTTCATTAATGAGTTCACTCTTATTTGTATTATCCATTTTTATGTATAATGTATAATATTTGCTAGCAATTTATATTATTTAAAAAATTATGGTACAAAATAATTTTATATTAAACGATTATAAAAGAAAATAATATGAATTATATATGGTGAATGTTTTAGAAATAATTTGTTTTATGAAATAAGAAATCATATATATATATATATAAGAGAACCTTAGGCCCACCTACGTGGCGCCACCACAAACCAGAATTCCCTTTTAATTTATTTATCTACAAAACTACCCTTCCCCTTTCATGAAAAGTTGTAAAATTTATGAAAAATTGTGACTTTTATGAAAAGTTGCGACTTTAATTAAAAGTTGTGACTTTTATGAAAAGTTGCGACTTTAAAGAAGAGTTGCGACTTTTATGAAAAGTTTTGACTTTTATGAAAGGTTGTGATCTTTCCGAAGGGTTGCAACTTTTCCAAATAGTTATAACATTTTCGATAAGGCACAATAAATATTTGTTCACACTACCCTTTATTGTCTATAAATAGAGGGATTTCCTCTCATTTTAAAACAACGAAATTCTAAACCTCTTCTTCTTCTTCTTCACAATTAAATATTTGTGTACTTTGCTCCTGTTGAGTGGCACATTGACACCATTGATTATGTTACAAATCCTGGTATGTATTCTTACCGTCATTAAGTTATGCTTCTGTTATTAAGGATAAATGATAAGATGTAATAATTTTTATTTTCCTTTACATTATTAATGACTGATAGGTTTAAATATTATTTTATAAATTCCATGATATTAAATTCCTGCGCGAAGCGTGGTTAATTTTACTAGTAATAATATAATAATGAAGAGAGAGAAAAATATTCATTTTTGGTGTAAAATTTGATACAGTGGGTTGGAGTTGACTACACCAAAAATAGTGCTGACACCAAATTTGGTGTTTGGGTTAGAGATGCTTCAAAATCTTGTCTTGAAAGGGAAATTAGACAAGAATAAATGGGCATCAACATTTAAGTAACTGATCTAACACTAATCATAACTTTATATATCCAAGATAAGACAACTACTGCACAAGGGCAGCACAACCATGATCCTTACAATTAAAAGAGCTGAGAATAGCATCAGCCAATTTTTTTATGATAGAAATGGTGCTTCATATGATTGTTGGTATGAACGGATTATACAACCTAAAGTGCTTCCCAAAGCAAAACCCGGGAGCTCATAAATAGAAATCGCTCCCAATAGAGTAATGCATTATCTCTACATTGCATAAATTATAAGCGAACAGAAAACGGCTGCTGCAGTGTTCAATCATAAATGCGGAGTATGGAGGATAATGTAAACCAAAAAACTATTTACTGTAGAGAGAGCTCATATACCCAAAATGTTCAGTCAAAACTGAATCAATTGGAAAAGATCCTATCAAGGTAGGGTGTGCTAGTAGCTCAAAACACTTGGCTATGAACCATGCGTTACAGAAATCCAACAGTCAAATTGACCTCTGAGCCTGTCAAGTGTGAACCTATTGGCCTAAGTGAACACAATTATCAACAATTCTATCCTCTTTTGCTAGTAACATAAAGCTTATCTTAGTATGTGTGCACCTTCCTCAGTATTCAACAAATAGCTTCACAAGTGTGTATCGCCACTTTTATACAATGTTGTGATACAGAACACAGTCAAAATAAGAAAGCGGGAAATTGTATGCTCTGAAATGGTGTCCTATAGAATTTCTGTAAAACGCATAGCCCACTGAGACACTTGATAATTTTTCTAATTTGTGTAGTCCATAAGACGAGAATCTTTAATGAAAAACTTGAGCTGATGCATAGTACTCACTTTCATTAAACACAGGTCTTAAATCTTCTTTGCACATAAAATCCAAAGGGAAGGAAACAAGATGACCTTTCACAGATTTTAATCTCTCCATGGGATCTATACTCTCGATATCTCCACCCTGATAAGATTCAAGCTTGCTTGGAGCTATTCCTAAATCAATGGTTGTATGACCAAGTTTTTCTTTTGAGAATACCATGCATTGTCGGAGTGAAACCCTGCATGACATCAGAGGAGAATATGAGATCAAAAAAAGAATGAAGGAAAAACAAAGACAAAATGGATCGAGAAAATGATGGCAGCTAGCAATACCTGGATTGCATCAGATCGTTGGGTATGCAAGAAAAAACATCTTGGTATATCATGGTATTTGTCTGACAATAACACCACAACCAAGCATCAGAAAAGGTTGACATATTAAAGCACACATGCAAAAAAATTGAGTGTCAATAATTCAGTTAGCAAATAATAGCTCGAAATTTTGAGTGTCAATAATTCGGTTTGTAAATAATCACTTGGTTGATTTTAAACCTATATAATAATATTTGTATGCAAAATTTAGAGGATTTGAATCATGAAAACTTCAAAGGAGCACTTCACCACACATACCCTAGCAGTTGCCATCCAAATATCCTTATACGTCGGATCAATCACAGGGTCCTTAATTTGACCAACCTAGCAAGGAACAACAATTAGTCAGTTGAAAACTCATATAGCCTAGAGCAAAAGGCCTCAAGAGTAAATTAGCACCTCGCCTGAACGAAGACCAAGGTGCTCAGACCATAAAGAAAGGCGAAGAGTTAATGCAAATTTTCCCGCCTTCCTTGGCTTGCCTCCCATGAATGAATCAACAAACTCCTTGTCCTCGATAAGTACACCAATCTGAAATAAAATCACAATCCTACTGATCGGTAAAAGAAAAAGAGGAAGGGTAATAAAACATAATACAATGAGTATAACATAAGTCACTGGATACAACTCTAAACATCTAAGGTGACTCATAAATAATTCAGAGGTGGGACTGTCGGTAAAACTGTCAAAAGAGTGCAATAGAATAAATGAATACATATGATGCTGTCTTCCATAGTTATGATGCACAATGACTTGTTTTTAAGAACCGACTCGTTGACATAAATATTAAGCTGATCATCCTAGTGTAGGATTGTTTAAAAAGGAAATCAAACAATTTGCTGCCATTAACTAAAACGGACAATTATATGTGAGGTTCAAGTATAGTATTTTGAAAAACTGATTCGGTAGTAAGTTGGAACAAAATTGGTGCAATAGCTCGTAATGGTTACAGAGATTTCATACAGCCTGCCCAACTGTTTGAGATCAACGCATAGCTGATTGACTGACTTTGGTTGTGAAGTAGACTAAATTCTTATAACAGACATTCTAACATCAACCCTTGATAAAAGATAGTTATAACATTTAATCACATCCCACAGTGCATCCATAACCAAAATGAATGTCACAATAATATCAACATTAGGCCTGAATCCACCCACCCCAAAAGGGGTGATATCAAAGTAATGCTGGGAATTTGCATGTATGTGATTGGACCGAGTAGAAAGTGGAACGACATAAATTAGCCAATTAACCTGCCATGGGGGATACTTTATTTAGCAATTCAGTAGCCTCTGTTGGTGGTATGAGAGACATGTTTGGCCAGCTGAAGAATTGATAGATTCTTGTACTCTTCATCATGGGAAGAGCAATTTACTCTCATCAAACAGACAGTATTACCAAAGTTAGGATCTGACCACAACCCAATCATGCTATCTTGTGGAGAGTTGAACTTCAAGAAAAAATACTTCAAATTTGAAAGTTGGTGGCTGAGGGTAGATGGGTTCAAAGAAAAGGTACGACAGTGGTGGGGAGCTTTTGTTGTTAAGGGGAGGCCTGACTATATTTTAGCTGAGAAACTGAAGATGCTAAAAGAAAAGTTAAAAAAATGGAGTAAAACTAACAGGGGCAATTGCAAACAAAGAAAGGGTGACATTTTAAACCAGCTTGCAGCTTTGGAAGTAATCCAGGAACACAGAGCTCTCACAGATGATGAGGCAATGCAAAAATCAAACTTGGCTATAGAGTTTGAAGAAGTTGCAAGAAATGAGGAGATAGCTTGGAGACAAAGATCAAGAATACAACGGTTGAAACAGGGAGACAGAAATACAAAATACTTCCATAGGATAGCTACAACTCACAAAAGGGTAAACTCCATAGATAATTTGAAGGTGGATGGTATGGAGGTGACAGATGCAGAGGAGATCAAAGAAGCTATTCAAAATTACTACAAGGACCTGTATAAGGAGGCAGAAGAGTGGAGGCCAGAATTAGTGTTACATGAAGCTACAAGGATATCTGCAGAAGAACAGGAGGAGCTACAAAGACAATTTGAAGAGGATGAAATCTTAGAAGGCATTAAATTGTGTGCTATGGAGAATGCACCAGGGCAGGATGGATTCCCTATGTCCTTTTATTTGGCTTTCTGGGAACTTGGGAAGGAGGACATCCTGAAGACTCTCCAATATTTTTATGAATATCAGAAATTTGAGAAAAGCCTTGATGCAACATTCATAGCCTTGATCCCAAAGAAGGTTGGAGCTTCAGAGTTGAAAGATTTCAGACCTATAAGTCTCATAAGTGGAATATATAAAATTGTGGCAAAGATACTGGCTGAAAGACTCAAGAAGGTGGTTAACAATTTAGTTAACAAGCATCAGATGGCATTTATAAAAGGAAGACAGATCATGGATGCAGCCCTAATTGCTAGTGAGTGTCTGGACTCCAGACTTAAAGGGGCAGAAGCAGGTGTCATGTGTAAGCTAGACATAGAAAAAGCCTATGGTCATGTCAACTGGAGATTCTTGTTGAATACTCTCAGACAAATGGGCTTTGGTGAGAAATGGTTGAAATGGATTGACTTTTGCATTAAAACTGTCAAGTTCTCTGTTTTGGTGAATGGTGAACCTGTAGGTTTTTTTGGTCCTGAAAGGGGTCTTAGACAAGGTGACCCTTTGTCTCCTTTCCTGTTTATACTAGCTATGGAGGGATTTGATAGCATGATGAGGATAGCATTACAGAATGATGGATTAAAGGGTTTGAGATAGGAGATAGTAGAGGGGAATAATGGAGGTATGTCACCTACAACAAATAGGTTACATCAGAATGATTTTGACTATTTTTGAAGCTTCTTCTGGCTTGAAAGTTAACTGGGGAAAAACCAGTTTGTTCCCGATGCCAAATAGCCAAAATCTTGCAATCATTTTAGGGTGCAAAGTTGAAAAGATGCCAACTACATACCTTGGGATGCCACTGGGCAGTGAACACAAGGCAGGGGAAATTTGGGATGGAATATTAGAGAAAACTGAAAAAAGATTGGCTAGGTGGAAGGCACAGTACATATCACTAGGAGGGAGGCTCATCCTTATCAACTCTGTACTTGATGCACTTCCTACGTATGTAATGTCTCTATTTCCCATACCTCCCAAAGTTATGAAAAAGCTTGACAGACTTAGGAGGGATTTTCTATGGCATGGCGGTAAAGAGGGCAAAGGATATAGACTAGTCAATTGGCTGACAACAATGCACAGTAGAGAACAAGGTGGTTTGGGCATCAGAAATCTGAGAGCACAGAACAATAGTTTATTGATGAAATGGCTCTGGAGATGCAATATGGAGGATCATGCATTATGGAGGGAGGTAATTAGACACAAGTTTGGTGAACTCAACCCATGGCGCAATGTGAGCACTGATACTTATGGAGTTGGAGTATGGAAGACCATTAGAGCTCTATGGCCCAAATTGGAAAGAAACTTGCAGAAGAGAGTTGGAGATGGGAAAGGAATAAAATTCTGGAAGGATGCTTGGAAGGAGCAAAGTCCATTAATGGAGATTTTTCCAAACCTGTGTATTCTAAGCAACAACCCAGATGGCACCATTTATGATATGTGGAGTGCACAGGGATGGATCTTATTCTTCAGGAGATTGCTAAATGACTGGGAGATTGATAGAGTAGCAGATCTGCTAAATAGTATTGATGATTTCAATGGCACTACTGCTGAACCAGATACATTAAGATGGAAACACAATATTGATGGGCAATTCTCTGTTAAAAGGGTTTATAAAATGGAAGAAAGGGTACAGTGTAGAGGGCAACCAAAAATATGGAGAAACTTATAGAATAGTCCATCCCCAACCAAGGTAAAATGCTTTACTTGGTTGGTGGTTAAAAGAGCATGCCTGACACAAGAAGTTTTGAAGAAAAAAGGGGCCATCATAGTTTCCAGGTGCTTCTTATGCAATGAGACAAATGAAACAAACAGTCATCTATTTTTGCACTACACATTTACAGCACAACTTTAGTCTCTATTTCTCAACATAACAAAGACAAGCTGGTCTATGCCGGAGCATACTGCAGATTTGCTTAGTTGCTGGATGAAAAGAGGAGGCAGCAAAAGTCAAAAGAAGTGGTGGAGGATCATCCCACAATGCATCTGGTGGACAGTTTGGAGAGAGAGAAATGGGAGGTGTTATGAAGATAGATCCAATTTCATCCAGAAAGTTAAATGGAATGGTATAATATCTTTCTACTTTTGGTGTAAAGAAGTAGGTTTAGAGGATATAGATCAGTTTGTAGATTTATTAAGATCTCAGTAAGTATCTTCTTCTCTAGTTGTTTTTTTTTTGTTTATCTAACACTTTTTGATGGTGTCCAGCATGTCCTTAATGCTGAGGAATACAAACAACAACATACCCAGTGAAATCCCACTAGGTGGGGTCTGGGGAGGGTAGAGTGTACGCAGACCTTACCACTACCTCGTGGAGGTAGAGAGGCTGTTTCCAAAAGACCCTCAGCTCAAGTACATCAAATCCAAGTAAAAGGAGAGGAAAACAGTATATAAAACATAACATCCAATAAGAAAGATAGTGTATAATCAACAACGGAGACAATAACATCAATGAAATACTGTGAGAAGTGAAACGCAGTAAACAACATAAGGCTCTAGGTATCACAGACAAGAACTACAAGTGCAAGGCTAGGACTACTACAAACGCTAACAACCCATACCCTCGCTGGGAAAAACAACACGCTAACCCTACTAACCTTCAACCTTAATGCGCGACCTCCACTCCTTCCTATCTAGAGTCATGTCCTCGGTAAGGTGAAGCTGAGCCAAGTCCTGTCTAATCACCTCTCCCTAATACTTCTTAGGCCTACCTCTACCCCTCCGCGTACCCTCTACAACCAACCCCTCGCACCTCCTCACTGGGGCGTCTGCGCACCGTCTCTTCACATGTCCAAACCATCTCAGTCTCGCTTCCCTCAGCTTATCCACCACAGAGGCCACTCCCACCTTCTCCCGGATAACCTCATTCCTAATCTTATCGCTCCTAGTGTGCCCACACATCCATCTCAACATCCTCATCTCCGCAACATGCATTTTTTGAACATGTGCGTTCTTGACTGGCCAACACTCCCCTCCATACAACAAGGCCGGTCTAACTACCACTCTGTAGAACTTACCTTTAAGTCTAGGTGGAATTTTCTTATCACACAAGACTCCAGAGGCAAGCCTCCATTTCATCCAAGCAACCCCAATGCGATGTGTGACGTCATCGTCGATGTCTCCACTTCCTTGGATTACAGACCCAAGATACTTAAAACTTTCTTTCTTAGGAATGATCTGTGTGGCAAGTCTCACTTCCACATCTGCCTCATCCAACACATCACTGAATTTGCACTTCAAATATTCTATTTTGGTCCTACTCAACCTGAACCCTTTGGACTCCAGCGCTTGTCTCCACACCTCCAACCTCGCATTAACTCTGTCCCGCGTTTCATCAATCAGTATTATGTCATCCGCAAATAACATACACCATGGGACCTCCTCCTGAATAGACCGCGTCAACTCATCCATCACCAAAGCAAATAGGAAAGGGCTAAGGACAGATCCCTGGTGCAGCCCCATCTCAACTGGGAAATGTTCCGAGTCTCCTCCAACCGTCCTAACCCGAGTCTTGGCTCCACCGTACATGTCTTTTATTGCCCTAATATAAATCATCGGGACACCTCTAGCCTCCAAGCACCTCCAGAGGACATTCCTCGGTACTTTGTCATAGGCCTTTTCAAGGTCAATGAACACCATATGTAGGTCTCTCTTCCTTTCTCTATATTTTTCTACCAGTCTTCGCATAAGATGAATGGCTTCGGTAGTCTATCATCCCGGCATGAATCCAAACTGATTCTCAGAGATGGACACTCCTCTTCTCACCCTCATCTCCACCACTCTTTCCCAAATCTTCATAGTGTGGCTTAGCAATTTGATACCCCTGTAGTTGTTACAGTTCTGGATATCACCCTTGTTTTTATACAACGGAACCATTGTACTCCACCTCCATTCATCAGGCATCTTTGTTGTCTTAAAAATAACATTAAACAGCCCGATTAACCACTCTATACCTGCCTTGTCCGTGCTCTTCCAAAAATCCACCGGAATCTCATCGGGTCCGATCGCTCTTCCCCTGCTCATCCTACTAATAGCACGTATAACCTCCTCGATCCTAAAACACCTACAGTACCCAAAGTCCCGAAGTCTTTCAGAATGCGCCAAATCATTCAACGCAATGTCTCCGGCCCCTTCTTCATTTAAAAGTTTGTGAAAGTATCTTCGCCATCTTTGCTTGATGGAGGTCTCATCCACCAATATTTTGCCTTCCTCATCCTTGATACACTTCACTTGGTCCAAGTCGCGAGCCTTCCTCTCTCTTGCTTTTGCGAGCCTATACAATTTCTTATCCTCACCTTTGTCCCCCAGCTCGGCATACAAGCGTTCGAAAGCTGCCGTCTTAGCCTTCGTAACTGCTAACTTAGCTTCTGTCTTTGTCGTCTTATAAACTTTCTTAAGCGCCCGCTTCCCTTCCTCGTCTACGCACTCCACCAACTTAGTGTATGCAGCCTTCTTCGCTTCCACTTTGCCTTGGACTTCCCCATTCCACCACCAATCTCCTTTATGGCCTCCAAAGTTACCCCTTGATACCCCTAACACCTCTGAAGCAACTTCCCTAATGCAACTAGCTGTTTTATTCCACATGGTGTCCGCATCCCCGCTACCACTCCAAGCCCCCATCCCAATCAACTTCTCACCAATCTCCCGAGAAAGGGCAGGGGTCAAGCCATCCCATTTAATTAATGCTGAGGAATACACATTTACCATTTCAAAAAAAAAAAAAATCTTAAGCAGATAAATGACAATTCAAACAAAGATACAGTAACTCAAAAAAAAACTTCCAATATGATTTGAAAGTGTAATTAACAAGAAAAATGTAATGCTATGTTCATGCAGTGAAACAGCTCAGATTGGGGATTAAGCAAACAAGAAAGGGGAAAAAAAGAAATTTGCTTCTTCAACCCACTATGAATATCAGAGCAGTGGCATGCACAGTATATGCAAACTAACCACATTATGCAGGCAGTTTCAGTTAGGTGATATACTGTTATCAACAATTGAAGGCTCCACTCATTTAAAAGAGTTAAGGTCTTTTAGGTCAAAACTGAGAAGCAATACCTCGGAGTCTCTTGAACCAAGCAAGCTTCTGTCATTTATATTTCCAGATCCAATCAAGGCTGTGTGGTCATCAACTATCATGATCTTGCTATGCACATATATCTGAAGAAACAAAGTGTTAAAATATTGAGTGAATGTTTGTCTAGATTCAGACCAATCTAGATTTGTTGTACTTGAATAAGGATAATCAACAACAACATACCCCGTGAAATCCCACAAGTGGGGTCTGGGGAGGGTAGAATGTACGCATACCTTACCAGTACCTTGTGGAGGTAGAGAGGTTGTTTCCAAAAGACCGTCAGTGAAAAAGGAAAATCATATAGAAAATTCTTTAGGACACATTGGATATTCCGTATTTAGTAAAGAATACTTATTTACCTTATTAGCATAGGGATTAATTATCTACCATATTATGCATAGCGTAAAACTCCCCATAAAAAAACATCTCTTGTACATTATTACAATTAAGTCACGAGAAGCTTTTCTATTTTTCATATGGCATTATAGCATCTACAATCTTGAGAGACTTGAATAGCTTCCACTACAAGCGGGTGGGGTACTTGCCAATGTGTGTTACCCATCGGGTCAACGTTTACTCCATTTGTTCTTCCTTCTGGTTTTCGACGCCATTTCTCTCTCGGGCAACAAATGCCCCCTACTCTCCGGACGGCCGGTCAAGCATCACTCCTCTCTCTAGGATCGTTAGAGCACCATTCATCTTTCTGGCGACCAGCTATGTTACTTTCTACACAGCTGGCACCCTCTTCCAAATCTTGAATTCCTTATCACTACTTTGCCAACTCAAGTTACACTGATATCGTTCTGGAGATTTGCAACACCATATCATTGAATAGCTTCCATTTCGTGAATAGCATAAGCAAGAAGCACTTTGCTTCATTGTGCAATTACCAATGACTTTTTGGAGGAAAGAATTCTAGCAAAACTTGTCTTCTGGTAATTGTGCACTATTCAGCGAGATTTCGCAGACAAATTTCTATAATTTTCATTTCAAAATAAACAAAGTCAAATTGGTGTCCCCACTTTGAGTTTGAGGGGGTATTTGAGAATATAATTAAATGTATGTCTATTCATTGTCCTTGAACAAGGAAAATAATATAGAACATTTCACAGGATACCTTGGGATATTTTGTATTTAATTATAAAATACTTAAATACCTTATTAGCATAGGGATTGATTACCTACCATATCATGCATAGCCTAAGACTTCTATATAAGGAACACCTCTTATACGTTGTTAAATCAAGTCAATGAGAAGCTTTTCATATTCTCACACATTGCAACATACGCCCACCATCAATTGGATATATTTTTTTATAACCGTAGTGTCCGGGTCAGCTTGCACACCTCGACTAATTACACGGGATGCCTTCCACCTCCCACCGGCAACATAACTCTGTCCACCAGTGGCAGACCTACCCTTGGTCGGAAAATTACGTTGTATATAGTGGTCAAATTTTAGTTTAATAAATATAAATATATAAATTGAAACCTCTTGAAACAATTTGAAGGTTTAGTCTATTGGTTAGGGGCTTGCAAACACTTCATGAGGTCATGTGTTCAAGCCCTACTAGCCTCATTATAATTTTTTTTACTATAATCATTGACACCCCTTAATGAAAATCCTGCGTCCGCCACTGCTGTCTACCAAGGACAATTGAGAAGAAATCACCCAGTGATTTTGTCATGGGATTTGAACTTGAGACCTTGTTATTGACTACTAAGTCACACCCTTGTATGCAAAGTTAAAAGAAAAAAACGAAAAATAAATTATCATTTTATATTCTAGCTGACGACACACTTTGAGTTCAGATCTTTGGTTCCAACATTACATAAGTTCTTCTTCAAGGATAAGCAATAAGTGAAGACATTATTATGCACAAGAACTACAAATTAAGGGGTCGTTTGGTTACTGGATAAAGGAAAAGTTAATGTATTAATTTTATACCATGTTTGGTTTGTAAATAGGATAAAAATTATTTCATGTATTTATTTTATATGGTGTTTGGTTGCATTTTTTATAGTCCTACATAATTAATACTTACATAAATTATAAGGGAATCTATGTATAATTTATGCGAGATAGAAGGTGGAATTAGTTATGTGGATATTAGTTATACATGTATTAAAATAGTAAATTACACATTTACCCCTATCAATTTACTTTTAAAACTTTCAACTCAATATTTTAGTCACTACAAAAAAGCTTTTTTATGTCACTACAGAAAAGCTTACCATTTTTAAAGATTCCCGTTTTCTCACTTTCTTTTTTTTTTATAATTCAATTATACAATATAATTTGATACTATTTTTTACTTATTTATTTGTAAATAATATATTATTTTACAACAAATTAAATATACAATAATCAATTTTATGGATTGCAATCTCTACATAACCAAACACTACATAAATAATACCTACAGAACTAATACCTACATAACTAACACCTGCATAACTAACACCTGCATATCTTATTCCTGCATAACTAATACCTACATAACTTATTCCTACATAACTCTAACCAGTAACCAAACGACCCCTAACTGGAAAGTGGAGTAGAGTAAGACCTAGTATGGTAGTATGGGTGTGTTTAAGTAATAAGATGTCTAGCATGGAAGGCACTTTCTCCAAAGGTTTGGTGAACATCTAAATGTGTTTGTAGAGATTTTTATTAAAAACAACCACTTTGACCAAAGCTGAAAGATACCATTTCAAAAGCAGTTAACCCACTTTCAAATTTCAACTAATTAAATTTAAATATTGTTTAATGGATGAAATGGAAAATTTTAATCCCAATCCATGTTGTAACATTATTTTAAATCATATAGTATAAAACAAAGTTTTGGAAGGGCTTGACAAAATTACCTTACCAAAAGCAAAAATAGACCAAAGTTATGTACAAAAAATTTTAGTAGTACTTTTCCTGAAAGCACCATTATAGAGATAACTTCTCCTAAAGAAACCAGAGTATAAAGGAGGCTGGCCTGAAAAGTAAAAGCATCATGTAATTCCAGGCCAACAGATTTCTCTTGAACTAGTCTCGGATCTGTTTAGCAAACAATTCTGGCTTTTAATGTAAATCAAGTCAACACCCTACCGAAAAGGGGTCTTGACAGCATGGCAATAGCTATCTATGTGTCTTGAAGAATCTTGTTGTTACGTATGAGAAAAAACTATGTGTCTTGAAGAATCTTGTTCTTGATTTCCCCACTGTACAAGGCCTATCAAATGAGTAAATGCACACAGTACAAGGCTACAAGCCTTAGCCTTATAACACTAAGAGGTCGTTTGGTACAAAGATCAATAACGCACGGATTAGTAGTGCAGAGATTATTTTTTATCAAGTGTTTGGTTCATTGCTTCCCTCCTCATCTCGTGTTAGGATTAAAACTCGATAAAAAGCTTCTTTCCAATTATACCCTTGAATTATTATGTAATTGGGTCAAGGTAGATAATTGCCAGATAATATTAGTTTTGTATCATTTTCTAACTAGCTATGAGAAGAACAATTTTGTTGTCATGTTTGTTATTTTCTCACTTGAATTATTTGAGGGTAGATAATTGTCATCTTATCAGTTTTAATTTTAAAAAGATACATCGGCTACTTTTAAAATCGAAAAGATGGTAAACAATAGTTAAATCGAATAAACCATCTACATTTACACATAAAAAATGCAAGTTGTAATTTTAATATGTATGCAATTTTATAAATTGTTCAAAATACAAATAATTAGAAAACCACATACATATATATCAACAAATAATTCATTCAATTAAGACCACAAACGTCATGTGGTGATATATTTGCCTTTTTAATTAGTAAATGTTAACCAACTCACATTTCAAATATTGTATTAATTTGAGATTTATTTAGCAACAAACAACTCTCTCTAAATAATTTGTAAGTTAATTAATTTAAATAAATTTACTAGTACAAATATAAAACATAAAATCAAGAAAATAACAAAATGACAAATGATTTGAGAGATATTTTTGTCTTTACATAGACTAATCTCATGGTATTAAATCTTATTATTACTAATACCACCAAATGGAAGGTATTAGTAATACATCCTATGATTCCATGTGGTGTGTATAACTAATCCATGAATTAGTTATACATAGGCCCAAAATTCCTATCAAACATAGTACTAAATAATACCATACATAATACATGGACTATTTCTCCTAATACTCCCTACCAAACGACCCCTAAGCAGCCATTCTCAAGCCTTGACACATGACATAGAGGTGAAACTCATCCACACCATCCAGTTGTAAGTAAAGATTCAATACCAGCATAAAACCATAGAGAAGATAGAGTTAACATACAAGATGACACAACAGCCTAAACTTATAGAAAGACGTCCACTGACTATTAGGACATGAAAAGGGAAACCTTTAACAATTCATGGAGTATGTCGTAAAAATCAAGGATGAAGGATGGAAAATACCTGGCTAGTTGCAATGGGACCACCATCAAAGAGCCTTCCATAAGCTCTGAGACCATAAAATGATATATAGTCGTGCATTCTAGAGCCCATGAGGTCATTAAGATTATGCAATATTGAATTAGATCCTCTGCATATTGTTCGATATTGCCAATGCATAATAGCTCTAACTGAAGCAGCACCACTATCATCCAAACCACCCTGTTGTAACTTAATCCTTAAGTGGAAAAATATAGACAAATATCCACAAGAAAAGATCTAGGTCAGTCTAGTAGTACTGTTACCTGGAAGCCAGGAAGAAGTGGAATCACAATGATAACCCTGAAGGACTTCTTTTCATTATAAGCTCGCATAATACGCCTGTACAGTGCTTCTAAAACACGATTTTTTATGATATCATCTCCAGATAGACCAGAAATGAAAAATTGATTCTGGACAAAAAAATCATTGGAGCTGTATCAGATATCAGATACATTGAATGGTTGCACAAAATCAGTAAATCAAGAATACAAACAAAATTAACTGGAATCAGTCTGGCAGAAGGTTCTAAGGTGGCAAACTATTCAGAAACAGGCATCAGGGTGGAATGGGAGCAGAGATGGGCACAAGACCATTACAAAGGGAAATCACCAGAAGCTGAAATCTTTCGAATCACATTTGCAGCCAGTGTTCACTGCACCTGGCAGGAGAGGAACCATAGGATTTTTCAGAAGAAGTATAGAAGCTGTGACATTATAATTAAGAAGATTGTCCAAGAAGTCCATATCAGAGGGGGAATGAAGCCGAAATTGAGCACGAAACTACAGATGCTAGATTGGTAACCTATCTAATTAACTACTGGGTTATACGTGGTATTGGATATACTAAGCAATGGTTTGGGCTAGAGTATGATAGAATCTGGAAGTATACAGTTCTGGGAGATGTCCAGACTGTTTTTTTATTTGTAATTCTCACTTGGTAATAAAATCAGTTTATTTACCCACCAAAAAAATTAACTGGAAATGAAAACTTTATCATTAAGAGAAAGAAATAGAAAGCAAAACTACAAAATACATCATTGTTGCTCTAACACATCTTATTCAAAACTCAGTATCACTCTATAGGAATATGATAGTTGAGTCATCTTCCACATATTAAAACTTAAAAGTATATGTAATAACCCTAGTTAAAGCATCAAGTAGTCAATAGACCTTTAAAGCTGATTTTTTTTTTAAATAGAAAAAGACCTTTCAATTATAAGGTATTCCACCATAAAACGTATCCACAGTACTAGTTACAGAATGTAGTGTGGTAAATCATAAAGAATGGTTTCCAAACTATATATATGGCTTGCTAACCAGGCTATGTCCTAAAATGTACTTCCATTGCTTTCACAATCTGGAATTGATTACAATGACATTGATTATAGGACAGCCACCAACCCAGGCAAATTTACTGAAGAATAAGAGTCTAAAAGGCAAAACAGGTAGTCGTGTCATTAAGATATTTACATATGAACTAAAAATTGCATAATCCCCACAGTGAATAAATACTAACAATCATCAAAAGAAGTTAATTTTTCAAGTTTAAATAACATAACTTGAACTTCCATCAGACTACTACAGATGTCAAAATTTGAAGTTTCTCAATGAACAACTCCCAGGCTTGGACTGCAGGATTATCCAGAGGAATATGAAAAACCATCAACTTGATATAGCGTCCACCCACAGGTGAAAACAGAGATGCAAGAAATGAGTACTTAAAACAGAAAGAGAAGTTCAGATTCATGCATAGATTCAACACTACAGTAAACTTGTGTTTTTTTTTTTGAGAAAAGGTTAAGTTTGTATTCATAGAAAAAATTCATCATCCAAGAAATGATGAATTGGAACTTGTGTTAACTATTAAAGCACTACATCTTTGAGAAGACAACAATTAAAGCTTGCACAATATCAGAATATAAACAACTTCTGTTGTAGGCTAAAAGAAGAAAATGTTCAAACAAAACCCCTCCTGCTACTTTATAATTGGAAGGTTAAGACAATATCCTTCTTAAGACAACTTAGGGTGGAGAAGTGGTGCCAGTACTTCAACAGAGCCAAGCCTCTATAATTCACGTGATCCTGTTTTTAAGAGATTACTGCCAAACAACCATCTGCAAGCAAGGACTATTTTATGCTGGAAAAACAACAAACTAGACGTTCTAATTCAGCCAATGGGCACTAGCTATATGACAGTTTCATCAAAGAGAACAGTATATTGTATACCTCTATGTAAACAAAATGTTCAGCCTTTTCGATAAGGGAGCAGTAAGCATTGTGTATGCTTTCTTCAATTTGACTAGTTCCAGCTGACCATTGACTGACACTCCTTATAATCTGAAAGCAAAGAGCTTATATCAACTATATGAAAAATCAAAGACAGAATAAGATATAAAACATCACAAGCAATATAAGGGGGATTCAAACCAACGACAATTGAATATTCAATTTTTACTATGGAAGCAAACCACAAACCTAAAAAAGCGCCATCCAATTTGCCTAAATTATATTTGTAACCACAAAGATTCAGAGAGATTATAAATATAAAGAATAAAATATACATCCAAAGGCGCATAAAGCAAACTTCCAAAACGACGATGTTATGACGAGAAGAATTTTAAATGTTATGACATCTGCATAGGTATGTTATTCAATATTAACTAGTATGTGGTAGTCCCACATGAGGGTATATGAGCAGAGACTCCCATAGTCCAATTCACAACTCTTTAACATGAAGTGTTCCAATGTCATCCGCCTTTTAGCTTCCGAAAAAAGAGAAGATCTCCAAAAGTGATAAAACATGGATGCAGCTACGTATGCAGATGGACCGTTGCAGATAGAGATAGGTGACTCAAGCCTGTCCCAATCCTTACGGCATCAGTCAACTAAAAGAATTTTCATTCATTTCTAATAAAAATTTGACCAAAAAGTTTCTGCATATATACAAATAGATATTCTGCGAGTCTAGCCTTGTAAGGCTTCAAAGTAAGGAAATATCTCTACCATTTCCATCATTTGTCGACCCACTAATAGGTATTTATGACATCAAAAGTTCAATAGTTCCATTATAATTTTTTTACAACCGAGAAATTCCCAAGGGCCAGTAGCGCATGGTACAAAACTTGGTGGATGATGGACCCGCCCTTCTACTCTTCTCCACTTAAAATACCGTGCTATTGTCTGTGGCATGGTTCAAAACTGCGACGTACACCTAACCTGCACATCAGGCGTTGCACTCATACCACTAAACCAAAGCCCTGGGGGCCAAGGTCAACAGTTGCAATATATCTCTCTAGGTTGACAAAACTTAGATTCCAGGGAAGTCTTTCTACCACTCAATTGTCTTTCTCAAGAAGAACCCAGAGTTGGACATGCCTACTTCTCTCAGTTATATGAATCATCAGCACTTGAGTTATAAAAACACTTCTATCTTCAACTAAAAAAGAGAGCTACAAAAGATATTTCAAATTGTGTACTTGGAAAAGCTGAAAGGTTTAAATCCACAGGGTTATTTTTTAAGGGACTATTAAGAGTTAAGACCACCTAAACATAAGGGGCCATTTTTGCCATTTTCTCATACAGTCAGCTAAAAATATACGGAGAATTTTTTTAAACAAAAAAATCATGAGATTCCTCTTCCAGCATAATACACCATCAACTAATTTTTGGTGACTCTTAAAATCAACTTTATTGGCACTTGGAAGTTTCAGTTTTTAGTGGGTTAAACAGTGGATATGTGGATTTTGAAAGAGAAAACACCAGAGATCAACAAAAATTAGAAGCTTGAAAAACTGAATAAATTGGCGCGTATAGAGATGTAGGCATGGGATGATTGTAACTCACCTGGCAACGACATGAAACACGAGGACCAACTTGCCCATTTTCTTCAGGTGAAACAACTTGATTGCCTCTCTCTTGTTTCTCCCACCAATCCTTGTCCAACTTCTTCATGCCAGGCTGCACCAGATTTGAAGATAGCTCCAGATTTTGATCCAACTCGTCCACAAATCCTTTCATTGGCAAATCTGGAGCTAGAGGTTCTACACGGGTCTTCCGGAAAGAGAAAGGGATTCTGCTAGGCCTGCTACGCTGATCATGAAAACCATGCCCGGTATGGAAACCATTTATTTTTAGTTCTTCCTTGAAACTTTCCCCCCCTTCAGCTTCCTGAGGTATAAGCAAAGGAATATCTTGGGAAGAAGACCCTGAAGAAAATGAATCGCGTCTTTTGATAGTTTTATGAGGACGCGCAACACCATTACTTCCATTGTCCATCTCACTGCTCATTCCCATGTAATGAGGAATAACCATGTGATGCTGAGGCATAAGCAGCGGAATTGCTTGCTCACGTGGAGCTTTGTTCCTCTGAGGAATTATAGAAAATGTCAATATGACAATACAATCATATCAGTGAAAGAAAAATATGTTTACAACAAACATGAACCTTTGCATAATTCCAGCGTTGAACAAAGTGTCGAGCAGCATCACGGCATGGCGGTCCCCAGAGAGCACAATGGACATCATGCCATGGCATACGTGGATACTTTTTCCGATCTAATTCATCCTTCATGGTATCTTCCCAGGAATTTGGTTCAGATTCCCTGAATGTTGTATTACATGAGCAACTAGCAAATTTACAAACAGAAGAAAGAGCTGGACTACCCAGATGATCAACTTTTTTTTGAGGACTCTGATAACCTATCAGTTTGGTTCTTAAAGGAAAAGATGTTAAGAATGAATATGAGAAACTCATCGACTAGATTTTGAAATGGGAAAACTCATCGACTAGATTTTGAAATGGGAAAACTCATTTATCTAAAAGAATCAACTAACCATACAGTTTTCATCACCTATCATAGAGTCTAGAGCAGTATAGTGTTGACCTAGACCGGAAAAGGAATCACCAAAAATATGTTCACCCTTGTAGTTCTTGGCTTCTTGCCATATGTTGTTTATTGAGTTTTTTTTTTTTTTTTTTTTTTGATTTGCACCGGGTGTCCGAGTCTCTTTGAGCCCCGACTAATCCCGGGGGTGCACAGGCCCTCGGCAAGGAGTTTCCCGCAAGTGCACCGCGGTTAATTCAGGTTTTACCCAGTCCGATGGCCCTCAGAAATTGTTTGCACCCAGTGGGTTTCGAACTTGAGACCTTGAAAGGGAGCAAACCCCAAGGCTCAAGTCAATTGCCAGCAGGCCAACCCCTGAGGGTTGTTTATTGAGTTTTGATTATCGCACTATTTTGCTGCTGCTATTGTTTCTTTCTTGTAAACTTTTTACACTGATTTTCAAAATAACGGCTATGCTTTCTTCATTATTTTCTTCTTCTTTTACTTGGATTTGATGCACTTGAGCCGAGGGTCTTTCAAACATAGCCTCTCTACCTCTACGAGGTAGTGGTAAGGTTTGCGTATACTCTACCCTCCCCAGACCCCACTTAGTGGGATTTCACGGGTATGTTGTTGTTGTTGTTGTGTGAATTGTATCTCATACCTATTTGTAGGTGTTTCTTGTATTCTATTCATCAAGTTAATTGTTCGCTTCCTTCTCTTAGTTTCTCACATGACATTGGAACCTCTATGACTTCGTAAAGCTTATGGCGACCAAAACTTTTCTCTCGTGTATTAAGCGACAATATTAGCACAATCTTCCGATGAGTTTATTCTTCTTGAGTTCTTCAAAATATAAAGAAACAAGATAGTTTCCTTTCCCCAACTTGAGTTTAAGGGGAGGGAGGTGTTAGAATGTTGGCATATTGGTGTGTTAGAGCTAATGTTAAATTACTCCCTCATTGAATGAATATAAGATGTGAATTGTATCTCACACTTATATTGAGTTTCCCCTTGCATTCCATTGTCAAGTTATCTATTTATTCTCTTCCAGACCGTTATGTTTGTCATACAACCATCTCTTTTTGCTGTTAATTATACAGGTATAGAGGTTATACTTCATTTCTCTATGTCTAAGTCAGAAAAAGATACCAGACTGCGGGCCATCTGAACGAAGGGACCAAATGAATTAAATTATACTGCTGTCAGTAGTTACAGAGTAGTTCAACATTTTTCCTAAGCTTATATGAGCTATAACTACAAGTATTTCAGAATATTTATGCAAGAATGTTTTAATTATGTGCACCTGGAAACAATCAATATACTAAGGGCAATCTTACCATTTTAGTATAACCACACAAAAATTTATTATCCCTTAAAATATAATGGAATTCACACATTGCTTAGGATTCTCACATTTGATTATTTATGATTCAAAGCAGGATATGACTAGTTCGAAACAAAATGAAAATACAGTTCTCATAAAAAGTTAGTGCGTAGAACACCTTGGATTATAGTAATCTTTTCCAGGCCATATAAGAGGTGGACAATCACCCACTTTGTGTTCAGGTGAGTCATAACGGCCAAAGCACAAGTCCAGTCCTCCGATAAAGCAAATCTGATGGTCAACAATGACAATTTTTTCATGATGGGACCTATATGTAACCATACATAGCCATTAGTTGTAAATAGAGTAGCTAAAATTGCCAATAAGAATAACGAAACAAGGCAATAAGTACATTCAGGGAAAACATACCATAGATACACACCACTTGAGAAATGATCTGGATAACGCAGCACTCTGACATTCTCATGGATGCCTACCAGCTTTCTCTTGCTATACACACTGTTGATTTTTAACGCAATAGCAACCTCTTTGTACAGAAGGATGTAGATCTGCATTTGAAAATGAGCTAAAGCTTTTCACTTCAATTATCAGAGGAAAACAAGCCATCACACAGAAAACAGACGTAAAATCCAGTGCTTTACTAATGCATTCAATGGATTAATAAGAATTGCCACCTAATTTCGGAAAATACAGACCTCGATTAAGTGACCTGCAGCAATCGCCACACAAGATTTTACAAATACTTGTGCTAAAAATATTTGAGATGACACAGGTTTGACAGGCTATTCACCAAAACCTAGGAAATGAAGCAACTGCCCTCCAACACCCCACCCCACCCCCACCCCCCACCCAACCCAAAAGGGGAGGAGGGCAAGAAAAGAGAAAGACCACAGCACTATCAAAACCACAGAGGTAACTACACATTTATAAATAACTGCAAAATCTTAAGCACTTGGGAGGGGGTAGGAGTAACCAATCTGTTTGCAAAAGAGAACTGGCACACCATGTGGTAGCACTCGTAAATAAACCACTTCAAAAAGCTGAATTCTGGCAGGACTGGTACATTAACAAGATACTGGTCATAATCAGTACATCACACAGACACATCAATGAGTTTATGAAAAGAAGAGAGAACTCTGATTTACAAGTTCAAATATTTCTCACAGTGGAATTGTAGAACCTCTCTCTAAAAGCACATTACCTTACTATAGATTAAGAAGGATAACTCATAAGAGCAAAACCAAACGACAAGAATTTCTGTCCATTTCATACTATATATTAAACAATCAGAACCTAATGAATGATTTAGACAAGCTTAATCACTAACCTGAACACCTTGTTTTGCTTTGGCTTCCAGTAAAGCATCAAGCCGGAAGGATGCATTAGTGTGAAAGGGACGTCGCATATAAAGTTCGGGGCACAGCCACCAGCCACATATAAAGATCTGTAAAAACATTGAATGACCCAAATCCTTTCTAACTTTGAACATTATGTAGATAAAAATTGACTTCTGTAACAAATGCAAACTTAAACGCAGACCTCTGACTTTGCTTCTTCTATAGCCAAAGCTATAGCTTCAAATGCTGATTCACCATCAACAAACCACTGAGCCTGACTGCCATCCTCTGTCAAACCCCTAGGAGGAGCATAAGAACCAAAGCGGTGAGGATGACACCATCCTTCAGGTGGCCTAAGCCCTGCATCATTAATTGCTGCTACCCAATCTTTAACCTTTGCATCGCTTTTGGTCCTCAGTTTGATACACCTTGAACCACAAGACACCTAAGAAAAACTTATGTTGTAATACACAAGTAGGAATCCCAAGCATCTTTAACTAGTATAATTTACTAAATATAAGATCTCAATGACTCTAGAGGAATTGGCTGAACTTCTACACTAAAGAATACAAAGCAGAATTCTTCAAAAGCATCATAGTTTCATAAGCTGCTTACCCTAAAATAGTGGCGTAAAGGGTTTCCATCTTTTATTTCTTTTGCTAAAGAAACGCGACCCTCTCCATTGCCATCGGAGGCTGGCAGTACATCAAACACTATTATATCTAACGGCTCAGGGTCACATGGATCTTTGAGGAAAGCCAAGAATCCAGGTTTCAATACAGCCCAGACCTGAAATGAATCCAACCAAGAATCAAACAGAATCTTTATATCAAATTTAGACAATTACTCAAAGCGCTAGAAGATTGAAAACATAACTTGATATTAGAACAAGGCAAAAATCCTAAGTCATACATAAAACTTGAAAGATTCAGATATGACTCCATGTCAAAAGTCATTTTTGTTGCATTATAAACACTCATTTTTAAGACTTCAGAAGAAAAAAATCCAAAAAACACACCCCTTCTAACAGCAAAAAGTATACATTAGACTAACCAGCATAAAGAGGAAACGTCGATTCACACTAACAAGAACAAGGTTGAAAAGGAGCACATCAAACTGCACTAATCTTTTTCCAGCTAATGCCCAAATTAGATGTCAAAATCAATTACCACAGTCCACAGACCACACCAGTTCCTTAAACCATGCCCAGAGTTCAAATATAACACGGAAAGGACCTCAGTCCATCCACTAGTCCCTTAAACCATGGCCAGAGTTCAAATATAACATGGAAAGGACGCAAACCAAAAGAATTGTGCCAATAACAACAGAACAAGAACTTCCCTTATAGAGTAAAGAAATATGCTCTACTCGAAAACCTCAGGCCTAAAGAATACAAGTAGCTTTGGCGTTGTTTCAAAACCAAGCATAGAATCAAACTATAAATTACCTAGATCTCCACTTAGAAATTTCAAGAAAGTTGCCTCATCAATGATTTTGCAATTTAAGAGACAAAACCGCTACTCTAGACGAAGTGAAGGCAACTATTGCAGAATCATCTATATTTTAGTCATTAATGCCAAGAGATACAGGAATCAGTAGACAGCTCCAAAGAAATTTAAAGCTTTCATGCTCTATGACAATATAGTTCTTCAGACAACCCTTTGTAATAAACTTCCACATAAAAAGTAAAATCTGGAAAACATTTATTATGAAAAAAGAGAGTAAATTCTGGAAAATATATAAAGAACTCTCAATTTTCACTAAGTGATTATCGTGCCCTCTAAGTTCTTTGCAGGTAACAAATAATCCGACAACTGGACAGCTGAGAGGCTAAGTAGATATGTGTAACCATCTTAAAACCAGAGAACCATATACATATGAACCAGAAAGTATAGCTACCTTCTGCCAGTTGTCTTTACAGCAACCGAACCACTGACATGAACAACATTTCCGACTATCATCGTCCCTTTGAATTTTTGGTAAGTGCTTCACCATAATATAGTCTTCTTTTAGCTTAGGACCATACTCGGGCGAAAAGGATAATCTTGAAACTTCCAGAAACCTGCATACCTGCAATTTAGTTCCAGTTAAATAAGGTGTTGCCAAGTGTCTATTCATGTTTGCTATCACACTTGACATATATAATTTGGGGAAAGTATTTTTAGCATTAACACGTTGATTAAGAAGACAACTGTTGAGCTATCTTCAAGTATAAAACCAAGGTACACTAATACAAGTATATGTTAGACATCTCTGGATAGAGAATGTAAGTGTTAAACCACCAGTTGATATCAATAAGTTGGGTTCTATATTTTAGATATTACCCTTAGAAGAGTGAAAACATTCTCCCTAGAAATAAAACTTCAAGATTCAAACCACTACCCGTAGCTAAAACATTGGGAACTTGAATATAAGATTCGTTTACAGACACACATCGCACTTTTGATGGAGGAGCACACATGGCAGCTCAACACAAATATATTAACTCTTATTTATTACAAATGTACATGATGAACAACTTTTTTTGGTATTGTGCAAAGCAAATGAAAATGTCTTCTTTTCTGTTCTAGCTGATTTGTGTCACTTTACAAGTACCATCTAAATTCCTAGCAGACTATACAAGAAGGCAGAGCAATGAAGGTTCTTGGACATTGATTAGATGGTAAAGTCAGGGAGATTCTTTCTCCGGCATTTATTTTTCATAAATAAGGGAATCCAGTCCTTCTAACTACATTTTGAAGTTTGTTTCATAGAGATGCAATTATGTAAACACAAAAACATCCACTAAGCAGGGAAATATACTTATCAACTAGAATTATTTTATTTAGAAAAAGAAATCTAATCAGGAAAGGCATCTTGAGAGGTGAGTGAAGTCCAGGAACTAGACATCAGGCTAAATGTCATTCCCGGGAGAACTCAGTAGAGTGAGGCAAAAGTGAAAGGTAGTACTAAGAAACATCTGGTGACCTCAACATATGGCAAAGGGAAAAGTGAAAGGTGGTACTAAGTAACATCTGGTGATCTCAACCAATGGCTAAGGCAAAGAAAAAAGAGTTGCAAAGGATTCTTCGAGTAAAAACAGCAAAGAAAAGCAAGAGTTAAACCACTTCAAGATACCTCCTGGGAATTGACAATATCTATATTTCCAAGAAAGTGATTCAAGTAACCCTGCATAGCATTTTTTGCTCGATCTGACATTGAATGTTGCCTTCCGAGGGTTGGCCGAATTATTGGCAAAGCAGCACTAGACGGAACATCTCTGAACAAAAAACCACCTGTAAGAACGATAACTATTATAACAGGAATAGATGTAATTAGTGCTTCCCTTTTATCATGAAAACTGGTTCTAGTTGAAGAAGCACCTGTTTTTGGCACTTTCCTCAGCACGCAGAGGACTAGCCTCATCATCAGGTTCATCCTCATCTTGCATTACAGTTGTATGATCTCCTATCCCCAAGTTTTGAAGCCAATCTTTGACCTTTAAAAGAGTATATCAGACAGAATGTCATAAAAAGTGCACCATACACAGTCGTCAAATCAAAATCGTGCTGCTGCCAAATGCACCAATCAACTAAACAATATGGAACCAACAATATTTCACGGGAAAAGCAAAATATACCTGCTCTTGCTTCTCATGAATCTCCTCAATGAATGCACGCTTTTTTAATGCAAAATGTAAATAAATTACATGCGAAGCTTTCTTCACCAATTGCCACTTGAACTACAAGAAAAAAGAAATGAAAAAAATGTGGCACTGTTAGACAAGAGTGCCTCAACTGCAAGAGAGGGAGGGACAAATATTTCAGGGAATAAGGTCTTTCTAGAAGGAGACCAAGACAAATACATGATTTTGAATGGAGGATCACAACTCCATTAACACAAAATAAGTCTATCATTCTCAAGAACAACCAAATGGTGTTGGTCTTTGAGCTTCAAATAACAAATGAATTCTTACCAACCTTCTACACTTTAATGTTAAAACTTCCCGAGTTAAATTGTTCATGTCATTTATCACTCAGAATAGATAATGTAAGGGACATTGATGTCAAATTTACTTATGTGCAATGATCTCTAGTACCAAAAGCAAACCTACGTGCAATAATCTCTAGTACCAAAAGCAAACCTTTTCAGTGAGAACGACTACAACAAAAACAAATACTACATCTCAAACCCAAACTAGTTCGACTCGGCTATATACATACTCTATATCCGTCTCTTGCTTACTCACAATACAGTTCGCATTGCAAATTTGTTCTTTCTGACCTAAACTTGACATCTTTTGGTTTAGAAATTTGAATTTCCATTAGTAATCAAGACAGCGATTTATTAACAGCCAAAATTCCTTTCACAAAGTCAAAAAAGGCTAAAAACAATCAACCGAAATCACCTAACCATATAATTCACATATCCAAAATTCATTTCAGCTTCTTCCTTTAGTAATAAATTCCACATTTATCGTCCAATTATAATTCCAAAATACAAGTATTCACTAACAAATCTATTTGAATTAACCTAATTGCAAATCAAAAAAAAAAAGTTGTACGGAGTGAAGAATAGTACCTGCTTATATTGGACTTCAATGGTATAAGTTAGAAGCATGGGGCTGATGTCACCGGCGTCGGATCGAGACACCTGTATAATCGCAGCCTGAGGCAACTCATCGAAAATTCGAGTTGCAGTATCCTGATGAAAGGAGTATAAGGACGACAAGGTAGAAGCCTCCGGCTCCGGTTCCGATTGCATCTGGACGTAACGTGGTCCATCGCCGATCGTCAACTGCTCCATTTTGTATGATCGTAAAACAAATAAATATGTGTATATGTGATCGGAGATCTAAACTAGATAGAGAGAATTGATATTGATATTGATATTGATAATGATAATATGATTCATCTAGTTTTTGTAGAGAGAAGGAAGATAGAAGGTGAGAAACGGCATTTGTTTTTGATTCATTCAAGCTTCAAACCAAAAATGGGTCATTTTTTTCTTTTTTCACTTTACCCTTTGTTTGTTTTATTTAAACTTGTATTAATTAATGGAATGTCTAGCTAGTCCGAATTATAATACGGTTTGACGAAATAAATATTCTTTCTTTTTGGGTTACGTAATTAATTAACCTATAAATACGACGGAATTCTAGAAAACTTGGTTATTACTTATTAGTCATCATATTAATTAATTAATAGTGCCAACTACGTACTGCCAAGTGCAAATACAGCACTACTAATCTGTCATATAAATTTTACTCATTTTGTATACAGATTAATTAACGTTCTAAATATGAATTCACTTAACAGTAAATTAGAGTTTTTGGCAAAAAACATCCTTAAATTATACATCAAACTTAAACTACATCCTTAAAGTATCATTCTTAGCAGAAAACATTCTTCAAGTATTTAAAAGTGAACAATTTTCATCCTTCTATTAGATATCATCAAAAAACTAATCGATCCTACAAAAATATGAGCAGTTCATGTGATTATCAACAAAAGTTTTCCTGCCTAATTTTATTACCTGCTACAGGAAGTTCTAGAAAAAAATATTAAATTTTTTAAACATCATTGCTTACAGAAACAAAAAACATTTGGAAGATATGAGGATATATGATATGACTTTTTTCTCATTTAGTAACGGAACAAAGCTGGAGCTTAATTATCTTTACCTTTTTCAAAGAAAAACTGTATTTAGATCAATAAAAATTTTGGCCAATCTGATATTGAAGTGATCAAAATATTGATTATATCGCATTTGAGTCTCATCATACATTATTAGAAGCGGAAGTCTCCAACAAACGACGCTTCTAGTATATTCAATTGAGAAGAAACATATTGATTCCAAATAGAAAAACTTCAATCATTTTTTTTGTTTGAAAGTAGAAAAAAATAGGCAATATCGGTACCTAAATATTCAACTAATAATATTTTTAATATCAAATCACATGAAAAGTAAATGATAAAACTGTCAAATTAAAAGATTTTGCATGATACTAAACTCAATTACCGAAAAAGTTAACGATAGTATTTTTGGTGTATCTAAAAATAATAATTACGAAGGAATGACTTGATTTTTGTGGGATATGTTAGTTTTCAGATAAATTCAAATAGAAGGATGAAAATTATTCACTTTTAAATACCTGAAGGATGTTTTTTGTTAAGAATGATTCTTTAAGGATGTATTTTAAGTTTGGATTATAGTTTAAGGATGAATTGGACCAAAAACTCCGGTAAATTACGCAAAATGTCAACTCATAAACTTTACTAACTATCTTAATAGCTCAATTTACAATTTTTATAGGGAAAAGGATTCAAAATACCCCTCAACTTTGGTTTATTAGTTGACTATGCCCTTACCGTTAAAACGAAGTTAATTTTACTTCTGCCGTTATTAATTTCATCATTTGTACCCCTCAATTGACGGAAATTCCCAAATTGACTCAAATTAACCCGAATTTCTTAAAAAAACCTATTCCCATTTTAAACCCAATGCCCCAACCCCTCTATGGTATAACCCGGCAACTAATAACACAAACCCCTCTCTTCTCCTTCTCTCTTCAACTTGTGCACATATCCGAGAAAAAGCTTAGAACGATAACAATGACTTTTTCTTACTCCATCAAAAAGTTCACATGATAACCCAAATCGTCAGCCTCAAACAAGTCGTCAAACAAGTGAAGGATAACTCTCTTCATCCTCATTCTATTCTTTCTTCGACTCCGACAAACAGGCCCAAATCGATTTAAACCCCTATTTCTAAATTAATTCATGGGGCATTTATTTTCTCAGAGCTAATTGAAAGAGAAAAAAAATGTCCTCCGTTTATAGTTTGGCTCAAATATGCCTTTGCCATCAATACTTTGGTTCAGAAATGTTCTTGCAATCAATACTTTGGTCCAAAAATGCCTCCATAGTTACAAAATGGGTCAAAAATGCCCTTTTCTGAGTAAATATATTATATTTTCCTTTTTAAACATATCTTCCTAATTAAAATATTATTAAAGAATATTATTCTTGTTTTCTTTCTTTTAAAATCACTTTAACAAATAAAAATGTAGGAAATATTTTTTTTCCTCTTAATCTCAATTTATCAATTAAAATATAATAACTTCATGTACCCTTTCAATAGATAATATATTGGCATATATATAAGCATAGTAAATCTATCATTAATTTATATTTATATAACGATAAAAAATAATGATAATAAAATAAGTAATATTTTCATTTTTTATTATTTTTTTCTGAATTGAAGTAAGATAAACATTTGCTAATTTATTATAATAAAAAAAACATTTGCTAATTTGATCATTTTCCCTTTAAACAATTGTCTGGTCTTCTTTATTGCAACTAAAGTGCAAGTCCAATTCATTTGCTGGCATCTGCGTCTTCTTCTTCTTCTACGTTTTGTGGTCGTCCTCCTCCTCTGCTTCTTCTGCATCTTTTTCTTCTTCTTTGTTGCTTCGACATATCACAAACGTGAATCGTTTCAAGTGAATTATATATCAAATGATTCACAATATCGAGAAGATTTCATATCTAAAATTTGGGACGGTTTAGAGGTGATTTTGAATTGATCAACGTTAAATAGTCAATGTATACTTCATGTATAATTAAGCTATTTTCAATTTTTTGAGTGTATCATATACAGTACAGTGTATAGCTCATAGTATATAGGTAAGTTATATTGTTTAATCAATGTATACTTCCTATGATTTTTGTATAGTCTAAAACATAGTTATATTTATTAATAACTAATTATTTTATTGTATATTTTTAAAATAGCATGTTTAAAGCAAATAATCATATTTAACTGAAAGTAACTAAAAATTACTTTTTAATTCAAACCATTGTTCCACAAGTTCGAATGCAAATTATTTTATACTATTACATATTCTTTCCGTCCAACAATAGTTGTCCATTATACTATTTTGGGATGTCTTGCAATATTTGTCATCTTTATGAAATCAATGGACAATTTTACACTTAATTTCTAACCTTTGTTATTAATTATAGTCATTTTTCTATTATATTTTTTAAACATTGTATTTATTTATAATTTCTTAAGAATTGTGTCAAGTCAATAGTGATCACCTATTGTTGGATAGAGGAAATAGTAATGTGCAAGAAAGTCATATTTCTTGTGACGTGTGAGAGAGAACAATACATTAAACATGAATTGAAAAAAACTAATTAATGAAATTGAGTGGCGTGTAAGCCTTCAATTTTTTACTACAATTAAGAGTCAGAATGAACACAAATTAAGTTTCAATAAGGAAAAAAAGACTTACGTTTCTGATGTTTCACGCAAAGAGAAAAAATAAATGTACTACTAGTCTAGGGGTGTTCATCGATTAAATCTTTATTTAGTTTGGTTTTATATTTTTTAAAATCGATAATATTTGGTTTGATATTAATTTTATTTTAAAAAATAAAGAAATAATTGAACTGAACCAATAAATTATATAACTATTTTTTATAATTATATATACGTAACATATTGTTTTTATGCGAAAACTGCAGCACACTAAATTAAATTGTTGAATAATGTGAAAATTGCAGCATTTAGTGGGCACTTCACGTGCTTTAAAATCCTTCTTGAAGTGTTAATGTGAATCCCGGCAGAACCCCTCTTTGGTATTTCAATTGATTTTCTGTTTTGAATCTTCTGAAATTCTTGTAGTTTTCTTCAAAAATTAAGTGACAACTCTTTTCTAAATAAAATAACTTCTAAAACAATCTCTCTTTCTGGCAAATCATAGAAATCAAACATAAATTACATGCATCAAGTTATTTACCCACTTCAATTGATCTCTTTCGAGCATCAATCGAACATCTAGACTACGATTAAGTTTGCAACCTTAATCTATGAATTAACCCCATGCCAAATAACCTAAATACATGGATGAACATCAATAAAATAGAGCAAAGCACAAGACCCACTACATTAAATCAACACCCAACCCCATAATCACACCTCTAGAGTTGGAGTTTTAGCCACGCATCACAAAAAGCAAAGAAATTATACTTATGATGTTACCAACCATCAATTGTGTAGAAATTAAGCAATCTTTAACACCCACTTCGATTTCAACCCTCAATTGTCAATTACAAGAGTGTTTGAAAACCTCAAAATTGAGAAAATAGTATTTTTTTTTCAATATCCAAAAACTAACTATGAAATTAGAGAAAAGATTTATGTTCTAGATCTCATATATATTTTTTCACTTTCGGGCTATTTATAGTTTCCCCAAAATTAGCTCAAAATTTCATGTGCTAACCGTTCGGTGATATTAGTCGGGCTCGCCTAACACATTCGGCAGATCGTCGTTCACTCTTTAGCTCGCCCTTCTTTTGCTTCAGGCTTCAGGTGTTTGAACCTCTGTTGACGAACTCAATTGAGTCAACCTTTAATATTCGGCGAATCGCCGATTATCACTCTGTTCGCCCATTCAAATTTCATTTTTACTCAAAAGTTTGTCACCTTCGGTGATGGAACTACAGCTCACCCAATCTACTTCGGCGAATTGCCATTTCAATTTTAGTTCCTCGACCTGCCTTGAATATTTACAATTATGAACACTGTCAACTTGGACGAGGTCTGGCCAATTGGGTCATCCACCCTTTTGGTTAGGCGACTACGAGTTGAGAGTTTGTACTCCTTTCAATATTTTTGGCCTTTTTTCATATATTTATCCTTGCCTTGTCCTTTAGCATTCATAGCTGCAAAATATCAAAATATCATCAGAATATGATATAAATAGGCATTGAGAACACTAATTGTTGAACTAAAAAGGCCACAAATGAGTGGAAATCTACCACTCATCAAGTTATTCCAACTTTCTTTCTGATGAGTAAAATACTGAATAGTGAATATAACATTCAAACTAGCTTAGATGCTGAAATTGTTAGGGGTCGCTTGTTTGTAGTTGCGTTGGAGTGAGTTATGTTAGTACTAAATCTATTATTGTGTTTGGTACTTGGGTAGGAGGTAAGTTATTCATGTATAAATTAATATGGTGTTTTTTTTTTTTGTTGCAATCTGCATAACTAATACATGTATTAGGTATGAAAAAATATATGTATTATTTTGTGCAAACATAGAAGGTGGAATTGCTAATACATGCATAGTTAATTCCTATTAATACTTGCACAACTCTTATCAACTAAGGGATCGTTTAGTAAAATGTATTAGAAAATCTAATACATGCATTAGTCAAGGTATTATTTAATGCTTTGTTTGGTAGGATTTTCAACTTATATAACACTTTTTTCAGTATTATAGGGTATATAATTAATAAATAGCAATCATGGTATTAGGGCATTCCCAATTCATAACACCAAATTTTACACTAAAATGGTGTCAACACTATTTGGTATTCACACCAAATTTAATGTGATACTATTCACATACTAAAATAGTGTTGGGTTGGAGTTGGTCTTAGCAATACAAGACTAATTACATGAATAAGCATGACTAAAAATAAAACAATTCTTAATACACCAAATCAAATACTTCCGCCGTCCCATTTTATGTGGCAACATTTGACAGGGCACGGAGTTTAAGAAATAAATGAAGACTTTGAAATGTTTACCAAATTGCCCTTTAAAAAGTAGACTCACTTTTCTCTTTCCTCATAAATGTATTGGAGTATTATTTTAAGATTAAGTGGGACCAACAAGGGTAAAAGAGAAATTGTACCTTTAAATACTTACCATATTAGGAAATATAACATTCTTTTTGGGACTGACCAAAAAGGAAATGGTGCCACATAAAATGGGACGGAGGGAGTAATATATAAGAAATACTCTCAATATTACTGGTATACTCTATCTATTCACTGTTATTCTTATACACTCTATCAAATGACCGTGTGTTTGATGGTAGTGTTAGACGCCAAAAGAGGAAGAATAGGTGTATGAAAACAAAAATTCATTAGTATATGAGGTGTGTTAGCTGAAGTGGACTTAAAGGCGGTGTTTGATCATGATTTTTGTTTTTGTTTTTTTGGAGTTGAACTTTCCGTAATTTTCACTAAGAAAACATATATTTTTTTGAATTTTCAAATAAAACATAGACAAACAGCTACTAAGTGTATACCTTAATTAATTGAAGGCAGATACTATTTTTCTATTATATAGAAGGGAGAGTTTTCATCTTTCAACATGACTATTTTTTGCCATATTTAAAAAAGATTAAGGGCAATTTGGTCATTGCCCCTTGCAGTTAATATCCAGAATTGCATAATAATCCTCCTGGTAGCCGTCAGAAACATATATACATATATATATATATTAATTATATTTTTGGTTAACAACATTCTTTATTTTAATAGTTCAAGATTCATGTTTATCAATTGAGTTATTATTGAGTATTTCTCCATTTATTTTTATTTGTCATGTTTTATTTTTAAAAGTTAAAATATAAAAATTTTAATTAATATTTGAAGATGTATTTTCTTATTATATTAAATTAATATGAGAATAGTTGCAACTTATAGTATCTTTCATATAGTTTTAGAATATCTAAAATTTAAATTTAAACTATTGATAATCAAATTCAGTATAGCTCTGGAGATTAGTTAATAAATTGACTCTCATAAAATAAAACATGACAAGTAAAATTGAACATACAAATTAATATGCTTTGTAATTTTTGCTGAGCATTTTTTCAATGAGGTTGTTTTAGAAGCAACAAAATAATAGGATCTTGTGATTTGATTAGTTTTATATTAGTTTTGGGTTAGAAGATATATAATTTGAAGTTTTGTGTTAGAGGAAGCAACTGATTGTTTGTTTGAATTATAATTGTTTCGTAAAACAATTGAATTATAATTGGGTTGTGGATTAAATGTTAATGACGACGATAATTCTTATCTTTTGACTATTTAGTTCAATAAAAATAGTTAATCATTTTGCTTTACGGAAAACAATATAAGCAATTTGCCTTTCAGAGCACGATAACACATACTTATATATATTCATATTTTTCTTCATTAAAAATAATATTTTTTAATGATTAAGACGACATTACGAAAAGAAAGAACAAGAGCACAAAAAATATATATACTCCTTTCATTTTGATTTATGTGGTATATTTAATTAAAAATATACTTTTTTCTTTGATTTATGCGGTATACTTTGATTAAAAAAAATTTAATTTAAATTTATATGATATAGTTTGACTGAATATTGATATACATTTTAAATTTATATGATATAGTTTGATTGAATGTTGATTTGTTAGAAGTTTTTACTTTGAAAGAAAAAAGTTATGTATTAACATATTTGGGTTCATAACTATGATAAAATAAAATCTTTAAAGTTAAATTATTTTAAAACATATATAATGACTTTTTTAAAAAAATGAAAAAATAATACCATATAAAATTAAATGAAAAATATAAGAAATTGAGTTGTTTCTCGATGATAAAGTTGAAAGTGACAAAGTAGTTTGTTAATTAGGTAGGAGTCCTCCAAGTTTTAAATATTAGGTAGAAGTGACAAATATATAATTAATATTAATGAAATTAAAAAATCTTTCCTCAACAGCCCCAAACTTTTAACTTTTACACTTTTACCCTATATTGTTTACCTCAAAATACCTAAAATTTCACTAAAATATATGAGAAGAAAAAAGGCGGTACTTTTTTCTCACCTGCAACGTCTTCAACAACGAGCCTGAAGGACAACTACCAAGTCTTCAACGAGGCTGAAGTATGCTTCTCAATTCCCTTCTTCTTCTTTTTCTTCATCCTCATCATTCTTAATTTGTAAGCATATATGTGGTTTATGAGAAGATCTATCAAGAAAAATTTGTGAAAATGAATACCAAAATTTTTTGAACTTTTTGCATTGCATTGGTTCCGTTTGATCTTGAAATTAACTCAAAAGAGCATTATTGATAAGTATAAAAATTACTTTGTGTCCATTCTTCAGCTAGGTTTATTAAATCTAATTTGATTATTTCAGCCAACAACTTTCGTAGTTGTCTGGACAACTGCTGAAGTTGTTTGTAGAAATAAATAAACATCTCTGTCAGATATAGAAATTGTCTAACAACAGTCTGTAGCTATCGGACGATTATAGAAGTTGTCCAACAACTGTCTGTAGTTATCGGACGATTATAGAAGTTGTCCCAACAACTACTGCAGTTGTTTGACAGTTGTGTTCAGTTGTTGGTCAACGGATTAATTTTTAGGACAAGTAATATAATTGTGGGCAAAGTATTAATTGTTGAAATAAATAATTGAAGAATTATAGCAGTCTCCAAAGCTACTAAACTTTTATGCCAATTGTTGATAGTTGTGAGGTAACTAAATAGATGTAAAACAAGTAATCAATGTTCTTTTGCAATTTTGCAGTTCTTTGATGAATGTCTTACTTGTGATGTCTCCAGGTATTGTTTCTCTCTATGGAAGACCATATAATAATAGGAGTTGATTTACATGGTGAATGGGTGGAGAATCCTACTCGTTATACTTGGCGTTCGAAGGGCCGAGAGACAGTACCGATAAAGATAAGCGAGAATGTTACGTACGATGAATTGGTTGACATTATTGTTTCTAGGTTTGAATTAGATTGTGATAAAAATGATCTCTCTATTAGTTACATGCTTGGCTTTATTGAAAAGCAAAAAGGAGCTCCTTCTAGGATAAGAAACGATCTTGATTTGCGATTTTTTTTGGGTGATCAAAGTAGGCCAATTTTAAGGATATCTGTGGTTGAGAAGATTATAGAGACTACAAATTCAGTTGTAAATGATGAAGAGCATCCTGTTACAATGGATATTCCTATAAATGAGGAAGCTTCACTACATCCGATATCAACACAAGGTAGCCGCTACACAGATGATGACGGCACAGATTTTTATAAGGGTAAAATTTTCAAGGACAAGCAAGAATTAACTAAATTGTTGAAGCTTGCTTCCGTGAAGAAAGATCAAAGATTCAAATCTGTGAAGAGTTCTAAAGATGTGTATTGTGCTAGATGTGTAGATCAGAATTGTGATTGGTGGTTGCGAGCTACAAAACTTAAAAGTTGTAATAGATTTGAAATTACAAAGTATCGCAACATTCACTCATGTGGGGCACAACACCTTACAAGTCATCATCCACATGCCTCAACAGATGTCATTGCAGAATACATACAACCTAATTACTTGAATGGAAAAGGTCCCTCCACAAAAGACATAAAAAATATAGTGCAAGCAGATTTGGTCTGCAAGATTAGTTACTGGAAGTGTTGGAAAAGCAATGAGATAATAAAGGCAATGATAAGAGGGACATCGGAGCACGGATATGCAGTTCTAGATGGTTATCGTCATATGCTTATGACTATAAATGAAGGAAGCAAGACATCGTTAAAGCTTGATGACAAGGGAAGGTTCAAATATTTTTTTGCATCTTATGGAGCTTGGATTAGGGGGTTTGTGCATATGAGAAAAGTTTTAGCCGTTGATGGAACATTCTTAAGAGGTCGTTACGATGGAGTTTTGTTGTCTGCTGTGGCACAGGATACAGAAAATCATGTTTTTCCTGTTGCATTTTGTGTAGTAGATAAGGAATGTGATGCCGCATATGAGTACTTTTTTGAGAAATTGTTGGACATAGTCCCTGATACTTCAGAGTTGTGCATTATTTCTGATAGGCATCCAAGCATAGAAAAAACACTACCAAAATTTTACTCTAAAGCATACCATGGATGTTGCACGAGGCATCTTGGTGAAAATGCCCGTAAAAATTTTCATTGTGGAGCTTTTCTTGGACATTATTACCATGCAACAAAAGCATATTGGAGAGATGTGTTCCATGACCATTTTGAACAAATCCGAATTATCAATGCGGAGGTCGCTGATTATCTTGAGAATGTTGGGTTTCACAAATGGAGTAGAGCATATTTTCCAGGAAACAGGTAAACTTTCTTACTAGTTCAAACATAAATATTGCAGGTCTCTAACAATTGTTGTAGTTGTTGGAATAATTAGTATAGTTGTTCGAACAATTATTGTAGTTGTTGGGACAATTATTATAATCGTTGGAACAATTATTATAGTTGTTGGACAACTTTCATAGTTGTTTCAACAGCTGCAGAAGTTGTGGGACATTAAAAACAGTTGTTTTCAAAACTACAATAGTTATTAAAAATCTGCAATAGTTTGTATTTTAATTTTTGATATTTTTGAATTTTTATATTTCAAATATGATGTATTGACCTCAAATATTGTTGAGTCTGTTAATGCAATGTTCAATGAAGCAAGAGAATTTCCAATTATTGCCTTGTTCAATGATATAAGCAAGAGATGGTCGGAAAAATTTCATGAGAGAAGAATGGCATACGCCAAGTTAAAAACCACCTTCGTTCCTTCAGCTGAAACTAAAATAATGGCTAATAAGAATCTGGGAAATAAATTATTGGTCCATCAAATTGATAAAGACACCTTCAGCGTCACCGCGGACAATGGAATCGCAATGGTCCATCTTCGAAGTAAAATATGTTCGTGTCGAGAGTTTGACTTGGATAAAATACCCTGTCAACATGCTATGGTTGCGCTCAGACACAAATTTGGAGATGAATATGGCAAGATGATTTATGAGTACTCTTCTCCGTATTATAAGGTAGAGTCATATATACTTGCATATGCAGATCCAATCTATCCAGTGCCAGCTGAAGAATTTTGGAATCTTCCTCTGGAAATTTTAGAGAGAGTAATACCTCCACCTGAAAAGAAAACTAAACCGGGAAGGAAGCGGCTGAAACGAGTACCTACTATAGGTGAAATGGTTTCAAAGAAAAGAAATAAATGCTCTCTATGTAAAAGATTTGGCCACAAAAAAACTTCATGTCCTACGAGATCGAATGAAGTTGCAGGAACAAGTAATGGTGTAGTTTCATGAGTTATTATCGTATGCATAACATGTATTTACAGATGCTATGATTAGTTCAAACAATTATGTAGTTAAGATTTTTATTAGATGTATACCAACAACTTCAAAAGTTGTTGGACAACGGATACAGTTGAAGGGGTCAAGTTTTTCAATTAACTGCACATTATTAAACAACTACTTTAGTTTTTCCAACAACTTTTTAATTGTCCAACGTCTTCTCACAGTTGTCCAACAACTTCGCATAGTTGTCTAACAACTCTAATAGTTGTTGGGACAATTTTTATAATTATTAAGATTACTTCGCATTGATATTGAAGATCGATCGAGTTATTTTGTGAATTATTAGTATAAACTAAGTCGTTTAGTAAAAATTAAGATCAATCGAGTTATTTTGTGAATTATTAGTATAAACTAAGTCGTTTAGTAAAAATTAAAGATCAATCGAGTTATTTTGTGAATTATTAAGTATAAACTACATAATTTTGTGCAAAACAACTAAAGAATTGGAGGAACAACTAAACCAGTTGCAGGAACAACTAAACTAGTTGTAGAAACAATTGAACCAGTTGTACGAACAACTGAAGTAGTTGTAGGAACAATTGAACCAGTTGTACGAACAACTGAAGCACTTACAGGGACGATTGAAGCAGTTGTAGAGACAATTAAAGTAGTTGATAACAAAAACACAAAATACTGAAATAATTACATCAAAAACTAACACAATAATTTCATTGATCCAAATGTTTTGTCAATGAAGTACAAAAATCAACTTTGTACACAATTACTCTCTCAAGGAATTAATTCCTTCTCAAGCACAACAACAACATAATTCATCCTAAAATTATCCACCTTATTGTCGTTAAGGCAGCTCATATCTGTCCCAGTAAGCAAGTGATCAATAAAAACACAGGCATATGGTTCACATGCCGCACGAGAATTGTTACTTGGCACATTCTTTAGAAGCTCATATGACCATGCATCATTCAAAAAAATTTCAGACAAATGATTGAACATCCCGCTCTGCTTGAGTAGTTTGGGCCACAATTCGAGAATGGGCTGAATCAATGTAAGAAAAGTCGGCTCATCACACATATGAATATTGCAATCATAAACTTGAATCAAGCCCTTCTCCATCAAAAATTCAAGTGCAATAAAGTGTGTATTCTTTATGTTCATCACGGTGTAAATTCTTTTTGCTCCATTCCACTTTCGGCCATATGGATAGGGCATTTCACCCTTACAGTACTTGAGTATGTCACCGTCCATCTCAAACGATGTGAGTGCCTCATGCATTGGTGGAGCACCATCCACTAAACTCTTCTCTCTCAAGTTGTTGTACTGATCATACAAGGTGTTGTAGAAATTTAGATCTAAAATAAGATCTGTTTGGTCATAGTGCTTGGGATACCAAATCTGTCTCTTGCGCATAAGGGACAAGATCTCATCAACATGCTGCCAAAATAAAGTTGAGAGTCAATTCAATATCAATAAATTATTGTATAAATTAAAAATATAGTAGTATTTACCTTGCACTCAAACAAAAAATATGGATCAGTCATGCTCACCAAGTCCTGATAATTAAATCTACCATTCAAATACATTTTTCTTTCCTCTTCCTTTTTGCTAATGAAGACACTAAAGATCTCTCTTTTCTCCACATCAAGAGGTTTGTACAAATTCACTTCCAATCTACTCTTCATTGCATTTTTGGCTTTGGAATTCATGGCCAACCTTCTTTTTAACGCAGGTGAAGAATCCTTGGCCAATCGTTGAAGTGCCGGAATAGCTTCAAACGCCCAAGCCTACAATATAATATTAAAAATATCTTAGTATAGATAATAAAGTCAAATAATAATTTAACTAAAAATTATAAAATAAAAACATCAATTTAATTACTTACGGTGAACGCCCACAGACATCCATGAAGATTATACTGAGATTTGGTTAAATCTAGCTCTTTCAAAAGATAGCTAATGGTAAGATCAAAGCTAACTCGACCCCATGGATATGAATTGAACACACTTTTTTTGGATGCCATCTTTAGCCAATGAGTTTCTATCTTCTTTTCTGCACTTTTTGAACACAATACACAATGCAAAAACCAAACCATACTAATAGCAAGCTTTTGCTTTTTGGTTAAGCATGGATCACTCATCTTTTCTATGAGTACAGCAGCATTTGCAGATTGACCCACCATATCAACCAAAATTTCACCTTCTTTTCCAATTTTCGCTAATTGTTGACTTAGAGGAGGTAGGGAATGACACCGAAGTCCAATCATAATAGCGAATTCATTAATGCCAAAACAAAGAGGCAAACCATTATAATCAATCCAAACCTCTTTTTTCTTTTCAGAAAATATACGACGAAGAAAAAGGCCATGTACTAACTTCATTGGAAGTTGTACTGTTACAGATTGATCCAACTTCAAAAAGTGACCAACACAAGATTTTTAAAATCATTTTCAATTTTTTGTGTGATTAAAATCTTTCTAAACTCAACAAATTGAGCTCCAAAACCAACTCTCGCATTGATTCTTGAATCATAAGACCCAGACACACTCAAGTGGGTCTTAAACTTATACTTATCATTGGAAATGATTTTAACATAATTTGGAGAGGATTCAATACCTTCTTCTTCTTTTTCATTCGATTGTTCACTTTCACTTTCTTCACTTTGTTCCTCTCTACTTGATTCATCTCCATGACTCTCACCATCTTTTTTCTCTTCACTTGAATTTTCGTTGCTATTTTCATCACTTTTTTCTTCACCTGATAGGTCAGGTCACTGTTATTCTTACTATTTTTTTCCATTTCACTAGATTGATCGTCGCTACTTTGATCACTTTTTTCTTCTCCAGATGGTTGTCCACCGATACTTTGAAGTGTTGTGGTACCTCTTTTTCTAGCAGCAGTTAAGCTCTCAGCATTTTCTTTAACATTTGGATTAGATGAAGATGTTCCAGTTCTCTTCCTCTTATAATGAAGCATTATAACTACACTAAAATAGTTAAAAGTTAGTAAATAGTAAGAAATTAACTGAATAGGATCAACAGAAAAGGAGCAATAGTGGTACATTATAGATCAATAATTAAATTATTTGTCCTACAACTAATCAGTTGACCAACAATTAAACACAATTGTCTAACAACTGCAGTAGTTGTTGGGACAACTTCTGAATCGTCGGACAACTACAGGAAGTTGTTGGACAATTTCTGTATTAACAAAAATATAAAGTTATTTCTATAAACAACTTCAGTAGTTGTCCAAACAACTACTTAAGTTGTTGGCTGAAACAACTAAATTGAATTCACTAAACCCAGCTGAAGAATGGACACAAAATATTTTTTATACTTATCAAAAATGCTCTTTTGAGTTAATTTCAAGTTCAAACGGAATAAATATAATGTAAAAAAACAAAAAAATATAATAGCAAGATGATGATGATTTTCTTCTTTATTAAACCCTAATCTTATCCTCTGAAATAGAAAAGAGAAGAAAATTTACCTTGTATTAGAAGCTACTGATTGAAAAGAAAAACACAACAAACTCAAAGAAGATTTGATGATTTTGAAGATGAAGAAGAATTATTTTTTTTTGAAAAAAAAAGTCCCGTTCTTGGATTCCAACGTTCCCCTGTAACTTCAGTTTTAAAAAGAAAATTGATTAAGTTAAAAGGTTTTTTCCATTCTTAATATGCTTCACAATTTAAAATAAAGTCTCCTAAGTTTTAAAAATACTAATTTGGTCCAATATATTAATTAAGAGTTAAATTAAATTGAGGAAGAGATGAAGAGGCCCCACTTGTCCCTTTTTTTTAATTGGAAACTTGTGAGGCATTCTTACCTCATTTTCCCTTAAAAATACCCCTCAACTTTGGTTTATTAGTTGACTATGCCCTTACCGTTAAAACAAAGTTAATTTTACTTCTGCCATTATTAATTTCATCATTTGTACCCCTCAATTGACGGAAATTCCCAAATTGACTCAAATTAACCCGAATTTCTTAAAAAAACCTATTCCCATTTTAAACCCAATGCCCCAACCCCTCTATGGTATAACCCGGCAACTAATAACACAAACCCCTCTCTTCTCCTTCTCTCTTCAACTTGTGCACATATCCGAGAAAAAGCTTAGAACGATAACAATGACTTTTTCTTACTCCATCAAAAAGTTCACATGATAACCCAAATCGTCAGCCTCAAACAAGTCGTCAAACAAGTGAAGGATAACTCTCTTCATCCTCATTCTATTCTTTCTTCGACTCCGACAAACAGGCGCAAATCGATTTAAACCCCTATTTCTAAATTAATTCATGGGGCATTTATTTTCTCAGAGCTAATTGAAAGAGAAAAAAAATGTCCTCCGTTTATAGTTTGGCTCAAATATGCCTTTGCCATCAATACTTTGGTTCAGAAATGTTCTTGCAGTCAATACTTTGGTCCAAAAATGCCTCCATAGTTACAAAATGGGTCAAAAATGCCCTTTTCTGAATAAATATATTATATTTTCCTTTTTAAACACATCTTCCTATTTAAAATATTATTAAAGAATATTATTCTTGTTTTCTTTCTTTTAAAATCACTTTAACAAATAAAAATGTAGGAAATATTTTTTTTCCTCTTAATCTCATTTTATCAATTAAAATATAATAACTTCATGTACCCTTTCAATAGATAATATATTGGCATATATATAAGCATAGTAAATCTATCATTAATTTATATTTATATAACGATAAAAAATAATGATAATAAAATAAGTAATATTTTTATTTTTTATTATTTTTTTCTGAATTGAAGTAAGATAAACATTTGCTAATTTATTAACCAAAAAAAAAAAACATTTGCTAATTTGATAATTTTCCCTTTAAACAAATGTCTGGTCTTCTTTATTGCAACTAAAGTGCAAGTCCAATTCATTTGCTGGCATCTGCGTCTTCTTCTTCTTCTACGTTTTGTGGTCGTCCTCCTCCTCCGCCTCCTCTGCTTCTTCTGCATCTTTTTCTTCTTCTTTGTTGCTTCGACATATCACAAACGTGAATCGTTTCAAGCGAATTATATATTAAATGATTCACAATATCGAGAAGATTCCATATCAAAAATTTGGGACGATTTAGAGGTAATTTTGAATTGATCAACGTTAAATAGTCAATGTATACTTCATGTATAATTAAGCTAGTTTCAATTTTTTGAGTGTACCATATACAGTACAGTGTATAGCCAGAGGCGAATCTAAGATTTTTCGAATATGGGTGCACCAAGAAAAATGTATTAAGTGGAAATTGATCCTTAGTCCTCAAAGTCAAAAGCTCAACATTTAACCATGTGGACCAATTAGACTTTTTATAGTACGGGTGCAAGAATATAATATTATATAAATGTTAGAAAATATATACATAAAATATCTAATTTTACGAAGAGACCACGGGTTCGGGCGCCCTATTTTTTGCACTTAAATTCGCCACTGTGTATAGCTCATAGTATATAGGTAAGTTATATTGTATAATCAATATATACTTCCTATGATTTTTGTATAGTCTAAAACATAGTTCGATTTATTAATAACTACTTATTTTATTGTATATTTTTAAAATAGCATGTTTAAAGCAAATAATCATATTTAACTGAAAGTAACTAAAAATTACTTTTTAATTCAAACCATTGTTCCACAAGTTCGAATGCAAATTATTTTATACTATTACATATTCTTTCCGTCCAACAATAGTTGTCCATTATACTATTTTGGGATGTCTTGCAATATTTGTCATCTTTATGAAATCAATGGACAATTTTACACTTAATTTCTAACCTTTGTTATTAATTATAGTCATTTTTCTATTATATTTTTTAAACATTGTATTTATTTATAATTTCTTAAGAATTGTGTCAAGTCAATAGTGATCACCTATTGTTGGATAGAGGAAATAGTAATGTGCAAGAAAGTCATATTTCTTGTGACGTGTGAGAGAGAACAATACATTAAACATGAATTGAAAAAAACTAATTAATGAAATTGAGTGGCGTGTAAGCCTTCAATTTTTTACTACAATTAAGAGTCAGAATGAACACAAATTAAGTTTCAATAAGGAAAAAAAGACTTACGTTTCTGATGTTTCACGCAAAGAGAAAAAATAAATGTACTACTAGTCTAGGGGTGTTCATCGATTAAATCTTTATTTAGTTTGGTTTTATATTTTTTAAAATCAATAATATTTGGTTTGATTTTAATTTTATTTTAAAAAATAAAGAAATAATTGAACTGAACCAATAAATTATATAAGTATTTTTTATAATTATATATACGTAATATATTGTTTTTATGCGAAAACTGCAGCACACTAAATTAAATTGTTGAATAATGTGAAAATTACAGCATTTAGTGGACACTTCACGTGCTTTAAAATCCTTCTTGAAGTGTTAATGTGAATCCCGGCAGAACCCCTCTTTGGTATTTCAATTGATTTTCTGTTTTGAATCTTCTGAAATTCTTGTAGTTTTCTTCAAAAATTAAGTGACAACTCTTTTCTAAATAAAATAACTTCTAAAACAATCTCTCTTTCTGGCAAATCATAGAAATCAAACATAAATTACATGCATCAAGTTATTTACCCACTTCAATTGATCTCTTTCAAGCATCAATCGAACATCTAGACTACGATTAAGTTTGCAACCTTAATCTATGAATTAACCCCATGCTAAATAACCTAAATACATGGATGAACATCAATAAAATAGAGCAAAGCACAAGACCCACTACATTAAATCAACACCCAACCCCATAATCACACCTCTAGAGTTGGAGTTTTAGCCACGCATCACAAAAAGCAAAGAAATTATACTTATGATGTTACCAGCCATCAATTGTGTAGAAATTAAGCAATCTTTAACACCCACTTCGATTTCAACCCTCAATTGTCTATTACAAGAGTGTTTGAAAACCTCAAAACTGAGAAAATAGTATTTTTTTTCAATATCCAAAAACTAACTATGAAATTAGAGAAAAGATTTATGTTCTAGATCACATATATATTTTTTCACTTTCGGGCTATTTATAGTTTCCCCAAAATTAGCTCAAAATTTCATGTGCTAACCGTTCGGTGATATTAGTCGGGCTCGCCTAACACATTCGGCAGATCGTCGTTCACTCTTTAGCTCGCCCTTCTTTTGCTTCAGGCTTCAGGTGTTTGAACCTCTGTTGACGAACTCAATTGAGTCAACCTTTAATATTCGGCGAATCGCCGATTATCACTCTGTTCGCCCATTCAACTTTCATTTTTACTCAAAAGTTTGTCACCTTCGGTGATGGAACTACAGCTCACCCAATCTACTTCGGCGAATTGCCATTTCAATTTTAGTTCCTCGACCTGCCTTGAATATTTACAATTATGAAAACTGTCAACTTGGACGAGGTCTGGCCAATTGGGTCATCCACCCTTTTGGTTAGGCGACTACGAGTTGAGAGTTTGTACTCCTTTCAATATTTTTGGCCTTTTTTCATATATTTATCCTTGCCTTGTCCTTTAGCATTCATAGCTGCAAAATATCAAAATATCATCAGAATATGATATAAATAGGCATTGAGAACACTAATTGTTGAACTAAAAAGGCCACAAATGAGTGGAAATCTACCACTCATCAAGTTATTCCAACTTTCTTTCTGATGAGTAAAATACTGAATAGTGAATATAACATTCAAACTAGCTTAGATGCTGAAATTGTTAGGGGTCGCTTGTTTGTAGTTGCGTTGGAGTGAGTTATGTTAGTACTAAATCTATTATTGTGTTTGGTACTTGGGTAGGAGGTAAGTTATTCATGTATAAATTAATATGGTGTTTTTTTTTTTTTGCAATCTGCATAACTAATACATGTATTAGGTATGAAAAAATATATGTATTATTTTGTGCAAACATAGAAGGTGGAATTGCTAATACATGTATTAGTCAAGGTATTATTCAATGCTTTGTTTGGTAGGATTTTCAACTTATATAACACTTTTTTCAGTATTATAGGGTGTATAATTAATAAATAGCAATCATGGTATTAGGGCATTCCCAATTCATAACACCAAATTTTACACTAAAATGGTGTCAACACTATTTGGTATTCACACCAAATTTAATGTGATACTATTCACACACTAAAATAGTGTTGGGTTGGAGATGGTCTTAGCAATACAAGACTAATTACACGAATAAAGCATGACTAAAAACAAAACAATTCTTAATACACCAAATCAAATAATATATAAGAAATACTCTCAATATTACTAGTATACTCTATCTATTCACTGTTATTCTTATACACTCTATCAAATGACCCTGTGTTTGTGTTTGGTGGTAGTGTTAGACGCCAAAAGAGGAAGAATAGGTGTATGAAAACAAAAACTCATTAGTATATGAGGTGTGTTAGCTGAAGTGAACTTAAAGGTGGTGTTTGATCATGATTTTTTTTTGTTTTTTTGGAGTTGAACTTTCCGTAATTTTCACTAAGAAAACATATATTTTTTTTAATTTTCAAATAAAACATAGACAAACAACTACTAAGTGTATACCTTAATTAATTGAAGGCAGATACTATTTTTCTATATTACCCTTATTTAGAAGTGGCACTTAAAAAGGACCAACACTGCATCTGGTCATTGTACCAAAGGCAGTACTAATTGTACATTTAAAAGGACCAACACTGCATCTGCTCATTGTACTAAAGGCAGTACTAATTGTACATTTAGAAATTGTACATTTAGAGGACCAACACTGCATCTTTTGATTGTACTAAACGTAGTACTAATTGTACATGAATAAAGCGCTCTCTCATTTTCCTTTCACTTTGTCTAGAAGTTTCTCAAATTTCTAACCCTAATTTCTCTCCCTCTCGAGTCTTCTTTCTACTTCTCAACTCTTCAATGGCGAATCGAGCTGTTCTTTACTCTTTTCTGTTTGTCTACATCTCTCTGAAGCTTTGCTGAAGATTTTTGTTTGTCTCCGACGACCTGCGTAGGTTCTTCTTCATGGTTTTAGCGAAATTTCAATGGCGACTCCATCTCTTCTTTACTGTTTTCTCTTTGTCTACAGCCTTTAAATCTGTCTCTCAACCTTTGTTGAAGATTTCTGTTTCTCTCCGACGACCTGCGCAGGTACTTCTTCTTTCTACTTCTGAACTCTTCAATGCCGAATCCATCTGTTCTTTACTGTTTTCGGTTTGTCTGCAGCCTTTAAATTTCTCTCTCAAGGTTTGCTCAACATTTCTGTTTGTCTCGGACGACCTGCGCAGGTATTTCTTTATCGTTTACGCGAAATCTCAAGGGTGAATCCATCTGTTCTTTATTGTTTTCTGTTTCTCTACGGCCTTTAAATCTTTGTTCTCTTTCTTCTTACTCCTTTGTGCTCAAATTGGGTATAGTTACTTCTAATTGTTGGTGCCTACAAGCTATTGCTGAAACTGAAGCCCAATCGTTGAAGATGGATGCCATACTTATGAGGTGTTTGACAGAAAATCCAAAAAGAAAAGGGCAGATTCCATCACCATCAATATTCTTGCTCCGTAAGCTTTAAATCTTCTTTCATTATATTTTATTTATTAATTCCGTTTTTTTTTTTATCATTTTCATCCCCTTTGGGATGAACTGAATTTTATTCTCTGAAAATAAGGCTATTTATCTTATGTTGTTTCAATACTCTGTTTTAGTTGTTGTTTTCCTTTTGGGTATATGTATGTGTTCATTAATAAAAGTTATTACTTTTGGTTGTTCTTTTGAAAAAACATAAGAAGCTATTTTCTTTTGTCCCAAAAACTGAACAACATATTACTTTTGAATGGTTCAGTGGAGTTAAAAAACACTATAGGTAATTTCTTTCTTAAGGTTAGTGGGTAGAGTTAACAAATACTTGTGTGGGTATGCATTGTCGAGGTAAGTGTTAGGTGCTCAAACACTGGCTTGAACGCCATTTTTGGTGGAGTGATGCCCCTCATCCTATATAGGATGGTGTCCCGTGAAAAAGATGCTTATGCCAAGGTAGCAATGGTGGTTGAACAAATAATTGGCTCATGTCATATGTTTAAAATTATTGTGATGCCCATGCTCTGATGAAAGTTATATTTGGAGTAAAACAATCTTTGTTTCACTCTCTTTTCGGAAAATAACCACCAGTAGATGATATGTATCTTGTTTCCTCCTGGGGTTGCATCTTTTACAGGTGAGAAGCAAGTTGTGGCTAACTATAACGAGTCCCTAATTAAAGATCACCATTCAGATTCAAATGAAAGGCTGGAAAGTGGATTAATTCTTTGATCACATTTTGCTATTATGTATTCCAGTTATGCTTTGGCTATTTGGTATGGTGCAAGGTTCATCTCGGGAAAAGGATATACTGGTGGTCAAGTTCTTAATGTTTTCGACTCCAAGCTTCTCCATGAAGTGGCAAGCGATTTACGTTTTGAGGTACACCAATTTAACTATGCATAAGTTTGAGAGTGGTTATACTAGATGCACTTGATGTTCTTATAATAAACTAATAATAGTATAAGTGCACTAAGTTGACGGGGTTTCTCAAAGCTTGTAGTACTGTTAACATGTGCATAACTATACTGTGTTTCTGGTTCTCGATTATTCTTCGTCTCTCCTTTGGCCTTCCACCACTCCCAAATCCCAATTTCTCTAGCATTCCTTTTCTACTCTCTACTTCAAATTCAGTACAAAAAAATGAATGGAAGATTTAAAGAAAAAAACCCTAAGAGGCAAAAGGTAGAGTCAATCAACTCAATAAATCTTTCAGTTCTTTTCATACTTTCCAAATATAATAAATCTTATTGTTCTTTTAAGAACCTAATAATAGCATAAGTATACTATATCACCAGGTTGATTAGTTCTCCTTAATTGAACATAGATGATTCATGTATTAAGATATAGGTACAATATTGTTATCCCAACTCCTCTTCTTTCTCTTTTACGTTTCTTATGGTTGCATAGAGGTGATACATGATTTTTATATCCATGGATGTGTAAAGAACTCTAAATGCTTGATGTTGGATTTTGACTTTATAATATTTTAAAACTTTACAAGCAGCTTATTTAATACTACATAATATACTCTTGTACTTGTTGTTGTATGGAGGTGGTGAAAGTTTACTACAAAAGATTGAGATTTTTTTTATGCTCCGTCAACTATACATATAGTTTATGACTTCAAAATCTCCCTTCTAAGTTATCAGAAACCTTATTTTGGACTATATTCAAAAGTTGAGCTATGCAACTAAGCTAATAATTGGACAATGATTTACAGAGGTCGTGTCCGCCAGCTTGAGCTAAGATATTTCACCAAAGTAGATCACATCAATTTGCCGAGTTGGATTTCAAATACTGTTTTCCAATCTCAAGAATGTTAAAATTGTCGGCTGCCTAATAACGCAGTTGAAGGCGTGGTCTGAAGCAGATTTTTGTAAGCTTTTCGAACCTTTGAGGTTTCTACTAAAGAATGCAGTGGCTTTGCAAAAGTTTGTTATCCTAACAAAGAGGAGAAAATGTTTCACTTGTTTAAACAACTGTGTGTTCCGGCATTTATCACGATTGACTAAGAAATTGTTACACAGTAAAAAATCATCAACAAATTTCGTGATTGTTTATCTACAGATTGCTTAGCCAACCGTTATAAATAATCACGAAATTTGTTGTAGTGTTTCTAGCCACTTCAACAAATACATATTTATCAACAAAATATAAGGTGTATCTAGCAGTTAAGAGTTGTGAACCTTGCGCTAATTTGATGCGTCATATCTTTGAAATTCTGGCTGCGCCACAGAAGATGGAAGAATACGAGGCTGCCGGTATGAAGTAGGAATCAATCCCCCAATCTATCGATTCAGCTTATAATAATCTTCTTATTAGGATCATTATGTATGCAGTACAACTGAGTTAGAGTTGAGTTGTGATAAGAAAACTTGGAATCTATGGGCATGCTAATTGAAAATCCACAAGTATCGACTATTGTGAAACAAGCACTTGATAGTTGATCCTAATCCTGTGGGGTTGGTCCTAAATATCTCAGGGCACGTAGGCTATAAGATGGATTCAATAGTTTTTTCTACAGTGGAAACATTGAGCACAGATTTATTCACAACTCTTTTTTAACTTGGATATTGGGCAAACATCCATAGTTTCTAGCACTATCTGACTATCCAAATGGTTGCTGGATTATTCCAATCCTCTGGATGTCCTGCAGTAGTTGCAATGATTGGGAATTAGTTTTGCAAAGAAGCGGATACTTATAATGGGTATTTAGAATGCTCACACTTCTGTTGGGAATGTTACGGGGTCATTAGTTGCATCAATATATTGAAATACGGATGGGTTGGAATTATTTATCTATTCCTTTTCAGTTTCTCATTATGCCTTGCCCATAACATACATGATTTATTATAAATGCTACACACTTTCATTCTAATCACAATTGAAAAGTATTGGTCTTTCATCTGAATAGTCAGGGGTTAACCAACCTCAACTGGTCCTTATTGGATGGAGCTTTCCATTTGACTCTTCCTAAAGAGTCTCATGATCTGGATATGGATAGCCAAGATTGTTTTGATGAAGAGGGATAGCCAAGATTTGCTGGAGGAATTTGAGAAAGTTGCTACTTATGGAGGAAATGGAAGTAGCAATTGTATTCGAATCTTCAAGCGCAGAGCTGAAAAGAAGGTGAGTCTTCTTAACTACCTACTGTTGATATTTGTTTTTTTCCCTCACAATCTTGACTGTTCTTATGTTGTTCCATAATAGAAAATATATTCCTTTTTTGAGATATTCGATTATTGAAAAAGAACATTTTCTTGGGTTCCCGAATGATGGTATGTTGGTTACTCCAGCTCTTTTGTTGCCTCAATGTTCCAGATTTACAAGTAAATTATTTTGTACTATGTGTTAGTTTACCTGAAACAACTATTGCTTTAACCACATGATGTTGGTTGATCTTAGTAGATACTTTTACAACTATTCGAATTTGACATTACATCTTAGTATGATCGTGAGAAATAATAGAGGCTACGATTCTAAAAGCCTCTATGTAGTGTGTTATGCCTGGTGAGGTTTGTCATCTAGATAAGTGATTTTCTTTTTTCCTTGCTATGTGAATTCCAATATTCATTTGCATACGAAATTAGAACAAATGAGCATGTTTATTATTATTACAGTACACATGTTATTCTGTGTTACTAAGCTCCTGTTAAAGCTAATTTAGTTAGTTTTTCTTATATGGATTTCTACTGTAGTACATTTCATTTTATGAGAAAAACAAAGTACACAAAGAGCTAGCAAGTTGTAATAAATAAAAATGATCCTCTGTTCCCTGAAGTTTCATTTTGCATATTTAGAAATGTTCACAAATATAGTATTCTTGACGAAGAAGATGTTCTATAGACATTACTATAATCGAGGCACTAAGAAGTTATAATATTAAGACGTAAAGCAGGGACAGTACACAAAGAGCTAGCAAGTTGTACATAAATAAAAATGATCCTCTGTTCCCTGAAGTTTCATTTTGCATATTTAGAAATGTTCACAAATAGAGTATTCTTGACGAAGAAGATGTACAATAGACATTACTATAATTGAGGCGCTAAGAAGTTATAATATTAAGTAAAGAAGGGATGTAATTATGTCAACTTAAAAAATAGAAGACATGTAAAGCTGTAATGTAATGTCAACAAAACTATATGTTATGGTGCAGGCCTCCGTTAGCTCTAAGATCTTAAACTTGACATTACATACATGACAGATCATACGAATTATAAATCAAAGTCACTAGGAAGATTTTTGTCCTTATTTATTTGTCCGTTTGTATGCTCATCTCTTACTCAATTTTATATATATTGGATAGTTTCATTGATGCCCTAAAATGTTTTATGATAGTGCTTTCTGAAATATCTTATCGTAGCACTTTCTAGCTGGTCTACTTGATTACAAGGTGGTCATTTTTTCTTTTGTTGAATCTTAGTAGTTGTAGACTTCCATTGAAAGATGAAAATTCACAAATTGAATATTTTCTACTTTATGTGCTTTTTGTCTTTAATTTCAAGCTTTTCTGTTACATGATCAATCCTATTAGTTTTGTTCATTACTAAAATGAATTGAATCCTATCAAATATTTCTAATTCTCCTTTGAATTACTTATATATATCCTATGAATTTCATTTCACACCGGAAATTATTCTAGGAGAAGTTCGAATCCGTTCCGTTCGGAAATTGATTGATCTTGGTTTGAAATGGTTTACGCGTTACTGGTTCCCGGAAGAGTTAATATCTCCATTAGCTAATTTGGAATAGATGAAGTGGATCTGTTGTGAAGTTAATCTGGAATTGATTTCCTCGATCTACCATCTGATTCTATTTCAAATGGCTTTAAATGGTGTACAATATTTACAATTCAAAAGAGGTAAGTATTAATTGACTTGATTGACGGTAAAAGAAAAAGAAAAAAACCTAGAAAATCAGATAGTAACTTTGCATATGACAACTTAATTAGAACCTAATAGTACTGGAGAGTTAAATATGTAACCAAATGTTAAATATAAGTAATAACTGCCAATATAAAGAATAACACAAAATAAGCAATTCTACTTCAAGTCCATTTCCTTTTTATTTCTCTCTATATATGATCTCTGCCCTCTAACTTTAATTTGCAGTTTTTTTGTGGTAATTGCCAAAGCAATTGCTATGTTCATTGCTTTGATGTGTGGATGGCCAACAAAAAAGTATTTGACTAATTAATTCTTGATTTTCATCACCTTCTGCAATTATCTTTTCCAGAAAAGCGCTTTCTAGGTATACTCTTAACAGATGTGTTGATATTTGACTCACGCGCAGAGGATGTTGAGCTTAAGCACGTCTAATGAAATTACTTCATGCTTCTACAGGTACTGTCATCTTTTGTCAAAAACTGCAAGAAGCAATTATGAACATTATGCATGCACTGCTTCTCTTCTATAATACTCACTAATATTTATTTTTAACTTTCTTCTTACTTTCATTTTCTTTTAATTGATTGGTGTTTACCTTCTTCGGGAAGGTATTTCAAAACTTTTCCTTATATTGTTTTCAAAATAATAAAGAAGTTTGATGACTTTAATGTTCTTGTGATGAATTAGGAACTGCACAAAACAATATCAATGATTTTGAGTATTTTGTCCAAGTGATATATTTATATCTTTTTGATATTGTAGTTAAAAAGTATTGTACTATCAAAGATGTTTATAGAAGTTATTGTTGATGGTTACAACTACTTCACACATATAAATGAAAGTGACATGATCCACTTTCATTTAAATCCAATTCCATCCACAAAGTTAAATGAAATTGTATATTATCTCTACTTTTTTTGGTGTAAACAACTTTGTATAGATGATATACATCAGATTATAGATTTGATAGGAAATCTGTAATTATCCCTTTTTTGGAGGTAGCCATCATTAAGAATTCAACCTTAACAGTTTTTTTTTAAAAAAAAGATATGCTCCACCCATGTTGATACATAAGATAATTATTTTTAATGAATTTTCTCAGTGATACTTGACTATCAAGTTCAATTATATGATTCTCATGATTTTGCCTCTGGATTTCATAAATTTCTTTCTTCCAAGAAGGAAAATTAATTGCTTCATATGCTGAAGTCTAACCTTTTCATTTCAGATGATTGAAAGTATGTGGAATAAATAACTCTGAACTAATCTATAAATGGTAAGAGAACGACCTTTGAGGTCTGTACATTTACTTAAAGGTTAGATCTTCTTTTATATATATATATATATATGAGAGAGACATAATTTGAAAGGCTCATCTTACTTATTTTCACATTATGAAGGTTATAGTAAAATATGTTGCTTTTGTAAAATGCTTGACCAAGAGTGTTATGACACTATGTGGAGTTATCATTGTCATGTGTCTCTTTTCTAGCTCCGTTGGACCTCTAAAGCTTTATATTACAGAGATGGATATTTATGTTCTAAGGAAACAGAAAAATGATCAACGATGGAGCTTCAAAGATCTTGGATGGATACTGTGTCTATCTATGTATGCCTAAAAATGTGTTCTTTAGTGTAAACCTATGTTGTTTCGATTCTTCAAAATTGTCTTAAACAAAAATGTCTAAGGGATATGTTTCAGATTTGTCAAAAGTAGTGTATTTTTGAAAAATCCGACACGAATGAAAAGTGAAGAATTTGCAGAACTAAGGTGTAAACTGAAGTACACATCAAGCAATTTACTTATATATAGAATTTGCTAGCGTCAATATATTAAGATATACGAGCTATGCAATTTTTAACTTTTATGTTTTCTCCATGTGTTACATTTTCATTCTTCTAATTTTTACAAGTTATCCTTCATCACTATATAACTATGCAAAACATCTTTAAATTGATAACATATCGAAAATATAGATGTTGGGCCCGTGCTAAGCACGGGCCTTGCCCATCTAGTTCTACTTATATATAAGAGTGAGTTTATGATGGGACATTTGAATGTCCCATCATAAACTCCCTATATAATACATAATATAATAATATAATATAATATAATAAATCATTTTTTCTACTATATAATATATATAATATATATTTATTTTCTAAGGGAGTTTATATAATATATAATATAATATAATATAATATATACATAAACTCCCTTTTATTATATAGTAGAAAATAAATATAATATATATATATATATATATATAATATAATATATAATAATATAATATAATAAATCATTACAAATGACTTAAAATATTTAATATTTAAAATTCTACCATAAAATAGGTTGACTCTCAAAATTCTATCCGGATCACATATATTGAGACAGAAAAAATTCTACTTATATATAAGAGTGAGTTTATGATGGGACATTTGAATGTCCCATCATAAACTCCCTATATAATACATAATATAATATAATAAATCATTTTTTCTACTATATAATATATATAATATATATTTATTTTCTAAGGGAGTTTATATAATATATAATATAATATAATATAATATAATATATACATAAACTCCCTTTTATTATATAGTAAAAAATAAATATAATATATATATATATATATATATATATATATATATATATATATATATATATATATATATATATATAAAATATAATATAATATAATAAATCATTTACAAATGACTTAAAATATTTAATATTTAAAATTCTACCATAAAATAGGTTGACTCTCAAAATTCTATCCGGGTCACATATATTGAGACAGAAAAAATAACATATATCATTTTCAAATTACCAAAAAAGTATTAAAAATAATAATAATTAACAACTTAAAATATCTGGAAGACATTTTAAAAGGGTTAATTTTGTAATTTTATCCATATCACATAAATTAGGAAGTTATTTGAAAGTTACATAAAAATATTATAAATCACAATAATTAATAACTTAAAAAAAATAATTTAAAAAGGTGCAAATTTGGATGACTCTTCAAATTTCATTTGTGTCACATAAATTGAGACAACAAAAATAGCATATATTGCGTCCATTTTAATTTATTTGTCTTGATTTTTTTTTATATTTACAAATTGCGTAAAAATACTATAAATCATCATAATTGACAACATAAAATATGTTTTGAAAAAGATACAAAAAATTGCACTGATTCTTGAAGTTAATCTATCGTAAAAATACTATAAATCATGATAATTGACAACATTAAATATTTCAAAAAAATATACATATAAAAAATTTCGATTGATTCTTGAAATTAATCTATCGTTAAAATTTATGTATAAAATACAATAAATCGTGATAATTGACAACTTAAAATATTTATTAAAAATGCACAAAAAAAGAAATTGACTGATTCTTAAAATTAATCTATCAATGTCACATAAAATGAGACAAAAGTAGTAATATGTATTATTTAATGTCAAATTACTGAAAACTACGTAAAATGTATTGTAAATGTTAACAATTAACAACATTTGATTAACTCTTGAAATTTTATCTATGCTACATACATTGAGACAAGTGGAGTAATATATATTAAGTATTTACAAATTACGTAAAAATATTATAAATTACATTATTAACAACTTAAAATATTTAAAAATCATATTAAATTTAAATAACTCACTATATTTTATCTGTGTCACATACATTAGGACAAAAAAAATTTGTTATTGGGCCCGTGCGTAAGAGAGTTTATGCCCAAGTATAATATATAATATTCAATGACTCTCCAAATTTCATTTGTGTCACATAAATTGAGACAACAAAAATAACATATATTGGGTCCATTTTAATTTATTTGTCTTATTTTTTTCAATTTTTTATATTTAAAAATTCCGTAAAAATACTATAAATCATGATAATTGACAACATAAAATATGTTTTGAAAAAGATACAAAAAATTCCATTGATTCTTGAAGTTAATCTATCGTAAAAATACTATAAATCATGATAATTGACAACATAAAATATTTCAAAAATAAATACATTTAAAAAAATTCGATTGGTTCTTGAAATTAATCTATCGTTAAAAATTATGTATAAAATACAATAAATCGTGATAATTGACAACTTAAAATATTTATTAAAAAAACAGAATTTTTTTTTGACTGATTCTTAAAATTAAATCGTGATAATTGACAACATAAAATTGTTCAAAAATGTTGTATATGGGTAGTCTTATTGTGCCTTGAATAACATCAAAGAAAGTACAGATTTGTGATAAAAAAACTTATTCCTTTATCCACGCAAACAATCGCTTCAAAAACTTCGTTATTAGCCCCAAAATATACCATTTATGTTATTGGGCCCGTGCATAGCACGGGCAACAAAATCTAGTATATATATTACCCTTATGTAGAAATGAGACTTCAAAAGGACCAACACCGCATTATTTGATTGTACTAAAGGCTCTACTGATTGTACATTTTAAAGGACCAACACCGCATTATTTGATTGTACTAAAGGCTCTACTGATTGTACATTTTACAAAGGACCAACATTGCATCTTTCCATTGTACTAATGGTAGTACTAATTGTACATTAAAAACAAAAAAAAAAATTGTCGGGAACTTTCTTGCTATATCGCCCAAAATTCTAACCCTAATTTCTCGCCTCCTTCCTAAAGGCGCAGCATTCTCTCAAGTCTTCCTTCTGCTTCGGATCACCTCTTCAATGGCGAATCCATCTGCTCCTTAGTTTTCCCTCTTTCTCTACGCTATTTAAATCTCTCTCTCAAGCTTTGCTGAAGATCTCGCCTTGTTTCCGACGACCTGCGCAGCTACTTGTTTATGCTTTAGCTTTCTCTCCTCCGAGGTAAGCTCGCTGTATTCTGTCAACTGTTCCTTCTACTTCTTACCTCTTCGATGGCAAATCCATCTGCTGGTTACTATTTTATTTTTGTCTATACAGTTAAAATCTCTCGCTGAAGCTTTCCTCAAGATTCCCGTTTCTTCCCGAAGACCTGCGCAGGTATTACTCCATGCTTTAGGTCAAATTTACATGTTTCCTCCATCATTTCCTCTTTCTCCCATTCCTAATTCGTCTGTTGTTTTGGTCTTTCTTTCATTCCTAATTTCTCTTCTCTGTACCATATTACGCTATATATTATACTCTAGCTATCTATCTCCTGCAAACTTGTGCTCAATAATTGCATGCATTTCTCTATTGCACTATCTTCAACATGTAATCTCCACAGACCCTGCTTCCCGATAACAAATTTACATTACATTTGTCAATATGTAGTTCACACTGCTGATAATTGTTAAAGTCTCTGTTAATTACCCTACATTTCTCTTTGTAAATTTCGCCTGCATATTTACCGATAGAAAGTCGACACAGAGACATATGTCAAAATATACTGTTTCACAAATATTTCGTACAAGTACATACATGGTTACTTACAACATTCTATTATAGAACATGAAATTCTTACATCTTAGGTACTTACTGTGTCTTAATATTCACTGTGCTTACGACAATGGGAATGTATTACCTGCTCTACATTGTTCTTCTTCTGTTAGCTGCTTCAACTCATTTTCTTTGTATGAATACGTTACACTGTTTGGACGAAATATTTCTGTGGGTTCATTCACGTTATACCAACAATATCGCCTCAATTTTCCTGCTTACCCATATTCTCATTTGTCACATATACTTCAAAATTGTTCTTGCCCTTCTTATTCTTGTCACTTCTACCTTTTCTCTTTCACATATTTACATTCTTCAATTTTTATAGTCACAATTTGTTTGCTTTTTTAACCCAGTTCTTTACTATGCATTTTCCACTTTTCCAGCAGTTCATTGTACAATTTCCTGATCTGAAGTTCCTAATTAGATTTTATTTACTCATGTATGTTTCAGAATCTCTTTTTTATTGTGCAGAAATCCCCCACCTTAATTTATTTACTGTCATTAGTTTGAACCAAACACTAATTGAGTCTGTCTGTGCTCTGATTCAGATCCATCTTTCCCACTCGCCCTCCATATTGGAATCCCAAACACTAATTGAGTCTCTGTGTGCTCTGATTCAGATCCATCTTTCCCACTCGCCCTCCATATTAGAATCTCCCTGCAGAGAACCCTCAATTGCTTCAAACTGTTGCAGCGATGGTTGCCGTATCAACGCTTCAAACCTTAAACATCACTTCTCTTCATCAAGGTCTAACGTGGACGCATTATTTCGTCAAAATTCTCTTACATTTTATGTCTTTAGCTGTTCATTTCCTTCATTATTTCCAAATTTTAATAAAATATCACCGTTTTCATCGGTTTATAAGCACAATTACTGTATTGTTGCTGGTTAGTCTATCAAAATATTATTACATTGTTCAAGTTTGTCTCAAAGCATCAATTTTTATTTAATATTTTACACTATTTCACCTTCGTAATTCTTCACATTTTAAGTACTTTCGGTATTTTCATATTACAAACAGATTTCACATGGTATAACTTACATTCTTCATAAATGGAGATAAATATTACATAAATAGCACATCAAATAACAACAAGCACAATCCTTATTTAAGTTATTTACCATCTTCGTCAATCTATATAGGGAGCCATTTACATGTACCCTATGCATATGCTTCTACACTTATTCACTCTCTGTGATTGCCAATTTTAAGAGAACTAACTCCACAATATTTCTTCACTTTCTTCAATTGCTCAGTATACTATTTGCCTGCAATGGAGATTCATGTTAGGGTTATGTCATGTACTTCTCTCTGCTACGAATATCTCATTGTTCAAATTTCAAATGTAGAATAATAATACTCATGCTGTGTTCAACTTAACATGCTATCTTTTATTCAGACTAGGAGCATCGCATGGTCATCATGGACACTTTTTCTTCAGTCTCAAAACTCTCTCATGCATTTTCTCACTGTAAGTCTTTCCAACTGATGTAAAGAAAAATTGTCCGTTTTACCTTTTTTAAAGTCTGTTTACTTCGGTTGGATTCCAACTTAATGTTTCTCTTCCTATGCCTTGTTGTGCATTTCTCCCGAGTTTGGTTTTTTCCGGTCAGTACATTTCAGGAGATTCAATATCCAATGTAAACAGTAATATCTGCTTACATGTAATCATTTATTATTAATGCATATGAGCTTGTAAAGAACATAAGGGATACAAATGTGCTAACTCTAAGCGATGTCACTATACAAATAATATTGTTCAAAGTACAACCCTGCAAAAAATAATATATAACAATTGTTACTACATCCACATGCTATCTAACTTCTTCTTCTCCAGCATTATGTCTTACAAGAAAACAGGGAAACTACATTTTAAAAATAATATACAACAATTGTTACTACATCCACATGCTATCTAACTTCTTCTTCTCCAGCATTATGTCTTACAAGAAAACAGGGAAACTACATTTTCCCTTCCAACACCAAAACTTGTAATGATTGCCTGTCATTTGCATGACAATTGCTCATAACTCTAATGACAACATTTACGTAAACAACAGTACAAAGAAGAATTCTGCGAGTAAAGCAACAGAAGAGTGTAACGTTGTTCAAACAAGGTAATTCTTCTCTTTTGTTCAACCTCTGCTTCTTTTTGGAGAATACATTTTGTACATATACATGCTTCATAAATTCTTTCATTGATTAGCCATTTTCTGTTGCTTCATAAATTTCTAATATAGTATGCATAAAAGTCACTATAAAAGTACTATTAGTACAATCTCCCTTCAAATTAATGTCACATGATATTGACCACAAAATTAATGGCAAATCGACCTATTCTTTATTCTTTTCTGTTTATCTACATCTCTGTCAACCTTTGATGAAGATTTCTATTTCTCTCCGACGACCTGCGCAGGTTCTTCTTCATGGCTTAAGCGAAATTTCAATGGCGACTCCATCTCTGCTTTATTGTTTGCTATTTCTCTACAGCCTTTAAAGAACCTTTGCTCAAGACTTCTGTTTCTCTCAGACGACCTGCGCAGGTATTTCTTCATGGTTTAAGCGCCCCTAATTTCTCTCCCTCTCAACTCTTCTTTCTACTTCTCAACTCTACTTTCTACTTCTCAACTTTTCAATGGCGAACCCATCTCTTCTTCTGTGTTTTCAGTTTGTCTACAGCCTTTACATTTGTCTCTAAAGGTTTGCTGAACATTTCTGTTTCTATCAAATGACCTACGCAGGTACTCATTCATCCTTTAAGCGAAATTTCTATGGCGAATCCATCTGTTCTTTACTATTTTGTGTTGTTCTACAACCTTTAAATCTGTCTCTGAAGCTTTGCTCAACATCTCTCTTTCTGTGGGACATCCTGCGCAGGTAGTTGTTCATCGCTTCAGCAAAATTGACATGTTTCCTCCATCATTTGCTCTTTCTCCAATTCCTAAATTCTCTTTTCTTTAGCTCTTTCTGTGATTCCTAATTTCTCTCCTATAGACCATATTACGCCATATTATACCGTATGTATGTGCTGCAAACTTCAGCTAAAGAATTGCATGTATTTGTCCGTTACACTATCTTCACCGTCGAACCACCGCAACCCCTCAAAACTATAAAATTGGCTTTCACACTTTCACTCATTCAAAACTTTGGATTTCACTGGTTTCTCCATTTCTCTTTTCCCTATTCTTTACGCTTTCAATTCCTTCAATAGTTGTCCAAACAAATCCATTGCCAAAAGGAAAAACAAACTTTTTCATGTAATACAATTAATGATTCATTTCATTTGTTCCATATGTAGTTCTAAATTATTTCATATTGAATTTCACCTAATAATCATTTTTTCCAGCAACAGATTGCCTGTAAGTCACCCATAGAAAAAGCAGTCATACAGAACACCCCACTGAGTCTGTAGCAGCCTGTTCATTATCACCACCTTAGACGGATTCATTCAACTGCTGACCCAAACCTTATATAAATGCTAACCAGTCCACAACATTGAAAGACATCCCACAGATGTTTACACGTACCTTATATGTTTTTGCACATGATCTATACGATTTGATACGGGCAGGAGCTATTCTCCCATTTTTTACTTCAGCTGTTCACTCCAGTAAGAGGCTCTCTCATAATGGTAGTAAGATCAACTTTCAGCAATTTATTTCTGCTTCTAATTTACTACTTCTCTTATTTATTTATTTACCAATGTTTGCACATCGCTTTTCATTCAACTCTTTTAATTAGCGTTTCAGTTTTCTTCTATTTTGTATCATTCCAGATGCTCAAAATTATGAATGCCTATTCAAAATCATTACCTCATACAAATATTTCATGTTATATAATTGATGATTCATTTCAGCTGTTCCATATGTCGTTCTAACTTATTTCATATTGAATTTCATGCAATTCAATATTCCTAATTAGTAACTCAATTTTACAGCAAATTCCCTGCAACTGAACAGTACAAATACCGCTGATACAGAACAGCTTGCAGTATCTGCAGGAGCTTGTTCATTATCAGCACCTTACAGAAATTGCTTCAACTGCCCACGCAAACCATATATACACGCTAACCCATACACAAGATTCACAGACATCTGACACCTGCTCACAGGTACATTATATGTTTTCTTCCATGGTCTATACAATTTTATAGACGCAGGAGCTATTCTGTCATTGTTTACTTCAGTTGTAACAAAAACATTTCAAATATATTCAGAATTGTTATCTTACGCATTTGTAGTATTCAGTCCAGTAGGAAACTCTCTCATAATGCTGCTAGGACCAACTTATAGTACTTTATTTTTACTGCTAATTTACTACTTCTCTTATTGCTTTACTTTCCACTCTTCGCACATCACTTTTTATTCAACTCCTTTAATTACCATTTCAGGCTTCTCCAAATTCCTGTTTTTCTGGACAGTCCAAACTATTAGTGCCTATTCAAACTCATTAACTGCTAGGCCTATCACTCTAGGAAAATAATTGCTTCTAAGCTTATCCTTACTTTCTTTCATTAGCTTATCATTTCTTTTTCCCCAATTAAATAGCCTTAAAACACAAAGGCCCTTTACATATTACACTTACATAAGAGGGAAAAAACTAAATAACAAAAAGAGCCACTATAATACAACATACAACTTTCATGTTGGTTGTTCGAGAAGAAACAATTCTTACATTCAACAATACATGTCACTTCTATTTCTATGGCCTTTACGTAAATTCCAAATTAATGGTTCGTCCTATAATTTAGCTTTTGTTATCAATGTCAATAAAAACGAGTAAGCATTCTTTAGTTTTTTTTTCCCCTCCACTTTCTAGGTCCTCTATTCTTGAATAAGGACAGAAAACTTCTACAAAGTTACAAACTTTTGTGCTATCTTCAAATGCAAACTAAAATAATTTATTCGTTTTTCCCGCAGATTACTCATCTCATATCTAAAATCAACTTTTCGTCATAAAGAATTCTCTTTAGTTGAAGGAATTCTCATGGACCATCAAAAGCACTTGTCCACAAATATTCAAAATCTTAACAGAGATTCTGATTCTCTAAAGAGTCAGTCAGATTTAGCAAAGATACTTTTCATGAATATCTCCATCAGCACCAGAAGCTTTACTATTCACTTCTACAACATCATCCTCCTTCGCTTCCAAATCTTCTAGCATTTTTTAGATCACTCAGACATCAACAACACCATTTTTAGCTGTTTCTTCCTCCTTAAGTGATACTGTACTTTCTAACTCTTTCAACTTTTCCAAATACAACTTAACTCTTCCGTCAACTTTAGCTTTCTCATTTTTTAGCTCCTCATTTTTCCTCTGCATATCCTTCAATCAATTATCCATCGATTAAAGGATATGCAAACAAAAAATGAGGAGGTAACAAATGAAGAAGCTAAAGTTGAGGCAAAAGTAAACATGTATTTGCAAAAGTTCAAATAGTTGGAAAATACGGTCTCACTTCAACAAGAAGAAGCTGCTAAAAAACGTGCTCTCAATGTCTTCCTTATCCAAAAAATGGTAGAACATTTCAAAGCTCACGACGATCACATTGTGCAAGTGAAGAGTAAAACTTCTGCTACTGATGGAGATGTTCAAGAAAAACAATTGTCACCACCTACGCCTCCATTAGTTCATTCAGCTGCAAATGGAAATGAAAATGGCACTGGTAAATGAAGAGATAAAGGTACTATTATGCTTATATCTGTCTTGTTCACATTTTTTTTACTGTTATGTACTGAATTTGTCTATGCTCTTCAATTTCAGTTAACGACTTACAATTATTGACTGATGGTTTTTGTGCTATGCTTAGGCTTTACTTATCTATGCATGCATTTTGTAATTATTGCTTCCCTTTGGACCTAAACCTAACTCCTAATCAATTCAGCTGCAAATGGAAATGGAAATGGCAGCAGTAAATGAACACATGAAGGTATTATTATGCTTATATCTGTCTTCTTCACCTTTTTTTTACAGTTAGGTACTCAATTGCTCTATGCTCTTCACTTTCAGTTAACGACTTACAGTTATTCACTCATGTTTTTTGTGCTATGCTTACACTTTACTTATCTATGCATGCATTTTGTAATTTTAGCTTGCCTTTGGACCTAAATCTAACTCCTAAGTATTTATGTGCAACTGCAAATGTTGTAGACACTGATATGGTAATTAGATGCAGTGGATATGCTTTATATTCCTTTGTTTTAAATTTGAAACTGTAGGATTAACATGCTCACATAACTGTAACTGCAGCCAGTGGTAATACGCACTTCATTTCTACAAAAATGAATCTGCTTAATTGTCCTGATGTCCACACATTGCATCCCATGCCTTCTACTACTGCTTCTACTCATCTGAATACATATGTTTCCAACATACAAAACAAAAGACGCCAGTGACACCAAGCAGGTACACATGATTTCTCATGCTTATTCCTACATTTCAGTTCTTATTTCTCCAATTCAACCCATATCTGAACTTCTTTTTCTTTCACAGCTGACAATATCAATCCTTCTGATTCTCTTCAGCTGCTGAAATAGAGGACAAACTTCTGATTAACAAACGTAAGTTTCTGCATTTTCCAGCTCCATACTTTTTTCACCTCTGTTACTCTTCTGCTCTATTCTTCACTGTACATTGTACTATGTTATTCAGTGTTGCATGACCCTAATTGAACACGAAGATATTACCTTCAATAAAAGAACTTCGCTAAATAGTTGGCCTCAGCTGTCTGCCACTAAATAGGAAATGAATGCAATCCTGCCTGAACAAACAACTACTAGCCAAAAGGATCCCAACAATCTGAGAAACCCAATTTGTTATCATAAAACACCAACTGAAAAAAGAGTAGCTCTTGTGGCACTACACCACCTACAATACTCTGCTAAAAAACATGCTCTTCCCCAAAATCTTGCTGCTCTCCATTCACTTGTTACGTCAACATCTCAAAGGCAGAAGTTGTTCCATTTAGTGTACTTAATTCTCCCAATAATCATACTGGGTCACATCATTGACATTTAAAGTCCCTAATAATGTGAAATAAACATTCATGAATATGCCTTACTATAGGACAAAGCTACTAGGAGTATCAGTGAACTTTCACATGTACTAAAGGAAAAGGTAAACCCAGTAGTTATCTCCGTCTGTTTCCCAACTTATTAGGCATTCAAATGTATTTTACTTTTAGGGAAATGCATTATCTGCCTTTAGTCTAACAGTTCCTACAGTCAATTTTACACTAGAAAGAAAATGGTAATCCTATACTATTATTGCTACCATACTAATCAGATGACACATTATTTCACACATTAGTTCAACTGTCTATCTGCGTATATACACACACACACACATATATATATATATATACATACATACATATACATATATATACATACATATATATATATATGTGTATCTATCTATATATATGTATATATGTATGTCTCTCTCTATATATATATATATATATATACATATATGTATGTATGTATATATGTGTATATACATATATATATATATATATATATATATATATACATATATATATACAAACAGAGAGAGAGAGAGAGAGACAAACAGACAGACAGTATGTAAATACGCATAGATAGATACATAGATAGATAAATAACTTTTTTTTTCCTTATTTAGAAAGAACAATTAAACTACACCTGTCTACTTCAAAATTGATGCAGTTTTGATTCCCAATGAAATAATGACAACAAAAATTAAAAATTTTACATTACATAGTCAAAGGTAATGATTTTGTCTCTTTTTGGACAACCAAATGTACTGATTTTCTGTATTGTTTGGCACAATTTCTTTGGCAACCAAGACCCCATCACTTTGTAAGAAGACACATGTAAGTTTTTTTGTCCTTTATAATTTTTGTTTTTCTTAAAAAATTTTAAATAACAAATTAGATATTAGATAAGGGTAATAGATATTAGATAAGGATCAGGTAATACATATTTATATATATATATAAATATAAATATATAATATTACCCTTATATATATATTATACTCATACAACACAAATTTAATAGGCTTTCATCATTGCAGATAAAATTTTTCTCCCTTTCTCAGGTATTATTTCTGCCCTTTTCATCTTTTCTATCTTCCTATTTTCAAATTTTCTCCCAGATTCTGCTTCTCACCAAAACATATTTTTTTTTTCACAATTATAGTTATTAGCTGAACGTCAATTACTATGCTATTACATTTCTACTGATATTGCAAATGTAAAAGCCCAAGTAATAGCCTCCCTTATCAGTTTGCTCTTTCATGGCTCATATTTAATGCTTTCAATACTATTAAATCGTTCATAGATAGATATACCATGGGCCCAAGAGTATGCTTTTAGCTTCATGCCCAACATGTTCAAAATACCTGCAGCATAGCTGTTTTCTATTGTCTTTTTTGGGTTTATTTAAATAGTAACATCAAAATTGAGTTTCTATGCAAAAAATAGGAAACATTTTTGGTAAGACTAAATACTGCCTTGAGATATAAATGTGCAAAATTAGGTCTTTTCTACAAACTGCATCTGCCATCATACTAAGTCATACATAACCCAGCACATACTGCCTTCGGTAAAGTCTTTCATACTGCTTTTCCCAAATGCATAGTCGTTCAACTCAAGTTTCACAGATAATTGTTGTTGTTTTCATTTTCTGCAACATTTTCTCTCCTGTAACAGATCCTCTGTGAAAAAAACACTTGTCCAATTGTACTTTGCACATTAATAACGGCTGCTAAATGATTTTATGTGTTCATTGCAATCCACTAAAGGGCTCTAACAGATTTACACATCGCTCTGCTTCTACTATAACAAGACTCTTGTTTTCCTTTTCATTTTTCCTTCATTTTGGTCTTTTTGGCAACATACAAACTTCATTATGTTTTCACACAAAAAAGTAATAACACACAAATAGTTAGCAGCTGAAGATGGCAGCAAGACTAAATACTGTGATACATGCTATGTCATCCTTTATGCGTTTGTACTTTACCTTGACTTTTTGTCCTAAGTTGGTTTTACACAAGTTTGTTAGTGCTTGGTTACTACGTCAAAACCTCCTTTATGCAGCTACAAGGTGTCTTTTATTCCACAGTGCTCCCTACTTTTCATTCATTTTTTCCTTCTGTCTGAAGACATGAAACAATCTTCCATATCCCTATTTCAATCACGCCTCTTCATAAAAAGGCACCAAAGCAGCTACTTTAACTTAATATTCCTTTTATCCTGCAGATACTACTATTTGGTTAACTATATTCCCTCCAAACATGGTACCAAGAGTGAACATCGACCAAATAGAACCAGCAACACGAGATTGGATTTGCAAAGTTCAAATTGTCGAAATAGGCCGGCCACGAGAAAGCCTAGACAAGAAATGTACATTCCAAAATTTAATTTTGGAAGATGAAGAGGTTAGCTCATTATTACATTTTTGGGTTATCACTATTGCTCTTTGGCTCTCAACTTAGTTAATCTGAAATTTAACTCACCGCTACTTTCAGGAATGTCAAATTAAAGCCGTTATGTACAGTGACGAAATCAAGCAATATGCAGCTATAGTTAAACTCCTCAATACCTACCTAATCTCTACTGCAAAAGTTAAACTGTCAGCAACTTCATACGGCAAACCTATACATCAATTTTACTGGATACTTGACAAAGAATCACTAATTGAACAAATCAAATCATCTAATGAAGTTGAAAAAGCACTCCCACCGCCAACCAAGCTGAATATCACCAACTTTGACCACATTCCTCATCTGATGGTTGATTCTGCTGCTGAAATAGGTACGTCGTTCGTACTTGCTATTATCAGACTGAAATATACCTCTTTACTGATGCAGAACAGTTGCAACGTTTCGTTATGTATTATATACGCAGATATACTAGCAATCGTTCTTCATTGTGGTCCTCAAAAGAACGCCAGTCGCAGTCATCATAGGTGTCGCGAAATTACGCTTTGTGACAATCAGTAAGTATCACATTTGACATTCTCCTTTCCCAGTTTCTGCAAATATTTTGACAACGTAACCAGCTTCTGCATTTTTCTACTGACATCATCAATTATCATCTAAGCATTATCATAGTACTTACTCTTTTGTACTTATGTTCCACCACTCTTAGGCGAAATCAGTTTCTCTTCACTCTGTGGGAGGATTTTGGAGAAATAGAAGGACATGAAATCTCCTAAAAAATGACAACAGAGGCAGATCTGCTTGTAATCCTAGGAAGAAGTATAAGAATCTCTACTTATCAAGGTACATATGCAGTCACCTTCTTACCAACATTATTCTGTTCAATAACAAAACAATATACAACCTCTGTGTTATACAGGGTTATCACTGCAGACTAGGTACAATTCCACAGTACATGTGAATCCAAATTACCCACAGGCAGTGGCACTCATCAACTGGTACTCACATTTCATATTTATTCTATAGCTTTACTTTGCATCTAAAGAACCTGCTAAACATATTATTTGTTCTAACAATAGGGCAAAAGAAAACAAAACACTCTTGTTACATTCTCCATCAGAGAATACCTCAACAAGCTCATCTATCACTCCCATGATAGTCACTCCCGCTGAGCAACAAGTTATCTCTATTGCAGAAATCTCATCAGCACCTTCTGTAAGCCATACTTCAAGCTGCTCATTTCACAGTATCCTCATTCATTTTGTCATTCTGTAGCTTCCCCTAAATAATCAAAACTTCCTGCAGATGGGAGTGTTCTATGTTGAAGCAGAGATGGCCGTATTAGATGAGTTCCAAGACTTTTATGTGCTTGAATGCTCAGGATGCAAACAGAAGAAGCGGACAAAGGATCGAAAGGAATTTGAATGTCCAAAGTGCAATCGGAAACCATCATTAGTGCCTCGGTAATATACTTTTTTTACTTCTGCATTACACTTTCTATAAAATATAGCGTATATTATACCCATATTTGCAACTTCCCTTCATTTCAGCTGTACCTTCCAAGTGGATCTTATTGACAATACTGCTACAACCACAACATCTATCTCTGCTCAATTAGGAGAAAAATTACTGTCCATGACAGCAGAAGACATATTTGACATAACTTGCATTAAGGTACTCTCTCATTCCCACTAGCTACCTGTACAGACTCATTGTCATAATACCATATATCTTCACCACAAACAGTTTACCCCGTATGCTTTGTTCTAAACTGATTATTCTAACTTGTTTCATTTACAGCGACAATCATTGTCTCTTAATCATCTCCATGAGATGCTATCAAACAAAGTCTTCGAAATTCAGCTAAGGAAGTCATCTTGGGGCAACTCAAATACCACGAATGCCACTTTGTCCATTCTTTCCTACATGGAAAAACAACATACTCCACAGAGCACTACTGATAGGATTTGTAAAAAGATAAAGCCTTTGGAAATAACTGAGGTAGAAGTGATGCCAACAACTGCTGTACCTGGTCCTTCAAATGCTCCGGCAAAATTTGAACCACCCACACCTGCCAAAAAGGTGTAAAAGGTCAGTCTACAACTTCTTTTCTGACCAAACTATAGCTCAAAATGATTATTAATTGCATATATTTACATTTATTTCAGAAAATTCTGCTACAGCTCTCTACTTTTACCTGTAATTTACTGACTTTTATACACATATCCGCATACTTCCTCTAAAACATTGTAAGCGTCATACTTATGTTATCCTCCTGCTTTTACACTTGCTCTTACTTGCTTACAAATTTTACAAGTTCGTTTTGTTTATGTCTGACATAACATTGTACAATCTCACATAAAGTCAAGGTTAAAACCCCTCTATCCATGCTCATATCCATACATTACTTATTATAACATAAGATTCTTGTCATGTTGACTGTTGCCTACGCTTATTTTGGTTACAACAGTTGACCAATTTCCTTACTTCCCAGTTAGCAGCAGCTCTTTCGTACACTGACACAAATTTTTTACTCCTTCCTACTTCTACTCCTTGCAACACCTCAACTCACATCCAATGAATCTGCTTTACAACTATAAAAACCATAATTACGCTCTGAACATTTTCTTTTTACCAATGTTGTTCACATTCATATAAATCACAGTCAAAGAAATCCTTATGTCCGCTGTGTCTTTCTCCTAGCATAAACCTATACCATCCTTTAGCTCTTTCATTAATGTTTCCCATTTCCTGGTGCAACATCAGCCTATTTACATGCTTCTCTGCATAACTTGCACTGCATACATTGTTCTCTATTTGTTAAATTCTACTTTCTTATTATGTCATACACTATAATACACAGTTATCACTACGAACAATAGGAACAACGTTTCCGTCTACTAGCTAACCTCATACACTCTACACTATTAGGCCAATCATACACAAATTCCACAGCAAATCTATCACTTTTATGCTGATTTCGTTATTTACTTTCTCTTTGGTCCCTATATTAAAATTGCTTTGCTTTCTGCTGCCATATTTCCAGTTTCTAACATACTTTAAACTGCCTAATTATTACAGGAACTACGTCACACCGTTTTGCCACTTTTGGTTATGCTAGGGACAATATAAGGAATGACTGTCCCACTGCTCTGGTTTTTTGCATCAGCAAGATTACCTATGGACAAGCAAACTGCTCTGTCCTCTAAATATGATAGACAATGACATGGTAATCTTATATACAAAAACTGCAACATGTACTATATTATTTTGGTTATATTACATTAGTTAGTATGTACAAATCGTTAAACTCGACATCATAGTTGTGTCTATTGTACATATTCTAAATATTTCTAATAGTACATAATATAGTAGATCATATTATCTATCCTCTACAAACACCCTAACCCTTCATTCGTTAATATTGCAATATTTTTACTATTGGGCCCGTGCCAACCCTAGTATTACTACTTATTAGAAGTGAGAGTTGAGGTGTACCAACATTGCATTATTATATTGTACAAAAGGGATCATGAATTGTACTATATGTTCGTCCTTCTTTTTTTCCTCTTTTACGGCTTTAATTGTGTGGGCCCTATTATTACTTTTGTACGCCATTTCATTTTTCCTTGCATTGTTCTTATATTTTATTATTTCCAATTTCTATCCTCCAGGGATCTTTGAATATTATTTATTAATTAATTCATTCATTAATAAATTATTTATATTGTTTCTTCCATTTTAATTGTTTCATCTTTTTCTTTTCTGCATGAAGTGTTAAATATGGGATCTTTGAATATTATTTATTAACTAATTCATTCATTAATAAATTATTTATATTGTTTCTTCCATTTTAATTGTTTCATCTTTTTCTTTTCTGCACGAAGTGTTAAATATGAAGAATATTTTTAAATTTTGTAATCTTAAATTTAAAATATATCACATATATTAAAGTTAGAAGTGAGAGTTGAGGTGTACCAACATTGCATTATTATATTGTACAAAAGGGATCATGAATTGTACTATATGTTCGTCCTTCTTTTTTTCCTCTTTTACGGCTTTAATTGTGTGGGCCCTATTATTACTTTTGTACGCCATTTCATTTTTCCTTGCATTGTTCTTATATTTTATTATTTCCAATTTCTATCCTCCAGGGATCTTTGAATATTATTTATTAATTAATTCATTCATTAATAAATTATTTATATTGTTTCTTCCATTTTAATTGTTTCATCTTTTTCTTTTCTGCATGAAGTGTTAAATATGGGATCTTTGAATAATATTTATTAATTAATTCATTCATTAATAAATAATTTATATTGTTTCTTCCATTTTAATTGTTTCATCTTTTTCTTTTCTGCACGAAGTGTTAAATATGAAGAATATTTTTAAATTTTGTAATCTTAAATTTAAAATATATCACATATATTAAAGTAAAAAGTATTTCTAATTACTACTTATATTTTAGCCTTATTTAGAAGTGAGAGTTGGAAAGGACCAACACTGCATTAATACTCTTGTACAACATGCATACAATTTTGTACATTAACTTTTGACTGCATTAATTAGTTATACAACGTGCAAAAAGAATTGTACATTAATAGAATGACTAACACCAAGGACTAACATTGCAATTATTATTATTACTCATTACTTAGAAGGACTAACATTACAATTATTATTATTACTCATTACTCCTTATTAGAATTATTATTATTACACATTTTGCTCCTTATTAGAGTTGACACTTTAAAGCACGAACACCGCACTACGATGTTATACACAAAGCATTTCAAATTGTACTATCAAATTAATTGTGCCTCATTAATTGTACACGTACCTTTCTACATATACAACAACCCACATGAATAATTAATTTTCTGACAATTTTGGTTATATTTTTCTTTAAAATAATTATTGCCTCGATTTTTATTTTTATTTTTAACATTTATTTTTTATTTTAAAAGATTGGAAATTTTATGTTAAAAATTTAAATAATAGAAAAAATGATTTATTTAACTTTTATCATCATCAATTCTACTAATTTATTTGACGTTTTTTCTTAATTTTCATCTCATCATTAATGTTATTTATATAATTTTCTTAAATCACTTATTTTTTCCTTTTTTAACTCTTTTATATTTTATTTTACTCTTATTTAGAAATGGGAGTTTGGAGGACCAACATTGCACTAAAGAGTTGGACTAAAAGCTATAGAAATTGTACATTGAGGCCCACCAAAAAGATGAACTAAAGTAATTTCATCTGCTTCTACTTTTTCTACACATATTTTTGTTTAATAAAATAATTATTGTCTCCATTTTTATTTACATTTTTAACATTTATTTTTAATTTTAAAACATTGGAAATTTTATGATAAAAATTTAAATAATAGAAAAAATGATTTATTTAACTTTTATCATCATCAATACTACTAATTTATTTGACGTTTTTTCTTAATCTTCATCTCATCATTAATGTTATTTATATAATTTTCTTAAATCACTTATTTTTTCTTTTTTAACTCTTTTATATATATAAAAGTTGGATATGTAAATGATGATGTCACATTTCTTAGAAGCTAAGATTACTATTTATCTAATTTCTCCAAAAAAATTTAAAAAAATGATATCATATGCAAATTTATGGTTAAACTTAAACTATTTGATTCTCAAAAAATAAAAAGTCTCACATAAAATGGGACAGACGAAGGATAACTCTCAATTAAATTTATTTCACTTTTTATTTTCCATTTTTAACATAATTTTTCAAGTTGGATTTCTAGGAATTCTATAGTAGACCCATTTAAATTTTACTTTTTTGTTTTAAATTAGAGAACTTGGCTGCACTTCGCGCGATCATTTAAATTAAGTATTTTTTATTAATTTTATATTTACTTTATTGTTTAATCATAATATTATTATTTGTCTTAATAATATGAAGATTGTGAAAACAAATAAAGCTTCACAAATTTTACATCTATTAAATGAGGAAGAATATATTTTTTATCAAATAAGTTAAAATATATTTGCTAATAACAAATTCTTCCATTGCATGAAGTTCATCCTTTAATATATAATATATATTTCGGTCTACCATTCTCCTTAAATGTCTAAGAAATATCTCATAATGTCAAATAAGACTTTAATACTCCCTCTGTCCCTAATTACTTGTCCACTTTTAAATTTACACATTTATTAAGAAATCAATTAATGACATAGCAAGTTTATCATTTTACCCCTATTAATTATGAAGTAGATGAAAAGTTCTGCAATTTTCAAAGTAATTAGTCATTTAATTGAGGGTATAATAGGTAAAAAAAATATTCTTTCTTGATTTGTCAAAATGGACAAGTAATTAGAGACAACTATAAAAGGAAAAGTAAACAAGTAATTAGGGATAGAGGGAGTACTAAACAAATGCATCAATAAATGAAATTTATATTAAAAATATATTTAATAATGACGTAATGATACCTTAATAGAATTTCCTATCCATTTACAAAAAAAAAACCTTCACCCTTTCAATTTCGTTATATCTTCTTATTTAGTAGAAGAATCATCATTTATTATATTCTACTCCACCTTAATTTGTACCATCAGAGTTTAAAGAATGAACATTAATTTTTAAATCGAAATAAAAATTCATTGAAAAATGACATAAAAAATAATAATAGTATATGAAAATTAAAATAAGGTGCAACAAAAGCCTTTTCACGATAATTTTTTGAAATATATTGACAACAATTAAAATAAAGCTGTTATTTTATCTTTAAAATTAAGTTTGATTGAATTGAATTAGTACAATGAGAAAAAATATTAAACTAATAACTTTTTGATGTTATTAAATGCATTTTATTTTTAATTGAGTAGTAGATTAAAAGTTCCGAATTAGGATATTAAAATAATATCTTACTCTCTCCTTAATTATTATGGTATTGCAAACATTTATTTTCCTTAAATCGTGATTCATTTTCCATTTACAGTTATATTCAATTAATTTCTAATGTATTGAATGTGGTTATGGGATATTGAAATAATATCTTTATTTTTCCTTAATCATAATAAAATTATAATTTAACATTTATTTTTCTGAAATGATAATTTTGTTTTAATTCCTAGAACATGTTGTTTATTATATTGAATGTAATTATAATGAAACATATTGTATTTAGTATGACAAAAGAACTCAAAAAATGGAGAAATTAGATAAATAGTAATCTTAACTTCTAAGAAATGTCACATCATCATTTACATATCCAACTTTATATATATAAAAGAGTTAAAAAATAAAAAATAAGTGATTAAACAAAATTATATAAATAACATTAATGATGAGATGAAGATTAAGAAACAACGTCTAAAAAAATTGTAGTATTGATGATGATAAAAGTTAAATAAATCATTTTTTCTATTATTAAAATTTATAACATAAAATTTCCAATCTTTTAAAATTAAAAAAAATTCGAGGCAATAATTATTTTAAAGAAAAATATAACCAAAATTGTCAAAAAAATTTAATAAAAATAAATAACTATCTATTAGTAAGAATGGTGTCACTACATTTTCTATTTTAACTTTATTGTTACGTATGGATAGAAACTTTTACCAGAAGAAATGATCCAAAAATTTAAAAATAATGATTCCTTAAATGGTGATTCCTTTTCCATTTACAGCTTTTCAATTAATTTTTAATGTATTATATATGGTTATGAATATTGGAATAATAATTTTATCTTTCCTTAATCATAATAAATTATATTTTAACCTTCGTTTTTGTGAAATGATAATTTTCTTTTCATTCGTACAACATATTGATTAATATATTAAATGTAATTATAATAAAACATGTTGTATTTAGTATGACAAAAGAATTCAAAAAAATTTAAAATTATATAAATAGTAATCCTAACTTCTAAGAAATGTCACAAATATATATATATATATATATCTCTAAGAAAATGATATAAATTACATTAATGATGAAATGAAGATTAAGAAAAGAAGTGAAACAAATTAGTAATAATATTGATGATGATAGGAGTTAAATAAATCATTTTTTATATCTTGTAAATTTTCAATATAAAATTTTCAGTCTTTTAAAATTAGAAAATGCTAAAAAAATTAAACTAAAACTAAAAATCGAGGCAACAATTATTTTAAGGAAAAAATAACAAAAAATGTCAGAAACATTGATCAGAATAAATAAGTATCTATTGCTAAGAAGGTGTCACCCCACATTTTCAATTTTTGCTTTATTATTACATATAGATAGAAACTTTAAGATGAAGAATGATCCAAAATTTTTAAAAATAACAAATCAATTATGTAAAAATACATGTGTAATTCTTATAAAGTTATAATAACAAATTTCTTCAAATAAATAATTAAATGAAAGAAAAAAAATTAATTAAGAAAATAATATAAATAACACTAATTATGAGACTAATAGCATTGATGAGGAAAGGAACTAAATATGATCATCTTTTTAAATTCTTTTTTAAGAAAATATATATAAACTTTAATTAAAGATAAATAAGAAAAAAAAACTTTAATTAAAGATACAAAAAATCAAGACAAAATAAAAGATGAAAGAAATTAGAAGAATAATCAGGTTGAAAGAAATAATATCTAATTTTCTCTCTTTTCAAATCACAAAATAAATTTTTGCTTGTTCTCCTCCTAATTTGATACGAATTCCATAAATAGAATGATTTTTTCTCCAAATAATTTTTCTTACCCTTTGAAACACTAATCAGGCTTCTTATAAATTTGTCAACCACAATGAATTTTCTCTCCTTGTAGGAGGAATAAACATTTTTTTAAAAAGTCTTTTATTTTGAAAAGAATTTTTTGTTACATAATCTCTTTCTTTACATCAATGTCTTCACAAGAATAATGAGATATTCTCTCTTTCTCTTTTGTTAAAAAAGTCACATGACCTAGAAATTTGATGGACATCTTAGCGACAAAAGTTGATACCATATATTGATCATTATCGTCAGAAGAAAAAGAGCCAAAGTGAAGAAATTTGTTCTTATTTGTTACAAATGCTCAACTATTTTGTTTTTATTTTATAGGCTAAATAATTATAAACAGTTATAAAAAATGAATAGCTTTTATCTTTTCATCTTCCATTTTCATTTACTTAAATCTATATTAGTGTAATGGATGTTATAAAGGGCATAATTAATCGGGTATGACATAAATACTTTTTTTTTAAATGCAAATAAAAAATACAAAACAAAGATAAAATGTCAAAAAAAGGAAAAAAATGATGAATACAAATACTGGTCATAGAGAGATGCCACATCAAATTGTCAATATTCAGCTTTATATATACATATATAGGTTCATGCCCTTAGATGCTATTTTATTACTTTAGCTGGCATTGACATTTTTGTAAATTTGATATCTACTTTGGAACATTTTATAATGTAGCATAGACTGACAATTGAGATCATAAATTTAAAATAATAAAATTTAATTTATTATAATACTAATATATATATATATATATATATATATATATATATATATATATATATATATCTTTTAAAAAATATATAAAAAGTATTATAAATTGTAATAATTAACCGCTTTTTAAAAAAAAAATCATATAACTAATTTGATTTACACTCCAAAATTCATAGGTGTCACATAATTTACACATTAATTCTTCATTACTTGATATATCTAATTATATCAATGACATATAAATTGAAATTAAAAAATACATATTTTATTTGAAAATCACGTAATAGTACTATAAGGTATAATAATTAACAACTTAACATATTTTAAAATTTTAGTTGACTCTCCAAATTCCATATGTCTCATGTAATTGAGACAGAGAAAAACATATATTGGTTTAAAATTAATAAAAATATTATAAATTATAATAATTAACAACTTAAAATTTATAAAAAAAAAACCTTTCAAAATTTTTAGTTGGCTCTCCAAATTCAATCGGTATTACAATAATTAAAACATAGAAATTAACATAGATTGGACTCCTGCTGACATTTATATTTCCTTTTTCTAAATTTTTTCTTTTATACTTTATATAAATCTTTTTTTTATGTAAAAAGTATTATAAATCATAATAATTAATAGCTTAAAATATTTCAAAACATATAAAGAGTTTTTGTTAACTTTCAAAATTTCATCTATACCGCATAAATTGGGAGAAATATAGATATATAGATATTTTAAGTTGCTAATTATTGTGAGTTATAGTACGTTTTATGTAATTTTCATATATATTACTCAGTCCTGATTTATGTGATACAAATGAAATTTCAAAAGTCAATGAATTTTTTATAATTTTTTTTATATTAACTTGTTAATTATTGTGATTTCTAATATATTAACGTAAAACATACTCTAAATACAAATAATTAGCAATTTAAAATATATAAAAACATACTAAAAAAATTGATTAACTTCAAATTTCATATGTACCACATAAATTTAAACAGAAACAGTAACATATGTTGGGCCCCGTGCTGGCACGGGGTCTCATATCTAGTATTATATTATATAGAAGGGGGAGTTTTCATCTTTCAACATGACTATTTTTTGCCATATTTAAAAAAGATTAAGGGCAATTTGGTCATTGCCCCTTGCAGTTAATATCCAGAATTGCATAATAATCCTCCTGGTAGCCGTCAGAAACATATATACAAATATATATATATTAATTATATTTTTGGTTAACAACATTCTTTATTTTAATAGTTCAAGATTCATGTTTATCAATTGAGTTATTATTGAGTATTTCTCCATTTATTTTTATTTGTCATGTTTTATTTTTAAAAGTTAAAATATAAAAATTTTAATTAATATTTGAAGATGTATTTTCTTATTATATTAAATTAATATGAGAATAGTTGCAACTTATAGTATCTTTCATATAGTTTTAGAATATCTAAAATTTAAATTTAAACTATTGATAATCAAATTCAGTATAACTCTGGAGATTAGTTAATAAATTGACTCTCATAAAATAAAATATGACAAGTAAAATTGAACATACAAATTAATATGCTTTGTAATTTTTGCTGAGCATTTTTTCAATGAGATTGTTTTAGAAGCAACAAAATAATAGGATCTTGTGATTTGATTAGTTTTATATTAGTTTTGGGTTAGAAGATATATAATTTGAAGTTTTGTGTTAGAGGAAGCAACTGATTGTTTGTTTGAATTATAATTGTTTCGTAAAACAATTGAATTATAATTGGGTTGTGGATTAAATGTTAATGACGACGATAATTCTTATCTTTTGACTATTTAGTTCAATAAAAATAGTTAATCATTTTGCTTTACGGAAAACGATATAAGCAATTTGCCTTTCAGAGCACGATAACACATACTTATATATATTCATATTTTTCTTCATTAAAAATAATATTTTTTAATGATTAAGACGACATTACGAAAAGAAAGAGCAAGAGCACAAAAAATATATATACTCATTTCATTTTGACTTATGTGGTGTATTTAATTAAAAATATTCTTCTTTCTTTGATTTATGCGGTATACTTTGATTAAATTTTTTATTTATTTAAATTTATATGATATAGTTTGACTGAATAGTGATATACATTTTAAATTTATATGATATAGTTTGACTGAATGTTGATTTGTTAGAAATTTTTACTTTGAAAGAAAAAAGTTATGTATTAACATATTTGGATTCATAACTATGATAAAATAAAATCTTTAAAGTTAAATTATTATTATTTTGAAATTAAAAAGTTAAATTATTTTAAAACATATATAGTGACTTTTTTTAAAAAATGAAAAAAATAATACCATATAAAATTAAATGAAAAATATAAGAAATTGAGTTATTTCTCGATGATAAAGTTGAAAAACATCTTCCTCTTGATATATAATCCTTAAATAATTTAGAGTTTAGACTTTAATTAGGACATTAATAGTTATTTATTTTTATTTGAATAAAAAGTGAATATATATATATTTATCTAATATCTTCCTCTTGCTATATTTCTTAAATAATTAAGAGTTTAGACTTTAATTAGGACAGTAATAGTTATTTATTTTTATTTGAATAAAAAATAAATATACATATTTATCTTGATATTTGTTGTTTTAACAAAAATATATTAATAATTTCAATTTTTAATAATATTGGCCCCATGTCACGGGCCATTTCCTATACTACTATATAGAGTAGGGACTACGTATCATTTAGTTTGATTTGAAGTTTATCAGTTATCGATTTGTATACATGTAAAATTGTTATAAAACCATTAAGATATTGACTTATCGGTTTGATTATCAGTTTAATCATTAAGATTTGACACAAAAAATTGAAAATAGCTTAGAAACAAGATAACAAACCAAATAAACCATGCAAATGAGTTGACATATTACATCTTTTTTCAAAAACAAACATGGTCACATTGTAAATAACCAAGAATTTGAGATAGTCAGAAATAGAAATATAAAACTAAGGTTTAAGGACCCGTTTGACTCCAAAAATACTTGAAAAAAACAAGATAAAAATATTTTCCTCCATACCAAACACACCCTAAGTCAAGGAATTTTTATACCAAATGGTATAAATATAATTATTTAATTTATGTTATCAATTAATCCATTAAGAAAAAACTTCAAATTATTAAAAACTAATAATCTAATAAAAAAAAATACATTAAAACAGTTATCAAAAACCACTAAGCAAATAACCCATTATCATAAATCAGTAACCTTTTCATTTAAAATTATCAATTTCGATTCCATTTTCAAGCTTGACAGGGCTGTTTTCTTTAGGTCAGTCAAATATATTATACTACCGAAGCGGGAGATTGGAAACAGAAAACACAAAATCATGGCGGGAGAAACCCTAGACGATCGTATCAGTGAGTTGCCGGACTCACTTCTGCTTCAAATTCTGTCCCTTTTGCCGACGGAGGAAGCATTCACAACATGTATTCTCTCTAAAAGGTGGCAGTATCTCTGGACTTCACTTGATTCCTTCATTTTCTCTCCTAAGCGCTATTGGGAAAGAAGCAAAGGATTCCGATCATTTGTTGACTACGTATTGTCTCATTCCACTGCTTCCAAAATTGACAAGTTTGAGCTTCACTGCGGTAGCCTGTATGAGCACAAGTCTCAAATCAGTCGATGGCTTACTTTTGCTGTTAAGAAAAATGTGCAACATCTTGTAATCTATTCTCATCCTCCTTACATAATGCCTCGAACTTTCTTCACTTGTTCGTCTTTGATAACATTACATATTGCGAAATGCTCATTGGTTTCTGATATTGGTATAGCCTGGAAGTCTCTAAAGACTATAAAATTGGAGGATATGGTGGTACGGGATGCCGAAATTAATAACTTACTCTCAGGCTGTCCTGCGTTGGAAACTATAGTATTTAATAGTGTTGGGGGTTTTCGTCGCCTAGAAATTAATTCGTTAAAGGTAAAAACCCTGAAATTGGAAGGTTATTGGGAAAATGATGATGGTCACTCATTTGAAATTTGTGCCCCGTATCTGCAGCATTTGGAGCTGTCGCGTGATTTTCATGATTTCATGTGTAGTCTTGTTGATGTATCCTCTGTGGTTAATGCTAAGATAACTTTCGACATTACATGTATTAAAGATTTTGAGGATGATTATCTAGATTCTGATGAAGAGGATGAAGACAGTTGCAGGGACTATCATGAAGATTTTAAGACCCTCGTCCAAGATTACCTTCAAAAGCTACGTTATGCAACCGAGTTAACATTTGGAACTTTGTTCAGTCAGGTTGGTGGTTAGTGCCCTGCATAGCCAAACAGGGTTACTTTTGCTTAATTGTACATAACTTGGTGTCAAGTTATTAAAATTACATGATCTTTCTCAAAAAAAAACTACAGTCCTTGTTTTCTCGGATTAAATTTTAGCAGACAGTTCAGAATGTAAAATGCATAAATTTGACTAACCGAAACTAGAACTTTTGTTAGATTTGTTACAACACTATCTCTTTGTTGTGAAGTGCTTTCTTTATTGCTTTCTCCATTGATTAATAGTTTCATTGGATTTACTGCACCAGGTCCTATGCATATTGCAGTTCAAAGAGGTGCCAATTCCAGAATTGGAATGCAAATATCTAGCGCTAGAGTTGCATTTGGAAAAGTTTAGTTTGTATGGGGCAGCTGGCCTTTTGCGAGCCTCGCGTCTTGTGGAGACACTCAACATATCAATAGAAAATCAGCCTGTAACTTGCTGGAACTTTTTCTTTTCTTTTTACATCTTTTCATTTAATGAAGTTTTAACATCTCTGTCCCCATTCCCCACAAGTTGTTTTTGAATGAGAACTCAAATATATCCAAGATTATCACTAAGAAGCTCCGCTTTTGTAATTGTAAAGCTACACTTTGCTGCTTTCTTTGTGGCAAATGGGCTCTGAAACGAAAGGGGTTGTTGCACGATCACACTATGCCACAAATATTTATGATACGCATGACCATCATAATCTTTTCCAAGCACCACTAATATCTGTTGGTTTTGAAATTTTTCTGTACCAGACATACTGTGAAATCATTTTTGTCACATTAGTTCAGTTTCCATTAGGCTGGCTTGTGTTTAGTCCTGATTATATTCTCCGGCTCCAGCTTGATGATTCCAGGTGCTATTTTGAGAGAAAATATTTGGTCAAAGGTGATAGTATTGGTTTGCAGAGATATATTTCAAGCTTTGTGTTTTCCAACCTAAAGAATGTTAAGATTGTCATCTTCTCTGGGGTGTGCATGAAGGAGCATCCCAAGAAGCTTTTCAAACTTGCAAACTTTTTGCTAAAGAATACAGTGGTTTTGGAGAAGTTCATTATCGTATCAAATAGACAAAGGTGTGAGATATGTGGAATCAACTGTATCTCTCGATTTTTATCGCGATTGGCTAATAAACTGGGATCCTCTGCCGATTCTATGATTATCTTCCAACAGTGAGCTTTCTATAACTAGACTACAAGTATTTCTGTCTCAGGATACATGAATTTTCCCTTGTGTTAAGTTTTTGATCAGCTTCATCCAATCCCGAATCTTAAACTTCTCTATGTTATAAATTATTGTTCTTTTGAAACTTACTGTTATGGGATATCAAATGGTATAGTAGCTTGGTTTCTCATGAAGTTTCTGTTTGTTGCATTTTAGATGTTTTGCTTGTGTATTGCGAGTTTCTTTCAAGTTGTAACACTTCGTTTTCCTGAATACATTATGATGAGTAAATCTACAAACCACAATTTTATGATAATTTCCCTTATTAAATGTTGTGTTTTGCTTCCTTGCTTTGGCAATAGCATCAAACTCTGATTGCGAAATGGTTCCCTCTCTGGCTCTTTACTTGGGAAGAAAGAAGTCCTCATTGTTTGTTTACTGCAAATAATTTTAACAGTCTGTAATTGAGGCTTACAATGCTGTTGAATCTTTTAGTTGAAGTTTAGGTTTTATCCTTCCGTTAATGCGTCCGCTAGAAAATTCAGAGCAAGTCATTTCCATCACCACCAGAAAGTTCTCCCCCACCCCCTTTGAAATCTCTTTTTTTTTTCCTGCTGATTGAGGTTATAACTTTATCATTTGTTAGTCAGTTGGCATACGACATGCTGACTTGGAGGTTTTTGGATTTACATTCCTGCTATCGCAATCTTTCTTTTATCTCTTTTTTTTTTCTTAATTACCAACGGATGGAAGTTCTATTGTGTTGTCCTCTAAATCCTGTCTTTTCTTTGACCTACTTTGTTGACAAAATTGATATACTATGGCCAATATAGTGAATCTTGTTTTTCGTGAGTGACAACTGATGATCCTAATGACAATAATCTAGGTTTCTTTCAAAACATTGTTTATGTGATCTGTTCTTTGAGCTCACCAACTAGAAAAGCTACCTTAGGGAAAAAAAAAGGAATTGGCTTAGTTTTGCTGTTAAAAGAAAATGGAACATTTTCTTTTTTAATGACTGTGATGTCCGGGTCAGGTTCCACGCACCTCGACCAATTCCATGGGATACTTGTCACCTGTCACCTCTCACCAGCAATAGGTACCAGGTAAATCTGACCACCAAGGCTAGGACAGATGGAAAGAATCACCTAGCGTTTTTGTATGGAACATGTTATAGTCTATTCTGATCCTCTTTGTGTATTTCCTGCATCTTTCTTCACCTGTTCGATGTTGAGAACATTACATCTAGTAGAAAGTTCCTTGGTTTCTAACATTGCATTGCGTGGAAGTCTCTGAAGAGCATAACTTTGGAGAATATGACTGGGGATGCTGAAATTGTGAACTTACTGTCAGGCTGTCCTGTTTTGGAAACTATTTTGTTTCACAAGGTTGGGGGTTTTCGTTGCCTGGAAATTAATTCTTTAAAAGTAAAAAGCCTGAAATTGGAAGGTTACTGGATGGAGGATGATGGAAGTGAAAACGATAGTCCCTTTAAAATTTTTGCCCCGAATCTTTCATTATTTGGAGCTTTCATATGATTTTCATGATCTCAATTGTAGGCATGTAGATGTATCCTCTGTGGTTAATCCTAAGGATAAATCTGATCAAGATTCTGATGATGATGAGGAAGACAGTTACGGTGAGGATCATCAATATTCTGATGATGAGGAAGAAAGTTGCAGTGATTATTTTCAAGATTCTGATGATGATCAAGACAGTTACAGTGATTATTATGAAGATTCTGATGATATGGAGGAGGATAATCCTGATGAAGATTCTGATGATATGGAGGAAGACTAGCAATCAAGGTTTTATTCGTCCAATATTACCTTCAAAAGCTGATTCGTTAACATTCAGAACTTTGTTGACTCGGGTTTATGATGTTTGTCCTTAGTACCTTGCATAGCCAAACATGGATGCTTTTGGTTAGTTGTACATAACTTGGTGCTGTCAAGTTATTAAAATTGCATGTCCTTCTCAAAACACTATTTTCCTGATTTTCTCGCATTGATTCTAGCAGACAGTTTCAGAATGTTAACATTATGAGTTAAAGTCATTTTCAATCACCAGAATGTTCTTGCTCCCCTTGAAATCTCAACTGATAGTGAATCTAATTTTCATGAGTCACAACTGATGATCATAATGATAATAATCTAGGTTTCTTTCATAATATTCTTTTTTTGACATATTTTTTGAGCATCTCATTATCAACTAGAAAAATCATGTCTTTAATAAGAAAAAAAGCTAGAAAATATTGTGGCAATTCGGACTCTTCAAAATGCTTCCACACTTGTGTCGGATCCTTTAAAAATGCACTAGGACAACATTTTTCTGAGATTAGTTACCAGGTCCAGCAGTAAGATTTCTAAGAGAAGACCAGGAATTTTCGTCTCAGCATAATTGAAATGTTAGCTTTCTATTTATTGCTGATGAAATCTTAAGAGTCCTGACCTAGTTGATGTAACTATTAACTAGTCTTTTTTTATAATCTTATCCTCATTGTTATGGGACCATTGCATAGATGTATGAAATAAAACTCTTACCTACAATTAGGGGTGTATATGGACGGGTTGGTTCGGATTTTTCAAATATCAAATCATTTGTGTCGAATTTTTAAATGTATAAATCAAATCAAATTAATAAAACTCAATTTTTTCAACCTCGGATTTTTTTGGGGTTTATCCGATAAAGTATTCATACATACATATAATTAACTTGTGCTTCAAATATTTGTTTAGTCTTATCAAAATACAACTATCTAAGGTGTTTCTTAAGAAAATAAAACAAAATATGAGATGACTGATGACACTAAAATATTCAACAAAAAATAATAATGAAATCGCATAAAACAAATATTACAAATTAATAAGTCATAATAAAAATGATCCTAATTTAAAAGTACTAAATAATGCTAAATAAGTCTAATAAGTATTAATTACATGACTAAATATTAAGAAAAGTTAAAAAAAATATATTTTTTAATTATGTAAACTAATGTAAAACTAAAGAACAAATATTCAACATTATTGTCATTCTTAGTGTTAAATTGATTTTCATGTTAGTATTAATATTAATTTGATTTTGATTTGAACTTTATTAGAGTTACTAACATCTATGGACTATAACTTTTATTGGACCATCAAAATTCTAAGTTTCAAACTTGAAATAATATGTTTAAAGATAAAACTATGAAAAAATACAAAAAGATATTCAGAAATTATAGCAAAGTAAGTATTTTTATACATAAAATAAACTTTTAAAATTATATATATAATGTCAGGTTGATTAAGTCTCAGATTATTTTTTTAAAAAGAAAACCAAACCAACTCAAGTATAATCAGATTTTTTTCAATACCAAATCAAAACAAATTAAATTACTAGTCAATTTTTTTTTCTAATTTAACTCGATTTCTGATTTGATTCGATTTTGTCCAATTTCAAAACAGAACAACAAAATCTTTTCATAATCCATACAACTTCCTACAAACATACAAAATGAGGGATTTTAACGATGTTATCTTTCTTCTTATCTTCATTGTTTTTGTACGAAGTTGACCTCCACAAATTTGAATTAAAAAGTTATAGAAGATTGTAACCGTGGATCACTTTGTTTTGGCGAATTGTGCAAAAGGTTTAACATGTTTGTTTTCTAATGTAAGATCGGCGGTCTTGATTCTTGAATGATACTTTTACGTATATTTTAATATTTGGTATTGAAGTCTTTATATATATGTAATTTTTTCTTTACAACATATAAATTTGTGGGTAAAATTTTTGTATTTGAAAAATATGAGCTCATGATATAAAATTCCAAAATCAAGTTTTTTTATGGAGAATGTGAGATTTTATCTCATAATTTGAAATCACATAATGCAGATTTTATCTCATAATTTCAAATTACGAAATGAAATCCCATGTCCAACAAAATTTATGAAATAATCATTACTTTAACCCACATTTAAATTATTTTATCGGATACAATCATAACTCTGAACAACCAAATTTATTGTATTACTTAATTACAGTAGTATACTATAACTCATGTTCAACTTTTTTCTTTATTGAACAAAAAATCGATCAATAAATATTAGGCGAAATATACCACTATACGAAATAAATCACTTATACCCTTTGTTACATTTTGGGATAAAAAATGCTCTCGCCGTTATCCTAAGAGACCACAAATACCCTCAAGCAGTGTTTTAAAAGGCGGGGGCGTGAGGCAGAGCGTTTTACTTAGAATAGGGCGAGGCGTAAGCCTCAAGACATGGAGCGTAAGCCCTATGAATCTTTAAATTTTTAATTTACAATATATAATAATATAATAACACAAAATTATAAAAATTCATGAATAGTTTGAAATAATTACGAACATGATTAAGGAAACTCATAAAAAAGAACTTCTAACATGATTATACAAGTATAAATAATCTAATATCTTAACTTTCTAATAATAAAAGAATCATTATTTCTAAAACTATATTTTTATCATATTATACAATTTACCCCCCTCCCCCCCCTCCCCCAATGAAAATAATCAATAAAACTTACTAGTATTATGATAAAAACATCACTGATCATGAATAAAAATGAAATTACTTTCAAACAACTAAGTAAAATATGAAAATTACTTGACAAAACCATAAAGACCAATGATAAGTGAAAAAGTAATTTCTCTACGTAATTTTGAAAGAAATGTTACATAATATATAATTATCTTCACATGCAGTGTTACCAAATAGTAAAACTGCGATACTACAACTTGTTATTTGAGTTACTCTCTTCTTATCTGTATAGATTGAAAAATTATTAAGTATCATTCATTTATTCAAGAATTATGAGGCTCAACAAAGTTAACTAAAGATTTTAACACATAATTTGTGTAAGATCTGTTAGGCGAGCCCCGAGCATTGGACGTTGGGCGAGCTTAGGGCGTACAGTCGGGGCTTAGGGCGTAAGCCTTAGCCTTACAGAAGTAAGTCCCACACTTGAGTCTCGGGGCATTTAGCTAGAGCCCCGTTCCAAGGCGAGTCCCAATAAAGTCTTTTAAAACACTGCCCTCAAGAGTTAACACCCCAATTTTTTAGTGATGTGAGACTTATTCCTCCACCTAAGCGTTGCCAACTAGGATTCACTACAAAAGAAATAGACCATTAGCGGCGACAAAAGTCACCACAAAAGCCCAGAATATCGTCACTAAAGGTTTTAACTGATTTTTAACATTAAATTTCGATTTTGTGTGTTTTTCTTCATTGTTTTTAAAAATCACAAATGATGTCGATTGAGGAAGAGTTTGAAGACACTATGTGTTTTATTTTTATGTCATATGTAAATGCACAAAATTTACAATGATTCATTATGTAGTAGGAGATTTGAATCGATAAGTCATTTTGATGATTTTCGTAATAATATTGGATGCTTTTTAATATTGACAGTGCATGCTATTTATTTTAGAAAATTAGGTTGCAACCGAAAATTAAGGGCATCTCCAAGCCAAACACCAAATTTGGTGTCAGTACTATTTTTGGTGTAATTAACTCCAATCCACTGCACCAAATTTTACACCAAAAAGAAATATTTTTTCTCTCTCTTCATTATTATATTATTGTTTCTTATTTCATTTATATTTCTTATTTCATAAAACAAATTCTTTCTAAAACATTCACCATATATAATTCATATTATTTCCTTTTATAATCGTTTAATATAAAATTATTTTGTACCATAATTTTTTAAATAATATAAATTGCTAGCAAATATTATACATTATACATAATAATGGATAATACAAATAAAAGTCAAATCATTAATGAAATACAATTTAATAAACATTACATAATTGAAAAAATTATTTTAAATTCTACATAAATTCTACATAAAAATTATTTTAAATTCTACATAATAATAATAATAATAATAATAATAATAATAATAATAATAATAATAATAATAATAATAATAATAATAATAATAATAATAATAATAATAATAATAATAATAATAATAATAATAATAATAATAATAATAATAATAATAATAATAATAATAATAATAATAATAATAATAATAATAATAATAATAATAATAATAATAATAATAATAATAATAATAATAATAATAATAATAATAATAATAATAATAATAATAATAATAATAATAATAATAATAATAATAATAATAATAATAATAATAATAATAATAATAATAATAATAATAATAATAATAATAATAATAATAATAATAATAATAATAATAATAATAATAATAATAATAATAATAATAATAATAATAATAATAATAATAATAATAATAATAATAATAATAATAATAATAATAATAATAATAATAATAATAATAATAATAATAATAATAATAATAATAATAATAATAATAATAATAATAATAATAATAATAATAATAATAATAATAATAATAATAATAATAATAATAATAATAATAATAATAATAATAATAATAATAATAATAATAATAATAATAATAATAATAATAATAATAATAATAATAATAATAATAATAATAATAATAATAATAATAATAATAATAATAATAATAATAATAATAATAATAATAATAATAATAATAATAATAATAATAATAATAATAATAATAATAATAATAATAATAATAATAATAATAATAATAATAATAATAATAATAATAATAATAATAATAATAATAATAATAATAATAATAATAATAATAATAATAATAATAATAATAATAATAATAATAATAATAATAATAATAATAATAATAATAATAATAATAATAATAATAATAATAATAATAATAATAATAATAATAATAATAATAATAATAATAATAATAATAATAATAATAATAATAATAATAATAATAATAATAATAATAATAATAATAATAATAATAATAATAATAATAATAATAATAATAATAATAATAATAATAATAATAATAATAATAATAATAATAATAATAATAATAATAATAATAATAATAATAATAATAATAATAATAATAATAATAATAATAATAATAATAATAATAATAATAATAATAATAATAATAATAATAATAATAATAATAATAATAATAATAATAATAATAATAATAATAATAATAATAATAATAATAATAATAATAATAATAATAATAATAATAATAATAATAATAATAATAATAATAATAATAATAATAATAATAATAATAATAATAATAATAATAATAATAATAATAATAATAATAATAATAATAATAATAATAATAATAATAATAATAATAATAATAATAATAATAATAATAATAATAATAATAATAATAATAATAATAATAATAATAATAATAATAATAATAATAATAATAATAATAATAATAATAATAATAATAATAATAATAATAATAATAATAATAATAATAATAATAATAATAATAATAATAATAATAATAATAATAATAATAATAATAATAATAATAATAATAATAATAATAATAATAATAATAATAATAATAATAATAATAATAATAATAATAATACATTTAATTAACATTACAAAAGTCATGTAGTGATATATTTGCCTTTTATGAGTAAATGCTAAACAACTCCCATTTCAAATCTGTATTTAATTGTATTGGATTTATTTAGTAACAAACAACCCTCTCTAAATAATTTGTAAGCTAAATTATTTAAATAAATTTACCAATACAAATATAAAACATAAAATCAAGAAAATAAACAAGATAATTAAAATGATTTGAGGGATATTTTTGTCTTTACATAGACTTATCCCATGATATTATATCCTATGTATTACTACTACCTCCTACTAGAAATACATCCAATAATACCATGTAAGATATAGGGATAAGGGTCTGAAAAATACCCCAACTTTGGTTGGATTTGTTGTTGCGATACTAAACTTTCATAAGGACCTATTACCTCCCTAGACTATTTAATACCGTATTTTTTACCCTCTGAACTATTTAATAATGTATTTTAAAGGTATATATGTGCCCACGTGGACACATTACTATTTCTAATTTTGCATTATTTTTTATGTCCATGTGGGCAAATATATATGTTTAAAATACGATATTAAATAGTCTAGGGAGGTAATAGATCCTCATGAAAGTTTAGTATCGCAACAACATCCGACCAAAGTTGGGGTATTTTTCAGACCCCTATCCCTAAGATATATAACTAATCCATTGATTAATCATATATATATATATATATATATATATAAAGAACTCTAGGCCCGCCTACGTGGCGCCACCACAAACCATGATTCCCTTTTAATTTACTTATTTCCAAAACTAGCCTTTCCCTTTCATAAAAAAATTGTGACTTTTACGAAAAGTTGTGACTTTTATGAAAAGTTGTGACTCTTATGAAAAGTTGTGACATTTTTGAAAAGTTGCGACTTTTATGAAGAGTTGCGACTTTTATGAAAAGTTGTGACCTTTTCGAAAAGGCACAATAAACATTTGTTCACACTATCCTTTGTTGTCTATAAATAGAGAGATTTCCTCTCATTTTAAAACAACAAAAAATTTGAACTTCTTCTTCTTCTTTTGCACAATTAAATATTCATGTACTTTGCTCTTGTTGAGTGGCTCACTGACACCATTGTTTTTGTATGAATACACTGGTGAATATAATTGTTCTATTCTGAGAGGATCTATTCCTTTAAACCTGGAGTACTAGAGGGGAGTAATTTCCTTAAGGGGGACACTGTGCATTTAGTGGGCTCGATTTTTTCCATTCTGTTTCATTCTATTGTTACAGATCATGGTATTTTTTTACGGTCATTAATTTATGCTTATGTCATTAATTATTGTTTTTGAGTACATGTTTTAAACTTTGTTGTTTATATTTCTGCAAAGTTATTGTTATAAGTATTCGTTAGTACAGATTAAATAACACACGTTAATTGCATATTCACACAAGTTTTCTCTATTGAAATTATTGAAGGTACAATAAAAAAATTCCTTAAAGATCTATACTACCATCTTTTGAAGCCAAAATTCAAATTTGGTATGCCATTGTAAGGACATAAAGACCTTAAAAACTTTATCGCACCTTGATGTGCGAACTGAACCAGGAAAAAAAGACAAAAAATAATAAACTTTTGACATGGGTTCAAGGATGTGTCGGATGACCTATGTGAACACCTAATTTTTGACGTGTTTAATTATTCCTACAATATATAGTAAGGTCTTTTCTTATATTTTATTTTGTATTTTGTATTTTGGTTTGTATTGTTTTTCTTAATTGGCCCAAATGACACAATTTTGATTGAATTAGGATGATTTAGACCCAATTCTGATAGTACAATCAATTTATGACTCGGTCCAATAACAATGGTCAAGATTGAATCTCAACCATTCATAACATTTTGATCCAAGGACTCTTATGTGACCCTACCAAAAATACAGAAAAGACTCCAAAGATTAAAATTTTGGCCCTATTTTTTTTTCTTCTCCCCTTTCTTCCACCTATCACCATCACTGCCGGCTGATCGCTGCCACCGCCACCACTGCCGCCGGCGGCCACCACCCCATGGCCGGAACATTTCTCCAAATTTTACCATTTCTTCTTTCAGCCTCCTCTACACAAATCCACAAACCATTCATCTTTATCCGTAGCCAAACTTCATAAATCTAAGAAAAATCGAACACAAGTCATCACTTTTTTCTTTAGATTTATGAAGTTCCGGTCATTCCCATCCTATACCATTTACAAAAATGTGTAGAGATCTTCAAGGTCTATCATTTAATGTAAATTTTATGTCAAAATTTCGTCAAACAATTTTCGGCGAAGTTTTCCGGCGACCCACACACCCAAAAATTTATGTCAATCTTTTTCTCCTCTCATCCTCTATCCGAATTCGCCACTATCACAACCTTTTAACCATATAAGTCGTTTTGGTGCCAGATTATGTATTGTTTTTGTTACTGTTCTTTAAAGTTTTATCATGTTGAAGTTTTGTTTGAAGTTTATTTTTATTTTTATTTTTTTGTTCAATTTGTTGTGTTTGATCTTCAAGATAGGTTAGAAGTTTGAATTTTTGTGTTAGTGGGTTGGTTCTTCTTTTGAATTTTTGGGTCTTGGTCAAATGGGTCTACATTTTGGGCCTATTTTAAATTTTAAGATGACTCATTTAGCTATTATTCAATTAATGAATAAAAGAAATGAACCATCTAAAAGGGCAATGCAGTCTTTTTAATTAATCTGCTCTTGAAAAAAGAAGAAGAAGAAATTCAATTGGCCATCTTGGGTGGCACATAGGGAAGGTAAAGAGTCTAATGCATGCATTGACTCTTAAGTTTTCAAGAAGAATGAGTGTTAATATTCATCACCTATTTAAACCTCATTCTTCTTTCATTTCAAGAGAGAAAAAGAAACATAAGAGAAAAGGCTCACAAAAAAGAAGAAAAATTAGAAAGAAAAGAGTACCAAGTCTTTCAAACAAGAAAAAGGAAGAAATACTTTAGAATAACAAGAAAAAAAAATCATCTTTTGTGAATTTGTTAGTTCAACTAATTTTCTTCCACTATTTGCTTGTCATCACCTTTAGGTATTTTCTTTTACTTTTCACAATGTAATCTTAAATTAATGTTTCATGTTCTTTTATATTTTGATTTAGTTGTTTATATTAAGTTTGTTTGATTTAACCAAATCTATTGTGATTCTTATATGATTATGTTTATTATTATGTACAAATGTATTCATTACTAATGTGGTGTTTAGTTTAATTTACCTCATCATGGAATTGACAAGTAAACTTGTGTTTTGCTAAAGAAGAAAAAATAAATTCAAAATCTTTTTTTATATTTTAATTTCTGGTCACTTTAAGAAAAAAAAAAGGGGCTATTTTTTTGCAAAAACATAAAACTGGTCATTTTTGCAAAAATATGAAACTGGTCATTTTGTAAATACTTTAAAAAAAAATCCTCTCTTAAATAAATATATGAAATGGGTTATTGAAACAAAAATGCAAATTTGATTTCATTTAGGTTAGTAATTTAACTATTATATAAAATTGGTTATTTTTGTAATTTTCTTTCAAAAGAGAGCAATGTGACCATTTTGGGTAAAACTAAATTTTTTACTAGAATGGTCATTTCTGGATTTGTATCAGTAGTTTTTTTTAAAAAAAATTAGTCTTTCACTACTTATTTCTTTAAAAGGAGCTTAGTTATTATTTTTAAGGAAACTTTGTTTTTCTTTTGTTGTTGTTGTTGTTAAGTAGTGATATGTATATTTTTTTTTAAAAAAGATATCATTTTGCCAACAAAAAAAAATCACTTTTCATGTCTTCATGTTGCAACAAGTTCATGATTCATTTATTTTTTTTATCATTATCAAATGAATTGAGTCATTAATTATTAGTTTTATTTAATAAATAAAATTTATTAAATACCACAATGTGTTTGGTTATGATCCTTGGCGTGTATTATTTTTTTTCTTAAAAAAAATAATCTTGTGTGCGGCTACCCTCCTAGTCAAATCATTTTTTAAAATTAGTGACTAACACAAACTTACATTTTTATCCAAAAAATATTTTTAGCCAAACATGAGTTAATAAAGCGACCGTGCTAGAATCACGGGACTCGGGGGTACCTCACACCTTCCCCCCCGTCAATAGAATTTCTTACCCTATCTTTGTTTTGTAGACTAATAAAACAAAGAGTCATTTCCTTTTAGATTAGGAATTTACCAGGTGACTTGGAACACCCAAAAGACTCAATTTCAAGTGGTGACTAAAAAAAACATTTTTTAATTTGCTTATATATTTCAAAAAAGAACCCATCATATTCCTAGCAATTGCCAAAGCAGAGGTGTGACAGATTTGACGACTCTGTTGAAAACTTTTTTTTTTAGAATTCGAGCTTTGTGCATTGGCTATATTTGACTATTTTGATTATTTGGTTAATTTTTGTGTTTGTTGGCTAATTGTGCTATTTTGATGATTTGTCACGCATGTTAGGCGGGGTTGGACCACCAGCTAAGTCGGAATAGCTCTGCTACCGGTCCACTGACCCTCCCCGACTCGAGTTGTCCACTCGAGTAAAGCAAGTCTATACACCTTTCATATAAAGTGCTAAACCTAGCAAAACTATCCCTGGTAGGATACGTTTATTTGCATCGTGTGCATTTGACCTAGCAAATCTAAGATAGGTACCCACTCTAGACCAACATGTTCATTTTATGTGCTACGTGAAAATAATTTTGTTCAGAAGGCCTTTACATTGTTGACCAACTTTACAATAACTTTGTCTTTCAATTTTATTTTATTTTATAAAAAGGGAAAAGAGGTTGAAATAAAGGGGTGGTCTTTCAAGCGGGAGTCATTTTTTTTATGAACTACACACACCTGATTCTCTGTAAAATGAGATACGTAGGCATCCCTTCTCGGGTTCGATGTTTGTAAAAAAAATAGGGGGTACCTTGTCTTTTAAAAAATAACTTAATTTTTACTTTTTCTTTCCTCCCTTGTATAGAGTTTGTGATAAAACTTTAGTTAGATTATATTCAAAGGTACAAATGACACCTCCAACTAAAGGACATGTATCTAAAAGGCCTAGAAGTGAAGGGATTTCAGAATGCATGATTGTTGACACAATACCCAAGGATTTATGGCGATGGTGGACAAGCATGGGGAATTATGAGCAAAGGAGGGTAAAAGAACATCAGGGGCATCTTGTGCATTTGATGGAGATGGACTTAAGAAGAGATGTGATTGAGGCATTGATTTCATTCTGGGATCCAAAAAATAATGAGTTTCGATTTTCTGACTTTGAGATGACACCAACTCTAGAAGAAATCGTCAGCCACATGGTAAAATGGTCCAGTATTCGGGGTGCTGATTTCCGCAACAAAAGACCTATAATCCCAAAGAACGTTGACGCCAACAAGTTCCTGGACCTTCTAAAGATCAACCAAACAGAGAAGGAGAGTTTGAAAAATGGATGGGTCTCATTGGACTTTCTCTATGAGAGGTACGGTCAAAAGGATGGATTTAAAAAATATCAGAACCAACTTAGCAATCAAGGGGGCGTAGAGGCTTGGAAGGTGAATGGATGTTTTACCTTCATGATCGCATTTTTGGGGCTCAACGTTTTCCCCAAACGGGATAAACATATCGACATTCGTTTGGCAGGGTGGTGAAGGCGCTGACCACAATGGAAAGTCCTACCATTATTCCCATGATATTGGCAGATATGTTCCGTGCATTGACTAATTGCAAAAATGGGGAAACGTACTTTGAAGGCTGCAACATCTTGCTGCAAATATGGTTCTTGGAACATCTTTATCATCATGATCGTGCCCCCAGGTTCACTCCGGATAGGTGTAATTATATTTCCTCTCATAAGGAAAGAGAAACGAAAATCTATTTTCCAAAAGAAATTTTAGCATGTGAAGAGAAACTCTCGATAATCACATCTAATGAAATTGTATGGAATTATTACTGGTTCCCGGCTAAGGATGTCATTTGCATATCTAGTGGTATCTTGTTTATTGTGTTGATTGGGTTTAGAGGTCTCCAACCCTATGCCCCATTTCAGGTTATGCGTCAGCTGGCTAGAGTTCAAGAAGTCCGACCTAATGATGACAATAGTAGATTTGTATTTGACACCCCCACCAGATTTTGCCTTTGATAGCCAAGATATTATGAATATCTAGTTCAGGAGTATAATTTCTGAGCAAAGTGAAATGGTTGTGGAGAAAGATAAATGAAAAGTGGTGCTTGGGTACCTATCGTGGTTTCGTGATCAAGTGACATTTGGTGACACTCCCGAAAGATCCAGCAGAAAAAGAAAAGACAAGCACACCATAAGACAGTTGGATAAAGAGTTGGGGAAGGCCAAACCCACCATAGCCCGACAAGAAGTTCGAGTCGAAATAGGAAAAAGTCACCAGTTGTAGTTACAAGATGTGGAGGGAGAATTGAAGCATGCATAGGGGAAATTAGCTCGATTAGAAGAGGAGCTGGATAACAAGTTTTATTTATCCCGACAGATAAAAAAGGAGTAGAGCTTTGAGATTTCTCGATTGAAGAGGGACTTAGTGGCATCTGAAGAGGCCGTGCAGTAACAAAAGGGAGAAATTAAGTGGCAGAAGAAGAAATTTGAGAAAGAAAGGTCATGTTGGATGCACTTACATGTTTAACTTAAAGCACAATTAGAAGAACAGAAAAGGAAAATCAGTCATTGTGTCGATATCGAAGTGGAGCAAAGATAAATGATCATTGAAAGAGCAACACTTCGTAATCAACTTGAAGCATCAAATGAATATTTTCTTTGAAGTCTGTTTTCTTTGCCGTTACAGCTCTCTGTAAATTAACTAGAGGCAAATTTGGTTAAACACATCAGAAGTCATGGTTAGTCCTTCTACTTTCTCTATTTTTGTTAAATTTTGCTTTATTCGTCTTTCTCCTTTATTTGAATCGTCTCATTGAAGCTTCTTCATTGGGCTTTTCTGGATAGGTGATCCAATTACCAGTAATCGAAAGGATAATATCAACTAGGAGGATGAACCTCGAAGAAGAAGATAGCTATATCAGGGCAATTCCGAGATAGAAGCTAAGAAGAACAGAGTAAAAGAGAGAAGAGAAGAATTATCATATATCATTCAATGATTTATAATTGTATTACATCTCTATTAATAGAACTGAATTGGAATCTAATGCTACAGCTAACAAAATAACTGCTTCTATCAAACTCTAATAACAGTGAACAACAATAACTGTTTTGGTGACTAATGAACAGTATTAACTACTTTTTAACATTTCTAATTATCTAAAGCATTGTATCAATACCCCCCCAATGGAAACCACCTTTGTCCTCAAGGGTGAAATGCAGGAAATCTGTGTTGCAGCTCACATAGAAATTCCCAAGTAGCTTGAGAAGCATCCAAGCCAGACCATTGAACCAAGACTTGACACACAACCTTATTACCCTTCTTGACCATCCTTCTCTCCAATACCAACTCAGGAATGGGACAATAAGGGCTTGAAAGATGTAATACGGGTGGATGATTAATGACGGTAGGAACCTCATAACATATTTTCAGTTAGGAGACATGAAACACATGAACTTCATAAGGTGTACATTTTAACCATGTCATTAGAAGACTCACCAGCCAAGTAAGGCAAGTGTATTGGTGGTTTTTGACCATATAGAACTTCATAAGGTGTACATTTTAAGGTAGAGTGGTATGTAGTGTTGTACCACCATTCAGCAAAAGGTAGTTGAGTAGCCCAAGTGTGAGGACTATCAGAACAAAAACATCTCAAATATGTCTCCAAGGTTCTGTTAAGAACCTCTGTTTGACCATCAGTTTGGAGATGGTATGCTGTAGATTTATGTAGTAAGACCCCCTGCAATGTAAATAGCTCTTGCCAAAAAGAACTCAAGAAAATAGGATCTCTGTCACTTACTATAGAAGCTGGCATACCATGCAATCTGAAAACATTGTCCAGAAAACACTGAGCTACATATTCAACAGTGTAAGGATGTGCAATAGCAATGAAGTGACTAGACTTACTGAATCTGTCCACCACTACTAAAATGACATCCTTCCCTTTTGACTTAGGAAGACCTTCAATGAAATCTAGACTGATATCAACCCATACACCATCAGGAACAAGTAATGGTTGAAGTAGTCCAGGGTAAGCTGTTGTATTATACTTATGCCTTTGACGAATATCACATTTCTGAATAAAATTCCTAATGTCAACTGCTAATGACTTCCAGTAGAAGAGGGATTGTAACCTCTTAATAGTTGCATCCATACCTACATGACCACCTTGTGGTGTTGAATGCCACAACTGAATAATGGTTTGTCTTAACTGCAAATCAGACCCTACAACTAGCCTCCCTTTCCACCTCAGTTGAGAACCAATCCAGGTATAGAATTTATAAGGCTTTGCTTGTAACTTAAGAATAACAACTTGCAACTCAGCATCAGATGTCCATGTTAGGCTAATTCTCTCCAAAAGTGTATCATTAGGAGTTAAGAGTGAAACAGCCAACAACTCAGCACTTTGATTTCTTGACAAGGCATCAACAACCTTATTGTCAGTCCATTTCTTGAACTCAATAGTAAAATCAAAGGCCATCAATTTAGAAATACCAGCAACTTGAAAATCAGTATGAATAGTTTGTTCCAAAAGGTGTTTTAGTGCCTTTTGATCAGTTCTCACAATGAAATGTCTTCCTAATAGGTAATGAGACCACTTAGTAACTGCAAATATGATGGCTAATAGCTCTCTATCATACACACACATAGCCTGATGTCTAGGTGCCAATGACTTACTGATATAGGCAATTGGATGCCCTTGCTGCATCAAGATAGCACCAATTCCTGAACCATTTGCATCAGTCTCAATTATGAATGGTTTATCATAGTTTGGTAATGCTAAGACAGGTGCAATCACTAGTGCATCTTTGAGAACATGAAAAGCTGTAGTAGCACCCTCATTCCATAAAAACTTATCCTTCTTCAATAATTCAGTGAGAGGTTTAGCAATGGATCCAAAATTCAGAATGAACCTCTTATAATACCCTGTTAAAAAAAGAAACCTTCTCAGTTGTTTGATATTTGTAGGGACAGACCAAGCCTGTACTGCAGAAATCTTCTTAGGTTCAGTAGCTACCCCTTTAGCACTGATGAAATGACTTAGGTACTCTACCTCAGGTACCCCAAAAGCACACTTAGAACCCTTGGCAAACAGCTGATGTTGCTTCATCAAATCAAATACAGCTTGTAAATGGTTCACATGATCTGACATATCCTTGCTGTATACCAATATATCATAAAAAAAACCAGTACTGACCTCCTAAGGAGTGGTTTAAATACAACATTCATAAGCCTCTGAAATGAAGAAGGTGCATTTGTAAGACCAAATGGCATAACCAGAAATTCATAATGTCCTTCATGAGTTTTAAAAGCTATCTTATAAGTATCTGCTTCCTTCATCCTTAATTGGTGGTAACCAGCTCTAAGATTAATCGTAGAGAACACTTTAGCTCCTCCTAGTTCATCTAACAAATACTCAATGATAGGAGTAGGAAATTTGTCCTTTACTGTCAGTTTATTGAGATCTCTATAGTCTACACAAAGCCTCCAACTTCCATCTTTCTTCCCAACAAGGACTACAAGTTAAGCATAGGGACTAGAACTAGGGTGTATCACACCTTGATCTAGCATTTCTTGTACTAGCTTCTCAATAATATCTTTCTTTATTCCAGGATATCTATAAGGCCTTTTGCTAATAGGAGTAGTTGAGTCAATGAGTGGTATTTTGTGATCAAAGATTCCTCTATGAGGGGGCAATGTAGTAGGCATATCAAAGATGCATTTGTACTGTTCCATTAAAATAGTTAAGGTAGGATGAATATCAGTACCTTGAGTTACTTGTATAGTGTTGCATTGCCAAGCAGAGGTTGCATCTGTCACCAAGGTAAGCGAAGACCTGAACTGATTCATCAGTCTTTTTGTTCAAGGATTTGGCCTTGGTGGTCTTGATTTGGCTACTGGCTCCCCTTAAAACATGTTTTCTTCCCAGGTGCACAAACTTAATAGTTCTATTTCTGAAGTCAAACAAAATCCTACCCAAAGTGTTTAACCATTGCACACCCAACACGATGTCAACATTCCCTAATGGTAGTAGTAGGAAATCAGAAGAAAAAGTTGTACCCTGCAGTAACCACTTCAAATTCTTACACACTACAACAGTTTGAGCCTTCATACCATCAGGCACACTTACTGATTGTTCATGTATAGGCAAAGCTTTAACTTCCTTGCCATTGACTCATCAATGAAATTATGAGTACTACCTGTATCAATAAACACCTGTAAGGGTTGTTTTTCATGGTATCTAGTTACTCTAATTGTTTGATAACCTGTACTTCCAGTAAATGCTTGTAAGGAGATTGTCATGCATTCATCCACTTCTAACACTTCTTCCTCCATGATTACCTCCCCATCTTCCAAAACTTCAACCAAATACAATTGTTTCTTGAATTTACAAACATGCCCAGGCATATACTTCTCATCACACAAGAAACACAGTTTTTTAGCCCTTTTCTCATCCATCTCAGCAGCAGTTAATAACCTTCTACCAGTATTACCATTACTGAATCTGTTAGCATTTGATTCGTAAGGTTTCTTGACAGTTGTGCTAGAAAAAGTAGGTTTTTGTACACCCTAAAACCTAGATGGAGTAGGGAGAAGACCTGTCTGATTCTTATTAGTTCTACTAATTCTCCAAGACTTAGCTTGAGCATCAAAAACCTCTTCCTGCAACTTAGCCAACTTGTAGGCTTGCATTAAGGTTTTGGGTGCTTGCATTCTAACAGCTTTGTTGAGCTCAGGTTTTAACCCTCCCAGGAAACAACTGATAGCATTTTCGTTTGACAAATTAACCCCATTCAATAACCTATCAAACTCAGCCTGATATGTTCTAACATCCTCAGTTTGTTGTAGATTTTTAATAGCTTCCATGGAATCTTCAAATTCCTCCCCAAATCTTTCATTAACAACCAACACATACTCAGACCAAGAAGGGTCTATAACTGAGTTCCTAGACTTCAAGTATGATCTATGCCAAGCAATAGCTTCACCATCCAAATGGATAGAAGCTACTCTCACCCTCTGATCATATGGAACTTCATCCATGGCAAAAAACTGATCCACCTTATATAACCATGCTCTCAAATCCGACCCCGAAAATCTAGGAAAATCAAGTGTAGAACATCGAGTAAGAAATTTACCATTAGAATTTTGGAAATCCCTATTTGCATTGCAAAACTCTTGTGCTCTGTCTCCACCCACAACTGATTCTGCTCTATTCTGATCCATTTCCTTGTCCTTATGTTTCACATTTCCTAGGGCTTGCTTGATCTCCATTAATTCTTTATCTGTCTGTACATTTCTATCAGTCATATTCACCATACCTTCTATCAACTTCTGCAATTGTTCCTGTATCTGAGACAATTTTCCCTCCATTTCCTTTGAAGATCTGCCTTGATTTTTTTCCCGAGCAACCATGATTTCTTAGCCGAGGACCAGCAGCTCTGATACCAATTGATCCAATTACCAGTAATCGAAAGGATAATATCAACTAGGAGGATGAACCTCGAAGAAGAAGATAACTATATCATGGCAATTCTGAGATAGAAGCTAAGACGAACAGAGTAAAAAATAGAAGAGAAGAATTATCATATATCATTCAATGATTTACAAATGTATTACATCTCTATTAATATAACTGAATTGGAATCTAATGCTACAACTAACAAAATAATTGCTTCTAACAAACTCTAATAACAGTGAACAGTAATGACTGTTTTGGTGACTAATGAACAATATTAACTACTTTTTAACATTTCTAATTATCTAAAGCATTGTATCAATAGGTGTTCTATTTTAGTTTTGCATGTGTTTGAACTAGAAGTTTCACGATATTGCTGAAATGTTCCAACTAATTAGCGTATTATTTCTTAGTTTTTTATGTTTGGATCTAATTTATGGATGGCTTTTTTATTTAAGTATTTTATTTCTTAGTCTATCTTTACTTTCTTAGATGATGTATTTCTCTCCAATTCGACCTTTTTTCTCATATGTTGGTTCTTAATTTGCTCAGTGGTAAGCACTCCAATTCAACGTTTTTCTAATATGTTTGTAATTTTTTGTGTTTTGTGAAATTTACTGTCCACAATGTGTTTGATGAAAGTCTCAAATGAACTTATCATGAAGCACCAGAATTTAACAATTGAATCAGAAGATTAAGTCAACGAGTAGTATTTTAATAATCTTTGGAATTGTGGCTATTTGATTCTTCTTTCAACCGATGTTGCTCGGACTCATCAAAAATATCTAAAGATGCATGTCAGATACTTCAAAAACAATGCTTTTGTGGAGGATCCGTAACATTTTTAGAGAGTTCGAGCAACACAACTTTCAACTACACTTCATTTAGCAAACTACTCTCTTTGCAACTGTTCAATAATATTTCTAAATATTTGCTACACTTCAAACCGTTAAAAGGTTAGATTTGTCATTTTCTCCCAACAAATTTTCTGCTTCTTTTTTTTCAGGGGAGAGGAAAACAACCATCTCTGATGTTTCATTAAGTTTAAAGGTTAGTGTCTAATGACTAAGAAAAGTGTGTTTAACTACTTTGCTCATTATTAATCAACATTGCTTTTCATATGCCCAACTTGACTATCAGTGCTGCATGTTGCCTATCTACCAATGTTTTTGTCAAAATGTCAACTGACTGACTAATTCAAATATATTTTTTGTCATTTTTCTTCATAACATCTATTATTTGGTGTCCTATTAAGTATTACCCCACCCCCTTTTCTCTCTATCTTCTCCTTCATACAAATTTATCTCAATGAATACAATAGAATTTATGGCTACACAAACTGTTGAGAACAGTTCTGGATCTGGTCCAAGGCGAACTGCAGTAGGAGATTTATTAAAACCATTACAGTAGAGCCGTTTCATGGGCGGGGGGCTAAGCGCAATTCTTTGAATCAAAGGTTGAATGGTCCTCAACATGTATATTCTGATTTTAGTTATGTTTTTATTTTCTTTGCTTCTTAAGAAGTTTGCTCTGTGATGAGGTACGTACTTCATTTCTCTCTTTCTTTTTTGGTATTTTTTCACCCAAGTTCTTTGGGGATGATGTGACATTGAAGTAAATGAAGTAAGTGTTTGATAATATGCCCGAGTCAACTGAATAATTTCTTGTATTTTTTTCCCTTTTCTCACAGGTGTTCTTCAAAATTCCCATCTACAAGGTACAACATTTTCTTCTACTGAACTGTATTTGTGATCAATATATGTGTGGTATTATCATTATGATTCTCCAATACTTATATATGTTTTTGCAGAAATTCCGATGCCCTAGAGCATAATAAGATGTGAAACCAAATGGTGTGACACTTATTCTCTTGATGATTTGGTGTACTTTGATTTGCATTGAATGTTAATAAAAGTATACTACCATTTTAGGTTCTTGAAAATTACTTCAATAGTTATCGTAAAATTATAGAGATGCCCAGTGCATAAGGCACCAACTAGGACTTAGGAAATATGATCCTTCTCAAGTGTAATAACTACACCACATGTTGCAAGTCAACTTAATCAATTGAACTAAATGAACTTCTACACCTTGATGTTACTCTCATCAAAAGTCTTGAATAATCTGGTTGGCAACCTTATGAGATATGCACACTCAGAGTTTCTGAGTCTTCGCCTGGTAAGTTCTTTATCGCCCTTTTCTCTTTTCATGTGAGATTTTGATCTTAAAGTTATTTCATGCTCATATCTCTAGGATGTAGTTAAAGATTAGCAGAATAGTTTTCGAGATTTTCTATTTTGCTAATTCAGAAGAATGACAATGAGGGTCTGTTGTGTGTACTTATCTTATTTAGTCAAACTCTGAAACTGATACAGATAAATCAATAAAAGGACAAAGTAAATGAGGTTCATGGTGGTTGGACTTTGTTTACATAGAGCGAGTTCCACAGTTCCTTCCATTTTGAGAGCATGCTGAAAATCCTTGTAACTAATCATATGATGTATATGGTTTTTTCCTTCTGTTTTATAATAATTATCTGTTCTTCTAACTGTCTAAAATTGTAGTCATCATAAGTTTCGTTATCCAACTAACTAATTGTCTGTTGTATAAGATTTTACTCTCTTGATGAATATCTTTAGGACAAGATGTTTTATTTATGGATAAGATGCTTTATTTATTTGGTTTTGTTATATGTATGTATCTACAACCAAAAAAGTTTGCACAACCAAGTAATATTCTGCATTATATTAGCATAACTTCATGTGTAGATAATTTATACTTTTATTTTTTTTCCCTCCGGTTGAGATCAATTTTGCATGCTAATCATATCCTTAATGGAAAATATATAGTCTTGCTTCTTTAAAAATGTTGGTAGTCTACTTTTTAAGCAGCACTGGTTCATTTAACTTTTCTGAATACTCATACTTGCAGGTTCCCCATCTCAAGCAAGCAAGGTGAGTTAATCTTCATCTGTCAGTTTTCTTCTTTTTTAATTTTTTTTTTAATTAGATTTTCAGGTGCGGTAGACATTATGAAACCCACAAACATAGATTACCAGAGATCAAAATCAATAATTCATTTATGGGCATGCTGAACCCCCCTCTTTCTACGGTCGAGTTATCCCATGACTGCATAATCAAGAAGAGTCAACCATACATAGGAGGAGGCAACTAATTAATTGATGTCACTCTGTTAATTTCTTTTTTAGTTTGAGGTATGTTTCATTTTGTATTTTTAGTAGATTAGCTTCATCCAAAAAAATTTATTTACTATATGACCAATTACACAAATATGATCACATTCTCACCCAACGCCCAATTTTTTTTTGGATCTTTCATTCAGCAACTTTAAAATTTAGATTTAAGAAAAAATGTTTCTAGCATAGTAACCCCCTACATAGTGTAATGGTATTGCAATGACCATTTGAGCTAGAATTTCTCATGCTAATCTTATCCTTTTATTGCAAAGTTATCAGTTTATTCTTGGTGTTACATAAAATTAGCCTTTAGTAGCTCAAAAAGTTGGTGATCTACTTTTTTAGAAGCACTTGGATCATATAACTGTTCTAATTATTATACTTTCAGGTTCTCCCATTTTAAGCCAAGGTAAATTTACCTTCTCTGACGCTTTTTTTTTGAATTCTTTTTATCAATTTTTCTGGTGTTGAAACCCACAAATAGAGGTAACAAGAGAACAAAATCAAGAATGTATTACGGACATGATGAATCCTCTCTTCCTATGGTTGGGGTAACCCATGACCGTAAGATAAAAAAGAGCTAACCATACCTAAAAGGAGGCTACTAATTAATTGATACCACTGTATTCTTTTTTTCAGTTCAAGATATATTTTATTCTGTCATTTTCAATGCTCTCATGCAAGTAAATTTCACGCCTTAGGTGTTTCTGTGCTACAACCTCTAATTAATTTACATTTGTAGAATTTCCTTCTAGAGTGATAGACAATACAAAAGTTCCCTTCGCGTGAATTTTATGATTTCAAATGAGGGGATAGATGAAAAAGCTTGCATCAGTAATAGAAGATGTGTTTAGATCCCCAACATTGGAAGTGTATGTAATCATAACTAAGAGACTATGATGCACATAATATAATTTTTTAGATGTTGTCATAGTAGCCATGGTGTAATAATTTGAAGAGTAAATAAGCACACTTGATCTTTACTACATATTTAACTAAACAAAATATCATGTTGGCCCGTTCTATGTATCCTTTTGTAAATTCATGATGAATTGAAAGCTAATTCCTAAGCAGTTTTAAATTATTGCTTTCTTTTAGCAGATAACTAAATGGGAATTGACGTGACAACTTGACAAGATGACCCAGGAAGAAATAAGTTAGACATACATCATACAAGGCTTTCGTGAGATGAAAACTGTTCCAGTTAATGTACTGGGAAAGGTTAGGACAAGAGCGGAGAAATCAAGCATTGACACGTGAAAATCAATATTTGTTTGCTCCATGTTGGGATTCAATTGCACGTTTCATACAGAATGTAATTTATGACAGCAGTGGGACAATATTTGAATATAATCACATTACTACTGACGGATGAACTTGAGAAAACTATATAATATATGTGATGCTTTCAAGAATGTATCCGCAACCAGATTCTTGGAGTCCCTTATATACTACTTGGCGGTTTATGATGCTTCATTTTGATAATACTATTGATCATGTCCCGCAGATTTCACAAAAGACATTATAATGTCTTTCTTGAAATAGGTACTTTTAAGTTGTTTATAATGAGAACTCTAATCCCCTCCCCGCCCCTCCCTTCCCCGCCTCGCCTGATTAGTTATAGAAGAAAGATGCAAAAGTTTGAGAATTTATTCCATTCTTTTGGAATCAAATTATCATTTCAAACTCTCTGTTCTTTCAGGCTGGGAAGTATCATCTCCCTCTTCTGATGAGTTTTTTTCGTTCTCTTTGTTTTCATGCTTTCAATGTTAAATCTCTCTAATGTTTTCCAATGTTTTTGCTGATTGTCTGTGATAGTGATAGAAACACTTTTTGCCTCTTTTCAACTTCAATGTTGCATCTGTATATTCCAATTTCTATATAGTAAAACAAAAATAAATACATATCACTCTAAATTTGTTAAGATATCAATGTCTATGTTTTAATATCATCTTCAATTTCACACAGAAGCTTGCTATAGGTTAGACCATCATACTTTTTGCTGGCACACTTCATCAATTAATGTTGTGAAGGTGATGAAGTCAGTTATTCTATGACTTTCATTAAATAAAGAGTTGTTGGGACAAATTCAAAATATTTTGGATACAATACTGCAACAGCATATGTTATTTAGTGATTTGAAAAAGTCGTTCAAGATTTTAGCAAGAAAGACAGTTTTCATTCTTCATTTATCACCGAATCATCAAAGGTAGTTTGTTGCTTACATTTGATTACATCGCATGTTATATATATCTCTTGCAATTGTCTAATAATTTTTTGTCTACCTCTCCAGGTTTCGTCGCAAGGAATTAGTTCACTACAAGAAGTTTCAGGTTTCCAGAAATTTCTGATTCAAAAAGCTTATACCAAACCTCATTTCTTGCCTAATGCACATACGTGGTAATTATTTTATCATCTGAAAGGGAACTATGATTGTCCAACAATAAATTATGATTGCGTGAAGATTTTTTCAAGTAAAGTTTCGTGTTGCTCCTCTCCAAGTTACTTAACTTTCTTTCATTTTTGTTACCATCCTAATTTACTTGTATTACTGAAGATACTACCAATATATGTCTCTGTTCCTTCCTCTGTCCAAATTATTACTCCTGCTTTTATTTTTAAGTGCATCTTAACTTGCTCTAGATGAATTGACATTTTCCTATATATTCTACTGCATATTTAATTTATAGTATTGGAAGTAGATAATAGTTTCTTTTGGACCATTACTTTTTTTTTTTGAAAGATTTATCATTTAGATTTATGGATGCGAGTGACATAACTCTCTCCATTTGCTTTATTTTTCTGGATTCTGAAATGGAGGAAGAGGAGAAAGGAAATGACAACTTTATTAACATGGACTATAAATTAGAAGTAGTCCTATTCATTTATCTTTGTCGAAAAATGTGAAGTATATATTTATGTGGGGCATGATGTGGCGGAGGTTGATTGTGGACAATACTTAATTAGAAGATTGAAATGATAATTATAAAAGTTGGAGTCTTGATAGTCTTTTTAAGAATTAGGAATTATCTCATAGCTCTTTCAAGTTGGAAAAGCAGAACGAGATGGGCCAACTGATATGATGCTTAGTTCATTATTAGTTGAAGAAATTGTTACCTGCCAGACATAAGTTGTTTGTTGTTACATATGTTTTGAGTCCAAATGTTCCAACTTGGAGTCCTTTTTGAACTTCTTCTTTGTCTTTTGAGGGTTTTCAAACATGTAATTATATTCTTTTTTGGTGTTTGAAGGCTGCTTGGAATCATTCCAAGGTGATCTTTCACAAGAGAAAGTTCAACGGTGTCATCCTCAAAAGTTCTTGATCACATGAATTGCAAAGAGAATTAAAATCAAGTTTCGAGTTGGAGATCTCATATCTGGATATATATGTATACGACATAGTTTTCAGCGTCTTTCACTTAAAATATAAACTATTGGGCCTGTGCCGAGCACGGATCGTGCCCATCTAGTATATATATATATATCACTACTTAACAACAACAACAAAAGAAAAACAAAGTTTTCTTAAAAATAATAACTAAGCCCCTTTTAAAAAAAGAAGTAGTGAAAGACTAATTTTTTTTTAAAAAATTATTGATACAATTCCAGAAATGACTATTTTAGTAAAAAAATCAGTTTTATCCAAAATGGTCACATTGCTCTCTTTGGAAAGTAAATTGCAAAAATAACGAATTTTATATAATAGTTAAATTACTAACCTAAATGAAATCAAATTTGCATTTTTTTCTTTCAATAACCCATTTCATATATTTATTTAAGAGAGCACTTTTTAAAATTTTTAAAGTATTTACAAAATAACCAGATTCATATTTTTGCAAAAATGACCAGTTTTGTGTTTTTTTTTTGCAAAAAACCACTTTTTTTCTTCTTAAATTGACCATAAATTAAAATATAAAAAAAGACTTTGAATGTTTTTTTCTTTTTTAGCAAAATACAAGTTTACTTGTCAATTTCATGATGAGGTAAATTAAACTTAGCACCACATTAGTAATGAATACATTTGTACATAATCATATAAGAATCACAATAGACTTGGTTAAATCAAACAAACTTAATATAAACAACTTAATCAAAATATAAAAGAACATGAAACATTAATTTAAGATTATATTGTGAAATGTAAGAGAAAAAAATACCTAAAGGTGATGACAAGCAAATAGTGAAAGCAAACTAGTTGAACTAACGAATTTACAAAAGATGATTTTTTTTGTTGCTATTCTAAAGTATTTCCTTCTTTTTCTTTTTTTTGGAAGACTTGGTACTCTCTTCTTTCTAATTTTTCTTCTTTTTTGTGTGTCTTTTCTCTTCTGTTTCTTTTTTTCTCTCTTGAAATGAAAGAAAAATGTGGTTTAAATAGGTGGTGAATATTAACACTCACACTTCTTGAAAATTTAAGAGTCAATGCATGCATTGGACTCTTTACCTTCTCAATGTGCCACTCAAAATGGCCAATTGAATTTCTTCTTCTTTTTTCTTTTTCCAAAAACATATTAATTAAAAAAACTGCATTACCCTTTTAGATGGTTCATTTATTTTATTCATTAATTGATGGGAAAATTTTCAAAACAATAATATTTTAGCTTCTAGTGGGACTCCTTAACAATAGTTTCATTATTTATTAAAAATGTCATTATCTTAGTTTATTAAGAGATGAGTTATGTATTTATTTAATTTTGAAAGAATACAAATAATAAATAACAGAATAGAGAAAACCATGGAACAAAAATTTTCAAAAAAGGTAAAAAAGATTTTAAATATAAATCAGTTGCGTTTTGAAAGAGCATATGTTGCCATCTTTCTTTCGAGCGTTTTTTTGCTTTCTTCTTAAGAATTTCAAAAAATTTAGCTTGTCTTCCGAATCATTCATCTGATAAATTTCAAAGCTTCTTCGATTTGAATTCGTCATATTTTTGAAACGATTTTTTTAAAATTCATGACTAGAAATTTGTCTCATCCAATGAATTCAAGAAATTTCGACTACTATCGTTGAAAAACTGAAAACAATCAAGTATTTTTTTGGATCGATTTTTTTATTTATTTGGATGAGATATTCGTATATCTCGACTACAAGAGTGGGTTGTTTTTTTTTCCTGATTGAATCACTGAAATCTTTGTATGTATTGAGATTTTTAGCTTTTTTGGATGTTTTGTATCCAAACTATGATGTATAGAACGAATGAAAGTGTTTTTTTTAAGTTTAGTAGTTGTTTTTCTGCTTGAATGCAAGCAATATTTTGTGTCCCATTAAGTTAATGTAAATAGTAACAATATAGGGATACATGAATAACAATTCTGATATATACTGGACAACGTACAACTAGGGAGTAAAAAACATAAAGTAATTATGAGTTGTATACAGATTTTTGTTGACTTGTAGTGAGTGTTGGATACAATTAAGTATTGGATTCAATTTGTTGTAGTTTAGCTAAAAGATGAAATCTTTTTGTGTATTTAGATTTCAGTATGTATTGAGTGCGTGTTTTATTTTTTTTGTTTTGTAGCTAGTGATGTTTGAACGCACATTACAATTATGTAATTAGTAACTACTTTGGGATACAATTGATTATTGGATACAATTTTATTTTTTAGAATAATGCATTCTGAAAAAAAAGTACTTACAAAGATGTGCCTGATTTATGAATATCAAATAAATATTTTGTTAATGTAGTCATGTGAAGCATTAGTTTTCTAGCCATGCATTCTGGGAGGTGGAACGAAGATAATTGCTACATTGATTACACTATAGAAGCAATTATGTTGAAAGAATATGCGACATTTAGAGATTTATTAGAAGAAGTTGCTAAACAAATTGGTGTTGATTTGAGATTCAACAGTGTGAAACTTAAGTATAAAATAGAGGGTAGAAATGCACCTTTGAAAATACACAACGAGATGGGAGTGAGGGTGTATGTGTCGTTGAAGAAAGATAACAAAGAATTGGCAAAGTATCCTCTGTGTGTATCCGTATTTGTGAATTGGCTGATAGAAATCTATTGGAAGATGGAGTTGGAATGTGTGGAATAGATGGAGAAGATATAGTTGATACACAAGCATTAGTGCTTAGTGTGCCGAACATTAGCGAAGATATGAATTGCAACATTGTTACAAACATCAAACAAAAGGTAGTATTGGAAGATCAAGTTTATAAGGACAAGGGGACTTTGAAAGCTGTGATGATGCAATACGCAATTGACCATAGATTCCAAAGGAAAATGGACAGATCAGTCACACAAGGTATGTGTATTTTGTGGGTTTTATAATTGTATTCTCAATTTATTTTTTACTTAATAGCAACATTTAATATATATTATATGAATTCTAATTTTTAATTATTCAAACAGTTATACACTTGTTTGTGTGTCTGAGAACTGTGGATGGATGTTGAAGTCGTCAAGTATCAATAAATCTGAAATGTTTAGAATTAGAAAATTCATAGATGAGCACACATGTCCATTGAAAGATAAGGTGTATGATCAGCGACAAGCAATCTTATTGGAGGGATGATCAAACCCAAATTAGTTGATCATAAAAGGAAGTTAAAGCCAAAGGATATACAACAAGATGTTAGCTTAGCTCTGGGTGTAGATGTAACCTATGCAGTTGCATGGAAGGCTAAGGAAAAGGCTGTAATTTCATTAAGGGGGACACCATCTGAATCTTTTAGTAAATTACCCAGCTACTTGTACATATTGGACACTACCTACCTGAGATCACATATAAGGATGAAGAAAACCGATGAAAATCTGTATCTTTTTATTTCTCTCTTACCGTTCATAAAAGGTTTTGAAAGTTGTAGACCAATTGTCGTAGTTGATGACAACCATCTCAGGGGGATGTATAATGGTACATTTGTTTCTGCGAGTACCGTAGATGGAGCATGTATTTGATTTATAATAGATACAATTTGATTCGATTCTTAAAATTCTATTTTTTTACGAAGTTATAAATTTATTAATGTTTTGTATACATGAAATATATTGTTGCTAGCATATGGAATTATTAATTCAGAAAATGATGCATCCTGGACTTGGTTTTTTGAACAGCTTAGAGTCGCTCATGGAGTTAAAGATAACTTGTGTGTTGTATCCGATTGAAACGAGAGTATTATAAAGGCAGTTTCGAGGGTATTTGATGGAGTCCCTCATTATGCCTGCACTTGGCATCTGTGGAAAAAATGTGAAAACACTATTTAAAAAGTCACACAATAGTCTTTCAGAAGTGTTTTATGTGATGGAAAAGGCATACAAACAGTCCGAATTTGATGAGCTGATGAAAAAGGTTGAATAAGTTGATGTTCATGTAAAGAATTACTTGGAATCGACAGGTTATGAAAAATGGGCTAAGGTGTACGCAACAGTTGATCGAGGATTTGTTATGACATCAAATATAGCTGAGTGCATAAATGCGTGTCTGGTGGAAGCAATGGAATTACCGTTATACGATTTTCTTGAGGAAGTTAGACAGATATTTGCAAGATGGAATTTCAAAAATCATACATCTGCTTCACATACTTTCACCACACTTTGTGGTAAACCTCAAAAGATGCTTGTTGCTAATGAAAAACAATCAATACGTGTGAAGGTATGTTTTTTAATTTTTTTTTTTTTTTTTTTTTGTATTTTATATGTTTATCAACATTATTTAACATGGCTGGTTTTTTTTTTTTTTTGTTATAGATTGTACCATCAAATAATTATGTGTGCAGTGTTCATCACGAAGGTAGAACATATGTTGTATGTCTAGAAAATAAAACTTGTACTTGCAAGAGGTTTCAAGTGGATGAAATACCATGTCTGCATGCTTGGGCTGTTTTAAAGAAGAAACATTTTGATCCTGGACCGTACTGTTCTGACCTGTACAAGCCAAGTAACTTGTTGGTTACATACATCATTCCAATTACTCCCTTACCTGATCCAATCGATTGGAATGTACCTGGGTATATGAAGGATGACATAGTGCGGCCTCCAAAGCACAAAAAACTATCTGAAAGGCCACCAAAGAAGTATCGTGACAAAGCGTACATCGAGCTATATGGGAAGAAGAGCATGTCACGACCCAAAAATGGACGTGATGGCACTCGTCTTAACCCACCAAGACAAGTTAGCCTAAAACTCAACCATTACAATAACATGCAGAAATTTTTATAATAAACTCAAAAATACCCCTAAAATGTGGTTGTCACATGTACAAGCCTCTAAAGTAGTACAATTGAATCAAACGAAAAATACAAGTCTCCTATGACATTGTTTGTAGAGTAGAACAAGATCATAAACAGGAGTAAGAAGGTCTGCTGAGTTGACAAACAACTACCTCACAAATCTCCAAGAAGCCTTGGAAAAGAAGAGAATATATCACAAAGGTCCGGGCTAGTAACCTACAAAAAAATGTAGTAGCAAGGGGTGAGTACCAAACCACGCGATACTCAGCAAGTAAACCTCTAAACACAAGCTAAGGGGATAGAATACAGGTACTCCTTACGCCCCAACCGAACCTCCACAACTACAACATGCATACAATCAGCCCAATCTAACAGTTCACAATTCACATAGCACATATCTCAACAACAACATTCTAACAATCACATATTCTCAACAACAAGCTCAATATTCATCAATTACAATCTCCACGACTACATCCTGCTTAAAATCAGCCCAACCTAACAGTTCATAATTCACATAACACACAGCTCAACCACAACACTCTAACAATTACATATCCTCAACAACAAACTCAATATTCACCAATCAAAGTTCCACAAAAAGACACTCACAAGATCAATAAAACACAATATCAAGTTCACTAATGATAAATATGTGCAATGCAATGGAATGCAATGTCAAGTATAGTGATTCATGTCTGACCTAGTGATACACACCCGATGTCTCTTAGTCTGGGACCCATGGGGGACATATCTGTCCATGCATCCATCGCGGCATGAGATACGACCCTCGATAATAGTAACCATCGCGGCGCATGATACGTTCCTTGAAATATAGTGTCCATCGCGGCGCGCGATACGTCCCTCGAAATGGTACATCCTCTTTAATTTCTTATTCTTTCTCAATTTACATAACATTTGTCACAACCATGTCTCAGAACAATGCAAATGACATGTTCACACAAATAATGAGGAGATGACCATTTTCATAACAATACACAATTCACAACAATACAACCGTGATACAACATCAACAATGATTCAACAAGCCTTTCAACCCAGTCTCAAACATCACACATCAACAATTAAACACATTGCCTTTTATTACCCCTTTTTCATCATTAGAAAATAATCAATATGTACAAGTCAACCCATCACCAAGTCTCATTAACCCCAAACACATATCACAAGGAAATACACGAATTCCATACACTTAACAAGAGTTTAGAAATCTACTTGCCTCAAATAACCGAACAATCACTTCGAGACTTGAGCCTTCACTTTTCGTTGAGCTTCCAAATCAATGCAATCTATTTAAGTACATAGTCACAATAAGATTTCGAAACTAACAACAGTCATGTCACTATAGGTTTAGCCTAGACACAAAAGCTTACCCAAATTTATAATTAAGTTCCTAAGTCTTGATGCCCATTAACTTGTCAATTCTTCCAATTCCTTCAAACATCGTAAATCTAATGACATTCACAAAAATACGAACAACAATGACATTATTCTTTTCCCAAGAAATCAATTAGGCCTTAACATATATAGAGTAACAATCTAACTCCTTTAGTGAGCATTCAACTTACTACTTGAAACTGTAGGTAGCATGTATGGAAAATAATTATACATATACTCCTAACAATTCAATTCCGTTAATCCCCAAAAATTGACAACAAACAAAAAGGAATATAATAATAATAACAATAATATTAGCACCGTTTCTTGTCCCCTAAATTTCTAAGCCGCCAAGAATTCACACTTCCCCCTTCAATTTAATACAACCATTATACTAATATAATAATAATAACTATTGGTTACTTCCACTAAAATTTGTCAACAGTAACCCATAAATATTTGTCCATCAATTTGAAAACCAACAATATTGCAGAAGATCCAATTCATTCCATACCCACTTATAATAATAATTTAATTGAAAGAATTGCAACTTAATAACATAATATCTATATATTGATTTCCTATGCAATTAAAAAGCAGAAATTTTCATCCACAGAATTGAGTATACCTGCACTCTCGTTCTTCGCTCAACGCACGCTGCAGGTTAGTTTTGTTTCTGCTCCTCTTTATTTTCTTTTCTAAATTAATTATGTATTAAAACTAATAATTCCCACTAACCTATTTTATTATTTCAAACTTGACCTGCTATTATTAAAATTAATCAAATTAGCCGCAAATTAATTAACTATAGTTAAATGACTATTCAAAATTATCAAAAATGACCTTTCGGGTCATTACATTATCCATCACTAAAACTCATGTTCGCCCTTGAACATAAAGAAGAAGAAGGAAGAATAACCAACACGTCCAAAAGCCTGAGGTATGATTTTTCAAAGTCGTGTTCATCTCTCTGAGTGATAACCTCATCTTTAGGACCACTCCATTAAGATCAACTACCAAGAACTGAACTTTAGAAACAAAATTTGACAGATTTACAAATCAGAAGTGATTGTCAAGCCACAGACTAACCCATAAGCCCAATCTAAACTGAAACCCATTGGACCATAACACAACCATCATGACAAATCTTTTCCCACATAACAAAGATAACATTCTATTGATACTGGCTACAACTAGAAGTGGACTTTAACCAACCACTACACACTCATAATGCACAAACCATCATATATCTTATCAAGATTTCCTTTTCACAACACAATTTTTTCACGAGCTTAAACTATAAAAATGAATCTTTAGACATTGGGTACCCATCAAGAGAGGATCACACTTATCTAACACAAAGAAGGAAATGATCAAGTAAACACCCAACAAGCGATACACTTAAAATGTAGAACCTCTAACAACACTCTTAGACAATTGTAACTCTTCATAGCTCTTATATAAATACTCATATGCAAGGTTGTGCTTATAGAACTACTTATATACTTCAACTATCCCTAACAACACCAAATCTATCATAACTGAAATGACCAAGTCTTTCCAAGGATCATACCCTATCAAGAGGACACAAGAGGATCGGTATATCCGAACCACCACTAGGGATTTACCCATAGATGTGGAAACACGAGTAGCATAAGCGGTGAATCATACTCCAACTAATATCCAGTACGAAGAAGGTGGTCACAAAAGAATATACAGAAGAGAGGTCGAATAACACAATATACTTCTTCCATAGTGCCCATATAAATAATATTCTATTCATCCGACTCTATCTCTCGATTTTTTAGCTACCAACAATCAACCAGATTGACCCCATTACAATATTACAAATACTAGATTCATCAAACCCCACATACTTCTCACAATACTCCATTGAATCTAACACTCTTAATACCAACAAACATCATAACTACACTAATCATTTACCTTACTTTCAAACTTTCACTAGTATCAAAGTATTCTTATCAAATACATTATCGCCTCCAAATTTTCAAACTGTGGCACTCTCTCTTTCCAAATAAGCATTTTAGGACAGATACAGGTCCAATCCAAGGCTAACACTAATTTCTAATCTAAAAGTATTTTCCCATCAATATAAAGTTATTGAATCACGTACAATGTCAACTCCACGTAATCTTTCAGATGCCAAATTTCGACTAACATTCAAAACCATCATATACCTCATACCAACACTTAAGAAATTCTTGGCCACTCCAATAATTTGGTCTATTATAAGCTCATAACCTCTACTCACCATCAAATGCCTATGTAACACATCATAATAATATGTATCGTCCCATCAACAAAGTAGTTTCAATCCCCTCAAAATCCTCATTAATCATGTAAAACAGTAGGTCCACACCGTTGAACATCAATAAGTTACCTATCATAATTTGAACAATCTAGCTCGACATAACCACATAGAATCTTTCACATATCATTGCTTATCACCTAAACAAAAACTCAATACTTAGAAAAGTTGATGATACATTCCTAGTAAGTCAGTACCAAACTAGTTCACATCTCATAGTCATAGCTAGACTCATAGGCAAAAATCAATAAATCCTTCAACTACAAACCAAGGATCTATACAAGAGGTCTTATTCTTTCACCTTTCTAATATTTTTTCTTGACTCATATTTCGAATATCTTACACTCTTCAATATACCAAACTCTTGTTCCCTTCGCAAACTTGCTTACCAATCTTATGCTTTTTACCAACAACCCGTGATATTCCTCTTTATACTCTAAACCAAAACTTTTCGGTGAAACTATTCCTTAAGTCCTTTAACAATCAATAATAACAAATTTTATGACTCAAACCATGCACAAGTCCTTCAAATTTCTCAATACCCGATGCGATCGATCATTCCTTACCTTAACAATTCATATCTTGACAAAACACACTACCACAAACCTAAACTCACCATGAAAACTTGAATATTGAACCCAACTGTGTAACTGAATCCCTTTATCTATCAACATTAGCTCATACCTTGAAGATTTTTATGAATTCACGTATCTTAACTTATCATTGATCGCCTCTCCATCGACCTTACCATATCTTTCGTTAAAAATTCAACCGTACTTATTACCAAACTCAAAATCACAAAAAAAAACTTATCATGACACTCGAGTTGAACGTCTGTAGACTTCTTTCTCAAACCGTATCCAACAACTTTTAACTGATATAACTCGCGTGTAACACTATCACAATAATGTGGGTAAAACAGATGGAATCACGTGTTTCTGAATCCAATTATCCACTATTTCTAAAGATACATCAGCGGCCATTACAATTAGAGTAAATACCATTGCTCTCTCCTCCTTTTAAAAGCTAAACTACCTCGCACTAATTCGTTCCATTCATGACCCCAACTCCTTCAATTCTATTCAAGCGGTGTTTCAATACCTCCTATAACTTTCTATGCAACAACGTTACTCACCAAATAGTAGCAAACCATAAAATTAGATACTCGCAAGTCGTCATTACCATGCAAAATCCATTTAACCAACCATCTTTATCGTATAGTTGCATCATAATCACAATCCATCACGAACTCTTATTACCATTATGCTTAGTCAACCTTTGATATCACCATGAAGTCAACCTTATCATCGACATAACACCTCAAACCCAGTTGTACCAATCAAATCCAAAGTACTAACTCAATTTTTATACGCACTTTCTTACTAAAAGTCTCATTTACCTTCGCACAAGTATACTCGTTGAGACTTCCTTTACCTATAAGCTTGTCATCCTATTATCGATCCACTTCCATGGATCTTACGATGAAATCACCACTCATTTAAAATCCTCGAGATACACTTCAGAACCTAGACACATCAATACCGTACCAAAGATCCACCACTAAAAGCTTTCTTATAAATAATGTTTAACCCATTCGTTCGTAGTAACAAGCTAGTTTTTTTCTCAAATATGAATGAAACATCAAATCTAATTATATGAGCATGTGATACAATTGATAGCTCCTTAAGTAGTTAGTATTCACACTTACCATTGACGTATCCATTTTCATATAACACTAGTACCACATCGTGAAAGTTTGTTAGTTCCACCACTAGAACACATCATACATGTCGAGAATATAGTACACAAATCATACATATTTCTATCCGTTGAATAACTGCAAAACATTATCAAATTCATTTTGTCTCTATCCCAAGTGATATGCATTCTTTCATAGATCAGATCGATAACAGAAGTAACACACCCCACAACTCTAACCAAATAGGTATCAGTATTGTTGTAGTAGTCATATAATGATCCTCTTAAATATATACCCAATCTATAAAATCATAGTAGAGATTCTGACCTCGTTTATTACAACATCATTCTCATCATATACTAAACAACCCATACTTATACAACTTTATTAACTGTAATTTTCGAAGTCACATTGTTCATTTTCTATCCATCCTTTTAATCATTTCACTTCCATTATCAAACTAATCAAGATATTGCCTATACCACACAAGTATTATTCCCTTTATTGGGGTAACTAACCAAAAATAAACACATTCATAAAATCCCTCAAACTATTGTTCAACCTCATCATTCGAATATCCTCAAAATGTTTCGTCAATTCATCACCTAACTCAACCTATTCGAGTCGTTGAACATTTCAAATCTGACAACACATCCTTCTCATAAGTCTATCACTTCCACATTTGTAACAAATCTAACATCTAAGACAAATACAACACACCAAATAATCACATCAAGAACTACGCAGGAGTCATCACATAAATGAGAGTGAATGGAGTGAAGCGATGATAATCAAAATCGGACCAAGTACGCACGATAGAGATCAAAGAAGTGAAGATATTTCCTAAAAGTCACTATAGCCTCTCAAAGATAAGTACATACGTCTTCGTACCAATCCTCGATACTCTACTTAGACTCGACTTGCACACACTTGAGACCTATGAACCTGGGGATCTGATACCATTTTGTCACGACCCAAAAATGGACGTGATGGCACTCGTCTTAACCCACCAAGACAAGTCAGCCTAAAACTAAACCATTACATTAACATGCGGAAATTTTTATAATAAACTCAAAAATACCCCCAAAATCTGGTTGTCACGTGTACAAGCCTCTAAAGTATTACAGTTGAATCAAACGAAAAATACAAGTCTCCTATGACATTGTTTCTAGAGTAGAACAAGATCATAAACATGAGGAAGAAGGTCTGTTGAGTTGACAAACAACTACCTCACAAATCTCCAAGAAGCCTCGGAAAAGAAGAGAATTTATCACAAAGGTCCGGGCTAGTAACCTACAAAAAAATGTAGAAGCAAGAGGTGAGTACTAAACCACGGGGTAGTCAGCAAGTAAACCTCTAAACACAAGCTAAGGGGATAGAATACAGGTACTCCTTACACCCCAACCGAACCTTCACAACTACAACATGCATACAATCAGCCCAATCTAACAGTTCACAATTCACATAGCACATATCTCAACAACAACATTCTAACAATCACATATTCTCAACAACAAGCTCAATATTCATCAATTACAATCTCCACGACTACATCCTGCTTAAAATCAGCCCAACCTAACAGTTCATAATTCACATAACACACAGCTCAACCACAACTCTCTAACAATTACATATCCTTAACAACAAGCTCAATATTTACCAATCAAAGTTCCACAGAAAGACACTCACAAGATCAATAAAACACAATATCAAGTTCACTAATGATAAATATGTGCAATGCAATGGAATTCAATGTCAAGTATAGTGATTCATGTCTGACCTAGTGATACACACCCGCTGTTTCTCAGTTCGGGGGACATATCTGTCCATACATCCATCGCGGCACGCGATACGACCATCGATAATAGTAACCATCGCGGCGGGCGATATGTCCCTAGAAATATAATATCCATCGCGGTGCGCGATACGTCCCTCGAAATGGTACATCCTCTTTAATTTCTTATTCTTTCTCAATTCACATAACACTTGTAACAACCATGTCTCAGAACAATGCAAATGACATGTTCACACAAATAATGAGGATATGAACATTTTCATAACAATACACAATTCACAACAATACAACCGTGATACAACATTAACAATGATTCAACAAGCCTTTCAACCCAGTCTCAAACATCACACATCAACAATTAAACACATTGCCTTTTATTACCCCCTTTTCATCATTAGAAAATAATCAATATGTACAAGTCAACTCATTACCAAGTCTCATTAACCCCAAACACATATCACAAGGAAATACACGAATTCCATACACTTAACAAGAGTTTAGAAATCCACTTGCCTCAAATAACCGAACAATCACTTCGAGACTTGAGCCTTCACTTTTTGTTGAGCTTCCAAATCAATGCAATCTATTTAAGTACATAGTCACAATAAGATTTCGAAACTAACAACAGTCATGTCACTATAGGTTTAGCCTAGACACAAAAGCTTACCCAAATTTATAATTAAGTTCCTAAGTCTTGATGCCCATTAACTTGTCAATTCTTCCAATTCCTTCAAACATCGTAAATCTAATGACATTCACAAAAATACGAACAACAATGACATTATTCTTTTCCCAAGAAATCAATTAGGCCTTAACATATATAGAGTAACAATCTAACTCCTTTAGTGAGCATTCAACTTACTACTTGAAACTATAGGTAGCATGTATGGAAAATAATTATACATATACTCCTAACAATTCAATTCCGTTAATCCCCAAAAATTGACAGCAAACAAAAAGGAATATAATAATAATAACAATAATAGTAGCACCGTTTCTTGTCCCCTAAATTTCTAAGCCGCCAAGAATTCACTACTTCCCCCTTCAATCTAATACAACCATTATACTAATATAATAATAATAACTAGTGGTTACTTCTACTAAAATTTGTCAACAGTAACCCATAAATATTTGTCCATCAATTTGAAAACCAACAATATTGCAGAAGATCCAATTCTTTCCATACCCACTTATAATGATAATTTAATTGAAAGAATTGCAACTTAATAACATAATATCTATATATTGAATTCCTATGCAATGAAAAAGAATAAATTTTCATCCACAAAATTGAGTATACCTGCACTCTCGTTCTTTGCTCAATGCACGCCGCAGGTTAGTTTTCTTTCTGTTCCTCTTTATTTTCTTTTCTAAATTAATTATGTATTAAAACTAATAATTCCCAGTAACCTATTTTATTATTTTAAACTTGACCCGCTATTATTAAAATTAAATAAATTAGCCTCAAATTAATTAACTATAGGTAAATGACTATTCAAAATTATCAAAAATGACCTTTCGGGTCATTACATTATCCACCAATAAAACTCATGTTCGTCCTCGAACATAAAGAAGAAGAAGGAAGAATAACCAACACGTCCAAAAGCCTGAGATATGATTTTTCAAAGTCGTGTTCATCTCTCCGATTGATAACCTCATTTTTAGGACCACTCCATCAAGATCAACTACCAAGAACTGAACTTTAGAATCAAAATTTGATAGATTTACAAATCAGAAGTGATTGTCAAGCCACAGACTAACCCATGAACCCAGTCTAAACTGAAACCCATTGGACCATAACACAATCATCATGAACAATATTTTCTCACATAACAAAGATAAGATTCTATTGATGCTGGCTACAACCAGAAGTGGACTTTAACTAACCACTACACACTCATAATGAACAAACCATCACAGATCTTATCAAGATTTCCTTTTCACAACACAATCTTTACCCACTATTATTAAAATTAATAATTATTAAGATTAATCAAATTAGAAGTGATTGTCAAGCCACTGACTAACCTATTTTATTACTTTAAACTTGACCCACTATTATTAAAATTAATCAAATTAGCCGCAAATTAATTAACTATAGTTAAATGACTGTTCAAAATTATCAAAAATGACTTTTCTTGTCATTACAGAGCAAGAATTCTTGCAATATTTGTGTGTATAAGTGACACAATAGACGTTCGTGTAGGAATGGACCGCGTATTATTTAGTTAGTGATGCTTGTATTTTATATCTTAATGCAGTGGAAGTGTTTTCCAATTTCTAATGCCCTCTGTTTTAGATATTTACTTGTTTGAAATACTTTGAATATGTGTTCATATTCATGATATGAATTTATCTTATATTTGAGTATTTAAAATGTAATTACTTCAAAGTGTTATTGAAAAATTATTTGAGTCACTAATTTTAATTAATATAAAAAATGAAATACAATCTATATACCTAAAGATATGTATAACTTAAAAAACAAAATATTGTTGGTGTATATTTATGATGAATACACCTCTTTTGGCATTCTAGTTCAAGTAAAAAAAAAAGACAGTTGTGAAGTATGTATAATAAAAAATATAAATACAAATTAGTAGTAATATAAATCGATATTGAAAATACAGTTTTGGTGAATACATAAAATATAGAATAAGTTGTATTCAAAGTAAATTGTATTTATATTTCAAAATTCAATTTTGTTATATTATTTTTATTTCACTGAAAATATTGTTTTGGTGAAAATATAAAGCATTTGAATTGTATCACAATCCTTAAAGGCTACGTTAATCCTGCTATTTCGCGGAGGTGCTTCATTGTCACTTATAGCTCCTGCATCATTCTTTGTTGGCCATAATTTTGGGTAATACACAAATTAAATGAGGGAAATTCCCCAAAATTTTAAATATTATTTGGTGTACCTCTAGTAATTCTGATTGATTCAGACATTGTAGAATGACAGATGCTTTCCCCAAATCTAAAACCCTAAAAGCAAATTTCGATATTATCAAATATAAATGTATTAAAAATCAAATAAAATAAACATATAAATGAATTTGTAGATAAATCTGAAATATTAAAACGAAATCACAAAAAAAATGAAAAATATTATTTAAAAGATTAAAAATCTAAAATACATAAATATTAGATGAGTATCTAAACAAACTCGCATACAAATTGAAAAAATTAACGGAAAATCCGTAATACATACAATCTAAATACATACATAATCAGTGACAAATCAAAAGAAATCTATATAAATAAACGAAATTACCTTTACCAATCGAGAAATTTCTTGAATTAATATAGAGATTTTGTTTACCAACTGAGAAATTCCTTGAATTAATATAGAGATTTTGTTGAAGAATCTATGAGAACTTTGAATAATTTGTGTTTCTAGGTTAGCAGAAAAACATGAAGAAAGAGAAACTGGGAACGTGAAAGGTGGGAAACGTGTAAGATGTGGAAAGAATGTTAATGGGTAGTTTTGTATTTGTTTTTTTTTTAATCGGTTATTGGCTAGAATTTGGTCCAATAATGGACTCTTTTGATAAATAAAATGAAATATAAATAATAAAACGTGGATACAAATTATTTTTGAAAATATTGACATTTTGACATTTTAAATAATTATTTTCAAGTGTACTACTTTTGACTAATTATGTTATGTATTATGGCTAGATAGCTAATTTTCCCTTAATTGAATAATAGCTAAATGAGTCATCTGAAAACTTAAAATAGGCCTAAAATGTAGACTCATTTGACCAAGACCCAAAAATTCAAAAGAAGAACCAGCCCCTAACACAAAAATTCAAACTTCTAACCTATCTTGAAGATCAAACAAAACAAATTGAACAAAAAGTTAAAATAAAAATAAAATTCAAAAAAAACTTCAAACAAAAGTTCAACATGATAAAACTTTAAAGAACACTAACAAAAACAATACATAATTCGGCACCAAAATTACTTATATGGTTAAAGGGTTGTGATAGTGGCTGATTCAGATAGAGAATGAGAGGAGAAAAAGATTGACATAAATTTTTGGGTGAATAGGGGTCGCCGAAAAACTTCACCAAATTATTTTTTGACGGAATTTTGACATAAAATTTACATCAAAAGATAGCCCTTGAAGAGCTCTACACATTTATGTAAATGGTATAGGATGGGAATGACCGGAACTTCATAAATCTAAAGAAAAAAGTGATGACTTGTGTTTGATTTTTCTTAGATCTTTGAAGTTTGGCTATGGATAAAAATAAATGGTTTGTGGATTTGTGTAGAGGAGGGTGAAAGAAGAAATGAACAATTTGGAGAAATTTTCCGGCCATGGGGTGGTTGCCGGCGACGGCAGTGGTGGCAGTGGCAGCGGCCAGTTGATTTTTAAAGTCTTTTGTAATTTTGCTAGGATCACATAAGAGCCCTTGGATCAAAATGTTATGAATGATTGAGATTCAATCTTAACCATTGCTATTGGACCTGGTCAAAATTGATTCGGGCTATCAAAATTGGGTCTTAATCAACCCAATTCAATCAAAATTGGGTCATTTGGGCCAATTAAAAAAACAATACAAACAAACTAAAATACAAAATACAAAATAAAATATAAGAAAAGACCTTACTATATATTGTAGGAGTAAATTAATCACGTCAAAAATTAGGTGTTCACATCATACCCCTCTTTGCTTGGAAACATGAAGAGTTTTCAAGCAAAGAAAGTGAACAAAGTGGCTAATATTTTACTGTTTCAAACTCCGTTGAATTCATTTTGAAAAAAGATGACTGGACCTCACTTCAGAGGTTGCCTACATATCCTTGATTAAAAGGAAATCATGTCAGTGTAGTTCAAGAAAATTTGATAGACGAAACTATCGGACATTGTGGTCAAAAGTTGCTTCTTATTGCTTGTCATCATCTAATGTCTATAGTTACATAAAATAAATGAGCTAGAGAACTCTGCTTCTTTACAATATAGTAGTTACAAGATCCCTAATTGATGTGTTTTCTTAGGGTCTTTTCTTGATCTTCGACTTGTTCTGTGCGTTATCTCTGAGACAGATCTTGATGCTCTCTTGGTGGCTTGTGGATCATTCTCAAGTGCATGTTTTGACTTGAGTTGACGATTGAAACTCAAAACTCAAGATCACAAAATGAAGAATCCAAATAGGATGTGTTTCGTTTAAGAGAGAAGAAAAAAATGAAAATCTTGAACTAGGACGTAATCCTAGAAAGAAAAGGAGAAATGAGGCGTATTGCCCTAAGATGTCCAAATGAGACGTATTGTCTTTGTGGTTTGACTTAAGATTGGGCATCACCCAAAATATGAATACGATGTGTATTGCACATGAATATTGGAGCGTATTGCCCAGGATATACATATGGTGTGTATTGCCCATAAATAAAGAATTGATGCGTATTACATATGAATGTAGGACTGATGCGTATTGCAAATGAAAGAAAGACTAGTGCGTATTGCACATGAGTAAAATATCGATGCGTATTGCATGGGATTTAGATTGATGTGACTTGCACATGAAAGAAAGACTGGTGTATTTTGCACATGAATAAAGGACGGGTGCGTTTTGCACATAATTCAGACTTGTGCATATTGCACATAAAAGAAAGACTGATGTGTTTTGCACATGAATAATGGGCAGGTGTGTATTGCACGAAATTCAGACTGGTGCGTATTGCACATAAAAGAAAGACTGGTGCGTTTGCACATGAATAAAGGACGGGTGCATATTACACGGAATTCAGACTGGTGCGTATTGCACATGAAAGAAACACCGCTACATATTGCACAAAATTAAGACTGGTGCGTATTGCCTAGAATTCAGGGTAATGCGTGTTGCACTTGAATGAAAGATTGATGTGTATTGCCCGAAGCTCTTGAATTGAGAGGCAAGAATGCAAATAGCATGAGATGAAACAACAAACATGTAAAGACTTTGGAGAACTTCTTTTTTGTGATGTTTCATTTTTGACTTGTAATCCTACATTTTCTTTTGTTCATGTGCTAAGCAAAAGAAAGAGAAAATTGTTAGTTTAAAGTGGTGGTTGGTTCGTGACCTTGATGTTCTAATGACTTGACCATACTCTGGACCAATTTCTTATTCCAAACCCTTGGCTGAACAACCCTTTGAAACCTCCTCTTTGTCAATCCAGGGACCTTGATCTTCTTGGTTCTACCAAATATCATGGTGCGATTGATTTCCCAAAGAAGGAATTTTCCTTTGAATATCTGAGGTGTTTTAGTCCTTTCTCGATGGCATGCCAACTTAGATTCACAGGCTTCACTTTTGGTAAACCGCAGTAAGCTTTGTAATCTTTTACTTTGTTTTGCTAAGAGATTATACCGAAAAGACTAGTAAAATATCAGACTTAAGAGTGTGAAAATTGGATCAAGAAAGACTTATACTTAACGAGGAAAATCCCTTTGAAGAACATGAGAAAGAAGATTTATCTGGAGGAACCATGACATTCACTTTGGACTTGACCCCCGATCCGTTTGAGTTGTCTTGTGATTAAAATCTTAACCATTATCAATTTAAATTGATCTTTGTATCCTAGAAACACTTCATGCAAATGTGTCGAGAAATGATACCCGTTGCAGTATTCTTCCACTTAGTCATTTTCATGATGTTCTCTCCTTTTATCTTAAGGTGCCTGCAAGGGTTTTTCACCGATAAGATCTTCTCTCTTGTCGCCTTATGGTGCCTATAAAGGTTTTCACTGATGAGACTCTCTCTTTAGTTTTTTTTTTTTTTTTACTTATGGTGTTCACAAGGGTTTTCACTCACAAGTTTTTTTTTTGACTCAACAATATTGTCTCCGATGATCAATTATCTGTGCAAGACACATTGAATTTATCATTCTTAGAGTTGGTCCAAATATCGGTTGCTAAAATAGAATCATAATCTGAATTACAATTTTGACATTATTCTATCAAAATTTTAAAAAATGCCCCAGTTTCCTTTAAATACATAAATATTGACTTATTTATTTATTGGTATGACCGAACCCCAAAGGGTTGCCTACGTATCCTTTCGGAATCAGGTCAAATGTAGTTCAAAATTTCAAAAAGAGAGTTTTTTTTTAGTTTTTTTTTGAACGAGGAGCCCTTTTCTTCCCAACCATAAATTTGTCAGAGCATCTTAGAACACATTAGATATAGTATCTTTTAACCGAGTCCGCATTAGCAATCATGCCTGTGATTTTTCCCTCCACATCAGTAAGGTGCAAGACTCCTTTGGACAACACTTCCTTGATAAGATATGGACCTTGCCAATTTAGGGCAAACTTTCCCTTTGCTTCTTTTTGGTGCGGGAGAATGCGCTTTAAGACCAGTTGACCTACTTCAAAATGTCTTTGGTGCACCTTTTTGTTGTATGCACGAGCCATCCTTTGCTGATAAAGCTGACCAAAACAGACGGACGCCAATCGTTTCTCATCTATTAATGTGAGCTGCTCTAGTCAGGTTTTGACCCATTAAGATCCTCAATTTCAGCCTCGACAATAATTCGAAGAGATGAAATTTTGAATTCAGCGAGTATTACAATCTCAGTCTCATACACTAGCAAATAAGGAGTTTCACCAATTGAAGTGCGCACTGTTGTGTGATATCCAAAAGTGCAAAATGCAGCTTTTCATGCCATTGTTTGATGCCTTGAACCATCCTCCTAAGAATATTTTTGATATTCTTTTTGGAAGCCTCCACAACTCCATTGGCTCTTGGTCGGTATGAAATAGAATTGTAATGCTCAATTTTGAATTGCTCACGTACCTCCTTCATCAAATTTCTATTAAGGTTTGCAGCATTATCTGTGATGATAGTTCTTGGGATACCAAAACGACAAATGATGTTTGAATGGACAAAATCCATGACCACCTTCTTAGTGACTACCTTGAAAGTGATTGCATCCACCAATTTGGTAAAGTAATCAATTGCGACTAAAATGAATCGATGTCCATTAGAAACTTTTGGCTCAATTGGTCCAATGACATTTATTCCTCATGCAACAAAGGGCCAAGGAGCGGCCATGGGTTCAAAGTATCTTTTTGCAAGGACATATCCATTCATGTGTGGTCGACATACCCCAACATGTATTTCATTCATGATCTTCTCGGCTTCTTCAGCATCCACACATCTCAACAAGTTCAGATCCGGGGTTCGTTTATATAAAACTTCCCCGCTCAAAAAGAAACCACTAGCCAGACGTCTAATAGTTCTTTTTTGACTTCCATTGGAATGTTCGGGACATTTCCCTGTCTGCAAAAAATTCTTGATGTCTAGGTACCATGGCTCACCATCCGATTCTGCTTCCACAGCGTTACAATAGCCATGTTGGTCCCAAACTTGAATATCCAAGGGAGTGATGCAAATGTTTCTAGGATATAGAAGCATTGAGGCCAAAGTAGCTAAGGCATCTGCCAATTCATTATGAAACCTGGGGATGTATCTAAACTCGATGGACCTAAACCTTTTGCTAAGATAATCCACACATTGTTTGTGTGGAAGAATCTTGAGGTCTCGAGTTTTCCATTCGCCTTGAGCTTGTCGAATAAGCAAGTCAGAATCTCCCAACACAATCAATTCTTGCACACCCAAATCTATTGCCATATTTTGACCCATGATGCAAACTTCATACTCTGTTGTGTTATTTGTACAGAAGAAACGAAGTCAAGCTGTTGCAGGGTAATGTTGTCCTGTGGGTGATATGAGAATTTCCCCAATCCCTGTGCCTTTTGCGTTGATTGCTCCATCAAAGTATAATTGCCAGACCTAATTTTCATCTGGATCTACTTCTTCAATTGAGTTAATCTCTTCATCTGGAAAATATGTATCCAATGGTTCATAGTCACCATCGACTGGATTCTCTACCAAGTGGTCTGCCAAAGCTTGAGCTTTCATTGCAGTTCAAGTGACATATATCATGTCAAATTCAGTGAGCAAGATTTTCCATTTTGTGAGTCTGCCAGTTGGAATTGGCTTCTGAAAGATGTACTTCAAAGGGTCCATCCTAGATATGATGTAAGTTGTGTAGGACAAAAGGTAATGCCTTGATGTTTGAGCTACCCAAGTTAGGGCACAACATGTCTTTTCCAAGAGCGTGTACTTGACCTCATAACTAGTGAATTTCTTGCTCAAGTAGTAGATAGCTTTCTCCTTCCTGCATTTGGAATAATGTTGACCAAGAACACACCCAAAGGAATTATCTGTCACTGAAAGATATAGAAAGAGAGGCCTATAAGGTTCTGGCGGGACCAATACGGGAGGGCTGGACAGATACTCCTTGATTTTTTCAAAAGATTGTTGATAATCCTCCGTCCATCTGACAACATCTTTTTTTTAAAAGTCTAAAAATGGGCTCACAAGTGGTTGTGAGTTGAGCAATAAACCTGCTGATGTAGTTCAACCTCCCAAGTAGACTCATGACTTCAGTCTTATTTTTTGGGGGTGGCAAATCTCGAATGGATTTTATTTTGGAAGATTCCCCTTCTACTGACAATAAAACTCAAAAGCTTTCTAGATGGAACTCCAAATGCACATTTTGCTGGATTAAGCTTGAGATCATATCTTCGCACTCTTTCAACGAATTTTCTCATATCTTGCACATGGTCAGCTTGTGTTTTAGACTTGATGATTATGTCATCGATGCATACTTCAATTTCTTTGTGCGTCATGTCATGAAGCATAGTGGTCATAACCCTCATGTAAGTTGCCCTAACATTTTTAAGACCGAATAGCATGACCCTGTAGCAATAGGTCACCCATGGAGTTGTGAAAGTCATTTTCTTAGCGTCCTCTTCGTCTATCAAGATTTGATGTTACCCCACATAACAGTCCATAAAAGATTAAATTTTGTGTTTGGCACAATTATCAACTAGAATGTGGATACAGGGCAAGGGAAAGTTGTCTTTTGGACTAGCTTTGTTCAAATCCCAATAGTCAACACAAACTTTTGTCTTTCCATCCTTTTTGGGCACATGAAAAACATTTGCCAACCAAGTATTGTAACAAATGGCTTGGATCATATTTGTATTTAGTTGTTTCCTGATTTCTTCCTTGATTTTTTCACTCACGTCCGATTTAAATTTCCTTCTTTTCTGTTGGACAGGTGGAAAAACAGGATGAGTGGGAAACTTATGAACCACTAAATCGACACTTAAGCCTGTCATGCCATCATAGGACCAAGAAAACACACATTTGTATTAAAAGAAATTTGTATTATGGAATCCCTAATTTCCTACTTGACATGAAGGCTTATTTTTATTTCTTTGACTTCCCCGGTACTTCCCAAATTGATTGCCTTGGTTTAACTAAGATTAGGCTTAGGTTTGTGCTCAAATTGTTCTAGTTCCCTATTAATTTCCCTAAAAGCCTCTTCTACATCATATTCAACCTCTTAACTCGGCGATTCAAGAATAAACAACTCTTTGATATGATACAGTGAATTCCGCATGCATGTCAAGTTATCAAAGCCGTCATTTACAAAACTAAAAAATGGAGAATAAGAATTAAGGGAGGGGGAAAAGACAAAATTTTACTATGAAACTGAAATTTCATTGAAATTGAAATTGAAAAGGAATAGAAGGGTTGACTTAATACAAAACACTTTCAAATTTTTTGGATCACAACCCTGACATCAACAAAATACAAAATAGTAGCAAAACAAACTACCAAGACTCCTTCCTTGTGGGGAAAGGAGTGGCTTCCCAATTGTTTAGCTGAACACCTGAGACCACGAGTTGCACATCGGCATGACTTGTACCTTCACCAACTTGGACCATGTTTACTTCACAAAACAACTGGCTGAGATCCTGAATAACTTCTTCAATGTCTTCATTAGTAAGGGAAACTTCCACTTCTGGACCCTGAGGCTTGATAAATGAATGAGAAATAAGGGAAATTAGTTGTGGTAGCTCCCAATAAGTCATTTTGTGGTTCTTAACCTTATCTCCATTTCTCTTGCTTTGTTTATATTTGAGGCCAGAGGTGCCTTGGTTTCCTAAAAGAGCAATGGGATCCACGATTCCTTGCGAACACAATCCCAAACCTTTACCAGGTTGATAACTATATTTGATCATTGTCGTTGCTACCATTGAAGAAGAAGAAATGAGACATGGTTGGACGATGTGGTCTCGTTCTTTGAATCGATCGACTGATACGACCTCAAAATACTAGTAAACAACGGAAGCACATCCCTCTATTGCCTCGATGTATGGAATGATGGATCTATGTAAATAGATAAATCATCTTCCCCATGCACAATGATTTCCTGATGGTTGTATTCAAACTTAACGACCTGATGTAGAGTTAATGGGACTGCCCGAGCCATGTGGATCCATGGCCTTCCTAACAAAAAAATACAAGACGTGTCTATGTCCATTACTTGGAACACAATCATAAAGTCCACTGGTCCAATTGTCATATTTAACTTGGTTTCACCAATGGTATCCCGCCTTGAGCAGTCATAAGCTCGAACACACATATTGTTGGGGAAAATTTTGTCGGGATTAATTTTCAATCTTAGAGCGTAGAGAGAGGACATATGTTTACCCCTGATCCTCCATTTATCATGACATTCTTTACATAGTACCCTTCACATTTCACTGTAAGATACAAAGCTCTGTTGTGTCCAGCTCCTTCTGTGGGTAACTCATCATCAGTGAAAGTGATGATGGTTGACTAAAAGATGCGGTTGGTCATTTTCTCTAACTGATTTACCGTGGTATCCTTCGATACGTGTGCTTCAATCAGAATCTTAGTCAACACACGGTGATGTTCTTCTGAGTGCAAGAGTAGAGACAACAGTGAAATTAGTGCAGGGGTTTTCTTTAATTGTTCCACAACAGAGTAATCTTGAACCTTAATCTCTTTTAGAAACTCTTCTACTTCATCCTCAGTAACAACCTTCTATAGTGGTACTTGAATAACTTGGGCCATTTTTCATATCTTTTACTCTTCTGGAATATAATAGCTTCTAGAGTGTGTTAACTCTCTTGTTTCATCAACTTCTTCAACAATCTCCTTTCTTCGGTAAAACACAACAATCTTATTGTAGTTGTTGGATGGGCTTAACCAAGATAGACTCTTTCAACTTTGCCAAGCAACTTTGGTCCCGTTGTGTTAATGATAAGACTTTTGATACGTATAACTGTGGCGTACCTTATCGAACTTCAAACCTCTTTGAAACTCCAGGGACACACAAAACTTTGGTATCAAGGTTGATACCTTCCACACTCAAAGATGCGACTGGTTCTGAACTTTTTAACGACTTGTCTTCCTTTCCGATCTTTCTAAACAACTTTCCTGTTTTGCCAAGGAGTTTGTACTCTTGATCATCACAGATCATACCCACTAAATTTTTTTGAGGTGGGAGTGAGTTAGTAGTTACATTGGGAGTGTTTTGATCATCTGTCACAACGACCACTCCATGATCGATTAGCTTTTCGATCTCCCCCTTTAAGGTCCAACAATTATCAGTGCTCTATACTGGGGGACCTAAAAGATACTCACATATTGCATTGGCCTGAAAGCTGGAGCATTTGGATTCAGATGATGTGGTGGGATAGACTCAATCACTCATATCTTCCTTAACTTTTGAAACAAGTTGGAGTATGACTCTCCCAATGGAGTGAATTTCCTTTTCTGTCCCTGCTCTTGAGCATAATTTTATGTAGGAGGGTTGTAAGGGCCTAATAGGGTGGTCATTGTGGGCGAAGGTTTCCTTGAGTTGAGGCCCGAAAATATGGGTGAATGGGAGGATGCATATATGATTGAGCATTGAAGATTGCGTATAAAGATGGAGATACTGAATATTGAGGGACATAAGGGTAGTAATGCTTATGATAGCTAGATTGTCCCTGAATTGGTGGGTAAGGACAATTAGAATTCCTTTCAACACCCCTTGACCATGACGCTAGCGAAGGAACTTCCTCTTTCATTTTACGATTTCCATAACTGCCTGAACCACCCTGAATGGCATGTGTGGTAGCTTTGATTGCTGCCTGGCTCACGATCCTTCATGTTTTGAGACCACTCTCAACCATTTCTCCAATTTTGATATTGTGTGTAACGGTTTTACCATTGTGGCTGTCAGGTGGTGGAAGTAATCAGGATCTTGAGCCTCTATGAAGATGTCAACCAATTCTTGTTCATCTAATGGTAGTTTGACCCGAGCTGCTTGTTACCTCCATTTGATAGCATATTCTCTGAAGCTTTCATTTGGCTTCTTTCTCATATTGGAGAGTGTATTGTGATCTGGCATAATGTCGACATTGTACTGAATTGTCAAACAAAATCTTGAGCCATATCATCCCAGATGTGCCAGTGGGAGATCTCTTGGTCTATAAACCATTCTGAGGCAACACCAGTCAGGCTCTCACAAAAGTAAGCTATGAGTAGTTCCTCTTTACCCCCTGCACCCGTAAGTTGATTGCAGTATCTCTTGAGGTGAGCTATGGAATCACCGTGTCCGTCATACTTATCAAACTTAGGGGTTTTGAATCCAGATAGAAGGTGGATATTTGGGAACATACACAAGTCTTTGAACGCGACACTTATGTACCCTCCTAGCCCTTGCATACTTTTCATGTGTTGCTCGATGCTTTTCATATTTTTTTCAACATTTCCTCTTGCTTTGAGCCTTGAGTGGGCCTCTCAAAATCAATAGGGGAGCCAAATTGTACAGAGTTAAGGCCACCGAATTCTATCCCAGGATTATAATACTGCTCTGGATGGGCGGTGAACTATCCCTCTTGAGCTGTTTTCTGCATCACAGTTGGTTGTAGGAAAGTATAGACCGGTGCAGCTATCGTGACAGTGGGATTATTCCTGAATGGCATGCCTTGAGGGGGTGTTGTTGAAGGTCCGGCCCCACAATTATCAAATGGACCATACCCTGGAGGGAAGAAAGGATCTGATATCGGGACCTGAGAAGATGAGGATCAGATACTTGTGATCTCAAAAAACTAGGAATAGACGTTAGTGGTTCTTGGCCATTGGCCCAGGCTTGCCACAACTGGAAAATAACATGTCTCCGTGTCTGATTTTCTTCAACAGTGGCTGACTCTCTTGTCCTTGAATCAACTGGAGTATCCACCGGGTTCACCACAATTTTAGTAGTGGTTGTTATTGACGCTCTTACCTTAGACTTGGTAAAGTACGGGTGTTCTGCAGTTTACCACAAACAAACCACCAAAAGCTTACTAAAACTAAAGGGAAATGAACAAACTTGTTAGAGGTTAGACAATTTTACACATCAATCACACATTTGTTAATCACCTAGTAATATGAGTTAAGAAGGCCATTGTCTCATCCTAGCTTTGCTTTGTTTATTGTCTTCCCTTTTTTTCTCTTTTTTTTTTTTAAAAAAAAAGTTTTAGTCGAACCTTTTAGAGGTTGCTTACGTATCATGTCTTCGCATGAATCGGATCATTACGCAGTTCAGAAATTTAGACGACTCAACATAATTAATTTAGAAAAGCATAACAAAACCCTTTCATTCATTTCCAAAGACTTTAAACAAAACGACAAAACCAAGGGGTTTAAACACAACTATGACTAACATGATCTCTTTGAACATCAAAACTTTAAACTAAAACAAGGAGTCTTAAACAAAACAAGATGAAACAAACAAACAAAAAGTGTTGAACTCTTCTTCAATCTTTTTCATATTCTTGGGGCTTTCGTTGTCCTCCCAAGGTCTCATACAGATTAAACAACACCTTTGGCAGATGGGCAACAATGACACGTGCTTGCTCATCCACTTTTGTGTCATTCATACGTCAACAATTTTTAATAACATAGGAGGTTTGTTCTGCCAACTAATGAACTTGACGTCTAGACCTTTCCATATTTGCATGGCAGTTATTCAACTACGTTTGATGATCACCTAGATTGTTCCTTAAAAGGACCTCTCGCTCCTCTGATACTTCAAGTTGATTACGAAGTGTTTCTCTCACAATGATCATTTTTCTTTGCTCCACTTCAATATCGACACAATGACTGATTTTTCTTTTCTGTTCTTCTAACTGTGCTTTAAGTTGATCATGTAAGTGTATCCAACATGACCTTTCTTTCTCAAAATTTCTCCTTTTGATGCTTAAGCTCTCCCTTTTGGTAGTGCACGACCTCTTCAGATGCCACTAAGTCCCTCTTCAATCGAAAAATTTTAAAGCTCTGCTCCTTTTTTATCTGCCAGGCCAAATGAATCCTGCTATCCAACTTCTCTTCTAATCGAGCTAATTTCCCCTCTGCATGCTTCGATTCTCCCTCCACATCTTGTAACTCCAACTGGTGACTTCTTCTTATTTGGATTTGAATTTCTTGTCGGGCTATGATGGCTTTGGCCTTCTCCAACTCTTTTTCCAACTGTTTATGATGTGTTTTTTTCTTCTTCTACTGGATCCTTCGGGAGTGTGACCAAATGTTACTGGATCACGATATTACGATAAGTACCCAGGCACCATTTTTCCTTTATCTTGCTCCATAACCATTTCACTTTGCTCAGAAATTATACTCCTGAACCAGATCTTTAGAATATCTTGGCTATTAAAGGCAAAACCTGGTGGGGTGTCAAATACAAATCTACTCATGTCATCATTTGGTGGGACTTCTTGAACTCTAGCCAGCTGACGCATAACCCGAAGTGGGGCATAGGGTTGGACACCTCTAAACCCAATCAACACAAGAAACGAGATACCAGTAGACATGAAAATGACATCCTTAGCTGGGAACCAGTAATGATTCCATACAATTTCATCAGATATGATTACTGAGAGTTTCTCTTCACATGCTAAAATTCCTTTTGGAAAATCGATTTTCGCTTCTCTTTCCTTATGAGAGGAAACATAATTACACCAATCCGGAGTGAACCCGGGCACAAGATCATGATGATAAAGCTGTTCCAAGAACCATATTTGCAGCAAAATGTTGCAGCCTTCAAATAACGTTTCTCCATTTTTTTCATTTTGTAAATGCACAAAACATATCTACCAGGATCATGGGAATAATGGTAGGGCTTTCCATTGTGGTAAACACCTTCACTACCCCTGCCAAACGAATGTCGATATGCTTGTCCCCTTGAAGGCAAACGAGGCCCCCTTGATTGCTAAGTTGGTTCTGGTATTTTTTTAAATCTATCCTTTTGACCGTACCTCTCATATAGAAAATCCAATAAGGCTCATCCATTTTTCAAACTCCCCTTCTCTGTTTGGTTGATCTTGAGAAGGTCCAGGAACTTATTGGCGTCGACGTTCTTTGGGATTATAGGTCTTTTGTTGCGGAGATCAGCACCTCGAATACTGGACCCTTTTCCCATGAAGCTGGCGATTTCTTCCAGAGTTGGTGTCATCTCAAAGTCAAAAAATTGAAACACATTATTTTTTGGATCACATAATGGAATCAATGCCTCAATCACATCTCTTCTTGGGTCAATCTCCATCAAATGCACAAGATGCCCAGATGTTCTTTTACCCTCCTTTGCTCATAATTCCCAATGCCTATCCACCCGCCATAGATCCTTGGGTATTGTGTCAACAATGATGCATTCTGGAATTCCTTCACTTCTAGGCATTTTAGAACCTTGTCCTTTAGTTGGAAGTTGCATTTATACCTTTGAATAGAATCTAATTAAAGTTTTATCACAAACTATAATCAAGGGAGGAAAGAAAAAGTAAAAATCATATTTTTTTCTAAAGACAAGATACCCGTTTTTCTTATAAACACCGAACCCGAGAAGGGATGCCTACGTATCTCATTTTAGTGAGAATCAGGTGTGCGTAGTTTATAAAAAAAATTACTCCCACTTGAAAGACCACCCCTTTATTTCAACCTCTTTTCCTCTTTTTTTTTTTAAAAATAAATAAAATTGAAAGACAAAGTTATTGTAAAGCTGGTCAACAATGTAAAGGTCTTCTGAACAAAATTATTTTCACGTAGCACATAAAATGAACATGTTGGTCTAGAGTGGGTACCTATCTTAGATTTGCTAGGTCAAATGCACATGATTCAAATAAACGTAGCCTACCAGGAATAGTTTTGCTAGGTTTAACACTTTATATGGAAGGTGTATAAACTGACTTTACTCGAGTGAACAACTCGAGCCGGAGAAGGTCGGCGGAACGGTAGCAAAGCTATTCCGGCTTAACTGGTTGTCCAACTCCGTCTAACATGTGTGACGAAATCTGAATCAGAAGCATAACCGCACACTCCCTCATCTTAGACATAAGTCTTGTGGAGCGTATCCGCACACACAGTGAATAACAAAATTCCAGAGACTCAAAAGGCGTGCGAGAGAAGACAATTTATATACAATCACACAATATCAAAACAACAAATCATCAAAATAGCACAATTAGCCAACAAACACAAAAATTAATCAAATAATCAAATAATCAAAATAGCCAAATATAGTCAATGTACAAAGCACGAATTCTAATAAAAAAAAGTCAACAACAGAGTCTCCAGATCTGTCACAACTCTGCATTGGCAATTGCTAGGGATGTGATGGGTTCTTTTTTGAAAAATAAAAGCAAATGAAAAATGTTTTTTTTTTGAGTCGCCACTTGAAATTGAGTTTTTGGGTGTTCCAAGTCACCTGGTAAATTCCTAATCTAAAAGGGAATGACTTTTTATTTTTTTAGTCTACGAAACAAAGATAGGGTAAGGAATTCTATTGACTGGGGGGAAGATGTGAGGCACCCCCGAGTCCCGTGATTCTAGCACAGTCGCTTTATTAACTCATGTTTGGCTAAAAATAATTTTTGGATAAAAATGTAAGTTTGTGCTAGTTACTAATTTTTTTAAAAATGATTTGCCTAGGAGCGTAGCCGCACACAAGATTATTTTTCTTAAGAAAAAAAATAATACACACCAAGTATCGTAACCGAACACATAGTGGTATTTAATAAATTTTATTTATTAAATAAAATTAATAATTAATGACTCAATTCCTTTGATAATGATAAAAAATAATGAATCATTGAACTTGTTACAACATGAAGAAAAATGATTTTTTTTTGTTGGCAAAATGATATCTTTTTTATATAAAAAAAATATACATATCACTACTTAACAACAACAACGAAAAACAAAGTTTCCTTAAAAATAATAACTAAGTAGTGAAAGACTAAATTTTAAAAAAAAATTATTGATACAATTTCAGAAATGACCATTCTAGTAAAAAATTTAGTTTTACCCAAAATGGAAACATTGCACTCTTTTGAAAGAAAATTGCAAAAATAACCAATTTTATATAATAGTTAAATTACTAACCTAAATGAAACCAAATTTTTATTTTTGTTTCAATAACCCATTTCATATATTTATTTAAGAGAGGAAATTATTATTATTTTTAAAAAGTATTTACAAAATGACCAGATTCATATTTTTGCAAAAATGACCAGTTTTGTGTTTTTGCAAAAAAACAACCTCTTTTTTTTTATAGCAAAACACAAGTTTACGTGTCAATTCCATGATGAGGTAAATTAAACTAAACACCACATTAGTAATGAATACATTTGTACATAATTATAAACATAATCATATAAGAATCACAATGGACTTGGTTAAATCAAACAAACTTAATATAAACAACTTAATCAAAATATAAAAGAACATGAAACATTAATTTAAGATTACATTGTGAAATGTAAAAGAAAATACCCAAAGGTGATGACAAGCAAATAGTGAGAGCAAACTAGTTGAACCAACAAATTCACAAAAGATGATTTTTTTTTCTTGCTATTCTAAAGTACTAGTATACGTTCCCGCGCGTTGCGCGGATTTTCTATAATATAGTATTTTTTAAATTTAAAAATAATTAATATGAATTATTATTGAGTAATAGAAGTAGTATATGTGTGTGTGTAATGAAGACACCAATTATTATTCTAACAACTTCTCATTTTCCTAGTATAATGAGGTATTAGAATATAAGATGTGTGTTGAATTGATATTTGTGCTAATTAATTAAAATTTAAGTACATAGATCAATCTAAAACCTAGTATTGAAAATATTGACTCTACTTTTAGCAAAAATCTGAATATAATTTGTAAAGCATGTTGCAACCTTTTTAGCATACTCCTCTCTCGTTCAGTCCTACAAATTAAGACTATATTCATATCAAATTTAATTTCATAAAATAAGAATTCACAAAAAATGAATTTCAGTAATTAATTAAAAAACACTATAATCAAATTAATATTATACCACATAAAAATAAACTATTTTTAGTGCAAAATAAAATTTGAGAGATAAAAAAAAAAAGGGTAATCTTCTATTAAGTCTTTTATTCTATTTTATAAACTTTTTGGATTTTTTTTTTTAAGAATAGTTCTCTAAATACTCGTACATTATAATCTAAATATTTATTTTTAAATATAATATATATATATATATATATATATATATATATATATATATATATATATAGTTACCACTTATTTTCTTAAAACAAAATAAATAGATAATTATACAGTTGTAATTACTAAATTTTAGCAACATTATCTTAAACATTTATTGTGGAAGAAAAGTGGTAACTGAAATTTCACACTTTCAACCTTATTTAATCTGGAAAGGAGTCACTTGACTTATTCTAATGTTTTTGCCCTTACTTTAATATAAAAGGTAGTACTTCTTTTTTAATAAAAATATTTATTTTTTTAAGAATAATTCTCGTAATACTCTTACATTATAATCTAAATATTTATTGTTTAAAGTATCTCTTATATATATATATATATATATATATTGAAACTGCAATAAAATTAAAATAAAGGTTTCATACTTGATCAGATATCTTAACTTTTTAGAAATATTAATTAAATAGTGATTAGCTAAATCTAAATATCATTAATATAAAACAAAAATAACAACGCTCCCTGTTTCTCTCCTTGCATAACACACACTTTTAAATTTTATTTGAATAGAATTTTTTATGGAGTTATAAGAGATACATAAAAATATATATGTAACTATCAAAATTTGAATGTAAAATAAAACTGGCAAAACTAAAACAATTATCAATATTTACTTTTTAATAAAAAATGCTTTTGAATATTAATTAATCTATGTATTAATTTTTGCTGTACAGATATGTGACAGTTTTTACCTCTTTTATCCATTAAACTCAACAAAATACAACACTAAATAAATAAATAAAAGGCAAGCGAAATTAGTAATAAATAATTTATAGATGTATCATCTCATTTGTTTATCTAAACTTGAAGGAGTATAGTTTGTTCATCCATTCCTTTTCGACTTTGTAATTGTTAGGTGAGAATGAGGTCTGAAACAATTCCAAAAATTTTCAACCTACGAAATAAGTTGTTGATTTTTAGAATAAAGAATTAAGTGATATCGTTGTAACATGTTCAAACTTTAAGGCAAAAAATTTAAGAATAAAAATGAATAATTGATTGTTGATTGTCAAGTGCAATTTTTTTTTGGATATGTATATTACAATATATGAAAATACTTTAAACTGAAAAAATAGAAAAAAAATATAAATAATCAAACCTGTTTTATTATCATATATAAGTAATCAACCTCTCCTTAATCTTGACGCTTTGACTGGAATAAATATAGATCTTCCGCAATCATCATAACTTCAATTAGTCATCGAAACGTAACTTCAATAGCATTCATCATTTTGTAGAAATCATCCTATAATTTTTTTTAGAAAATATAATAATAAAAAAGAATAGCATATAGAATCTACAGACATTTAGATATCAAATAAGAGAAAATTTATGAGTAATATTATAAATAAAAATTGTGTAAGATGATGCATATGAGGAGGTGGGGAATGAAAAAGTTAGGCATGATTTTTCACTGCAATTCATTTTCTTTCTAAAAGAGATAGCAGTTACTTTTGAAAAAAAGATGATCTACTCTTTAAAATTGTTTCCTTAAATAAAGGATTTTAAGTTCAGTTTTCTCTTCCTAATTTTTAGGAATCACCCACGTACAAAATTTATCCTTTTTTAATTAAAATTTGAATAAATAGATAACTGATTAAAAAACCATATGTAGGGGTGTTCATGGTTTGGATAAAAACCGATCCAAACCGAAAAACCAAACCAAACTGATTAAATGAACCGATTTAATTTGGGTTTTGGTTTGGTTTGGTTTTAGGTTGTTAAGAACCGATAGTATTTGGTTTGGTTATGATTTTGTTCGAAAAAAATCGAAGAAATAACCGAACCGAACCAACAAGTTATATACATAAATTTTATTATTATACATACATAATCTATTTTATTCATAAACAATTTTAAAGATTTTATATATGTTTCATCAAAATTTATTTATAATTTACTTATGAAAGAAAAAATGTCCAAGGTGAGAACAATTTTCGTATTGGTTTCATGTATATGAGTGTTTATGGAAATTCATTGTGGGACTGAAAATGTCATTGTCTCTTCCTTCTATGCCAAAATAGTGAATTTTGAAATTTTATTCAGTAAATTCAATGATCCAAAGTTTTGTAATGTCAGTCATTCTAACTATTTTTTCGTTTGAATGGATTGTTGTCACATTTTTCACATTTTGAATGAATTGTTTCTTTTATTCTTATGTATGGTTAATAACCGAATAACCGAACCAAACCAAACCAAAACCGAAAACAACCAAACCAATAAATATATATTATATTTGATTTGGTTTGGTTTTGATAATTTTAAAACCGATTAAGTTGGTTTGGTTTTGGTTTTGACCAATAACCGACCCAAACCAACCCGTGAACACCCCTAACCATATGAATAGTTAGCAATTTTATTATTATTTTCAGATTTTTAGTTGATTTTAATAATTTATTATTTATAAATTCTAGAAAATTTAAGGTGTTGACATGTGACACTATTTCTTCTCCTATTATATATAGATATATTTCTTTCTTTGGAATGAATTCAAATAAGGAACAAATACACGATTTATAAACTATGCAACATGAGATTTTGAATGAATACAAATATTAATAGCATACATACCGATTTGAATATTAATTGAGAAATGATAAAAAATTCTAAAAAAAAATATAAATACAAAACAAACTAATAGGAAATTGTTCTTCTTCAACAAGTTTTTCGAAATCTTCAGCATCCAATTTTTTTATTTTTTATTTTATTAATAGTGTCTTTACATAATAGAGGGAAAACTCAAAAGATACTTGGTGACAATGTATTTACCTTTATCAGTGGGTGAAAAATATTTTGAAGGATTTGTGAGGTTTCTTGAACAAAGTGGAGGAAAGTAGAAGAGGTAATTTCTTAGAAAGGAGAGAACAACGGTGAAAATCTCAAGAGAGAGAAAAGAGGAATATTGGGTAAAAACCTTGAAAGATGGAAAAGTGGGTAATGAGAGTTTTTCCTTCCTTTTCACGGATAGGGGAGCAAAATTAGTCCAATGTGGGGACTGATTTGAGAAATAAAAGGAAAAAAAATTAATTATATTAGTATACATTTTATTTGCTAAAATATTGACATATTGAAATTTTTAATAATTATTTGTAAATGTTTTTATAATAATTACGTTAGGGAGTTTAACTAGTTTGCTAATTTTCTCTTTCTTTTATTCATTAATTAAATAATAGCTAGATGAGTCATCTCAAAATTTAAAATGGGCTCAAAATGTAGATCCATTTGACCAAGACCAAAAAATTCAAAAGAAAAACCAGTCCTCTAACACAAAAATTCAAACTTCTAACCTATCTAGAAATTAAACACAACAAATTGAACAAAAAAAAAAAAAAAAAAAAAAATTCAAAATAAACTTCAAACAAAAGTTCAACATGATAAAACTTTAAAGAACACTAACAAAAACAATACATAATCCGGTACCAAAACGACTTATATGGTTAAAAGATTGTGATGGTGACGGATTCTGATAGAGGATGAGGGGAGAAAAAGATTGACATAAATTTTTGAGTGAATGGGGGTCGCCGAAAAACTTAATCGAATTTTTTTTTGACGGAATTTTGACATAATATTTACATCAAAAGATATCCCTTGAAGAGCTCTACACATTTATGTAAATGGTATAGGATGGGAATTGTAACATCTCGCAACTTGAAATAGCTAGAAAGAAGCCAAGAACTTGAAATAACCATTTTAGGAAAGTATAAGGAAATCTGGAAATTTTTAAGCAAGTTAAAGTTGAGATTTTGGTCAACTTCAATCGGTCATAACTCCTAGCTCAGGATAAGTTAGGTGTAGTTCCAGATATGGTTGGAAATCTCTTGTAATTTTCTTTCCAACGCCGCCGAGTTTGTGCGATTCCGAATTCGTATGAGTGAGTTACGTCCTTTGAAAGTTGGGTTGTTCGAATAAAGAAATGCACAATCCGGATTTTTAAAAGGGTTAGATTGGTCTTTTCCTTACCCAATTAGTTAAATCCATTTTTAGTAAAATAATTGGGGTCAAGACTGAGTTAGTTCAGTTTACGCTTTTGAAAATTTGAGTTAGGGCTTTTGGAGAAAGAACACAAGAGAAAGGAGAAGAAGAAAAACAAGATTCGCCAAGAACGAGCGATTTTGGTTGCGGATTCGCCAAGGAATTGATCCTACAAGTATGTGAGTCTCTCATAGCGTTGGGTTCATTCACCCACGCGCCAAACATGTTTAGTTCAGCGAAATTCATCCTAAAAGAGTTTGAAAGTTGATGTTCTTGGCATGTATTCTTGAATTTGAATGTTGTTCTTGAATTAGGATGAATTGAGGTGTTTTTGAGATCGTTACGTTGAGTTTTTAGAGTTGTATTGAGTTAGGATCTTGAATATATATGCTGGGTATTAGGATAAAAAATGAATTGAGTTCTATAATCGAGTTTAGGCGATTTGGGGCTGGAAAACGAAGAAGGTAAAAGTCGAGCAGGTTCTGGCGCGCAGGTTCGCGTCGCAGACTTGCTCCCCCAGTGACCAAAAAGTTGCTCCGCGTCGCGGTTAGGACGCAGAATCCACTGTCTCAAAATTTTTATTCTCGAGCATTTATTCAGAAGCATCTCCGCGTCGCAAACTTGTTCCACGACGGTGATTTCGTAACTTTTCTCAGGTTTAAATATTCAAAGTCATTCCTAAACATCATGAGGTCTTTCCAATCACAAATCACAATCCTTGAATCCATAATTCAATTCAAGGATCAGTTATGAGCAAAGTCAAGAGAGGTTAAGAGTCAAGTCTAAAAGTTAAGAGCAAAGTCAAAGCAAAGTTTTAAAGTTTTCAAAAGTCTTTAACAAATGTTTTCACCTTGTTTTAAGACTCAAGTTTCAAGTTAAGAAAAGAGTAAAGAGTTTAGTTCATTTCTCAGAAAGCTATTAGGGACCTAAGTATTTCCAAAGAGTTTATAAATGTTTTCACATTTGAGTAAGAAAAGGGAACATCAATTCCAAGAGAGCTTTTAAGCTAAGTTTTGAGTAATTATCTCAAACCAAAGAATGAAGTTATGTTTTTAAAAACATATGAGCTAAGTATATTTTGGGAGTAGTATTGAGCACCGATATGGGGAGGCGAGTTCATATTAACTCAAGTCTCTTATAAACCATGTAGCCATCATGGGTAGTAAATGATTATACTTTTTAGATGAATCCTTAAGATACTTTTAGCATTAACTAGTGGATCCACTAAGTTAAGCGTTCTATATGACGGCAAAGTATATGACAGTTCTGGCAGCGTGGGCAAGACGTTGTATCACCACTTAGGCTCATAGTGGTGGTTGTCGATTAGAGAATATTCCACAGAAACTGTATTACTTTATTATATGAGTAAAGTTGAGTTTGTTATTGCATTTCTTTAACGAACTAAGTTGCTTTTACTGTTTTACAAAGTTTTTCATTTATTGCATGTGTTTATTGCTTTATTTTGAGTTAAGTTATTCATGAGTGGAGAAGAGCCAAGGTAAGTGGTTCTTTCAAAATCTTTTCAATCCTATGCATTGTTTAACATTTCAACTCGCATATTCGTACATTCAATGTACTTATGTCAGTTGGCCTGCATCGTCTTATGATGCAGACGCAAATAACCAGGATCAGCATCCAGCACCTCATTGATCCAGCTTGAGCACTCAGAGTCTGTGGTGAGCCTCCTTGCATTCGGAGGACTCTTTTATTTGCAATTTCTAGTTTAGTTCATTAGGATGTTGTGGGGATTGTCCCAACAACCATCTCAGTTGTTTTAGAGGTTTCATAGACAGTCAGTTACTAGTTCTTTAGTCTTCTCATTTTATCTTATGTTAAGACTTGAGTTGCCATTTTGGCCAAGTTGAATGTTTTATTCTTTTAATATTCTAAGTTATATTATTAAACTATTTGAGTAAGTTCATTTGATCATTGTAATCATGCTTAGAGTCTTCCGCTGAGTTAAGTAAGCCAGGCCAAGGGTTCGCTTGGGGCCAACAATGGTTCTCGAGTGCTAGTCCCACCTAGGGTGTAGACTCGGGGCGTGACAAATTTGGTATCAGAGCACAAAGTTCAAGAGTCCTAGGGAGTCTATGAATCTGTGTTTGTAGAGTCCTAGTTATCGGTGTGAAGCGCTCCATATCTATAATTAGGAGGCTACAACATTTAGGAATTTCTTCACTTCTTTCATACTCATTTCGTACGTTAGAGATTAATCTCTAAAAAGTTTCCCTTTAATTCGTGCTTGCGCGTGTTTCAGATAATCATGCCTCCACGAAGAGCTGTCAGAGGTCGTCCTGCGAGACGCAATGTTGAGGAACAAGAGTTACACAATGCACCTAAGGTGCAACCTCAAGGAGAAGTCACTAATGTTGAGTTCAGAGAGGCTATAAGGATGCTCAGTCAAGTTGTGACCAACCAAGATGGGCAGCAGAAAGGAGCTCGATAAGAAGAGGCTGACATTTCAAGGATTCGTGAGTTCTTGAGGATAAATCCTCCAAGTTTCACTGGTTCGAGCACTATTAAGGATCTAGAGAACTTCATTGAGGAGTTGAAAAAGGTATTCGATGTGATGCATGTTGCTGACACTGAGAGAGTTGAGCTAGCTGCATATCAACTGAAGAATGTTGCTAGGACTTGGTTCGATCAGTGGAAAGGGGGTAGAGTTGATGATGCACCACCTGTGAGTTGGGCCTGTTTCGAGGAAGCTTTCTTGAGGCGCTTCTTTCCTCGAGAATTGAAAGAGGCCAAGGTACGTGAGTTCCTCACACTAAAACAGGATTCTCTAAGTGTTCATGAATATGGGTTGAAGTTCACCCAACTATCCCGTTATGCTCCGGAGATGGTTAAGGACATGAGGAGTAGAATGAGTTGTTTGTTATCGGGTTGGGTCGTCTATCAAGCAAAGAGGGCAGAACAGTGATGTTGATAGGTGACATGGATATATCAAGGTTGATGGTTTATGTGTAGCAGGTTGAGGAAGAGAAGCTTAGGGACAGGGAAAAGTTCAGAAGTAAGAAAGCGAAGACAGGGAATGAGTTTGGATAGCAGAAAGGCAATGTGAATTGTTCGTCTTTTCAGCAGAAGCAAAAAGGGTCTGCTCCATCATCTGCTAGTACATATGCACCTCGAAACAAAGGCGAATATTATGGTCAGAATTCGCAGCACTTCAGAGCTAAACTAGCACAGTCCCAAGGTAGTGTGGCACAATGAGGTAGTTGGGCTCCTGCATGTGCTAAGTGTGGGAGAACACACCCAGGTAAGTGTCATGATGGCTTGACAGGTTGTTTCAAGTGTGGACAAGAGGGACATTTCTTGAAAGAGTGCCCTAAGAATAAGCAATATAGTGGAAATTCAGGCAATAGAACCTAGTCTTCATCAGTTGCTCCACCAGACAGGGCTGCACCTAGAGAAGCTACTTCCGGTACTGGCGGAGGAGCAAACCGCCTCTATGCAATCACTAGTCGCCAAGAGCAAGAGAACTCTCCAGATGTTGTCACTGGTATGATCAAAGACTTTGGTTTTGATGTTTATGCTTTACTAGACCCAGGAGCAAGTTTATCTTTTGTAACCCCTTATGTTGCAAATAAGTTTGATGTTATTCCTGAGAAACTTTGTGAACCCTTCTGTGTTTCTACACCTGTTGGGGAGTCTATTCTAGCTGAGCGAGTTTATCGTGATTGTGTCATTTCCATCAATCACAAAGACACCATGGCTGATTTAGTTGAGTTAGACATGGTAGATTTCAATGTCATCCTAGGCATGGACTGGCTTCATGCCTGTTATGCATCAATAAATTGTAGAACTCGAGTTGTCAAGTTTCAGGTTCCTAATGAGCCAGTCATAGAGTGGAGTAGTAATTCATCAGTGCCTAAGGGTCGTTTCATTTCGTACCTTAAGGCGAGAAACTTGGTTTCTAAGGGGTGTGTCTATCACTTAGTCCGAGTTAATGACTCAAGTGTTGAGGTACCTCATATTTAGTCGATTCCTATAGTAAAAGAGTTTCCAGAAGTCTTTCTTGATGATCTACCCGGAGTCCCTCCTGAGAGAAAGATATACTTCGGTATAGATGTTCTTCCAGATACTCGTCCTATCTCTATTCCGCCATATAGAATAGCACCAACAGAGTTGAAAAAGCTTAAAAGGCAATTGAAAGTTCTTTTAGAGAAAGGGTTTATTTGATCAAGTGTCTCACCTTGGGGTGCTCCGGTCCTGTTTGTGAGAAAGAAAGATGGTTCCCTTAGGATGTGTATAGATTACCGCCAATTGAACAAGGTTACCATAAAAAACAAGTATCCTCTTCCAAGAATTGATGATCTTTTCGATCAGCTTCAAAGTGTTTCCTGTTTCTCGAAAATTGACCTCAGATCAGGCTATCATCAATTAAAAGTAAGGGAATGTGATATTCCAAAGACAACTTTCAGAACCAGATGTGGTCATTATGAGTTTTTGTTCATGTCCTTTGGTTTGACCAATGCACCATCGGCGTTCATGGATCTTATGAATAGAGTATTCAAACCTTATTTAGATATGTTTGTTATCATCTTCATTAATGACATACTAATCTATTCAAGGAATGAAGAAGATCATGCTAGTCATCACAGAATAGTCCTTCATACATTGAAAGATAAGGAGTTGTATGCTAAGATCTCAAAATGTGAGTTTGGCTTGAGTCTGTGGCATTCCTAGGCCACATAATTTTCGGTAATGGAATTAGAGTTGATACTCAGAAGATAGAGGCAGTGCAAAGTTGGCCTAGACCCACATCTCCAACTGATATTAGGAGTTTCTTGGGTTTAGCTGGCTACTATAGAAGGTTTGTAGATGGGTTCTCGTCTATTTCGTCTCCGTTGACCAAGTTGACTCAAAAGACAGTGAAATTTCAATGGTCTGAAGCTTGTGAGAAAAACTTTCAGGAATTGAAGAAGAGGTTGACTATTGCTCCAGTTTTGACCTTACCAGAAGGTACTCAAGGTTTTGTGGTGTATTGTGATGCATCTAGAGTTGGCTTGGGTTGTGTTTTAATGCAGAATGACAAAGTTATAGCTTATGCCTCCAGACAGTTAAAAATTCATAAGAAGAACTACCCAACCCATGACTTAGAGTTGGCTGCTGTAGTATCAAGATATGATGTCACTATTTGTATGGTGTTCATGTTGATGTATTCACTGATCACAAGAGCTTCCAATATGTGTTCACGCAGAGAGAGCTCACTCTCAGGCAAATAAGGTGGTTAGAGTTACTCAAAGATTATGACATGAGTATTCTTTACCATCCAGGTAAGGATAATGTTATTGCTGATGCCTTAAGCAGGTTGTCTATGGGTAGTACCGCCCATCTTGAGGAAGAGAAGAAAGAACTAGCCAAAGATGTGCACAAACTTGCACGCCTGGGAGTCAGACTTATGGATTCCACAGAAGGAGTAGTAGTAGTAATGAATGGGGCTGAATCATCATTAGTGTCAATAGTAAAAGAGAAGCAAGACCAAGATCCCATTTTGCTAGACTTAAATGTTCATAAGCGAAGAGTTTTAGCTTTTGAACAAGAAGGAGATGGTGTATTGAGATATCAAGGTAGATTGTGTGTACCTATGGTGGATGGGCTCCAAGAGAGGATCATGGAGGAAGCTCATAGATCCAGGTATTCCATTTATCCGGGTTCCACAAAGATGTATCGTGATTTGAGGGAAGTGTGGAATAGCATGAAGAAGGGCATTGCAGAATTTGTTGTTAAGTGTCCAAATTGCCAACAAGTGAAAGTTGAGCACCAAAGGCCCGGTGGTTTGGCTCAGAATATAGAACTTTCAGAGTGGAAGTAGGAGATGATTAATATGGATTTCATCACAGTCTTGCTAAGGTCTCGCAGACAGCATGATTTTATTTGGGTGATTGTCGATAGAATGACGAAATCAGCCCACTTTTTGCCGGTAAAGACTATCAACTCAACAGAAGATTATGCTAAGCTTTATATTCAAGAGGTGGTAAGACTTCATGGGGTTTCGGTCTCCATTATTTCAGATAGAGGTGCGCAATTTACTGCACAGTTTTGGAAGTCATTCCAAAAAGGCTTGGGTTCAAAGGTGAATTTGAGTACTGCCTTTCATCCTCAGACAGATGGGCAAGCAGAGCGCACCATTCAGATATTAGAAGATATGTTGAGGGCATGTGTGATTAATTCAAAGGTAATTGGAATGATCACCTACCTTTAATTGAGTTTGCTTACAACAACAGTTACCACTCTAGCATCCAAATGACTCTATATGAAGCTCTTTATGGGAGAAGATGCAGATCTCATATTGGATGGTTTGAAGTTGGTGAAGCAGGGTTGATAGGACCAGATTTAGTCCATCAAGCTATGGAGAAGGTTAAAGTGATTCAAGAGAGGTTGAAAACGGCACAGAGTCGTCAGAAATCCTACACTGATGTTAGGAGAAGGGCGTTAGAGTTTGAAGTAGATGATTGGGTATATCTAAAGGTGTCACCCATGAAGGGTGTTATGAAGTTTGGTAAAAAGGGGAAACTTAGTCCCCGGTATATTGGACCTTATCGCATAGCCAAGAGGATTGACAATGTAGCTTATGAGTTGGAGCTACCACACGAGTTAGTAGCAGTTCATCCAGTGTTTCACATCTCCATGTTGAAGAAATGCATGGGCGATCCTTCATTGATCATACCAACTGAAAATATTGAGATCAAGGATAGCTTATCTTATGAGGAGATTCCGGTCCAAATTCTAGATCGCCAAGTACGCAAGTTAAGGACAAAAGAGGTTGCTTCAATCAAAGTCCTTTGGAAGAACCAATTTGTTGAAGAAGCTACTTGGGAAGCTGAGAAGGATATGAAGAACAAATATCCACATCTCTTTGAATCTGGAGAAAATGCAGACCAAGGTACTAATTTTCTTATTAGTACTCTTTATATTGTGAGTGAGCATATTGTTTGTTTGCATTTGCTTGTTGGGTGTTTGAACTTGATGTTACACCCTTAGCCTAGTAGAGTAATCTCATTCGAGGACGAATGTTCTCAAGAGGGAGATATTGTAACATCTCGCAACTTGAAATAGCTAGAAAGAAGCTAAGAACTTGAAATAATCATTTTAGGAAAGTATAAGGAAATCTGGAAATTTTTAAGTAGGTTAAAGTTGAGATTTTGGTCAACTTCAATCGGTCATAACTCCTAGCTCAGGATGAGTTAGGTGTAGTTCTAGATATGGTTGGAAAGCTCTTGGAATTGTCTTTCCAACGCCGCCGAGTTTGTGCGATTCCAAATTTGTATGAGTGAGTTACGTCTTTTGAAATTTGGGTTGTTCGAATAAAGAAATACCCAATCCGGATTTTTAAAAGGGGTAGATTGGTCTTTTCCTTACCCAATTAATTAAATCCATTTTTAGTAAAATAATTGGAGTTAAGACTGAGTTAGTTCAGTTTACGTTTTTGAAAATTTGAATTGGGGTCAAGATTGAGTTAGTTCAGTTTACGCTTTTGAAAATTTGAGTTAGGGCTTTTGGAGAAAGAACACAAGAGAAAGGAGAAGAAAAAAAGCAAGATTGGCCAAGAACGATCGATTTTGGTTACGGATTCGCCAAGGAATTGATCCTACAAGGTATGTGATTCTCTCATAGAGTTGGGTTCATTCACCCACGCGCCAAACATGTTTAGTTCAGCGAAATTCGTCCTAAAAGAGTTTGAAAGTTGATGTTCTTGGCATGCATTCTTCAATTTGAATGTTGTTCTTGAATTGGGATGAATTGAGGTGTTTCTGAGATCGTTACGTTGAGTTTTTAGAGTTGTATTGAGTTAGGATCTTGAGTATATATGCTGGGTATCGGGATAAAAAATGAATTGAGTTCTATAATCGAGTTTAGGCGATTTGGGGCTGGGAAACGAAGAAGGGAAAAGTCGAGCAGGTTCTGGAGTGCAGGTCTGCGTCGCGGACTTGATCCCCCAGTGACCAAAAATTTGCTCCGCGTCGCGGTTAGGACGCGGACTCTACTGTCTCAAAAATTTAATTCTCGAGCATTTATTCAGAAGCATCTCCGCGTCGCGGACTTGTTCCACGATGGTGATTTCATAACGTTTCTCAGGTTTAAATATTCAAAGTCAATCCTAAACATCATAAGGTCTTTCCAATCACAAATCACAATCTTTGGATCCATAATTCAATTCAAAGATCAGTTATGAGCAAAGTCAAGAGAGGTTAAGATTCAAGTCTAAAAGTTAAGAGCAAGTCAAAGCAAAGTTTTAAAGTTTTCAAAAGTCTTTAACAAATGTTTTCACCTTGTTTTAAGACTCAAGTTTCAAGTTAAGCAAAGAGTAAAGAGTTGAGTTCATTTCTCAGAAAGCTATTAGAGAACTAAGTATTCCCAAAGAGTTTATAAATGTTTTCACATTTGAGTAAGAAAAGGGAACATCGATTCCGAGAGAGCTTTTAAGCTAAGTTTTGAGTAATTATCTCAAACCAAAGAATGAAGTTATGTTTTTAAAAACATATGAGCTAAGTATATTTTGGGAGTAGTATTGAGCACCGATATGGGGATGCGAGTTCATATTAACTCAAGTCTCCATAAATCATGAAGTCATCATGGGTAGTAAATGATTATACTTTTTAGATGAATCCTTAAGATGCTTTTAGCATAGACTAGTGGATCCACTAAGTTAAGCATTCTATATGACGGCAAAGTATAAGACAGTTCTGGCAGCGTGGGCAAGACGTTGTATCACCACTTAGGCTCATACTGGTGGTTGTCGGTTAGAGAATCTCCCACAGAAACTATATTACTTTATAATATGAGTAAAGTTGAGTTTGTTATTGCATTTCTTTAACGAACTAAGTTGCTTTTACTGTTTTACAAAGCTTTTCATATATTGCATGTGTTTATTGCTTTATTTTAAGTTAAGTTATTCATGAGTGGAGAAGATCAAAGGTAAGTGTTTCTTTCAAAATCTTTTCAAGCCTATGTATTGTTTAGCATTCCAACTCGCATATTCGTACATTCAATGTACTGATGCCAGTTGGCCTGCATCGTCTTATGATGCAGACGCAGATAACCAGAATCAGCATCCAGCGTTTTGTTGATCTAGCTTGAGCACTCAGAGTCTGTGGTGAGCCTCCTTGCATTCGAAGGACTCCTTTATTTTCTTTCTAATTTAGTTCATTAGTATGTTGTGGGGATTGTCCCAACATCCATCTCAGTTGTTTTAGAGGCTTCATAGACAATCAATTATTAGTTCTTTAGTCTTCTCATTTTATCTTATGTTAAGACTTGAGTTGCCATTTTGGCCAAGTTGAATGTTTAATTCTTTTAACATTCTAATATATATTATTAAGCTATTTGAGTAAAAGTTCATTTGATCATTGTAATCATGCTTAGAGTCTTTCGCTGAGTTAATTAAGTCATGCCAAGGGTTCGCTTGGGACCAACAATGGTTCTTGAGTGCAAGTCCCGCCTAGGGTGTAGACTCGGGGCGTGACAGGAATGACCGGAACTTCATAAATCTAAAGAAAAAAGTGATGACTTGTGTTTGATTTTTCTTAGATCTATGAAGTTTGGCTACGGATAAAGATGAATGGTTTGTGGATTTGTGTAGAGGAGGGTGAAAGAAAGAAATGGTAAAATTTAGAGAAATTTTCCAGCCATGGGGTGGTGGCCGACGACGACAGTGGTGGCGGCCAGCCGACGAAATGGTGGTAGGTGGAAGAAAGGAAAGAAGAAAAAAAAAAATAGGGCCAAAATTTTGATTTTTGGAGTCTTTTGTATATTTGGTAGCATCACATAAGATCCCTTGGATCAAAATATTATGAATGGTTGAGATTCAATCTTGACCATTGCTATTGGATCGGGTCAAAATTGATTGGGCTATCAGAATTGGGTCTAAATTAGCTCAATTCAATCAAAATTGGGTCATTTGGGCCAATTAAAAAGAAAAATACAAACAAACCAAAATACAAAATAAAATATAAGAAAAGACCTTACTATATATTGTAGGAGTAAATTAAATACGTCAAAATTAGGTGTTCACAACCTATAGTGGAATATGACTAGTCTTGGCCTTTTTTAATCTCAAAGACAGATATAACTACACAATAAATTAATTGATCATATTCAATATGATGTTTGGACATAGTCTCAAATTTACTGCAAGTTGTAAATACTTTTCTTGAAGAAATAGATGCGTTTCTCGACACTGCGATTGAAATAGAAGTGTAATTTCAAGTTGAACTCAAGTATATATAATAAGTTGAATTGTTGTCCAATATGATACATTCTCCCTTTAATTCTCCTTTTTAATAATTACTTATGATACATTTAAATTGATATATGTAAAGCAAAAAGTAGGACTGAACTTTCTACACGTTAGAATTAGAATATTTGTTCACTTTTTTCAATCTTTCAAAATTTATTTATCCCTTCACCAACGATTATTTATTTATTATAAAATTTAATATCTCATGTTGATGTTAATTTGATTCTCCAAAAATATCAAATAGTAACACTTTCCGGAAGCAAAAGGATAAATCATAAAATCAAATTAAAGATAATTGATGGAAGGATAAATGATAAGATGTTATAATTATCATTTTTTCCTTTACATTATTAATGTTCTTACTACGTAATCTTGTATGCAAGATAATATAGTATTTTGATTTTAATTACCGATAGATTTTAAATATTGTACCATATATAATGCATATCAAACGACCCAAACTGTACAATTGAAGAGTGTACTACAGAAGCGGGAATTTAGAAACACAAGAAACAAAATCATGGCGGATGAAACCCTAGATGATCGTCTGAGTGACTTGCCGGACTCACTTCTGCTTCAGATTCTTTCCCTTTTGCCGACAGAAGAAGCAGTCACAACATGTATTCTCTCTAAAAGGTGGCAGTGTCTCTGGACTTCACTTGATAATTTCAGTTTCTCTCCCAGACGCTTCTGGAGAAGAAACAATGGATTTCGATCATTTGTTGACTATGTATTGTCTCATTCCACTGCTTCCAAAATCACAAAATTTGAAATCGACAGTAGTTGCATGTATAACTACAAGTCTCAAATCAACCAATGGCTTACTTTTGTTGTTAAAAAAAATGTCCAACATGTTGCACTATATTCTCATCCTCCTTATATAATGCCTCTAACTTTCTTCACTTGTTCGTCTTTGATAACATTGCATCTTGTGAAAAGTTCCTTGGTATCTGATATAGTTATAGCCTGGAAGACTCTAAAGACTATAAAATTGGAGGAAATGGTGGTAGGGGATGCTGAAATTAAGAATTTACTCTCAGGCTGTCCTGCTTTAGAAACTATTGTATTTAATAGGGTTGGGGGGTTTTTGTCGCTTGGAAATTAATTCGTTAAAGGTAAAAGGCCTGGAATTGGAAGGTTATTGGGTGAATTATGCTGGTAAAAGTGATCACTCATTTGAAATTTGTGCCCCGTATCTTCAGCATTTGGAGCTTTCGCATGATTTTCATGATTTCAAGTGTAGTCTTGTTGATGTATCCTCTGTGGTTAATGCTAAGATAACTTTCGACATTACATGTATCAAAGATCTGGACAACAATTATGATCAATATTCTGATTCTGATGAAGAGGATGAAGACAGTTGCAGTGATTATCATCAAGGTTTTAAGACCCTCATCCAAGATTACCTTCAAAACCTAAGTCGGGCAACCGAATTAAATTCGGAACTTTGTTCACTCAGGTTGGTGATGTTTGTCGTTAGTGCCCTGCATAGTCAAACAGGAATGATTTTGGTTAGTGTTGCAAGTTCTTAAAATTACATGATATTTCTCAAAAAAAATTAGAGCCCTTGTTTTCTCAGATTGAATTTTAGCAGACAGTTTCAGAATGTAAACATAATACAATGGATAACCTTTGCACAAATTACAGAAACTTGTGGGAACAAATTACAGCTTTGGATGTGTGTTATTTCCTTTATCTTACCGGAACTAGAATTTTTGTTAGATTTTGTAACAACACTATTTCTTTGCTGTGAAGTGCTTTCGTTTTTGCTTTACCCATTGTGTACTAGTTTAATTGGAATTATTGCACCAGGTCCTATGCATATTGCAGTTCAAAGGAGTGCCAATTCCAGAATTGGCATGCAAACATCTAGCGCTGGAGTTGCATTTGGAAAAGTTTAGTTTGTATGGGGCAGCTGGCCTTTTGCGAGCCTCGCCTCTTGTGGAGACACTCAACATAGAAATAGAAAATCAGCCTGTAACTTTCTGGAACTTCTTCTTACATCTATTCATTTAATGAAGTTTTAACAACCTCTCTTTCCCCTCCCTGCAAATTAAGTATATCTCAAATATATCCTGAATTATCACTAAGAAGCTTTGCCTTTGTCATTGTAAAGCTACACTTTAATATGGTTGGTCTTGTTGCTTTCTTTGTGGCAAAGGCACTCCGAAACGAAGGGATTGTTGCACAATCACTCTTTTATTGCGGATACTATGGAACAAATAGTTATGATAAACATAATCATTTTCCAAGCACCATTAATGTCAGTTGATTTTGAATTTTTCTGTACCAGGCGTACTGTGAAAATCATATTTTTAGGCTGGCTTGTATTTAGTCCTGACTACATCCTTTTTCTCCAGTTTGATGATTCCAGGTGCTATTTTGAGAGAAAATATTTGGTCATTGCAGTGTTATAATTCAAGCTTTGTGTTTCCCAACCTAAAGAGTGTTGATATTGTCATCTCCTCTGGGATGTGCATGAAGGAGCATCTCAAATGGGAATATATCACGAAGCTTTTCAAACTTTCAAACTTTTTGTTAAAGAATGCAGTGGTTTTGGAGAAGTTCGTTATCGTTTCAAAAAGACGAAGGTGTGAGATTTGTGGAATCAAGTGTGTGTCCCGATTTTTATCGCTATTGGCTAGTAATCTGAGGTCCTCTGCCGAGTTTGTGATTACCTATCAAGAGTGAGCTTTCTATAACTAGACTACAAGTATTTTTGTCTCAGGATACAAGACATTTTCCCTTATATTAAGTTTTTGATCAACTTCACGCAATTGCTAATCTTAAACTTCTCTGTGTTATTAATTATTGTTCTTTTGAAACTTACTGTTATGGTATATCAAGTGGTATAGTAGCTTGGTTTCTCATGAAGTTTTGGTTTGTTACATTTTAGATGTTGTGCATGTGCATTGCGAGTTTCTTTTAAGTTGTAACACTTGTTTTCCTTAATGTATTATGATGAGTAGATTTGCAAACACATTTTTATGATACTTTCCCTCATTAAATGGTTCTTCCTTGCTTTGTCAATAGCATCGAACTTTGATTGTGAAATGGTTCTCTCTTAGGCTCTTTACTTGGAAGAAAGGGGTCTGCATTGCTTGTCTACCTCAAATAATTTTAACCGTCTGTAATTGAGGCTTACAATGCTGTTGAATTTTTTTAGTTGAAGTTTAGGTCATTATTAGGCCAATTTTACCAATTTTTATCCTCCCGTTAATGCGTCTGCTAGGAATTCAGTGCAAGTCATTTCCATCACCACCAGAAAGTTCTCCCCTGCCCCTCTTGAAGTCTCATTTTTTTCTGCTTATTCAGGTTATACTTTATCATTTGTTAGTCACTTGGCATATGGGTTGGAAGTCTTGGATTTACATTCCTGCTATCACAACCTTTCTTATATCTCTCTCTTTTTCTTTGTTACCAATGGATGGGAAGTATAATTGTGTTGTCCTCCAAATCCTGTATTTTCTTTGACCTACTTTGTTGACAAAATTGATGCACTATGGCCAACTGCGATCCTAATGACAATAATCCAGGCTTCTTTCATAACATTGTTTATGTGATCTGTTCTTTGAGCATCACCAACTAGAAAAGCTACCTCAGGGAAAAAGAAAAAGGAACTGGCTCAGTTTTGCTGTTAAAAAAATGTGGAACATGTTCAAGCCCCACACCATGCAAAGCGAAGCCCGGTATTTAAGTGGAGAAGGGTAGAGGGGCGGGCCCATTATCCACCGAGTTTAGAAGGCTGTGATTGGTCCAAAGGGCGGGTCACAGACGGATTTCTCGGTTATCAAAAAAAAAAAAAAAAAAAAAATGTGGAACATGTTATAGTCTATTCTGATCCTCTTTGTGTATTTCCTGAATCTTTCTTTACCTGTTCAGCGTTGAGAACATTGCATCTAGTAGAAAGTTCCTTATTTGTAATATATTGTCATAGCGTAAATGTCTCCAAAGAGCATAACTTTGGAGGATATGGTTATAGGGGATGCCGAAATTGTGAACTCTCTGTCAGTCTGTCTTGCTTTGGAAACTATTTAATTTCATAAGGTTTGGTATTTTTCGTTGCCTGAAAATTATATCTTTCAAAGTAGAAAGCCTGAAATTGGAAGGTTATTGGATGGATGATGATGGAAGTGAAGGTGATAGTTCCTTGGAAATTTTTGCCCCGAATCTTCATTATTTGAAGCTTTCACATGATTTTCATGATTTCACGTGTAGGCTTGTAGATGTATCCTCTATTATTAAAGCTAAGGACAATCCTTGTCAAGATTCTGATGAGGAGGAAGACAATTGCAGTGAGGATCATCAAGATTCTGATGATGAGGAAGACAGTTACAGTGATTATTATCATCATGATTGTGATGATGATGAGGATAATTTTGATCGAGATTCTGATGATGATGATGAGGATAATACTTATCAAGATTCTGATTATGTTGAGGAAGACTAGCCGTGATTATCATCAAGGTTTTAAGACCCTCGTCCAAGATTTTACCTTCAAAAGCTGAGTTGTGCAACTGTGTTAACATTCAGAACTTGTTCAATCAGGTTTGTGAGGTTTGTCATTAGTACCCTGCATATCCAAACAGGGATGCTTTTGCTTATTAAATTACACGTCCTTCCTAAAAAAACTAGTCCTTATTTTTTCGGATTGATTCTAGCAGACTGTTTCAGAATGTTAACATTATCAGATTTAGTCATTTTCAATCCCCACGAGAATGTTCTCATTTTTTCCACCGAGTCAAAATGTTAGTCACTTGGCATACAGCTTGGAAGTCTTTTGATTTACATTCCTGTCATCACAGCCTTGCTTATATTTCTCTCTTTTTCTTCTGTACCAATGAATTGTTAGTTTTCTTGTGTTGCCCCTAAAATCTTGTCTTATATCAAATCTTGTGTTGATATAAGATAACCAGGATAGTGAATCTAATTTTTCATGAGTGACAATTGATGACAATAATCCAGGCTTCTTTCATAATATCTTTTTTGCTATCTGTTATTGAGCATCATTAACTAGAAAAATCACCTCTGGGAAAAAGAAAAAAAAATCTTCTTACAAGTTGCAGTTTTCTCCCTTTATCAAATCGAACAGAGATCCACAATCTTCTTTCTTCTAAACACAAGTTTAGAGCTCTTTGAGTTAACATTTCCTTGTACTCGCAACTTGCATATCTTTTATTTATTAGGTATAGTTCTATTCATAAAACTTAGCAGTAGAAATGCAAGTTTTGATCCATTGAATTTGAAAAGCCATGAGTAGACCAAGATTTCAATAGCATGTATTCACAATCTTTTGAAGTAGTTTTGAACAAAAGAATCAAGTAAAACTTTTTCCCTATTCGTTCTTGCTAATTGAAAAGCTTTGCTCAACAACAAATGCTATATAACCATGTCTGTACGATACTTTTCTGTAAACTTAGTGTTTTTTTTCTGTTTGGGAATTACAAGTACTTCAATTAGGCTGCGGACATGTACTAATCGTGGTTATATTTTCTGATTCCAGTTAAATCATCTCTGCTATGACTTTTTAATATTACGTATTTGGCCAAAGGATATATTTTACTGAGATTATTCAACAGGACTAAGATTTCTAAGAACACCAGGAGTTTGTCTCGACATAATTGAGCTGTTAGCTTTCGATTTATGGCTGATGAAATCATAGAGTCCTGAACTTGTCAATGCAACTACTGACTAGTCTTTTTTATAATCATACCTTCATTATTATGGGATCATTGCATAGATGTATGAAATTAAACTCTTACATACGATAGTTCACATTACCATTCCAATTTCAAAACAGAACAATAAAATCTTTACATGATCTATACAACCTTTAACAAACCTACAAAATGAGGGATTTTAACGATGTTCTCTTTCTTCTTATCTTCATCGTTATTGTATGATGTTGACCTCCATTGTTGGGTGTTTGAGCTTGCAAATTTGATATATAAAATGAAGAGTTTTGAAGCAATTATTTGTGGCCTGGGACATGTGGGGCTTTGTACCTGAACTGCTGTTTGTGCAGCAAACTTGCTTGTGATTGGATGATTAAAGGGTACAAGAGGAGTGATGTTAGCAGCATTGATCTCAGCAATGTCATTTCTCTTGTAGATACAGCTCAGGCTAGTGGAGGAGCTTACCAGAATTACTGCTCTTGGAATTGTTTGACAAGAAATTAGCACACAAATTTAGTATTCATGAATCCAACAACAGAAGCTCTTTTATTCATTCTTAATTTTTATAGAAAAACATGTTAGCCAGGATTTAGGAATTTGCACGCGAAATTGTATCGAAAAACGATTTGGAAATCATACTAAAATGTTCAAATTGCTAAAACCCAAGTTCATGAGAAAATTCCCAATTTTAGAATTTGAAATCAATGATTTTTTATGCTAAAATCAGAAAATAATAAATGGGTAATGAAGGGTTGGGGAGGTAAAACCACTTACCTAGAAGATTAATCTTGAAAATCTTCTTTGAAATCACCTCACTAGAGCTCTTAAGGTTCAAAAATGGAGGAATGGAGAAGAAATCATATTTTGGGGAATTAATTTCTACCAAGGTACTTTGCTCTACGCGATTACGGCACCACCACCCCCCCCCCCACACGATCGCGAAGAAAAAATTAAGTCAACTCCCTTTGACCTATGTGATTGTGACAAAGTGTATGTGATCGCGATGTCTAGGGTTGTACACCTATGCAATCGCGATGCACTACAAGTTACACTTAGGCGATCGCGGAAGAAGATCCCGCAATCGTGATGAACAAATCATCAGACATCAGATATAGCAGTGACAATAAAAGATCTAGATTCATAATTTTTTGAATGAACCCTTGGGATTTGTTCGGAATCCTGTGCACACAAATCAAATATGCTACCCCACTAAACTTGACGTTTCAGACCTATTGGAACCATCATAACATGGATACAAGGTCTTCTGGACCCAGCACCCGTTTAAGCCACCACTAACTAATTTTCACCAAAAAGACCAAAACGCCCTTAGAACCCTTAGAAACTGAACCAAGGTCTTACCTAAGCCTAAAATCACCTTCTGAATCTAACGAAATTGACTATAAACGAATTTGAGTGTTCAAACTCTGAATGTTGATCAAAGTCAAACCTTGATCTAAATTCGCCTAAATTCTCTACCATGGGCTTAAATCCACGTAAAAACTTTGGAACTGAAAACAACAACACTCCTAGACTAAATTATGCATTCAGAGCTGATATAATTTCATTTCGAGATTCATAGCACCGAATGTTGACTAAAATCACTTATATTAACTTAAAGACATAATACATAAATGTACCATTTAACTCGACCTCATTTTTCATTTATGCCCTTCAACTTTAGGTGTGTACAAGTAGACACTTAAACTTGTATAAAGTTGAACAAGTAGATACATGAATCCTATGTGACATAATACACGTTTGACACCACATAGGATACAAATTGTCATGTAGGATGCCACGTAGGACGTGTGTGTTTATTACAAGTTTAAAAGTCTATTTGTGTGCACCTAAAATTGAAGGGCGTAAATGTGAAATAAGACCAAGTTAAAGGGCATATTTATGTATTATGTCTAACTTAATAGCTTTCAAAACTCCAAAACTTCCAAAAATGTCTACTTTTAATCCAGCTTAAAAACAACCTCATAAACTAATCAAACATGACTTGAGACAATTATTGGAAAAAATAAAATGATAAATTTTCAGAAAATTCTAAAAATAACCTTTATGTTATAAAATCAACACAAAACTAGAATCAAATGGAAAGAGTAAAGTAAAAGGAAGGCAGAAAGTAGAGGAATAGGAGATGCAACTAATTTTAGTGTCTTTTTATTGCTTTGTGCAATGCTATTATATAGGTAAAATATAACTTGGAGAGGTGATACTCCTACGGTAACAATAGTGGGCCCACATATGACATCCACCACTATTTAAAACACGCCCCCTTGGATGTTCATGTACTTAGAAATTTTAGCAAAAGAAAAGTATACATAATCATTTGTAATACACATTATTTGTTGCCTTATTAAAATTGAAGGGGGTAAATGTGAAATAAGACCAAGTTAAAGGGCATATTTATGTATTATGCCTAACTTAATAGCTTTCAAAACTCCAAAACTTCCAAAAATGTCTACTTTTAATCCAGCTTAAAAACAACCTCATAAACTAATCAAACATGACTTGAGACAATTATTGGAAAAAATAAAATGATAAATTTTCAGAAAATTCTAAAAATAACCTTTATGTTATAAAATCAACACAAAACTAGAATCAAATGGAAAGAGTAAAGTAAAAGGAAGGCAGAAAGTAGAGGAATAGGAGATGCAACTAATTTTAGTGTCTTTTTATTGCTTTGTGCAATGCTATTATATAGGTAAAATATAACTTGGAGAGGTGATACTCCTACGGTAACAATAGTGGGCCCACATATAACATCCACCACTATTTAAAACACGCCCCCTTGGATGTTCATGTACTTAGAAATTTTAGCAAAAGAAAAGTATACATAATCATTTGTAATACACATTATTTGTTGCCTTATTAAAAAAACTGCTTGTAGGATGCCACTTGTAAGCTGATTGTATTCACCTATTTGCAAAGCTACTTGTAAGTTGTTTAAGAATTTGCTTGTGTAAGTTGTTTATAGCACCCTGCTTGCGGAGTTGATTATTGGAACCTGTTTGTAAATTTGTCTTCTTGATTTCAAGCTTATCCAGAAAGCTGTGTAATGAGCAATAGATATATTTACAGCTCATTGGAGTTCATCCATAGATAATGTGCCTCGTTAAAACCTTACTAGAAAAAAATACCCAATGGAAAAAAGTTTTAGTGAAGGAAAAAGAGTACACACATCTAGTAATACGCTTTGAGAGTTGCCTCATTAAAAACCTTACCAGAAAAATCCAGTGGATTGGTTAACGGAAAAAGAGTGCAGTGTGTATATACTCCCACTGATTAAAACATCACTTAACAACTCAAAAATGACGCATTTCAATCTTATAACTCAGCTTCTCAAAGGCTGAAGTTGATAATGCCTTGGGAAATACGAAGTGTTGAACATCGGCTATATCCTTCTTTTGAAGATAATGACTAAGAAGAACTTTGATGAAATATATTTTGTTCAGTCTTCTTTGATGTGTCCTCCTCTTAGTTGAGATATACATGCAACATTGTCTTCATATAGTGTTGTTGGAATATCTCTTTTCAAAGAAATGTCACATATTTTCTGGATATGTTTATTGATCTCAAACGAATATATTTTTGACAATCACTCAATTCGTGATCTTATCAGTGTAGACAAATTGCTCATTTGATTTGTTAACAACAATAACACAGCACTGGCGGACACTTTCAATAAAATTGTCTGTCTTGTGGAATGATTTGATATGACAGTATTTCCAAATGAAAATAGATAACTTTCCTGAGATCAAACTTCATAATTTCCTGCAATTTCATGGTCAATAAACCTTGACACAATTGATCATAATAAATAATTTCTATCGATATTTGATTCACTCTAATATCTCTACCAATAAGAGTGATGTTATATTTTGCATGCATATTAATGATTTTTTTTTTACCATGAATAATAATAGCAAGATATATAAGTGCACCAATTCTACTATGTCACGGTACTTTCTAATCATTTTAATGAGATCAAAATTGATCTTTATATTATGTGATCTTACAATCATTGGGGTACTATTCAATGAAAATGCTTTATAACCTTTTAAATCATTCAGGAATTTTCATATAATATTTATTGTCTAGCTAGACATGATAACCATTCATCATGTGTATTCAAGTTTTTTATATATTATCAGATTGAATGGAACCTCATTGCATCCATCTTAGGAGTAAAAATCTACATACAATAATGTCAAGACTTTAGCGAAAAATATTTATTTTCCAATGCACAAGTCGTACTTTATATTTTACGATTTTACTTATCGCACAATAATTCATTTGTACCCAACTGAGATTATATTTTGGTATATGAACAATAAGTCCAAAAATCACTTTTCCAAGTGAAATAAAATATACTTGAATTGTATTTTCTTTGGCCAATCATTTATCTGTCAACTCTCGACAGATTTAATATCAAGATCCTCATCACCATTTATAATTTTGAACGCTATATTATATTCAATATATCATCGACGATTATATGATATCAATTCTAATATGACATAACTTATCAAGCTCACTTTATTTTTCATCATTTCCAGGTACCTGAGCCTTTGCCAAGATTTTTATAAAGTGTTATGTCATGGTGCTCTTTCTTAAGCACTTGCTTCATTATTATGACCATCTTGATCATTTGCTCCTTTTCTTCTTCAAGTAGTTCTATCTTTCGAATCGATTAATTTATCATGCCTTAGACGTGCCATAAATTATGTCCTTCAAGAACTTTTCATTGGAGCATTTATAACTGGATTATAACATAGGGTCAGAGATGCGTATGACAATTGACTTAAATTATCTCTTCAATGAGGATCATACCAACGATAATTCATTATGTATAACTTATTTTTCAGTTGCTTATCTCCCCCTAATGTTAGAGAATCTATCATTCACCCAACCTTATTTGGGATCTCATCTTTGTGCATTCCGTAATGGTGGAGTAATGGAATAATATATCGCATATTTAAATTTCTAGGCGAGAATTATTTGGTTCCTGACCCTGAACCAATTGTAATAGGGGAACTTTGTTGGCTTGATACGTACAAGTGTTGCTACACTTTAAATACCACATCTCATACCAAATTTTTTTTGGGAGTTTGTTTCTCATAACTAATGATTTAGCTATAATTGGAGGCATATAATTTCTGCTTAAGCCACTTGAATATAAATCAACATCATGAATATAATTTTATAATTTGAAATGTGCTCTTGATTTAACAATTCGAGCAAACACATTTACAAAAATCAAATTGCAAGTTGATAATATAACACATGTGACCATAACATAGATGCATCTATATAATAGTAAATGGTCCACATGGCAGGTGAACGGACTCATATTCACCTTTTTATACATTTCAAAATTTCAGGAGATATAATCTCAGCCTTAGTTGGTGTAATGATAATTTTATCATGAGAACAAACAATACAAGAGAATTCTTGAAGAATTTTATTATTTCTTCAATATATATATATAACCATATGAATTCTCATTTATTTCCGTATCATATTTGAACTGAAATGGTCATCAACCGGTCATGTCAATTGATATTTATTTCGATAAACTTCTAGTTTATTTTGCATGTGATTCTATCATCATGTCCATATTTAGTTACCACAAATAATATGAAGACATGAGTAATCTTTCACATAAATATTTATAACTCATTTTGATTATATGAAGATCTTAAATCTTTTCATATTTTATAGTCTCAATATAATTTTTTTTGACTATTTCTTTAAAACTTAAAAAGTTTCTTTCAAGACTTGCTACAATTCCAAATTCACAAGCAATTTTATTTCTTTAGGTAGTAGCACATTAAATCACCAGAGCTCACAATATTCATTAGATACTACCACATATTTCATAACATTGTTTGTGTGATACACATCTCTTTCAAGGAGAAATTTATATCATTATTGTCATGGTCAAAATCATTACAAGCAGAACCTTATTTCTTGATTTACGTTTGTCATTAGTATCTCCTCCATTTTGTTTAATATCAGGCAAAATACCTTTGACGTACACAGATGCATAATCAATGATAATTTTTTTGGTCAAGAATTATTTCTTTCTTTTGTCATTTCGATAGTTCATCATAAAACGTATCATAATATTTGCGATGTACTAAAAGTACTTGACCAATGACCATTTATACCAACATAAAATTTCTTTATTTCTCTCTTACCTCCCATAGGGGTGAGTTGTGGTATTTATTAAATCATACATTTATTTATAATTTTCATCATCTCTTGCCACATTCACTTTCAAGAATGGTCGAGCATTCACAATGTTTATCACAAGTTACATTCTTTTCAAGGAATTGCCTACAATAATATATACATGCTTCATAATTTATTTATTTTTTATTAGAATCTCATTGTTATGATTTGAAATTTATCATATTTACATGACACACCTCAACATCATTTTTGAAAGGTCAAGTGCATTACCACTTAATATTTCTTTATTTTGATGGAGGATGTATAAAATCAAATTATTAGGCCACACAATAACTTTGTATCTAATGACCTATTATATCATTTTGATGACAAAAATTATCTTCACTCTTTGAAGGACCATTTTGAGAACTCATATTGTTCTTTCTTTTATAATCATCACAGTGATGACTATTATTATTATTATTATTATTATTATTATTATTATTATTTTTCACGCCCATATTCATATGTTCAATCACTTGTCATCTTTCAAACATATTACGCAGTGCTATCACATTCATATAAGAGAATGAAGCAAATCAATTGGGCGGATTTCACAAATTTTATCAAGAGCATATTAATTTGCCTAGTCATCATTATATCATCAATATAGTGCATTGAGATTTGAAATCCAACGTCTTTCCCATAAAAAGACGTTTTAGGTTAATGGAACGCAAAATCAATACCTTATCCTCTTAATGCGACGATACTTGAATCTTTCACCATAATTTCAATCAGTATGATAGACTAAGGTGCAATGAAACTCAACCACAAGCCTTTAAACTATCATCGCTTTATAAATATATGCATGATTGAATTAAATTACAATAAAATATAATCAATAAACTCTAAACATGATAAATAATATTCTATTAGCCTCTTCAATAATCAAGATGAATAAATTATAATCTAATCAAAGATTGTACCCTCAATGAATATGAGAAGAAAAATAAACTTATCTGTATGCAATTTTACTTTTCAAAAACTAGTGTACTCTTTTAGAGAAAGTTCATTAAAATGTATAAAGATACAACCACACTTACCTTTGCAGTAGTTAAAGAGCAACAAAAGTTATCTTTGCTTATTGACTTCTGAATCGGAAAAAGACTTTGTAATAATAAATTGATTAATTTAATTTATTTTATTTTATTTTTCTTCAATGTAAGACACATAGCAAGCATTATAAACTAAAGAGCCAAATTATAAGAAGTAGGATCACACTTGACAAAACATGAAAAATAATTGACGGTCTTTAAACAGTCAATAACTTTACCAACAATCAGATAAATAGGAAAAAAAATATATTTTGTACTCATGTGAATTTTATCATATTTTCGAAGATTTCTATTCATTTAACATTTTTTACGTTTAGCTTATCACATAGGTAAGTGACAATATATTTGATCTCTTTTTCAAACACCGTATAATTGTAAAAAATCGAAAAAACCAAAACACCGAAAAAACCCGAAAGAACTGATTAAAGTCGAAACCGAAAAAACCGACTTTATGTGGTTTGATTAAGTTTTTAAATTTAATAAACCGACATAATTGATTTAGGTTTTATTTTTTTAATAAAACACCAAACCAAACCGACATATGTACATCCCTAATGGTAAGTGCATACTCATACCTTTTATTCAAAAGAGATAGCTTCTTTCGAAGAAGAAAAAAACTCAATTTCAAAATAATAAATTTAATTTGAACTTCGTGCTGATAATGTGGTATAAAATAAACACAAAACTAGAATCAAATTGAAAGAGTAAAGTAAGAGGAAGTCAGAAAGTAGAGGAATAGGAGATGCAACTAATTTTAGTGTCTTTTCATTGCTTTGTGAGATGCTATTATATAGGCAAAATATAACTTGGAGAGGTGAAACTCCTACAGTAACAATAGTGGGCCCACATATGACATCTACCACTATTTACAACACTTCAAAGTTATTACATTTTCCCTAATGGGAATAAATATGGTATTTTACATTAGAGAAGATCATCCCTTTTCCAGAAGAAAGACTCTTACCACCCAAGTTTTAGTTAAAAGGTTATAGGAAAACAGTAGAAGATTGGTGATCTTGAATGATGCTTTTGCCTGTATATTTTAACAGTTGGTATAAAAGCCTTTTTATTTATACAATTTATTTTTTATAAAATATAAATTTTTAGTTAAATTTTTGTATTTGGAAAATGTGAATCATGATATGAAATTCTAAATTATTATTTTTTTTTGAAAAATTTGAGATTTTATCTCATGATTTGAAATCACATAACACAAATTTTAAATAACTAGATGAAATCACATATCCAACAAAATTTATGAAATAACTATTACATTAACCCACTTTTAAATAATTTTATCAGATATAATCATTACTCTCAACAACCAAATTTATTATTACTTAATAATAATAGTAGTATATTTTTTTTTAAAAATAAAGAGTAGTATACTATAACTCATGTTCAACTTTTTAAATTATTGAATTAGAGTCCGATCAATAAAAATATTGTATTTTTATTAGAATAGCTTAGGGATAGTTTGCTTATTTAGTAAGTTATATGAATAATGGTCAATTTAAATAATTTTCACAAACTTACGAAATTTTTATGTTTACAAGTAAACAATACTACTTAAAAATTTAAATTACATATTTAAATAAAATTTTAACTTCATCTCATACAATTTCGTATCACGCTCTCTAATCATATGAACTAACGGGCCTTAGTATAATTTTAATTTTAATTTTAATTTTAGGCGAATATATAAAACATATAATAACTGTACAATTGAAGAGGGTACTACCGAAGCGGGAGTTTAGAAACACAAAAAACAAAATCATGGCGGAAGAAACCCTAGATGATCGTCTGAGTGAGTTGCCGGACTCACTTTTACTTCAAATTCTCTCCCTTTTGCCGACAGAAGAAGCATTCACAACATGTATTCTCTCTAAAAGGTGGCAGTATCTCTGGACTTCACTTGATTCCTTCATTTTCTCTCCTAGACGCTTTTGGGGAAGAAACAAAGGATTTCGATCATTTGTTGACTATGTATTGTCTCATTCCACTGCTTCCAAAATTACAAAATTTCAGATCCACTGCAGTGCCCTGCATAACTACAAGTCTCAAATAAGCCAATGGCTTACTTTTGCTGTTAAAAAAAATGTACAACATGTTGTCCTCTATTCTCCTCCTCCTTACATAATGTCTCAAACTTTTTTCACTTGTTCGTCTTTGATAACATTGCATCTTGCAGAAAGTTCCTTGGTTTCTAATATTGTTATAGCTTGGAAGTCTCTAAAGACTATAAAATTGGAGGAAATGGTGCTAGTCGATACCGAAATCAAGAATTTACTATCAGGTTGTCCTGCATTGGAAACTATAGTATTTAATAATGTTGGGGGTTTTCGTCGTTTGGAAATTAATTCGTTAAAGGTTAAAAGCTTGAAATTGGAAGGTTATTGGGTGGATGATGGTGGTGAAAGTGATCACTCATTTGAAATTTGTGTCCCGTATCTTCAGCATTTGGAGCTTTCGCAAGATTTTCATGATTTCAAGTGTAGTCTTGTTGATGCATCCTCTGTGGTTAATGCTAAGATAACTTTCGACATTACATGTATCAATGATCTGCACAATGATTATGATCAATATTCTGATTCTGATGAAGAGGATGAAGACAGTTGCAGTGATTATCATCAAGCTTTTAAGACCCTCATCCAAGATTACCTTCAAAAGCTAAGTCGGGCAACCGAATTAACATTCGGAACTTTGTTCACTCAGGTTGGTGATGTTTGTCGTTAGTGCCCTGCATAGTCAAACAGGGATGCTTTTGCTTAGTGTTGCAAGTTATTAAACTTACATGATCTTTCTCAAAAAAATTAGAGCCCTTGTTTTCTCAGATTGAATTTTAGCAGACAGTTTCAGAATGTAAACATTATACAATGGAGAACCTTTGTGCGAATTACATCAACCCATCTGGACAAATTACAGAAACTTGTGGGGACTTTTGTACCTTTCTGCTAACCTTTGTCAGCTTTGGAACTGTGTTATTTCCTTTATCTTACCCGGAACTAGAATTTTTGTTAGATTTTGTAACAGCACTATTTCTTTGCTGTGAAGTGCTTTCTTTATTGCTTTCCCCATTGTTTACTAGTTTCATTGGAATTATTGCATCAGGTCCTATGCATATTGCAGTTCAAAGGAGTGCCAATTCCAGAATTGGAATGCAAACATCTAGTGCTGGAGTTGCATTTGGAAAAGTTTAGTTTGTATGGGGCAGCTGGCCTTTTGCGAGCCTCGCCTCTTGTGGAGACACTCAACTTAGAAATAGAAAATCAGCCTGTAACTTTCTGGAACTTCTTCTTTTCTTCTTACATCTATTCATTTAATGAAGTTTTAACAACCTCTCTTCCCCCTCCCCACAAATTGTTTTTGAAGGATAACTCAAATATATCCCTTAATTATCACTAAGAAGGTTTGCTTTTGTCATTGTAAAGCTACACTTTAATATGGTTGGTCTTGTTGCTTTCTTTGTGGCAAAGGCACTCTAAAATGAAAGGGATTGTTGCACTATCATTCTTTTATTGCGGATACCTATGCCACAAATAGTTATGATACACAATCATTTTCCAACCACCATTCATGTCTGTTAGTTTTGAAATTTTTCTGCACCAGTCCTATGTGAAAATCATATTTTTAGGCTGGCTTGTATTTAGTCCTGACTATTTTCTTTTTCTCCAGTTTAATGATTCCAGGTGCTATTTTGAGAGAGAATATTTGGTCAAAGGTGATAGTATTGATTTGCAGAGTTATAACTCAAGCTCTGTGTTTCCCAACCTAAAGAATGTTGAGATTGTCATCTCCTCTGGGATGTGCATGAAGGAGCATCTCAACTGGGAATATATCAGGAAGCTTTTCAAACTTTCAAACTTTTTGTTAAAGAATGCAGTGGTTTTGGAGAAGTTCGTTATCGTTTCAAAAAGACGAAGGTGTGAGATTTGTGGAATCAAGTGTGTGTCCCGATTTTTATCGCGATTGGCTAGTAAATTGAGATCCTCTGCTGAGTTTGTGATTACCTATCAAGAGTGAGCTTTCTATAACTAAACTACAAGTATTTTTGTCTCAGGATACAAGAAATTTTCCCTTATATTAAGTTGTTGATCAACTTCACGCAATCGCTAATCTAAAACTTCTCTATGTTATTAATTATTGTTCTTTTGAAACTTACTGTTATGGTATATCAAATGGTATAGTAGCTTGGTTTCTCATGAAGTCTTGGTTTGTTACATTTTAGATTAGATGTTGTGCATGTGCATTGCGAATTTCTTTTAAGTTGTAATTAAATGTTTCTTCCTTGCTTTGTCAATAGCATCAAACTTTGATTGCGAAATGGTTCTCTCATAGGCTCTTTACTTGGAAGAAAGAGGTCTGCATTGTTTGTAACAGTCTGTAATTGAGGCTTACAATGCTGTTGATTTTTTTTAGTTGAAGTTTAGGTCATTATTAGGCTAAATCTTTTACCAATTTTTATCCTTCCGTTAAGGCGTCTGCTAAAAAATTCAGAGCAAGTCATTTCCATCACCACCAGAAAGTTCTCCCCCGCCCCTCTTGTAGTCTCATTTTTTCTGCTGATTCGGGTTATAACTTTATCATTTGTTTGTCACTTGGCATATAGCTTGGAAGTCTTTGGATTTACATTCCTGGCATATGATGGGAATTATAATTGTGTTGTCCTCCAAATCCTGTCTTTTCTTTGACCTACTTTGTTGACAAAATGGATGCACTATGGCCAATAAAGTGAATTTAATTTTTCGTGAGTGACAACTGCGATCTTAATGACAATAATCCAGGCTTCTTTCATAACATTGTTTATGTGATCTGTTCTTTGAGCATCACCAACTAGAAAAGCTAGCTCAGGGAAAAAGAAAAAGGAACTGGCTGTTTTGCAGTTAAAAAAATGTGGAACATGTTATAGTCTATTCTGATCCTCTTTGTCTATTTACTGAATCTTTCTTTACCTGTTCAGCGTTGAGAACATTGCATCTAGTAGAAAGTTCCTTATTTCTAATATATTGTCATAGCGTGAAAGTCTCTAAAGAGCATAACTTTTGGAGGATATGGTGATAGGGAATGCCGAAATTGTGAACTTACTGTCAGTCTGTCCTGCTTTGGAAACTATTTAATTTCACAAGGTTGGGGATTTTTCGTAGCCTGGAAATTAATTCTTTCAAAGTAGAAAGTCTGAAATTGGAAGGTTATTGAATGGATGATGATGGAAGTGAAAGTGATAGTTCCTTGGAAATTTTACCCCGAATCTTCATTATTTGGTTCTTTCACATGATTTGCATCATTTCATGTGTAGGCTTGTAGATGTATCCTCTGTGGTTAAAGCTAAGGATAATCCTTGTCAAGATTCTGATGATGAGGAAGACAGTTGCAGTGATTATTATCAAGATTCTGATGACGAGGAAGACTGTTCCAGTGATTATTATTATCATGATTCTGATGATGATGAGGATAATTTTGATCAAGATTCTGATGATGATGAGGATAATACCGATCAAGATTCTGATGATGATGAGGAAGACGAGCCGTGATTATCATCAAGGTTGTAAGACCCTCATCCAAGATTACCTTCAAAAACTGAGTTGTGCAACCAAGTTAACATTCAGCACTTGTTCACCCAGGTTTGTGATGTTTGTCATTAGTACCCTGCATATCCAAACAGGGATGCTTTTGCTTAGTTGTACATAACTTGGTGCTGTCAAGTTATTAAATTACATGTCCTTGCTAAAAAACTAGAGTCCTTATTTTTTTCGGATTTATTCTAGCAGACAGTTTCAGAATGTTAACATTATCAGATTTAGTCATTTTCAATCCTCACCAGAATGTCCTCATATTTTCCACTGAGTCAGAATGTTAGGAAGTCTTTTGATTTACATTCCTGTCATCACAGCCTTGCTTATATTTCTCTCTTTTTCTTCGGTACCAATGAATTGTTAGTTTTCTTGTGTTGCCTCTCAAATCATGTCTTTCTTTGACCTACTTAGGTGAAAACGTTGATAAACGATAACCAGGATAGTGAATCTAATTGTTCATGAGTGACGAGTGATGACAATAATCCAGGCTTCTGTCATAATATCTTTTTTGCTATCTGTTATTGAGCATCATCAACTAGAAAAATTACCTCAGGGAAAAAGAAAAAAAAAAGTTGGAAACTATTGTGGCAGTCTATGTTTCTCACTCTCCAAAATGCTGCCACACTTGTGTTGGATCCTCTAATAATGCACTAATTTTGGACCCGAAAAACAGCTTTTAAGAGTTCAAGCAACATAGGCGGCAATACCCTCTTTTCAAACCAGATAGCAAGAGAAGATCTAGCTATTTCTCAAAGCTATAATCTCTTTTTCCCTTCTTCTAATTTTCAACGCTTTTTCACTTTCTCTGGTATAATCACTCCTTCAAAGAGAACAAGCTAGCCATTTCTCCAGGCATCTTTCATGGAGGATACACTTACAAGTTGCAGTTTTCTCCCTTTATCAAATCGAACAGAGATCCACAATCTTCTTTCTTCTAAACACAAATTTAGAGTTCTTGGAGTTTAAAATTTCCTTATACTCGCAACTTTCATATCTTTTATTTATTAGGTATAGTTCTATTCATAAAACTTAGCAGTAGAAATGCAAGTTTTGATCCATTGAATTTGAAAAGCCATGAGTCGACCAAGATTTCAATAGCACGTAATCACAATATTTTGAAGTAGTTCACACAACGTGAAAAAAGAATTAAGTAAAACTTTTTTTTATGTCTTTATTATTACATATGTTTATTATAATTTTTTAAACATTAATTAAATATTTATAAGAATTATGAAAAATGAAACATACAAAAGTTATGAATAATATTTAATATTATAAGTTACAAAAAGGAATTGAGTGAGCTCTCGCCTAAGAGAAGAGTTTAATAAAGCGGAGAGGGATTTTTCGACAACAAAAAAGCTTTTCTTCCCAACCTCCTTTCTCTTCTCTACAACAAACAAGTGGGAGAGGCAGGATTCGAACCTACGTAGAAAACCTTCAACAGATTTACAGTCTGCCGCTCTGATAGCTCTTCAAGTGAGTTTTCTTTGCTTGCCCTCCATGACTAAAGTGAGTAATGGGATAAGGTTCTCCCTCCCCTCCTAGTAGTTCTGGATCTCTCAATCAAGAGACATGAGTTATAAATAATTCAAATGTATGATTTTATTAGACATTAAATGTAGTAACACTTATGCATTGATTTTATTTGTAAAATAAATAAATGAAAATAAGGGGAAAAATACAAAAAAATGAACAAAATAATAATAATAAATAATAATTGGTGACTGCATAAAAATTATAAATACATTTCAAACAAAAAAAAACGGTGACAGAAACAGATTGTTACATACGCAAAAAAATGGCATCATGAAACTAATATTTTATTTTTCAATTACTTTTTTGCAAGTATAATAAACATGAAACTCCTAATCATCATAGTTTTTTTTTTGTTGAAATATGATAATTATATTAATTGTGCTTCATAACAAAAAAAAAGTAAAATAGTAAAGGATCAAATGATTAGCATTGACAATACATTTAGCTAAATTATTTATTCAAACCAAAATTTAAAAAATTCTAGCAAAGTAGGTAAGTTACTAATACAAGTCAAAGTAAAAAAAAAAATCTGACAAAAATAATCTCTAATTATGCTTCTTTTTTTTCCCCTTCTATCATCTTCATTTGCAAGTAGATTCGCCACCATATTTTGCTTCATATGTCAAACTCTTCATCATATGCAATCAATTGAATAAAAAAAAAAAATATCATATACTAATTAAAAATAAATATATCAAAAGAAAGAAAGAAATTTAAATTATATGTAATATATTTGTATATTATTTTTTCAATAGTACTAACAATACTACATAATAATCATTTCTTAAAATCTAACAAATATTATTATCAAATTAAACTATATTATATCCGGAAAACTGACTATTAGAAAGAATAATTGCATACTTACAACACATCGTTAAGAATTACAAAGACATTTTTTTAAATCATACTTGCTTGATGAATGATAATACAAACATAAACAAAATATTAAGAAAGCATGTCTAAGTACATAGAAATAAAACGAAAGACTTGAAAATGAAATATATCTTACCATCGTGTACTTTTTTTTTGTTACATGTTAGTTAATTCACAAAGAAATATGATGAAGAAGAGAAATAATAATTTTGTATGTGAATCTTCATGAAAGTAAATATGAATTTATATAGATAAAATTGAGGAAACGCAAAAATAAGGACTTGAGAATGAAATATTTATTAACTTCATGTACTTTTTTTTTTGGTTACATGTTAGTTTCATTCACAAACCAAATATGAATTTATATAGACAAAATAGAGGAAATGAAAAAAATAAAGACTTGAGATTGAAATATTTCTTACCTTTATGTACTTCTTTTTTGGTACAAACCAAACCAATATGATGAAGAAGAGAAAGGATAATTTTGAATGTGAATATTCATGAAACTAATATGAATTTATAGGCAAAATAGAGGAATACCATAAGACATCATAAACTTACAAATTTAAGTTTGGAAGTTATAGAAATAAAAATTATGAAAGTTATGAATATTATTAAAAGTAAAAATTAAAGAGGGGTAAGTCATGGGTAATAACTCCTTGTGAATAAATTAAAAAATAAAGAGAAAAATACTTAAAATATAAAAAGAAATTATTTCATGAGAAGTGAGTCAAACAAATAAAAAAAGAATGTGGAGAGTTTTTGTTGTAAATGTTCTCCATTAATAAAATATTTATTTATAATAAATTAAGTAATTTACTTTTACAATACAATAATTAATTTGAATTTAAAAAAAGCCAAAAATGGAGAAAAAAGATAAATTATATTTCTTCTCTATTATAAGTGAGACAAACAAATAAAAAAAAAGAATATGAAGAGCTTTTGTTGTAAATGTTCCTTCATTAATAAATTATTTATTTGTAATAAATTTAGTAATTTATTTTTACAATACAATAAGTAATTTATTTTTTAAAAACAGCCAAAAAAGGAGAAAAAAGATAAATGCAAATGGAGATCATAGAGAGATGCCACATTACCTTGTCTGTGTTTCTCCATTATATATATATATATATATATATATGATTTGGTTCAAAATATATCATGTATTAAGTATTAACAAGGAAATAAATGCTTCATTTGTTTGATTGGTCTGAGATAATCATGACTAGGCTGATAGTTGCTCTCTTGGCAGGGATGCAAATTCTATTAGTATATGATTTATTACTTACGACCATAATGGAAGACTTGGAAAGCATGTCTTCATAGATGAACAATATTTTGAACCAACGAGATCGGGTTATATATATATATATTACCTTAAAAGCATGAACTCCTAACTTGAATGTTAAATTACTATAATATTCCTAACTTAGGTTGTGACTTTTTCGGTGAGTTGTGACTTTTTTCAAAGGGTTGTGATTTTTCGATGAGCTGTGACTTTTCCAAAGAGTTGTGTCTTTCCCAAAGAGTTGTGACTTTATTTTTCCAAAGAGTTGTGACTTTTTGGAAGGGTTGTGACTTCTCGGAAAGGTCATGACTTTTCAGATAAGACACAAAAAACACTTGTTCATACTACCCTTTGTTGACTATAAATAGAGGAGTTTAAACTTCTCAAGAGTTAGAGAATTGTCACGATTTGTTTTTTTGATGCTCAAGACAAAAGAATGACTTTATTTATCAATGTTACTTATGTGATTTAGATTGTCAGGAAGTTTGCTCCAAAATAGTTATTACTATAAAAAACATGGGAAAATTATATATAATAACAAACTATTAATTCAAATTAAATGCTATAAATATACTTTGATTTAATTGTACCCTATAGCAAACTATTGCTATTTTCTTCACTCTCCCTAGTGGAATCTCTCGCTCGCCACTCTCGTTTGGTGGCAGTCTCGCTCGCCTCTCTTGCTTTTATACAAACACAAATGTATAAAATGTGTTTGTGTTTGTATAAAGCAAGAGGAAATTGTATATATACATATATTTTTGTTCCCCTCTCTCCCATCTCCCAGATCTCGCTCGCCACTCTCCCAAATCTCACTCACCACCCTCGCCTCTCTCGCTTATACAAACAGAAACGAAATGTATAAATTACGCTTCTGTTTGTATAAAGCAAGAGAACATTGTATATACACATGCAAATACATATATCTTTGTCCTATACACTTGTAATTATACAATTTAAATATTTCCCTGCCCAGTTTTCTTTTGCCTTTCTCTCTTTCTCGTTTTATACATATACAGATTATACAATTGATCTTTTGTATACAACTGCTTCCTTTTGTATATGTATAGCGAATTATACAACTACTTTCTTTGTATATGTATAGCGAATTATACAACTATTTTTTTGTATATGTATAGCGAATTATACATATAAATATTTGCTATGGAGCGCAATTATGCAAACTTTGCTATAGCATACAAATATGAATTTTGTGTTTGCTATATGTGAAAGTTGCTCAAAAACCATTGCCCTTTTGTTTTACTGATTTACTATTTCTTAATATATAAGTATTTTCGACGAAGAAAAGTTTATATGACTTGTAATAACGTCAGTTGAAGTGTATTAGTTTAATTTTTATTGTAGTCTAAATTCATTTATTTTTGTTAACAAATTCTCTTGTGATGTAGATATACACTTTTGAATATTTTTTTCCAAAATTAATAAACTTCTCAAGAGTTTGAGAATTGTCACGATTTATTTTTTTGATACCCAAGATAAAAGAGTGAATTTATTTATCAATGCTACTTACGTGATTTAGATTATCACGAAGTTTGCTTCAAAATAGTTATTACTATATAAACATTGCCCTTTTGTTTTATTGATTTACTATTTCTTAATATTTCAGTATTTTCGAAAATTTCAAAAAAGGAAAATCCTTTTGATTAGCCAATTTCCAAGAGGGAGAAGGTCTTATGGCAATCTCAGGCATACTACTAATCGGTTGGAACTTAAGACCATAAGCTCTAGATTTTTTGGTTTCCGCTATAGCCGAACACAAGGGAAAGATCTATTTTTTTTTTACCGACGAAGAAAAGTTTGTATGACTTGTAATATACTAGTGGAAGTTTGTATTAATTTAATTTTTATTGTTATCTAAATTCATTTGTTTTTGTTAACAATTTCTCTTCTGATTTAGATATATGTTTCTGAATATCTTTTTTCAAAATTATTAAACTTCTCAAGAGTTAGAGAATTATCACAATTTGTTTTTTCGATTCTCAAGACAAAAGAATGAGTTTATTTATCAATGCTACTTATGTGATTAAGATTGCCAGAAAGTTTACTTAAAAATCATTATTACTATGTAAACATTGTCCTTTTGTTCTACTAATTTACTATTTCTTAACATTTCAGTATTTTCGATGAAGAAAAGTTCATATGACTTCTAATAACGCAGTTGAAGTCTGTATTAGTTTAATTTTTATTATTTATTTAATAGCTAATTTTTATGAGATATATATTTTCATTAATTCATATATATATATATATATATATATATATATACACTAGATTTTCGACACGTGCGTTGCACGTGATTATCAATTCAAAAAATTTAAGCAAAGATTTGAATAATAAGCTTTGCACTAAATAATATTACAGATTCTTTTGTGAATATCCAATGTGGATCGTCATATATATGTGTTATTAACACGAACCTATGAAGATGGTCAATGAAAAAATTTATTAGTTAAATGCAGTAATGTATATTTATTTCAATTTGATGAAGTTCAATCATGTAATTAGTCGTATCTCACTAATATTACCTTATAGACGATATTTGTTGTGTATTTTTCTTGTCATCTAACCAGATGTGTTTTGCACGTGTATTCCACTTAACCTGTTTAGATGTCATATGAACATGTGGAGAACAACTACATTTTATTTTTTAGAACTATTTTCGTATATTAATATTTTATTTTATAAGTTTTAACATAATAGATGACATTCTTTTTGTTGGCTCTCATATTTGACTTCTCGATTGTATGTGTACATAAATCAAAGATAGATATCTGATTGTCCATAGTTAACTGAGAAATGTTTCCTATTTTTTTAACCAAAAAACTAAAAATTAATTAAAGAATATATTCTATCTGTGAAATCATATATATAATCACATGTTTATCTTACACCCAACAAAGATATAGTTCATATACTTGTAAATAATTTTTAATTTATTCAACCAAGCATGATTTGTCCAAGGAAAAATAACAACACCGTGTTATCACATATATGGGGTGGTATAATAATATGAAAAATTATTGGTCAAAAGTTAATATAAGGAAAGATGAATAGAAATAATTAATGTAATAACTATGAGAATTCATAATATTATAACTAAAGAATGTAAAAGAGACATTCGCAATAATTAGTAATAACTAAGAGAATTTATAACATTATAACTAAAGAATTAATGTGCAATAGATGAATTTATAATAAATTTTATACTTCCATAAATAAATAGGACTTTTAATTAATGTTACTATATTTTTTTATAGTTATTAGATTTTAATTTAGTTTAGGGACAAAATGAAAATGTTTATTCCATATTACTGAATATTAAATTTATTTTGTTAATGATAAATTTTAAATGATACATATATATTCATATATTTTCACATTTGTTGTGAGCTTTTTTTTTAAAAAAAAAAGAACTTGAATTTTTTTAAAATAATATATTTTGATGTTAGAAGATCTTGTTAACTTGATAATACATTTGTGACATATATATATATAATTAGATATTAAATAAATAATAAAAATTAAACTAATACAGACTTTAATTGGTGTTATTAGAAGTCATATGAACTTTTTTTTTGTCGAAAATATTGATATATATATTAAGAAATAGTAAATTAGTGAAACAAAAGAGCAATGTTTACATAGTAATAACAATTTTTAAGTAAACTTCCTGGCAATCTAAATCACAAAAGTAACATTGATAAATAAAGTCATTCTTTTGTCTTAAGAACCAAAAAAAAATCGTGATAATTTTCTGACTCTTGAGAAGTTTAATTATTTTGGAAAAAGATATTCAGAAACATATATCTAAATCAAAAGAGAAATTGTTAACAAAAACAAATGAATTTAGACTACAATAAAAATTAAACAAATACAACTTTCACTGGCGTTATTACAAGTCATCTGACCTTTTCTTCGTAGAAAATACTGAAATATTAAGAAATAGTAAATCAGTAAAACAAAAGGGCAGTGTTTATATAGTAATAACTATTTTGAAGCAAATTTTCTGTCAATCTAAATCACATAAGTAACATTGATAAATAAATTCATTCTTTTGTCTTGGGCATCAATAAAAAACAAATTGTGACAATTCTCAAACTCTTCAGAAGTTTAATAATTTTGGAAAAAAATATATTCAGAAGCATATATCTACATCACAAGAGAAATTGTTAACAAAAAAAAATGAATTTAGACTACAATAAAAATTAAACTAATACAAACTTCAATTGACGTTATTACAAGGCATATAAACTTTTCTTCGTCGAAAATACTTAAATATTAAGAAATACTAAATCAGTAAAACAAAAGGACAATGTTTATATAGTAATAACTATTTTGAAGCAAACTTCCTGACAATCTAAATCGTATAAGTAGTATTGATAAATAAAGTCATTTTTTTGTCATGAGCATCAAAAAAAGAAATCGTGACAATTCTCTAACTCTTGAGAAGTTTAATAACTTTTGAAAAAGATATTCAGAAGCATATATCTACATCACAAGAGGAATTGTTAACTAAAAAAAATGAATTTAGACTACATCACGTTAACTCATATATTGGAACATTAAATACTAATGTATATACTAAGCAAAAAAATAATTATTATATCATCAAAATTATGTTCGTCAAGTACTCGAGGTTAAGGAATATACCTCTTAGGATAGAACAATTTACTTTATCAGAATAGTGATACCTCATATTCCGCTAAACTTCGAACTCACTCAACAACAATTAATCACACGAAATTTTTTAAGATGCAAGAAGAAGAAGAAGAGTAGAAGATTAAAAACAATTGTGGTTGAAAAATGAGAGGAAACCCCTCTATTTATTGTCAACAAAGGGTAGTATGAACAAGTGTTTTTTGTGTCTTATCTGAAAAGTCATGACCTTTCCGAGAAGTCACGACTCTTTTGAAAAGTCACAACTCTTTGGAAACGTCATAACTCTTTGGAAAAGGCACAACTCTTTGTAAAAGTCACAACTCATCGAAAAATTACAACTCTTTGAAAAAAATCACAACTTATCAGAAAAGTCACAACTGAAAAGTCACAACCTAAGTTAGGGATATTATAGTAATTTAACATTCAAGTTAAGAGTTTATACTTTTAAGGTAATATATATATATATATATATATATATATATGTCACAAATGTATTATCAAGTTAACAAGAACTTCTAACTTCAAAATATATTATTTTTAAATTTTCCGAGTTTTTTTTTTTTTTTTTAAAACTCACAACAAATATGAAAATATGTGAATATATATGAAGCATTTAAAATTTATCATTAACAAAATAAATTTTATATTCAGTAATATGGAATAAACATTTTCATTTTGTCCCTACTCTAAATTAAAATCTAATAACTATAAAAAAAAATAGTAACATTAATCAAAAGTCCTATTTATGTAATTATAAAATTTATTAGAAATTCATCTATTGCACATTAATTTTTGGAAAAATTACCTAACTACACATCATTTATTATTATATTTTCTAATTTTCCCTACCATTTCAGAAAATATCAAAAATCCCTTTTTTTGCTCCCATCATTCATTTTTCCGGATACATTAATTTGAAATCTCCTACCCATGATTTTCCTTCCTTTTTTCACTCCACAAATCTCTCCACAGTTACTTTCATTAATCTATTTTTGAATTTCGGATCTTTTCTCTTTCCGATTAATGAATTTAATAGTATAATTCATTACATATATTTTCTTTCTTGTTCCACGTTATTGGGGGACATCTTTTATTATATAGTTGTAAGTTTTTTATATCAAAATTTTTGAATTAAGTGAGCGTTTGATAATAGATTTTGTATCAGATTTTAAAAATCTATCCTAAAAAAGAAAAAATTCCAATTTCACTTATAAAATTTCAAGTTTTAAAAATCACAATTTTAAAAACTCAAATTTTTTAGTTTCAAACTTCAAAATCTACGACAAACCAAAGCTCAATACCCATGGGTACGTTTTAAACCTTGACTATAGCTCGTTAAAGACTTGCTCATTTGCAAGATTTCCAAATAGTGCATTTATGAGGAAATTAGTAATGGAAAGTGACCATTCAATAATTTTTTATTATTAGCCTTTAAGGCACGGGAGTTACTCCTCCAGCTAGGAATCCTCCAAAATTCCTTATAAATTCTAACTCCCAAAAATAATGTTATCCCTTCATTATTTCACTTCACAAATCACTTCCTATTTTTAGTCAGACAATCTTAGCAATTATTTTCTCATTCACGTTTAATATTCAAAATCAGTTTCTCAACTGTCAAAACTATTTCAACTTCAATTTAGGTAACTCCTCTCTATTCATCTTTTGATTTTTCGTTTTTTTGTGTTCTTGAAAACGCTGATACATAATTTAATCTTGGATCTTAAATTAATCTTTATTAGTGTTATTACTGATTCGATACATCACTACTACAATCTTTTTTTGTTCTATGCATATGATACTTAATTTTCATTGTATCTAGTTTATTTTGATAAAGCACTGTGTATCAAATTAAGTATCTTGATACATAAATACGTAAAAATTGATAATATTATTGTATCAAATAATGATTATCAACTACAAAATGATACATTTATAGATGCACTTTATTTTAGCTTACATACACATTCTTTCACAATCTTATTGTATCAGATACATTAATATAAACTATAAAATAATACATTATATAAAAAATGTATCTTAACAACTTGAATTCTTCTACAATTGCATATTTATCTTACAAGGCAAACAATGTATCTTCTTCCAGAATCATAGACTGAATAAAGATACTCAGATGATGCAACAACTTGTTAACATTAAAGAAATTAGTGATACATTCCATAAAATAGTTATTTCTATGAATCAATCACAAACAAACAAACAACTAACTTATATTTAATATCAGGTGCAAAATATAATTATAATCTGATACATACCCTCATTCTTGAATATTTTGATGCTTTTACAACAAATTACATGTACAATGTATCATTTATAAAGTATAGTATTTCACAAACACAACAAAATATCAAAATAGTAATGTATCATGCTAAATATTTGATCATGATACAATAATTTAAATTAATACTACATGTATCACACAGTAATCTGTTGATCTATAAGCAAACACTTTAAATGCAAAATTACTTATTTAATGTATCTAATTAATAGGAGTATAGTACTTATCAATTTATACAAGATACATAAATACTAATGTATCACGATTGTATAGTCATCTTGAAAACGCAAACAAAAAATCAAATTAACAACACAATATATGTAATTTCATACCTCCGATTGTCAGATCTATTTTACGATGAAATTAAAACTCTTATCTATTTTATACATTACAAATCAAGGCTCATATTTTTTCCATATTCTTGAATGTCAGATTATTTTTTTCTTCAGATTCTTCATTGTCTCAGCAAAATCAAAATATTTATGATGTATCTTCTCAATTTTTTTTTGATAATTTTGAATCAAAATTGAAAGGATCTTCGACGAATTGGGAGAAGAAATTTGAAATCCATCACTTATGTATCGTTCATAACTCACCTTGTTTTCCCAGATTCTTGAATGTATTCATCACGTATCAGCTATTGTTTTTGACTTTTTTAATATATTACGATTTGGGTAAGAATTGAAAGAAGAAAATTTGAATTGTTTGAAGCTAGACGATTTGGAATAGAATTGAGAGAAGAAAATTTGAATTTTGAATTGAAGGTGGGTGGATTTGAAAGAGAATTGAAAGAAGAAAATTTAAATTTTGATTTGATTGAATCTTTTTTAAGATTTGGGAGAGATTTAAATCAACTAGATTAGTGTAATTTGGGGAATTTCACAATCAATTTTATATTCTCTTTCCTTAAAAAGTGTAACTGAATTTGTTTTAATGTATCAGATTTAGTGTATCCAGCTTGTTTGCTATGTATCCGGATAGCATTGATTTTGAGGGATTTTTGTAAATTGTAAAAGAGTAGGGATAAAATGTAATTTATGTCCTTACACTATGGGATTTATGTAAGTTATTAGTTATAAGATTATAAATTCTCTTAGTAATGACTAATTATTGCAAATGTTATTCACACTCTTTTATATTCTTTAGTTTTAATATTATGAATTATCATAGTTATTACATTAATTATTTCTATATTTCATCTTTCTTTATATTAACTTTTGATCAATAATTTTTCATATTATTATATTGCCCCTATATATGTGATAACACAGTGTTGTTATTTTTACTTGGACGAATCATGCTTGGTTGAATAAATAGAAAATTATTTACATGTATATGAACTATATCTTTGTTGGTTATAAGATAAACATGTGATTATATGATTTCACAGATAGAATATATTCTTTAATTTTAATTTTTAGTTTTTTCGGTAAAAAAAGAAGGAAACCTTTCTCAGTTAACTATGGACAGTCAAATAACTATCTTTGATTTATGTACATAGACAATGGAGAAGTCAAATATGAGAGCCAACAAAAAGAACGTCATCTATTATGTTATAACTTATAAAATAAAAATTAATATACATAAATAGCTCTAAATATAAAATTGTTCTCCACATGTTCGTATGACATCTAAACAGATTAAGTGGAATACACGTGCAAAGCACACCTGGTTAGATGACAAGAAAAATACACAACAAATATCGCCTATAAGGTAATATTAGTGAGATTATAAATACGACTAATTACATGATTGAACCTCATCAAATTGAAATAAATATATACATTATTGCATTTAACTAATAAATTTTTTCATTGACCATCTGCATAGGTTCGTGTGAATAAGAGATATATATATGGCGATCCACATTGAACATTTACAAAAGAATCTGCAATATTATTTTGTGCAAAGCTTATTATTCAAATCTTCACTTAAATTTTCTGAATTGATAATCACATGCAACACACGTGTCGAAAATTTAGTGTATATATATATATCAATTCTTTCAACAATCAAAAACTACCGAAGGAGGTCTAATAATGGTTTATTTCTTTTGAGGGTGATATTTCACGTGAGGATCATGGTTACCTATTTGTGCTGTTATTAGTCATTAAAATATGAAATGAGAGTAGTTAAATATTATTTATTAGTATCCAAAACTAGCTCCTTAGTCCACTTGAGTCCTGGTAAGCAGTCCAAATTGTTATTAGCTTGTTACAGTAAATGTAAATGTCATTTTCATTTACACTCAATCTAACCTCTGTATGTGTTTTATCAACCACAGTGACAACACAATTGCAACGATATAGCTGCCAACAACATAAAACCTGCTTGCATCAACTTCTGCCAATCTGTAAATAAATACTGTGTATATATGTGGACAAGGCAATCACAAATATACATATCAAAAGTTTAAATATGTTTCGTCTATTATTGTGGATATAATAGTTTACAAGATATGCTTTACTTAGCAAGTAGATAAGTAGCCATTACTTCTAAATATATACATGAACTCATAGATGAATATTGGGCCGTGCGCGCACGGGCAGTATCTATCTAGTTCTCACTTAATACAATTAGTATTGTAAAAAATATTTTTATCTCTCTCTTCAATTACGTTTTTTCTTATTATCTTTTTAGATTTTGATGATAATTTGTAGGGAGTGAAAATGTATAATCTAATTAATATGATTTCTATCCTTAAGCACATTTCTTATTAATTTCATACAATTACTATTGGAAAAAGATTTTCTCTCTCTTTAATTTCATTTCAATTATTATGGAAATATCTCTTCTTACTCCTCTCTCTTCAATTTTATATATGTTAATTAAAAAAGAAGAAGGGGAATGAGTATATTAAATGGTATAGATTTTGTATTACATTGGTGATCATTTTTTTTTAAACCATGATAAATAACTTACACCAAAATACAATCAAATTTTGTTCCTTTTATAAACTATCACACCAAAATACCGTTCTATAATTTTAATTTTTTTAAAAAAGTATATTAAATAATATACATTGTAGATTAAGTTTGATGTGCAATTATTTTTAATCACAATGAATAACTTACACCGACAAATAATTAAATTGCACGCGAAGTAAAAATCATGATTATAAAATTAATTTTTGTTATATATTTTAACTATATGCTGCCTTACACCATAATATTATCAATTATCTACCCATATTTATCATCATTATTAAATAATTATACCAACATATCTGAAAAAATCACTAGTATTAGTAAAAAATTCATTCATAAAAATATAAAATTATAAAGTATTGTATCTATTTGGTAAACATCTTTTTGGTGTTTGTGTCATATATCACTCCTTCAATCTTGAAATTCACATACATTCCTGCGATACATATCGATAAATAGTTAGACACATACTAACCTACAACAGTGTATAACACCATAATACAACCACTTATTTATAATTTTTAAATTACAAATTAATTAGAAATGATATATAATATGGTGATGCTTTGGTGTACAATATGGTGATGCTTTGGTGTATAATATGGTGATGCTTTGGTGTACAGTTCAATCTAATATATAATATATGACATACACCAATATATACACCACAAACTAACCAAGAAAATATCAATTTTAAGTATAATTAACTCAATTAAAAAAATGTGTACATGATTATTAACATTGCTATGTTGAACAATATTGTATATTATGATTAAATTTTAGTGTATAGTGCACTACAAAATACATAAACTAAACCAATATATAAATCATAATTTAATCAAGAATTTTCCAATCGTTTTATTTAATCAATTTAATTAAAATTTGTGTGCCAAACAACATCTGAAGCATTCATTCAAGCAATATTTTTCATAGTTAACATATCGATTTACATAAAAATTCAAGCAACAAAAAAACTTTAAAACAATAAAAAATGAACTATATACTTTAGCAATCAAACTAAAAAAATAATTAAAAACTAATACATACTTGTTACACTCCATATTTCATCGTGCTAAATTAAATTGATAATTTTTTGCTTTCAACCATTGAAATGATTGTCAAAGAAAATTGAGAGTTTTATTTTGGTTACAATACTTGTTTTGGAGTTATGAGAAGGAAGATTAATAAATTGTTGAGAGATTTGTGGAAGATAAATAATAGAATGAAAGAAAATTAAATTAAGGAATGTGTAACACCCCAGATTCGAAGAAGAATTTTTTTCTAGATTTTCAGAAGTTGCAGGTGCCACCGACGGAGACCACCTACGGACCGTCAGTCGACTAACGGCCCGTCAGTCAGCTCCGTCGATGGGCCAGTCAACTTTCAGTTACAGACCTCAGAATTCAGCCCTTTAATAGCCAAATGATGACTGACAGGACGGACCGTCAAATGACTTACGGCCCGTCAGTCAGCTCCGTCGATGAGCCAGTCTACTTTTTAAGTCAGGGTTTTTTTTGTCTTTTTCCTATGCATTCCCCTAAACTACATCGTTTAACCCCTAAACTATGTAGTTTTGGTCAGTTTTAGCCTAGTAACTTAATTAGAACCTACCCTAGTCAATTCTTTCTCAAGATAATCGATCAAACTTAGAACTAGAGAGAAGAAAGAGTCGACCAAAGCTTTCCAAAACACAGCAAGGTTTTCATCAGTTTAAGCCCAATCGAAAGATTTCTCTGTGGAATTCGTCACCAGGTATGTAGGATTTCACTAGTGGGTTCCTTTCACCCATTAGGTCCCTAGATTTCAGTCAGACTCTTGATTCCCTTAATATTATCTAGACTTAGGGTTTCTTGAATGTTAGAATTGTTGGGTTTTAGCTGTTAGAAATGATCCAAATCGTATCATCATGAATTCAGTATCTTTATTGCCCAGGTTCATGCATAAACTCAGAACCCTAGCTATGTAGTTCGTTTAGTTCATGGATTACATGCTAGGCCAATTAATTCAGTTGTATATAAACATGCCTCAGTTTTCGAATGCATTATTATCAGTATATTAATGTTGCATTCCCAGTTTGCATGTCAGTAATTGAGCTATCCAATATTACAGAAATTCAGTCATAAAATGTTAATTACATAATCAATTGGGAGAAGCTTAATATCGAGTGGACTAGGGTCAGACACCTTCAAGTCCCAGAACTACGTGCCCCATATGTTGTAAGTCCCCGCTGTGGGCATCATTTTAGTGATCACGCCAGCATGCCTCTATACCTCTAGCAGGGTATATTGGGTCCTCTCGATGGGGCGTATACATCAGACTCCACATTTAGCGCATGTGGTTTTATGTTGGTTATTAGCAGCTCCCTTACAGTTCAGTCAGATTCTATTGCATTGACCATGTTATCAATATAGTTCAGCATTCAGTCTCAGCATGTTATAAACTTGGTCATTGTATTCAGTTTATCCATGTTCAGTATTTCCAGTATGCTTATAATGTTCAAATTATATCATTGCTTTATTGCTTGTTCATTTATGCTATTATTCAGCTTTACTTTATCCTGCATGCTCAGTACCTTTCAAGTACTAACGCATACTCTGCGCTACATCTTCTCGTGATGTAGGTTCAGGTCCTCAGCAGTTAGATCACACATATATCGATTCCCGATCTTCAATTTAGCAGTATCAGTGGTGAGTCCTCATTCTTTGAGTACTAGTGACATGATTGTCTAATAAGAGGGAGGCTACGAAGAGTTTTAGGAAAACTCCACTTTCTTGATATTCTTATCGTGCGTTGGTATGATCTGTCTTTCTAATCCATCATTATGCGCTTAAGATCGTGTCTCCTCATAGAGCTTACGCAAGGAATGCTAATGCATGCAATGCTAACGCAGTTCCTCTAGTCCCAGACCATGAGGTTTCGAACGCAGAGTTTTGAAATGCGATTCAGTTTTTGGCTCAGAGTATGATCAACTAGAACAATCGGCAGGTTCAGTTCCTACTAATAAAAATGGTGGATCAGTGGCAGCTAGAGTTCCATATTTTGTTAGGATGAATCCGCCTGAGTTTTTTTAGGGTTACAAGTTGGTGAGGACCCATAGAACTTCATTGATAAGGTTAAGAAAATCTTTGGAGTGATGCAAGTGACTGGTAATGGTAGGGTTGAGTTGGCATCCTACCAGCTTAAGGATGTGGCTCACATATTGTACACTCAGTGGAAAGACATCATGGGCTACTTTGTCTTTTGTAACTCCTTATATAGCAGTCAACTTCAATGTTAGTCCAGAAACTCTTTCAGAACCCTTCTCAGTCTCTACTCTAGTCGGTGACCCAGTTATAACTAGACGAGTATACCGAAATTGCCCTATCACAGTCTCTCAGAAAGTCACCTTAGCAGATCTTGTAGAGTTAGAAATGGTAGACTTCGATGTCATTTTAGGCATGGATTGGTTACATTCCTGTTATTCCTCAATCGATTGTAAAACTACGATTGTTCATTTTCAGTTTCCAGATGAGCCAATCTTAGAATGGAAGGGTAGTAGCTTAGCACCTATGGGTCGATTCATTTCTTACCTTCATGCCAGAAAGATGATCTGTAAGGGTTATCTCTATGATCTAGTTCGGGTTAAGGATTCAAGCTTCGAAACCCCAACTCTTGAGTCAATTCCAGTAGTTAATGAGTTCCCAGAAATTTTTCCAGGAGATCTTCCCGGAGTTCCTCCCGAAAGGGAGATTGACTTTGGAATTGATCTCCTTCCAGATACCTAGCCTATTTCTATTCCTCCTTCAGAATGGCTCCAGCTGAGCTTAAGGAATTGAAACAACAGTTGAAAGACCTTCTAGATAAGGGCTTCATCAGACCTAGTATTTCCCCATGGGGTGCACCAGTGTTGTTCGTGAAGAAAAAAGATGGTTCTCTCAGAATGTGCATCGATTATAGACAGTTAAACAAGGTCACAATTAAGAATAAGTATCCCATCCCCAGGATTGATGACTTGTTTGACCAACTTTAGGGTGCTAGTCATTTCTCAAAGATAGACCTCAAATCCGGTTATCATCAGCTTAGAGTCAGAGATAGTGACATTTCGAAAACAGTCTTCATAACTCGGTATGGACATTATGAATTTGTAGTTATGTCATTTGGACTAACCAATGCTCATACAACTTTCATGGATTTGATGAACAAAGTGTTCAAATAGTATTTGGACTTGTTCGTTATCGTCTTTATTGATGATATCCTCATTTACTATAGGAATGAGGAAGAATATGCGACTCATTTGAGGGTTGTCCTGCAAACTCTCAAAGATTGCCAGTTATTCGCTAAGTTCAGTAAGTGTGAGTTTTGGTTGCAGTCTGTTGCTTTTCTTGGGCATATAATGTCTAGCGAAGGGATTCGAGTGAATTCTCAGAAAATAGAAGCAGTGAAACAATGGCCCAGACCTACCTCTCCTACAGATATCAGAAGTTTCTTGGGTAGTTATTATAGAAGGTTCGTGGAAGGATTTTCATCCATAGCCTCTCTATTAACTAAGTTAACTCAGAAAAAGGTTAAGTTTCAATGGTCAGATGATTGTGAGAAGAGCTTGGCAAAACTGAAAACTAGGTTGACTACAATTCCTGTTTTGACTCTACTAGAGGGTTCAGACGGTTATATTATCTATTGTGATGCATCCAGAGTCGGCCTAGATTGTGTGTTGATGCAATGAGGTAAGGTTATAACTTATGCTTCTAGACAACTTAAGGTGCATGAGAAGAATTATCAAACTCATGACCTCGAGCTTGTAGCAGTGGTGTTTGCACTTAAGATTTAGAGACATTACATGTATGGTGTTCACGTAGATGTGTTCACAGACCATAAGAGCCTTTAGTACGTGTTCACCCAGAAAGAGTTGAATCTTCGCCAAATGAGATGGCTTGAATTCCTCAAAGATTATGATATGAGTGTGCATTACCATCCTAGTAAGGCAAATGTTGCAGTAGATACTCTTAGTAGACTATCTATGGGTAGTGTAGCACATATTGAGGAAGAAAGAAAGGAACTAGCAAATGATGTTCACAGACTTGCTCGCTTAGGAGTTCGTCTTATGAGCATATCAGATGGTGGTGTAACAGTCCAGAATGGATCAGAATCTTCATTGGTAGTGGAGGTTAAGGAAAATCAAGACATTGATTTTATATTTCTTCAACTAAAGGGTGCAGTCCATCAGCAGAGAGTTGAGGTTTTCTCTTAAGGGGGAGATGGTGTGCTTCGCTATCAGGGTAGATTATGTGTTCCTAAGGTGGGTGAGTTGAGACAACAGATTCTGGCAGAACCCCTTAACTCCAGATATTCTATTCATCCAGGCGCCACTAAGATGTACCGTGATCTGCGGGAAGTCTTTTGGTGGAATGGTATGAAAAGGAATATATCAAATTTTGTGGTAAGTGCCCAAATTGCCAACAAGTCAAGGTAGAACATTAGAAACCAAAATGTATGACTCAAGAGATCAACATTCCTACTTGGAAGTGGGAAGTGATCAACATGGACTTCATTATAGGTTTACCTCGTACTCGCAGACAGCATGACTCTATTTGGGTGATTGTTGATAGAGTTACTAAGTCTGCGTGACTTTGGGCAGTTAAGACTACATATTCGGTGGAGGACTACGCCAAGCTTTACATTAATGAGATAGTTAGGTTACATGGGTTCCTTTGTCTATCATCTCAGTTAGATGTCCTCAGTTTACCTCTTATTTCTGGAAGTTATTTCAGAAAGGTCTTGGTACTCAGGTTAATCTTAGCACAACATTTCATCCACAGACGGATGGTCAGGCAGAGTGTACCATTCAGACGTTAGAGGACATGTTGAGAGCTTCTGTGATTGACTTCAAGGGTAGTTGGAATGATCACCTTCCTCATGTAGAGTTCGCCTACAATAATTGATACCATTCCAGTATTCAAATGGCCCCTTATGAGGCATTGTATGGGTGTAGATGTAGATCTCCAGTTGGTTGGTTTGAAGTAGGTGTAGCATCCTTGATAGGGCCAGATTCAGTTCATGATGCTATGGAGAAAGTGCAACTCGTTAGAGATAGACTTAAGACACCCCAGAGTCGCTAGAAGTCCTATGCAGATGTAAGGAGAATGGAATTAGAGTTCCAAGTTGATGATTGGGTTTTCCTAAAAGTGTCACCTATGAAAGGGGTGATGAGGTTTGGCAAGAAAGGAAAGCTCAGTCCTAGATATGAAGGCCCTTACAAGATCTTGAAAAGAGTTTGTAAAGTGGCTTATGAGTTAGAGTTGCCAGCAGAACTAGCAGCGGTACATCTGTTTTTTCACATTTCGCTATTGAAGAAGTGTATGGGTGATCCAGCATCTATAGTACCTTTAGAAAGTATGGCTGTGAAGGATAGTCTCACTTATGAGGATGTGCCAGTTGAGATTCTTGATCGTCAAGTTAGAAGATTGAGAAACAAAGAAGTCGCTTTAGTTAAGGTTTTGTGGAGGAGTCATGGGAGCTACTTGGGAAGCAGAAACAGCCATGAAGGCCAAGTATCCTCATCTCTTTCCTCCCGATTCCATTCCAGCTTAAGGTAATAGTTCCTCTTTAGTTTTTCAATCATTCATGTGCAGTTTCAGTCTTAGTATCATGTTCCTTCAGTTTGTACTTGCATTTTCAATGTATTTGCATGTCCTTGAAACTTAGTTCGGTTAGAAATCAGTTTCCAGTGCTTAGTGGTAGGGTTTGCAGCTCTTTCCCTCCATACCTAGCTAGTTTAGACTTCATTCGAGGACGAATGTTCCCAAGGGGGAGCTATTGTAACACCCTAGATTCAAAGAAGAAAAAAATTCTAGATTTTCAGAAGTTGCAGGTGCCACCGACAGAGGACACCTACGGACCGTCAGTTGACTAACGGCCCCCCGTCAGTCAGCTCCGTCGATGGGCCAGTCAACTTTCAGTTTTAGACCCCAGATTTCATCCCTCTAACAGCCAAATGACGACTGATAGGACGGACCATTAGTCGACTTATAGCCCGTTAGTCAGCTCCGTCGATGAGCCAGTCGACTTTTTAAGTCAGGGTTTTTTTGGTCTTTTCCCTATGCGTTGGACCCCTAAACTACGTAATTTTGGTCAGTTTTAGCCTAGTAACTTAATTAGAACCTACCTTAGTCAATTGTTTCTCAAGATAATCGATCAAACTTAGAACCAGAGAGGAGAAAGAGTCGACCAAAGCTTTCCAAAACGCAATAAGGTTTTCATCAGTATTAGCCCAATCGAAAGATTTCTCCGTGAAATTTGTCACCAGGTATGTGGTATTTCATTAGTGGGTTCCCTTCGCCCATTAGGTCCCTAGATTTTAGTCAGACTCTTGATCCCCTTAATATTATCTAGACTTAGGGTTTTTGAATGTTAGAATTGTTCAGTTTTAGCTATTAGAATGATCCAAATCGTATCATCATGACTTCAATATCTTTATTGCCAAGTTCATGCATAAAATCAAAATCCTAGCTATGTAGTTCGTTTAGTTCATGGATTACACATGCTAGGTCAGTTAATTCAGTTGTATATAAACATGCCTCAGTTTTTGAATGCATTATTATCAGTATATTAATGTTGCATTCCCAGTTTTCATGTCAGTAATTGAGCTATCCATTATTACAGACATTCAGCCATAAAATGTTAATTACATAATCAATTGAGAGAAGCTTAATACCGAGTGGACTAGGGTTAGACACCCTCAAGTCCCAGAACTACGTGCCCCGTAGGTTGTAACTCCCCGTTGTGGGCATCATTTTAGTGATCACGACAACTTGCCTCAATACCTCTAGTAGGGTATATTGGGTCCTCTCGATGGGGTGTATACATCAGACTCCACATTTAGCTTATGTGGTTTTATGTCGGTTATTGGTAGCTCCCTTACAGTTCAGTCAGATTCTATAACATTAACCATGCTATCAGTATAGTTCAACATTCAGTCTCAGCATGTTATAAACTTGGTCATTGCATTCAGTTTATCCATTTTCAGTATTTCCAGTATCCTTATCATGGTTAGATTATATCATTGCTTTATTGCTTGTTCAGTTATGTTATTATTCAGCTTTACTCTATCCTGCATGATCAGTACCTTTCAAGTATTGGCGCATACTCTGCGCTACATCTTCTCATGATGTAGGTTCAGGTCCTCAGCAGTCAGATCACGCATAGATCGGTTCTCGATCTTCAGTTCAGCAGTATCAGTAGTGAGTCCTCATTCTTCGAGGACTAGTGACATGATTGTCTTTCCTTTCTTTAGTATTAGTTTCAGTTTTGCTAGATTTAGCTAGGGGATGTCCCAACATTTCTAGTCAGTAGAGGCTATTTTCAGACATAGACAGATTCAACTATAGTGTTAGAGTTTGACTTTTCAGTTGTTGATTAAACTCTCATTTTTCATATATTTAGATTTAGTATATGGGTATTCCCCATCATTTCAGATTATCTTATGATTCAGCTTCCACACAAATTTATTGATTAAGTTTATCTTTAGTATGCTTATGCTATGCCAGCAGGTTTAGCTTGGGGTCACTCGTGATCCTAGGTCCTGTGTCCGCGTCCAGGCGTAGCCTCGGGGAGTGACAGAATGAAATCTTATTTAATATTGAAACGTTTTCATCGTTCTTTTAATTCTCTGATTTTTATTTTATATATTTTAGATTTTTTTTGTTTGGTAAAAACTATATTGCTTTGGTCAAATTATTGTTATATAGGAGTTGTTTAGGTACTTAAATTGTATATTTAATTTTTTTTCCCGTATTACTAATACCATGAATGTCTAGGTATTAGTAATGCAAAGGGATTTAACAGCTGCATTAGCATGGTTAAAGACTCAATTATCCATAAAAAGCACTTTTACATCTTTTCCACCATAATTGTAGAGGATATTTTTATAAATAAATAATTTTATACAATGCATACTATATTTAATACACCAAACTAAACAATGCATAAGAAATAATTTATGCATAGCTAATGCAAGCAAAACAAATACAAACATTACTAATGCAAGCATTACCAATACACTCTACCAAACGACCCCTAAGAGTCTATTTGTGCACACCCAAAATTAAAGGCATAAATGTGAAATAAGACCAAGTTAAAGGGAATATTTATGTATTATGCCTAACTTAAAAGCTTCCAAAACTCCAAAACTTCCAAAATTCTCAACTTTTGGATCCATCTTCAAAACCAACCTCATAAACTGATCAAACATAACTCGAGATAACTAACGAGAAGAATAAAATAATAAATTTTTTTAAAATTTCAAAAATGACCTTCAGGGTTATTACATTTTCCCTAGCAAGAATACATATCGGATTTTACCTTAAAGAAAATCATCCTTTTTCTAGGAGTGTGCAAAAACCTAATCGAAAAAATATTATTGGGTTATTGGATTTTTAATGGGTTTATAAAGATAGTTATTGGGCTATTGGTTCAGTTTCAGTATTTACTATTGGGTTATTGGGTAAACCAATAACTCAATAAGACGGTAATAATTTACTATTTTACCCTTCCTAAATATTAAATATTAATAATTTAATATATAACTAGACACTATAATTGTCACAACCTGAGTCTACACCATGGACGTGGCCAGCATTTGAGAACCACTACTGGTCCCAAGCGAACCCTTATCTTGGCTAACTACAAGCGGAAGACTACCTCAAACATACAAAAGCTTAATCTTCAAATACTCAACTCTAAAAAGTTTGAACAATACTCAAAAGATGTACTCAGAGTTTATAAAAAAACTCAAAAGAAAGAAATAAAGAAAACTCCTCAACTTTGTCTATCTATGAAGCCTTTACTATTACAAAAGGATATCGGGATAAGACCCACGACATCTCAACATTACTAACTGTAAGGTAAATGTGAAGTCCTCTGTAATATAAGAAGGCTCACCACAGTTGACTAGAATACCACATGACCTCAACGAAACGCCTATTGATGATCTTGAATACCTGTATCTGTATCATAAAATGATGCATGCCAAATGGCGTTAGTACAAGGAATGTACGAGCATGTAAGGGGAACTCTGCAACATATAAGTATAAGCTCGATGTAATAAAGAGGAAGACATACTTACCTTGTCTCACTCAAGAATACTCAACTCAACTCAAGGATATTCAACTCAACTCATGATACTCAACTCAGGATGCTCAGCTCAACTCAAACTCAAGATACTCAACTCAAAATGAAAGCAACAATAAAAGATGTTATATACATGAAACTTTTGGAATAGTAGATAATAACTCATATATATATAAAAATACAATAATAACTCATTACTCTTATTTGGGAGATTTTCTAACCGACAACCATCAGTATGAGCAACGTGACAATACAACGTCTCGCCTACGCTGCCAGAACTGTCCTATACCTTACCAGAGTATAGGACATCCTCAACTAAGTGGATCCATTGAGCTATGCTTAAAAGTAATAAGGAATCATCTAAAAAGTATGACCCTTTACCCATGTTGGCATACATGGTTTATGGGGGTTGTGAGTTGTCTGAACTCTCCCCCATATCGTTGCTCAATACTACTCCTAATAATATATACTCATGCTCATATGTTTAAAAAAAATATAACTCTTCATCTGGTTTGAGATAATTGCTCAAACTACCCTCTTAAAAGATGTAACTGCTCTTGAAATAACTTTTGAACTCATAACTCATTTAGATATCTCAGTTTCTCTTTTATCAATGTAAAAAAATGATGCCTTTGGGAATACCTAGTCCCCTTATACTCATACTTGAAAACTATTTCTCAAAAACATTTAAAAATCATATTATAATATGATCATTGATGACTCGGGAAGTCATACTGCATAAACATTGATGTACCATACTGCTTAAACATTGATGGCATACTCGATTGTCATACTAATCATGTTTTAGAAACTTTCTCAAAACTCATCTTTACTTTCTCAAAAACTCAGTTTAAAAACTCAAATGTTGGCTTAAAAAAAAGGTTCTCAAAATTTATAACTGATTCATAGGGTTCATGAGGAATTATGGACATGAACGACTCAACTCAAAGATCTTAATAGCAATATGGAAACTCAATATTGAGAACTCAAGAACTCGAAACTCAGCAATGCTACTCATCTCATGAATACTCAATTCATTGGGTTTATGTTGAAATAAAGACATGAACGAATCAACTCAAAAATCTTAATGCATAACATATAGCAATTCAATAATTAGGAATATAATTTCAAAAAGAATCAAGAACTCAATAACTCAAAATCAACTTATATCAAGAATACTCAAATATAGGGATAGAGTCCTAGATTACTCTTTTACTGATTTGAAAGTAGATGTAGGGCGTGAGGACAAACTAGTCTAATACTATGATATCCTTACATACCTGGAAGAACAAGGTTCTTGAAGAATCTTGAAAAAGAACTTGATTAGAAGCCTTTGAAATCCTAGCTTGAAGGAGAAAAATCAAGTAAACCTTTCTTGAGATTTCTTGAATTAGTTTCTTGAAACTCTATGGCCAAAAATTAATATTCTCATTAATGATTCATAATTGTATGAAGAAAATTGAGTTGGAAAGAATGGAATTCTTGGAGAAAGATTTATCTTGAAGAACAATCTTGAAAAAGACTGAAAGAATCTTGAATGGAGTCTTCTACTTTTATTTTTCCCTTAGGGTTTTGTCTTAGGGTTTGAGAAAGAAGAGAAGGGGGGATTAAGAGAAGAAAATCTGATTGGTTTTGCTCTTTAATTAGTCAAGAAATTCGTATAGGGTTTTCTTAGAGGTAAAAAGATAAAAACAACCCTTTTTAATGATTTCCCGTCGGCTAATTCGTCACTGCACTGTATCAAGTTACTAAATTGGTCATAACGCTTTACTCGAAACTCCGATTGACGCGAAATTGGTGGCATTGGAAAGAAAATTCAAATAAATTTAATTTGATAGGTTATGGTCCACATAACTCTTTATATTTTAAGAGATATGGTCGTTTGAAGTTGACCCAAGTAGAATCTTACATAAAAAATTAATCGGTAAGAAAACTTTTAACTCAACTTTGTGCTAGGAGATTCTAGTGACCTTAATTCATATCCAAATTCATTCCCACACTAAAGAATTGTCCTTAACACCTAAGAAAATTAAGAGTCACTTAGTATGACCTTATATGTAATTCAAGAATGGTTATGTCACGACACATGGGAACACCTTAGATGTAACATGACGTACTTGACCCTGAAAGGGATCTCATACAAGCCACTTAGCATATCATAACATAAGATAATAGAAAAGTGCGGAATTTTAAAACATTTTTCATACAATCAAAGTCTTTATAAAACGAAGCGGAAGTCTTACTACACTTTTTGTCTCAAACCATCTACAACAATACTTTGAATAATTCTTGGGACACAAACCATACAATAGTCTCAAAACATGAAAAATAAAAGACATAAAGTAAATGGTGGCTTCATCCTCGATGCTATGAGTACTCACCAAGTCTTCAACTCCTTGCATTTCTAGAAACCTATCTCCAAGAATAGAAATCAAAATCGACAATCCCTACATTTGATGAGAATGTAGGCAAGAGTATGCGTTAGTATAAAAGTACTAAATATAATAGCTATCATAACATCATAAGAGCATAATATAAGGGTTAGTCAACATAAGACATAATCCACAAGCACAAGAGATACTTCATGAAACACAAAGTATAAGCATAAGAGACAATATCATAATCATAATCAAGGTCTCCAACCTAAGCATCATTTAAGCATTATTCATTATAAATCATAGTCCATGTACCTAGCTAATGCTTAAACCTTCACATCATAGGAAAACAACTTCATAAGTAACCTCCAAGTACACTTGTGCAATGCATGAATAAGACCTCATAATCCCATTCATGCTAAGTATCCCCTTTGGCCATCATCATCCGATTTACCATCTTATGTTCTCATTTTTTAGCTTAATTCTCAGAGACAAGGGAATCTCTCACCTTTAGTCACTCATAACAAGGAAGGCAACTATAACACAATCCTATCTAAGCATATCTCCTATAAGAGAACACTTCTAGGTAACCTTAAGTCATACTTGTGCAATGAATGAATAAGACCCCATAATCCTACCTATGCTAAGTACCACTTTTAGGTCCTTATACTCATACTTCTTGATTTGGAAACTAGTCCACCTTTTTAAGACATTGGAACCCTAGGAGATACTTTTTTAAATACATCTTATCCCCTTTTCTTTACTTTTGAACACTATTAAATACTTACTCAAGCATGTCTAAGTTCATTATATTGGAACACTTGAGATGCTTCTTTAAGCATGTCTTAGTTCGTTATACTTGAGCACTTGGAGATGCTTCTTTAAGCATGTCTTAGCTCATTAATGCTTTTGAACACTTGGATATACTCTTTCAAGTATGTCTTAGTTCATTAATAATCTTGCACTAGTTGGGAATATAACCTTAATCGATATGGGACCACATGAGCTTTCACAAGATCCCCTCCGATGTTACCCGCACCAAGAAGGGTTGGTCTACTTGCCTAGGGTAGAACCGGTTTGTTAGCTTAGTTTGACCCACTAGCTAACTTTCCTATGAGGCACATAGTTATGGGATACGAAGATTCTACTAGGAAACCTGGACTCCACTTGTGAGGGACTCTATCTCGTGAGATATACTTTGGGAAACTCGGACTCTACTTGTGAGAGTTCCCATCTTGGAATTCAGACTCAACTAGGTAAAAGCTTCCATCTCAATTCAATATCCACTCGATGCTAGGCATACATCCCATAAGATAGCTTATTAAGTTCTTACTTAATTCATTACTCATGGAGGGATGTCCTTGACAACCAATCCATGTTTCAAGTGCTTCTATCACTTTATGCATTTGAACATTCTTAATTCAACATATTAACTTTACTCTCAAAGCCCTAACAATCAACATTCATGACTACAAGCCTTACCCTCAAAGCTTTACTTCTTACCAACATCATTCATACCTAGATTTCATGGCATTCTAATCACATTCTTCATTATCAAGTGACTCTAGTCATGAATCATCATAAAAGTTCAATCTCAAGCTTTACTAGCCACGATCCATCATATATACTATAATCTAATTCAATTCATCTCTACAAGCTTTCATTCATGAATAATTACTAAACAGGTCATCAATTCTAGAAGATCATCTATAAATCCTCAATTTCACCTTTCATGGCATAAATCCACATTACTACAATTTCATCAATTAAACTAGGGTTAACCATTGAAAACATGTAATATCATCACAATATCATGATTCAATACTAAAATAATCATAAACAAGTACTATCCATTCAATTGGATTCATACTCAACAATACCACAATATAGGAAAAAACCCTAGCTAGAATTGGGGTTCATCTTCACAATTGAGGGAAATCTAGGGGGATCCATGGATGGAAGAATCCAAGGATGAATAAGCTATCATACCTTGATTATAAAGCCCTCACAATGCTTACAACAATGGAGGAATTTGCCCTAACTTCTTCTTCCTCTTCTTCTTTGCTTCCTAGAGAAAGAATTTCTTGGAGGGAATTTGGGTTCTTTGGGTAGATTGAAAATAATGATTTAGAATCCCTTAATTAATGGTCTAATAGATTTATATAGGTGGCCTAATTACTAATAAAACGACCCCCTCTTAATAACTAATTAATTCTAGAACTTTCCTTAACCCCTAACTTAAACAACTTAATGGACAAGGCTGCCTCACCCACGAGACCCAGACCCATGGGTCGTTGGTGGACCCACGGGCCATGATGGTCCTCCGTGGGTGGAGTCCTGCAGTTCCACTCTTGGGGTCTTGACCCACGACCCTCCCCACGGAGCGTGGGTGGACCCATGGGGCGTGAGTCCCTATCGTGGGTCACTGATTTTTTGCAGGTTTTGGGGCTGTTTTAGGGTCCTCCTCAAGGACCCTTTGGTTGGTTTTTAGGGAGTCATACCTTGACGTTTAACCCCTAAACCCCTCATTCTAAGTACATGAAGTCATTTCTACAACTCTAACCCCCCACGTAAAGCTCTAGAACCCTTACGTAAGGCTCTAGTTTAACCTACTAGTTTTCCGGGTGTTACAGGTTAGGAGCTTAACTTAGAAATTTTTGGGGTGTTACAATAACTATATCAAATTATTAGTACTCTACTCACTTCACACTAGGCCGCTTTACTAGTCTTTACTGTTTACTCAAATCTAAAGTTCGTAGTTGTAGCTATTTGATTTTAGTTTTAGTTTGTAATTGTAGGTTGTAGCTTTTGCTAGTTTGTAAAGGTCTGTAATTTGATTAACATTAGAAATTTTATATTATGTTTTGGCGGTGACATGTAATTATCGCCTTCATACTATATTTTCTCTTATTGATGCAATGTCTCATTATCTTTCTTGTTTCACTATATCAAAATATTTAGAGAAGTGAGAAGTCATGTAATATTATACGGACATTTTCTTATTGGGTAAACCAAAAATCGAACCGATAACGATCAAAAACTGATAAAAATAGAAATCGATAAAAAATATCTTATTGGCTTATTATTGAGTTGACATATTTAATAACCGAAAACCGAACTGAACCGACTGATCACACCCCTACCCTTTTCCAGAAGAAAAACTCTTACCAGTTGCCCAACAAGTTTTAGTTAAAAGGTTATAGGAAAATAGTAGAAGATCACAGCCTCAGATTACTTTGTTTTGGCGAATTGTGCAAAAGTTCAACATGCTAGTTTTCTAAGTTGTTCAGAAGATTGGTGTTCTTGAATGATGCTTTTGCTGTGTATATTTTAATAATTGGTATAAAAGCCTTTTTATATATACACTTTTTTTTATAAAATATAAATTTGTGGTTAAATTTTTGTTTTTGGAAAATGTGAACTCATGATATGAAATTCCAAAATTAAGTTTTTTTTGGAAAATTTGAGATTTTATCTCATGATTTGAAATCACATAACACATATTTTATCTCATGATTTCAAATCACGAGATGAAATCACATATGCAACAAAATTCATGAAATAACCACTACTTTAACCCACTTTTAAATCATTTTATCAGATATTATCATTACTCTCAACAACCAAATTTATTATTACTTAATAATAATAGTAGTATATTTTTTTTGAAACGAAGAGTAGTATACTATAACTCATATTCAACTTCTTTATTGTATTTTTGTTAGAATAACTTAGGGATAGTTTGCTTATTTAGTACTCTCTCCGTCTCATTTTATGTGAGCTAGTTTGACTCGGCAGAGTTTAAGAAAGGAAAGAAGACTTTTAAAAGATATGGTCTAAAATGAATAATAGAAATTTGTGTGGCTATAAATCATTTCATTAAGGGTAAACTGAACATTTTAAAGTTAAATTGTTACTTAATATAAAAATGTGTCATTCTTTTTGGGTCTGACTAAAAAAAAGAGTAAATCATATAAAATGGGACAAATGGAGTAAGTTGTATGAATAATGAGCAATTTAAATAGGCATAATACATAAATATGCCCTTTAACTTGGCCTCATTTCATATTTATACCTTCCAATTTTGTGTGCGCACAAGTAGATACTTAAACTTGTATAAAGTTGAACAAGTAGACACATGAGTCCTATGTGACATAATACATACATGATACCACGTAGGACACAAATTGCCATGTAGGATGCCACATAGGACGTGTGTGTCTATTTGTTCAATTTTATACAAGTTTGAGTGTCTACTTGTGCATATTCAAAGTTGGAGGGCATAAATGTAAAAGAAGGTAAGTTAAAAGGAATATTTATGTATCATATTTTCACAACTTATGAATTTTTTATGTATACAAGCAAACACTACAACTTAAAAATCTATATATAATATAAAGGAGGATCTTCATCCAGCTGATGTGGCATGCCTCAATGATCAGAAAAGGTATTTATCTGTTTTCTTAAGATTTAGGCATTTTTCTCTATTTTTACACAATTGTATTATTAATAATTATTAATCAATTATACCTTTCTATAAATAAAGAATTCCAAAGGCTATCATTTTGGCGTTTTAAAATTATACTCATTTCATTCCCTATAATCAATATTTACTTTCCCATAATTAGTGTGCTTAATTATGGAAAAAATGGTTACAGAATTTCATTAAAAAAAAGAAATGCATCCACTTAATTGCAACTCTTTAATGAAAAGGATAATGAAACATTTCAGAATTTTACTCTATAATGCAATATTTGAGAATTCTAACACAATTCATCTATTTTTCTTTCCGCACTACTTTATCCTTACTCCTATTTGTTCATTTTATATCTCTTCATTTATTCTCTCTCAATTTAGCATTGCAATATCTTAATTTTTGTCTTCATTTTTATTTACCTTAAGCAATGAATTTTAATTCATATATCTTATGAAGATAATACTCTAATTAGACGTTAATTGTTTGCCGGTTATATAGAAATTATCTCTTTATTGATTTTTCAGAGGAGTTGAAACATGAAGTGCAACTAATTGTTTTACCATGCTTTTGGTTGGCGTTCAAATTTTACCAAAAAAAATTTAATATTTAATTTTTCATCACAAATATTTCTAAAAATTATATAGTGACTTTTCTTTATTGATTTTTCAAAGGAGTTGAAACATGAAGTGCAAGTAGTTATTTTACCATGCTTTTGGTTGGTGTTCAAATTTTACCAAAAAAAAATTAATATTTAATTTTTCATCGCAAATATTTCTAAAAATTATATAGTGACTTTTCATTATTGATTGTTGATAAGGTTTATAAATTGTAATTACGTAATAAATAGTTCTTCGTGAATAATGAAAATGTGATTGTCGTTTAAATTTCTTATTACAGATCACATAGATATGTGATGTTACCAAGAATACGAAGTTATTGACTGTAATTACTCATATAACTAGTTCATTGTAAATAAAATTTTCTTCCAATGGTCTATTTACTTTTTTCACTACAAATTATATGAAAATATATATAATATTATCAGCGATGACATATTTAAAGAGAGAAGATTTATCAACTAAGCAAGATAAGCTTCATTCAAGTGTGATTTTCTTTTTGCAAATCAGTAAATACACTCATGTTCATATTATTTTTGTATTTTATTTTTATACAACATAATAGTGAGAAAATAATATGAGAGATGGAGCAATATCGTGATTAGGGGTGTTCATGGTTTGGATAAAAATCGATCCAAACCGAAAAACCAAACCAAACCGATTAAATGAACCGATTTAATCTGGGTTTTGGTTTGGTTTGGTTTTAGATTGTTAAGAACCGATAATATTTAGTTTGGTTATGGTTTTGTTCGAAAAAAATCGAAGAAATAACCGAACCGAACCGAACCAACAAGTTATATACATAAATTTTATTATTATACATACATAATATATTATATTCATAAACAATTTTAAAGATTTTATATATGTTTCATCAAAATTTTATTTTTATAATTTACTTATGAAAGAAAAAATGTCCAAGGTGAGAACATTTTTCTTATTGGTTTCATGTATATGAGTGTCTATGAAAATTCTTTGTAGGACTTAAAATGTCATTGTCTCTTCCTTCTATACCAAAATAGTGAATTTTGATGTTTTATTCAGTAAATTCAATGATCGAAAGTTCTGTAATGCCATTAATTCTAACTATTTTTTTGTTTGAATGGATTGTTGTCACTTTTTTCACGTTTTGAATGAATTGTTTATTTTATTTTTATGTATGGTTAATAACCGAATAACCGAACCAAACCAAACCAAAACCGAAAACAACCAAACCGATAAATGTATATTATATTTGGTTTGGTTTGGTTTTGATAATTTTAAAACCGATTAAGTTGGTTTGGTTTTGGTTTTAACCAATAACCGACCCAAACCAAACCGTGAACACCCCTAATCGTGATGGACGAGTGAGAATTCTATTTTGAAATTGTTTACGAAAATATTTGTGAAAGTTTCTTATTTCCTTTTATTTATTCATGCATTGAAGCAATAAAAGTCATCTAAAAATTCATTTTGAAATAACTTATTTTACGTTATTAAAAATTAATCTATGCAACTATTTTTTGATAATTATTAAAAATGAATCCGTAGCATCAACTAGGTTGTTATTATTATAGAGAAAATTAATAATTAAACAAGCAACCATATAAAATTAAATAAATTTGAAATTTTATTTGATACAATTAAAGATAAAATGTCCATTTATTCTTTTAGTTTATATCATAAAAACTTAAAAAAATTATATTTTTTTTATATTTTACCGGATGTGACATTCACCTTTTCTATGTTTGCAGGGTGAAATATTCATGACCTTCTAAAATAAGAAAAATTAGAAAAAAAATATGAAAAAGGTTATGTATGTGAATATGTGTATACTCGAAATTTTTTATAGGTATAATTCAAATAATAAGTGCATGAGAGATAATAATATAATCAAATATTTTAAAGATAAAATAAAAGTTACAAAAGATTATGTAAAAGTAGAAATCAAAGGAAATAATGGTTTGTAAATTTGTAGAAATAAAAAAACAATTGTAATGGTAAATGTTGCCAAATAAAGTAAAATTTTATTAGAAATATTTAAACAGCGCCCAAATTCATGAGTTCAAATTATATGTTTAAACAAAATATTAACTTCATCTCATACAATTTCGTATCATGCTCTCTAATCATATGGCCAAACGGGCCTTAGGATATCCCCGATTTAATTTTAATTTTAGGCGAATATATAAACATATTAACTGTACAAATTGAAGAGGGTACTACCGAAGCGGGAGTTTAGAAACACAAAAAACAAAATCATGGAGGAAGAAACCCTAGATGACCACCTGAGTGACTTGCCGGACTCACTTCTGCTTCAGATTCTTTCCCTTTTGCCGACAAAGGAAGCATTCACAACATGTATTCTCTCTAAAGGGTGGCAGTATCTCTGGACTTCACTTGATTCGGAACTTTGTTCACTCAGGTTGGTGATGTTTGTCCCTGCACAGTCAAACAGGGATGCTTTTGCTTAGTGTTGCAAGGTATTAAAATCACATGATCTTTCTCAAAAAAATTAGAGCCCTTGTTTTCTCAGATTGAATTTTAGCAGACAGTTTCAGAATGTAAACATTATATATACAATGGAGAACCTTTGTGCGAATTTCACCTACCAATCTGGACAAATTACAGAAACTTGTGGGGACTTTTGTACCTTTCTGCTATCCTTTGTCAGCTTTGAAACTGTGTTATTTCCTTTATCATACCCGGAACTAGAATTTTTGTTAGATTTTGTAACAACCAAATAAACAACTAATGTATCAGTTTCATAGCACCACAAGATGAAAAAAGGGTACCATGAATAAGTAGAAAGATTTGGCTGATGAAAGATTAATTTCATAATGCTATACTTCAATTAAAGAATGATCCGGTAAAAAGAGAATTCCTCTTTACATAACAAAATATAAATAACTTTCTTAGCTTACCCTCTTTAGAAAAGCTAAGGAACATGCTTTTTTATTTATTTATCTCTTAGGGCTTGTTTGGTAGGGAATAAAAATGAGTAATTTCAGTTTCTTGTTTATTTATGCTATTTGGTAGATAAGAATTTTTTTTTTAATCTCAAGACTATTTATACATCATAATTTAGAAAAATACTATAGAATGATAGTCGAAGATTAGGAGCAACTTAAAATATTAATTATAAGCGCTTTAAAGTCGAATTAAATTTTATAATAATAGACCTTCAATTTTAAGAAAAATCATAATTACAAATATGATTCATGTTTTGTATCTCGACATATTTGAATTTTAAGTAGTAGAACAAAAGTACTCCTACGATATAATTTTTTTTTTTAAAAAAAAAGTTCATTTTTTATATTTATAAAAAGAGTAGGTGAGAATTTGAAAATTAAAACTTGGTTCTTGGAATTGATAAACATCCATCCATACCAAACACACCCTTAAAGCAAACACATAAACCAAAATTTTTGCTATTTATAAATATCATTGGAAGAAACTTTCCATAGTTTTCATTCCTACGATACGAAGATTGACGTTCATCATAAAATGCAAAAGAAAATAAAATAGCCTTTATAGCCACAACTGTTCATCCTTTACCGGATGAACTATAAAAGTAAATAGAGAATGCCTAAACGGCGAAACACAAAGAAATGCAAAAGTAAATAAAATAGCCTTTATGGCCACAACCATTCATCTTCCACCGGATGAACTATGATGGCCTTTACGGCAACAACCGTCCATCCTCTATAACCGGATTAACTTTAATTTGAAACTAAACTGATCATTTGGGGGTTGCTAGTGACATTATCTCAATTGTAGCTTGCTTCAACCTTTCTTCCACTGTGAATGCTTCCGAGAATTGAGCTATGCCACTTCCACCTTTTGCCTGAACATACATTGTTCAAACATGTTTTTAGATCAAACAATAATAATATACTCAATAAAATCTAAAGAGAGTAATATATATATACACGTTATCCATATTATCTTGTAAAAGTAGAAAGATTGTATATTAACTTAGAAATTTTCGAGGTGTTTAACATAAATATACAATCTTTCTACTTTTACAAGATAATATGGATAACGTGTGTACATATATATTACTCTCTTTAGATTTTATTGAGTATATTATTATTGCTTGGTTCTAAAAACATGTTTGATCAATGTATATTTTGGCAAAAGGTGGAAGTGGCATAGCTCAATTCTCGGAAGCATTCACAGTGGAAGAAAGGTTGATAGGGGCTGCAATTGAGAAAATGTCACTGGCAACCCCAAAATGATTAGTTTAGTTTCAAATTAAAGTTCATCTGGTTATAGAGGATGGACAGCTGTTGCCGTAAAGGCCATCATAGTTCATCCGGTGGAGGATGAACGGTTGTGGCCGTAAAAGCTATTTTATTTACTTTTGCATTTCTTTGTGTGTCGCCATTTAGGCATTCTCTATTTACTTTTATAGTTCATCCGATAAAGGATGAACAATTGTGGCCGTAAAGACTATTTTATTTTCTTTTGAATTTTATGATGAACGTCTGTCTCCGTATCGGAGGAATGGAAAGTTTCTTCCAATGATATTTATAAATAGCAAAAATCTTGGTTTGTGTTTGCTTTAAGGGTGTGTTTGGTATGGATGGATGTTTATCAATTCCAAGAACCAAGTTTTAATTTTCCAACTCTCACCTACTGTTTTTATAAATATAAAAAACGAACTTTTAAAAAAAATAATAATTATACCGTAGGAGTACTTTTGTTCTACTTAAAATTCAAATATGTCGAGATACAAAACATGAATCATATTTGTAATTATGATTTTTCTTAAAATTGAAGGCCTATTATTATAAAATTTAATTCGACTTTAAAGCGCTTATGATTAATATTTTGAGCTGCTCCTAATCCTCGACTATCATTCTATAGTATTTTTCTAAATTATGATGTATAAATAGTCTTGAGATTAAAAAAAAATTCTTACCTACCAAATAACATAAATAAGCAAGAAATTGAAATTACTCATTTTTACTCCCTACCAAACAAGCCCTAAGAGATAAATAAAAAAAAATCATGTTCCTTAGCTTTTCTAAAGAGGGTAAGCTAAGAAAGTTATTTATATTTTGTTATGTAAAGATGAATTCTCTTTATAGTGGATCAATCTTTAATTGAAGTATAGCTTTATGAAATTAATCTTTCTACTTATTCTTGTTCCCCTTTTTTCATCTTGCGGTGCCATGAAGACTGATACATTAGTTGTTTATTTGGTTAGTATTTAGTTTAAGATTAGTGTTTCAATTACTGGCCCAACACTTAATTCTTTGCTGTGAAGTGCTTTCCCCATTGTTTACTAGTTTCATTGGGATTATTGCACCAGGTTCTATGCATATGGCAGTTCAAAGGAGTGCCAATTCCAGAATTGGAATGCAAAAATCTAGTGCTGGAGTTGCATTTGGAAAAGTTTAGTTTGTATGGGGCAGCTGGCCTTTTGCGAGCCTCACCTCTTGTGGAGACACTCAACTTAGAAATAGACAATCAGCCTGTAACTTTCTGGAACTTCTTCTTTTCTTCTTACATCTATTCATTTAATGAAGTTTTAACAACCTCTGTTCCCCCTCCCCGCAAATTGTTTTTGAAGGATAACTCAAATATATCCCTTAATTATCACTAAGAAGCTTTGCTTTTGTCATTGTAAAGCTATACTTTAATATGGTTGGTTTTGTTGCTTTCTTTGTGGCAAAGGCACTCTGAAACAAAAGGGATTGTTGCACTATCATTCTTTTATTACAGATACCTATGCCACAAATAGTAATGATACACAATCATTTTCCAAGCACCATTCATGTCTGTTAGTTGTGAAATTTTTCTGCACCAGACATACTGTGAAAATAATATTTTTAGGCTGGCTTGTATTTAGTCCTGACTATATTCTTTTTCTCCAGTTTGATGATTCCAGGTGCTATTTTGAGAGAAAATATTTGGTCAAAGGTGATAGTATTGATTTGCAGAGTTATAATTCAAGCTCTGTGTTTCCCAACCTAAAGAATGTTGAGATTGTCATCTCCTCTGGGATGTGCATGAAGGAGCATCTCAACTGGGAATATATCAGGAAGCTTTTCAAACTTTCAAACTTTTTGTTAAAGAATGTAGTGGTTTTGGATAAGTTTGTTATCGTTTCAAAAAGTCGAAGGTGTGAAATTTGTGGAATCAAGTGTGTGTCCCGATTTTTATTGCGATTGGCGCTAGTGATCTGAGATCCTCTGCTGAGTTTGTGATTACCTATCAAGAGTGAGCTTTCTATAACTAGACTACAAGTATTTTTGTCTCAGGATACAACAAGTTTTCCCTTATATTAAGTTTTTGATCAACTTCACGCAATCGCTAATCTTAAACTTCTCTATGTTATTAATTATTGTTCTTTTGAAACTTACTGTTATGGTATATCAAGTGGTATAGTAGCTTGGTTTCTCATGAAGTTTTGGTTTGTTACATTTTAGATGTTGTGCATGTGCATTGCGAGTTTCTTTTAAGTTGTAATTAAATGTTTCTTCCTTGCTTTGTCAATAGCATCAAACTTTGATTGCGAAATGGTTCTCTCATAGGCTCTTTACTTGGAAGAAAGAGGTCTGCATTGTTTGTAACAGTCTGTAATTGAGGCTTACAATGCTGTTGATTTTTTTTAGTTGAAGTTTAGGTCATTATTAGGCTAAATCTTTTACCAATTTTTATCCTTCCGTTAATGCGTCTGCTAGAAAATTCAGAGCAAGTCATTTCCATCACCACCAGAAAGGTTTCCCCCGCCTCTCTTGTAGTCTCATTTTTTCTGCTGATTCAGGTTATAACTTTATCATTTGTTTGTCACTTGGCATATGGCTTGGACGTCTTTGGATTTACATTCCTGCTATCACAACCTTTCTTATATCTCTCTCTTTATCTTCGTTACCAATGGATGGGAATTATAATTGTGTTGTCCTCCAAATCCTGTCTTTTCTGACCTACTTTGTTGACAAAATGGATGCACTATGGCCAATAAAGTGAATTTAATTTTTCGTGAGTGACAACTGCGATCTTAATGACAATAATCCGGGCTTCTTTCATAACATTTTTTATGTGATCTGTTCTTTGAGCATCACCAACTAGAAAAGCTACCTCAGGGAAAAAGAAAAAGGAACTGGCTGTTTTGCAGTTAAAAAAATGTGGAACATGTTATAGTCTATTCTGATCCTCTTTGTCTATTTACTGAATCTTTCTTTACCTGTTCAGCGTTGAGAACATTGCATCTAGTAGAAAGTTCCTTATTTCTAATATATTGTCATAGCGTGAAAGTCTCTAAAGAGCATAACTTTTGGAGGATATGGTGATAGGGAATGCCGAAATTGTGAACTTACTGTCAGTCTGTCCTGCTTTGTAAACTATTTAATTTCACAAGGTTGGGGATTTTTTTTAGCCTGGAAATTAATTCTTTCAAAGTTGAAAGCCTGAAATTGGAAGGTTATTGAATGGATGATGATGGAAGTGAAAGTGATAGTTCCTTGGAAATTTTTCCCTGAATCTTCATTATTTGGTGCTTTCACATGATTTGCATGATTTCACGTGTAGGCTTGTGGATGTATCCTCTGTGGTTAAAGCTAAGGATACTCCTTGTCAAGATTCTGATGATGAGGAAGACAGTTGCAATGATTATTTTTAAGATTCTGATGATGAGGAAGACAGTTTCAGTGATTATTATTATCATGATTCCAAAATGCTGCCACACTTGTGTTGGATCCTCTAATAATGCACTAGTTTTGGACCCGAAAACAGCTTTCAAGAGTTCAAGCAACATAGGCGGCAATACCATCTTTTCAAACCAGATAGCAAGAGAAGATCTAGCTATTTCCTAAAGCTATAATCTCTTTTTCCCTTCTTCTAATTTTCGACGTTTTTTTCACTTCGTCTGTCTGATATAATCACTCCTTTAAAGAGAACAAGCTAGCCATTTCTCCAGGCATCTTTCATGGAGGATACAGTTACAAGTTGCAGTTTTCTCCCTTTATCAAATCGAACAGAAGTGAATGGATGACATTGTGAGTGAAATACCAATAGTTGATTGACTTTTGAATCATAAAACAAAGAAAATAACTTCTTTATTCGGATTTGCTTCCATTCAAATTCCTAACTTCTGTACTGTGGCAATTTGTTTCCATTCAAATTCCCTACTTCTTTATTCGGATTTGCACATGCAGGCATAGATCGACAACATTGGCTCTCTAATCAGAACTATGCTTTTACCCCAACATAGTTTTACAAAAAGAGGTCAGATACTAAGGGATGATAATTTCATACTTGTTTTAATTGTGTTCTATAAGATTTCCCAAAAAGAATTTAAATTAATACTCCTTCCGTCCAACAATACTATTTTGAGATGTTCAAGTCCAACAACACTTGTCCATTTTATGAAATCAATAAATAATTTTACACTTAGTTCCTAATTTACTTTTATCATTAATTACAGTCATTTCTCTATTACATTTTTCAAGACATACTATTTATTATATTTAAAGAATGATATCGTAAAATTACCCTTCTATTTATAATTTCTTAAAAACTATGATAGTGGACAAGTATGGTTAAACAACGGGAGGGAGTATTAATTACATAGTATAATTCACACTATTAACATTCTTGAACGATGCCACAATTGGACAAAATCTGATTTTTAACAATTGGAGTCGACAATATAAACTTCATATCATCATATCTTCCTAAAAAAAGTAGCAAGTAAAACTTTACGACCATGTCAAGAAGCAAATAAACTCCAATAAACTTCCCAGTTATACACAGTTTAAAAAAATATTCTTTCTATATTCCAAAAAAGTCACAACATTTATATAGCAGCCAGAAGTTTTTTTGTTTTTTTTTTGTTGTTGATGACCATGGTATCCTGGCCAGTTTTCCGCACCTCGACTAATTCCACGGGATACCTGCCACCTTCCACTAGCAACGGATATCAGGTAGCTTTCGCGCACTTGTGGCTCATAAAAATTTTCTGGATCCCACTCCATATATTGTCAACGTTGTCTTTTAGTCTTTCATGCAAATTTGTTCAAAGAAGTGCAGTGTATGAAAAAGAAGACCTAGTAAGTTTGACAACGAAATCATAGAATGATCTTTAATGAGTTTGTATCTGTAAGTGTAGGAAAGAAACATGCAAAGAATTTGCAGTACCCTACAAATTTCTATTTGTTCGAGTATGTAAATAAATTGCAAATATGATCCTGAAATTTGTGGAACCTTCAAATAAATAAAAAAAACTTATATTAGCAATTGATTTAGCTGATTCTGCCTCATTATTAGTTCACTTGACACAATACACATTTCAAAACAATAAAATGCATGGCACTGTAAGGCAATGCATAATTTTCATAATATAGAACGTTATAATTATTTTCACTTTATTACCAAAAAGTTAGGCTAAAAGTAGAAAATTTTAGTTGAAAGATTCAGTCTTTCAAAGATTTCTTAACTGGGAATGGCTTGATTTTCAAAGAATTTGTGGGATATGATCAGTTTGCACTGGAAGAAATAATTACCAAAATTTTAGGCTAAAAGTAGAAATTTAAGTTAAGCTGTTGATGCAAGCATGTCATTGTAAATTTAATGTAAGCTACACAAATGTTTTTCCTTTTACCCTGGATTAGATTATTAAGCTAATTCCTAAAATACCATATTTTGTAATTTGAGGATGACATTTCTTGATATAAAGAATCCATGGCAGAAGATATGATGCTAGAGTACTGCCTGTCCCATTTATCATCTTTCCTAACCATTGCTTATAATTTTTTTTTAAATGACTGTGGGCAGCTTTTGCGCACTTCGATTAATTTCATGGGATACCTGCTAGGATAGCTGTGTCCACCAAGGCTAGGGTAGATGAGAAGAATCACGTAGGTGTTTTTGTCTCCATTGAGTTTTGAACTTGAGACCTCAGAGTTCTCAACAAGTTCATTGACCAATATTTTCCTCCTCATATACTACTACTACTATTAACAACTTCCTGCATTTCTCCCCTTCAATTATTTAGCAACCCAACTCCAAACTTCCTGCCATGTTGCTCCATTGTAGGACCAGTGCATCCAGCTAAGCACTTTGTGCCATAGTCCCCTTGTGACTCCACATTCAAAGAACAGATGGTCATTAGTTTCAGGCATAGTTGGACAAAATACACACTTGTTATATATCCACTGTCATTCTCCATTGCAGTAGTTTGTCTTTGGTTCGTACCTTTTCATGTAATATCAGCCACCAGTATGAACATATGTTTAGGTTCAGTCATATTATAACATGTTATGTTCCTCCACATTATATTACTGATGTATCCTCTCAGTTTTTTTTTATAAGTTCTAGTGATCTGAAATTTACCCTTATGAAGTCTGAACAATCTCTGATCTCTTGTTGTCCCCAATATTTCCTCATGTTAAGAATCTTCCTTAACCATCCAAGAAGCTGGACAAGGAATTTTCATGTTGTCTAATCTTTGCTTCTTTATGTAATATGTATGAACTCAGGTAATCCATAACTTCCATTTATTCTGGCTTAGCGCCCACAAAAGTTTACATAAAGCAGCCTGGTTCCACACTTTCATTTGTATGACGTTGAGACCACCAGCTCCTTTTGGCAAACAAATCTTTTCCCATGCAACTAGTGCTCTTTTTGTAATCACAGGTGACCCTGTCCATAGGTAACTGCTTCAATCATTTTAATCACCTTCTGAGGGATTAGGAATAGTTGCGACCAGTAGGCCTGCACTCCAAATAGAACAGCTCTAATTAGTTGAAGTCTTCCTCCATAAGATAATCCCCTAGCCATCCAGTTTGTAACTCGAGCTGTTATCTTCTCAACCGAAGGCTTACATTGCATTACTGTAAGTCTTTTGGAAGATATATAGTCGCACCCCTAAATATTTGAATGGTAGGTCTCCTTTCTCAAATCCTAGTACATTAAGTATATCTTGCATAGTTTCCTGTTGGATCCCTCCAAAATACATTTTTTTTTTTCATGTTGACTTTCAGCAATGAAGCAGCTGAAAACATGTGAAACTTTTCTAGTTGTAGCTGCATTGACTTCACATAGTGAAACATAATTTTCAATGCAAAATTCATGAACTGAACTTTCTATTAGCTAATAATCAGGTTGTCTCAGTGTCGTCAACTCACCTACCATCCTGAAGCTGGACACACCATGTAGAATCTTATTTCCTATAAGAGATTTTATCAAAAGTATCATAAAATCATACATATGAATGTAAAAGAGAAAATTTGGCTCTGTGAAAAAGCTAGCACTTCTCTTTCAACCCAACTCAAACAGCTGATGCTCAAAAAACAGAGCTCCATTGAAAATGTATGACTATTAGATAGAAAAAAAAGTGTAATACCATTGAACGTAACGCGAAAATTTAGAGTCAGTATGTCAAGGACTTGCAAACAATCAACAAAACTGACCAATATTGTTTTGCTGTATCAAAATTTCAATGTATTAAGAAAGTTGTTCCACAAAAAAATTTCACAACCCCTTGTAAGCTGTCCCAGATAACTAAATTCTACCTGAAGAGTGGAGATCTTGTGCAAATGAAACAGTTAGATCTAATAAGATATTTTTATTATGAACTTAGTGTCAAATACAAAGATTCAATAGCACAATAAGCCTCAATCTGTTAAAAATTATTAAGGTAAACAAATAAGAAGTCAAAAAGAGCAACGTTTCACAATTAAGGACCTTGATGCTACTACTGACAAAGTAGCGGTACGGTTGGAAAACTATACATCTACAATTTTCCCTCTCTTTTTATCGGTCATATGAGCTGAGGGTTCGCCTAGCTAAGGATCACACTATCTGCTATATCAGTCTACAGGAAGCTAAGCCGTCTCAAGCAACGTCGTAGAATCTCTAAAGCCTATCGGCTTCAATACCCAAGTCTAAGGCAATCACTAGCCTACACCTAGGCTAAGGCCAATAACAAGCTACCAATAACAACAACAACAACAATACAAAAACTATGAGGCAAGACAAAATTACACAACAATACTAGGCCTGCTTGAGCACTCGATAAAATACCCGAAACACACCTAAGGCATGAAGTCTAATAAGTAAACAAGATTCAACTACAAACGCAACCCAATTCTAGCTATTCAACTTGAATTCACACTTACAAGCTCAATCTAAAGACCGATAAGCCGTAGCCTACCTCAATGTAAGCCACGTGCACGCTAAATTTACAATTTCAGAGCTTTGCTCTTTCAAACGGCCTTTGATCGCTGTCATACTACCAAAAACACGATTGTCAATACATACGTTTAGACACCAAAATCGCAACAATTGGAGACGGGCTCAAAATCAAGTCAAAAATGAAATTGTGGGACCCGCATCGAAAATCCTGAAATTGACTCTGTCAATGGATCCTAATTGGCTTACTGCACTTGTGCCCCAAAATGTGCACAATTCAAGCTCGGAAACAGAACTTGCAAGGAAACGAAATAAAAACGACATTAAAGAGACCAGTCCAAATACTCATTGCTATCGTGAAGTACGTGGCCGCGCGATTGAGACCCTCTAGATAAAATGACCACCTCGATTGTAGAGGTCAAACTTTGCGATTGTGCTTACAAAAAATGGTCAACCTTATGAAATGTCCATCACTGTTGCAGACTGGAGGCCACTCGACCGCGAGGTCAGGTGCAGTGCCCACCACAATCGCGGAGGTTTTATCGCTATTGTGATGAAGGATTTCACCGGCACCAGATGTTGATGTATCAGCTAGAACTCAAGTTCACAAATTTCCTGACGCGGTGCTTGAGATTCATTCGGAATATCATGCGCATAAATGAACTATGCTGCCCCACCAAATTCGACATTCCAAACTCAAAGGAGATGTCGAAACTTCCAACCGAGATCTTATCAATGAAAAGTTGGTCCCACACCCAATTACCTCCGTTTCAAGTCAAATTCCACAAGGTAGTTCAAAATGAGCCTGAAAGCCTCAGGACCGCTCCGAAGATTCTTCTGACCAAACTCGGTATTTTGGAGCTAACAGAGCCGCCAAAATTGTGTTTTGAGGTCGTCGACATGATGTTTTGACCGAAGTCAACTATTCAAGTTTCAAAATCTCCAAAACACAGAAACTTGCACAAAAACCAAACAAACAACCAGGTGACCAAACTATCAATCTCAACTCTCTAAACACTGAAAAAGATGCAATAAAGAGAAAATAACCTGGAGGGTTATTACATTGTAGTTGATTGAATTTTGGGTCTTGTGTTAATTGATAATTAATGAACGACATCGATAAAGGTTCTGCTTATATCAGATTAAAAAGTATATTTGTTTGATATGATTGAATGTTCTTGATTGTTTTAATAAAAAGTATAAATCATCATATTTTATGTTTTCCTTAAAACCATAAAAAAAATATTTCCTCTGTCCCAATTTACGTGACACTTTTCATTTTTCGAGAGTCAAACAATTTAAGTTTGACCGAAAATTTGCGCGTGAAGAAGGTGACGTGCCGTAATAGTAGTTATCATGTGGTCATGCATAAAGTATATAAAAGCAAACAATAAGATGGAGGACAAGTTGTAATGCTGGGCAAGAAGCTTAGAGAAAAATGTGGTAAGAGCAAATAAAATTTTGATATTTCAATTGTTTTCCATTTAGCTATATATAGATTTTTAAAGACATGTAAAAGGGAGGATTTCAATATTTGATGCGTTAGTTATCCTATTTAGCTACCAATATTATAGTATCTAGAATTTGTATTGTGATAGCAATATTATAGTATCTTGAATATCGCTAGAATACAGGAATGATAAGATTTACTAGCTTATCTGAGATTATTAAGGAAGCAAACAATTGTTAAACTATTTACTAATCACCTTTAAATTATCAATCACAATGTCTTTTAATTATGTCCTTTCTTTATTTCTAACTTTTCTCTTTGAATAAAATTAAAATAAAAAGTGGGTATAAGAGAGACCCATCATATCTTAATCAATCACTTGACATGCATATCACTCTATCACGATAAGAATGACAATGTTGATTTCTCCTTGTAATAACTAAAATCATTACACTTTTCACTAAATATCTTTAAAACTCAACATATAAACTTCCTTAGTCTTATTTTATAAGGCAATGTTTGATTGAATATAGTGTCTTGATGTTTACTTGATTTAAGTATTTATATTATTACTAAAAATATTAAAATAATTATTGATAATATAATTTAATGGAGAAAACATTACATTATATGAATATACTTAAAAGTTATAATCAACTATCAACAAAAAAAAAATATTTTGTAAAATATGATAACATTTGGGATGTCCCAGTTAAAAGAAATAAAAAATTGATTATAACTTGGAACAAATAAACAATATTTATATTGATTGCAAACAAAATTAAGGTTTGTATGGAACAGTAGTGACAAAAAGACTAGCTACAAACAAGATATCGATCATCAATATATCATTGTGGTGGAGACTATTTATTAATCCTAATGAGATTTCTTAAATTTGAGCTTCAGAAATGGAGTCACCTTTGGTGGCACAAATCATGAGTCGTAGGGTGACAAAGCAGGCAGGGGAAAATGCAACATGAAAAACTAGATTCATCTGAACCTAGTAATTTTGTTGTGGAGTTTATGTGTATAAAGATCACTAACATCACAATAAATAATAAGCCTGAACTCATACTTATAATTTACAAATTAAATAGGTTCAATATTAAGAATCTTAAAAATTGAACCAACAAAACATAAATCCTAGATCCATCTCTAAAAATAGATATCTAACACCTGATGAGAAAAAAAAAAGACTAGTACAATCTACAGAAATGGCATAAGAAAAATATAACTACATTGTAAATTCATATATTGAGAAAATTGGACGCTCACACTTGAAAGATTTATCACATTTTTAGAGAGTCGAAAAAAATGGTATCAGTCAGTTAACAAGCATAACACTCTATTGAGGTGTATTTATGGAACAAAATATTCAATCGCCACTTTAAAATATGATAATTCATCCTTTAAATCATACTCTTGAAATGTGATGGAAGAAAGTGGTTACTATTACTATAAATTATTAAAGAAAATTGAGAAGGATCAGTAGCCAAATAATGTTGTTTTAGTTATTGTATTAATTTTTAACATAATTAGTTGTTACTTTTAGAATGAATTTGAAATAAATTTACTTGCTAAATTATTTTTTAATAGACCATGCAATATTGAGAAGACATTATATAAAGGAAAAAATGTTACCATCAGAAAACACACATGCATTAGAAGAGAAAATTGATCAAAAAGTACGATATTTGCAATAATTCATCATAGCCTTTTGAGATATGTGATAATGTCGAATCTCTACATTTATGTTCAAAAATAATGCAGCAATCTTTAAGTTATTTCTATTATTCGGATATTAGTTGAGAATTAATAATAAAGCTTATTAAAGTCATCATGTGGGTAATTACCTAATATATATGTATATATAACTCAAAATTCCTCTAGTCTTTTGTTGCCACTATGTGCGTATTATTTTGTTTCAAAGTAACTGAATACCAAATTATAAAAGTATATTAATTCAATGATCTCTAATTTTAGCATCTACCGTTTTAGCCTAAAAAAACTTCGTACCAAAAGTTAGAAACTATAGCTTCTATATATAATTAATATAAATTAATATATAATATATTGACTAAGAAAAAATAAGCATCTAACAAAGTGAAAAGCAATGTAAATTGTCTTATCAAAATAAAAAAAATTAAAGAAAAAGAAAGTGCTTCACTTTATTTGATAGCTAATTTCAATTTTGTACAATTTATGAGTAGATAATAAGTGGATATTATAATATCATCCATCATTCAACCCATTTTTATTCACATAAAATACCGACGAGTCGAATATTTTATCCATTCGCACCCAACCCATTGTCAACTCATTCATATGCGATCTAATTCGTCTGTTAGCCACCACAAGTCATGCCACATGAATAACACCATAGTTACTCGTGGAGAAGTTGACAATGTCGGTTTAGAAAGTTTTGGATTTTCTGTCTTTATCACACTTGGAATCTCATGATTTGAAACAACTGGTAATTCAAGCTTTGTAAAAGTTCGGATCTTAGGCTTTGGGGTAGTTGGTAGCTCACGCTTTGGAACACTTGGTATTTCAGGCATAGAGACACTAGGAGTCTCGAGTTCTGGGGTTGTTGGAATCTCAGGCTTTGAGGAATTAGAGGTTTCAGGTTTTGAGAAACTAATAGTCTCGAAATTTGGAGAACTTGGGCTCTCAGACTTAGGCGAACTTGGCGTCTCAGGCATTGGGGAATTCAGTGTCTCGGGCTTTTGGGAACTAGGAGTTTCAGGTTTTGGAAAACTCGGGGTCTCAGAACTTGGGGTCTTGGGCTTTGAGAAACTTGGGGTATCAGGCTTTGGGAAACTAGGTGTATTGGGCTTTGGGAAATTTGGGGTCTCAGGCTTAGGGAAATTTGGAGTTTCGGTCTTTGGGGAACTTGGAGTCTCGGGCTTTGGGGAACTAGGAGTTGCAAACTTTGGGGAACTTGGCGTCTCAGGCTTTGGCGAACTTGGTGTCTCGGGCTTTGAAAAACTAGGAGCCTTAGGCTTAAAAGAGCTAGGGGTCTTGGGCTTTGAGAAACTTGGAGTCTCGAATTTTGAGGAACTTGGGGTCTTGGGCTTTGAGAAAGTAGGAGTCTCGAGTGTTGAGAAACTTGGAGTCTTGGGCTTTGGAGAACTTGGGGTCTCAGGTTTTAAAAAAGTAGGAGCCTCGGGATTCAGAGAACTTGGAGTCTCGGGTTTTGAGAAATTAGGAGTCTTATGCTTAGAGGAACTTGGCGTCTCGGGCTTTAAGAAACTAGGAGTTTTGAGCTTTGAGAAACTAGGGGTCTCTGGCTTTGGAGAACTTGGAATCTTAGGATTTGGAGAACTAGGGGTCTCGGGTTTTGAAAAAGTAGGGGTCTCGAGCTTTGAAAAAGTAAGGGTCTCGGGCTTTGGGGAACTTGGAGTCTCGGGTTTTGAGAAACTAGGAGTCTCGGGCTTTAAGAAACTAGGGGTATCAGGCTTTGGGGAACTTGGGGTCTCGGGCTTTGGAGAACTTGGAGTCTCAAGCTTTGAGAAACTAGGAGTCTCGGGTTTTGAGAAACTTGGAGTCTTGGGCGTTGGAGAACTTGGAGCCTCGGGTTTCGAGGAACTTGGAGTCTCGGGCCTTGAGAAACTTGGAGTCTCGGGCCTTGAGAAACTTGGGGTCTCAGGCTTTGAAAAGCTAGGAGTCTCGGGCTTTGAGAAGCTAGGAGTTTTGGGTTTTGAAAAGCTAGGGGTCACAGGCTTAGGGGAATTTGGGGTCTCGAGATTTGGAAAATTTGGGATTTTAGGCTTTGAGAAAGTAGGGGTCTCAGACTTTGGGGAACTCAGAGTCTCAGACTTTGAAAAAGTTGGAGTCTCAAGTTTTGAAAAACTAGGAGTCTCAGGTTTTGGGGAACTTGGCATCTCAGACTTTAAAGAACTAGGAGTTTCGGACTTAGAGAAGCTAGGGGTCTCGGGCTTTGAGAAACTAGAGGTCTCTGGCTTTGAAGAACTTGGGGTCTCGAGCTTTGGAGAACTTGGGATTTTAGGCTTTTGGAAAGTTGGGGTCTCAGACTTTGGGGAACTCAGAGTCTCAAGATTTGAGAAAGTTGTTGTCTCGGGTTTAGAGAAACGAGGGGTTTCAGGCTTTGAAAATCTAGGGGCCTCGATCTTTGGAGAATTAAGAGTCTCGGGCTTTGGAGAACTAGGAGTCTCGGGTTTTGAGAAAGTTGGAGTCTCCGATTTTGAGAAACTAGGGGTCTTTGGCTTTGAACAACTTGGGATCGCGGGCTTTGAGAACGTAGGAGTTTTGGGTTTTGAGAAAGTAGGGGTGTTGGGGTTTGGAGAAGTAGAAGTCTCAGGCTTTGAGAAACTAGGGGTCTCCGGTTTTGAGAAAGTAGGAGTCTCGAGCTTTGAAAAAGTAGGAGTCTCAAGCTTTTGGGAACTAGGGGTCTCGGGCTTTGAGAAACTAAGGGTTTCGGGCTTTGAAAAAGTAGGAGTCTCAGGCTTTGAGAAAGTAGGGGTCTTCGATTTTGAGAAAGTAGGGGCCTTAGGCTTTGAGAAAGTAGAAATCTCAGGATTTTGGGAACTAGGGGTCTCGGGCTTTAAGAAACTAGGGGTTTCAGGATTTGAAAAAGTAGGAGTCTCAGGTTTTGAGAAAGTAGGAGTTTCGAGCCTTGGGGAATTAGGGGTCTCGGGCTTTGAGAAACTAGAAGTCTCAGGTTTTGAGAAACTAGGACGTTTTGGGCTTTGAAAAAGTAGGGGTCTCAGGTTTTGAGAAACTAGGAGTTTCGGGTTTTGAGAAACTAGGAGTTTCAGGCTTTGAGAAACTAGGTGTCTCAGGCTTTGAGAAACTAGGTGTTTCGGGTTTTGAGAAACTAGGAGTTTCAGGCTTTGAGAAACTAGGTGTTTCGGGTTTTGAGAAACTAGGAGTCTTGGGCTTTGAGAAACTAGGAGTCTTGGGCTTTGAGAAACTAGGGTTCTCAGATTTTGAGAAACTAGGAGTCTCGAGATTTGAAAGACTGGGGGAATTGGAGAAACTTGGGGTAGCGGGATTTGAAAGACCGGGGGAATTGGAGAAACTAGGGGTAGTGGGCGTTGAGAAACTAGGAGTTTGTAGAATGCGACGTGCTGTTATAGTAGTAATCATGTGGTCATGTATAAAGTAGATAAATGCAAGCAATACGATGGAGGACAATTTGGAATGCTGAGCCATTTTTCTGCAGATGCAAGAAGCTTAGAGTAACATGTGTTAAGAGCAAATAAAGTTTTGATATTCCAATAGTTTTTCATTTAGCTATATATAGATTTTTACAAGCATATAAGAAGGAGGATTTCAATATTTGATAAGTTAGTTGACCTATTTATCTGCAAATATTATAGTATCAAGAATTTGTCTTGTAATAGCAATATCATAGTATCTTGAATATCCCTAAAATAAAGGAATACTCAGATTTACTAGCTTAAATGAGATTATTAAGGAATCAAACTTTTGTTAAATATTTACGCATCACCTTTAAATTGTTAATTACAATGTATTTTATGTCCTTTCTTTATTTGTTGTTTGTCTCTTTAAATCAAATCAAAATAAAAAGTGGATATAAGAGAGACATATGCAAATATTATAGTATCTAGAATTTGTCTTGTAATAGAAATATCATAGTATCTTGAATATCCCTAAAATAAAGGAATACTCATATTTACTAGCTTATATGAGATTATTAAGGAATCAAACTTTTGTTAAATATTTACTAATCACCTTTAAATTGTTAATTACAATGTATTTTATGTCCTTTCTTTATTTGTTGTTTGTCTCTTTAAATCAAATCAAAATAAAAAGTGGATATAAGAGAGACACAATATATCTTAATCAAGTATAGTTTAACTTGACACGCATAGCACTCTATCACGATAATGATGACAATGCTGGTTCTTCCTCGTACAAAAAAATCATTACACTTTTGTTAAATGTTTTTAAAATCAAAATATAAACTCCATCAATCTAATTTTATAAGGCATTGGTTTGACTGAATATTGAATCTTAATGTTTACTTGATATAAGTATTTATATTACTAGATTCATGCAGAATTCGATAAAGGTGAGGTCTAGGGAAATTCGGGGAAGGATTAGGTCAAATGTATAAGCTTTGGTTAGTCGTTCTATTAGCTATGACGTTAAGGAATTTGTAGGACTTCTCAGAAATAAATTGGGGTGAGTAGAACTCGACGTTATCGAACTTGGCATGAACGGGTTGGTCTGGGACGTCAATTTTTGAAGGTGTGTTGAAAAATGGAGACTTTTGGAAGTATTTTTGCTTTTTTGTGCCATGCAAGCTTCCATAGTGGGTGACACACTAATTTTGCGGTGTAATTAACTCCCACTACAGCAAGAGGTCTCACTATAGCACTTCCACTATAGTGGGATTGAGCCGCTTTAGCGGGATTGGTCACAATTAATGGAGAAAATCCCCCAAAGCCACCAATTATTTGGAAAGTACGTTTTGGGGAAGAACAAGGGTGACTTAATTAGGGTGAATTTCAGCAATTTTTCATCAAGAACCTTCGTAAATGTAAGTAATCCAATCTTCAACTTCATACTTTGATTGCCTAGGCCTTTGAGGTGCTATTAGGGACTGTAGGGAACACTTTGGTTTTGTTCCTAAGGTGGGAGGATCTGAGTTACTGAGGATTTTGGGTTGTAAAGCCTTGGGTTAATTGTTATATGTTTTTCTTGATTTATCTATTGTTATTCACTCATGTTGCTATGGAATTGGTATTTTTCGTTGAATTAATGGTGGAAAAGCCCTGGATTGGATGAGAAGATCATAAGTTTGGCTTGTGGTTGAGATTAAGTTGTAATATGAGTATAATTAGGCCATTGGAGATTGAATCTTGTACCTGTATTGTCAATTGTAGACCAATAACAAGCTAGCTAGGATTTGTAACAAGGGAAAGACTCAAGTTCAATAGAGCTTTCAAGGCTTGATTTGAGAAAGGTGATAGTTTATTGTTTCCAAGTTATGTAATGTATGCATGATAACTGTTTTTATTGTATTGTTTCTGCAATGCATGGTTAGGAAGATCAAATAAATGTAACCGAAATGATACCTTGTACACCATCACATGCAATGAAGGTGTTTAATTTACTTGTGTTTAGAAGTGTTACTGTAGTTCATTATGCTTATGATTCTGATTGTGTGTTGTGTGACCATTGGTTGGATTGGGTACCTCGCTAGCTACATATATTAAGTTGGCTCAGGTACACGCCTAGTACAGGTTACCAAACCTAGTTTGCCTTGGTACCACGCCTAGTACATGTTTGATTGTGCTCCTGTATGTTATTTTCTTGAATTAACTACATATTGTTTTACTAATTATTTATTAAATGAAAATATATATTTTACTCTAATGCTATCACTTTCATTTAGAGTAATTGAGTTAAATTCAAATCATTTTGTGCTCCATATCTAAGTGTATCCGATCCTTTCAATTTAATATCTATCTATATAAATTAGAGAAGAAAAAAGAAGAAAAGTCCAACACTCTTATTTGTAGGAAAACAATTATATTTTGTAAGTTTTTAAATAGTTTGAATTAGAAAATTCTTAGTTGTTAGCACTAACTAATTAGGAATGAAACTAAAATAAGGGTGAATTATTTACTAAATTAGATATTATCACTTTGAAATATATGTAGTTTATGGATCCGACCTCATAATGTCAATTTTTAGTCAAAATATTTCTTATTAGGAAAATAATTTAGTGTGATTTAAAAGTTAATCGTATCCACTAAAAGATGTGATAAAAATAATAACAAATGTGTTTTCATACACAAAATATTATTATAAATACCCAAAGGCTAAGAACATTAGATGAATATTACCATTACAATTTAAACATTCTGCCTCTCCTACTCAAAACTCTGTGATTATAATTCCTCTCCTCCATTAACTCACATGGCTTCAAAAAGTAACAACCTTAAGCAATTGATCCTAATTCCATCTACCGACTCTGACGACCGTTAACAATCCATCAATGGCGTCAATGATGCCAAAAAAGTGTCGAGGCTCCCTCGTTGGACCAAACAGGAAATTCTCGTTCTCATACAGGGAAAAAAAGTGGTTGAAGACCGAATCCATCGAGCCCGAACCGGAGGTATAAAATTGGGTTCAACACAGGTTGAAGCGAAGTAGGATTTTGTTTCATCCTACTGTAAAAGACAAGGGTTGAATCGTGGACCAATTCAATGCCAGAAGAGATAGAGTAATCTGGCAAGGGATTTTAAGAAGATTAAAGAGTGGGAGTCTCAGATTAAAGAAGAAAAGGAGTCCTTTTGGATGATGAGGAATGATTTTAAGAGAGAAAAAAATTACCTGGATTTTTTGATAGACAAGTGTTTGATATTCTTGATCATGGAAATGGCAATGAAGAAGGGTTGGATTTGGCTTCCGCGTCAGAAGTTTTGTTTGATAGTGGTAGAAGTGTTGTTGTAGGGGATGACGGGTTGTTTTCAGATGTACCACAAATGAATGATGATGCTATTCCTATGCTAACTTCAGAGGAACCACATCATCCACTCTCTCAAGTTTCTCCTACACAAGCTGGTGTAAGACAAACTACCACTCGAGGAGCTGATAAAGGAAGAGGTCAAGAAGGAAGGAAAAGAAAGCGAAACGACTCAAATGATGAAAAAGCAAGGAATGTCCAACATCATTTAGTAAAAGCACTGGAAAGGAATGACAAATGGTGAGCTCCCAACTTGAAGCTCAGAATATGCATTTTGAACAGGATAGGGAGCAAAGAAAGGAGCATGTTGATAACTTAGTAGTTGTGCTAAACAAGCTTGCGGGTTCTTTAGGAAGAATTGCAGATAAGTTATAGTGCCTAGTTCATTTGATTACAATGCAAAATATGTTATTTTAAGCTTTCAAAGGCTTTGTCTTGGCAAAAAATAACACATCACGACTACAGAAGAAATAGTTGTTTTTTTCTTAATTCTTTTTATACACAAGTATCTCTATGTTTTGTCACAATTTCTAGTCAGTCAGGCTCCTCTGTATATCTCACTACTTGGGCTTGCTTGCTCAGTTTGCAGAAACATTGTATACAAATCATAGTATCTCGCTTCTAGTTGTCATTGTATTAGCATGAATTCCTTTAATCTATGGCATCCAATATCAAAAGTTTTGTTGAAATGTGTTTTCTCACTCATTTAGGTCATCAAGAAAGTTTTAAAAATTGAATATTGTAATTGTGGAAGAAATCATATTTAGTATAATTTTATGTTGTTTTTAAATATATTATAAACTAAATCTTGCTTAAATTTATTTTTGTTGATGTGGATTACTCACCAACATGTTACTTGACTCACATTGAATATTTTTCTAAACTAATTTTTAGGGGAAAAAATCTGAGATAATTTCAAAAAACACTAATGAGAATGATGTGTTTAAACATAGTGGGGGAAAGGGAAGCCATATCCTACCTTTAGGAAGAACACGCACACAATCCAAATCATGACTTAGGAGCAGTTCCATTCTGAACAGCCTCTGAACACTACCACACTATCAAGAATGGAATCACAACGTTAATACAGTTGTTTAGACACTAAAGTTACATAAAATAGATACATACATAAATTAGAGTAAGCATGTGAATTATGGGACCCGCACCAAAAATTCTAAAATCGACTCTATCTAAAGGTCCTAATTACCTCCCTAAACTTGTGTCCCAAAATGGAACACATTTTGGGGTTCGGAACGTAGCAAACAATAACATGCAACATAAAACATCATTAAAGATAAAGACAAGGGCTAGGCAACCCCCTTGGGGTTGAAAATACCTCGAACCGATTCTTCCCTATGCTCCCCAAATACTCTAACTCATAGCCCCGCGTTTCCCAATCACACCCAGCCTTGAATCACCAAATTCAGAGTCCCACAACTCTCAGAATCAAATTACAAACTTTATGTGAGAGCTGATCGTGTCAAGTCTTAAGATTGTTGCAGGTGCCGCAAAAGCATTCACAAATTCCGCTAAAGCACCTGGGGGGTAAGACAGAAGGACCTCGCTAAATCAAACCTTGTCCACTAAAGTGAAAGTCTCTTAAGCGACAAGGCCTAAGATGTCCATGCTTGCTAAACTGAAGCCTTGACAGCTAAAGTTCTACTCGCTTAAGCGAGCCAAGGCTGCTAAAGTGGATGCCACCTGGATGTCCTAGCCTGCTAAAGTGGAACCCTGGCCGCTAATGCCATACCAGGGCTACAAAAGTGGGGGCACCAACATCAGGCAAGTTCTTTTTAGCTAAGCCCCTAGGGTTTCACTTGGGTGCTCGGGACTGGTTCGGAACCTCATGCATGCAAATAAGATATGCAACCCCACCAAATTCAACATTCCAAACTTAACTGAGAAGTTAAAGCTTCAAACTAAGGTCGTCTTGACAAAAAATGGGTCCCACACCCAAGCTCCATTTTAAGCCAAAGCTCATAAGGGGGCTCACAATTAGCCCTGAAGCCTCTAGATCCACACGAAAGATCATTCTAGACCAAACTTTTTTTCGGAGCTAACGGAACCCTCATAGTTGCATTTTGAGGTCGTCTTTCTGAACTTTTGACCGAAGTCAACTGTTCAAGCTTCAAAATCTTCAAAGCACATAAACTTGCATAAAAACAAAATGAACGACCAGTTGACCGAGCTGTTAGTCTCAACATGTCATAAATCACTTGGGTTCGTTATAGGAATTCTCTAAATGATGAAAATAAGATATTTACACCGAAATGGCATGGAGGATCATTACAGTTAATCAAGTTTCACTATCAAGAACAAAAAAGTGTAAGTTTTTTAAAGTTTTGCTTGTCTATTCACAATAGTCATGTCCATTATTGTACAGTCTTCCTCTTATAAACACTATAAAATGATAAATTAGTATAAGAAAGTATGGAAAAATGAACAACAACCACCCACACACATATATGTTTGTGTTCTCTTATGTCCAATGTTCTTCCTTAAACGTGTCTTATTATGCTCTTGCTGAGTCCTTAAGCTCCCTAGGCCCGTTATAGTTGATTTGAGGATGAGGGTTGACTTACCTACTCGTGGATTTTAGTAGGTGTCATCATGACTTTAGTTTTCGGTCATGACATGGAAAAACAAAAGTTGAAATTTTATTCATTTTATGAAAAACATTCAAGAAGATCATGAATTAACTACATATTGTTTTACTAATTATGGTAATTGAGTTACATTCAAATCATTTTGTGCTCCATATCTAAGTGACTAAGTGTATCCAATCCTTTCAAATAAATATATATCCTTATAAATCAGAGAAGAAAAAAGAAGAAAAGTCCGACACTCTTATTTGTAGGAAAAAGGTGTATTTTGTAAATTTTTGAATAGTTTGAATTAGAAAATTATTAGTTGTTAGCAGTAACTACTTAGGAATGAAACTAAATAAGGGTGAATTATTTACTAAATTAGATGTTATCACTTTGAAATATATGTAGTTTATGGATCCCACCTCATAATGTCAATTTTTAGTGAAAATATTTCTTATTAGGAAAATAATTTTGTGTGATTTAAAAGTTAACTAGGTAATTTGCCCGCGCTTCGCGCGGTCATAAATAATAATTGCATTGAACTTGAAAATAATCCTTTACTAATATCCATACATTAAATTAAAAATAATAAAAAAATAGGATCTTAAAAAAATATTAATAATATTCCAACATGAATTTGATTATTTGTCATTATCACATAACTCAAGAACCTCTAATGGATGAATTATTTAGGAAATAATAAATTTTTGGTTCTTTAATCAACATTAAAAGGAAAATAAAGAAGAAAATAAGAATATATATATACAAAGACATTTCGTAAGAAAAGAACACATTAAAGTTGCATAGATTATACAATTGTAATATATATCTCAGGGAAAAATTCAAAAATTTGTTAACAGATTCAGAAAAGAAATTACGCCTGAACATGAAAGCAATTATAACTTTTGAACTATCATAATGAATTTTTTCAATTGATAAGTGAAGAAACTTCATATCTATGTTAAAATAGATAATATGTAAGCTTATATATAGTACTTTAAAGTCATAGAATTTTATATAGAATATCAAAACATGAATTCTTGGAACTGAGTACAATAATTATTTTCTGCACAATGAATATACGTACTATATGTGTATATGTTCAATATAACTGGAGAGAATAACTTTGTAGAAATATAAACAACAGAGTTTAAAACATGTACTCAAAAACAACAATTAACATCATAAGCATAAATTAATGATTGTAAAAAATACAAGGATATGTAAAGTTAGAATGAAATAGAAAGGAAAAAATCGAGTCCACTAAGTGCACAGTGTCCCCTTAAGAAAATTGTTCCCCTCTAATACATGATGTTTAAAGAATTAGATCCTCTTAGGATGGAACGATTTTATTCACCAACGTATTGATACAAAAACAATGGTGTCAGTATGCCACTCAATAGGAGCAAAGTACATGAATATTTAATTGTGCAAAAGAAGAAGTTCATAATTTTCATTGTTTTAAAATGAGAGGAAATCCCTCTATTTATAGACAACAAAGGGTAGTGTGAACAAATGCTTTTTAATATGACGAAATTTATAAATAATACTTAAAACCTATCAGTCATTAAAACCAAAACACTATATTATCTTACATACAAGATTACGTAGTAACGAACATTAATAATGCAAAGAAAAATGATATTTATAACATCTTATCATTTATCCTTCAACCAATCATCTTTAATTTGATTTTATAATTTATCTTGTTGCTCCGGGAAGTGTTACTATTTGATATTTTTTGGGAATGAAATTAACATCATATGAGATATTGATATTTCTAATAAATAAATAATCATTGGTGAGGGGATACATAAATTTTAAAAGGCTGAAAAAAGTTAAAAACTATTTTAATTCTATCCTGTAGAAAGTTCAGCCCTACCTTTTGCTTCATATATATCATTTTAAAGTTCTTCATTTAAATGTATCATAAGTAATTATTAAAATAAAAAATTAAAGGGAGAATGTATCATGTTTGACAATAATTCAACTTATTATTTATACTTGAAAGGGAAAAATATTAACAAAACTATTCGGTTTGTTTGGGTGTTTTTAAAAAATCAACATACCAGAGCGATGAACTTCAATTTAAAACTACACTTCTATTCCAATCGTAGTGTCGAGAAACACAACTATTACTTCAAGAAAAGTATTTACAACTTGCAGTAAACTTGAGAATTTGTCCATACTTTATATTGAATATTAGTAATTAATTTATTGTGTAGTTATCTATGTCTTTTGGATTAAAGGAAGCTTCAATCTAGTCATATTCTTCTATAGGTCATCCGGCATATTCAATCTAGTCATATTCTTCTATAGGTCATCCAGCATATTCTTGAACCTATGTAAAAAGTTTATAAATTTTTGTCTTCTTTTCCTAGTTCACTTCACACATCAAGGTGAGATAAAGTTTTTAAGGTCATTATGTCCTTACAATGCACTACCACATTTGAAATTTGTCTTCAAGAGATGGTAATGTAGATCTTTAAGGAGTTTTTTATATTGTACCTTCAACAATTTCAGTAGAGAATTTTTTTGTAAATACTCAATTAACGTGTGTTATTTAATCTGTATTAACAAATACTTATAACAATAAATTTACAGAAACATAAACAACAAAGTTTAAAACATGTACTCAAAAACAATAATTAATAAGATAAGCATAAATTAATGACTGTAAAAAAAACATACCAGGATCTGTAACAATAGAATGAAACAGAAAGGAAAAAATCTAACCCACTGAATATACAGTGTCACCTTAATGAAAATTTTCCCTCTAGTACCTGAGGCTTAAAGGAATAAATCCTCTCAGGATAGAACGATTCTATTCACCAATGTATTGATACAAAATAATGATGTCAGTGAGCCACTGAACAGGAGCAAACTACACAAATATTTAATTGTGCAGAAGAGGTAGTTCAGATTTTTTGTTGTTTTAAAATGATAGGAAATCCCTCTATTTATAAACAACAAAGGGTAGTGTGAACAAATGCTTATTGTGCCACATTGGAAAGGTCACAACTCTTTGGAAAATTTACAACCCTTCGAAAAGGTGACAACCTTTCATAAAAGTCAAAAATTTTCATAAAAATCGCAACTCTTCATAAAAGTCTCAACTTTTCATGAAAGGGGAATGCTAGTTTTGGAATGAAATAAATTTAAAAGGAAATCCTGGCTTGTGGTGGCGCCACGTAGGCGGGCCTAGGGTTCTCTTTTATATACATACTAGGGAAACAACCCGCGCTTCGCGCGGGCAGTTGTGTACCCCAATTATAGAGTTCTGTAATATTTAATTGTAATTGTCATGTGAATTGGCTTCAAATTCCGTCGTAAAAGAATCATTATTTATATGTACATCTATTGGAAGTGTGCGGTAGTGTGGCATCATTGCACTTTAGCATGACGCGGACCAATGCTAGACCATGTTTGGCGGTAAATCATTTCATTTATGAATACATTATAACGTTTGAGTGTAGTTGGTTGTCTTTAATATAATTCGTCATTGTATTGTCCGCACATCATTAGTAATTGTACGGTAAATCTATTTGTAAGTAACAGTATGTTTTGTAACATATCATTGTTTTGCACTACTATGTAGCAGCTGGATGTGTCAATTGCGGGTGGCCTTTTAGGGCATTTGCAAACATTTCAAATCCATTTGTCTTATACATAACCGTAATTGGTCTGTAAAACTATTTATAATAAATATGTGACGACATCTTGGTTGTGATCAAGTAATTCCTTATAAAATCACAATAGCTTTTATTAAAAAAAAAAAGTAATTCCTTAACCAAAGAATTCATTATAGGTATTCTGAATTGTAGAAAATGAAGTGCAGGTACTATAAGATGTAACATATTGCGTTATTTGAAAATGTGTACGTATGCAGACAGTATACCAAAATGTTCCCTATTCTATGGTAGTACATGAGTCACGTAATATTGATGTTAAAATCGTAACCACACTGATTTGTGCCACAAGTTGTAATAGCAAACTCCACCTTCTATACCGTTATTAATTGGTTTGATTCAGTGGATGCCATAAAACTGCTCTATCATAGGTGGCCTTATAAGGACTACAACCTATACTACCATATTCCCTATCAAGTTGCTCCGGTTGTTCTTCTATTGGTTACGCCTACACGCAAGTATTTCATTTTGTATTGGCCTCTATGCGTAAAAATCACCCCTACTCCATACCTTGAAAGATTAATCTGATAGCGACCATGAAAGTTGACTTAGGATACTTCAGATATCTGTCCATGTGTTTTTCATACCATCTTCATTTTTCTTTCCTATGTACATTCAATTTTGTCTTCAGTGACCATCTGTTATAGAGATATAAAATGTGTAAGCTACTAACCTCTAAGTTTTGTATTATTAACTGCTTATGAACTTGCTGGTTTGGTTACGACATTTAGAGACTGACATGTGGTTATGTGCTGCGGCATTCACATTGCATCTCCATCACGAATCCTCATTTGTATGGTTAGTTATCTGGACATGAGTCATTAATAAAAGTTAGTTATGAGAGAGTTTTGATAATTGCTCAATGAATATCAAGAGCCTGCGTTACATATATTTATAACAAGGATATAAGAATCCTAGATATACTACAAGTCCTAGTTATACATCAATACACTAGACAATCCTAAGAGTCCTAATTTGATAAATATAAGGGTCCTAATATGCCCCCTCAATCTGGACGAGATGTAGTGACGGACAGATTGTCACGTAAAAAACAAAATTGAGAGGAGTACAAGCCTTTCGTAAAAATGTCAGCAACTTGTAATCGCGTCGGGACATATTTAACAAGAAGATCCCCTTGAGATACTTTGTCACGAACATAATGAAAGTCAACATCAATATGCTTGGAACTATCGTGGAACACTGGATTGCGACACATATATGTTGAACTGACATTGTCACAAAATACATGAACCGGTTGATGAAGATATAGTCCAAGCTCACAAAGAAGATGACGAATCCTAGTAGTCTCAGCAACTGTATAAGCAATTGCTCTGTATTCGGCCTCTGTAGATGACTTAGAAACAGTTGGTTGCTTCTTGGCACGCCAAGATATGAGGTTTGAGCCCAGGAACACCGCATAGCCCGTCGTAGATCGGCGAGTATCAGGACAACCAGCCCAATCAGCATCAGAATAGGCCGTGACAATAGAATTGGATGAAGAGGCACGCAGAAATAAACCATAAGTGGGTGTACCCTGCAAATATCTAAAAATACGCTTGACACAGTGCATGTGAGTAGTTCGGGGAGCATGCATAAATTGAGAAATAATATTAACTGCATAGGCAATATCAGGACGAGTCATTGTCAAGTATTGAAGTGCACCAACCATGCTCCTATACTCACTTGGGTCCGAAAGTAAGTTACCATCCTCAAGAGCTATACAAGTGCGAGATGCAGTAGGAGTACGAACAGGCTTGCATGTATGCATATGAAACTTAAGAAGTAAATCAACAATGTATTTTTGTTGAGACAAATGAAGACCATGTGAGGTGCGGACAGCATGAACACCAAGAAAATAATGAAGGTTACCTAGATCTTTCATTGCAAACTGATGAGAAAGACGATCTATGAATTGAACAAGAAGATCTGAATGACTACCAGTGAGAATAATATCATCAACATACAACAATAAGATAAGAATACCTAAAGAAGAACGATGAATAAACATAGACGGATCAGTTTTACTACAAACGAAACCTTGGGTGAGAAGAAATGTACTAAAGCGATGAAACCAAGCACGTGGTGCTTGCTTTAGACCATAAATGGCTTTAGTTAATTTACAAACATGATGGGGATAATCTGAATGAGTAAAACCGGGAGGTTGTTTCATGAAGACTTCCTCATTAAGAATACCATGAAGAAAAGCATTTTTAACATCAAGTTGTCGAATGGACCAACCAAAAGAAACAGCAAGAGAAAGAACAATACGTACTGTAGTTGGCCGAACAACAGGACTAAAAGTTTCATGATAATCAAGACCTGGTTGTTGATGAAAACCTTGTGCGACAAGGCGGGCTTTGTACCGCTCAACAGACCCATCTAAATTATATTTGATACGATACACCCATTTACAACCAACCAAGTTCATACTATCGTTATAAGGAACGAGCAGCCAAGTTTTATTTTCTAAAAGTGCATTGAATTCATCAGCCATTGCTTGCTGCCATTTTGGAGTTTTGACAGCCTCGGAGAAACAAGTTGGTTCAGTTTCATAAGTTGTATTTAAGGAAAACAATTGACGAGGCTTAGTGATTTCGGATTTCAAACGAGTTTGCATTGGATGATTGGGAAGAGAGGGAGATGTGGGCAGATTGCTATTTAAAGGCAGCACACTAGTCGAAGGGGTAGTCGAGGGGGATGAAATATGAGGAACACTAGGGGATGAAATAGGAGCACTGGAAGGAGTAGGAGGAACACTGGAAGGAGGATGAGGAACACTAAGATTTGATTCATTAGAAGGACTGTCGCATATAGATGAGACAATCGGAGGGGAAGAAGTTGTCGGAGATATATGACACGGAGATGAAGATGTGATAGTAGGGTTAAAATGGAAAGGTGACATGACAATGAGCGGGTCGGAAGAAGCAGGAAGAGAGATCGGTGTGGCACTTGGGTTAAAGAACTCTAAATATGGAAATCTTAATTCATGAAAGAGCACGTGTCGGCTAATATAAACACGACCAGTTTTAGGATCTAGACAACGATACCCTTTATAATTAGGAGCATATCCTAAAAACACACACTGGATAGAACGCGGGGCAAGCTTATGAGAAACACGAGCAAATATATTTGGAAAACACTCACATCCGAACACTTTGAGAAATGTATAATCTGGAGGTTTCCCAAAAAGCTGTTCAAAGGGAGAAATTCCGTTAAAAATAGGAGTAGGTAGCCGATTAATAGTGTAAACAGCATAGAAGGCAGCATCAACCCAAAATTGAGAAGGAAGTTTTGACTCGGTGAGAATAGTTCGCACAATTTCAATTATGTGTTTATGTTTTCGTTCAGCAACGCCATTCTGTTGAGGAGTGTCTGGACATGATTTGCGAAAGGCAATGCCTGAGTTAGAAAAGTGTGAAAGCATGGATTTATTATCAAATTCTCCGCCCCGTCACTTTGAAAGGTTTTGATTTTACTATTAAAAAGATTTTCAACCAATTTTTGATAAGCACAGAAGTGTGTGAAAACCTCAGACTTATTTTTCATAGGATAGAGCCAAGTAAAACGAGAAAAATCATCCACAAATATGACATAATATTGAAAGCCTAAATTAGATAATATAGGCGATTGCTAGACATCAGAGTGAATAATTTCTAAAGGGGAAGAACTACAATGATCAACTAAATTAAAAGATAAACGTTGAGATTTTCCAAGACGACAAGAAACACAACTATTGCTAAAAGAATTGAGCAAACTAATTAAGTTATTTTTCCTAAGACTATCTAGGACACGAGCACCACAATGGCCTAGACGGCGGTGCCATATATCTCCTGGTTGACGCAAAGCAACAAAAGCATGAGCAAAGGAATGAGCAGATGAAGAGGACACAGGATAAACATCGCCTTTACTGGAAGCCTTGAGAAGAGGTTGACCCGTGACTTTGTCCTTAATAGAAGCAGAAGAAGAGTCAAAAGTTACGTAACAATTATTGTCAGCACATAACCTTTTAACAGAAATTAAATTATGACTTAGATTAGGGATATGAAAGGTGGAGTGCAAATGTAAAGGACGAGACGTTGCAGGTATTTGACAATATCCAATTTTATTAATATCAAGCAAAGCGTCATTTCCAACTAAAACACGATCGCAACCGTTGTAAGAGGACATATGTAAAAAATTACCTTTAGATGGGGTCATATGAGCAGAGGCAGCCGAGTCAAGGTACCAGGTAGCATCATTTGTTTCACCAACCGACATAGTCGCAAAAGACTTAGGGAGATCATTAGCAACAAAAGCATGATTGAAACGATTTGAACATTGCAATGCTTGGTGGCCAATAGAACCACAAATTTGACAAATAAGAGTTGAAGGATGGGAACCTAAAACTCCAGAGGATGGAGAACTTGTATTGGTGGACTGTGAGCCATAAGAGACATGAGAAGCACTATCAATACCTGATGTGATTTGTCCAGTAGAGTCGTTGCGAGGAAAGTTGTTTGTCGTAGATCCTTGATGTTGTTGAAACCTACCAGATGATCCACGACCTCGACCACCACGACCTCGGCCTCTAGGAGAATAGGTACGACCCCTGCCACGCCCTCCTTGATATGAATGAGCTGTACTTGAAGAGTTTGAATGTGTATTCTAAGCAGCAAAAGCTTGCGGAAGAGATGGTGGATCAGGACCTTTAAAGCGCTGCAAACGTTGTTCATGTAGTAACAACTTAGAACGAAGGTCCTCAAGTGTCAATTGTCCAGGAAAATGAGTGATAATGCCAACTAACGTGTCATATTCCTTTCCTAGGCCAAGCAATACATGATCAATAAAGTCTTGATTTGAAACAGGAGAATTAATAGCTGCTAAGGAATCTACAATTTGTTTTGCATCCCTCAGATATTGATCAATAGATGTAGAGTCTGCTTTACGTAGGGTGGTGAGTTGTCGTTTCAAGTCAAGTGATTTTGCTTGACTAGAATCCATGTAACGACGATTTAAAGACAACCAATTATCATGAGATGTGGGCAAAAGATGGACATCAACAAGAACCTCTCGTGATAAGGTAGCAAAAATCCATGATCTGACACTTTGATCTACTCGCAGCCATGAGCGGTAGTTGGGATTAGGATGCTGATTCCCGGAAGAATCACAAATAAATGTACTTGGAGGTTTGAAAGAGCCATCAACAAATCCAAGTAAATCATGAGAAATCAAAAGAGAGGTAAACTGAGTTCTCCACGTCAAATAGTCTTCGACAGATTGAAGTTTGATTGTAACGAGATTCATAATATTTGGTGCAGCAAGAGATGCTGAAGAAGAAAAGGTGGGATCAAAATTAGTAGAGCATGGAGAAACAAACGGTAAGCCACTAGTACTGCCAAGTGACGTGGATAACGCTTGACTAGATAAGGAAGTCGGTATAGAGACCAAAGGAGATGGCACAGAAGGAAGAGAAAAAGAGGACGACAAAGGAGTTGTGGACATGGTAGAAACAGTAGAACTGATATTAGGTGTAGAAATTGGAAGAGAAGAGACTGTTGAAGTAACAGGTTCCGAGATAGAAAGAGGCTGAGTAGTCATGGCTGAAACGAAAACAAGGAAAGAGACGAAAAAAAATCGTGGGCTAGATTTGGACTTCTGATACCATGAGAGAGTTTTGATAATAGCTCAATGAATATCAAGAGCCTGCGTTACATATATTTATAACAAGGATATAAGAATCCTAGATATACTACAAGTCCTAATTATACATCAATACACTAGACAATCCTAAGATTCCTAATTTGATAAATATAAGAGTCCTAATAAGTTATGCCAGTAATTCTCGCGCGTAAATTTTATAATCGCCCTATTAAATGGTTAATTGATAAGAAATACCTCCTCTATTTCCACTATTCTTGAGCGTACATTCTGAAAGATTTCCTTGTAAACAATATTTTGTATGTATTTATGGTCTTTCGTGTCCTCGTCTGCGTTGAGGATTGTCAATCCCGCTTTAGTTGTTACACGTGATACTGCGACATATTATTGTCCACGTGTGAATACTTGTTTCGGAAGAAACAATCCAACTCTCTGCAGAGTTTGTCCCTGGCTCTTATTGATGGTCATAGCATAACATGGTGAAAGGAAGTTGGCGCCTGTTTAGCTTGAACGGCCACTTTGAATCGTTTGGAGACATGATAATTCTTGGTATTGTGACTTGTGAGCCAAGGTTCTTACCAGAGATGATGTTTGCACTAACAGACCAAATACCAGATGCGTTATAATTAATAGATATAATCAAATGTGTTTGTACAGTAACATTCTCCCCATAGTCAAATTCCATTGGTAAGAAGTTTAGGCAAAGGAATGAGATATGAAATGTATAGAAGGTATTATGAAATCTGGTTGTACATTAGCATTCTGGCCATAGTCAAATCCTTGTGTTAAAATGTTTCTGCAAAGGGCTTCTTGATTTAGATATTGGCAACAGAGATGGGCTAGAAAGTAAGGAACATATGCATGGCAGGGAAACACAACTAAGAGCAGTATAAAGTATGGATTAACAACAGAACCTAAATGCCTATGCGATATGTAAGTTAACTCATTAGGTATATATATTTAAAAATGAGATATGAACTGTATAGAAGATATAAGGAAAGAGAACTACCAGCGTGGTGTTGCACTGAAGGGCAAGTTCTGTTACTCAATTTTTTCCTTGTTTATTTTCTGCAAAGAAGTTCTCCAAATTTACATTCTGTCCACAGTTACTGCAGTTTTTTAGATGACTATCAAATGGAAGTTACAAATGTCCCTTTAGTTTAACATCAACTATCCCCAGTAACAATTTTGATCTGTGAGTTGACGCTATAATTCAACTAAATTGAGTATAATTATTAATGTTATTTGTGCCCTATAAAGATTCTAGAGGGAGTTAATCAAGTATCTAAGAAGTTACATTACAACACCCCAATTCAGGTTAATTGTTCCAGAAGTTTGTGGTGAGTATTTGTGTGTGTTATGGAAACTAATTGCCAACAATCCAAACTGGAACATCAGTTCAATTAGTATCAGTTGGAAAATGATGCTATTCATATGGAGCTTTATGGGGCAGAAAGGTAACATTCTCGGCATAGTCTAATCCCATTGGTATAAAGTAAAGTTTTTGCAAAGGGATTGTTGATTTACATATTGATAACATGGGTGGGTTTGAAATTAAGGAACATATTCATGGCAGTGAAACGAAAGTGAAATCAGTTTAAATTATGGGTATCACTCAAACATCAAGGGTTATGTAAGAATAATGACAATACAACCCTAACGAAAGAAAGAGTATGGAAGAGAACCTTGGAATATGTATGAAAGTGAAGAAAATAATTTCGGTTGTATTATGTAAAATAATAACAATAAAGCCTGCGTGCAAGAAAGAGTGGAGAAGAAAACAATGGAGTATGTACAAAAGTGATTCGAATAAACTAATGTTAAGAGCAGCGTACCTGGAGTAAGCGTCGGAAATTGTTGGATGGTGGGGGCGCTGTTCCATTGCGGTGAAGGCAACAGAGGAGAAAACTAGCGGACGGAAGAATTAAATAAGGGAATGGGATGTTGTGTGGAGTAAGGGATGGTTATAGCATGTGAAGGAGGAAGGTTTAATGGAGGCATTATTTGAAAGAGCGAAGGGGCGGTAGTGAAGAGTTACGGTGGATGGGAAGGTGTCACGCCCCGAGCCTACACCTTAGGCTGGACCGGCACTCGAAGACCATTTCTGGCCCCAAGCGAACCCTTGGCCTGGCTTTCTGAACTCAGCGGAAAACTTAACTCGACAGAATAACTCAATGCAATAAAAGGTCATAAGACAACTTAAATGATAAAAATCTGGCCAAAAAGGCAATTCGAGTCTCAAAATAGAATATTTATACATACATAGATAAGAGACTCAATACTAACTGACTGTCTGTCTATGAAGCCACTATAACACTGAGATGGATGTTGGGACAGACCCCGCAACATCCTAATAAAGCAAAACTAGAAAAAAGAAATAACAGAGTCCTCCGGAAAACAAGGAGGCTCACCACTGACTCTGGAGTGCTCAGCTGGATCAACGGCATGCTGGAAGATGATCCTGGGCACCTATGTCTGCATCATAGAAAGATGCAGGCCAATTGGCATCATTACATGGAATGTACGAGTATGCGAGTTGGACCGCTAAACAACAACTTAAGCTTGAAAGGAGTACAAGAGAACACTTACCTTGGCTCTGTTCGACTCATGAATAACTGAACTCGATATAAAGCAATAAGACACATGCAATATATATAAAGCTTGTAAAACTATTTAAAACATGACGTCAAAAATCATATTTATAATATTATAAAAATACCATGCTTTCTCTCAAAGTCTACTTGTGCAATGCATGAATGAAGTCCCATACCCCCATCCATACTAAGCAGAACCCCTCGAGGAACCATGCAATTTCTACTGTGGGAGTTTCTCTAACCGATAACTACCACTATGAGCCCTAATGATGATACAACGTTTTACCTCACGTTGCCCAAGGACCCTCCTATACCTTGTCGTGATATAGGACCTTACTTTTAACTTTAACTTAGTGGATCCACTAGCTTAACTTTCGTGATCATCTCAAAAGTATGACCTGTTAAATCCCATGTTTGGCTACATGGTTCTTATGGAGAGTTGAGTTAATATGAACTCGTGTCCCCAATTCGGTGCTCAAGACTACTCCCAAAAAAAAAACTTTAGCTCATAAGTGTTTTAAACACATCTTTCTTTAGTTTGAAATAATTGCTCAAACTACCCTTTTAAAAGAGGTAATTGCTCTTGAAAACTCTTTCTAAAAAGAACATATCAAAACCATATTTTTAATATGATCATTGATGACTCGGGAAGTCATACTGCATAAACATTGATGGTATATCTCGAGACCATACTGTTTAAACATTGATGACATACTTGATGGTCATACTAATCATGTTTTAGAAACTCTTTCGCAAAACTCATCTTTTTCTTAAAAGAGATAGTACTCAAAATGCTCAAAACTCTTTTGGAAATCTCAGTTTCCTCTTATCTTAAATGTGAAAACATTTATAAACTCCTTTGGGAATACTTAGTTCCCTAATAACTTTTGAGAAATGAACTCAACTTTATACTCTTGGCTTAACTTGAAACTCTATACTCTTTACTTAACTTGAAACTCTATACTCTTTACTTAACTTGAAACTTGAGCCTTAAAACGAAGTTAAAACGTTTAATAAAGACTCTTGAAATGCTTTAAAGACTTGCTTCTTAACTTCTAGACTTGACTCTTAACTTCACTTGACTTTGATCCTAACTTTCTTGAATTGAATTATGGATTCAAGGATTATGATTTGTGTTTGGAAAGACCTCATGATGTTTAGGAATGATTTAGGACAACTAAACTTAAGAAAATTTACGAAATTAAATTTTTGAAACAGTGGAGTCCGCGTCCTGTCCGCGACGCGGAGCAGATTTTTGTTCACAGAGGGAACAAGTCTGCGACGCAGACTTGTTTCATGCAAGCTGCCCGACTTTTCTCCTTCATTTTTCCAACTCTAAACCCTCTTAACTTCAAAGGTTCCAGCCCCAAACACTTAAAATCATAAATCCCCTCAATATACAATGGATTCAACTCGAAATCACAATCGGAAACATGTACCAAGACAACAAGGAACTTCAACAACACAACCAACAACTTCAACAAACACAACCAACAACTTCAACAAACACAACCAACAACTTCAACAACACAACCAATCTTTTCTCGGAATTAAAATGAGTTTGGCATGTGGGGGAATGAACCAACCCAACACTATGATCTCACATACCTGAATAGGGATCACCCCCGACGATATCCACGACGAAATCCTTGCTTGCTCTTCTCTTTCTCTTCTTCTTCTTCTCTTCACTCACAAACCCTCACTCTCACTCTTTTAAAAAGGGAAAAACTGATCTAAAAATCAGTCTAAACCCTTAATATAACCAAAAGAATTGGTTAGGGAAAAGACCAAACTGCTTCTTTCCAAAATAACTATTCCCAATTTCCAGCTTCTTCATAGTAAATATCAAATTGCCAGATGTTACAGAAGGGATATGTCTGAATATAGGGGAAGGGGTATTAGTGGAATTTTAAAAAATGAAAGTGAATGCTGGTTTGTGGTGTTGCCACGTCACCGGGTTGAGATTTTCCTTTATATATATATATATATATATATGATATGATATGATATGATTATTACGAATATTAAAATAATTGTTGATAATTTAATTTGATGGCGAAAACATTACATTATATGAATACTTAAAAGATGTGATCAACGATCTACAAAATAATACGTAATATTTTTAGTAAAATACGATAAAATTTGAGACGTCCTAGTTAAAAAAATAAAAAGTCTAATATAACTTCAAACATATAAACTATACTTATATCGATTGCAGACAAAATTAGGCTTCGTATGGAACAATAGTGACAGAAAGAGTAGCTACTACAAAGATATCATCAATCGTTGTGGTAGATATGTGGAGAGAATAAATATTTATTAATCCTTAATCAGACGTCTTAAATTTGAGCTTCGGGAATGGCGTCACCTCTGGTGACGCAAATCATGAGTTTCAGGGTGACAAAGCAGGAAGGGGCAAATGCAGCACGAAATACTAGATTCATATGAACCTAGTAATTTTGGCATGAAGTTTATGTTGTAAAAAGATCTCTAAAAGCACAATAACTAATAGGCCAGAATCCATACTTTTAATTTACAAATAGAATAAGTTAAATGTTAATAATCTTAAAAAGTTGAACCGATAAAACATAAATTCTTCATAGGCACTTCCAATTTTCTTACATGATGAAACCAAATAGATCCTTTTTCGAAATGTGCTGGAAAAAATGGTTCAGTCGACAAACAAGGATTGAGCAGAAATTGAGTAAAACACTCACTCATATAGTATAATTTTACATATTATTAAAAAAATTATATGTAGTTTTAAATTAAAAAAATGTGTAAGAAGGAAAAAATGAAACGTTGTTAGTTTCCCACTTTTCCAAGGGAATGAAACATTTTTTGGGAATAATTTTCGTGGGAAATTGTGCTTCCTTATTTATAGCTAAGAATTTGACCCTATATTATTAATTACCTTATATTCATCTTTTTTATTATTTTTATTCTCAATATTGAACTCATTACAAGTTACAAAAGAATAAAATTTGCTTTTGAGTGTCTTCTTCAAAATCTCAAGAAGTGCAACAACCAATCATTATATTAAAGGAACACAACACTATTTCGATATTGTTTTATCAACTTATCAAATCTGTGCAAGGTTTTGTTATTCTAACTTTATTTTATAATTTTTTCTTGTTAACTTATTATTGTTGATGTATATATATTCTTGTTTTGAACCGTTTAAAGTATATGCAAATATTTTGGTTTCTTATTTAGTGGTAAAAAATTGAGATCACTAGATAATGAGAACTTTAAAAAAGATTGTCTTAACATTGAACATTCTTTAACACATACTAATAGTTATTCTGCTATTGATGGTTTAAATTTATTTTTCGATTGAAAGTGTTAAGAGAAATAATACAAGTAGAAGATAATGATCTAATGGAAATACACAAAAAATAAAAAAACTTTGGTATGGTTGGAAACTCAGGCTTCGGCACAGTTGGGATTTCAAGCTTTGGTAAGGTTGGAATTTTTGGGAGTTGTGGTTTAGGTATCTCATGAACGTAACGGGCGTCTCTAGGAGGTGGCGCGCAGTCACACCACTTATGTTGCCATAAATGAAGATTATATTGAGAAATGCAAGTAGTAAAAGAGAGGATAGGTGGTAATGCTGAGCCATTTTTCTGCAAATCTTAGAACGTTAAAGAAGAATGTGTATAGAGTCAATGTGATTCGGGTGTGGTGGCATTGGCTTTAAGCCTGTTGCTATATATAGGTTTTAAAATGGACTTCTGGATTTTGTTTGTTAAGTAAGGATCTGTGTAGTTAAAACTGGTAATTTGTCAACATTTAAATGGTAAAATTACCTAATGACATTATATAAAAGGACTGCTGCATTGCATACAGGGGCGGATTTAGGTAGGATGAAGGGCATCCATAATTTTATTAAATACATATATGTAAAATAAAATATTTCAATTATAAATAAAAACAAATGAAATAACTTCCCATAGTCTGTTGGTTCACTGGCAAAGCACCTAACTTTGCTAGCAAACTCAGTAACTGCAATCTTTCATTTTAAAATTTTAGAGTTTTACTGCTTAATAAAAAAGTGATGCCTGGTAGAATTGATACGACTTTCTACCTTTTGTAAGGAAAAATTATACTAAATCAGCAAGCCACAACAACTTTTGTTGTATGAAAGGGACACTGAATAACCGTAAACGCTACTCGGATTCAAATATTTGATCACCACATGTAAAACCCGACCTTTGGAAATTATTGGCTACAATTACTTGGGACTTGGCTATTGCTTTCTCGGCTATGAAGTTGATTAAGATCGATTTGTGAAATCGAATTAATGATGAGTTTTTGGGTGGTTGATTGTTGTTTTTACCTTAAAAGAATAATGCTGCATTTAAGCATGAAGCATTGGTTATTCTCATCTTTCTTTTAGATCAGGCGAAATAGAGGTAACTGAATCCGTTTAATATGCATTAGGATAAACGAAACAAAAAGTAAAAATAGCTAAATCATCAATTTAGTTCTACACTTCAATATGCCAATTCATTCTTTGTTCCATATATATATTCTTAAAATGTAATGGGAAAAATTGGTTACTATAAATTAGGAAAGAAAAAACCGAGAGGGCAAGAGTGTAAGGAGTGAGCAAAAACAGAACTTGCCAATGATACGAACTAAATCAAAATAACATAGATCATTGCTTATTTATAACCAAGTGCATAAAATACTCATATAGAATAATGACACGTCAAACATGGTACGTCCAATTCAACTACTATAAAAGAATTACAATTTCTACTCCGAGCAGAAAGTATCCAATACTATCTCCATGCCTCGACTCAGGTCGCAAACTTCATTTAATGAGGTGGAAATCACAAAACATAAGTAGGCTACTTCCAATTATAGTGAAAGCAGTATTTAATTTCCTCAAGGAGTAGCAGGTTTATAAGGTGGAGAAAGTGAAGGAAGAGTTGGTTTAGGTAATTCTGGAATTTCAGGCTTTGGCATAGTTGGGACTTTTGGCTTTGGTAGTTCTGGGATTTCAAGCTTCGGCATAGTTGGTACTTCTAGCTTTGGATGTTCAGGGACTTTTGGCTTTGGTAGTTCTGGAATTTCAGATTTTGGCATAGTTGAGACTTTTAGCTTTGGAAGCTCGGGGACTTTTGGCTTTGGTAGTTCTGGGATTTCAAGCTTTTGCATAGTTGGTAATTCTAGGCCTTTTTGGCTTTGGTGGTTCTGGGATTTCAGGCTTTGGCGTAGTTGGGACTTTTAGCTTTGGAAGCTTTGGGGCTTTTGGCTTTGGTAGTTTTGGGACTTCAGGCTTTGGCATAGTTGGTACTTTTGGCTTTGGAAGCTCTGGGGCTTTTGGCTTTGGCAGTTCTGGGATTTCAGGCTTTGGCATAGTTGGTACTTCTGGCTTTTTCAAAGAAAGAAACACGAGTTTTGGCATTGTTGGAATCTCAGCCTTTGGCATAGCTGGAAGCATGGGTTTCGGCACAACCGGAATCTCAAGCTTTTGCAAAGTCGGTAATTCAGGCTTTGACATAGCTGGCACCTTAGGCTTTGGCAAAGTTGGTAACTCAGGCTTAGGGAAAGTTGGTAGCTTGGGCTTTGGAACAATGGGGATCTCAGGCTTTGCTATGGTTGGAAACCCAGGCTTCGGCAGAGTTGGGATTTCAAGCTTTGGCAAGGCTGGAACCTTTGGTAGTTCTGGTTTAGGTATCTCAGGGACGGGCGTCTCTAGGAGGTGGCGTGCAACCGCACCAGTTATGTTGCCATGAATGAAGAATAAATTAAAAAATGCAAGTAGTAAGAGGGAGGATACGTTGTAATGCTGACCCATTTTTATGCAGATAGTTGAAGTGAAAAGAAGAAGAATTTGTAGGACTCAATGTGATTGGGATGTGGCATTAGCTTTAAGTTTGTTGCTTTATATAGTTTTCAAGTATTCAATTACAAGGACTTTCAGGATTCTGTATTTCTATTTGTAAGCCACGGACCTGAGTAGTTGAATTTCTCATCAAACTAATCAGCTTCCAGCCTGGTACTTGAAAAGTCAATTTAGATGACCTAAATTACTTAATAGTCTAAACCCGTCTCTTGCATATAGGTTATGTTGGCAACCTGATAAGAATTCTTAGCTTAGCTGATTTCATTTCTTTGAAAAGAGAAAAAGTATTCACTTTTTTACCGCAAATCTTCATTCAGGTGTGTACATAATTACTGTAATCTTTCACAGTTACTCAGTATCTTTCATTTTAATTCTTTTTGAGTTTTACTGCTTGAACACATCAACTTTTGTGTATTAAAAGAACAATAAATAACTATAAACACTACCAAGATTCAATTATTTCAGCACATATAAAAACCTAATTCTGAAAACTACTCGCTCCAATTACTTGAGACTTGGCGTATTGCTTTTTCGGTGATGAAGTTGATTAAGATTGATTTGTGAAATCAAATGAATAATGAGTTCTTAAGTGGTTGTTTGATGTTTTTACCTTATACGACTATTTCTCACGAGACTATTATAATTAAAAAATATGTATACTGTTATGAATACATTTTAAAATATGAGAATTCGTTGACGAAAATTATAGTACTAAGCTAATATTTTTAATATTATGTCGCTTCAATATTTGTTTCTTTAAATATCGACACACTTACAAAAAATCTTGCTTACGCCACAGATACATATAGCTTTGGAATGCTGAAATTTTAGGTTTGGTATAGTTAATACTTCGGGTATTGGTATTTCAGGCTTTGGTAAGGCTGGAATATTTGGGGATTCTGGTGTAGGGATCTCACGGAATGGCGTCTATAGAAAGCGGCTCGTGTAGTTGGACCAGCTAACTGATCATGCTTGAAGCATAAGTTGTCCTTATCATTCTTTTGGAGAAGGAGAAGCAGAGGAAATTGAATCCATTTAATGTGCATTAGGATGAATGAAACAAAAAGCACATTAGTTAAATCACCAGTTTGGTTCTACACTAAAAATGTTAACTCTACTCTTTTTTGTGGCACTTAAATATACTATTTCATCCTTTATTCCATAATCTTGAAATGTAATGGAAGAAAATGGTTACTATAAATTAGGAAGGAAAAACTGTGAGGGAAAGAATGGACAAACAGAGATGGTCAAGGATAGGAACTAAACCAAAGTTACATATATCAAAGGTTTATCATAATGTATTTATAGAAATGCATAAAACACTCATCTATTATAATAACACGACAAACTCGGTACATCCAATTCAAAAACTACTATAAAAGAAATAAAATTTCTACTCCTAGCAGAAAGTATCCAATGCTATCTCCACGACACAACTCAGGTGGCAAATTTCATAGACTGAGATGGAAATCTCAAAACATCAGTTGGGTACTTTCTTATAGAGTGAAAGTAGCATATAATTTACTCAAGGAGTAGCGGGTTTGTATGGTGGAGAAAGTGAAGGAAGAGTTGGTTTAGGCAGTTCTGGAATTTCAGGCTTTGGCATTGTTGGAACTTTTAGCTTTGGAAGCTCAGAGACTTTTGGCTTTGGTAGTTCTGGGATTTCAGGCTTTGGGATAGTTGGTACTTCTGGCTTTAAAAGTTCTGGGAGTTTTGGCTTTGGTAGTTCTGGGAGTTTTGGCTTTGGTAGTTCTGAGATTTCTGGATTTGGCATTGTTGGGACTTTTATCTTTGGAAGCTCTGGGACTTTTGGCTTTGGTAGTTCTGGGATTTCAGGCTTTGGCATAGTTGGTTCTGCAGGCTTTGGCATTGTTGGGACTTTTTGCTTTGGAGGCTCGGGGGCTTTTGGCTTTGGTAGTTCTGGGATTTTAGGCTTTGGCATAGTTGGTACTTCTGGCTTTGGAAGTTCTGGGACCTTTGGCTTTGGTAGTTCTGGAATTTCTGGATTTGGCACACTCGGTAGCTCGGGCTTTGGTAAAGTTGGAACTTCAGGTTTTTTCATAGCCGGAGGAACCTTAGTCTTTGGCACTGCTGGGATTTCTGACTTTTTCAAGGGAAAATCTAGTTTTGGCATTGCGGGAATCTCAGGCATCTTAGGCTTTGGCAAAGTTGGTAATTGGGGCTTCGGGAAAGTTGGTAGCTCAGGCTTTGGAACAGCAGGGATCTCAGGCTTTGGTATGGTTGGAAGCTCAGGTATCGGCACTGTTGGGATTTCAGGCTTTGACAAGGCTGGCACTTTAGGGAGTTCTGGTTTAGGAATCTCAGGGAGGGGCGTCTCTAGAAGGTGTCGTGCAGTTGCTCCAGTTATGTTGCCATAAATAAAGAATAAATTGAGAAATGCAAGTAATAAAAGAGAAGATAAGTGGTAATGCTGAGCCATTATTCTGCAAATCTTGGAAGATTAAAGAATAATGTGTATATATAAGAGTGGATGTGGGATTGTGTTTATATAGGTTTTTAAGAATGTATGCAACAAGGACTTGTAGGATTTGTTTGTTAGACAGGGACCTGAGTAGTTGAATTTCTCATCAAACTAATTAGCTTTTACTTCAAAAGTCAGTGTAGATGACCTAAATTTGATTGTAATCTGAACCTGTCACAAACATATAGTTTATGCTGGCAATCTCATAAGAATTAACTGATTTTATTTATTTGAAAAGAGAAGAAGTATTCACCTTTTAGTTTTTACCGAGTCTTCATTTTGGTGTGTACATAATAACTCGTTAACACTCGCAAAATCTACCAAATGTCAAAATAGAAGGTGACAAAGGCGGAGCCAAGGTTAGGAGTTTGGGAGTTCTAAATCAATTTTGTTTGGGGGTTCACATGTTAATTTACATATATTTGTTTAATTTTCTAAAAAACTACTCCCTCTATCCCTAATTACTTGTCCACTTTTCTTTTTTTAGTTGTCCCTAATTACTTGTCCATTTTGACGAATCAAGAAATGACAATTTTTTTTACTTATTATACCCTCAATTAATTACTTTGAAAATGGTAGAACTTTTTGAAAATCTTAAAGTTTTAATTCATTCACTTCACAATTAATAGGGGTAAAATTGTAAACTCACTATGTCAATAATTGTTTTCTTAATAGGTGTGCCAATTCAAAAGTGGACAAGTAATTAGGGACAGAGGGAGTAGTAGTTTCGTTCGAACTCATGAACCTCCACCTAGCTCCGTCTCTAAAAGGTGATTACTTTAGAGTTTCTTTCAAACTTTAGAATTAATGTTTTTCTGGTTAACATCCATTAGAGGATGCAAGTAAATGATTGGTTAGTAAATATCTCAAAAGGTTACTCCACTTTGAAAAATTATGTAGCAAAATTTACTCAATTTAAGGTTTTTTCTCAAATATTCTTTTTTCATGTCATAAATATGAATCCCACAATAAATCTAAATTAAAAAAGACTCATTATCTTATACCCGACCAAGATCTTATATAGAAGAGAAAAATGTTTCTTTTTTCAAAAAAAAAAAAAAAAAAAAAAAACGTAAAACTATTTCTAGTGGTTGAAATATTTTGGGGTAAAATATGGTGGATATAAGTAGGTACACCATAGGCAGCTTATAATTGATGCGTCCAACTAAGTTCAATATTTTTGACACACATCACATATTGAATGTAGTAATCTTACTATATAATGTATGGATTCATAGAAACCAGTAGCCTAGGTGTCGTATATGTATTAAGAAATACATAAATAATTATATATATGCCTGTAAATACATTTATCATTGTATATTAATTTCATACAATTAAAAATTCATAACTCAGCCTGATCGCGGTTCCATGATAAGTAGCATTTTCTTACTTCTAGTTTTCACTAGTTACACTAATTTCTTTCATTGTTCTAATTAATTAAAAAAATCTGTTAGCTTATCAATTGTTTACCTTTCTAAAACTCTAAAATAACATTTGATTGTTACTGATCAATACAAGAAGTATTTGAACAAAACCTCTTAAAATATGATGGTGACTTGTTAAAATATTGCAATACACAAAGGAGTTGAGATTGATAAAAAAACATGTCATGGAGAAGTCCAATGCCTACCTATGGCACAGAAAGCAAAAGTGGCAAAAGCTCCCAGAACAGTAATAAAATCTTTACATCACCACAAAATAAGAAAGAGAGAACAAGCAGATTCGAGAGCCATCCTGGCCATCTGTAGGTAAATTCACAGTTTCTTAGAGTTCAACAACAGAACGTCTTTTAGGTTATGAGCTAATATCTATTCCAGATAAACCTTTCAAGGTGTCTTAAAGGCAAAAAGATAATCAGAAATGCAAAGTGTGACTTTGAGCAGCGTCAAAGTGCAAATTGAACAAGCCTACAGAACAAAGTGGAAAAACTCTAGAGAAATGACCAAAAACTTCAATAAAAAAAAGGTCAAATAATCAGTTTGATGGCTTGAACACCATAGAATTTCAATATTATTTAGTAGTACCTAGAGGCCCTGACATATCGCGGCCTGAATAAAAATTCAGTCCGCTAAACTACAGGGACAAACAGAGCTAGCATATCTATTCCAGGGATACCTTCTACGTAGATTAACCTTCTTACTGGTATCAGTTTACCTTGATAAAAATATCAGTTCTTTTTTTCTAAAACAGTAATTTTGAACTAGCTTGCTCCCACTTGACTATTCCAGGGATACCTGCTACCTCCCACTTACACAGGCACCGGATAGCTCAGCACACCAAGGCATAGGCAGATTGGAAGAGATCGCCTAGCTTTTTCCATCTTGGAATTTGAACCTTGGTCTCCAAGGTATCTACCAACTTCATTAACAAATTAGGCCACACCCTTTGGTTAAATAACACTATCGGTCAAAGTAAATACATAAATTGTATCCTTCATTATACCAATAAAGGAGCTCCAAATCTTCTTAGTGTTGGTCAGCATTTTAATATTAATATTTTTGTATATTAATTTGTTTAAAACTTTGGAGTCAAAGTGTTGCCTTTTCTGTAAGTTGTCCGTTGGTGATAATTCTTTTGTCTTAACCGTTGGACATTTATTTGGAGCATTACACCATTTGGAGTAAGTGCTGATGTTATGACCCTTTTCTTGCAGCATCGGTAGTGGCATCTTGGCCATTACTTCTCCATATTATTTCTCCATTATCTCATTCTTTATTCCTCCATTATACCTTGTAACAAATGCAACTCCTAGGCAGGGGCAGAGCCACCTTGTACTAAGGGGGTTTGTCGAAGCCTATTCGGCGGAAAATTATATTATTTATATATGGTTGAAATAATTTTTTATGTATATATAGTAGATATCGAACCCCTTTCGGCTACTTCGTGTGTCTATTTCTACAAATTTTGAACCTCCTTATTGAAAATTCTGGCTCCGCCACTGCTCCTAGGCCATTTATCTTCACTATTTACTACCCAATTATCTTCCTATTCATTGCTAGGAAGACTTTCTCAACTATAAATAGTGGTGGTCTTCATTCGGTTTGGTGCATACAAGAAAATATAGAGTGGATAAAAGTTAGTCAAAAGAGAGAGTTCTTATTAGTTGAAGGGAGATGTTCTTTTTGTGGAGCTTTGGACTCAACTCTTGTCCAGAGTTTGTTGAGGTACACTTTGTGATTAGACTGTTGTGTCCTAGAGGGGACAAGTCAAGAAGGACTACTGCTTGACCGGTGAAAAACATTTGCTGCTTGAATTTCCTTAAAGAGAGCAAAATATCCGCACCTCATGAAGAGTTTTTAATTTCTTCACTTTATTTTCGATTGTAATCCTGTAATTTTATTATCTTGTAATTTTTCACTAACAATTTTAAGGAGATTCATAATGACTACAATTGAAAAAACTGCGGATGTCAAGATGGGAGATCTTAACAAGCCATTTCGGTTCAATGGTAATCATTTCAGGAGAGGGAAGGGTAAATTACTTTTCTACTTAAGTCTTCTCAATGTCTCTTATGTGTTAACGGAGAAGAATCCTAATAAAATTGTCATCACATCTATGAATGATGATGAAACTATTTCTCATCTAGAAAAAATGGAAAAGTATGATGGTGATTCCTATAAGTGTCGATATTATATTCTTAATTGTCTATTTGATAATTTTTATGATTAATATGATAGAACTTATTCTAGTGCAAAGAAAATTTGGAAGACATTGTAGAGTAAGTATGATACCGAAGAGGTTGGAGCAAAAAAATATGCGGGTAGTAGATTTTTTCATTTCCAAATGGTGGACAACAAATTAGTGGTAGACCAAGCTCAAGACTTTATAATGATTGTTGGAGAGCTCAAGTCCGAGGAGGTCAAAATGGGAGATAACCTAATTATTTGTGGCATAGTAGATAAACTTCCACCTTCTTTGAAGGAATTTTTAAAAACTACGCGCCACAAACAAAGGGAAAACCTCTCTTGAAACATTGATAATGAAAATCCGTATGGGAGAGGAGGTAAGAGGCCAAAATGCACTTTTTCAATCAGAAGAGAGTAGCATCACAACGAAGGTAAATTTAATTACTTCAAATAATGTTACTCCTGAATCTCACAAAAATACTTCTTTGAAGCCTAAGCACAAAAGATCCAAGAAAAATAATGGTAAAAATAACCAAGCACAAAATCAACAAGTTCAAGATAAGGAACCCTGTTTTGTTTATGACAAGAGTGGGCATATTGCTCGATTTTGCAAATTCCGGAAACATGGTCCTACACCTCAGGCAAACGTTATCGAAGAACCTTTTGTGGTGGTGATTACCGATATAAACATGGTTGAAAGTGTTGATGGATGGTGAACTGATTTTGGTGCAAACCGTTATGGCTGTTATGACAAAGATTGATTTAAAAAATATACTCATTTTGAGCAGCCCAAAATCATGCTTGGTGATTCACACATTACTCAAGTGCTTGGAACGAGAGATGTCGAATTGTGTTTTACTTCTGGAAGTGTATTAACTTTGAAAGATGCACTTTATACTCCTTCCATGAGAAAAAAATTGATGTCTAGTTTTCTTCTTAATAAAGCAGGATTTAAACAGATTATTCAATATGATCAATATGTAATTGTGAAAAATGATATTTTTGTGGGAAAGGGGTATGCTTGTTATGGGATGTTCAAACTGAATGTTGAAATGAATAAAGTTTCTACTTCTGTTTGTATGCTTTCTTCTACTAATTTTCGCATGCTCGTTTGTGTCATATTAATGATCGTTATATTGGAATCAAGAGTAGTTTAGGATTAATTTCAATGATTAAAAATAATTTTGAAAAGCGTGAGGCTTGTAGTAAAGTCAAAATCACTAAGATTCAAGTTGAAAGAAAAATTGATTTATTAGAGTTAGTTCATACTGATATTTGTGAACTTGGAGGAATTTTAACTCATGGAGGAAATAGATATTTTATCACTTTCATTGATGATTCTTCTAAGTTTACATATGTTTACTTGATAGAAAATAAAAGTGATGTTTTTGAAAACTTTAATGTTTATCTCCATGAAGTTGAAAATCAGTTTGAAAGAAAAAATAAAAAGAATTATTAGAAGTGATAGAGGCCATGAATATGAGTCAAATGAGTTTAATTCTTTTTTTTTTAAGATCATTGAGAATAATTTAATGAAACTACTCCTCCTTATTCTCCTTCATCTAATGGTGTAGCGAAAAGGAAAAATAAAGCTTTGGTTATCTAAGTGATGAAGAAGAAGATCCTACCTTAAAGCAGGACTCGTCCTTTTCCTTGTCAAAATTGTTAAAATCTAGATCTGCATATTCAAATGTTTTGACTAAGTCAAAGTAGAAGGCCCTACATATGAAGGAAGATCAACACTTCCTTTTGCAGTCTCAGCTTCATGCTCTGTGTTCTGCAAGTTCTCTTCAGAGGACAAATGCTGCACATCAGACTCCTTAGTAGGAGAGTGATATCCAAACCCCTTCAATTGCTTAGAAACATCTTCTTCTTCATCACTTAGATAATTGACACGCTAGCTACGTTGCTGGTTTTCCTCAATGAGACACTGAAAATTCTGCCCAGGCATATCAACACTTGTTTCACAATTTTCACTAGATTTTATTGATGTCTTCTTTCTGTTTCCCGTCATCTCTTCAACAATGATGATCTCTTCTTTGTTGTAGTCCATGACTAGTCTAGAATGAAAAAAGATGTATTATTCACCATAAAAATCAAAACATTATACACAAATCAAACCCCAAACCATCAGATAAAAGAACCCCACAAACAAACAAAAACATAATAGATCACTCTTTGATTGATGGAAACAAACAAGAACTTGACATTTTTTTTCTTTTAAAAAAATAGAGAATTGATGAAGAAACTTACAGTGAAGTTGATAAGTTGTCTGTTTGAGAATGCAAATGAAAGAGGATTGGAAGCAAAGGGAGAGTGAAATTTTTTGTATATGTAAGAAAGGTCTCAAGATTATGTCTTAATGAGTAGGATGCATGAGGATTAGTAGTTTCTTACAATTCTTTACAACATTCTGTTTGATTTAATTTGATGAGTAAGAGTCACGAGGATAAATTTTAAACTTTATTTGATTTAATTTGAAGAGTAGGTGTTAGAAGGATAAATTTCAAATTTCAGTTCTTATGATATTTTCTTAAGAATTTAAGTTGATGAGCTAATATAATAAAATTAGTATTTATTTAATTTAATTTAACGTGTAGGAGCCAAGAGAGTAGGTTTTGAATTTTAGTTTTAATGATATTTTCTCAAGTATTTAATTTAATGAGTAAGAGCTGTTTACATCCGTACTTTATTCAAATAGGGCGAAACATCGTGGTAACTCAAAAAATAATATAATTCATTCAATTAAATTAAAATTTAAAAGAATATTAAGAATAAAATAGTTTTAAAAAAGTTGCCACCTAATTTTAGGAAAAACTAGGTAACCAATTAATTAATTACAAAAGAAAATATCTATGAAACCAATAGATTTTAGGTAAGGGTTCAAGTAATTTCAAAGGGAAGGTGTTTGACATCCTTCGAAATCCACAATTGTGGGTCCCGACTGGATTCATTTTTTTTCAAATTGAGGAAGAGATAATAATAATGTACAAGTATAATAAGCATGTGATATACGCAAGTCATAAAATAAAATAATAATATAAGAAACGGCCTAAGGTTTGCCTAAAGCCAATAATTTACGGTAATGAATCAAAAAATATTTTTTGAACTTCATTCGAATAGCTTCAATGGGAAGCAACTCTGGGTTCTTGTAAAGACACTTAGTAAAAGTGTTAATAATGGATTAATTTGAATAAAATAAATGAAAGAAATATTAATTTAAAAATAAAACCCGTCTTATTAATATGGGAGACCTTGTAAATCAACGGTAATTTCTTCATCGGTCAATTTTAACTTGTAATGTAAGAAAAAATATAAATGCACACATGTTGAAATAATGAAAAATGCACGATGTCAACCATATCTAAAAGACAAAATGACAATTTATATGTTGAATAATAAATAAAATAAAAGCACTGTGACAATATATCAACAATGATGTTCTGAGTTTGAAATAAAAATAAAAATAAAATAAATTAAATATGAAATGAATCAACCAATAATAAAAGAAATCAAAACAAAGAAAGAGGTATAATTTGCCAGTAATTATAAAAAATGTGAACAAAGCATCATGAAAAACTTATAGTCATTACTAAAGCATTATTTAATCAACAAAAATAAAAATAACAATAATTTAATATGCAGCAAATTAGCAGCAACAATAACCTAATAACTAAAAATATTCAATAAACAATGAAATCAATGCAAACCCCAAAACAATTATAAGTGGAAATACACTTAGGTAGAATTAACAACAATAAAGAAGCTGAAAAAAAACCCTACATAGATATAAAAATACAAAATTAAAAGGGTTACCGAAGTGTTGCTTTTTCGAACAGATCTGAAAGTGAAAGGCTTGTAGGAGTTGCTAGTTCATTCTTTTGGATCTAGCGGCGTGCTCCAATAGTCGGAGTTGTGGGTCCTATTCGCCATTAATGGCTTTGTTGTGCGAGCTCGGAGGTCTTTGCTTGCCGGAGCTAAAGGCTCACTGGCTCACTGGCTCACTAGAAAAAGAGAAAAATGAAGAGAGGGTTTTGGGTTGTTTGGTGATTGAAAATGGCAGCAAGTTTGGGGTTTGTTTGTTTGGGTGGTTGATTGGTTGAGCTGTGGTTGTTTGGCGATGGAGAAGATGGGTTGTTTGGTTGTTTTCTGGTTGATTCAATGGCGTGAGGGAGGTGGTTTGGGGACTGTTGATGGTGGTTTCGGCTGGTTGTCACCGGAAAAAAATGGGGGCTTTGGGTGGCAGCTGTTCTTTTAGAATAGGATAGAAAAATATTTTAGGGTTTTTCTCCTCTTGAAAATGTCCCACCAGCCACTTTATTTTTTGACCTAATGAAAACTTAAATAGACAATTGTTATACAATAGGCTCAAATTGTGGGCTCAAGACTGTGGCCCAAAATTGTTGGTTAATAAAATATCTGTGTATACCATTCTTATTCGTATTTAAAGGTATTTCTAGACTGTGCTAAAAAAACACCAAAATGAATGTTAATAAAAGTAACAAATAAAATGAATATTAACTAGTGTAACGAATGAAATGAATGACATGTAAGAAATGCAATTTAGCAAAAAATAATGATTTAATCAAATTGAAAAAAACATATGAACATATTAAACTGACTGTGAAAAATAAATGTAATCAAAATTAACTGATAAAAATTATAAAATTTTGAGAAATAAGGATAAGTATCCATAAACTTATTTAAAATTATATAAAAAAATGTATTTTGAACTATTAAATGAATAAAACTTAAAAGTTATGAATTTTGAAACTATTAGGCCAAAATTGAATGTCAACAACTATCTCTTTCGTTGGATATGATTGATGAAAGAAATCATGGACAAAGAAAATTAAAAATTCAATTTTGGCCGAACACATGACCTTCATATAAAAGTGTGGTTTGAATGTGATGGAAATCGCTCAATTTGCTTTCAAAAGGTTCCACGTTGTGCTGCATCCTTGTTGATGTAGTCCACACATGTGGCTTAATTGAGATGCATCCTTTTGGATGTTCTCGAAAAGAAATTTATAAAATTCATTAGTAGAGCATAAATTAAAGAAAAGGGTAGCATCCCTTTCGATACTTTCTACCATCTTCTTTGCATGTTTTTGTGGATACGCTATTATCTTTGTGATTCGAAGTCGTTCTTGCTTCAAAATCCATGCATGTTCACAACCTTCATTTGATTGTTGAAGTGTGGTGTGAGTTTATTAAAAAGACAAACATATCCATTGACAGGATATGAGTGTGGTGACAAAATGATTGTCAGTCCATTTGATAGGAAAAATGTGAATCCATTAATAGGATATTTGGCAAAATAAAAACATGTTCGTCAATAGGACGCATGAGAATCCATCAGCTCTCTGTCCATTGGTATGACAAATGAGAAGGATCTATCAGTAGGATATATCATATATCAGGCAGAATAAATGCATGTCCATCAGTGAGATATTTGAGATTCCTTCAATAGGATATATGTTGATCCATAATGTCATGACCCAAATCACTGTGCTTGGCACCTACACTAACCCTCCGGTTGGAGAACCATTACTACAACCCAACTAAATAATACGAACCAAAAGATAGACATCTAAATCTGCGGAAAAGGTTTAAATAATTAATTTAAAAGCTGAGTTCCCATAAACTCATTAAGTTATCAAAAACAAACATAAACAAGCGGAAACTCAACCCCTAGAACCTGAAAGTCATTGAACAAAAACTTCTACCTAAACGGTCTAAGGGGATGCAATTCCCAAAGCAACTAAACATAAAGTAAAGAGTCTGAAAGGTCTAAGTCTGAAGGAAATGGACTAAGATCCTAGATGAATCCATGGTAGCCTAAAGGAACTGGCTTGCCCTTGAACATGACAAGTTAGTGATCTCCTAGCTGAGGTCTCTCAACACTGGCTTGAAGATGCCCTATAATCAACAAAGAAATAGCAAGTGCAACATCATTACACAAAACAACGGTGTACTGGTAGGATCACGTGGCTATTTCAATAAGTGAGACATACACAAGTAACTACAACATAGTAAACTACACATATACAGAAAGAATAACAATCTACCAGTTCATGCTCAATATATCAGCTTCACAATATCAATCTCAAATGCAACAATCAATAATGGTTCTTTGATGGTGCCCACACTCAAACTGTTAGTGTGTTAGAACGTGACACCCCATTGAAATATGTGTCAAAATGTGACACCTGATTCAATATGTGTCAGAATATGACACCCGATCCAATATGTGTCAGAACGTGACACCTGATCCAATCAGCCACAACCACAACCACAATCAGCACCACAATGAATGATTTACACAGTTGTATTGTACGATTGGGTAACATGTTCATTGCATGCTACGGAATCCCAAATAGTCATTTCATTAGATTCATTTTATCTTTCCCTATTCACCTACATACATGAATACAATGGAGAAATTAGCAGGAATATATAACGCAGATGGGAAATCAAATAATCACCTACCTCGAAACCAATCCTGAACACTCTTAAGGGGCTTGAGCTTTCCCTTTGCGGAGTCTCCCAGCTTGTTCTTGGTCTAAAACAAGTAATTAATGCAAAGGATTAATAATAGTGGCCTAGTTTAATCAAATTATATCTAAATACTAACCCTTGTAAAAATCCATGATCCTAACACCCAACTAGGGCCTTTTCCACCATTAAATTCAAGCCAAAACCCTCCACCAAGGATAACTAACAAGGAATCTAAGTTCTAAGAATCAATTTACAAATTAGGGGACTAATTGACTTACATTTAGAGCGAGAATTAGTGAAAAATAAGAAGAAATAGCCCTAGTTCACCTTTTCTCTCTCCAAGAATGAAGTTTGCAGAAAAATAACATTTTTGGGACTTTTCCCATTTTTACTCGCGACTAGCTCGCTATAGCGGCCCCGCCATGGCGGGAATAATCCCACCGTGGTGGGTTGCATGGAGATAGAGACTCGGAATTTGTGTTCCAAGTCCCAGTTTCACAACACACCCTTAAACCTTGATGTTCTAAAACCACCATTTCACGCTAAGGTCAATTACGAGAGTTCTACCCGCCCGAATTCAATTCTGTAAAGTCGTACATGATCCTTATCATCTTGGCTATCCGCTCAAATGATCAAAATCATAATCAAAGGATCAAAGTGTATTCTTAGAAAATTGAGGCAGTACAACATTGGCCCAAACCCACCTCTCCAACAGATATTAGATGTTTCTGGGGTTTGGTCGGTTATTACAGAAGATTTGTTGAAGGATTTTCATCTTTAGCTTCCCCATTGACCAAGTTGACCTAGAAGAAGGTCAAATTTCAGTGGTCAGATGCGTGTGAGAAAAACTTCTCAAAATAGTAGACTAGGTTGACTACAACTCCTATCTTGACTCTACCAGATCGTTCACATGGTTATGTGATTTATTGTGATGCATCCAGGGTCGGCCTATTTTTACGCTTCTAGACAACTTATAGTCCATGAGTTGAACTACCCAACTCATGACCTCGAGCTTGCAGTCGTAGTATTTGCCCTAAAGATTTGGAGACACACTTGTATGGTGTTCATGTTGATGTGTTCACAGATCATAAGAGCCTCTAGTATGTGCTCACCCAGAAAGAGTTGAATCTTCGTCAGAGGAGGTGGCTTGAATTTCTCAAAGACTGTGACATGAATGTGCTTTACCATCTGGGTAAGGCCAATGTAGTGGATGATCCTCTCAGCAAGCTATTTATGGGTAGTGTAGCACATGTTAAGCAATAAAATAAAGAGCTAGCTTAAGATGTTCACCGCTTGCTCGCTTAAGAGTTTGCGTTACAGATACATCAGATGGTGGTGTGATAGTTTGGAATTGATCAGAATCTTCATTGGTAGCAGAGGTTAAGGAAAAATAGGATAGTGATCCTATATTACTTCAGTTGAAAGGCGTCGTTCATCAGCATAAAGTTGAGGTTTTCTCCTAAGGGGTAGATGGTGTGCTTCGTTACTAGGGTCATTTATGTGTTCCTAATGTGGGTGAGTTGAGGCAGCATATCCTTAATGAAGCTCATAACTCTAGGTATTACATTCATCCACGTCCCACTAAGATGTACCGTGATCTACAAGAAGTCTTTTGGTGGAAAGGCATGAATATGGATGTAACAAACTTTGTGGCTAAGTGTCCTAACTGTCAACAGGTTAATGTAGAACATCAGAAACCAAACGGTATGACTCATGAAATTAACATTCCTACATGGAAGTGGGAAGTGATAAACATGGACTTCGTTACGAGTTTACCTTGTACTCGCAAACAATATGACTCCATTTGGGTGATACTAGACAGAGTCACTAAGTCCGCTCACTTCTTGGCTTTCAAGACTACAGGTTCACTGGAGGACTACGCCAAACTATACATCAATGAGATATTCAGTTTACATCAAGCGAACCCTTGGCCTGACTTACTACTCAGTAGAACACTTTACACAAAAAGATAAATTCATGAAATAAACTAGAATGTTGTAAATGGAAACATTCAACTGGCCAAAAAGGCAACTCAAGCCTTATAAATCAAACAACTGAAATGAACAAGACTAATAAACTAACAATGTCTAACTGTCTATGAAGCTTCTAATAGTATGAGGGATGTCGGGATAAGACCCCTATCATCCTAACAATTGAAATGACAAAACATGCTAAAAGGGATCCTCCGGAAAGCAATGAGGCTCACCAAATGTCTCTGAAGCTCAACTGGTTCAACGAAGCGCTGGATGCTGATCCTGGTAACCTGTATCTGCATCATAAAAAGATACAGGCCAAATGGCGTCAGTACATAGAATGTACTAGCATGTGAGGGGAATTCTTAAACATGACATAAGCTTGAATTAGAGATAAATAAATACTTACCTTGTCTCAACTCAACTCAGTAATACTTAACTCATTATAATGAAAAGCTTTTAAATCAGTCAACAATTAACTCTATGTATTAGAAAATACAATGTAACTCAATTTGCATATAAAAAGACAAGTAGCTCTGTGGGAGATTCTCTAACCGACAATCATCACTATGAGCTATGTGATGATACATCGTCTAACCTACGCTGCTAGAGCTATCCTATACTTTGCCAGGGTATAGAACCTACTAATAAGTGAATCCACTAGTCTATGCTAAAAAACATTAAGGAATCATCTAAAAAGTATGATCCTTTCTACCCACGTTGGCGACATGGTTTATAGAGACTTGAGTTATCTGAACTCGTCCCTATATCGGTGCTCGATACTACTCCCAAAATGTAACTAGCTCATATGTTTAAAAATATAATTTTTATGTGGTTTGAGATTATTACTCAAAAAATCTTTCTCTTAAAAGAGATGGTACTAAAACTGCTCATGAAAACTCTTTTTTTGGAAATCGGTATTTCCTTTCATCTTAACTGTGAAAACATTTACTCTTTGAGAATACTTAGTTCCCATATAACATTTTAAGGAAATGAACTTGGCTCTACTCTTTCTCAATCTCAAGGCTTAAGTCTTTAAAACAAGTTTAAAACGATTGCAAAAGACTTTTGAAATGACTTGAAGAACTCTCAATACTTGACTCTTAACTCTATCTTGAATTTGAATTTATGGATTTAAGATTTTGATTTGGAATGTAGGACCTTTCGATGATTTGGGATGGTTATGATAGTTGTTCATAAGAACGGGCGAAGATCCATGCTAAGGTACACTGGCACAACGCGGATATAGAATTTAATTTTTAGTCGTATAAATATTTTCGAGGAAGAGTACTTCGTATCGTCTCCGCGACGTGGCAATGGAATTAAATTTTTTGTCACGTAAATATTTTTGAGGCAGAGGACTCATTATCCTCTCTGCGACGCGCAGAGGGGATAATTGCCTGGGGACTAAAATTATAAGTGTTTTTGCAACGCAGACCTGGACACAATTATTTGCCTGATCATTTCCTCTCCTCCCAAACTCGATTCAAATCGCACCCAAAATAGTTTTATCGACTAAATATTCAAAAATTCACAAACCTAGAATGACTCCAATGAACCCACAGGAAAATCCATCAAGGAACTCAAATTCTTTACGAAACTCACACCTCAAGAACTAAAAAATTTCCAATTATGGCTATAACTTAAGAAAATCAAATTCTTCAACTTGAGAATGAAATTTTATGCTGAAATTAACATGATTGACATGTGGGTGAACGTACACAACATTATGTGAACTCACATACCTCTTTAGGGATCAACCCTTGGCGAAACGACCTTCAATTCCGCAAGAAATCTCCAAGAACACCTTGACTTTTCTCCTTTTCTCCTCTTCTTGAACTATTCTCAAACCTTAGGCGTTAATTTAGATTGCGTAAACTGAAGAAATTCAGTTTAGACCCCTAATTAATTACTAAAAATGAAATAACTTGATTGGGTAAGGAAAAGACTAAAATACCCCTCTTAAATCTGGGTAACTTTCCTTAACTTGACAACCCGACTTCCAACGACCATATCTCCCTCTTACAAGCTCAAAATTTAGCACACTCGGTGGCGTTGGAAAGAGGATTCCAAGACCTTTCATTTGACATTTTATGACACACCTAAATCATCCTGTCGTGAGAGTTATGGTCGCTTGAAGTTGACCCAAAACTCATACTTAGCATAACTTGCTTAAATTTCCAAATTTACTCTTTCCAAAAGTAGTTTCTTTCTAATTCTAGCTCTTTCAAATAGAGAGGTGTTACAATAATAATAGGTTCCATTCCTGTATTCAGATGGCCCCGTATGAGGCATTATATGGGCGTAGATGCAGGTCCCCGATTGGTTGGTTTGAGGTAGGTGAAGCAGCCTTGATTGGGCCAGATTCAAGATTATGGATAAAGTTTAGCTCATCCGAGATAGTCTAAAGATAGCTCAGAGTTGTCAGAAGTCTTATGCAGATGTGAGGAGAAGGGATTTAAAGTTCGAAATCGATGATTGGGTTTTCCTAAAGGTAAATTCACCTATGAAGGGGGTGATGAGATTTAGCAAGAAAGGGAAGCTCAATTCTAGATATGTAGGTTCTTACATAATCCTGAAAAGGGTTGGTAATGTGGCTTATCAGTTAGAGTTGCCAGTAGAACTTGTAGTGGTTCATCTAGTCTTTTCACATTTCCTTGTTGAAGAAGTGTGTGGGTGATCCGATATCGATAGTACCAATAGAGAGTGTGGCTGTGAAGGATAGTCTAACTTATGAAGAGGTGCCAGTTGAGATTCTTGACCATCAGGTTTGTAGGTTGAGAAATAAGGAAGTCGCTTTAGTAAAGGTTTTGTGGAGGAGTCCGTCAGTAGAGGGAGCAACCATGATGGCCAAGTACCCTAATCTCTTTCCTTCCCATTCCGTTTCAGGTTGAGGTAATAGTTCCTCTCCAGTCTCTCAGATTTCTCTTGTGTAATTTAGTCTCAGTATCTTGTTTCCTCAATTATCCTTGTATTTCAGTCTCTTTACATGTTCATGGAACTCAACTCAGTCAGATATCAATTTCAGGTTCTTTTAAAGTTTTGGGTCAACTTCAAAGAACCATAATTTTTAGCACATGATGAGTTAGGAGACCCATAAGATATCCAATTAAAGGTCTTAGAATCCCCTTTCCAATGTCGCCGAGTTTGTTAATTTTTGAGCTCGTATGAGGGAGATATGCTCATTTAAAGTTGGGCTGTCCAAATAAGGAAAGTTGCCCAAAAATATAAGGGGTGTTTTGGTCTTTTCCTTACCTAATTGGATTTAAGCATTTTTGGTAAGGTTTTAGGAGTCTAAACTGATTGGAATCAGTTTTAGTTATTCCTAAAATATGCTTAGGGTTTTTAGAGGAGTTCCAGAAGAGAAAAGAGGAGAAAAAGTTCAAAGTTCCAAGCATTTGTTCAAGAAATTCAAGATTTCACCAAGAACCTAGTTATTTGAGGTATGTAAGCTTCCATAGTGTTGGGTTCATTAACCCACATGCCAATCATGAGTTTCTTCTACGAATCTATCCATAAGTATTGAGCAATTTAAGTTCTTGATGAGTTCTTGATAAGTGTTCTTGAAGTTTCATTCTAAATCTTGTTTTGTTGGGATTTCGATGAGTTCTTGAGATGAAAGTTAGGAGTTTGAGAGTTGTTTTTGAGTAGATTTTCGTGTAATTATGTTAGTTATTCGAATCTAAGTAAGTTGGGAAGAAACCATTCGATTCTAGGTGAATTAGAGCCACAAATCGAAGAAGAAAAATTCATCAGATTGTTCTGAGAGAGGGCTGGGGCGGCACCCCAGCAATGCGCCAATATCGTGTCTCTGAAGTTTAGGGTCTGGCGCCCCGCGCTAGCAGTTCTCCAGGGTCTCCTGCCCCTACTCTTTTTCCGTTGGTTGTCCCGTCTGAGCTTCTTTAAAGTGTATCTTCAATCCCTATTGATTCTATACACTCTAAACTACTTCTAAACACCTAGAAATCATTCATAACATGAATCATAAACTTGAATTCATAATTTAAATTCAAGGTAGAGTTAATAGTCAAGTCTTGAGAATTCTTTCGAATATTTTGAGAAAGTCCCTTTGAGTCTTTTTGAGGAGTCTTCTACAACTTCTAATAACTTGTATCAAGACTATAGTAAGTGAGTATGAGAATGAGGATAATATATTCATGAGTCTACATTATCATTGAGACCCTTCATATAATGAATCATAACTCTAGAATTCATAATTCAAATTCAAGAAAGAGTTAAGAGTACAGTTCAAGAAAGTCTTCGAGTTAAATCGTGAATCCTTCGAGATCAACTATTGATTTGAGCTATGTTTTGAGGAAGTAAGTATAAGAATGATAGGATTCTTATACATGAGTTCCATATTGTTATGTAGACCCTTGAGTCAAGTTGTTCATGCCTATAAATTTCCATATGAACTCCATTAGTTGAATATCTTTGGGAGGAGTAGTAAATTCAAGTTCTAAGTTTTGAGTATTGAGTTCCTAACCCCTTTGAGGTTATATTCCTAGTCATTGGACTATTACGTGTTACCCATGAAAGTCCTTGAGTTGAGTTGTTCATTCCCATAATTCTGCATAAACCCTATGAGTTGAACATTCTTGAAATGAGTAGTATCATTGAGTTCTTGAGTTTTTGAATTGTTGAGTTCCGAGTATTGAGTTCTATGTATGGTTATTAAAAACCTTGAATTGAGTCGTTCACGCCCATAATTCGGCATGAACCCTATTTTGAGAATTCTTTTACAATCGCTTTAAACTTGTTTTAATACTTGAGCACTTGAGTTTGAGAAAGAGTAGAGTTGAGTTCATTTTTTTCAAAATGAATATATGGGAACTAAGTATTCCCAAGAGTTAATATTTTCACATTTAAACGAGGAGGAAATTGAGATTTCCAAAAGAGTTTTTAGCAATTTGAGTATCATCTCTTTTAAGAGAAAGATTTTAGAGTAATAATCTCAAAACACACAAAGAGTTATGTTTTTAAACATAGGAGCTACATATATTTTTGGAGTAGTATTGAGCACCTATATGGGGGAGAGTTCTAACAACTCACAGCCCCCATAAACCATGTAGCCAACGTGAGTAGAAAGGGTCATATTTTTTAGATGATTCCTTAATGTGTAATACTCCGGAAACTAGTAAGTTAAACTAGAGAGTTCTAGAGCCTTGTGTTAGGGTTTTAGGGTTTGATATGAGGTTTAGAATCGTAAAATGACTTCCCATACTTAGAATGAGAGTTTTAGGGTTAGGGCGTCAAGGTACGACCCCCCAAGGACCAAGTAAGGGGTCCTTGAGGAGGACCCTAAAAACAGCCCCAAAAGCTGTCAAAAAGTAGCCTCCCACGAAGGGCATCTACGACCAGTAGATGGACCCACGCCCTTGGGGAAGGGGTCATTGGTCAAGGCCTTGATTACCCTGCATGATTGAGCCCCATACTATCACCCACGAATGACCAATATGGTCCGTGGACCCACCCACGGTCCGTCGGTGTGGTCTCGTTGGTGGGGGCAGATTTGAAGTGTAATTATTTTAAGTTGGGACTTAGGGGTTAATTCATTATTAGTTAGGGGTTAAGTGGGGTCGGTTAATTAGTTATTAGACCACCTATATAAACCTAATAGAACCCTAAATACATGGATCCTAGACATAATTTTAAGACCCCAAAACAAACCCAATTCCCTCCAAGAAATTCTCTCTCTAGAAGTAAAGAGCGACATAATTCTTCCATTGATGCAAGCTTGTTGAGGGATTTGAATCAAGGTATGTTAGCTTATTCATCTATGGATTCTTCCATCCACAGATCCCCCTAGATTTCCCCCAATTGTGAAGACAAAACTCAATTCTAGCTAGGGTTTCTTCCTACATTGTGCGTAGTGTTGAAGTATGATTCCAATTGAGTGGTTAGTACTTGTTTATGATTGTTTTAGTATTGAATTATGATATTATTATTAATTTATGTGTTTTCCATGGTTAACCCTCGTCTAATTGATGAAATTGATATTATGTGGGTTTTGCCATGAAAGGTGAAATTGACGACTTAGAGTTGATCTTCTAAAATTGATGATGTCTATAGTAATTTTTCAAGAATAGGAACATATATGAATGAATTTAACTAGATTAAATATTATATGATGGATCTTGACTTACTAATGATTGAAGTTGAACCTTTATGATGATTTATGACTAGATTCACCTAATAATGAAGAAGGTGATTAGAATACCTTGAAATCTAGGTATGAATGATGATTATAGAAGTAAAGCTTTGAGAGTAGGGCTTGTAGTCATGAATGTTGATCACTAGGGCTTGAGAGTAAAGCTAATATGATTAACTATGGAGGCTAAGGCTTTAAGAGTAAAATCTACATATGAATAGAAGGCTAATGAATAGAATTGTGATGAAACATCTTTACCTGCCTAATTCACCTTATGAATGATAGATGGTAGGAAGTGATTGAATCACTTGAGTCATGATGATGCATGTCTAATGTAGAATTCTAGATATGATATTAAGCATGAATATGAACTTAACATGAAAGGGGTTCTCACATAGTAATGGTTCTAAGGTTGAAGGGATTTTCTAACCTAATTGAACCTAATGCTAAAGAGCCTTCGCCTTCGTACTTAGGTCATGGATGGTGATAGTTGCTCACACATGGTATAAAGAGGTATTTTTATGAATTAACATGGATTAGTTGTCAAGGACATCTTTCTATGAAACTAGAGTCAAAGTAGATACTAATAATTATCTTGTGGGATTTAGGCCTAGCACCGAGTAGATATTGAAATGAGATGGAGGTTCCCACCTAGTTTAGTTTGGGCTTCCAAAATGGGAACTCTCACCTAGTAGTGTCCGGATTTCCCAAAGTATGTCTCATGATATGAAAGCCTTCACCTAGTGGAGTTTGGGGTTTCTAGTAGCAATCTCCGTATCCCATAACTACGTGCCCCGTAGGAAAGTTGGCTGGTGGATCCGACTAAGCTAAAAAACCGGTTCTACCTTAGGCATGTGGACCAACCCTTGATGGTGTGGGTAACATCGGGAGGGATCATGTGATATCTCATATGTTCTCATATCGGTTAAGGCTATATAGCAACTACAACAAGATTAGTAATGAAGTAAGATTATGCTTGAAGAAGCATCTCCTAGAGTTCAAACCTAATGGACTAAAATTATGCTCAATGAAGCATCTCCTAGGGTTCAACACAATTAATGAACTAAGATGTGCTTGAAGAAGCATCTCCTAGGATTCAAAACAATGATGAACTAAGATGTACTTAGGGTAGTACCTCATACAGTTCAACTTAATAAGGAACTAATATATGCTTAATGAAGTGTCTCCTAGTGTTTCCAATGTTTCCAAAGTGGGACTGGTCCCTAGTTTAAAAGCATGAGTATGATGACCTAAAAAAGTACTTAGTATGAATGGGATTATGGGGTGTCATCTATGCATTGAACAAGTATGACTTAAGGTTACCTAGGAAGTGTTGTCTTATATGATGTATGCTTTGATGGATTGTTGATATAGTTGCCTTCCATGATATAATTGACTAAAGGTGATAGTTCCCTTGTCTATATGAAGTAAGCTATGAATGAGACCAAATGAATGGTAAGTATGAATATGGTGACTTCAAGGTTATGCTTAGTGTGAATGGTATTATGGGATGTCATTCAAGCATTGCACAAGTATGCTTGGAGGTTACTTAGGAGTATAGTGCTCTTATGATATGAAAGCCTAGGTCTTGACTATACATATAGCCTATGATTAAGATGACCAAAAAGCGATACTTAGCTTGGATGGGATTATGGGATCTTATTCATGAATTGCACAAGTATGCTTTGAGGTTACTTGGGAATGGTTTTATTATGATTTGAAGGAGTAAGAGTTGAATAATGCTTATATGATGCTTATATTGGAGACTTTACTTATGATTATGATATTGTCTCTTATGCTTATAATTGATGTTTCATAAAGTATATCATATGATTATGGATTATGGATTATGTCTTATGTTGACTAACTCTTATCTCATGCTCTTATGATGTTATGCTAGCTAACGTATTTAGTACATTTTGTACTAACGCATACTTTGCCTACATTCTCATCAAATGTAGGGTGTGGAGATTTGAGTTCCAATCTTGAGGCTAGGTTTCTAAGGAGCAAAGGAGTTTGAAGATTTTGTGAGTCCTCATAGCTTCGAGGACAAACCCAGTATTTCCTTTATGTCTTTTATTTTAATGTTGAGACTATTATATGGGCTGTGTCCTAAAGGTTTTAATTCAAGTTGAGTTTAGATGGTTTGATACAAAAGTGTAGTAAAGACTTCTGCTTTATTTTATTAAAGACTTTGATTGTATGGATAAAAGTTTCAAAAATTTCTGTACTTTTCTATTATCTTATGATATGATATGCTAAGGGATTGTATGAGACCCCTTCAGGGTCAAGTACGCTATGTTACTTCTAGGGTGTACCCCTGGGTTGTGACATAATGCTTTAGCATAGACTAATGGATCCACTTAGTAGTAGATTCTATACCCCGACAAAGTATAGGAAAGTTCTAGCAGCGTGGGCTAGATGTTGTATCATCACATAACTCATAGTGACGATTGTTGGTTAGAAAATTTCCCACAAAGTTATATTGTATTTTTATATACAAATTGAGTTATTATTGTATTCTTCAATACATTGAGTTGCTATCTGTAACACCCCGTAACTAGAAAGAAGTTAAAAAGTGGAAATAGTTATTTTTGGAAAGAATATAAAAATCTGGAAAATTTGTTAAGTATGTTAAGTTGGATTTTTGGTCAACTTCAAATGACCATAACTTGTAGCTCAGGATGAGTTAGGTGTGTTTCCAGATATCGTAGGAAATATCTCGGAATAATATTTCCAACGCCGCTGAGTTTGTGCGATTCTGAGTTCGTTTGACTGAGATATGCCCATTTGAAGTTGGGCTACTCAGATAAGGAAAGTCTAATCCGGATTTTAGAAAGGCATTATGGTCTTTTACTTACCCAATTATTTTATTACATTTTTGGGTAATTAATTGGCGTCTAAACTGACTACGCTTTTGGGAAAAAAGTTAGGGTTTTGAGAGAAGAGAAAAGAAGAAGAGAAAGGAGGAGAATGAGCAAGAATCATCAAGATGTTCAAGAATCGCTTGTGGATTTCGTCAAAGGGTGATCCCTACGAGGTATGTGAGACTTTCATAAAGTTGGGTTTGTTCACCCATGTGCCAAGCATGTTTGATTCATCGTGAATTCATTCTAAAAAGATTGGAAGTTTAATGTTCTTGATAGTTGTTCTTGAATTGCTTTCGTTCTTGAACATGAGTTGAGATTAAGGAGTTTCTTGCTATTAAAGTGTTGTTTCCTTGAGTTGTTTGAGTTAGATTTTGTGTATATGTCTTGGGTATATGATCCTAAAGTGAATTTGAGAAAAGTAATCGGAATTAATTGATTTAAGATCAGAAAACGAGACCAAAAGTTCGTCGGCTTTTACCTGAAGGGAAGGCTGGCGCGACACTCCCCCATAGCGCCAGGCAGGCTGGGGCGGCACGCCAGCAGGGCGCCATTTTGGAGCCCCAGTAAGTTGGGGATGGCGCGGCGAGCCAGGGATGCGTCCGTATCGTCATTTTCCACTCGTTTTTCGTCATTTAGCCCGTCTAAGTCCTTCTAAAGTGTAGTAACACTTCCTAGTTGATTCCAATACTCTAAGGTACATCTAAGCATCATGAAATCGTCCATAAACATGAGATCATGAACCTTGAATCCATAATTCAATTCAAGGAAAGTTAAGAGTCAAGTTTAGAAGTCAAGAATCAAGTCAAGAGAAGTTCATAAAGTTTTTCAAAAGTCTTTCACAAACGTTTTTAACTTTGTTTTAAGACTTAAGTTTTAAGTTAAGCAAAGAGTAAAGAGTTGAGTTCATTTCTCCAAAAGTTATAAGGGAACTAAGTATTCCCAAGAGTTTAAAATGTTTTCACATTTGAACAAGAAAGGGAAACACTGATTTCCAAGAGAGCTTTTAAGCTAAGTTTGGAGTAATTATCTCTAACCAAAGAAAGAAGTTTTGTTTTAAAACATATGAGCTAAGTATGTTTTGGGAGTAGTATTGAACACCGATATGGGGATGTAAGTTCATATTAACTCAAGTCTCCATAAACCATGTAGCCATCATGAGTAGTAAATGATCATACTTTTTAGATGACTCCTTAAGTGCTTTTTAGCATATACTAGTGGATCCACTTAGTTAAGGCGTTCTATATGACGGCAAAGTATAGGACAGTTCTGGCAGCGTGGGCAAGACATTGTATCACCACTTAGGCTCATAGTGTTGGTTGTCGGTTAGAGAAACTCCCATATAAACTATATTACTTTATTATACGAGTACAATTGAGTTTGTTATTGCATTTATTTAACAAACTAAGTTGCTTTCTATTGTTTTAAAAGCTTTCTGTATATTGCATGTGTTTTATTGCTTTATATTGAGTTAAGTTATTCAGGAGTTGAGTAAGGCCAAGGTAAGTGTTCCTTTCAGATTCTTTTCAAGCCTATGTTGTATTTAGCATTCCAACTCGCATACTCGTACATTCAATGTACTAATGTCAGTTGGCCTGCATTGTCTTATAATGCAGACGCAGGTAACCAGGATCAACATCCAGCGCCTCATTGATCCAGTTGAGCACTCAGAGTCTGTTGGTGAGCCTCCTTTCTTTCCGGAGGGCTCCTTTTTACATTGCTTTCTAGTTTTTAGTTGTTAGGATGATCGGGGGTCCTGTATCGACATCCCTCTTTATTTTAGAGGTTTCATAGACAGATAGTTATATTTCTTTAGTCTTATTCATTTCGGCTGTATATGTTTAAGACACGAGTTGCCATTTTTGGCTAAGTTATTATCTCTTAAGATATTGCATGAGTTACATTCCTTATGTTTAAGTCTTCCGCTGAGTAAGTAAGCCATGTCAAGGGTTCGCTTGGGGCCAACAATGGTTCTCGAGTGCCAGCCACGTTCGAGGTGTAGGCTCAGGGCATGACACTATCTATTGTTTTAAAATCTTTCCATATATTGCATATTTTATTGTTGCTTTATCCTTGAGTATCCAAAGTTGAACTATGTTTCACAGAGTTGAGTATCTTATTGTTGAGTTGAGCCCTATTTCTCTAAGTTGAGTTGAACTATGTTTCACTGCGATGAGTATCTTATTATTGAGTTGAGCCCTATTTTCTCTGAGTTGAGTGAGTTGAATGAGGTAAGCATGTTTCTTTTCCATCAGTTCAAGCTTATGTTTATGCTTTACGATTCCCCTTACATGCTCATACATTCTATGTACTGAGCCATATGGCCTGCATCATGAAATGATGCAGATAAAGGTATTCAGGATCATTAACAGGCGTTTCATTGGGGTCATGTGATATTCCAGTCAGCTTTGGTGAGCCTTCTTATATTCCAGAGGACTTCACCTTTATCTTACAGTTAGTAGTTTTGAGATGTCGTGGATCTTGTCCCAATATCCTTCTGTAATAGTAGAGGCTTCATAGACAAAGTTGAGGAGTTTCTGTATTTACTTTTATTTTGAGTATTGTACAGACTTTTAAAAAGGTTGAGTATTTGAGTTTATTAAAATTAATTCAGTTTTAAGCTTTTGTATGCTTGAGTTAGTCTTCCGCTTGTAGCCAGCTAGGATGAGGGTTTGCTTGGGGACCATCAATGGTTCTCGAGTGCCGGCCACGTCCAGGGTGTAGGCTCGGGTCGTGACATGGCATTTCATCAGTTTTTAGTTAGGGTCGTTATGGTCTTTTCCCCTATGCATTGGACACTTAAACTACGCTGGTTGATGCCTAAACTACGTCGTTTTATTCAGTCTAAGCCTAATAACCTAGTCAGACATACCCAAAACTCTCATTCTCCAAAGATCATCCAACTTAGAGTGAAAAGAAAAGAAAGAGGCGACCAACTCTTCCAAGAACATGCAAGAGCATTCTTCGAAGTTCAGCCCTGAAATCCAAAGGATTTCTCCGTAGATTTCTTCACCAGGTATGTGAGATTTCACTAGTGGGTTCCTTTCATCCACTAGGTCCCTAGAATTTAGTTAGTTCCTTGATTCCACATAACTTGTTTAGACTTAGGGTTTGTAAAATCTTGGGAATTTGTTGTGATTTCAGCTGTTATAGAATCCATAGTCTTCATAACATATTTTTTTTGGAAATGTTGCTTAATTCCTTATATAAAACTCAGAACCCTAGTTTTTGTAAATTCTCTTAGTTCATGAATTATACTTGCTAGGCTAGTTAAACAAAAAATCATGCTCCATATTTCGAATGTCACATTCTCAGTTTACAAATGTTACATTTTCAATTGGCATGTCAGAATTTTGATCTATTAAGTATTTAGTGTATTTTAGCTTCATATGTATTCAGTTGGGAGTAAACTTAGCACCGAGTTGGACTAGGGTTCAGCGTACCCTCATAGTCCAGGAACTACGTACCCGCGTAGTATTATAAGTCCCCTTTGTTGGGCATCTGTATTAGCGATCACGCTACAATCATGCCTTTATAACCCTGGCAAGGTATATTGGGTCCTCTCGATTAGGCGTATACATCAGACTCCACATTTAGATCACGTGGTTTGTCGGTTAATAGTAGATCCCACAATCATACTCTTATTGCATTGACCAGGTTTTCAACATTTATATCAGTATACAGTTCAACATGTTATCTTCATGATTAGTACTTGGTCACTACATTCACTTTAGTCTTTTACAGTTCTATCTCAGTATCTATATCTCTGCTTAGATTACGTCATGACCTGAGGCTACCCTCTTGGTGTAACCTAGGATCAAAGTGACCCTAAGCTAGCCTTGTTGCTGGCATATCATTAGCATACGAAAACAACTGAATAAAGAGATACTGTGCGGAAACTAAAACATTAGTTAACTGAAAGATGGGGGGAATACCCAATACTGATTTGAATATATAAATAATTTCTAAGAGTTAAGTGATACTGAACAATCACTTAAAAGCTAAGGCTGAATCTAACACTATGTCTGAAAAAGCCTCTAACTAACTAGAGTTGCTGGGACATCCCTCCAGCTAACCCTAGCAAAACTAAAAACTGAAATGAAAGACTGAATCTGAAAAACATGTCTACTGTCCTCGAAGTATGAGGACTCACAACTGAAGCTGTTGAATACGGATTGAGAACTAATCTATGCGTGATTTGGATGCTGAGTACCTGAACGGACATAATGAAAGGATGTAGCGCAGAGTATGCATCAGTACTTGGAATGTACTGAGCATGCAGGATATGGAATAGAGATGAACAAATATAACTGAGCAATAATATAATCTGAACTAAATAATAAAACTGAAATATACTGAAAACTGAGCTAAATGCAATGACCAAGTACTAATCATGAATTTTAACATGCTGAGACTGAATACTGAAGTATAACTGAAAACCTGGTCAAATGCACTAGAGTCTGACTGTGGGAGCAACTATTAACCGACATAAAACCACGTGAGATAAATATGGAGTCCGATGTATACGTCCTATCGAGAGGACCCAATATACCTTGCCAGGGGTATAGAGGCATGATTGGCGTGCTCAATAAATCTGATGCCAACAAATGGGACTTATAACCTACGGGGACACGTAGTGTGGGACTTTGAGGGTACGCTAAACCCTAGTCCAACTCGGTGCTAAGCCTACTCCCAACTGGAAATGTGTATGACACAACTTAACTGAAATATTGGATTAGCTCAATATTCTGACATACTATCTGAGAATGCAACAATTTAGTACTGACAATGAAATATTCGAAATCTGAGGCATGTATATTTGTTTATCTATATTTGTTTATCTGACCTAGCTAGTGTAATTTATAAACTGAACGAATCTACACAACTAGGGTTCTGAGTTTCATACAATGAGATAAGCAAGGATTTCACGAAAACATGATAATCTGATAAAAAATGCTATAACAACTAAATCATAACAAATATCTAAGGTTTTAGAAACCCTACGTCTAAGCATGATATAGCGAATCAAGAATCTGACTGAATTCTAGGGACCTAGTGGATGAAAGGAACTCACTAGTGAAATCCCACATACCTGGTGACGAAATCTATGGAGAAATCTTTCGATTTCAGTGCTGGAACTGAAGAAACCTCCTGCATGTTCTTGAGGGAAAACTGGCACCACTTACTCTTCTCTTCATTCAATTTTTTGGTGATTTAGGAGAATAAAGGTTTTTGGTAGGTTCTTACTAGAATATTAGGATAAAACTGACCAAAATGACGTAGTTTAGGGATAAAATAATTAGGAAAAGACCTAACTACCCCTAAACTGAAGGTCGATTGCCGACTCACGGACCCTAACCGACAAACCGTGGTCTGACCGACGGCCCGTCCTGTCAGTCCGTCGTCTGGCTTTAGAGAGAGGGAATTGGGACCTCGAACCATAGACCGTGGTCCCACCTATAGTCCGTAGGGCCTGGCATGGTTCTGGATTTTTCTAAAGATCCTAGGTGGCCGACCTAAGGACCACACCTATGGTCCGTGGTACCACCCACGGGCGATGGGTGGCCTCCATCGGTGGCACCTGCAGGTTCTGCCAAGTCTATTATTTGGTTTGTTTCGGATACGGGGTGTTACATTATCTCCCCCTTGGGAACATTCGTCCTCGAATGAAATCTAAACTAGCTGAGTATGGAGGGAAGGAGATGCAATCTCTACCACTAAGTACTAAAAACTGATATCTCACTGAACGGAGTTCCAAGAACATGCAATTTTGCTGAAAATGCAAGAACAACTGAAGGAACATAATACTAAGACTGAATTTACGCAAGAGTAAATTGAGAGACTGGAGAGGAGCTATCACCTGAAGTTGAACTAGAATCAGGTGTAAAGAGATGAGGATAATTGGCCTTCATGGCAACTTCTGCTTCCTAAGTGGCTTTCACTACGGACTGACTCCTCCAAAAAACCTTCACTGAAGCGACTTCTTTATTTCTCAACCTACGAACTTGACGATCAAGAATTTCAACTGGCTCCTCTTCATAAGTGAGACTATCCTTTACAACTACATTTTCTATTGGTACTATCAATGCTGGATCACCACACACTTCTTCAATAAGGAAATGAGAAATACTAGACGGACTGCTGCTAGTTCTGCTGGCAACTCTAACTCATATGCCGCATTTCCAACCCTTTTAAGGATTTTGTAAGGACGTACATATCTAAGACTGGGCTTCCCTTTCTTGCCAAATCTCATCCTCCCCTTCATATGTGACACCTTCAGGAAGACCCAATCATTGATCTCGAATTCTAAGTCCCTTCTCCTCATATATGCATAGGACTTGTGACGTCTCTAGGATGTCTTAACTCTATCCCTGATGAGCTGAAATTTTTCCATAGCTTCATGAATCGAATCTGGACCAATCAATGTGTTTTCACCTTCTTCAAACCAACCAACTGGAGATCTGCATCTGCGCCCATATAATACTTCATAAGGGGCCATCTGAATTCTTGAATGATAGTTACTATTATAGGCGAACTATATGAGAGGTATGTGATCGTCCCAACTACCTTTGAAATCGATCACGCAAACTCTCAACGTGTCCTCTAAGGTCTGAATGGTACGCTCTACCTGACCATCCGTCTTTGGATGAAATGTTGTGCTGAGGTTTACCTAAGTACCAAGACCTTTCTAAAACGATTTCTAGAAATGAGATGTATATTGTGGACCTCTCTATGAGATTATAGACAAGGGAACCCCATGCAACCTGACTATCTCATTAATGTAGAGTTTAGCGTAATCCTCCGCTGAATCTGTAGTCTTGACAACCAAGAAGTGAGCGAAATTAGTAACTCTGTCTACTATCACCCAAATGGAGTCATGCTGTCTGCGAGTACGAGGTAAACCCGTAATGAAGTCAATGTTTATCACTTCACACTTCCATGTAGGAATGTTAATCATTTTAGTCATACCTCTTGGTTTCTGATGTTCTACCTTAACCTGCAAGCTCGAGGTCATGAGTCGGGTAGTTCTTCTCATGAACCTTAAGCTATCTAGAAGCATAAGCTATGACCTTACCTCACTGCATCAATACACAACCTAGGTCGACCATAGATGCCTCACAATATATTACATAACCATCGAACCATTTGGTAGAGTCAAGACCGGAGCGGTAATCAACCTAGTCTTCAGTTTTGGGAAGCTTTTCTCCCACTCGTTTTACTACTGAAATTTTACCTTCTTCTGAGTTAACTTGGTCAATGGGGAAGCTATGGATGAAAATCCTTCAACAAATCTCCTATAATAATCGGCCAAACCCAAGAAACTCCTAACATCTATTGGAGAGGTGGGTCTGGGCCAGTGTTTCACTGCCTCAATTTTCTGAGAATCCACTCGGATCCCTTCACTAGATACCACAAGACCAAGGAAAGTGACAGACTACGACCAAAATTCACAGTTGCTAAACTTAGTGAATAACTGGTGATCTTTGAGGGTTTGAAGAACGACTCTCAGATGAGTCGCATACACTTCCTCATTCCTAGAGTAAATAAGGATATCATCGGTAAACACGATGATGAACAAGTCCAAATATTGTTTGAACACCCTGATCATTAAGTCCATGAAAGCTGTAGGAGCATTTGTTAGTCCAAAAGACATAACTACGAATTCATAATGACCATACCGAGTTCCGAATGCTGTCTTGGGAATGTCACTATCCTTGACTTAAAGCTGATGATAGCCGGATATGAGGTCTATCTTTGAAAAGCAACTAGTACCCCAAAGTTGGTCGACCAAGTCATCAATCCTAGGGATGGGATACTTATTCTTGATTGTGACTTTGTTCAACTGCTGATAGTCAATGCACATTCTGATAGAACTATCTTTCTTTTTCACAAACAATATTGGACCACCCCATGGAGAGATACTAGGTCTGATGAAGCCCTTATCTAGAAGGTCTTTCAACTGCCTTTTCAATTCCTTAAGCTTAGCTGGAGCCATTCTGTAAGGAGGAATTGAAATAGGCTGGGTATCTAGAAGGAGATCTATTTCGAAGTCGATTTCCCTTTCGGGAGGAACTCCGGGAAGATCTTCTGGAAAAACTTCTGGAAACTCATTTACTACTGGGAATGAATTAAGAGTTGGGGTTTCGGAGCTTGAATCCTTAACCTGAACTAGATGATACATATACCCTTTAAAGATCATCTTTCTAGCCTTAATGTAAGAAATGAATCGACCTATAGGCAATGAGCTACTACCCTTCCACTCTAAGACTGGCTCGTTTGGAAACTAAAACTGAACGATTTTGGTCCTACAATCGACTGAGGCATAACAGGAATGTAACCAATCCATGCCTAGAATGGTATCAAAATCTACCATTTCTAACTCTACAAGATCTGCTGAGGTGACTTTCTATCTGGCCCGCTGGATCGCTGCCGCCCTGGCCGCAACATCCCGCTTTGACGGAATGGTAGGGTCCAGTTTTTTCTAAAGTTTTTCGTTCCTAATTAACAATGGTTCAGGTCGTTACAATAAGCCTCATATCCTGCTCAGCTTTGTGCATAATAGCTTTAGCACCATAGTTAAACACACAATTACATTGAGTGTTGCTATCTAACCTGTCAAGTTCTTTCCACAATCGCTTCATATTAGTGTAGTAAACAGTAACATCCATGGATCTTGAGTTAGATCACTAATTTCCTTTTGAAGTCGATACATTTTAGCACCGTTAGTTTGATCATACCAGTATTCTAGCTCTTGCCAGAGTTCAACAACATTGTTAATGCACTGCAAGCTATCAACAATGTCTCTTGAGAGTTAATGCAGTATCCATGAGGTGACCATGTCGTCACAACATCCCCATTGATTGAGAAGAGGATCATATGGATTTGACTTTTTACACTTGCCATTGACGAATCCCATTTTTTTCTTCACGAACAAAGCACGCAACATACCACGCCGCCATGACATGTAGCCAGCTCCATCAAAGACATTGAGAGTGATTTCGGAACCAACACTTTCAGAGGGATGCATGCACAAATGATCAGTCGAATCTATGGTCTCATTGTCTCGTGCCATGTTGTGAACGAAAATGAAGGAAAAAATTGAATCAACGATTCAACAGATGAAGATGCCAGTAAAGGAAAATGTGACTTGGAAATTGAAGTAATACACTGGAAAATTATAGAGAAGTTGAAGGGAAATAGAAATCGGGAAATCACAGAAAAATGGGGAAAGAGTGAAATAGATTCAATTAGAATCTGTCAGATGACAAGCAAGTGAAAGAGTGTGAAGCAGATAAATGGAGAAACCTGAATCTGATATCATATCTAAACCTAAAAACAGAACTCCATTGACAATCTGTGCCATCCGTTAAAAAAATGACTCATCTATATCATTTCAATAAACAAATAATGGCATGTATAAGCCTTTTCTCTAATGGAAATGGCATATGTTGAGATTGATTAGACCAATTAACAGAAAAGTAGTTGGAGTTGGCTAAGATAGCTGTTAGTTTTAATAGAGTTAGTTAGCTAGTTGATTTTATTTGTTTAAACTTGTATATGTTTCTCAAGACTTTCAATACACAACAATTTTTTCGCCCTCTCTCAATTTCTCTTTTTTTTTCCTCTCTAAGCTTCAATGGCGGTTCAGTTCAAATTGTCAATGGAGTTCTATTTTTAGGTTTTGATATGATATCAGATTTAGGTTCCTCCATTTATTTGCTTCACACTCTTTCACTTGCTTGTCATCTGACAGATTCTAATTGAATCTATTTCACTCTTTCCCCATTTTTCTGTGATTTCCCGATTTCTATTTCCCTTCAACTTCTCTATAATTTTCCAGTGTATTACTTCAATTTCCAAGTCACATTTTCCTTTACTGGCATCTTCATCTGTTGAATCGTTGATTCAATTTTTTCTTTCATTTTCGTTCACAACATGGCACGAGACAATGAGACCATAGATTCGACTGATCCTTTGTGCATGCATCCCTCTGAAAGTGTTGGTTTCGAAATCACTCTCAATGACTTTGATGGAGCTGGCTACAGGTCATGGCGGCGTGGTATGTTGCGTGCTTTGTTCGTGAAGAAACAAATGGGATTCGTCAATGGCAAGTGTAAAAAGTCAAATCCATACGATCCTCTTCTCAATCAATGGGGATGTTGTGACGACATGGTCACCTCATGGATACTGCATTAACTCTCAAGAGACATTGTTGATAGCTTGCAGTGCATTAACAATGTTGTTGAACTCTGGCAAGAGCTAGAATACTGGTATGATCAAACTAACGATGCTAAAATGTATCGACTTCCAAAGGAAATTAGTGATCTAACTCAAGATCCATGGATGTTACTATTTACTACACTAATATGAAGCGATTGTGGAAAGAACTTGACAGGTTGGATAGCAACACTCAATGTAATTGTGTGTTTAACTATGGTGCTAAAGCTATTATGCACAAAGCTGAGTAGGATATGAGGCTAATTGTAACGACCTGAACCGTTGTTAATTAGGAACGAAAAACTTCAGAAAAAATTGGACCCCACCATTCCGCCAGAGCGGGATGTTGCAGCCAGGGCGGCAGCGCTCCAGCGGGCCAGATAGAAAGTCACCTCAGCAGATCTTGTAGAGTTAGAAATGGTAGATTTTGATATCATTCTAGGCATGGATTGGTTACATTCCTATTATGCCTTAGTCGATTGTAGAACCAAAATCGTTCAGTTTTAGTTTCCAAACGAGCCAGTCTTAGAGTGGAAGGGTAGTAGCTCATTGCCTATAGGTCGATTCATTTCTTACATTAAGGCTAGAAAGATGATCTTTAAAGGGTATATGTATCATCTAGTTAGGGTTAAGGATTCAAGCTCCAAAACCCCAACTCTTAATTCATTCCCAGTAGTAAATGAGTTTCTAGAAGTCTTTCCAGAAGATCTTCCCGGAGTTCCTCCCGGAAGGGAAATCAACTTCGAAATAGATCTCCTTCCAAATACCCAGCCTATTTCGATTCCTCCTTACAGAATGACTCTAGCTGAGCTTAAGGAACTAAAAAAGCAGTTGAAAGACCTTCTAGATAAGGGCTTCATCAGACCAAGTATCTCTCCATGAGGTGCTCCAGTATTGTTCGTGAAAAAGAAAGATGCTTCTATCAGAATGTGCATTGACTATCAGCAGTTGAACAAAGTCACAATCAAGAATAAGTATCCCATCCCTAGGATTGATGATTTGTTCGACCAACTTTGGGGGGCTAGTTGCTTTTCTAAGATAGACCTCATATCCGGCTATCATTAGCTTAGAGTCAAGGATAGTGACATTCCTAAGACAGCCTTCAAAACTCGGTATGGTCATTATGAATTCGTAGTTATGTCTTTTGGACTAACAAATGCTCCTACAGCTTTCATGGACTTAATGATCAAGGTGTTCAAACAATATTTGGACTTGTTCGTCATCGTGTTTACCGATGATATCCTTATTTACTCTAGGAATGAGGAAGTGCATGCGACTCATCTGAGAGTCGTTCTTCAAACTCTCAAAGATCACCAGTTATGCACTAAGTTTAGCAAGTGTGAATTCTGATTGTAGTCTGTCACTTTCCTTGGTCTTGTGGTATCTAGTGAAGGGATCCGAGTGGATTCTCAAAAAATTGAGGTAGTGAAACACTGGCCCAGACCCACCTCTCCAATAGATATTAGGAGTTTCTTAGGTTTGGCCGATTATTATAGGAGATTTGTTGAAGGATTTTCATCCATAGCTTCCCCATTGACCAAGTTGACTTAGAAGAAGGTAAAATTTCAGTGGTAAAACGAGTGGGAGAAAAGCTTCACAAAACTGAAGACTAGGTTGACTACCGCTCCGGTCTTGACTCTACCAAATGGTTCGACGGTTATGTAATATATTGTGAGGCATCCATGGTCGACCTAGGTTGTGTATTGATACAACGAGGTAAGGTCATAGCTTATGCTTCTAGATAGCTTAAGGTTCATGAGAAGAACTACCTGACTCATGACCTCGAGCTTGCAGCCGTAGTATTTGCCCTTAGGATTTGGAGACACTACTTGTATGGTGCTTATGTTGATGTATTCACAGATCATAAGAGCCTCCAGTATGTGTTCACCTAGAAAGAGTTGAATCTTCGTTAGAGGAGATGACTTGAATTCCTCAAAAACTATGACATGAATGTGCTTTACCATCCTGGTAAGGCCACTGTAGTAGATGATGCTCTTAGTAGATTATCTATGGGTAGGGTAGCACATGTTGATGAAGAAAGAAAGGAATTAGCAAAAGATGTTCACCGACTTGCTCGCTTAGGAGTTGGCCTTACGGACATGTTAGATAGTGGTGTGATAGCTCAGAATAGATCAGAAGCTTCATTGGTAGTGGAGGTTAAGGAAAAACAAGATAGTGATCCTAAATTTCTATAGTTGAAAGGTGCAATTCATCAGCAGAAAGTAGAGGTTTTCTCCAAAGGGGGAGATGGTGTGCTTCGTTACTAGGGTCACTTATATGTTCCTAATGTGGGTGAGCTGAGGCTGTAGATCCTTACAGAGGCTCAAAACTCTAGGTATTCGATTCATCCAGGTGCCACTAAGATTTATCGTGACCTACGAGAAGTTTTTGGTGGAATGGCATGAAGATGGATATAGCAGATTTTGTGGCTAAGTGTCCTAATTGCCAACAGGTTAAGGTAGAACATCAGAAACCAAGAGGTATGACTCAAATGATTAACATTCCTACATGGAAGTGGGAAGTGATAAACATTGACTTCATTACGGGTTTACCTCGTACTCGCAGACATCATGACTCCATTTAGGTGATAGTAGATAGAGTTTCCAATTTCGCTCACTTCTTGGTTGTCAAGACTACAGATTCAGCGGAGGATTACGCTAAACTCTACATTAATGAGATAGTCAGGTTGCATGGGGTTCCCTTGTCTATAATCTCATATAGAGGTTTACAATATACGTCTTATTTATGGAAATTGTTTCAGAAAGGTCTTGGTACTCAGGTAAACCTCAGCACAACATTTAATCCAAAGACGAATGGTCAGGTAGAGCGTACCATTCAGACCTTAGAGGACACGTTGAGAGTTTGCGTGATCGATTTCAAGGGAAGTTGGGACGATCACATACCTCTCATAAAGTTCACCTATAATAATAACTATCATTCCAAAATTCAGATGGCCCCTTATGAAGTATTATATGGGCGCAGATGCAGATCTTCAGTTGGTTGGTTTGAAGTAGGTGAAAACACATTGATTGGTCAGATTCAATTCATGAAGCTATGGAAAAAGTTGACCTCATCAGGGATAGACTTAAGACATCCTAGAGACGTCACAAGTCCTATGCATATGTGAGGAGAAGGGACTTAGAATTCGAGATCTATGATTGGGTCTTCCTGAAGGTGTCACCTATGAAGGGGGTGATGAGATTTGGCAAGAAAGGGAAGCTCAGTTCGAGATATGTATGTCCTTACAAAATCCTTAAAAGGGTTGGAAATGCGGCATATGAGTTAGAGTTACCAGCAGAACTAGCAGCAGTCCGTCTAGTATTTCACATTTCCTTGTTGAAGAAGTGTGTGGGTGATCCAGCATCGATAGTACCATTAGAAGTGTGGTTGTGAAGGATAGTCTCACTTATGAAGAGAAGCCAATTGAAATTCTTGATCGTCAGGTTCGTAGGTTGAGAAATAAAGAAGTCGCTTCAGTGAAGGTTTTTTGGAGGAGTCAGTCCGTAGTGGAAGCCACTTGGGAAGCAGAAGCTGCCATGAAGGCCAATTATCCTCATCTCTTTACATCTGATTCTAGTTCAGTTTCAGGTGATAGTTCCTCTCCAGTCTCTCAATTTACTCTTACATAAATTCAGTCTTAGTATCATGTTCCTTCAGTTGTTTCTTGCATTTTCAGCAAAATTGGATGATCTTGGAACTCCGTTCAGTGAGATATCAGTTTTTAGTACTTATTGGTAGAGACTACATCTCCTTCCCTCCATACTCAGCTAGTTTAGACTTCATTCGAGGACGAATGTTCCCAAGGGGGAGATAATGTAACACCCCGTATCCGAAACAGACCAAATAACACACTTGGCAGAACTTACAGGTGCCACCGATAGAGGCCACCCATCGCCCATTGGTGGGACCACGGACCATAGGTGTGGTCCTTAGGTCGGCCACCTAGGATCCTTAGAAAAATCCAGAACCACGCCAGGCCCTACAGACCATAGGTGGGACCATGGTCTGTGGTTCGAGGTCCCAATTCCCCCTATCTAAATTTAGATGATGGACTGACAGGACGGGCCGTCGGTCAGACCACGGTTCGTCGGTTAGGGTCCGTGAGTCGGCGATCGACCTTCAGTTTAGGGGTAGTTGGGTCTTTTCCTAATTATTTTATCCCTAAACTACGTCGTTTTGGTCAGTTTTAGCCTAATATTCTAGGCAGAACCTACCAAAAACCTTTATTCTCCTAAATCACCAAAAAGTATAATGAAGAGAAGAGTAAGTGGCACCAGTTTTCCCTTAAGAACATGCAGGAGGTTTCTTCAGTTCCACCACTGAAATTGAAATATTTCTCTGTAGATTTCGTCACCAGGTATGTGGGATTTCACTATTGAGTTCCTTTCATCCACTAGGTCCCTACAATTCAGTCAGATTCTTGATTCGCTATATCATGCTTAGACCTAGGGTTTCTAAAACCTTAGATATTTGTTGTGATTTAGTTGTTATAGCATTCTTGATCAGATTATCATGTTTTCATGAAATCCTTGCTTAGTTCCTTGCATGAAACTCAGAACCTTAGTTGTGTACACTAAATAATGTTGTTTTAGTTATTGCATTAATTTTTAACATAATTAGTTGTTACTTTTAGAATGAATTTGAAATAAATTTACTTGCTAAATTATTTTTTAATAGATCATGCTATATTGAGATGACATTACATAAAGGAAAAAATGTTACCATCAGAAAAGACACGTGCATTAGAAGAGAAAATTGATCAAAAAGTACGATATTTGCAATAATTCATCATAGCCTTTTGAGATATGTGATAATATCGAATCTTCGCATTTATGTTAAAAATAATGCAACGATCTTTAAGTTATTTCTATTATTTGGATATTTGTTGAGAATTAATAATAAAGCTTAATAAAGTCATCATGTGGGTAATTACCTAATATATATGTATATATAACTCAAAATTCCTCTAGTTTTTTTTTGCCACTATGTGCGTATTATTTTGTTTCAAAGTAATTGAATACCAAATTATAAAACTGTATATACCGTAACCTTTTGTAGTTTAATTCAATGATCTCTAATTTTAGCATCTACCATTTTAGCCTAAAAAAACTTCGTACCAAAAGTTAGAAACTATAGCTTCTATATATAATAAATATATAATATATTGACTAACAAAAAATAAACATCTAACAAAGTGAAAAGCAATGTAAATTGGCTTATCAAAATAAAAAAAATTAAAGATAAAGAAAGGGCTTCACTTTATTTGATAGATAATTTCAATTTTGTACAATTTATGAGTAGATAATAAGTGGATATTATAATATCATCCATCATTCAACCCATTTTGATTAACATAAAATACCGACGAGTCGAATATTTTATCCATTTGCACCCAACCTATTGTCAACTCCTTCATATGCGATCTAATTCGTCTGTTAGCCAGCACAAGTCATGCCACATGAATAACACCATAGTTACTCATGGAGAAGTTGACAATGTCGGTTTAGAAAGCTTTGGATTTTTTGTTTTTATTACACTTGGAATCTCATGATTGGAACAACTGGTAATTCAGGCTTTGTAAAAGTTGGGATCTTAGGCTTTGGGGTATTTGGTAGCTCACACTTTGGAACACTTGGTATTTCAGGCATAGAGACACTAGGAGTCTCGAGTTCTGGGATTGTTGGAATCTCAGGCTTTGAGGAATTAGAGGTCTCAGATTTTGAGAAACTAATAGTCTCGAAATTTGGAGAACTTGGGCTCTCAGACTTAGGTGAACTTGGCATCTCAGGCTTTGGGGAATTCGGTGTCTCGGGCTTTTGGAAACTAGGAGTTTTAGGTTTTGGAAAACTCGGGGTCTCAAAACATGGGGTCTTGGGCATTGAGAAACTTGGGGTATCAGGCTTTGGGAAACTAGGTGTATTGGGCTTTGGGAAATTTGGGGTCTCAGGCTTTAGGAAATTTGTAGTTTCGGTCTTTGGGGAACTTGGATTCTCGATTTTTGGGGAACTTGGAGTCTCAGGCTTTGGGGAACTAGGAGTCTCAAACTTTGGAGAACTTGGCGTCTCGGGCTTTGGCAAACTTGGTGTCTCAAGATTTGAAAAGCTAGGAGACTCAAGCTTAAATGAGCTAGGGGTCTCGGTCTTTGAGAAACTTGGAGTCTCGGATTTTGAGGAACTTGGGGTCTTGGGCTTTGAGAAAGTAGGAGTCTCGGGTGTTGAGAAACTTGGAGTCTTGGGTTTTGGAGAACTTGGGGTCTCAGGTTTTAAAAAAAGTAGGAGCCTCGGGCATTAGAGAACTTGTAGTCTTGGGTTTTGAGAAATTAGGAGTCTCAGGCTTAGAGGAACTTGGCGTCTTGGGCTTTGAGAAACTAGGAGTTTTGGTCTTTGAGAAACTAGAGGTCTCTGGGTTTGTAGAACTTGGAGTCTTAGGATTTGGAGAACTAGGGGTCTTGGGTTTTGAAAAAGTAGGAGTCTTGGGCTTTGAGAAACTAGGGGTCTCGGACTTTGGGGAACATAGGGTATAGGGCTTTGAAGAACTTTGAATCTCAGGCTTTGATAAACTAGGAATCTCGGGTTTTGATAAACTTGGCGTCTCGGGGGTTGGAGAACTTGGAGCCTCGGGCTTCGAGGATCTTGGGGTCTCAGGATTTGAGAAACTTGGAGTCTCGGGCTTTGATAATCTTAAGGTCTCAGGCTTTGAAAAGCTAAGAGTCTTTGGCTTTGAGAAGCTAGGAGTTTTGTGTTTTGAAAAGCTAGGGGTCACAAGCTTAGGGGAACTTGGGGTCTCGGGATTTGGAGAATTTGGGATTTTAGGCTTTGAGAAAGTAGGGGTCTCAGACTTTGGGGAACTCGGAGTCTCAGGCTTTGAAAAGGTTGGAGTCTCGGGTTTTGAAAAGCTAGGAGTCTCAGGTTGAAAAAATAGGGGCCTCAATCTTTGGAGAATTAGGAGTCTTGGGCTTTGGAGAACTAGGAGTCTCAGGTTTTGAGAAAGATGGAATCTCAGTTTTTGAGAAACTAAGGGTCTTTGGCTTTGAAAAACTTGGGATCTCGGGCTTTGAGAAAGTAGGAGTTTTTGGGTTTTGAGAAAGTAGGGGTGTTGGGGGTTTGGAGAAGTAGGAGTCTCAGGCTTTGAGAAACTAGGGGTCTCAGGTTTTGAGAAAGTATGAGTCTCGGGCTTTGAAAAAGTAGTAGTCTCAAGCTTTGGGGAACCAGAGGTCTCGGGCTTTGAGAAACTAGGGGTTTCGGGCTTTGAAAAAGTAGGAGTCTCAGGCTTTGAGAAAGTAGGGGCTCTGATTTTGAGAAAGTAGGGGCCTCAGGCTTTGAGAACGTAGGAGTCTCAGGATTTTGGGAACTAGGGGTCTCAGACTTTAACAAACAAGGGGTTTTAGGATTTGTAAAAGTAGGAGTCTCAGGTTTTGAGAAAGTAGGAGTTTTGAGCCTTGGGGAATTATGGGTCTCGGGCTTTGAAAAACCAGGAGTCTCAGGTTTTGAGAAACTAGGGGTCTCGGGCATTGAAAAAGTAGGAGTCTCAGGTTTTGAGAAACTAGGAGTTTCGGGTTTTGAGAAACTAGGAGTTTCGGGCTTTGAGAAACTAGGTGTCTCAGGCTTTGAGAAACTAGGTGTTTCTGGTTTTGAGAAACTAGGAGTTTCAGGCTTTGAGAAACTAGGGGTATCAGGTTTTCACAAACTAGGAGTCTCGGGCTTTGAGAAACTAGGGGTCTCAGTTTTTGAGAAACTAGGAGTCTCGGGCTTTGAAAGACTGAGGGAATTGGAGAAACTTGGGGTAGCAGGCTTTGAAAGACTGGGGGAATTGGAGAAACTGGGGGTAGTGGGCATTGAGAAAATAGGGGTAGTGGGCGACTGACAAACTAGGAGTTTGTAGAATGCGACGTGCTGTTATAGTAGTAATCATGTGGTCATGTATAAAGTAGATAAATACAAGCAATAAGATGGAGGACAATTTGGAATGCTGAGCCATTTTTCTGCATATGCAAGATGCTTAGAGTAACATGTGTTAGGAGCAAATGAAGTTTAGATATTCCAATAGTTTTTCATTTAGCTATATATAAATTTTTACAAGCATATAAAAAGGAGGATTTCTATATTTGATACGTTAGTTGACCTATTTATCTGCAAATATTATAGTATCTAGAATTTGTCTTGTAATAGCAATATCATAGTAATCTTGAATATCCCTAAAATAAAGGAATACTCAGATTTACTATCTTATATGAGATTATTAAGGAATCAAACTTTTGTTAAATATTTACTAATCACCTTTATATTGTTAATTACAATGTGTTTTATGTCCTTTCTTTATTTGTTGTTTATCTCTTTAAATCAAATCAAAATAAAAAGTGGATATAAGAGAGACATCTGCAAATATTATAGTATCTAGAATTTGTCTTGTAATAGCAATATCATAGTATCTTGAATATCCCTAAAATAAAAGAATGCTCAGATTTACTAGCTTATATGAGATTATTAAGTAATCAAACTTTTGTTAAATATTTACTCATCACCTTTAAATTGTTAATTACAATGTATTTTATGTCCTTTCTTTATTTGTTGTTTGTCTCTTTAAATCAAATCAAAATAAAAAGTGGATATAAGAGAGACATCTGCAAATATTATAGTATCTAGAATCTGTCTTGTAATAGTAATATCATAGTATCTTGAATATCCCTAAAATAAAGGATACTTAGATTTACTAGCTTATATGAGATTATTAAGGAATCAAACTTTTGTTAAATATTTACTCATCACCTTTAAATTGTTAATTATAATGTATTTTATGTCCTTTCTTTATTTGTTGTTTGTCTCTTTAAATCAAATCAAAATAAAAAGTGGATATAAGAGAGACACAATATATCTTAATCAAGTATAGTTTAACTTGACACGCATACCTATCACGCTAATGATGACAATGTTGGTTCTTCCTCGTACAAAAAAATCATTACACTTTTGTTAAATGTTTTTAAAATCAAAATATAAACTCCATCAGTCCTATTTTATAAGGCATTGGTTTGACTGAATATTGCATCTTAATGTTCACTTGATATAAGTATTTATATTACTAGATTCATGCAGAATTCGATAAAGGTGAGGTCTAGGGAAATTCGGGGATGGATCGGGCAAAATGTATAAGCTTTGGTTAGTTGTTCTATTAGCTATGACGTTAAGGAGTTTGTAGGACTTTTCAGAAATAAATTGGGGTGAGTAGAACTCGACGTTATCGAACTTGGCATGAACGGGTTGGTTTGGGAAGTCAATTTTTGAAGGTGTGTTGAAAAATGGAGACTTTTGGGAGTATTTTTGCATTTTTGTCCCATGCAAGATTCCATAGTGGGTGACATACTACTTTTGCGGTGTAATTAACTCCCGCTACAACAAGAGGTTTCACTATAGCACTTCCACTATAGTGGGATTGAGCTGCTTTAGCGGGATTGGTCGCGATTAATGGAGAAAATTCCCCAAAGCCGCCAATTATTTGGAAAGTACATTTTGGGGAAGAACAAGGGCGACTTAATTAGGGTGAATTTCAGCAATTTTTCATAAAGAACCTTCGTAAATGGAAGTAATCCAATCTTCAACTTCATACTTTGATGCCTAGGCCATTGAGGTGCTATTAGGGACTCTAGGGAACACTTTGGTTTTGTTCCTAAGGTGGGAGGATCTGAGTTACTGAGGATTTTGAGTTGTAAAGCCTTGGGCTAATTGTTAAATGTTTTTCTTGATTTATCTATTGTTATTCACTCATGTAGCTATGTAATTGATAGTTTTCGGTGAATTAATGGTGGAAAATCCCTGGATTGGGTGAGAAGATCATAAGTTTGACTTGGGGTTGAGATTAAGTTGTAATATGAGTATAATTAGGCCATTGGAGATTGAATCTTGTACCTGTATTGTTAATTGTAGATCAATAACAAGCTAGCTAGGATTTGTTACAAGGGAAAGCCTCAGGTCCAATAGAGCTTTCAAGGCTTTATTCGAGAAAGGTGATAGTTTATTGTTTCCAAGTTATGTAATATATGCATGATAACTGTTTTTAGTGTATTGTTTCTGCAATGCATGGTTAGGAAGATCAAATAAATGTAACCGAAATGATACCTTGTACACCATCACATGCAATGAAGGTGTTTAATTTACTTGTCTTTAGAAGTGTTACTGTAGTTCATTATGATTCTGATTCTGATTGTGTGTTGTGTGACCATTGGTTGGCTTGGGTACCTCGCCAGCTACATATATTAAGTTGGCTCAGGTACCACGCCTAGTACAAGTTACTACATGGTTGGATCGGGTACCAAACCTAGTTTGCCTTGGTACAACGCCTAGTACATGTTTGATTGTGCTCCTGTATGTTATTTCCTTGAATTAACTACATATTGTTTTACTAATTATTTATTAAATGAAAATTTATATTTTACTCTAATGCTATCACTTTCATTTATAGTGATTGAGTTAAATTCAAATCATTTTGTGCTCCATATCTAAGTGTATCCGATCCTTTCAAATTAATATCTATCCATATAAATTAGAGAAGAAAAAGGAAGAAAAGTCCGACACTCTTATTTGTAGGAAAAACAATTATATTTTGTAAATTTTTAAATTGTTTGAATTAGAAAATTCTTAGTTGTTAGCACTAACTAATTAGGAATGAAACTAAATAAGGGTGAATTATTTACTAAATTAGATATTATCACTTTAAAATATATGTAGTTTATGGATCCGACCTCATAATGTCAATTTTTAGTCAAAATATTTCTTATTAAGAAAATAATTTAGTGCGATTTAAAAGTTAATCGTATCCACGAAAAGATGTGATAGAAATAATAACAAATGTGTTTTCATACACAAAATATTATTATAAATACCCAAAGGCTAAGAACATTAAATGAATATTACCATTACAATTTAAACATTTTGCCTCTCCTACTCAAAACTCTGTGATTATAATTCCTCTCCTCCATTAACTCACATGGCTTCAAAAAGTAACAACCTAAAGCAATTGATCCTAATTCCATCTACCGACTTTGACGACCGTCAACAATCCATCAATGGCGTCAATGATGCCAAAAAAGTGTCGAGGCTCCCTCGTTGGACCAAACAAGAGATTCTCGTTCTCATACAGGAAAAAAAAGTGGTTGAATACCGGATCCATCGAGCCCGAACCGGAGGTATGGAATTGGGTTCAACACAGGTTGAAGCGAAGTGGGATTTTGTTTCATCCTACTGTAAAAGACAAGGGGTGAATCGTGGACCAATTTAATGCCAGAAGAGATGGAGTAATCTGGCTGGGGATTTTAAGAAGATTAAAGAGTGGGAGTCTCAGATTAAAGAATAAAAAGAGTCCTTTTGGATGATGAGGAATGATTTTAAGAGATATAAAAATTTACCTAGATTTTTTGATAGACAAGTGTTTGAAATTCTTGATCATGGAAATGGCAATGAAAAAGGGTTGGATTTGGCTTCCGCGTCAGAAGTTTTGTTTGATAGTGGCAGAAGTGTTGTTGTAGGGGATGATGGGTTATTTTCAAATGTACCACAAATGAATGAGGATGCTATTCCTATGCTAACTTCGGAGGAACCACATCAGCCACTCTCTCAAGCTTCTCCTACACAACCTGGTGTAAGACAAACTACCACTCGAGGAGCTGATAAAGGAAGAGGTCAAGAAGGAAGGAAAAGAAAGCGAAACGACTCAAATGATGGAAAAGCTAGGAATGTCCAACATCATTTAGTAAAAGCACTGGAAAGGAATGGCAAAATAGTGAGCTCCCAACTATAACTTAGTAGTTGTGCTAAACAAGCTTGCAACTGCTTTAGGAAGAATTGCAGAAAAGTTATAGTGCCCAGTTCATTTAATTACAATGCAAAATATGTTCTTTTAAGCTTTCAAAGGATTAGTCTTGGCAAAAAACAACACATCACGACTACAGAAGAAATAGTTGCTTTTTCTTAATTCTTTTTATACACAAGTATCTCTATGTTTTGTCACAATTTCTAGTCAGTCAGGCTCCTCTATATATCTCACTACTTGGGCTTGCTTGCTCGGTTTGCAGAAACATTGTATACAAATCATAATATCTCGCTTCTAGTTGTCATTATATTAGCATGAATTCCTTTAATCTATGGCATCCAATTGTTGACACCTAATTTTGACCCTCCCCGATAATAATTAATTTCAAGCTTTTTAATTTTCAAATGATTTAAAGTAATTAATTTTAGAAATTTCGAAAAAAAAAAATAGATAATAGAATAGTTTGCAAGTTATTTCAAATAGTTTGTCACTTGTTATAATTTTTAAATAGTAATATGTCTTTTATATAATTATGTATATAATTAGTGTATTTTATAAATATTGGAAAACCGTCTCAAAAAGATTTTGTTTAATTAAATATTTGGTTAGTTTGTTTAGTTATCTAATAGTTTACAATTTTGAGTTAATTAGTTAATTATTATATAATTATGTGTCTAACTAGCACATTTTATGAAGCTTCAAAAATCGCCTCGAAAAGGTTTTAGTTCTACTCAAATATTTGGTTAATTAGTTTAGTAGTTTATATTTTAAATAATTTAGTTTATAATTAAGTTAATTATTTTATTTAGTTTAACATTAAGAAGCTCATTAATTAATTTATATTAATTCGTCTTATTTAGTTACTAGCCGAATTAACTAAAATAATTCAATTTGGCTAGATTGTTAATTCATCTACCTAACCCTTTATTGCAATGCTAGCCATTTATTCCCTCACCTTAACTCAAATTTGAGACCAATTTTGGCCCAATTTCCAATCTTCCCATTCCAACCCATCCTTAGCCCAAAAGTTGGCCCAATTCTATACCAAAGACCCACCCAACAATACAAGATACATCAGCAGCATACAATCCATGCATTACATTCCACAATAATATAATAATACAACTTTACAACAACAGCCCAAAACAAAAACGACCCCACATAGTTTCTTCTTATTTTTTCACGCATACCAGACGACACAACAGACCCCTGTAGCGTTTTCTTCTTTGCAGCGAGAACCCAGAAAATGCAGCAACCAGAAACGTACAGCAGCAGCCCAGAGCACGCGTTTTTCCCCCATTTCCTATTTCGGAATGGGGCAAAAATTTTAGGAAAAGGTGTTGCCCTCAAATGGTGAAAGATTTTCAAATTTTGAATTTTGAAATGGGCCTTTTCTATTGGGACTTTGATCCGTTGGCCCCCATTCCGAATCCTATTTTCTCCCCTTCTATATATTTTGTTGGCTGTTCACTGAAAGAGGGGAGGTTTTTTTTGAAGAGATTTTAGTTGGAAAAAAAAATTAGAGTCAAGAAAGGGGGGAATTTTTGTTTCAAGGAAAAAGGTATTGAGAATAGTTTAAGCAAAAGTAAAAAAATATATATATATACTAAGGAAAATGTACTAAAAAAGGGCAGAGGGGAATCAGTTTCAGCTTGAGTATTATTCTATAGCTCGTTGATCGTCGCTACCAAAGTCTGTTCGAAGTTTATACTCTTCCCGGGTGTCTGGTTTGCAATTACATTCGTGTTTGTGTGGAAGAATTAGTCTCCCTGCTCATTCCGTCCCAGTTCAGCTGCCCAGGAAGAGGTAATGTCTATTCTATGACACTCTTTAATTTATTTCATTATTTTCTTTCTACTTTGATATGGTGTTTTGATGAAGTGAAATCATTACTTTGTTGTTATGTTATTAACCGATTTGAAATATCGTTGGTTTGTATATGCTATGTGTGTATGCTCAAATGATTTTTTTTTTAAGGTTTATGTTTCATGTTGAACCAAAAATTTTGCCGTTTTAGATGTAAGTTATGTTGACTATCTATTCTATTGCTCGGGTTTATTTCGTTTCACTAAGACTGTTAGTATGTCTTTGTCGTTGTGCGCCTTGATTATGTCTAGTAGAGCATGTGTTGAATATTTTTCATTCTTAGCCCTGCTCTATTTTTTTTTTTTTTACATCTTTCTAATTGTTAACCGTCATTTTAATAGGAATTGCTTCTCTTTTCGCTCCATCTTCTTAGATGTTTTGTGTCACTGTGTCATTTATCTTTAAATAAGTGTTCGAAATTAATTTCTTGGGCTTTATCTTAAGTTTGAATCCCTCTTTTACATGCTTGGGTCTTTTAAGATTAAGTGTGCCTTGTGAAATTGCTTGACCCATCTCTTTAATACTAGATATTTAGGTGAGTTAGTGTAGGTCTAAGTTATGTTTATTTTGGAGTTAAATAGCTGTCTTGAGTAAAGTTTAATAAGGTTTTCAGATCGTCGATTTCGTGACTACATGTGAATTTGTGCTAAATCGTATTGTGATATTTTTGTTATCATCGGCTGCCCATCTTTTGTTGTTGTATATGTTTGGAAAATTTATTTATTTTTGGTGAATAATAGTGGCTAAATCCTATCTACTATTTTGTCCAGTATGCTTTTCTTTGGGATTCAAAAGTAGCATGAATGTCTCTTGCTTTGATTACAGCTACTGGGTGGGCCTAGTTAGTAGTCTAAATTTATTTTGTCCTGCTTGTTTATTGTAGCTTATTTTTAAAGCAAAGTTAGGCCGCTTGGATCATTTGCTGCTTCATATGCTAAAATTTCCCTCTTAATGATAATTGAGTTTGGAAAGTTCATGTATTAGAATTAATGTATTTTTTCTACCCGAGAAAAATGAGTTAATTGGGCATATCTTGAATTTCGATTGTTGAGTAGTTGCATTCCGAACATGAGATATCTCAGTGTTTGTGCTCTTTTATTTATTTATTTATTATTTTTTATTTTTTTTACTTTGGTTATTGCCATGACACAATACTAATTTTTATTTTTATTCTTATTTGTGTAAAATCCATCCGAGTTCATCGTGAACTCCCTCCTCCTTTTGCATGTCATTTGGGCCGCGAAGGTCTAAATTCCTTTATCGAGTCAACCGGCCAGCTATAAAAGTCGACGAACAGGTCTCGAAGGTGGAGGGATGTGAAAGCGGAGGAGAATTAAAAAGATTGGGCCTTCGGCCCACTCTTTATATAAAAAATTGTATTTTGTCATTATTGGGCCTAAGCCCCTGTCATTTTACTTGTTATTATCCTGCTAGAATTTAGGACAGGTACAAAAGTTGACGAGAATTGGGCCTTTGGCCTAAAATGAAAATAGGCCCAAGAACTGGCCCAGGCGGACAGATCCAGACTTGGGCCTAAACTTCCTTTCCTTATCTCTTTAATTGTTATTATATGTTTTATTTGCTAAAATTAATCTTAAGATTCTAAAAATTCAACTCCCCAAAAGATAATCGTTTTTGAATTAACTATTTAAAATTAAGCAAACATTTTTCTACTAGACTTTTTCAAGAAAATTTGCAAAATGTTGTACTTAAATAATATTTTTAATATCCACTTTCTCCTTTAAGATCTTTTTAAAGTATTAAACGGTTTACTTCTTAATTAATTTAAGTATGCATGTTCTATTTCAAAATCAATTAGCCAAATGATTAATTGTCGGATAACCGCATGTTAGCGGGCATTTCGGGTGCTTTAAATCCCTTCCCGAAATGCTAATAAGAACCCCGAACCCCTTTTAAGTTTTCATTAGATTTTTGTTTTAATCTATTGAAAATTAGTTTTCTTGATTTTTCTTAAAAATTAAGTGGCGACTCTAAACCAGTCCAAAATATATTTTCTAATAAAACACCAATATCAATAGTTTTGTTGAAATGTGTTTTCTCACTCATTTAGGTCATCAAGAAAGTTTTAAAAATTGAATATTTTAATTGTGGAAGAAATCATATTTAGTATAATTTTATGTTGTTTTTAAATACATTAAAAACTAAATCTTGCTTAAATTTATTTTTGTTGATGTGCATTACTCACCAACATGTTACTTGACTCACATTGAATATTTTTCTAAACTAATTTTTAGGGGAAAAAATCTGAGATAATTTCAAAAAACACTAATGAGAATGATGCGTTTAAACATAGTGGGGAAAGGGAGGCCATATCCTACCATTAGGAAGAACACACACAAAATCCAAATCATGACTTAGGAGCAGTTCCATTTTGAACAACCTCTGAACAATACCACACTATCAAGAATGAAATCACAACATTAATACAGTTGTTTAGACACTAAAGTTACATAAAATAGATACATACCTAAATTGGAGTAAGCATGTGAAATATGGGACCCGCACCAAAAATTCTAAAATCGACTCTGTCAAAAGTTCCTAATTATCTCACTAAACTTGTGTCCCAAAATGGAAAACATTTTGGGGTTCGGAACGTAGCAAACAATAACATGCAACATAAAGCATCATTAAAGCTAAAGACAAGGGCTAGGCAACCCCTTTGGGGTTGAAAATACCTCGAACCGATTCTCCCCTATGCTCCCCAAATACTCTAACTCATAGCCCCGCGTTTCCTAATCACACCCAGCCTTGAATCACCAAATTCAGAGTCCCACAACTCTCATAATCAAATTACAAACTTTATGTGAGAGCTGATCGTGTCAAGGCTTATGCCTGTTGCATGTGCCTCAAAAGCATCCACAAATTCCGCTAACGCACCTGGGGTAAGACAGAAGGACCTCGCTAAAGCAAACCTTGGCCACTAAAGTGAAAGTCTCTTAAGCGACAAGGCCTAAAATGGGCAGGCTTGCTAAACTGAAGCCTTGATAGCTAAACTGCTACCCGCTTAAGTGAGCCAAGGCTGCTAAAGCGGATGCCACCTGGATGTCCTAGCCTGCTAAAGTAGAACTGTGGCCGCTAATGCCATACCAGGGCTACAAAAGTGGGGGCACCAATATTAGGCACAAATTTTTTAGCTAAGCCCCTGGGGATTCACTTAGGTGCTCGGGGTTGGTTCGGAACCTCACACATGTAAATAAGATATGCAACCCCACCAAATTCAACATTCCAAACTCAACTGAGAAGTTAAAGATTCAAACTAAGGTCGTCTTGACAAAAAATGGGTCCCACACCCAAGCTCCATTTTAAGCCAAAGCTCATAAAGGAGCTCACAATTAGCCCTGAAGCCTCTGGATCCACACGAAAGATCATTCTAGAACAAACTTGATATTTTGGAGCTAACGGAACCCTCATAGTTGCATTTTGAGGTCATCTTTCTAAACTTTTGACCAAAGTCAACCGTTGAAGCTTCAAAATCTTCAAAGCACATAAACTTGCATAAAAACAAAATGAACGACCAGTTGACCGAACTGTTAGTCTCAACATGTCATAAATCACTTGGGTTCGTTATAGGAATTCTCTAAATGATGAAAATAAGATATTTACACCGAAATGGCATGGAGGATCATTACAGTTAATCAAGTTTCACTATCAAGAAAAAAATGTCTTAAGTTTTTTAAAGTTATGCTTGTCCATTCACAATAGTCATGTCCATTATTGTACAGTCTTCCTCTTATAAACGCTATAAAATGATAAATTAGTATAAGAAAGTATGGAAAAATGAACAACAACCACCCACACAAACATGTTTGTGTGCTCTTATGTCTAATGTTTCTTCCTTAAACATGTCTTATTATGCTCTTGTTTGTGTGCTCTTATGTCTAATGTTTCTTCCTTAAACATGTCTTATTATGCTCTTGCTCAGTCCTTAAGCTCCCTAGACCCATTATAGTTGATTTGAGGATGAGGGTTGACTTACCTACTCGTGGATTTTAGTAGGTGTCATCATGACTTTAGTTTTCGGTCATGACATGGAAAAACAAAAGTTGAAAGTTTATTTATTTTATGAAAAACATTCAAGAAGATCATGAATTAACTACATATTGTTTTACTAATTATTTATTAAATGAAAATATATATTTTACTGTGATGCTATCATTTCCATTTATAGTAATTGAGTTAAATTCAAATCATTTTGTGCTCCATACCTAAGTGTATCTAATCCTTTCAAATAAATATTTATCCTTATAAATCAGAGAAGAAAAAAGACGAAAAGTCCGACACTCTTATTTGTAGGAAAAAGGTATATTTTGTAAATTTTTGAATAGTTTGAATTAGAAAATTATTAGTTGTTAGCAGTAACTACTTAGGAATGAAACTAATTAAGGGTGAATTATTTACTAAATTAGATGTCATCACTTTGAAATATATGTAGTTTATGGATCCGACCTCATAATGTCAATTTTTAGTGAAAATATTTCTTATTAGGAAAATAATTTTGTGTGATTTAAAAGTTAACTAGGTAATTTGCCCGCGCTTCACGCGGTCATAAATAATAATTGCATTGAACTTGAAAATAATCCTTTACTAATATCCATATATTAAAAAAAAAGGATCTTAAAAAAATATTAACAATATTCTAACATGAATTTGATTATTTGTCATTATCACATAACTCAAGAACTTCTAATGGATGAATTATTCAGGAAATAATAAATATTTGGTTCTTTAATCCACATTAAAAGGAAAATAAAGAAGAAAATAAGAATATATATACAAAGACATTTCGTAAGAAAAGAACACATTAAAGTTGCATAGATTATACAATTGTGATATATATATCTCAGGGAAACATTCAAAAATTTGTTAACAGATTCAAAAAAGAAATTACGCCTGAACATGAAAGCAATTATAACTTTTGAACTATCATAATGAATTTCTTCAATTGATAAGTGAAGAAACTTCATATCTATGTTAAAATAGATAATATGTAAGCTTAAATATAGTACTTTAAAGTCATAGAATTTTATATGGAATATCAAAACATGAATTGTTGGAATTGAGTACAATAATTATATTCTGCAGAATGAATATACCTACTATATGTGTATATGTTCAATATAATTGGAGACAATAACTTTGCAGAAACATAAATAACAGAGTTTAAGACATGTACTCAAAAACAACAATTAACATCATAAACATAAATTAATGACTGTAAAAAATACTAGGATATGTAAAATTAAAATGAAATAGAAAGGAAAAAATCGAGTCCACTAAGTGCACAGTGTCCCCTTAAGAAAAATTTTCCCCTCTAATACATGAGGTTTAAAGAATTAGATCCTTTTAGGATGGAACGATTTTATTCACCAACATATTGATACAAAAACAATGGTTTCAGTAAGCCACTCAACAGGAGCAAAGTACATGAATATTTAATTGTGCAGAAGAAGAAGAAGAAGTTCAAAATTTTCATTGTTTTAAAATGAGAGAAATCCCTCTATTTATAGACAACAAAGGGTAGTGTGAACAAATGCTTTTTAATATGTCGGAATTTATAAAATAATACTTAAAACCTATCAGTCATTAAAACCAAAACACTATATTATCTTACATACAAGATTACGTAGTAACAAACATTAATAATGCAAAGCAAAATGATATTTATAACATCTTATAATTTATCCTTCAACCAATCATCTTTAATTTGATTTTATAATTTATCTTGTTGCTCCGGGAAGTGTTACTATTTGATATTTTTTGGGTTTGAATTAACATCATATGAGATATTGATTTTTCTAATAAATAAATAATCATTGGTGAGGGGATACATAAATTTTAAAAGGCTGAAAAAAGTTAAAAACTATTTTAAATCTTTCCTGTAGAAAGTTCAGCCCTACTTTTTGCTTCACATATATCATTTTAAAGTTCTTCGTTTAAATGTATCATAAGTAATTATTAAAATAAAAAATTATAGGGAGAATGTATCATAATTGACAATAATTCAACTTATTATTTATACTTGAACGAAAGGGAAAAATATTAACAAAACTATTTAGTTTGTTTGGGTATCTTTTAAAAATCAACATACTAGAGCGATGGAGTTCAATTTGAAATTACACTTCTATTCCAATCGTAGTGTCGAGAAACACAACTATTACTTCAAGAAAAGTATTTACAACTTGTAGTAAACTTGAGAATTTGTCCATACTTTATATTGAATATTACCAATTAATTTATTGTGTAGTTATCTATGTCTTTTGGATTAAAGGAGGCTTCAATTTAGTCATATTCTTCTATAGGTCATTCGGCATATTCTTGAACCTAGTTGTTTTAAAATGAGAGGAAACCCCTCTATTTATAGACAACAAAGGGTAGTGTGAACAAATTCTTATTGTGCCACATCGGAAAGGTCACAACTCTTTGGAAAAGTTACAACCCTTCGGAAAGGTGACAACCTTTCATAAAAGTCACAATTCTTCATAAAAGTCGCAAATCTTCATAAAAGTCTCAACTTTTCATGAAAGGGGACTACTAGTTTAATTTGGAATGAAATAAATTTAAAAGGAAATCCTGGCTTGTGGTGGCGCCACGTAGGCGGGCCTAGGGTTCTCTTTTATATAAATATATGATATGATATGATTATTAAGAATATTAAAATAATTGTTGATAATTTAATTTGATGGAGAAAACATTACATTATATGAATACTTAAAAGTTGTGATCAACGATCTACAAAATAATATGTAATATTTTTAGTAAAATACGGCAACATTTGAGATGTCCTAGTTAAAGAAATAAAAAGTCTAATATTACTTCAAACATATAAACTATACTTATATCGATTGCAGGCAAAATTAGGCTTTGTATGGAACAATAGTGACAAAAAGAGTAGCTACTACAAAGATATCATCAATCGTTGTGGTATATATGTAGAGAGAATAAATGACGTCTTAAATTTGAGCTTGGGAATGGAGTCACCTTTGGTGACACAAATCATGAGTTTCAGGGTGACAAAGCAGGAAGGGGCAAATGCAGCACGAAATACTAGATTCATATGAACCTAGTAATTTTGGCACGAAGTTTATGTTGTAAAAAGATCACTAAAATCACAATAAATAATAGGCCAGAATACATACTTTTAATTTACAAATAGAATAAGTTTAATGTTAATAATCTTAAAAAGTTGAACCGATAAAACATAAATTCTTCATAGGCACTTCCAATTTTGTTTACATGATGAAACCAAATAGATCCTTTACTTGAGAACAACGCCTGGATTCCCTTTTTTCGCTTTTCCCTACTTGCTTAATACACTAATTCTCTTTCATTCCCTTAAGCTATACCGCTCGCGATAACGCTCAGCCACCCACTCATCTCCGATGACGATATCGTCGCCGAGGATAGTGTAGGCTCGGCTTCAAAACCGTACGTGGAGCTTACGTCTCATACGACTATGGGTCTACTGGAGCTACCCATTTCGATCAATTAGCCAAGATTTTGATCGGATACGAAATCACTGGTGCTCGATCTACTGGTATTTTTATGGGGATTCTATTTCGAAATGTGATGGAAAAAATGGTTCAGTCGACAAACAAGGATTGAGCAGAAATAGAGATCATGGCCGGCCAATGATATATAAGAACTGAGCCAGAGTAAAACACTCACTCATATATAGTATAATTATACATATTGTTAAAAAAATTACATGTACTTTTAAATTAAAAAAATGTGTAAGAAGGAAAAAAAAGAAAAGTTGTTAGTTTCCCACTTTTCTAAGGGAATGAAACATTTTTTGGGAATAATTTTCGTGGGAAATTGTGCTTCCTTATTTATATCTAAGAATTTGACCCTATACTATTAATTACCTTATATTCATCCTTTTTATTATTTTTATTCTCAATATTGAACTCATTACAAGTTACAAAAGAATAAAATTTTCTTTTGAGTGTCTTCTTCAAAATCTCAAGAAGTGCAACAAACAATCATTATATTGAAGGAACGCAACACTATTTCGATATTGTTTTATCAACTTATCAAATTTGTGCAAGGTTTTGTTATTCTAACTTTAAAAAAAAAAAAATCTTGTTAAGTTATTATTATTGTTGATATTCTTAATTCATAAGTATATATATTCTTGTTTTGAACCGTTTGAAGTATATGCAGGTATTTTGGTTTCTTATTTAGTGGTAACAAATTGAGATCACTAGATAATGAGAACTTTAAAAAAGATTGTCTTAACATTGAACATTCTTTAACACATACTAATAGTTATTCTAATATTGATGGTTTAGATTTATTTTTCGATTGAAAGTGTTAAGAGAAATAATACAAGTAGAAGATAATGATCTAATGGAAATACTCAATCAAATAAAAAGACTTTGGTATGGTTGGAAACTCAGGCTTCGGCACAATTGGGATTTCAAGCTTTGGCAAGGTTGGAATTTTTGGGAGTTGTGGTTTAGGTATCTCATGAATGGGCGTCTCTAGGAGGTGGCGTGCAGTCACACCACTTATGTTGCCATAAATGAAGAATATATTGAGAAATGCATGTGGTAATACTGAGCCATTTTTCTGCAAATCTTAGAACGTTAAAGAAGAATGTTGGTTCACTGGCAAAGTACCTAACTTTGCTAGCAATCTTAGCACAATTACTCAGTAACTGCAATCTTTCATTTTAAAATTTTAGAGTTTTACTGCTTAATAAAAAAGTGATTCCTGGTAGAATTGATACAACTTTCTACATTTTGTAAGGAAAAATTATACTAAATCAGCTAGCCACAACAACTTTTGTTGTACGAAAGGGATATTGAATAACCGTAAACGCTACTTGGATTCAAATATTTGATCACCACATGTAAAACCCGACCTTTGAAAATTATTGGCTACAATTACTTGGGACTTGGCTATTGCTTTCTCGGCTATGAAGTTGATTAAGATTGATTTGTGAAATCAAATTAATAATGAGTTTTTGGGTGGTTGATTGTTGTTTAATCTTAAAAGAATAATGCTGCATTTAAGCATGAAGCATTGGTTATTCTCATCTTTCTTAACATTGAACATTCTTTAACACATACTAATAGTTATTCTGATATTGATGGTTTAAATTTATTTTTCGATTGAAAGTGTTAAGAGAAATAATCAAGTAGAAGATAATGATCTAATGGAAATACTCAATGAAATAAAAAGACTTTGGTATGGTTGGAAGCCCAGGCTTCGGCAGAGTTGGGATTTCAAGCTTTGGCAAGGCTGGAACCTTTGGTAGTTCTGGTTTAGGTATCTCAGGGACGGACGTCTCTAGGAGGTGGCGTGCAACTGCACCAGTTAATTTTTTTTGAGTTTTACTGCTTGAACACATCAACTTTTGTGTATGAAAAGAACAATAAATAACTATAAACACTATCGGGATTCAATAATTTCAGCACATATAAAAACCTAATTCTGAAAACTACTCGCTCCAATTACTTGAGACTTGGCGTATTGCTTTTTCGGTGATGAAGTTGATTAAGATTGATTTGTGAAATCAAATGAATAATGAGTTCTTAAGTGGTTGTTTGGTGTTTTTACCTTATACAACTATTTCTAACAAGACTATTATGATTAAAAAATATGTATATATACTGTTATGAATACATTTTAAAAAATGAGAACTTGCCGAAGAAAATTATAGCAATAAACTATATAGCAATAAACTACAAGATTTGTTCTTCGTTTGCTCCTTTAAATATGGACACATTTACAAAAAATCTTTCTTACCCCCCTGATACATATAGCTTTGGAACACTTAAATTTTAGGTTTGGTATAATTAATACGTATTGGTATTTCAGGCTTTGGTAAGGCTGGAATATTTGGGGATTCTGGTGTAGGGATCTCAGGGAATGGAGTCTATAGAAAGCGGCTCGTGTAGTTGCACCAGCGAACTGATCATGCATGAAGCATAAGTTGTCCTTATCATTCTTTTGGAGAAGGTGAAGCAGAGGAAATTGAATCCATTTAATGTGCATTAGGATGAATGAAAAAAAAAGCACATTAGTTAAATCACCAGTTTGGTTCTACACTAAAAATGTTAGGTCCACTCTGTTTTGTGGCACTTATATATACTAATTCATCCTTTATTACATACTCTTGAAATGTAATGGAAGAAATTGGTTACTATAAATTAGGAAGGAAAAACTATGAGGGAAAGAATGGACAAACAGAGAAGGTCAAGGATAGGAACTAAACCAAAGTTACATATGTCAAAGCTTTATCATAATGTATATGTTGAAATGCATAAAACACTCATATATTATAATAACACGACAAACTCGGTACATCCAATTCAAAAACTACTATAAAAGAATTAAAATTTCTACTCCTAGCAGAAAGTATCCAATGCTATCTCCATGACACAACTCAGGTGGCAAATTTCATAGACTGAGATGGAAATCTCAAAACATGAGTTGGTTACTTTCTTGTAGAGTGAAAGTAGCATATAATATACTCAAGGAGTAGCGGGTTTGTATGGTAGAGAAAGTGAAGGAAGAGTTGGTTTAGAAAGTTCTGGAATTTCAGGCTTTGGCATTGTTGGAACTTTTAGCTTTGGAAGCTTAGAGACTATTGGCTTTGGTAGTTCTGGGATTTCAGGCTTTGGGATAGTTGGTACTTCTAGCTTCGGAAGTTCTGGGACTTTTGGCTCTGGTGGTTCTGGGATTTCAGGCTTTAGGATAGTTGGTCCTTATGGCTTTGAAAGTTCTGGGAGTTTTGGCTTTGGTAGTTCTGGGATTTATGGCTTTGGCATTGTTGTGACTTTTATCTTTGGAAGCTCTGGGACTTTTAGCTTTGGTAGTTCTGGGATTTCAGGCTTTGGCATTGTTGGTTCTTCAGGCTTTGGCATTGTTAGGACATTTTGCTTTGGAAGCTCGGGGGGTTTTGGCTTTGGTAATTCTAGGATTTTAGGCTTTGGCATAGTTAGTACTTTTGGCTTTGGATGTTTTGGGACCTTTGGCTTTGGTAATTCTGGAATTTCTGGCTTTGGCACACTCGGTAGCTCGGGCTTTGGTAAAGTTGGAACTTTAGGCTTTTTGATAGCCGGAGGAACCTCAGTCTTTGGCACTGCTGGGATTTCTGCCGAGAAATCCTTTCTTTCTCGTCCACTCAGGGGGGTGCGGACACACCTGTGCGGATTACAGGTGACAGTTACAAGAATGGCGGGGAAGTTAACAGTACCCGACGACATTCAGGGATAGATGTTGACCCATGGTTTGAGTGCTTTATCGAAGGATTAGTATAGAGAAAAAATGCCTATATTTCTTATCTAATCCCACCTACCTTGGGATAAGCGGTTACCAGAAGTTTGTTAGAGCTCACTTCACATTTTCAAGGGAGGAAACTCTAGTTTTGGCATTGCGGGAATCTCAGGCATCTTAGGCTTTGGCAAAGTTGGTAACTGGGGCTTGGGGAAAGTTGGTAGCTCAGGTTTTGGAATAGCGGGGATCTCAGGCTTTCGTATGGTTGGAAGCTCAGGTTTCGGCACGGTTGGGATTTCAGGCTTTGGCAAGGCTGGTGTTAGATCGAGAAAGATTTTGATAATTGACAAATAGAGGAATAGCTGAAAGGAACCGATTGCACCGACATTGTTCCTTTCATACCGAATTCGACTGGGATAAGGAGAACGTCAACCACATGAATTAGAAGTTATAAAGCGGTGGAAGGGTTGCTTATTCGACAAGAATTCAGTGCAAAATGGTTTTCTTAAAGAAATCCTAACCGAAGTAGGAAGCATAAATAAAGTAGGAAACATAGGCAAAGAAGGAAGTAGTGTGAATAAAAATTCAAGAAGGAAATAAATCAAGTCCCAATCAAATAGGAAAACTACACGAAGTAGGAAAAAAGAACATACCACGTGAGCTTCCAAGTTCTACGCAGAAGAGGAAGTCGAGTATGAGTAACAGTCCAAGTTGAAATAGATTTTGGATTCAAGTCCAAATCTATAAATAGGGCAATGTTTTCTTTGGAGAAACTTGCGCACTTAAACAGAGAGTTACAAGCAGAATACAATCAAATAAAGGGAGTTCATATATGAGTGATTTCTGATTACGAAGAATTGAAGAACTGATTCATAGGGTTATGTTTTGTAGTTCTTAAGTCAAGTTTGCTTGTATTGATTTTTTATTGAGTTGTATCTTTAATTCTTTCTAGATCCAGTGAAGTATAAACTGGAGTAGGAATAAAGTCTTCAAGTTGGGGCGGCTTAAAGACTTGGGAACATAAACATTGTGGGGTTTGTGTTGGAGTTTAGGAATTAGAGTTAGTTCCTAGGATTGTAAGAGTTGTAATCTGAATTCATAACTTGAAGTGGGGTCGACGATCTAGTTGGTTGTTGACGTCTAGGAATTAGAGTTTATAATTCCTTAGGTTACATAGGTTTGTAATCTTTTGTTGAAACTCAGAGTTTAATGAAGTAGAGTTAAATCTTACATATGTGTATGTCGTGGTTTTTACCCTTTATTATCTGGGGTTTTCCGCGATAAAATATTATGTCATTACTTTATTTGCTTTACATAACGTAACTGCTGTAAACTGCTAAGGAACACATAGAATATACCTGTTCCTTAGGAAAATCTGGGGGTCAGTATTCCAACAATTGGTATCAGAGCAGGTTATCTTTGTAGAGTCTAATAACTCAAGATAAGATCACTATGAATTCTGCAACTCCTCTTGGACACAGTGAAGGTCAACACATCAACATACCACCACTATTCAATGGCCATTACTACGCATGGTGGAAGGCGAGAATGGAGGATTTTCTACAAGCCCGTGACTATGAATTATGGATAAGAGTTACAGCTGGTCCTCTTATTCCTATGATGAAAGATGATGAACGAAAAGTCATTCCAAAGCCCAAGGCTCAGTGTGGAGAAGCTGATTATAGAATGCTCGCAACGAATGCTAAAGCTAAGTGCATCCTTGTATGTGGACTTGGACCTGAGAAGTTCAATCGCATCTCTAGTTGTACTACAACAAAACAAATTTGGGACACACTAGTCAATGCACATGAAGGAACTCCCCAAGTAAGAAAATTTAGAATTGCTAGACTATCCACTGAATATGAAACATTTAAGACGGAGAGTGGTGAATCAGTTCAAGATATGATTACTAGATTCACTACTATTGTGAATGAACTGATGTCTTTGGGAAAAATATATACTACTGAGGAACATGTGGATAAAGTGCTAAGAACTCTACCTAGGTCATGGGAGATCAAGGTCACTGCAATTAGAGAAGCAAAGGATTTGACAAACCATGAGCTTGGATGAACTTGTAGGAAATCTAAAGACTTATAAGATGAATGTTGATAACACAAAACTGAGTAAAAGAAGCAAATATATGATTTTTTCTTTCAAGGCAACTGAGAGTGATGAATCTGATCTTGATGATGAGGACATAGCCGTGATCAACAAAATCCTCAGAAAGCTCTTCAAGAAAGGTGGAAACTATGAGAAAAAATTGTCCCTGAGCAAAGAAAAAGAATCTGACATTGCTATGTATGCTACTTGGGGAACATGTTCAGACAACTCAATTGACGATGATACAGAAGATGTTGCTTTGATGGCCATGGAGGACTTTGAACCAAACTCTGAATCGGACATTGATAAAAGGAAGGTAAATTTTCTTGACCTTAAATATAAACTAAAATGTTTTTCAAAGAAAAAATTATCTTCCCTTATTCTAACTCTCAAAGATAATTTTCAAGAGTTGAATGAAAATAGAGATCAGTTATTGCTTCTTTGACCAGTTTAAAATTTGAATATATTGATCTTGAAAAGATTAATTCTGATCTTAAGAAAGAAAATCAATTCCTAAAGGAACAGGTACAACAACTTGATTCCTGCACTTAGGCTCTCAAATCTGAAATTTTGAAACAAAGTGTTACTGGGAATGGGAAAGAAAAAATTAGTGGTGACCAAATCAGATGTGACCAAGATCTAAAGAAATTAAAATATGAACTATTTTCTGAAAGGGAAAATCTAGAAGAATAAATCTTGAACTAACTAGGACTAAATATGAGCTTGAACAAGCAAACAAATGGACTCAATCCACAATGATTGTAACTCAGCTCAGTAATAGAACATATAACACTAAACCTGGAATAGGTTTTGTTAAAGAAGTCCCTAAGAAAACCTCTTCTAAAACTCTAAAATAACATTTTATTGTTACTGATCAATACAAGAAGTTATATGAATTTGAACAAAACCTCTTAAAATATGATGGTAACTTGTTAAAATATTGCAATACACAAAGGAGTTGAGATTGATAAAAAAAACATGTCATGGAGAAGTCCAATGCCTACCTATGGCACAGAAAGCAAAAGTAGCAAAAGCTCCTAGAACAGTAATAAAATCTTTACATCACCACAAAATAAGAAAGAGAGAACAAGCAGATTCGAGAGCCATCCTGGCCATCTGTAGGTAAATTCATAGTTTGTTAGAGTTCAACAACAGAAGATCTTTTAGGTTATGAGCTAATATCTATTCCAGATAAACCTTTCAAGGTGTCTTAAAGGCAAAAAGATAATCAGAAATGCGAAGTGTGACTTTGAGCAGCGTCAAAGTGCAAATTGAACAAGCCTACAGTACAAAGTGGAAAAACTCTAGAGAAATGACCAAAAACTTCAATAGAAAAAAGGTCAAATAATCAGTTTGATGGCTTGAACATCATAGAATTTCAATATTATTTAGTAGTACCTAGAGGCCCTGACATATCGCGGCCTGAATAAAAATTCAGTCCGCTAAACTACAGGGACAAACAAAGCTAGCATATCTATTCCACGGATACCTGCTACATAGATTAACCTTCTTACTGGTATTAGTTTACCTTGATAAAAATATCAGTTCTTTTTTCTAAAACAGTAATTTTGAACTAGCTTGCTCTCACTCGACTATTCCAGGGATACCTGCTACCTCCCACTTACACAGGCACCGGATAACTCAGCACACCAAGCCATAGGCAGATTGGAAGAGATCACCTAGCTTTTTCCATATTGAAATTTGAACCTTGGTCTCCAAGGTATCTACCAACTTCATTAACAAATTAGGCCACACCTTTTGGTTAAATAACACTATCGGTCAAAGTAAATACATAAATTGTATCCTTCACTATACCAATAAAGGAGCTCCAAATCTTCTTAGTGTTGGTCAGCATTTTAATATTAATATTTTTGTATAATAATTTGTTTAAAACTTTGGAGTCAAAGTGTTGCCTTTTCTGTAAGTTGTCCGTTGGTGATAATTCTTGTCTTAACCGTTGGACATTTATTTGGAGCATTACACCATTTGGAGTAAGTGCTGATGGTATTACCCTTTTCTTGCAGCATCGGTAGTGGCATCTTGGCCATTACTTCTCCATATTATTTCTCCATTATCTCATTCTTTATTCCTCCATTATACCTTGTAACATATGTAACTCCTAGGCAGGGGCGGAGCCAATTTGTACTAAGGGGGTTCGTCGAATTCCATTCGGCGGAAAATTATATTATTTATATATAGTTGAAATAGTTTTTTATGTATATATAGTAGATGTCGAACCCCTTTCGGCTACTTCGTGTGTCTATTTCTACAGATTTTGAACCCCCTTATTGAAAATCTTGGTTCCGCCACTGCTCCTAGGACAATTATCTTCACTATTTACTACCCCACTATCTTCCTATTCATTGCTAGGAAGACTCTCTCAACTATACATAGTGGTGATCTTTATTTGGTTTGGTGCATACAAAAAAATATAGAGTGGATAAAAGTTAGTCGAAAGAGAGAGTTATTATTAGTTGAAGGGAGTTGTTCTTTTTGTGGAGCTTTGAACTCAACTCTTGTCCAGAGTCTGTTGAGTTACACTTTGTGATTAGACTGTTGTATCCTAGAGAGGACAAGTCAAGAAGGACTACTGCTTGACCGGTGAAAACATATTTGTTGTAGTGGACTCGAATTTCTTTAAAGAGAGCGAAATATCAGCATCTCATGAAGAGTTTTTAATTTCTTCACTTTAGTTTTGATTGTAATCCTATAATTTTGTTATCTTGTAATTTTTCACTAACAATTTTAAGGAGATTCATAATGACTACAATTGAAAAAACCGCGGATGTCAAGATTGGAGATCTTAACAAGCTATTTCGATTCAATGGTAATCATTTCAAGAGAAGGGAAGGGTAAAGTACTTTTCTACTAAAGTCTTCTCAATATCTCGTATGTATTATCTGAGAAGAATCCTAATAAAGTTGTCATCACCTCTATGAATGATGATAAAACTATTTCTCATCTAGAAAAAGTGGAAAGTATGATGGTGATTCCTATAAGTGTCGATAGTATATTCTTAATTGTCTATCTGATAATTTTTTATGATTAATATGATAGAGCTTACTCTAGTGCAAATAAAATTTGGAAGGCATTGTAGAGTAAGTATGATACCGAAGAGGTTGGAGCAAAAAATTATGCAGCTAGTAGATTTTTTCATTTCCAAATGGTGGACAACAAATCAGTGGTAGACCAAGCTCAGGACTTTATAATGATTGTTGGAGAGCTCAGGTCTGAGGAGGTCAAAATTGGAGATAACCTTATTGTTTGTGGCATAGTAGTAAACTTCCACCTTCTTGGAAGGAGTTTCAAAAAATTACGCGCCACAAACAAAAGGAAAACTTCTCTTGAAACGCTGATAATGAAAATCCGTATGGAAGAGGAGGCAAGAGGCCAAAATGCGCTTTTACAATTAGAAGAGAGTAACATCACAATGAAGGTAAATTTAATTACTTCAAATAAAGCTACTCCTGAATCTCACAAAAATACTTCTTTGAAGCCTAAGAAAACAAATCCAAGAAAAATAATGGTAAAAATAACCAAGCACAAAATCAACAAGTTCAAGATAAGGGACCGTGTTTTGTTTGTGGCAAGAGTGGGCATATTGCTCAATTTTGCAAATTCTGGAAACATGGTCCTACACCCCAGGAAAACATTACCGAAGAACCTTTTGTGGTGGTGATTACTGATATAAACATGGTTGAAAGTGTTAATGGATGGTGGACTGATTTTGGTGCAAATTGTTATGTTTGTTATGACAAAGATTGGTTTAAAAAATATACTCATTTTGAGGAGCCCAAAACCATCATACTTGGTGATTCACACACTACTCAAGTTCTTGGAACGGGGGATGTCGAATTGTGTTTTACTTCTGAAAGGGTATTAACTTTGAAAGATGTACTTTATACTCCTTCCATGAGAAAAAAATTGATGTCTAGTTTACTTCTTAATAAAGCAGGCTTTAAACAGATTATTGAATTTAATCAATATGTAATTATGAAAAATGATATTTTTGTGGGAAAGGGGTATGATTGTGATGAGATGTTCAAACTGAATGTTGAAATGAATAAAGTTTCTACTTCTGTTTGTATGCTTTCTTCTACTAATTTTGGCATGCTCTTTTGTATCATATTAATGATCGTTATGTTGGAATCATGAGTAGTTTATGATAAATTTCAATGACTAAAAAGAATTTTGAAAAGCGTGAGGCTTTTAGTAAAGCCAAAATCACTAAGATTCACGTTGAAATAAAAACTAATTTATCAGAGTTAGTTCATACTGATATTTGTGAACTTGGAGGAATTTTAACTAGTGGAGGAAATAGATATTTTATCACTTTCATTGATGATTCTTTTAAGTTTACATATGTTTACTTGATGAAAAATAAAAGTGCTTCTTTTGAAAACTTTAATGTTTATCTCCATGAAGTTGAAAATCAGTTTGGAAGAAAAATAAAAAGAACTAAAAGTGATAGAGACCATGAATATGAGTCAAATGAGTTTAATTCTTTTGTTAGATCATTCTGAATAATTCATGAAACTACTCCTCCTTATTCTCCTTCATTTAATGGTGTAGCGGAAAGGAAAAATAGAGCTTTGGTTAAAGTGACTAATGCCATGCTTATGAGTCTAATGAACCTTTAAATTTATGGGGTGAAACTATTTTGACTGCTTGTTATGTGTTAAATCATGTGCCTCATAAAAAGTCTAAATTGACACATTTTGAATTATGAAAATGTCACAAGCTAAGTTTGAGATATCTAAGTGTCATGACCCAGATCGTCGTGATTGGCACCCACACTAACCCTCCGGTGGCAGAACTACTACTACAATCAAACCCAAGCAACTAAACCAAAACTAAGGCATTTAAGTTACGGAAGCAAGTTAAATACTAAGGAAATAAATAGGGAGTTCCCATAAACTCCAACAAAAGTCTAACAATGAACTAAGCAATGCAGAAGAAATAACCTAGAACCTAAAAGTCAATGTACCAAAACATTTAAAGTTCAACAAGTCTAAACAAGAAGGGATGCAACCCCAATCTAATGAACTAATCAACTAACTAGAACATAGTCTAAGTCCGAAAATAGTGGACATAGTCAAAAGAGAACCCATGGCAGTCTGGAAGAATTGGCTCACCCTTGAATTCGAACGATCACTGATCTCCTAAGCGAGGTCTGTCAGTAGCCGCTTGAAGATACCTTGTACTAAACAAAAATAAGAGTGCAGTATCAGTACACAACCACAGTGTACTGGTAGGATCACGCGGCTGTCCCACTAAGTGCAACATACATTAGTCAATACAACAATATAGTCATATGCACATATCGAACATATACAATATCATCAACATATACGAACAATGAACAACTTCAAATTTCTCAAGATACACAATTATATCAAATCATTGGTCCTCTCATGGAACCCTAAGCCCAAATAGTTAGCATACCAAAACGTGGTACCCGATCCAATAATTATGCCAGAACGTGGCAACCGATCCCATAGTTATGTCAGAACGTGGCAACCAATCCAAGTTAGTTATGCTGGAACGTGGCAATCGATCCATTCAACACACCACAATCACAATCACAAGTACATCCTCAAGATCATATATTTAAGTCATGATTTCATCGCAATCATCATTCATCTATCTCATTTACATCAAGTGTGATCAATAATACAACATTCAAATACATGCAAGTATCATAATGAAGCAAGAACAAACATACATCACACAATCATAGAATCACAACCATCACCTACCTCGAAACAAGTTTGAAACCCTAAGAAACTTGATCCTTTCCTTTTCGGATTCGTTCCACTTGTTCTTGGTTTGCAAACAATCAATATAATACGGGAATCAATAAACAATCACTAATTACCCAAATTACTAACAATTCTATGAACCCTAGATCAAACCCATGACCCTAATTATCCAAACTAAGGTTGTTTCCACCATAGAATCTATAACAAAACCCTCCCCATTAATATTCACCCATTCTATTACGTTCTACGGATCGAAAAACGGATTCAGGGAGTGTAAAGCTTATCTTTAGCCTCAAGAATGGTGAAAAATGAGTAGGAGTCTCCTGGAGTTTGTTCCTTAACTCTAAAAATTGGAAAGTGCTAAATAAGGTCGTTTAGGGGTTTATTAACGACCTTAAGTCGTGTCTAGCCCGCCACAACGGCCACCACCCCACTACAGCGGGCCCACCAAAGCGACCAAAATCCCCGCCAAAGTGGGTTGCACGAAACAGGGAGCTATTTAAAGAACACCAAAATCCCCATTTCACAACACACCTCTACCCACGACCCTTAGAAAATACCTTTCACGCTAAGATCGATTCCAGGAGTTCTACTCGCCCGAATTCAATTCCGTAAAGTCATACGAGTTCCTTAACGAGTTATCTAACTACTCATGTAATCAAAATCATAAATAATTCACCCGATTGTTACTAGATTTCCCTGCACCTTAAAGACTTCGATTTCGTCCAAATTTATACTAGGTTGGAAAAATCCAAATACTATGAAAAAAGTTTTCCGGCCCCAAATTTCCCCCCATTGGCTTTTCTACAAAGACTGGAACAAATCGTAACAATAGATATCAATTTACCCATCACTCTTCTCCGAGTGATAAAACTTAGGAAAATAAGCTAAGGAAGGAATGAAGTAGTACTTGAATCGACGAACAATTGGGGATACTTGTCTCGCATGCCCCTCTTGGTTTCCCAAGTAGCTTCCTCAACTGGACGATGCTTCCATTGAACTTTCTAGGACTTAATATCTGTCACGACCCGAGCCTACACCCTGGACGTGGCTGACACTCGAAGACCATTGTTGGTCCCTAAGCACCCTCATCCTGACTGACTACAAGCGGAAAACTGATTCAAGCATACAAAGCTTAAAAACTGAAATAAAAGTTCATAAAACTTAAATAGAAAGCTTTAACTCAAAAGAAAACTCCGAATAAAATAAATTATTCAGCTCGCCATAAAATAGGCAACTTAAGTCTTTAAAACATTTAATAAAATAAATGAATAATACAGACTTCTCAACTATACTGACTATCTATGAAGCCTCTAACTGATAAATATGGAAGTCGGGACAAAACCCGTGACATCCTGACTAAACTGAAAAGTAAATTAAATCCTTCTGAAACAAGGAGGCTCACCATAGCTAACTCGAACTCCCGAATATATCAATTAAGCTCATGTTGATGATCCTGAATACATGTGTCTGCATCATGAGAAGATGCTAGCCAAATGGCTCAGTACATGGAATGTACGAGCATGTAAGGGGAATTCTAAAACATAAACATAAGTTTGAAACTTGATAAAAAGGAAACATACTTATATCTTCTCAAACTTTCTCAACTCAAGGAATACTCAAGGATACTCAAAACAACTCAAACTTACTCAACTCAGAAGTATTCAAGGATAAGATACTCAACTCATAGATATGATATTCGACTCAAAGATATGATATTCAACTCTGGATACTCAACTCTGGATACTCAACTTTGAATACTCAACTCAATATGACTAAACTCATTTCAATATAGAGCAATTTAAAACAAGTGAAATCTAAGGAAACAAACTGTTTAAAAACATGCTGTCAACTCTGTGTGTATGCAAGGATACAACATAACTCTGAAATGTATGTAAAAAAATACAAATAACTATGTATATAAGAATACATTAACTTCTGTGGGAGTTTCGCTAACTGACAACCATCACATAAGAGCTATAGTGATGATACATCGATCTACCTCACGCTGCCAACGCATCCTATACCCGGCCAAAGGTATAGGACCTGAACTACTAATGGATCCACTAGTCTATTGTGAAAAGGATTCATTTAAAAAGTATGACCCTTTTCTACCCATGGTGGCTACATGGTTTATGAAGGCTGTGAGTTGTCTGAACTCTCCCCCATATCGGTGCTCAATACTACTCCCAAAAATATATTAGCTCTTATGTTTTAAAAATATGCTTCTTTCTGTTGATTTGAGATAATTGCTCAAAAGCTTAGCCCTAAGGCTATCTTGGAAATCTCAGTTTCCTCTCTTGCTTCGCTTAGAAAATGATTACTCTTTTCTGAAAACTAGCCCGAAAGCTCTTTGGAAATCTCAGTTTCCGTTCTTATTTAAATGTGAAAACATTTATAAACTCTTTGGGTATACGTAGTCCCTATATACTTTTGAAGAAATGAACTTCAACTTTACTCTTACTCTTTACTCAACTTCAAAGCTTAAGTCTTAAAACAAAGTTTAAACATTCGTAAAGGACTTCTTAAAATATGGTTCATGCCGAATGATGGACATGAATGACTCAATGCAAGGTTTTCAATAACCATAGATAGAACTCAATACTTGGAACTCAAAAACTTCAATGATACTACTAATTTCGAGAATGCTTAACTTAGAGGGTTCATGTGGAATTATGAGCATGAAGAACTCAACTCAAGGACTCAAAGCTACTTCTCATCTCAAGATTGTTCGACTTATAATGTTCATGTGGAATTATGGGCATAAACCATTCAACTCAAGGACTTCATGGGTAACCTGTAATAGTGCCATGATTATAAATATACTCTCATAGGGGATTAGGAACTCAATACTTAGAACTTGAAGATACTACTCCTCTCAAAGGTACTCAACTGATGAAGTTCCTGCGGAAGTTATGGGCATGAACGACTCGACTCAAGGGTCAATATATCAATAAGGAACTCGTGTATACGACTCTTCTCATTCTCATACTTACTTACTCAGAACTTCAACTCAAATCGATGATGGATCTCAAAGTATTCAGAATTGAATTCAAAGGCTTCCTTGAACTCTACTCTTAACTCTCTCTTGAATTTGAATTATGAATTCAAGAGTTATGATTCATGATATGAAGGATCTCAATAACAATATAGCTATTCGATAATTAGGAATAGAACTTTTAAAAGAAACATGAATTCAAGAACTCAAAATAAACTTTTCTCAAGAATACTCAAATCTAGGGAAAGTATCCTAGATTACTCTTTTACTAATCTGAAAGTAGATGTAAGGCGTGAGGACGAACTAGTCCAACACTATGATAGCCTTACATACGTAGAAGAAAAAGATTCTTGAAGAATCTTGAAGAATCTTTAAGAATCTTGAAGAAGAACTTGATTAAAAGCCTTGAAACCCTAGCTTGAAGGTAAACAATCAAGAAAACTTTTCTTGAGATTCTTTTCTTGAAATCTCTATGGCCTTGAATTATGATTTTCATTAGTGGAGATGAAAATCTGATTGTTTTGAGCCTTTTATTAGTCAAGAAATTTGTTTATGGTTTTGTTGGAGGTAAAAGGCAAAAACGACTCTTTTTAATATTTTCCCGTCGGCTAATTCGTAACAGCACTGTATAGGTTACTAAAATAGTCATAACTTTTTACTCAGAAATTGGATTGATGCTAAATTGGTGGGGTTGGAAAGTAGATTCAATTACCTTTAATTGGATAGGTTATGGCTCACGTAACTCTTAATATTCTAAGAGATATGGTCGTTTAAAGTTGACCCAAGCAGAATCTTACATTAAAACTTAATGAAACTTCAAGAACACTTATCAAGAACTCATCAAGAACTCTAATCTTTAAATTTCAAGAACGAAATTACGCTGAATAAATCATAATTGACGTGTGGGTGAAAGAACCCAACACTATGGAAGCTTACATACATCTTAGGGCTTAATCCCATGGCGACAATCTGCAACAACTCTCAAGAATCTCGACGAACGCTTCGATCCTTTCTCTTTTCTCCTCTTTTCTCTTCTTCTTTTTTCTTCTTGAACTCTCAACTAAAACCCTAGGCTAATTTTATGATTATAAAACTGAACCTAATCAGATTAGACCCCTAAAATATTACTAAAATCGAGTTAAATCTGTTTTTGTAAGGAAAAGACCAAAATACCCCTCTAAAACCCGGTTGTCTTTCCTTAACTGGACAGCCTAACTTCGAAAGGACATATCTCACTCATCTGACCTCGAAACTTAGCAAACTCAGAGGCGTTCGAAAGATAACTCAATGATCTTTCTTACGGTATCTGGTAGCACGCCTGAATCATCCTTAGCTTAACTTGCAAAATTTCAGATTTTGTTATTTTCGATTTAGTTCTTTTTCGAACTCAAGGTGCTACATCTAGTGACCTTAACACTTAAGAAATTTTAATTCCTTGGCAAAATCTCACTCAGTACGATGAACGGTTCGAGTCTTTGTTCGAAAAAAATTCTGGGGTGTTACAATATCTCCCCCTTGGGATCATTCGTCCTCGAATGACGACTGGACTGGGTATGGAATGGGTTACTCTTAGTAAGGTCTGCGTCTATTGGTCTGATCTTACTATATTCAAGCTTAACCCAAATACTTAAGTTCGGATTCTATACCTCTCTTTAGGGAATCTCATCCCAAGACTATTACTCCTTACCACCACATTCAAGCTTAGTATTCTAACAACTCCATGGACTCTTACTAACCAACTCCTTCGGATCCAATTAAGGGCTCTCATTTAACTATTTCTCTTAGTAAAATCTAATCCCCTTATTCCTCATTGTTAATAATCTTAGGTGGAATTATCACACCATCACTAACACGGTAAGAACATCAACCTCCTCTTTCTAACATCACTCAATTACAAAAAGGGCCTCTAAAAAGATATCCCCCAAACTCTTTGAATTCATTACCATCTTAATCTCAAACACTTGACTCAATATCTCATCTTGTCATCTCCCCCTAAGGTCTAAAGCTAACACTTGAATGCTATGGACATATTCCATCATCTCTAAATGGTCTACCTCTTATTGCTCTTTTTACTCTTGTGACTTAGCCACACTTCACTGCCCTTATCTAAAGGTTAGGGTCTCTCACCTGTACCACTCATATTCATTGGAGCTAACATTTCAATTCCTCAAATCTTCTAGATCAAACCTCAAGACTAACATCATCACCCTCATGTTGCCATTCTTTTGATCATGACACTCATCTCAAATTCAAGCTTAATATTTATGACTAAACCCGAATATTAATATGATTGCTCGCTTACTATACTAACTTACAACTACTATTATGCGCAAATTTTAGAATCACTCGTCCACTAGGACCTTATGACAAGTAGTTAATCGTCACCTCTTAGTCTTCATACTTACAATTTCTATCACCTTCGACTTCGCAACATAAGAACTATTCACTCATTCGCTATACATCAATGCCTAATTAGTTCTATAACATTTTGAATATTATGGGCTCTCCCTCAAAATCATAAGCCTAGCTTAGATCTATCACCTCATGGATACTTTTTCTCTTTTATTCAACACTTACACTTGGTCATTACTACCACAATGACACATCCTCATAACCCCTTTCTAGTTAAGGTATACTCTAACTCATCTTGACTTGCGTAGATCTTCTATTTCGCTGAAATTCGTTGATTGCTCCGTACGAATTTACAATGGAAAAAAAGCTCTGTCAGTCAGACCTCCTCAGAAGTACGTGATTTCGCCTTTCCAACCAATTGATGTGGAGCGTAGCACCGAATATGTAGGAGTAGTCTCCCACCTGGGGCTACCCCTACCCTAAGATAAGACGGTTCCCGCCCTCAGGTCAGGGAATAGAGCTAACTGCATCGGGAAAAAAACCAATTGATACTTCCTATCCTGAGCTCTTCACACCTCACCACTTCTTAGTCTACCCACGAGGGAAATCTCCTCATTAATACTTACTAGGTGCATAACTATAATAACATAGTTCGCCTCATCACTCTCTCCCTTTCTAGGATTACTAAACCTCTACATACTTTCCTCTAACTATGGGCTCTATCACTACTACTGCTGCTCATGATCTCGTAGCTCATGCTACCTTTTCGGGTGAAAATACTACCCAAGCTCTAAACATACTTTCTCATGAGGATCTCAGCTGAAACAAGACTTAGAGAAGAGAATACAACTTGATTTTAGCTCAAATACTTGATTCATATGAAGGCATTACTCTGAAACTGAACACTTAACTTACTCTTGGACTTCTCTTAAGCCCCTCTGGAGTCTCATGACTTCCTCAAAACTCTTGCTAAGAACAACTCATCGACAAAGAACTGACTTCGGTTTTCAACCACCTTTAGTATGATGGCTAGTCGAATGATTCTGAGAAATGCACGAGTTAGAATAAGTCTCTATGGCATAGCTCTATTGCACGAATAAGAATATGAAAGAAGGGAAACTTCTCTTAAATGTCTGTAGTCCCTCGTTTATAGAAGTGTGGCCCTCACAACCATAAACAAGACCCTACTTGACACGACTTCATAGACACCTAGGACACTTGAACTCTGTGCTCTGATACCAAGTTTGTCACGACCCGAGCCAACACCCTGGACGTGGCCGGCACTCGAAGACCATTGCTGGTCCCCAAACGCCCTCATCCTGGCTAACTACAAGCGGAAAACTGATTCAAGCATACAAAGCTTAAAAACTGAAATAAAGGTTCATAAAACTTAAATAGAAAGCTTTAACTCAAAAGAAAACTCCGAATAAAATAAATTATTCAACTCACCATAAAATAGGCAACTTAACTCTTTTAAACATTTAATAAAATAAATGAATAATACAGACTTCTCAACTATACTGACTATCTATGAAGCCTCTAACTGATTAAGATGGAAGTCGGGACAAGACCGGTGACATCATGACTAAACTGAAAAGTAAATGAAATCCTCCGGAAACAAGGAGCCTCACCATAGCTAACTCGAACTCCCGAATATATCAATGAAGCTCATGTTGATGATCCTGAATACCTGTGTCTGCATCATGAGAAGATGCAGGCCAAATGGCTCAGTACATGGAATGTACGAGCATGTAAGGTGAATTCTAAAACATAAACATATGCTTGAAACTTGATAAAAAGGAAACATACTTATCTCTTCTCAAACTTTTTCAACTCAAGGAATACTCAAGGATACTCAAAACTACTCAAACTTACTCAACTCAGAAGTATTCAAGGATGAGATACTCAACTCAGAGATATGATATTCGACTCAAAGATATGATATTCGACTCTGGATACACAACTCTGGATACTCAACTTTGAATACTCAACTCAATATGACTGAACTCATTTCAATATAGAGCAATTTAAAACAAGTGCAATATAAAGAAACAAACTGTTTAAAAACATGCTGTCAACTCTGTGTATATGCAAGGATACAACATAACTCTGAAATGTATGTAAAAAAATACAAATAACTGTGTATATAAGAATACAATAACTTCTGTGGGAGTTTCGCTAATGGACAACCATCACATAAAAGATATAGTGATGATACAATGATCTACCTCACGCTGCCAGCGCATCCTATACCCGGCCAAAGGTATAGGACCTGAACTACTAATGGATCCACTAGTCTATTGTAAAAAGGATTCATCTAAAAAGTATGACCCTTTTCTACCCATGGTGGCTACAAGGTTTGTGAGGGCTGTGAGTTGTCTGAACTCTCCCCATATCGGTGCTCAATACTACTCCCAAAAATATACTAGCTTTTATGTTTTAAAAATATGCTTCTTTCTATTGATTTGAGATAATTGCTCAAAAGCTTACCCCAAAGGCTATCTTGGAAATCTCAGTTTCCTCTCCTGCTTCATTTAGAAAATGATTACTCTTTTCTGAAAACTAGCCCGGAAGCTCTTTGGAAATCTCAGTTTCCGTTCTTATTTAAATGTGAAAACATTTATAAACTCTTCGGGAATACTTAGTCGCCATATAATTTTGAAGAAATGAACTTCAACTTTACTCTTACTCTTTACTCAACTTCAAAGCTTAAGTCTTAAAACTAAGTTTAAACATTCGTAAACGACTTCTTAAAATATGGTTCATGCCGAATGATGGACATGAATGACTCAATGCAAGGTTTTCAATAACCATAGATAGAACTCAATACTTGGAACTCAAGAACTTCAATGATACTACTAATTTCAAGAATGCTTAACTCAGAGAGTTCATGCGGAATTATGAGCATGAAGTACTCAACTCAAGGACTCAAAGTTACTTCTCATCTCAAGATTGTTCGACTTATAATGTTCATGTGGAATTATGGGCATAAACAATTCAACTCAAGGACTTTATGTGTAACCTATAATAGTGCCATGATTATAAAAATATAATCTCATAGGGGATTAGGAACTCAATACTTAGAACTTGAAGATACTACTCCTCTCAAAGGTACTCAACTGATGAAGTTCATGCAGAAGTTATGGGCATGAACGACTCGACTCAAGGGTCAAAATATCAATAAGGAACTCGTGTATACGACTCTTCTCATTCTCATACTTACTTACTTAGAACTTTAACTTAAATGTATGATGGATCTCAAAGGATTCAAAATTGAATTCAAAGGCTTCCTTGAACTCTACTCTTAACTCTCTCTTGAATTTGAATTATGAATTCAAGAGTTATGATTCATGATATGAAGGATCTCAATAACAATATAGCTATTCGATAATTAGGAATAGAACTTTTAAAAGAAACATGAATTCAAGAACTCAAAATCAACTTGTCTCAAGAATACTCAAATCTAGGGAAAGTATCCTAGATTACTCTTTTACTGATCTGAAAGTAGATGTAAGGCGTGAGGATGAACTAGTCCAACACTATGATAGCCTTACATACGTAGAAGAAAAAGATTCTTGAAGAATCTTGAAGAATATTTAAGAATATTTAAGAATCTTGAAGAAGAACTTGATTAAAAGTCTTGAAACCCTAGCTTGAAGGTAAACAATCAAGAAAACCTTTCTTGAGATTCTTTTCTTGAAATCTCTATGGCCAAGAATTATGATTTTCATTAGTGGAGATGAAAATCTGATTGTTTTGAGCCTTTTATTAGTCAAGAAATTCTTTTATGGTTTTCTTGAAGGGAAAAGGCAAAAATGACTCTTTTTAATATTTTCCCGTCGGCTAATTCGTAACAGCACTGTATAGGTTACTAAAATAGTCATAACTTTTTACTCAGAAATTGGATTGTCGCTAAATTGCTGGGGTTGGAAGGTAGATTCAATTACCTTTATTTGGATAGGTTATGGCTCACGTAACTCTTAATATTCTAAGAGATATGGTCGTTTAAAGTTGACCCAAGTAGAATCTTACATTAAAACTTAATGAAACTTCAAGAGCACTTATCAAGAACTCATCAAGAACTCTAATCTTTAAATTTCAAGAACGAAATTACGCTGAATAAATCATGATTGGCGTGTGGGTGGAAGAACCCAACACTATGGAAGCTTACATACCTCTTAGGGCTTAATCCCATGGTGACAATTCGCAACAATTTTCAAGAATCTCGACGAACGCTTCGATCCTCTCTTTTCTCCTTTTTTCTTTTCTTCTTTTTTCTTCTTGAACTCTCAACTAAAACCCTAGGCTAATTTTATGATTATAAAACTGAACCTAATCAGAATAGACCCCTAAAATATTACTAAAAACGAATTAAACCTGTTTTGGTAAGGAAAAGACCAAAATACCCTTCTAAAACCCGGTTTTGACTTTCCTTAACTGGACAACCTAACTTCAAAAGGTCATATCTCACTCATCTGACGTCGAAACTTAGCAAACTCAGAGGCGTTCGAAATATAATTCAAAGATCTCTCCTACGGTATCTGGTAGCACACCTAAATCATCCTGAGCTGGGAGTTATGGTCATTTGAAGTCAACCCAAAACTCATACTTAGCTTAACTTGCAAAATTTCAGATTTTGTTATTTCCGATTTAGTTCTTTTTCGAACTCAAGGTGCTACATCTAGTGACCTTAACACTTAAGAAATTTTAATTCCTTGGCAAAATCTCACTCACTACAATGAATGGTTCGAGTCTTAGTTCGAAAAATTTTCTGGGGTGTTATAATATCCTTGGTTCTCAACTTGCGCACATCACGATCAAGAATTGCAATCTGTTCCTCCTCATATTAGCAATCCTTGTCTAACACAATTGAGTCCCACTTTATGATATAATACCCGTCACCATGATATCTCTTCAACATGGATACATGAAATACCGGATGCACTTAGCTTACCTTTCTTACCAAATCTCATCACTCCTTAAAATTGAGCACACCATCCACATCCAGAGTGGTCTCTTGTGCCTTACCATTCACAGTCTTCTTTCTAAGCTCCTCCAAATTCTTATCCTCAAATTGTTTGGCCTTGATCTCCTCAATGAATATGGCCCTCACTTCAATGCTAGCTAACATCCCACCTCTTTCTGAGATGCCCAACTGCATGAACTTAGACTCTAAGGTCTAAATCTCCTTAGCCAAAGGTCGCTTGGATACACTCAAGCAAGCTAAACTACCCATACTCACCGTTTTTCGACTCAAAGCGTATGCCACTACATTAGCCTTGCCCGGATAGTATTGAATGATCACATCATAATCTTTAAGTAACTCCATCCACCTTTGTTGTCTCAAATTCAAATCTTTTTGAGTGAGCACATGCTGCAAACTACGATAATCAGTAAACACTTCACACTTAACACCGTAGAGGTAATGCCGCCATATCTTAAGAGCAAACACTACCGCTTCTACCTCTAAATCATGTGTTGGATAATTCCTCTTATGCACCTTCAATTGACACGAGGTATAAGCTATAACATATTTAACCTGTATCAACACAGCACCCAAACCAGAATGTAAAGCATCACAATAAACAATAAAATCCTTACCTTCAACCGGTAATGATAGAATAGGCGCAGTGGTCAAGAGTGTCTTGAGCTTGTGAAAGTTTCTCATCATACTTTTCAGTCCATTCGAAAGGTACCTCCTTTTTGGTCAAGTTAGTCAAGTGAGTGGCAATGGAAGCAAAATTTTTCACAAATCGACAATAGTAGCTAGTGAGCCCCACAAAACTCCTAACTTTCATCACAAAACTGGGCCTAACCCAATTCTTAACCGCCTCAATCTTTTGGGGATATACCATTACCCCTTCTGTTGAAACTACATGCCTCAGAATGCAACCGATTTCAACCAAAATTCACACTTAGAAAATTTAGCATATAGCTTTTGTTTCCCAAGAACACCCAAAACACTACGAAGATGGTCGGCATGCTCTTTCTAACTTTTTGAATAGACCAAAATATCACCAATAAACACTATAACAAATTAATCAAGGAACGGTTTGAACACCCCATTCATCAAACTCATGAAAGCTGCAGGCGCATTGGTCAAACCAAATGATATAACAAAAAACTCATAGTGCCCATAGCGAGTTCTAAACGCTGTCTTGGGCACATCCTCAGACCTAATTTTCAATTGATGGTAACCGGATCTTAGATCAATCTTAGAGAAAACGGATGCACATTGCAATTTGTCAAAAAAATCATCTATTCGAGGCAAATGGTACTTGTTTTGAATAGTTACCCTATTCAATTGCCGGTAATCTATAAACATTCTCATACTACCATCCGTTTTCTTAACAAACAAAACTGGAGCATCTCATGGGGAAGCACTAGGACGAATAAATCCTTTATCAAGAAGTTCTTGGATTTGAGCCTTAAGCTCTCTTAATTCTGCCGGAGCCATGCGATATGGATGGATGGAAATGGAACGAGTACCGGGTTCTAAATCAATGCAAAAATCTATATCTCTATCCGTAGGAATACCAAACAAGTCACTAGGAAACACTTCTCTAAATTCTGACACCACAGGAATAGACCCAATGGATGAAGCCTCAATCTCAGCATCCTTAATATGAACCAAATAAGCCAAACAACCCTGCCCTATCAATTTTTTAGCCCGAATGGAGGATATGATCTTAGTTCGCTTAGGCTTGTACACCCCTTCCCATTCTAATTTTCCCTTCCCGAAATTTCTAGAGTTACAGACTTAGTATTACAATTAAGTACGACATAATAGGAGGACAACCAAGTCATGCCTAGTATTATGTCAAAGCAGTCATATCCAAAATCACCAAATCAGCCTAAGTCTGAAAACCCATAAACAAAATAGGACAAGCACAATAGACATGGGTGACTATGACCGACTCTCCAACTAGGGTAGAAACCTGGATAGGGGCATCAAGTATATCACAAATCATATCACTCTGAGGCAAATCGTACAGATACATAAGAATAAGTAGAACCCGGATCAAATAACACATTAGCCATCCTGTCACAGAAAGAATAGTACATGTGATCACCGCGTCAGATGTCTCTGCCTCATTCTTGCTCGGAAAGGCATAACACTGAGCCCTATCATCTTGACGAACCAATTCCCTGCCTGGTTGCACATTACCTTTGTCTGCATTACCATTTCCTCTACCTCTATGGCCTCACTAATTACCTCCTCATCCACCTTGTGGATGCCCTCAACCATTATTACCATTTCCCACGGGTACCACTGCTCTAGTCTGCTTCTGCGCAGACCCAAACAAACGTGGGTGGGGGACAATCTCTCATCATATGCCCAGGTACTCCACAGTTGTAACAAGTACGATCAAAAGATGGCCTGCTGCCCGTCGAAGGCCCGACTCCTTGGCTATCCTAAAAATTATGAGATGGAGTTTCTAAGTAGCTACCTGTAGAGGCGGGCATAACAGACTAAATTGGCTTGGCTGCAAACGTTGGCCTTCGGAACCCCTTGAAATAAGAACCTTGAAAGTTACCCGAGTTCTTGGCCCTTTTTGCCCATGCCTTAGCTTGACCGTCTCGCCTCACCCCCTCTACTTTCTTAGCATAGTCTGTCACCTCATTAAAGCTCTTCCCTGCATAAGTCATATGAATAGATAATACTTACAACTCAGAATTTAGTCCCCTAATAAATAACCGAATTCTCTCTTCCTCAGTCATCACCAATTGAGTAGCATATCTTGACAAAACATGGAAGTTGGCCTCATAAGCAACCACAATCATACCACCTTGCTCCAAAGCTATGAACTCATCCTTCTTGCGATCCCTCAAAGTCCTAGGCACATACTTTTCTAGAAACAGAGCATGGAATTGGGTCCAAGTAAGTGGAGGTAAAGTTAAAGTTCTACATTCCATGTAAGCTCTCCACCACTGTTTAACGTCACCTTGAAGCTGAAAGGACACAAACTCAACCCCATGTTGATGGACAATTCCAACTTATGAAGCCTCTCATAGCAATCTAAGATGAAATCATAAGCATCCTCATTCTCAGAACCAAGAAACACAGGAGGCTTTAGCTTCAAAAACTTAGTCAATATTTCATGTTCATTACCAGTCATAACAGAACCCAACAAAGGATGAAACAAAGTATCGTTGCCTCCCGTTCCACCCGTCTTGGGCGCAGTATTAGCAACAGAGGGATTAGCGGGAGCTTGAGTTGCTTGAACAGACGGAAGCACTCCAGGACCAACCAACCCTTTCAAGAATGACATGATCTGTCGAGCTAACACTGGGTCTATGGAAGGAACATCGTTAGTCTCAGTCTGCACCTATTCCTGTTTTCCCAAATCCTCAACATTCTCAACATCAACATTCTCCTCTTTAATCTCTTCATGATGCGCAGAAGGGTTCTCATTCACATGAGCATTCTCAACAAGAGCTCCATTTCCAGCAGGCGCTACTCTTCCACAGCCTCTACCCCTAGCTCTTCCTCTACCCCTTCCTCGATTGTGACCTCTCGCTGCAGATTCCTCAGCTGGAGCATTGTCGAGCGCTACGGGCGTAACGCCATTGTATCTATTGTTAAACATCTGCGGACAAAAGAGTGAAGGAGGTTAAATACCAATTTGAATCACCAGATAACAATTGGAATCAAGTTATAGCACAAAAAGAGTCAAGAGAAAAATAGAGATTTTTTTACAAGTCCAATAGACTCTCGAAGAAAAGTAAAGGCGTCCCCGTACCATTCCGTGAGACTCTACTAAACTCGTTTTGGTACATCGAGATCAACGAACCTAGACTCTGATACTAACTTTGTCATGACCTAGACCGTCATGATTGGCACCTAGACTAACCCACTGGTGGGAGAACCACTACTACAACAAAACCCAAGAAACTAAACCAAAACTAAGGCATTTAAGTTACGGAAACAAGTTAAATACTAAGGAAATAAATAGGGAGTTCCCATAAACTCCAACAAAAGTCTAACAACGAACTAAACAATGCGGAAGAAATAACCTAGAACCTGAAAGGCAATGTACCAAAACATCTAAACTTCAACAAGTCTAAACAAGAAGGGATGCAACCCTAATCAAATGAGCTAATCAACTAACTAGAACATAGTCTAAGTCCGGAAATGGTGGACATAGACAAAAGAGACCCCATGGCAGCCCGGAAGAATTGGCTCACCTTTGAATTTGAACGATCACTGATCTCCTAAGCGAGGTTTGTCAGTAGCCGCTTGAAGATTCCATGTACTCAACAAAAATAAGAGCATGTGTAGTATCACAACCACAATGTATTGGTAGGATCACACGGCTATCCCATTAAGTGCAACATACATTAGTCAATACAACAATATAATCACATGCACATATCGAACATATAGAATATCATCAACATATACGAACAATGAACAACTTCACATTTCCCAAGATACACAATTATATCAAATTATTGGTCCTCTCATGGAACCCAAAACCTGAACAGTTAGCATACCGGAACGTGATACCCGATCCAATAATTATGTCGAAACGTGGTAACCGATCCCATAGTTATGCCAGAACGTGGCAATCGATCCATTCAATACACCACAATCACAATCACAATCACAAGTACATTCTCAAGATCATACATTTAAGTCATGATTTCATGGCAATCATCATTCATCTATCTCATTTACATCTAGTGTGATCAATAATTCAGCATTCAAATACATGTAAGTATCATAATGAAGCAAGAACAAACATATATTACACAATCATAGAATTACAACCATCACCTCCCTCGAAACAAGCTTGAAACCCTAAGAAACTTGATCCTTCCCTTTCTGGATTTGTTACGCTTGTTCTTGGTCTAGAAACAATCAATATAATACGGGAATCAATAAACAATCACTAATTGAATTACTAACAATTCTATGAACCCAAGATAAAACCTATGATCCCAATTATCCAAATTAGGGTTGTTTCCACCATAAAATCTATAACAAAACCCTCCCCCATCAATATTCACCCATTCTATTACGTTCTACGAATCGAAAAATGGATTCGGGGAGTGAAAACCCTACCTTTAGCCTCAAGAATGGTGAAAAACGAGTAGAAGTCGCCTGGGGGTTGTTCCTTAGCTCTAAAAATTGAAAAGTGCCAAATAAGGTCATTTAGGGGTTTATTAATGACATTAAGTCGCATCGAGCCCGCCACAGTGGCCATCACCTCGCTATGGCGGCCCCGCCAAAGCGACCAAAATCCTGCCAAAGCGGGTTGCACGAAACATGGAGCTATTTAAAGAATTCCAAAATCCCCATTTCACAACGCACCTCCATCCCACGACGCTCAGAAAATATCCTTCACGCTAAGATCGATTCCAGGAGTTCTACTCACCCCAATTCAATTCCGTAATGTCATACGAGTTCCTTAACAAGTTATCTAACTACTCATGTAATCAAAATCATAAATAATTCACCCGAGTGTTACCAGATTTCCCTGCACCTTAAAGACTCCAATTTCATCCAAATCTGGACTAAGTTGGGAAAATCCAAATACTACGAAAAAGTTTTTCGGCCTCAAATTTTCCCCTGTTCACTTTTCTATTACGACGGGAACAAGACGTTACACTAAAAAATTGTTATTGTCTAGCCTTTGTGAGACTAATGAATCCCAAGATTACAGAGTTGGTTAAGAAAGTTACTACTTGTGCTTTTCTTGGTTATGCTTCAAATAGAACAACTTATAGATTTTTTAATCCTAAAGATAGTATTATAATTGAATCAGGTGATGCTATTTTTCATGAACATAAATTTCCATTTGATTCTAAAAATAGTGGGGGTCAAAGGATTGGACAAATTTTTTTGTCATTACCTAGTTCTTCTACTTCTACTTTAAAAAATAAAAAAATGAGAATGCTGGGTGAGAAATGGAAAATGTGGGACTTTTTCTATGTGGATCATGGCATGTTTCCGTAAGATGATGAGATTGGAGAATTTTATAGATTTGTGATCAACGGAAGTTGCAACGATGAGCATGATAATGTTAACTTTTGTAGATCTTCCAAAAATACATAAATCAAAGACTATCTTTACTAAAATAAATCCTTTAACAATCATTGCAATTTTACTCAAACCATCCTTTAACAATCATTGCAATTTTACTCAAACCATCCTTTAAGGCCTAAACAATACTTCCTATGTCTTATCCCTAAATTTAAGAATAATAACAATCTTATCAATTTTACACTTATTTGACCTATGTAATGCTATTGATAAAGTTATTATCAAAATCATTTCAATTGTATTAAGCCCTTACCAGATTAGTTTATTGAAAGGTCGGTGCGTTTGTAAAAATGTTATTCTTATTCAAGAAGTTTATTAGATCAATGTTTCCAAAAGGAAGAAGGGGAAGCTGATGCTTAAAATTGATTGACCAAAACCTTTTGATCGAATTGAATAGTCCTTTGTTTATTATATTTAGCGATTCTTTAAATTTTCTCCAAAAATTATTAATTGTATAACTAACAGTAACATAGCTATCCATGTCAATGGTACCCAAACAAATTATTTTGCAACATTAAGGGTCATTCACCAAGGATTACTGCTTTAACTTTCCTCTTGCTTGATTCAAATTTCTTCATTTCATTAATACTTTGTGTTTCTTTTTGCATTGGTGGAGAGCTATGTTTCTGTGGTGAATAGTTAAGTAGAAGTTGTTTTTGAGAATGAGAAACTTGTACACGTTTGGTGGCCACATTCACCTTCATCAACGACGGTGCCTGAATCTTGGCTAATCCCCATAAACATATACATTCTACATAAACCAATTTATTTATATTTGTAGACTTCTTGAGTCTAATTTTCTCTCGCTAATAGGAGTGAAGGAAAATAATTTTTATATACTAATTATTTATAAGCCTACTCATTAATTTCATTTTAAAATAGTTTGAGTAACTTCAAATCCTTTACTCTTGTTAGAATAAGTTCATTTACTTGTACCTTACAGCAAGTAGTGTTGTACACTCTCCTGATACACATTAGTGATTATAGGCAAAATGTTCATTAGTATCTAATGAAGCAGAGTACACAGGAGAAAGGGTTTTTTGTATTCTTTCATTGATATAATGTGTTGTTTAAATACAAAAAGAATTACGAGGTAAAAGATCTCACAATATCAATAAAAGTAATGAATCCTAACAAGTTATTAAAGATGCAGAATTAGAGAATATGGAATAATGAAATAAAAAATGTATGATGTAGATATAGAAAATATTCTACCATGATTTAGCTTCTTTAGGCCTCGCAAGTTGGGGGGTGGGGGGTGGAACGACCCCTAACTTGTAGACAACACATTGGGTTTGTGCTTTGGATAAGGATTTCGTTAGTAGGCAAGTATAATGAGAAACTTAATTGGGGTTATGAGAAGTGTGCTCTTGAAAGTAAAATATGTACATAGCGTATTAAAGTGCTTAGGAGGGTCGAGTCACTATTTTCCTCAATATATCTTATTTGTCTCTTAATAATTCTGCATTACAATATATGAAAGTCATATTTAATCTTATATTTGACATGCTTAGATTAGTTGAGTCTTACACTAGTAGCAAGTCTATGATACGATCTTGGGAGACACATGATTTTTCTTCGTGAGAAAAAGCAAATTATTTGTATATGCGATTCCTTCAAATATATTTGTGGTTTGTTTGAGTGTGTGGATTGATTCCTTTTTTGGTTTGATCGATAAGGGTACGTGATTCACAAAATATTTCTGAGGTATCTAGTTCTTACATTGATGTTTTAATGACCCTCTCGGTCATTTTCTTTGTTTTTCGATCTCTTCAGCGTTAAGAGATTTCTTGTAGCGTGCCTAAGTCATTTATGACTAGCTGGAACTGACAGTTTGGTCGTTCGTTTAGATTGTGTTCAAGTTTTCATATTTTGGAGTTTTTGAAACTTGAATAGTTGACTTTAATAACGGCTAGCATCTAAGACTCTTGTTACCTGTAGGACTCTTCTTACTTGTAGGACTCTTTTTATTTTGCTTATCAGCCTTTTTATCTCTAGAAGTGTAATTACGTAGGTTTCTCTATGTTGTTATTTTATTCTCAGCCTTGTATGTAATACACTGGCTATATAAAGGACAACATAGTAATCAATACATAGAAGTTAATTTGCGTCCAGTTCTTTTATTTCTCTTTATGGTATTCAGAGCTCTATTGCTTTAACAAGCTTGATCCTTTTTTTCCCTTCCTGCCCACACACCTCCAGCTGACAATGGCCATAAATACAAGTGTCGCCAATGCCGACTTTTCGTTGACTGTTGTCCAGTTCAATCCGGTTACTCAACTCCCCATCAAACTTGCTGGTAGCCATAACTTTTCGTTGTGGAAGGCCCATGTGTCCATGCTTATGCGTGGACACAACCTCTTTGGTCATTTTGATAGAAAGATCCCAATCCCTTCCAAAACTATCTTTGAAAACAACCTTGAAGTATGCAATCCTGCCTATGTTTCCTGGTTTGAACAAGATCAGCCTATACAAAATGCTATCTTGGCAATTGTAGATCCGACCATTGGCAGTATAGTCGCTTCTGCTCCAAATGCCAAAGTCGCATGGAATGCCTTGCGTACTGTTTATGCAAATAAATCTCAAACTCATATCTTTAGTGTTAGAGACCGTCTAGCCCGTCTCTCCAAAGACTCTCATCCTGAATTCCTTAACGAGTTATCTGACTACTCATCCAATCAAAATCATAAATGATTCACCTGATTGTTACCAGATTTCCCTACACCTCAAAGACTTCGATTTCATCCAAATCTGGACAAGGTTGGGAAAATCCAAATACTATGAAAAAGTTTTCCGGCCTCAAATTTTCCCCCATTGGCTTTTCCATAACGACGGGAATAAGTCGTTACAATAGATACCAATTTACCTATCACTCGTCCCCTAGTGACAAAACTTAGGAAAAATAGGCTAAGGAAGGAATGAAGTAGTACCTGAATCGACGAACAATTGGGGATACTTGTCTTGTATGTCACTCTCGGTTTCCCAAGTAGCTTCCTCAACTGGACGATGCTTCCATTGAACTTTCACGGACTTAATCTCCTTGGTCCTCAACTTGTGCACATCACGATCAAGGATTGCAATCGGTTCCTCCTCATATTGGAGGTCCTTGTCTAACACAATTGAGTCCCACTTAATGATATAATCCCCATCACCATGACACCTCTTCAACATAGACACATGAATATTGAATGAACACTTGACAAATTAGGAGGTAAACCAATCTATATACTACCGGTCCCACACATTCAAGAATTTCAAATGGACCAATGTATCTAGGACTTAGCTTAACATTCTTACCAAATATCATCACCCATTTCATGGGAGATACCTTAAGAAGAACATTATCACCGGATTAAAACGCCACGTCTCTTACCTTATGATCCACATACTTCTTTTGTCTACTCTGAGATGCTAAAAGTTTAGCCTGAATACTCCTCACCTTATCTTGAGCATCCTTCACTAAATCAACACCCAAAGGTTTAATATCGCCACCCTCAAACCATCCTATAGGTCATCTACATCCCCTCCCATAGAGTGCCTCAAATGGTGCCATATCAATGCTGGAGGGATAACTATTATTATAGGATAATTCACATAAAGGTAAGAAATTATCCCAATGCCCTCCGAAATCAATCACACATGCCCTCAACATGTCTTCCAACACTTGAATAGTCCTCTCTGACTATCTATCCATCTGTGGATGAAAGGATGTACTAAAAGTGAGTTGTGTGCCTAATTCTTCATGCAATTTCCTCCAAAACTTGGATGTGAATTGGGTACCACGGTCTGAGATGATAGAGAGGGGCACCCTATGCAACCTCACTATCTCTTTCACATAAACTTTAGCCAATTATTCAGCATTATAATCTATTCTTATCGGAATAAAGTGTGTTGACATAGTCAATCTATCAACCACCAGCCAAATAGAGTCAAACTTCCCGTAAGTCTTAGGAAGACCAACCACAAAATCCATGGCTATTCTTTCCCACTTCCATTCCAAAATTGGCATTCTTTTAAGCAAACCTGCAGGCTTTTGATGTTCATAATTCACTTGTTGATAATTCTGACACTTAGCCACAAACTCTAGTGTATCCTTCTTCATGCCCGGCCACCAATAAATTCGTTGCAAATCTCTAGATATCTTGGTCACACCCAGATGAATAGAATATCGCGAACCATGAGACTCCGCCAACAATTTCTCAATAAAGTCATCTACTCTAGGATCACAAATTCTCCGTTTAAAATTGCACACCATCTGCATCAAGAGTAGTCTCTTGTGCCTTACCATCGCAATCTTCTATCTAAGTTCCTCCAAATTCTCATCTTCAAATTGTTTGGCCTTGATCTCTTCAATGAAACTGTCCCTTACCTCAATATTATCTAGCACCCCACCTCTTTCTGAGATGCCCAATTGTATGAACTTAGCCCCTAAGGTTTGAATTTCTTTAGTCAAAGGTCGCTTGGCAATACTTAAGCAAGCAAAACTACCCATACTTACCGCTTTTCGACTCAAGGTAGCTACCACCACATTAGCCTTGCCCGAATGGTATTGAATGGTCACATATAATCCTTAAGTAACACCATCCACCTTCACTGTCTCAAATTTAGATCTTTTTTGGTGAACACATGTTGCAAACTACGATGATCAGCAAACTCTTCACTTAACACGATAGAGGTAATGCCGCCATATCTTAAGAGAAAACACTACCACTACCAATTCTAAATCATGCATTGGATAATTCCTCTCATGCACCTTCAATTGACGCGAGGCATAAACTTTAACATTTTTATCTTGCATCAACACAGCACCAAAACCAGAATGTGAAACATCACAATAAACAATAAAATCCTTACCTTCAACCGGTAATGCTAGAATAGGTGCAGTGGTCAAAAGAGTTTTGAGAATTTCGAAGCTCTCCTCACATATTTCAGTCCATTCAAATGGTATCTCCTTTTTTATCAAAATAGTCAAGTGTGTGGCGATAGAAGCAAAGTTCTTCACAAATCGACGATAATAGCTAGCAAGCCCAACAAAACTCCTAACTTCCGTCATAGCACTAGGCCTAACCCAATTCTTAACCGCCTCAATCTTTTGGGGATCTACCATTACCCCTTCTTTTGAAACTACATGCCCAAAAAATGCAATCAATTTCAACCAAAATTCACACTAAGAAAATTTAGCAAATAGCTTTTGCTTCCCAAGAACACCTAAAATACTACGAAGATGGTCGGTATGCTTTTCCTCACATTTCGAATAAACCAAAATATCACCAATGAAAATAATAACGAACGAATCAAGAAATGGTTTGAACACCCCATTCATCAGACTCATGAAAGCTGCAGGCGCATTGGTCAAACCAAAAACTCATAGTGACCATAACGAGTTGTAAACGTCGTCGTGGGCGCATCCTCATGCCTAATTTTCAATTGATGGTAACCGGATCTTAGATCAATCTTAGAGAAAACTGATGCATCTTGCAATTGGTCAAAAAGATCATATATTCGAGGCAAAAGGTACTTGTTTTGAATAGTGACCCTATTCAATTGCCGGTAATCTATACACATTCTCATACCACCCCATGGGGAAGCACTAGGACGAATAAATCCTTTATCAAGAAGTTCTTGGATTTGACCCTTAAGCTCTCTTAATTCTGTTGGAGCCATGCAATATGGAGGGATAGAAGTGGGGCTCGTACCAGGCTTTAAATCAATGAAAAAATCTATATCTCTATCCGGAGGCATACCAGGCAAGTCATTAGGAAACATTTCACTAAATTCAGACACCACAGGAATAGACTCAATGGATGTATCCTCAATCTCAACATCCCTAATATGAGCCAAGTAAGCCAAACAACCCTGCTCTACCAGTTTACTAGCACGAATGAAGGATATAATCTTAGCTTGGTTAGGCTTGTACACCCCTTCCCACTTTAATTTTTCCCTTCCCGTAATTTCTAGAGTTACAGACTTAGTATTACAATTAAGCACAACATAATAGGGGGACAACCAAGTCATGCCTAAGATTATGTCAAAGTCTATAATATCCAAAATCACTAAATCAGCCCAAGTCTAAAATCCTATAAATAAATGAGGCAAATTGCACGGATACATAAGAGTAAGTAGAACCCGGATCAAATAACACATTAGCCATCCGGTCACAGACAAGAATAGTGCTTGTGATCACCGCATCAGACGCCTCCGCCTCATTCTTACCCGGAAAAGCATAACACTGAGCCCTATCATTGTGACGAGCCACTTCCCTGCCTGGCTTTGCGTTACCCCTACCTCCGTTACCATTACAATTTCCTCTACCTCCACGGCCTCGTTGATTACCTCCATGCCCACCTTGTGGATGCCCTCGACCATTAATACCATTCCCCGCGGGTACCACTGCTCTGAACTGCTGTTGCACAATCTCTAACATACGTGGGTAGGGACAATCTCTCCTCATATGCCCAGTTTCTCCACAGTTGTAACAAGTACAATCAAAAGATGGTCTGCCGCTTGTCTAAGGCGCAACTCCCTGGCTATCCTGAAAATTATGAGATGGAGTTTTCGAGTAACTACCTGTAGAGGTGGGCATAGCGGACTGAATTGGCTTGGCTGCAAGCGTTGGCCTTCCGGACCCCTTGCAATAAGAACCTTGAAAGTTACCTGAGTTATTTGCCCTTTTTGCACAAGCCTTAGCTTGACCGTCTCACCTCACCCCTTCAACTTTCTTAACATAGTCTATTTCCTCATTAAAGCTCCTCCCTGCAGAAGTCATATGAACAGATAATACTTGCAACTCAGAATTCAATCCTCTAATAAATAACCGGATCCTCTCCTCCTCTGTAGTCACCAACTGCGTAGCATATCTAGACAAAGCATGGAACTTGGCCTCATAAGCAGCCACTGACATACCACCTTTCTCCAAAGCCATAAACTAATCTTTCCTGCGATCCCTCAAAGTCCTAGGCACATACTTCTCTAGAAATAGAGCATGAAATTGGATCCAAGTAAGTGGAGGTAAAGTAAAAGATATGCACTCCATATAAGCTCTCCACCACTGCTTGGCCTCACCTTGAAGTTGAAAGGACACAAACTCAACCCTATGTTGATGAACAATACCTAATTCTCATAATAATCTAGAATGAACTCATATGCATCCTCACTCTCAGAACCAAGAAACACAGGAGACTTTAGCTTCAAAATCTTAGTCAACATTTCATGCTCATTACCAGTTATGACAAAACCCAACAAAGGACGGAAGAAAGCATCATTACCTCCCATTCCACCCGTCTTAGGTGCAGTGCTCGCAACAGGATGATTAGTAGGAGCTTGAGTTGCTTAAACAGATGGAAGCACTCCAGGACCTGCAACCCTTTCAAGAATGACATGATTTATTGAGCTAACTTCAAATTGAGGAATACCTATAGGCTCAACCTGCACCTCTTCCTCTTGTCCAACTTCCTCAACATTCTCAACCTCAACCTCTTCTTCCATTTCCTCATGATGCATGGAAAGGTTCTCATTCACATGAGAATTCTCAACAGGAGCTCCATTTCCAGCAGGCGCTACCCTTCCACTGCCTCTACCCCTAGCTCTACCTCTACCCCCTCAACCACGACCACTCGCTGCAGATTTCTCGGCTGGATCATTGACGGGAGCTACGGTCCTGATGCCGTTATATCTAATATTAACCATCTGTGAATAGAAGAGTGAAGGAGGTTAGATACCAATTTGAATCACCAGATACCAATTGGAATCAAGTCATAGCACGAAAGGAGACAAGAGAAAAGTAGAGATTTCCTGAAGTCCTATAGCCTCTCGAAGAAAAGTATAGGTGTCCCCATACTGTTCCGCGAGACAATATTAAGACTGTTTCGGCACATCGAGATCAACGAACCTAGGCTATGACATAAACTTTGTCACAACCCAGACCGTCGTGATTGGCACCCACACTAACACTCCGGTGGGAGAACCACCACTACAACTCAAGCAAATAATCTAAAACTAAGGCATTTAAATCAAACACTAAGGAAATAAAAATAGAGTTCACATAAACTCTAACAAAAGTCTAACAATAATGACTAACAATGTGGCCCCTAGAACCTGAAAGTCAATGTACCAAAACATCTTACAACGATCCAAGTCTAAACAAGAAGGGATACAACCCCATACTAATGAACTAACTAAAACAAAGGTCTAAGTCCGGAAATGGTGGACATAGATGAAAGAGAATTCCATGGCAGCCTGGATGAACTGGCTCACCCTTGAATTCGAAGTGACGATCACTGATCTCCTAAGCGAGGTCTATCAGTAGCCGCTTGAAGATGCCCTGTACTCAACAAAAATAAGAGCAAGTGCAGTATCAGTACAAAACCACAATGTACTGGTAGGATCACGCGGCTATCCCACTAAGTGCAACATAAACAACTCAAACAACATTATAATCACATGCATATATATCAACATATACAATATTATCAGCATTTACGAACAATAAACAACTTCCATTTTATGTCAAATCATTGTCCTCTCATGAAACCTAAACCTAAACAGTAAGCATACCGGAACGTGGCAACCGATCCCATAGTTATGCCAGAACGTGGCAACTGATCCAAGTTAGTTATGCTGGAACGTGGCAACCGATCCCATTAACACACCACAATCACAATCATAAGTAAATCATCAAGATCATACATTTAAGTCATGATTTCATGGCATTCATCAATTCTCTATCCCATTCACAACAAGTGTGATCAACATTGCAACATTCATACATATACAAGTATCATAATAAAGCAAGAACAAGCATACATCACACAATCATAAAATCACAACCATCACCTACCTCAAAACAAGCTTGAAACCCTAAGAAACTTGATCCTTCCCTTTCCAGATTGGTTCCGCTTGTTCTTGGTCTACAAACAATCAATATAATACGGGAATCAATAAACAATCATTAATTACCCAGATTACTAACAATTCTATGAACCCTAGATCAAACCCACGATTCCAATTATCCAAATTATGGTTGTTTCCACCATAGAATCTATAAAAAAAAACCTTCCCCCATAAATATTCACCCATTCTATTATGTTCTACGGATTGAAGAACCAATTCGGGGAGTGAAAAGCTTACCTTTAGCCTCAAGAATGGTGAAAACTAGTAGGAGTCGCCTGGGGGTCGTTCCTTTGCTCAAAAAGTCGAAAAGTGCATAATGAGGTCGTTTAGGGGTTTATTAACGACTTTAATTCACGTTAGGCCCGCCACAGCGGCCGTCACCCCACCACAGCGGCGACACCAAAGCGGCCAAAATGAAACAGAGAGCTATTTCAAGAATTCCAAAATTCCCATTTCACAACACACCTCTAACCCATGACTCTCAGTAAATATCTTTTACGCTAAGATCGATTCCAGGAGTTCTACTCGCCCAAATTCAATTCTGTAAAGTCGTAAGGATTCCTTAACAAGTTATCTAACTACTGATGTATTCAAAATCATAAATGATTCACCCAATTGTTACCAGATTTCCCTACATCTCAAAGACTCCGATTTCATCCAAATCTATATAAGGTTGGGAAAATCCAAATACTACGAAAAAGTTTTCCGGCCCTAAATTTTTCCCCGTTGGCTTTTCTATAACGACAAGAACAAGTCGTTACGTGTTTTTAGTAGATTCTTGTGTACTTTGGTTGGGTATTCAAATCTAAGTGATTGGGGAAGAAACCATTCGATTCTAGGCGAATTAGGGTCAAACATTAGTAAGAAAATCCATCGGGGAAATCCGGACATGGTGTGGCGCGCCGCCCCACCAAAGCACCAGAAAAGCGTGTCTGTAGGTTGGGGCCTGGAGCCCTGTGCTAGCTAGTATGCCCTAGCCATACTTCAGTAGTTCAAGGGTCGGCGCCATGCGCCACTCAGTACGCCAGGGTCTCCTGCCCCCACCATTTCTCTGTCGTTTAGTCCGTCTGAGTTCTTTCAAAGGGTACCTTTACTCTCTATTGATTCTAAATACTCTAAACTACTTCTAAACATCTAGAAATAATTCATAACATGAATCATGACATTGAATCCATAATTCAAGTTCAAGGTAGAGTAAGAGTCAAGTATTGAGAGTTCATCCAAGGCATTTTAATAAGTCTTTTACAATCATTTTAAACTTGTTTTAAGACTTTAGAAATTGAGCTTGTGAATGAGTAGAGTTGGGTTTATTTTCTTTAAAATGATATATGGGAACTAAGTATTCCCAAGAGTAAATGTTTTCACATCAAGATGTGAGGAAACACTGATTTCCAAAAGACTTTTCATGAGTAGTTTTAGTACCATCTCTTTTAAGAGAAAGATTTTTGAGTAATAATCTCAAACCACAGAAAAATTTATGTTTTTAAACATATGAGCTAGTTACATTTTGGGAGTAGTGTGCACCAATATGTGGACAAGTTCAGTTAACTCAAAGTCTCCATAAGCCATGTAGCCAACGTGGGTAGAAAGGGTCATACTTTTTAGATGATTCCTTAATGCTTTTAGCATAGACTAGTGGATCCACTTAGTAGTAGGTTCTATACCCCGACAAAGTATAGAATTGTTCTAGCAACGTGGGCTAGACGTTGTATCATCACATAGCTCATAGTGATTGTTGTTGGATAGAGAATCTCCCACAGAGTTTATTTTGTATTTTAATATACATACAAATGTTTATTTTGTATTCTTGCATATAGACTGAGTACATTGAATTTTTAAATACATGAAGTTGTTATCTATTGTTCAAAAAGCCTTTCTTAATAATGCATTCTTTACTACGGCTTTATACTGAAATGAGTTAAGTATCCCTAAGTTGAGTTCAGACAAGGTAAGTGTTTCTTTCAGTTCCAGTTCAAGCTTATGTCTTATTTTAGATTTCCCCTTACATGCTCGTACATTCCATGTACTGACGCCATTTGGCCTGCATCTTTTATGATACAGATACAGGTAACTAGGATCTGCATCCAGCGCTTCGTTGATCCAGTCGAGCTCCAGAGTCATTTGGTGAGCCTCATTGCTTTCAGAGAATCCCTTTAACTGTGTTATCATTTAAGTTTTGTTAGGATGATTGGGGTTCCTATTCAGACATCCCTCATAGTATTAAAGGCTTCAAAGATAGATATATATAGTTCTCGAGTGTCGGCCACGTCCAGGGTGTAGTCTCAGAGCATGATGTAGTCTCAGAGCATGACATAATAGTTCAAAATTCCCAAAAATGACCTTTCGGGTCATTACAGAAACACACCTTGAAGCATATGATAACATTTCATTACTTTCTTTCCTTGTCTTTCCATTAGAGTGATTTTGTAAGAGAGTTAGTATTGAGAAACACTTGTGTGAACTCTTTTTTTTGGAGTAATCTTGTGAGGTTATTCTCTTTGGGTATGTAGGATTAACTAGAGTATTTACGAAAATTTGTCATAAACTCTATCTAGCAATAAATAATTAAATTAATTTTGTGAGCTATCAGCAATTAAACAATGACATTCATAGATACTTCTTATTAATTATTACGCACCCAAAAAAAAATTCTTGAAAAGATGCCTAATTAATTATTATTCAAATCAAATATGAGTACATAAAAAATAAAAGATATTGGAATAAATCTATATTCCATCAAACTAAACATAGAAATAGTCGCCATATCAAAACAGGAGTAATTTGATTCGCTAATTTTCTACCTAAAAGAACATACGATAATTGAAAACCTTTCATTATTTTGATTATCTTATTTATAATTATAAGATCTTATAAGAAAAATATTAGGTTCATCTAAATACAATAATACATAGGCTTCTCTCCTGTTTATGGAAATAATTGGTATTTAAATAGGTTTGCATGTAATGTTAATGGAAACTACTTCACTAACTTATCCATTAAGTGTATGAATTTAATATATAAATTGATAACAAAGATGAACTAAACTTGATCAATTTGAATATGATTTTATACACTTGGAGGAAGGGTTATAAGTTTTTAGAATAGATTCCAATAAACATTATACCAACATAAAAAATTTGCCTATTGTAATACCTAGTGGATCTAGTAGTATAATGCACAAATTATGTCTTATATGTAATGTGAATGAAAATTGCTTTACAAAAGATATATTATATACAATAGTGTATAATTGGTATTAAAACTGATTTCTTAATCATTAATTATACACAAAGTGTAAAGTCGATATATAAATTGATAAATAAGTGATGATTCAAGCTTAATTAATTGGGAGCTAATGTTATACCATCTGACAAAGGGTTAGGAATTTAATATAAACTCCATACTTACATCCACCAACAATAATTCACAATGATGTATCAAATTAGCGTTGTTAAAATAAAATAATAAGAATGCACTTTTAATACCTACTTTATATTCACACCTACCAATAAATGCTACTTTTATATCTATTTTGCAAGCAAATGAACATATTTCAATTAATTCATAATTCATACAACAAAGATCATGTTTAGAATATATATCACCTAATAAAATTACAAAACACAACATACAAGTTCTAAAAATAAAAATCATCAAAATATGAAAAAAAACAAAATTGAACAATTAATACATTTGGAACTACTTTTCCTTTTTTAGATTTGGAATCTTTCAAATCATTCTTCACACCCACTCTCCGCTTTGACCATTTTTGCTTGTGACGTCTCACCCAATTCATAATTGTTTTTACCTCTTTTCTAATGTGTTTTTGGTACAAAATCTAAGTCAAAATTGTCTGATGAAGGAGAGGCGATACTCTTGCATTTTTTTCGTTGGATTTTTTTGTAGAACTAATTTTAATAATAATATTGTCACTTTCCGTATTATCGAAATCTATAAACATGGGAAAGAAGATGATTATGAATTTCTTTTGAACATGCTCTATATTTGGAAAAAAACTTGAAAATTTTATGAATGAAAAGTCCTCCAAAACTAGTTGAATATCAAATCTAATCAAATTTTATTGTCAAACAAATATTTGAATTTTTTTAAAAAAAATCTACAGTCAAACACACAAATTTTTGAAGTTGTGATGTTTGGATTCGGAAGTTGTATTTAGACATGCACTATATTTAGAAAAAAAATTAAAACTTTCTGAATGGAAAGCCCCCCAAAAATTAGTTGAAGATCAAATCTAATAAAATTTCATGGTCAAATATATAGTTAAGGATAAATTTTAAAAAGTTAATTCAAAATCTACTATTAAGAATTCATTTAATTTTCTTATTTATATCGTATAATTTTTTGACAATTAATTGAAGATCAAATCTAATCAAATTCCATGGTCAAATAGATATTTAAGGATAAATCTTTAAATTTTAATTCAAAATCTACTAGTAAATAATCATTTATTTTCCCTATTTATATAATGTAATTTACTGACGATTAAAATTGAATTCCTTTGCTCGGCCATACGTACCATACATGGTATAAAAATCTCAAATTAAGATATTCTATAACCATATCTTATATTATTAGTAAAAAGGTGGACTCCAAATTTACATTTTAATATTTAATACTTCCCATATAAAAATTCATCTACCCAAAAATCACTTGAGAATGCTAGAATTCCTCCTCCTCATACACACTTATAAATAGACAACACAAGTGTGAAATATCTCACATTCATTATTCTCTCTTTTCTCTTCTCGGCCTTCGCTTCCTCCTCCTCTTCTTTCAGCCTTTGAAAAAAGAAGAAAAAATAGTCCATTATATATATAAACTTTTATTTCATCATTAGAATTATGGAGTTTCTGTTGATGATGATGGTGACTATTATATGTGTGATATTTGGGTTGATAAAATGGTTGCTTTCAAGTGTAAATGTTTGGTACTATGAAAGAGTAAAGTTGGGTGGTGACAAGATGTTATCATTGCCACCAGGTGATTTAGGTTGGCCTTTCATTGGTACTATGTGGTCCTTTCTTAGAGCATTCAAGTCCAACAATCCTGATTCATTCATCTCTTCCTTTGTTTCGAGGTGAATAATAAAATCTTATAATTCTAGTTGATTATTGTTTTCTCTGTAATGACTATTATTTAGGTTTATTTATTAGTTATCTGTTGTACTTTTTTATGATTATCTTCGTTTGAGTTATTACTTTCTCTATATTTCCTTGCGTTATTTTATTTTTGAGTTAAACGTCTATCGAAATCAGTTTTTATACCTCTAAGAATCCTTTACATAGAGGAGCTACATGATTCAAAGTGGGTTCAGAATTCTTTTTGTCACTAAATTATATTATGGATACAACTAATTCACTTTATATTATAGAGTCATTGATGTAGTGATTTAACTTGCTTTACTGTAACGACTTGTTCCCGTCCACACATGTCTGACCCCGCGTAGCAGCAGACTAGATGTAACACCTCGCCTTTTGGAAAAACTAGAATTAGAAAGAAACCCTTTTTGGAAATAATAAAATTTAGAAATTTTGACAAGTTAAGCTAAGTATGAGTTTTGGGTCAACTTTAAACGACCATAACTCCTACCATAGGATGAGTTAGGTAGGCTACAAGCTACTGTAGGAAAGATCTTTCAATTATCTTTCCAACGCCATTGAGTTTGCTCATTTTCGAGTTTGTATGAGGAGAAGAAGCAAGGATTCGTCGCGTTCTTGAAGTTAAGCTTGTGGATTTCACCAAGGGATGATCCCTACAAGGTATGTGAGATCACATAGCATTGGGGTTGTTCACCCACGCGCCAATAATGATTTAATTCAGCTAAATTATGTTCTTGAAAGTATAGAAATTGAGTTCTTGCTGGATTTTGTTGACGTTTCTATTGGGTTCTTGATTGTTGAAGTTGTTGTGAAGTTCTTGAGTTAAATTCATGAAATTTGATGTTGTTTTGAGTGGATTCTCGTATACTTTGGTTGTGTATTTGAATCTAAGCATTTGGGGAAGAAACTAATTGAATCTAGAGGGTTTAGAGTTGAAAAATAAGCAAGAAAAATCAGAGTTTTCTAGGCAAGGGTGTGGGGCGCCGCGCCATTTGAAGCACCCCACTTTTGGGTCCGTGGTTTGGGCTCTGGGGCACCGTTCCAGCCAGTGCGCCCACACCCAGACTCTGTAGTTTCAAGTCTGGTGCCCGGCGTCACTCAGTACGCAAGGGTCGCTATGCCTTCTACCCTTTCCAACTTCTTTCCGTTTGAGTTCCCTTGAAACGTACCTATATTTTCTAGTTGATTTCTACACTCTAAGGTACGTCTAAACATTATGATATCATCCATCAATATGAATCATAACCTTGAATTCATAAATTCAAATTCAAGGAAAGTTAAGAGCCAAGTCTAGAGAGTTCCTAGAGTCTTTTCAAAAGTCTTTTACAAATGCTTTAAACTTGTTTTGAGACTTGAGTTTTGAGTGGAGTAAAGAGTATAGTGTGAAGTTCATTTCTTCAAAAGAGAATATGGGGACTATGTATTCCCAAAGATTAAATGTTTTCACATTTAAAAAATAAAGGAAACACCGATTTCCAAAAGAGACTTGAGCTAGTTTTTCAGTAAAGAGTAAATGCTTTCACAATTAAGCAAGAGAGGAAACATTAATTTCCTAAGAAAGCCTTTGGGCTAGTTTTTGAGTAATTATCTCAAACCACAGAAAGAAGTTATGGTTTTAAACATATGAGCTAGTTATATTTTGAGAATAGTATTGAGCACCGATATGGTAGAGAGTTCAGACAACTCACAGCCCCCATAAACCATGTAGCCATCATGGTTAGAAAAGGGTCAGACTTTATAGATGATTCATTAGTGCTTTTTAGCATAGACTGGTGGATCCACTTAGTGAGTTAGGTAATTCTATGCCCCTGGCAAGGTATAGGACGACCCTGACACCGTAAGGCAAAACTACAAACTGAGTTACTATTGTATTTCTAAATACACAGAGTTGTTATCCATGTTTTAAAAGCTTTTCTTTATATTGCATTCATATTATTTCTTTATATTGAAATGAGTTAAGTTGAGCCCATGTATGTTCTTTCAATTCTTTTCAAGCTTATGTCTTGTTTTTGAATTCCCCTCGCATGCTTGTACATTCAATGTACTAACGTCATTCGGCATGCATCGTTGTTATGATGCTGATACAGGTAACCAGGATCAGCATCCAACGCTTCGTTGATCCAATTGAGCATTCAGAGTCTTGTGGTGAGCTTCCTTGCTTTCCAGAGGATCCCTATTTACATTGCTTTAGTAGTTTTCAGTTGTTAGGATGATCGGGGGTCTTGTCCCGACATGCCCCTAGTTTTAGAGGCTTCATAGACAGTTAGTTAGTTCAATTGTATTTACATTGTTATTTGCTTATGTTAAGACTTGAGTTGCCACTTTGGCTAAGTTGAATGTCTATCTTTAAAAGTTCTAAGTTATCTTTTAAACAATTGAGTAAAGATACATTTAATCCTCGTATTAATGATTTAAGTCTTCTGTTGATTAATAAGCCATGACAAGGGTTCGCTTGGGGTCAGCAATGGTTCTCGAGTGCGAGCCACTCCCAGGGTGTAGGCTCAGGGCGTGACAATAAAGCAGTGGTACCTGCAGACAACAGTAGTAATAGCAGAGGACGTCCATAAGGTGGGCAGGAGGGAATTAGCGAGGTCGTTGATGCCGGGGAAATGTTAATGAAGGTAGAGGAGCAGTGCAGCCAGGCAAGGAGGTTGTCCGTCAAGATGGTAGGGCTCAAATTTATGGATTTCTAGGCAAGACCGAAGTTGAGGCGTCGGATGCAGTGAACATAGGTACTATTCTTGTCTGTGACTGGATGGCTACTGGTTTATTTGATCCGGGTTTTACTTATTATGTGTCAGTTTAGTTCGGCTTGGGATTTGATGTGGTTTATGATATACTTGATCCCCCCATCCATGTTTCTATCCCAGTTGGAGAGTGTGTCATAGTCACCCATGTGTATCGTGCTTGTCCTATTCTGTTTATGGGTTTTCAGACTTGGGCTGATTTGGTTATTCTGGATATGATTGACTTTGATATAATCTTAGGCATGACTTGGTTTTCCCCCTATTATGTTGTGCTTAATTGTAATACTAAGTCTGTGACTCTAGAGATCCCTGGTAGGGAAAAGTTATAGTGGGAAGGGGTGTACAAGCCTAAGCCAGTTAAGGTCATATCTTTCGTTCGGGCTAGAAAACTGGTGGTGCAGGGGTGTTTGGCATATTTGGCTCATATTTGGGATGTTGATGTCGAGTCTCCGTCTATTGAGTCTATTCCTTTAGTGTCTGAATTCAAGGAAATGTTTCCTACCAATTTGCCTGGTATGCCTCCGGATAGGGATATAGATTTCTGCATTGACTTGGAGCCCGACAATCGCCCCATCTATATTCCTCCTTATCACATGGCTCAGGCAGAATTGAGAGAGCTTAAAGCTCAAATTCAGGAGCTTCTTGATAAAGGTTTCATCCGTTCTAGTGCTTCCCCGTGGGGTGCTCCTATCTTGTTTGTTAAGACGAAGGATGGTAGTATGAGGACGTATATAAACTATCGGCAGTTGAATAGGGTCACCATTTGAAATAAGTATTTGTTGCCTCGGATAGGTGATCTATTTGACCAGTTGCAGAGTGCATCAATTTTCTCTAAAATTGATCTAAGGTCTGGTTACCATCAGTTAAAGATTAGGCCTGGATGTACTAAAGATGGCATTCAGGACCCGCTATGGGCACTATGAGTTCTTAGTGATGTCGTTCGGGTTGACCAATGCGCCTGTAGCTTTCATGAGTTTGATGAATGGTGTGTTCAAACCATTCGTGAATTCTTTTGTTAGTGTCTTTATTGATGACATTTTGGTTTATTCGAAGAGTGAGGAAGAGCATGCTGACCATCTTCGTATTGTTTTGGGTACCTTGGGAAACAGAAGTTGTATGCCAAATTTTCCAAGTGTGAGTTCTGGTTGACTTCAGCTACCTTTTTGGGGTATGTGGTTTCAAGGGAAGGGGTAATGGTAGATCCCCAAAATATTGAAGCAGTCAAGAACTGGGTCCGGCCTAGCTCTGTGACTAAAGTTAGGAGTTTTGTGGGGGCTCACCAGCTACTACCGGCGGTTTGTGAAAAATTTTCCTTATATCGCCACGCATTTGACAAGGCTGACCCAAAATGAAGTGCCTTTCGATTGGACTGGCAAGTGTGAAGAGAGCTTCAAAAAACTCAAGACCATTCTGACCACAGCACATATTCTGGCACTACCGGTAGAAGGTAAAGATTTCATTGTTTATTGTGATGCTTCACATTCAGGTTTGGGTGTTGTGTTGATGCAGGATAAGAATGTCATAGCTTATGCATCGCGACAGCTGAAGGTGCACGAGAGAAACTACCCGACACATGATTTGGAGTTGGCAGCGATAGTGTTTGCCCTTAAGATCTGACGGCATTACCTTTACGGTGTCAATTGTGAGGTGTTTAGTAACTATCGGAGTCTACAACATGTATTCACTCAGAATGACCTAAATTTGAAACAGCGAAGGTGAATGGAGTTACTCATGGATTATGATGTTACCATCCAGTATCATCCGAGTAAGGCTAACATGGTGGCAGACACATTGAGCCGGAAGATAGTGAGTATGGATAGTCCAGCTTGCTTGGGTGTGTCCAAGAGACCTTTGGCCAAGGAGATTCAAACTTTAGAGTCTAAGTTCATCCAGTTGGGCATCTCAGAGTAAGGTGGGATGTTTGCCAGCATTGAGGTTAGACCGACATTCATTGAGGAGATCAAGGCCAAACAATTTGAGTGTCACGAGTCGGGAGTATCCCCTAGACGTAACACGGCGTACTCGACCCCGAAGGGGTCTCATACAAGCCCTTAGAATAATCATAGTCATAATATCATAGGAAAAATAGTGCGGAATTTAAAACTTTTCTTTACAATCGAAGTCTTTTATAATAAAGATAGAGTCTATACACTTTGTCTCACACCATCTATTTTACTTAGAATAAAACTATTGAATAGAACCTTAGGGACGTAGCCCTTACATAAGTCTAACACATAAAAATAAAGACATACGAGACATATGGTTGAGCACTCGAATACATTGAGGACTCACAAATTTTCTTCTTCTTGAACTCCTATGAACCTAGCCACGAAGATGAAATCCAATATCTCCAAAGCCTACACTTATAGAAAAAGTGTAGAAAGATGGGGTTAGCACAAAGGTACTAAGTATGGAAGCCATGCACAAAAGCCTTAAAATATGCATAAAAAGGGACATCTCATTTGAAATCATGCTATATGCCATCTTTGAACATCATCTTTGAAATAGTTGGAGAATGCAACTCATAAAGCAACTCACATACATTTCATCATAGCATAAGAGATATCATTATAATAACAAGCATAGTCTCCAACATCAGCATAATACATATACCAATCTTCACAATACGTAGCCTCCAATCGTAACATAATACAAAGTCAATTACCAAGATCATCCCATCATAAAGTAATCATCGCATAAGCAACCCCTAAGAAACACTTGTGCAATGTATGGTTGGAATCTCGTAATACCAACCTTACTAAGTACTCTTTCGAAGCTACCTGAGTCATGCATTTCATCCTTAGACCTCATCATAAGCAATAGCCATAATTAAGGAAATAGTCACGTACATTACTTGAATTATAAGGAAAGTCATTCATAGCAACTAACCCGTCAACATATATGCATACATTCATGACTTATCATTTCATGAAGAAACCATCCCATAACATCCTACTAAGTCTACTTGTGCAATGTAAAAGTGAAGTCTCATACCAACACTCCTACTAAGTAAAACTCATTAAGAAGTCATAGTATAGTGCATGTCTTATTCATTATCTTATCATTTAGGGAGATTTAGCCTTAACCGACATAGACCATGTGAGCTACATGGAATCCGGTAATCTACCCACATATCGAAAAGAGGTGTCCTACTTGCCTAAGGTAGACGTACATAATAGCTTATAGGTGGATCCACTAGCTATATACCTATGTGGGCACATAGTTATGGGATATGGGGATTGCTACTAGAAACCCGGATTTGATAAACGTAAATGGTTTCCATCCCATGAGACTGCATACATTGGGAAGTCGTACTTGCTAATGAAAAAGCCCCCATCTCATATTCATATCCACTTGGTGCTAAGCATAATTCCCTTTAAAAGTCATATTACGTATTTACTTAGGTTCATGGTCATAAGAGAATGCACTAGGAAATCAAACCAACATGTCATCATAATAGTTCATAGATTCATTAAATGAGAATGTCCTTTCACTTTAGAATCATCAACATGTGAGTAAACCTTTCACATCGTATTCATAGTGTGTTTATGAGAATAGCCTTTCAATCAACACAACAACATAATCATAATCCTAGACAATTCATACAAGAACATGTGTACGGGTAAGGGCAGAATGACCTTTCAACAATAACCACAATTACACAATAGTCGTAGGATCTTCACTTTCTAAGGGGATCATAAGCAACACCTTAGTTACATCATAATCATATCCATGCATGTCTATGTGTGATTGTCCTTCCAATGACACAACAACAACATTATCATAATAGACACTTTATCCTCAAAGTATTCATAAACATGCATATAATATCATAATCATGCATATAGATCATTTCTTACATTCCCTATATATTAAGTCAACACATCTAGCATTCAATACATGAAACATAGATATAGTCATAACTTAAGTACAACATTCATTCCATGCATAATGTCACGGCCCGAGCCTACATCCTGGACGTGGCCGACACTCGAAGACCATTGCTGGTCACCAAGCGAATCCTCATCATGGCAGACTACAAGCGGAAAACTGATTCAAGCCTACAAAGCTTAAAAACTGAAATAAAAGTTCATAAAACTCAGATTAAAACTTTAACTCAAATGAAAACTATGAATAATAAAATATATTCAACTCGCCTCAAAATTGGCAACTTAAGTCTTTGAAATATTTAATAAAATAAATAAATAATACAGACTTCTCAACTATACTGACTATCTATGAAGCCTCTAACTGATAAAGTTGGAAGTCAGGACAAGACCCATGACATCCTGACTAAACTAAAAGGTAAATGAAATCCTCTGAAAGCAAGGAGGCTCACCATAGCTAACTAAAACTCTCGGATGTATCAACGAAGCTCATGTTGATGATCCTGAATACATGTGTCTACATCATGAGAAGATGCAGGCCAAATGGCTCAGTACGTGGAATGTACGAGCATGTAAGAGGAATTCTAAAGTATAAACATAAGCTTGAAACTTGATAAAAAGGAAGCATACTTACCTCTTCTCAAACTTACTCAACTCAAGGAATACTTAATGATACTCAAAACTACTCAACTTACTCAACTCAGAAGTACTCAAGGATAAGATACTAAACTCACATATATGATATTCGACTCTAGGTACTCAACTCTGGATATTCATCTCAATATAATGCAACAACACACATGCAATATATGGAAAGCTTTATAAAATAGTAAAACAACTTAGTTCGTTAAAGAAAATGCAATAACAAACTCAACTTTACTTATATAATAAAGTAATATAGTTTCTATGGGAGATTCTCTAATCGGCAACCACCACTATGAGCCTAAGTGGTGATACAGTGTCTTGCCCACGCTGCCAGAACTGGCCTATGCTTAGCCATCATATAGAACACTTTAACTTAGTGGAACCACTAGCTTAACTTATGTGATCATCTAAAAAGTATGACCCATTAATACCTATGATGGTTACATGGTTTATGGAGACTTGAGTTATCTGAACTCGCATCCCCATATCGGTGCTCAATACTACTCCCAAAACGTTCTTAGCTCATATGTTTGTAAAAACAAAACTCTTTCTTTGGTTTGAGATAATTACTCAAAACTTAGCTTAAAAGCTCTCTTAGAAATCATAGCTTCCTCTTTACTGAAAAACTAACTCAAAGGCTCTTTTGAAATCTCAGTTTCCTTTCTTGTTTAAATGTGAAAACATTTACTCTTTGGGAATACATAGTCCCGATATACTCTTTTGAAGAAATGAACTCAACTCTTTACTCTTTACTCTTTGCTTAACTCAAAACTTAAGTCTTAAAACAAAGTTAAAACGTTTGTAAAAGACTTCTTAAAATATGGTTCACACCAAATTACGACGTGAACGACTTAATGCAAGGTTTTCAATAACCATAGATAGAACTCAATACTTGGAACTCAAGAACTTCAATAATACTACTCACTTCAAGAATGCTCAACTAAGAGGGTTCATGCGGAATTTATGAGCATGGACTACTCAACTCAAGGACTAAAAAATACTGCTTAAAAGAGATTAGCAACTCAACACTTAAAGGCTAAGAACTTGGAGATATTACTCCTCTCATCGATACTCAACTTATGGAGTTCATGCGAAATTTATGGGCATGAACGACTTGACTCGAAGGTCTACAAACTACATGGAACTCATGTATATGACTCTTCTCTTTCTCTGACTTACTTCATCAAAACTTAGATTAAATCTATAGTTGATCTCAAAGGATTCACAATTGAACTCTAAGGCTTTCTTAAAACTCCACTCTTAAATCTCTCTTGAAAGTGAATTATGAATTCAAGAGTTATAGGTCATGATAAGAAAGATCTCATGATGACAAGGTAGACTCATGAATACATTCTCCTCATCCTCATACTCACTTTCGAGTCTTGAAATAAGTTACTAGAAGTTGTAGAAGACTCAACAAAAGGACTCAAAGGGACTTTCTTAGAATGTTCGAAAGAATTCTCAAAACTTAACTCTAAACTCTACCTTGAATTTGAATTATGAATTCAAGTTTATGACCATGTTAGGAATGATTTTAGGTATTTAGAAGTAGCTTAGAGTAGTTAGAATCGAAAATGAGTGAAGGTGCACTTTGAACGAACTCAAATACGGCAACCGACGACAAACTGGAGGGGCAAGATACCTTGGGGCTCTGGGTGGCATGGAGCGCCAGCCCCTAACATTCAGAGGAGGGTTTAGGGCGCTCTGGTAGGTGCATCGCACCAGGCCCCCAACCCAAAAAAATTGGCGCACTTCTTTGCACGTTTTCTCACCCTAACTCGCCTAGAATCGAACGGTTTCTTCCCCAATCACTTAGAATCAATTACTTAACATAAGTACAATCTAATGTACTCAATACATCCCTTAAAACACTCACTTTGATCTCAATATATCATCGAAAACCCAACACAACAATATTTAGAAAGAACTTCAAGAACACCTATCAAAATCTCATCAAGAACTCTAATCTTTCAACTTCAAGAATTAGATTTGCGTTGAAAATAACATGTTTGGCATGTGGGTGAACAAATTCAACACTACGGAACCTTACATGCCTCTTAGGGATCAAACCCATGGCGACAATCCGCAACAACTCTCAAGAACTTCTACAAACGCTTGATCCTCTCCTCTTTTCTCTTCTTCTTTTCTCTTCTTCTTTTCTCTTCTTGAACTCTAAACTAAAACCCTAGGCGTAAACTATGATTATAAAACTGAAACTAATAGGGATTAGACCCTTAAAATATTACTAAAAACGAATTAAATCTGATTTGGTAAGGAAAAGACCAAACTACCCCTTACTACTTCCGGCCAACTTTCCTTAACTGGACAGCCTAAATTCAAAAGGCCATATCTCACTCATCCAACCTCTAAACTTAGCAAACTTGGCGGCGTTAGAAAGATAATTCAAATATGTTCACAACGGTATGTGGTAGCACACCTAACTCATCCTGAGCTAGGAGTTATGGTCATTTGAAGTCGACCCAAAACTTATACTTAAGCATAACTTCCAAAATTTCAGATTTAGCTATTTCCAATTCAGTTCTTTTTCGAACTCAAGGTGCTACATCTAGTGAACTTAACACTTATGAAATTTTAATTCCTCAGTCAAATCCTACTCAAAACGAAGGATGGTTCAAGTCTTAGCTCAAAAAATTTCCGGGGTGTTACATTATCTCCCCCTTGGGATCATTCGTCCCCGAATGACGGCTAGACTTGGTATGGAATTGGGTTACTCTTACTAAGGTCTGAGGCTAATGGTACGCTCTCACTATATTCAAGCTTAACCTAAATCCTTAAGTTTAAGTTCTATACCACGATAGGTAATCTCATCCCAAGATTATTACTCTTTACCATCACATTCAAGCTTAGTACTCGAACAACTCCAGGAACTCCTACCAACCAACTCCTTCAGATCCACCTAAGAGCTCTCATTTAACTATTTCTCTTAGTAAAACCTAATCCTCTTCTTCCTCATTGTTAATAACCTTACATGGAATTATCACACCATCACTAACGATATAAGAACATCAACCTCCTCTTTTTAACGTCACTCAATTACAAAAAGGACCTCTAAAAAGATATCCCCCAAACTCTTTGAATTCATTACCATCTTAATCTCAAACACTTGACTCAATTTCCCATCTTGTCATCACCCCCTTAGGTCTAAAGATAACACTTGAAAGCTATGGACATATTCCATCATCTCTAAATGGTCTACCTCTTCTTTTAATCTAACACTTGGGAGAAGTTTATCTCATGCCTACCAAACTCTCTATAAGCGGTACTAAGGCCTCTTTCTAAGGTGTTTCCCTTAACCTCTTCTGGTTACATACCCTCTCAGTACACCTCTTAACGCTCTTATTACTCTTGTGACTTAGCCACACTTCACTGCCCTTATCTAAACGTTATGGTCTCTCACTTGTACCATTCATATCTATTGCAGCTAATCACCTTGATATATTCAAGTCTTATAGATCAAATCTTAAGACTAGCATCATCACTTATTCATCTACCCATAAGGGAAAACTCCTCGTTACTAACTTACTAGGTACTTGACTATAGTAACATAGCTTGTCAAAACACCATCTCCCTTACTTAGATTACTAAACCTCTTCATACTTTCCTCTAACTCTGGGCTCTTTCACTATTACTGCTCATGATCTCATAACTCATGCTACCTTTTCGGGTGAAAATACTACCCAAGCTCTAAACATACTTCTTAAAAAGGATCTCAGTTGAAACAAGGCTTAGGGAAGAGAGTATAACTCACTTTTAGCTCAAACGCATGATTCAAATGAATACAGGTGCATTACTCTGAAACTGAACACTTAACTTACTCTTGGGATTCTCTCAAGCCCCTCTGGAGTCTCATGACTTCCTCCAAACTCTTGCTAAGAACAACTCATCGACAAAGAACTGACTCTGCTTTTCAACCACCTCTAGTACGACGGGTAGTCGAATGAATCTGAGAAAGGCACGAGTATGAATAAATCTCTATGACATAGCTCTATTGCACGATTACGAGTATGAAAAAAGAGAAACTTTTCTTAAATGTTTGTAGTCCCTTACTTATAGAAGTGAGGCCCTCACAACCATAAATAAGATACTACTTGACACGGCTTCATAGACACCCTAAGACACTTGAACTCTGTGCTCTGATACCAAGTTTTTCACGACCCGAGCGTACACCCTGGACGTGGCCGGCACACGAAGACCATTGTTGGTCACCAAGAAAACCCTCATCCTAGCTGATAAGCGAAAAACTGATTCAAGCATACAAAGCTTAAGAACTAAAACAAAAGTTCATAAAACTTAAATTAAAACTTTAACTCAAATGAAAACTCTGAATAATAAAATATATTCAACTCGCCCCAAAATTGGCAACTTAAGTGTTTGAAATATTTAATAAAATAAATAAATAATACAGACTTCTCAACTATACTGACTATCTATGAAGCCTCTAATTGATAAAGATGGAAGTCGGGACAAGACCCACGACATCCTTACTAAACTGAAAGGTAAATGAAATCCTCTAAAAGCAAGGAGGCTCACCATAGATAACTCGAACTATCGGATGTATCAACGAAGCTCTTGTTGATGATCCTGAATACCTGTGTCTGCATCATGAGAAGATGCAGGCCAAATGGCTCAGTACGTGGAATGTACGAGCATGTAAGAGGAATTCTAAAGCATAAATATAAGCTTGAAACTTGATAAAAAGGAAACATACTTACCTTTTCTCAAACTTACTCAACACAAGGAATACTTAAGGATACTCAAAACTACTCAACTTACTCAACTAAGAAGTACTCCAGGATAAGATATTCAACTCAGAGATATGATATTCGACTCTAGGTACTCAACTCTGGATATTCATCTCAATATAATGCAACAACACACATGCAATATATGGAAAGCTTTATAAAATAGTAAAACAACTTAGTTCGTTAAAGAAAATGCAATAACAAACTCAACTTTACTTATATAATAAAGTAATATAGTTTCTATGGGAGATTCTCTAATCGGCAACCACCACTATGAGCCTAAGTGGTGATACAGTGTCTTGCCCACGCTGCCAGAACTGGCCTATGCTTAGCCATCATATAGAACACCTTAACTTAGTGGAACCACTAGCTTAACTTATGTCATCATCTAAAAAGTATGACCCATTAATACCCGTGATGGCTACATGGTTTATGGAGACTTGAGTTATCTGAACTCGCATACCCATATCGGTGTTCAATACTACTCCCAAAACATACTTAGCTCATATGTTTGTAAAAGCAAAACTCTTTCTTTGGTTTGAGATAATTACTCAAAACTTAGCTTAAAAGCTCTCTAGGAAATCATAGTTTCCTCTTTACTGAAAAACTAGTTCAAAGGTTCTTTTGAAATCTCAGTTTCCTTTCTTGTTTAAATGTGAAAACATTTACTCTTTGGGAATACATAGTCCCGATTTACTCTTTTGAAGAAATGAACTCAACTCATTACTCTTTACTCTTTGCTTAACTCAAAACTTAAGTCTTAAAACAAAGTTAAAACGTTTGTAAAAGACTTCTTAAAATATGGTTCACACCGAATTACGGACGTGAACGACTTAATGAAAGGTTTTCAATAACCATAGATAGAACTCAATATTTGGAACTCGAGAACTTCAATAATACTACTCACTTCAAGAATGCTCAACTCAGAGGGTTCATGCGGAATTTATGAGCATGGACTACTCAACTCAAGGACTTAAAAATACTTCTCAAAAGAGATTAGGAACTCAACACTTAAAGTCTTAGAACTTGGAGATATTACTCCTCTCATAGATACTCAACTTATGGAGTTCATGCGAAATTTATGGGCATGAGCGACTTGACTTGAAGGTGTACAAACTACATTGAACTCATGTATATGACTCTTCTCTTTCTCTGACTTACTTCATCAAAACTTAGATTAAATCGAGAGTTGATCTCAAAGGATTCACAATTGAACTCAAAGGCTTTCTTGAAACTCCACTCTTAACTCTCTCTTGAATCTGAATTATGAATTCAAGAGTTATTGTTCATGATAAGAAAGATCTCATGATGACAAGGAAGACTCATGAATACATTCTCCTCATCCTCATACTCACTTGCTCGAGTCTTGAAACCAGTTACTAGAAGTTGTAGAAGACTCAACAAAAGGACTCGAAGTGACTTTCTTAGAATGTTCGAAAGAATTCTCAAAACTTAACTCTCAAATCTACCTTGAATTTGAATTATGACAAATTTATGACCATGTTAGGAATGATTTTAGGTGTTTAGAAGTAGCTTAGATTAGTTAGAATCGAAAAGGAGTGAAGATGCACTTTAAACGAACTCAAACGGGGCAACCGACGATAAACTGGAGGGGCAGGAGACCTTGGGGCTATGGGTGGCGCGGAGCGCCAGCCCCTAACATTCAGAGGAGGGTTTGGGCGCTCTGGCAGGCGCATCGCGCCAGGCCCCCAACCCAAAAAATCTGACGAACTTCTTTGCTCCTTTTCTCACCCTAACTCGCCTAGAATCGAACGGTTTCTTCCCCAATCACTTAGAATCAAGTACTTAACGTAAGTACACTCTAATTTACTCAATAAATCCCTTAAAACACTCACTTTGATCTGAAGAAATCATCGAAAACCCAACACAACAAGATTTAGAAAGAACTTCAAGAACACCTATCAAGACCTCTAATCTTTCAACTTCAAGAATGAGATTTGCGCTGAAAATAACATGTTTGGCATGTGGGTGAAAAAACCCAACACTATGGAAGCTTACATACCTCTTAGGTATCAAACCCATGGCGACAATCCGCAACAACTCTCAAGAACTTCGACGAACGCTTGATCCTCTCCTCTTTTCTCCTCTTTTCTCTTCTTCTTTTTTTCTTCTGAACTCTAAATTAAAATCCTAGGCGTAAACTAGGATTATAAAACTGAACCTAATAGGATTAGACCCTTAAAATATTACTAAAAGTGAATTAAATCTGATTTGGTAAGGAAAAGACCAAACTACCCCGTACTACTTTCGGCTAACTTTCCTTAACTGGACAACCTAACTTCAAAAGGTCATATTTCACTCATCTGACCTCGAAACTTAGCAAACTCAACGGCGTTGGAAAGATAATTCGAATATGTTACCTACGGTATCTGGTAGCACACCAAACTCATCCTGAGCTAGGTTATGGTCATTTGAAGTCGACCCAAAACTGATACTTAAGCATAACTTCCAAAATTTCAGATTTAGCTATTTCCAATTTAGTTCTTTTTCGAACTCAAGGTGCTACATCTAGTGAACTTAACATTTATGAAATTTTAATTCCTCGGCAAAATCCTACTCACAACGAAGGATGGTTCAAGTCTTAGCTCAAAATATTTCTGGGGTGTTACACATAAACTCATATACTCATATTAGAGTTCATGTAGATGAAGTCTTCTCATAATAGGGCCATACACAATTTAACATACATAATGGATTCCTTCTTGGAATCTTAACACCCTTAGCTTATTCATTTTATCTCTTTATCCTTAAGCCCTAGGACTCATTTTCATCTTACAAGCCTTACTCTCAAGCAATGCCTCACATGATCATCCTATATGCCTAACCACATGCCTCATTCTCAATCAATTATAGTCATATAGGAGACATATAAACTCAATCTCAACACTACACAAGCATGATCCATCATATGCACCCTAAACAAGTTAGTTCGTGTCAACAAGATTTACTTTTAAGCAATTCATGTCTAGGTGATCTAATCTAAGGCAATTCATCAAGAAGTTCATCATTCTTAGACGGTCACATATAAGCCCTCAATTAGCCTCTTTCATGTCATAGTATTAATCACATCAATTCACCTTAGAAATCTTAGGTTAATCAAGTATATATGTAGAATCATACTTAGATCATGCAATTACATCATAATTAACTCACATCAATCAATTGGACCAACTTGCAAAACCATTACATAATGTAAAGAAGAACCATAGCTAGGAATGGGGATCTCATGAATTCTTGAAGGAGTTGAATTAAAATCATATAAAATCAATCATACATTCATAAAAAAAAACGTTATTCAACCTTTAAAAGCAACTTTAAAAGGAATCTATGGAGTTGGGTTGAAACCCTAGCTAATTAGGTTTTCTAGATTTGAGTTAAAAGCTTTTGGAAGGGGTCCTTGGGTGATAGCTTCCCAAGGATGAAGAACTCCCATACCTTAGGTGTGGAATCCTATCAAATTCGTATTGAAAAGCCCCTTCCTTAAAGCTTTCCTTGATCTCCTTCTTTGTTCTTCAATGGAGGTTCTAGAGAGAAGATTATTGGAGGGGAAAGTAGTTGGGTTTTGATTTGGGGTCTTGGGTTATAATGAATTAATGAGCTGTTTATTGACATAACATAGTTTATATATATGTATAATTACTATATTAAATGACCCCTACTCAAAACAACTTAACAATGAATTACCTAAACTAACCCACCTAAGGCCGAGTCTAGACAGTCTACAGGTGCAACCCATGAGACCCCCAACCACGGTCCGTGGATGGGGTCACACCCCATCCTGTGGGGTCATGGTTTGAGTCTACAACCTGGACTTGGGGACCTTGACCTACGGAGCAAGACCAGGAGGCGTGGACCAATCCACTGGCCGTGGATGGCCATCTGTAGGTCACAAGATTTTGATAGCGTTTGTGTACTTAGGCAGCCTTGGGGGTTAGACTTTAGGGTCCTCCCCAAGGACCCTTGGTTGGTCTTTGGGCAGTCGTACTTTGACGTTTAAACCCTAGACTCCTCAACCTAAGCTCGGGAAGTCAATATGTAGCCTAAAACCAAACATTAAACTCAAAATCTCACACGTTAGGCTCTAGTTTCACTTATTAGTTTCCGTTAGGCTTTAGCTAGGTCTTGCTAGTTTTTACGGGGTGTTACATTATCCCCCACTTGGGAAATTTCATCCCCGAATGACACTTTAAACATTTTAAGGACCTAAAGACTCAAGACTAGCAGCTCATAATGCATCAAAATATCATAACAATGCACAACACTACGAGGAAACATCAACTCCACCTCAAACATATTCCAAGCAACTCAAGCAAGTAGAAACTATATCTACCAACCCACTATGCATGAAGTGCAACATATCTCATGTTCATAGGAGGAACTACCTTCTCCTAGTCATAGCATGCTCAACATACTCTCATGGAGCTCATATGCAATCATTTTTCAAAAAGCATTTCATTTAAGGAGGAATTCTCAACTTCTAACTAAAACATGCTCATAGCACCTTCTTATGAGGTACCATAGGCAACTCTTACTCAAAGAACTACAACATGAGGGAAACAATGCACATACAGTCATTTTCTTTCAAAACACAAGTTTTCATGAATATGCCTCATATAATGAAGTCATGGCAACACATGATCACACAACAACAATGTTAGCTAGGCATACAATCCCACTTTTAGGAGTGAGCCTATTCCAACACTTCTAAACATCATCAATCACATAATCATAGGAGGACTTACATTTTTTTTCCACTAAAAGCAAGCTCAACACAACATTATAGAGCCAATGTGCTATTTCATCAAAAGCTTAACAAAGTATGTTCATCAAATCATCTTATAAAGTCAATTATGCCACTTCCATACTCAAAATGCACAATAACATGAGGAGCATGCAAATCATGAAAAACCTATTTTATTCAAAACAAGAATTTTCTTCAAGAATATGCACAACATAAGGAGGTCATGGAAATTTTCTAAAACACACATGACTCCAAAACATAATAAAACCCCAAAAAGCAACTTTTGGTCTCAAGCTTGACTAGGAATAGAAGAAAAGGATGAGGATATCGGGAATCTCAATCAATATTGCTAACAAAGCACATGATCTCCCCTCCCCCCCCTTAGGAGTAAGTTCCCTTTTTACTAAAACCTCAAATACTACTCCTTTTAGCAAACTCAAGCATTACTAAAGCTCATTATAACCTTACCGGGCTCTAAAACTAATAGAGGTTTAATAACCATGCATCCATGCCCTACCAAGGTTAACATGAGTAACTCTAAGGGACAAGGAAATCATAGTACACACATAACATCCAAGACCCCACAATCAAGAAATTAGTCAAGGAGAACTTATCATATAAAGCTAGAGGAGGAATAAAAGGGAACATAAGGATATTGGGACATCTCATTGGCCCTTGGCCTCCCAAATAAGCACATTCAACTAAAACTCCTACTAAAATGTCACTCCTCAACATTTTCATGGAAGCACTGTCTTACTCTTCTATTTCTTAACTTGCCTGTCTAAGATCTCAATTGGTACTTCTAGATTAGAGAGGTTCTCATCTAAGCACTCTTGCTCACAAGCAACCTTACCAACACCACTCAAAGTCTCATAAGAGCCTACCAAACCGGGACTAAACTTCTCAACTTACTACACCTCTTAAGGTGAGATTATCAAGCAAGCCTAACTCATGAACATCAAGGACACTCAATGACCCTTACCATCTAAGCACATTATCCCCCACTTGGGGGTAAGCCTATACAAACTCTTTACATCATCACTTCATTCAATTCTAAGGTCGGAGCAAGTCATAACTAAACCTTCACACTCATCACACAAGATGATTCTAAACCATGGAGAATTACACTTCTATCCTCTTTTAAAGGAGTCTACTCACTCAACATCTCTAGGCACCACTTAAGCACCACTATTCCACCAATCTATCAACTTACCTCGAAACTCATCATGACTAAGTCGGGTTCTCCGAACAACTAAACATACCTCACAATCACCTTGCTAGGTACGCACACTATCTCCCCTCCTTGGGAGTAGGCCTACTCAAATTCCTTTAAACCTCTTTCATAACATAAAGGCAACAATGAAACATCTTTCCACTAAAGACATCATCAAAATCTATCATCTCAAATTTATCAAGTCACAAAGCTATAATTGCCATCTCAACCAACCTTTTTCCCTCACTCTTTATAGCATAAACCATTCTAATAGTCACATCCTAAAGATCATCGAACAAGGGATAATAGAGAGAGCTTATAGATCTATGGCATGACTTAGAGAATGAAGAAGTTAAGTTTTCCTAACATCTCATAGCCTCCTATTCATAAAATGTGGCGCGCTTCGCATTTAGAAACAAGACTCTACTAGATGTGGTTTGAGACATCCTAAAATTATCCCAAAACCTTATGCTCTGATACCAAGTTTGTCACGACCCGCGAGTACCCCCTAGACGTAACACGGCATACTCGACCCCAAAGGGGTCTCATACAAGCCCTTAGCATAATCATAGTCATAAGATCATAGGAAAAATAGTGCGGAATTTAAAACTTTTCTTTGCAATCGAAGTCTTTTATAATAAAGATAGAGTCTATCCACTATGTATCAAACCAACTATTTTATTTAGAATAAAACTCTTAAATACAACCTTAGGGACATAGCCTTTACATAAGTCTAACACATAAAAATAAAGGCATAAGGGACATATGGTTGAGCCCTCGAATACAATAAGGACTCACCAATCTTCTTCTTCTTGATCTCATATGAACCTAGCCACGAGGATGAAATCCAATATCTCCAAAGCATACACTTATAGAAAAAAGTAGAAAAATGCGGTTAGCACAAAAGTACTAAGTATGGAAGCCATGCACAAAAACCTTAAAACATGCATAAAAAGGGACATTTCATTTGAAAGCATGCTATTTACCATCTTTGAACATCATCTTTGAAATAGTTGGAGAATGCAACTCATAAAGCAACTCACATACATTTCATCATAGCATAAGAGATATCATTATAATAACAAGCATAGTCTCCAACATCAACATAATACATATCCTAATCTTCACAATACATAGCCTCCAATCATAACATAATACAAAGTCAATTACCAAGATAATCTCATCATAAAGTAATCATCACATAAGCAACACCTATGAAACACTTGTGCAATGTATGGTTGGCATCCCATAATACCAACCCTACTAAGTACTCCTTTGAAGCTACCTTAGTCATGCATTTCATCCTTAGACCTCATCATAAGCAATAGCCATAATTAAGGAAATAGTCATGTACATTACTTGAATATAAGGAAAGTCATTCATAGCAACTAACCATTCAACATATATGCATACATTCATGTCTCATCATAACATGAAGAAACCATCCCATAACATCCTACTAAGTCTACTTGTGCAATGTAAAAGTGAAGTCCCATACCCCACTCCTACTAAGTAAAACTCATTAAGAAGTCATAGTATAGTTCATGTCTTATTCATTATCATATCATTTAGGGAGATTTAGCCTTAACCGACATAGACCATGTGAGCTACATGGAATCCGGTGTTCTACCCCACACCGAAAAGAGGTGTCCTACGTGCCTAAGGTAGACGTACATAATAGCTTATAGGTGGATCCACTAGCTATATACCTATGTGGGCTCATAGTTATGGGATATGGGGATTACTACTAGAAACCCGGACTTGCAAAATGTAAAAGATTTCCATCCCATGAGACAACATACATTGGGAAGCCGGACTTGCTAACGTACAAGCCCCCTCATTTTCATATCCACTCGGTGCTGAGCATAATTTCCTTTAAAAGTCATATTAAGACTTTACTTAGGTTCATGGTCATAAGAGAATGCACTAGGCAATCAAACCAATATATCATCATAATAGCTCATAGATTCATTAAATGAGAATGTCCTTTCACTTTAGAATCATCAACATGTGAGTAAACCTTTCACATCGTATTCATAGTGTGTTTATGAGAATAGCCTTTCAATCAACACAACAACATAATTATAATCCTAGACAATTCATACATGAACATATGTATGGGTAAGGGAAGAATGACCTTTCAACAATAACCACAATTACACAATAGTCGTAGGATCTTCACTTTCTAAGTGGATCATAAGCAACACCTTAGTTACATCATAATCATATCCATGTATGTGTTTGTGATTGTCCTTCCAATGACGCAATAACAACATTATCATAATAGACACTTTATCCTCAAAGTATTCATAAACATGCATATAATATCATAATCATTCATAGACATCATATCTTACATTCAAGGATCATATTGAGTCAACACATCTAGCATTCAATACATGAAACATAGATATAGCCATAACTCAAGTACAACATTCATTCCATGCATAAATTCATATACTCATATTAGAGGTCATGTAGATGAAGTCTTCTCATAATAGGTCCATACACAATTCATCATACATAATGGCTTCCTTCTTGGAGCCTTAAGACCCTTAGCTTATTCATTTTAGCTCTTTACCCTTAAGCCCTAGGAGTCATCTTCATGTTACAAGCCTTACTCTCAAGCAATGCCTCACATGATCATCCTATATACCTAACTATTAAGGTAACCTAACCATATGCCTCATTCTTGATCAATTATAGTCATATAGGAAACATATAAACTCAATCTCAACACTACACCAGCATGATCCATCATATGCACCCTAATCAAGTTAGTTCTTGTTACAAGCTTTACTCATAAGCAATTCATGTCTCGATAATCTAATATAAGGCAATTCATTAAGAATTTCATCATTCTTAGAAGGTCACATATAAACCCTCAATTAGCTTCTTTCATGGCATAGCCCTAATCACATCAATTCACCTTAGAAATCTTAGGTTAATCAAGTATACATGTAGAATCATACTTAGATCATGCAATTACATCATAATTAACTCACATCAATCAATTGGGCCAACTTGCAAAACCATTACATAATGTAAAGAAGAACCATAGCTAGGATTGGGGATCTCATGGATTCTTGAAGGAGTTGAGTTAAAATCATATAAAATCAATCATACATTCATAAACAAACATAATTCAACCTGTAAAATCAACTTTAAAAGGAATCCATGGAGTTGAGTTGAAACCCTAGATAATTAGGTTTTCTAGATTTGAGTTAAAAGCTTTTGAAAGGGGTCCTTGGGTGATAGCTTCCCAAGGATGAAGAACTCCCATACCTTAGTTGTAGAATCCTTTCAAATTCATATTGAAAAGATCCTTCATTAAAGCTTTCCTTGATCTCCTTCTTTGATCTTCAATGGAGGTACTAGAGAGAAGACTCTTGGAGGGGAAAGTAGTTGGGTTTCGATTTGGGGTCTTGGGTTATAATGAGTTAATGAGGTGTTTAATGACATAAAATAGTTTATATATATGTATAATTACTATATTAAATGACCCCTACTCAAAAAAACTTAATAATGAATTACCTAAACTAACCCACCTAAGGACGAGTCTAGGCAGTCTACATGTACAAACCACGACACCCCCAACCATGGTCAGTGGATGGGGTCACTCTCCATCCTGTTGGGTCATGGTTTGAGTCTGCAACCTATACTTGGGGGCCTAGACCTATGGAGCAAGACCACGAGGCGTGGACTAATCCACTGGCCGTGGATAGCCATCTGTAGGTCACAAGATTTTGACAGCTTTTGTGAACTTAGGCGGCCTTGGGGGTTAGACTTTAGGGTCCTCCCCAAGGAACCTTGGTTGGTCTTTGGGGGGTCGTACCTTGATGTTTAACCCCTAGACTCCTTAACCTAAGCTCGGGAAGTCAATATGTAACCTAAAACCAAACATCAAACTCAAAAGCTCACACGTTAGGCCATAGTTTCACCTATTAGTTTTTGTCAGGCTTTAGCTAGGTCTTACTAGTTTTTACAGGGTGTTACATTGAGGATGAGAGTTTGAATGAGCTCACAAAGAAGATAGTGTCTGTTAAGGCACAAGATGTGACTCTTGATACAGGTGGTGTGCTCAGTTTTAAGGGAAGAATTTGTGTTCCCACTTGATTCAAAAGATGTTGACAGAATCCCATGGTTCCCGGTATTCCATTCAATCGGATGTGACCAAGATGTACCGAAATCTAAAACGGCTTTATTGGTGGCCTGGCAGGAAGAAAGACATAGCTGAGTTTGTGGCTAAGTGCCAAAACTAAGTATGAGCACCAAAGGCCTGCAGGCTTGCTTCAAACTTTGTCACGACCGAGACCGTCGTGATTGACACCCACACAAACCCTTCGATGGGAGAACGATTACTACAACCCGACTAAGCCACTTAAAGAAACTAAAAAATTTAAAGATACGGAAGCAGGTTTAAATGACGAATGGAATATGGAATTCCCATAAACTCCTAAGGTTTAAGAAAAACAACTAACACAATCATCACGGAAATTCAACCCCTAGAACCTGAAAGTCATTCCCAAAACTCTACAGTTCAACAAGTCTAAGAAAAAGGGGTACAACCCCGAAAACTAAACTTAAGTAAATGTATAAAACACTAGTCTGAGTCCAAAGAGAATGGAATAAACAAAAGAAGGATTCATGGTAGCCTGAAAGAACAGGCTCACCCTCGAAACCGGTCTCGGTCAAAGATCTCCTAACTGAGGTCAGTCAGTAGCTTTTTGAAGATGCCCTGTACTCAACAAAGAAAGAGTCATCCCTTAGCTCTCAAGAATGAAGTTTTGAAAAAAAATAATGTTTTTGGGATTTTTCCCTGATATAAGTCACGACTGTCTCGCCACAGCGGACCCCAACCCGCCACGGCGGCCCTGCCATGACGGGATTAATCCCGCCCCGGTAGCTTGCATGGAGGCAGAAGCTCGGAATTTGAGTTCCAAGCTCCCATTTCGCAACACACCTTCAAACCTTGACGTTCCAAAACTACCCCTTCATGCCAAGATAAGTTTCAGGAGTTTTGCTCCCCCGAATTCGATTTTGTAAAGCCGTACAGGCTCCTTAATGTCTTAGGTATCCACTCATGTGGTCAAATTCATAATTAAACCCCCCATTCTTTACCATATTTCCCTAGACCTCACCTGACTCAGATTTCATCCAAGTTTGGCCTAGACTAGAAATTTCCAAGTCACTACTCAACAGTTTTCTAGCCCAAATTATTTCCCTATTGGCTTTTCCATAACGACGGGAACATGTATTTACAGAATTAAACATCAATCATCCTGCAAAAAAAAACTTAAAATCATTAAAAATTAAAAATAAACTTTTTTAAAAAAATCAACAAAAACTAACGGTTTGCAATAATTATTGATAAGAGATTTTAATGCTTAAAAGGTTACTATTATCTATATAATGCATACACAAATTATAGTGACTTTGTCTCAACAACTACAAAATCACATCCAAGAAGAAGGAAAAAAGTTATATTTTCAAAAAATAATTGTTCGTAGATAGAAATAGAAAAAAAAATTTGTTTTATACTTTTCATAATAAGTGTTCCCTAATTATTTGACTTTATCTAAATATACTACGGTTAGATTTTGAAGAAATTATCTTTATGTAAATATTTCATCGGCATATTCATTTATATAAAATTTATAAAGGGACTTCTTTTAAAACTAATAAACATAAACAAATATTAATTAAATAAGCATAAACAAATATCAACGGTTAATGAATAGTTAAAAGTATATGAGTTTTTTTAGTAATTTGTATATTTTGTTCGTGATTTATATTTTTTTGATTAAGTTAAAAGATCAACTGATAAAACAAAGTATTTAAATACTTATATGATAATATGGTTAAAGGTGAGGTATATGTCGAATTTTTTTTATATTTCATGATTTTTTAAAATTTAATCTAAGATAACTACTAATAAAATAAAAAGTTATTTATATAATTTTTTAGTGATTTAAGAACTGTGTAGTAATAATTGAGTATTATGTGGAAATATTAGAGATCAAACCTAAAAATTTGGGAAATAGATAACTTATCTTTTTAAACTGTAACTTTTAAAAATATATATATACTTTATTATGTTTAAAACTGTAACATGTCTTTTAAATATGTGACTTTTGAAAATTGTATTTTTAAAATTTGATATTTTCAACAAAACTGTGGTTTTGACACAATTAATAATTTTAAAATAGTTAATATGTTTTTGTATAATTTATGTAATTTTAATTATAAAATTTTTCAACAATTAAATAGATCTCTTTAATTAGTATATATTTAATTTGAAAATTATAATTAGCTTAGAATTTTAAAAAGTCTAACGGTTTAGGTATTATTATTTTATTTTTATTTTTTTTGGTAATTAAAATTTTATTTACCAAAGTGAACGTTACAAAACTGAAAAATAAAAAATAGCAGACTTGGACATACATGCTCCAAGACTTGCTGAAACATCACACTCTATCTATCAGCCTTCTCTCACAACTTCTATCCTAAGGGTACACATTGAGTTCTCGAAGTCTGCTGCCTATCTTCCTATAATGGGATCCTCTTCCATATATATCTCTAATGATGTGTCTAATCATGAACTCCTCATTTCTCTGTTTGGACTGAAAGATTCTGTTGTTGCGCTCTATCTACACATGATAGATGGTTCCTGCCATAACCATCCTATACACCTTGGCTTTGCTGGTGTTGCTCTTCATATGTGTTGTTGCCCATTGTATTTCTTCATGCCACTTCCCTCCTATACGTTGTATTCTTGCCAAGCTAGCAGCTTCTTCCATATTCCATCAGTGAACATGCATGCAAAAAAGAGGTGATTGATATCCTCATCCTCCACTTGCCATAAGGGACATGCCAAATTAGATGTTACTTCCCATTTTTCCATTCTATCTTTCGTTGACAACCTCCTATTCAGAGCTAAATACAGTATGAACAGCCACTTTGGTGCACCATAGTTGGACCATATCAACTTTCTCCACTCCACTTTATCCCTATCTCCTCTCATCTTTTCATAAACCTTCTTAATAGAGTACTGTTCCATTTGCTTTAAACTGCTCATTGTAGCCAGCAGCTTGAAGATGTTTATGAGCTTTAAGAATTCTTTGTACCAGCCATAAGCTTCATTTGCTTGAATGCCCCAAATTCCTCTTTGCCCATAGTAACTATGTATCCATTCCAGCCATAATTTGTCCTTTTTCTTACAGAGATTCCATAGTAACTTCCCAATAGCTGCATTATTCCAGATAAATACATCCAGGAAATTCAAACCTCCACTTGCTTTGGGCCAACATAGCTTCTCCCAGGATATTAATGCTTTCTTTGATGCCTCCACACTACCTGTCCACAAAAACTTTCTATATATACTCTCAATAGCATGTAGAATCTTCTTAGGAAGTGCAAAGATTTGTGCCCAAAAGGTTTGTATAGAAAACAAGACACTCTTCACCAATTGAGCTCTGCCAGCAAATGAGAGGAATTTATTTGTCCAACAAGTGACTCTATTCAGCATTTTGTCAATAAGGGGTTTACATTGAACAATAGACACTCTCTTTGTACTCAAGAGGACTCCCAAGTACCTGAATGGGAGCTCTCCTTTCACAAATTGGAGTTCCTGTAGTATTTGATCTTGCACATTCTGTTTTATCCCTAAAAAATAAACACAACTTTTGTCCACATTTGCCACCAGCCCTGATACATTGGAAAAAACCATAAAGCACTTATATAAGCTTCTAATAGACTTGATATCACCCCTACAGAAGATCAGTAAATCATCTGCAAAACTCAACTGAATAATTCTCTGTTTCTTACACCTTGGATGGTAATGGAACTCAGGATTTGTATGTAGACTTGTTACGTTCCTGGTGAGATAATCCATAGCCAATACAAATAGAAAAGGGGACATGGGGTCCCCTTGTCTAACCCCTCTCTGAGCTTTAAATGGTTTTGTTATTCTTCCATTAACCTGAAATGAATAGGATATTGTGGTGACACACTGCATTATCCACTTGACACTTTAGCTGGAAATTTCAGTTCATATAATATTTGCTCCAGAAAACTCCATTCAATTAAGTCATAGGCTTTCTTCATATCAACTTTTATCATGTATCTCTTGGAAATACCTTTCCTATTATACCCTTTCACTAGCTCATGGCTAAGAATAATATTGTCATTTATAGCTCTCCCCGGCACAAAAGCTGATTGATTAGGATCAACTAAAGAACTCATCACCTTCTGCAATCTTATGGTAATCACTTTTGAAATGATCTTGTACAATGTTGTGCAACATGAAATAGGTCTATACTCCCCAATTTTAGTTGGATTGGCAATCTTCGGAATAAGAGTCACGATTGTACAGTTAATAGGCTGGTACATGTATCTTGTGTCAAAAAACTTCAACACTACATTCATGATGTTCTCTCCGACCACTGTCCAAGCCTTCTTAAAGAAGAAAGCATTGAAACCATCAATTCCCCGGGGCCTTCATATCATGTATACTTTTGAGTGCAATTTCCACCTCCTCTCTTGTCACTCTAGCTGCTAGTAATAATTGTTGTTCTCTATTAAGGGACTTACCATTCTTCATAGTCTGAGCATTCACACTAGGCAACATTTGGGCAGCCTTACCAAGCAAATTTTTATAGAATGTACTCACTTCTAGCTCAATTTCTTCCTGTGTCTGGGCTATAGTACCATCTGAAGTCATGAGTATTGTTATTGTGTTTTGAGCCACCCTATTCTTCATGTGTGCATAAAAGTAAGCAGTATTTGCATCACCTAACCTCAACCACTGAATTCTGGATTTCTGTTGCATTGCACTCTCTTCAATCATGCTCCATTTCTCTAATTAGATTTGTAGTTCCTTTTCATGTTGTCTATATTGAGCTACTGCAGATGGATCCCTCATTATATGCTGCAATTTTCCCCTAATGTCCTTTACATTATTCCTCACTCCTATAAAGTCTCTGCTATTAAGTTGCTTAAGGTTTGCTTTCACTTTCTTGAGTTTAAACTATACTTCTTTCAGATCCCTTATATGTCCACCTCTCCATTCTTCCTTCACCTTTGGTAAGAAATCTAGATGAGCAGCAATACAATTGAAAATTTTGAAAGCCTTGTGATTACCTCTCATATTACTATCCAACTCCAGACACAATGGAGAATGATCAGATGTTCCTGGTTGCATAACACTAATCTCTACTTGGTTCATGTTCAACATCCATTCTGCATTCATTATTGCTCTATCAATCTTACTGCATATGTATCTATTTGACCAGGTATACTCTCTTTCTATTGCCTTCAATTCTGTCATACCAGCATCACTCATAAACTCATTAAAGTCTTTATTTTCCATCTCCTGAACTGGCTTGCCATAAATTCTATCAGCACCAGTTAACACTGCATTGAAATAATCAAGGGTTCTTGTGTATTGACTACCTTTTGCTTCAAATCTTCCCATAATTGTAATCTATAATGAATAGTATGTAATCCATAAACCACCACCAGACAAAACACCATGTCATTCATTTGCACTACCACCCTGCTTTGTATATATTGGTCTGACTTACTCAGAATCAAACAATCAATCACCTGAGGATCCCACATTAGCCATATTCTACCCTTATCAATATGTTCATAATTTTCTTCCCATTTCCATCCTTGTGCTATTTTTTGTGTGATCTTTGCTACTAAATGTTCCTTTATTTTATGTTCTAAAATTGCCATAACTCCAACATTATTCTCCTTCATAAACAATTTGAGTTCCTTTTGTTTATGAAGTTTATTTATTCCCCTTGTGTTCCATGTGACCAGCTTCATGTAACCATTTCTATTAACCTTCCTCCATACCCTTCTCCTCCACCTGCATTACCCTCTGTTAGACTTGCTGAACCATGTTCCATACTTACTAATGCTCCAAAGCCATTTGCCATCCTCATCTCTAGTGCATTTGTTTGTGTATCTGAGCTTCCTCTAGCTATTATTTTTGGAGATACTTGTTGCCATGCTGCTGCCTCCTCACTTACTTGTTCCTTCCCCTTATCTTTTCCTCCATTTATTACTTGTGGGACTACTGTCCCATTAGTAGTGTCTTGCTTCTGAACCCATTTATTGACCAGCTTAGAAGCTACTTTATATCGAGGACCCTCTTTTGTAGTACATTTGTGTCCTACCTGCATACATTTAGGACAATATTCTAGAATCCATTCATACTTCACCTCTTGTTCAAAAACTCTCCCATTTGGATCTTCCAACTTGAGTTTCTTTGGCAATTCCCTTGCTACATCCATTTCGACTAGCACTCTGCAAGTTGGAATTTTTTCACCCAAATTGGCACTGTCTGCAACACCTCCTTATTGAAGTTAAAATCAGCACTCCAAACTTTAACTATAATGGGTTTATTATTAAGCATATGAGGACCAAAATACAACACTTCATTCCTGTCATCCAAGCTAGCAAACCTAACTAAGAAGTAGTCATCATTATGGTAATACACTTTAGGTTTACTAACTGTATTCACCTGCAGTGCAATATACCTCTCAATTGCAACAATTGTTAGTGATTCCCCTACCACATAGAGGATAAGAGCTTGCTTCCATTCTGCTGTTGCTTTGTCTACTTCTTCTTTCTTCAATTCAATGACCTATTCTCCATTCCTCATTACTGGATTAACGTAGCTCAGGCTCATTCCTTTAGCTGACATCCTATTTGAGTTGAAAAAATTCACCCACTTCTTAGTTGGTTCAACATTCATGTCCAATTTCATCTGTGTTTCACCTCCTGTCTCATTTACTTGTATCACTCCTGGTAAGTTCCCACTAATTTCAGCAGGAATTTCACTCCCCACATTACCTTCAGGTCTGTCTACTTCCTTACTGTTTGGTGTTGCTCCCCTTGATGGTAGAGACGACCACTGTTCCTTTGAATCCCTCCCCTGGGTCAACTCTTTTTCCTGTAAATTTCCTAGATCTGTAGCCTCCATTCTTGCCGGTGTCACCACCTGCTTTGTTGTGTCCTTCTTCTTCCTCCCTCTCGCCATTCCAGCCAGTGGTTCATGTTTGCAAGTCACACTATCGCGCACCTCAAGAGAGAAAAAGTTTTTGGATTAAATCATTAAATTTGAATAAAATCACGTTTATTATTATTGTTATTGTTATTGTTATTGTTATTGTTATTGTTATTGTTATTCTTCTTATTATTATTATTATTATTATTATTATTATTATTATTATTATTATTATTATTATTATTATTATTATTATTATTATTATTACCGCCAGAGATTGTTTAGTAGTTTTTATAAGCTATTTATTAGAGATCTTATCAAACCAACCGTAATCAAAAATGGTTTTTTTATCAACTTTTGGAATAGTCCATTTGATTTAAAATCAGGGTATTGGCAGATCCAAATATTGATTTGTTTATCTTATCGCATCTATTATAAATTGCTTGCTACTTTAAATCCTAGATGTAAATTATATGATACATCGGATCAAACTACTTCAGTAGAAATTAATTTTGCCAAATCTAAGGTCACTACTAGAAGACCTATGGGAAGAAATTAATTTTTGCATTCAATTTGATGAACAAAGTGTTCCTGATAATCGACACTCATTTTCTGATAGAAGACTGGCTATTCAGCATATTTCGCGTATTGAACCTATTTATTGTCTTGCACGTAATCGTGCTACTTCTTTGCGTACGTTATCATCTGTTATATCTGCTGATAAAAATAAAATCAAAATTGATCCTCGATTAAATATAGTTCGAGTAAATGATAAATCGTCTGATATTTTTGATAAGGATATTCCTTCTGCATCCGAAATGGATTTCAATCTTAGCAATACTTAATGATGGATGCACACCAGATTGATTTTAGTCCAGGTTCACTGGCAAGAAAATATATTCAAAATGAATTTTCAGGTGATAAATGGAACCGGTTTAAAACTTGGTGTTTTCACACTTATAGTGCTGATGATCTAAATAATATTTCTCAAGAATTTCATGAAACTTGTGCTTTGCATAATCATATTATGTTCTTTTTACCTTGGTTTATAACCACATATTTGCCTTTATATATTAATGTCCTTGAACGATCTTATAAATATAAATCTGGAAATATTGTTAAAGCAATTTATCCTCCCCAGGCATCTTTTATTTTACCAAATAATACACGAATTACTTTTACTGCCTTTCAAAAATTTGTTGAAGAAGATGTTGCGGCAGTCATCATCAATGAAATTAATAATTTGATTTCTCAAAACAATTATTTGGGACTTTATGTTAAAGTTTTGGGTGAACATATCAATTCTCTTGATAAAAAATTAGATGAATTAACTGCTTTGATAATACAGATAAAAACTTATTTAAAACCTTTTGAGAAAGCTTCTACTTCAAAACAGCTCTCAGAAATTCATACTCATGTGCAAAAGCCCCCTGAGATTCATGATTTTGTTATAAAACCTCTTTTTGATTTAGAAGAACTTCTTGATAAAAAAGTTTGCTGAATTCAGTGCTAAACCAATAGATTTATCAGAAACTTTTGCTGATGAGCTAGAACAAGCTTTTGATTATAAAGAGCATGTCTCATTAGAAGTTAATAACCTTCGTGGTTTTCCCATAAAGAATAGTGGTTATCCTAAATTTGCTTATAAGCCTAGCATGCAGACTTATTACTATTCCCGACCGACTCCTCAAGATGTGTTAATAGAGGAACGCGATTGGAATCAAACTAACACCTCTTATAGTGGTGCTGAAATTTATGAATGGAATCTTGATGGTCTGACTGATTGGCGGTTAACTATTCTTGTTCATCGTATGCTGATGTATGCAACTATCTGTAAAAATACTAAAAATACAGATAGAAATATTTGCAAAATGATTATTGCAGGTTTCACTGGCCAACTTCGAGGTTGGTGGGACAATTATATGAGCCTTGAGGCAAAGGCGGCGGTGGTAAATGCTATCACAGACAACGAAGGAGTTGATAGCCTAGGAATGGCTTTAGTCAAAAATAGGGAAGATGTTGTTTATACCCTAGTATTGACTATCCTAGAACATTCCAATGGTATATTTACCAATCAGTATGAAATTGTTCACAGTTTGTTGAATGGACTACGATGTAGACATTTGGGAGAATTTCGATGGTATAAGGATACTTATATGAGTCGAGTGTTGGAACTACCATAAAATGGTCTGGAACATTGGAAAGCTAAGTTCATAGACGGCCTGCCCCCTTTATTTGCCGAAAGAGTTAAGAAAACTCTTAAGAATCAGCAAGGAGCTATTACCTATGGCACTTTTACCTATGGTAAGTTGATTGGAGCTTGCACCCAAGAAAGTATTAACATGTGCAATGAATTGAAGCTCTCTAGACAGCTTAAGATAGATAAGCTCAGGGAAAGATCTAAGTTGGGAGACTTTTGTACCCAGTTTGGTTTACCAGATTCAGGTAAGCAGACCAAATAGAAAGATCATAGGAATCCCGACGATAAACCTTATAGGCGGAAAAGGTCTAGACGAAGGTCTAGGGAAGAACGGAAAGAGCGAAGAGCTCGTCGTAAATCAAATCGATTTTAAAAAAATAGGTCTAGGCGGAAATTAGCCAAGATCAAGTGCTACAAATGTGGTAAATTTGGACATATAGCACCAAATTGTAAGCTTGAAAAGCTGAAGTCTTTGTATCTGGATGAAGAGGTTCATGATAAGATTTATAGTTTCTTTTACACCTCTGGTTCTAAGTCTGATTATGATACTGATTCTGGATCAGAAGAAGACATAGATTTGCCTGAGTCTTCTAATGATAAGCAGCCTGTTACTATGAATGCTTACAAGTGTCATGGAGATGTTTGCTCATGTGAAAATGATGACTTTTATAAATTACAATCTCAATTCGAAGATTTGAACATTCATACTATTAGATCTGATAATGTGATTGAACTTCTGAAAGAAGTTACTAATAATGATTTGCGTGATAAAGTTATTTAATTTGTTGTTAATAACAGTGCTAGTTCTTCAAAACCAGTTGCAAAACCAAAAAATGATTTTGAATTTGAATACTCTACATCGTATTCTTTGTCTGAAGTTAATACTAGATTTAGTAGACAACCTGTTGTTATACGTGATACTTCTTTTGATGATTTAAAAGGAGAAATTGAAAATTTGAAAAATGAGATTAAATCTTTGAAACAAAATCAAATGATTTGTGATCATCGCCTTACTCAAATTGAGACACATAATAGCAAAGGCAAGAATGTTGTTGAAGATAATACTCTTGCAAATAATACTCTTGCTAAATCAGTTAACTTTGATCCTAAAAAAGATATGTTCTTGAAGATAATACTCTTGCAAATAATACTCTTGCTAAATCAGTTAACTTTGATCCTAAAAAAGATATGTTCTTAGGAATGATGCAAATTGCTACTGCACATAAATGGTATGTTAATTGCACCATATTGATTGATAATCAATTTTCTATAACTGATATTGCTATGATTGACAGCGGAGGCGATGTTAGTTGTATTCAGGAAGGTCTTGTACATACTAAGTATTTTGAGAAATCAACTCACATGGTCAAATATGCTTTTGGACATACTTTAGATATAAAGTATAAACTGCCTAATATGCGTATTTGCCAAAATAAAGTTTGCATTTTGCATTTCTTTTTCTTAGTAAAAAATCAGTTATACCCTCCAATTATACTTGGAACCCCTTTTATCAATGCTATATATTCTTTTACTAGTATAACTGCTAAAGGTTTTTCTACTACTTACAAGGATAAAGATATTAGTTATACTTTTATCACTGATCCTATTTCTCGTGATATTAATGTTTTGATTAAAATGAAACAGAAGCATGTTGATTCTCTGCAGCTTGAAATGTTTAGCATAAACATATTTGATACTTTGAAATCCACCAAAGTACACGAAAAAATTAAATTGATTTCCGAACAAATTACGGTTGATATTTGTGTTGATCACCCTAGTGCTTTTTGGAATAAAAAAAAACATATCGTCACTCTTCCATATGAAGATAATTTCTCTGAGGATGATATTCCTACAAAGTCTCGACCTTGTCAGATGAATGCCGAATTAGTTGAATTATGCAAAAAGGAGATTGATAATTTGTTACAAAGGGGTTTGATAAAACCTTCTAAATCCCTTTGGTCTTGTACTACATTTTATGTTAATAATGCAGCTAAACAAGAGCGTGGTGTTCCCAGGTTAGTTATAAATTATAAACCTTTGAACAAATATTTAAAATTGATTAGGTATCCTATTCCAAATAAAAAGGATTTACTGTCAAGATTATATGATGCCAATATATTTTCAAAATTTGATTTAAAATCAGGTTATTGGCAGATCCAAATATTTAAAGAGCATTCTTATAGAACCGCATTTAATGTCCCATTTGGACAACACGAATGGAATGTTATGCCATTTGGTTTAAAAAATGCTCCTTCTGAATTTCAGAAAATCATGAATGATATTTTCAACCCATATTTGGACTTCATTATTGTTTAAATTGATGATATTCTGGTTTACTCCAAGACTCTTGAAATGCATATTAAACATTTGGACATTTTCAAGAAAATTGTTATACAAAACGGTTTGGTAATTTCTAAACCAAAAATGAGTTTATTTCAAACTAGTGTCCGATTTCTAGGACATCTTATTTTTCAGGGAAAGGTTACCCCTATCCAAATATCTATTGAGTTTGCGTCTAAATTTCATGATGTAATTACAGATGGGATGCAATTGCAAAGATTCTTGGGAAGCCTGAATTATATTTTCCTGTTCTACAAAAATTTATCTCGTATGACAGGTTAAAAAAGGATACTAATAAGTCACCTTGGACTAATAGTCTCACTACTTTGGTATAGAACATTAAACTACGTGTTCAATCTTTGCCTTGTTTAACTCTTGCTAACCCTGCTTGGCAGAAAATAATCGAGATAGATGCGTTTATTACTGGTTATGGAGAAATTTTGAAACAAATTAATCCTCATGATAAAACTGAATATCTGATTCGATTTCATTCAGGAAAATGGAGCGATGCTCAGAAAAAATATGCTATGGTGGCCTATGAGATGCTAACTATCGTTGAATGTGTTTTAAAATTTCAAGATGATTTATATAATCAAAAGTTTCTTATAAAAACCGATGCTCAATCTGTCAAATATATGTTTGATAAAGACTTTAAGCATGATGCTTCTAAATTGATATTCGCCAGGTGGCAGGCACAGTTAGCCCCATTTGATTTTGAAATCCATTATAAAAAAGGGAGTGATAATTCTCTTCCAGATTTCTTATCTAGAGAATATTTAACTTCTTAAGAATGAGCTTTCTTAATCCTTTCTTTACCGATAAAACATTGATAACTATTTTAAAGGTGGTTCCACTGAACCGGGATGTACATGAGATTATCCTATGGAAAATTATTGATAGTATGGTGATGGATATTTTCACCATTTATAATTGTGAATAAGTCATCGATTTTGAAGATCAAAATTATTATTATCATGATTATTATGATTTCTATGATCTTATAGATGATTAAACAAAAATGCTTTGTTTGTAGAATGGACCTTCCTTGGGTAACCAAGGGTCGCGGCAGGAATAACTCTCGAGGAAGGGGCAGATCTTCCCCAGGTTCCTCGTCAGGATCTTCATACGGATCCTCATCGAACTCCCTGATATTACAGCGCGGAGGCATGAATTTGATAAACTTGCACTCAAAAGAAACGCAAAAGGCGACATCATCGTCAGTACATTTGGAAGATATTCCAGAAGGTAGCCCGTTATATGCAGAGCTACAGGCATATTTGTCACAAAAGGAAAAAGGTGATACCTTTGCCTTTATTGCCAAAGACGATGTTGATGATATCAAATCGTATGAAAAGGTAGTTAAAAAGAAATAATATTTCTTTTAGAAAACTCTGAAATTTAGAGGAAAAACGAACCTTGGAAGCTATTCCAGCGTTATTTGATTAAGGGATTATATTTCCCGGGTGAATCATATAAGACCCACTCATATTATGAAACCATTTTGATAAGCACTGGTAGTGTTGATTTTCAGTACTTCTCAGGATACAATACTAGTGAGAATGTTTATAACTTCTCTAAAATGATCATAAAGAAGATTGTTTCGGTCGAAGATTGGGGTATTTCCTCAATGAAAGAAAGACAGATCGATCGAAATAAGGTACTCACTAATTTTACTTATTAGGATTATATTAACGCCTTCAGTAAAGTCCTTTATTATAATAATGAGAGGCATAAACATATAATTGGTTCGTTAAGGTTTGTTCAAAGATATTTGATGGACCGATCCCTAATTGGTTCTTGAACGGGTGGTCATACCACGGTCCGGCTGTAAAGATTTTACCAGATCCGTTCTTAAATTTATACAAAGAATGGGTTAAGGTTTCACCAGACCTAAATAAATTATATCACACTGATCATATTTGTTATATGGAACAAATTGAATAGATCTACTTTTTCATAGAGTTCTCTATCCCTTGGAATCATAAATGGACCCCAGAAGTTGGTTATACTGAAGAACAAATTCCATGTTTACATAGAATTTATTATAACAATTTTTGGGACAAACTTATGAAAAAAGATCCCAAAACGAAAGTGTTACACGGTCAAGAATTGCTAGACCTTATCACACAAAAAATCCAAGATTATGGCACTGAGTCACACAGAGTATTGGTCGCAGACAACTCAGTTAAGCATATTGCTAGAAGAATTTCCGTTCAAGATGGAAACACAGAAGATATGATAAAAGAATATCTAGACGAGGTTAGGAGAAATATTCTTCTCAATATTACTCATTATGTGAAGTCAAACGACACTTCCATGAAAAGTGAAACAAGTGAGGATGCTCAAGAAGATAAAGATATTCAACCATGTGGAGGAGATTCGCCAGAAGATTTCCTATGAAAGTTAAAAGGAAAAGAGGTGTAAAACTTATCTCAAAGAGTGAAAAGGCACTATCAACAGTAGAAACACTGTTGTAACAGTAGATATATTGTTCCTAGGGACCCAAATAAGGGCCAGTATCCCTGTTCATAGATGCTTTTACTTTCTATAAATAAGTTTGTTTTTCTTAGTTGAAGAGAAGGTTTTTAGAAACCCTCTTTCTTTCTTTTGTTCTCTCTCTCTATTGTAAAAGTTTTCTTGTATTATATTGTAAGTTGTGAGTTTGTCGGAGTACCAGAGTTTGAATAATATCAAGTATTTCCATAGGACCGGGTGTTTGGGCACAAGGTACTTTCTATTTCCTTTCTTTTATTTACAGTACTTTGCTTATCCGATCTAAGCCGTGACTATGTCCAGCTAAAGAATTATATCTATGTCGGATAACTAACTTCACTCTTACATCTACCATGAAAGATCTAGACTTTATCTAAATATGAATAAATTTATATATGGATTCTTGACTTAGTTTCAAGATGGTGGTACAATCAGATTCAATACAACAAGTTAGTGGCTTTGTCTTAGTGACTCCGTCTATCCAGCCGTGGTCTCAGCCAGATAAGGAGTTAAAAGAGCGCCTTATACCCGGTTAGAACTGCTAGACACATGGGTTCACTAACAATATGTATTTGAATCTCGATAGACCCTTTGCTTGGGTAAAAGGATCAGATCCTTCCATACAGTTATTAAACTATATAAAAATTTATGTATTTCGGTTCTGATTTCCGAATTTGGATGTTGACAAGCTAGATTGAAGATGATCGCGTGGACTACCGCCCGTCTTCTGAGATCCTTTTTTGGTTGGTTTACCAGATTCAGGTAAGCAAACCAAACAGAAAGATCATTGGAATCCCAACAATAAACCTTATAGGCGGAAATGGTCTAGATGAAGGTCTAGGGAAGAACGGGAAAAGTGAAGAGATCTTCATAAATCTGATCGATTTAAAAAAAAAATAGGTCTAGGCGGGAATTAGCCAAGATCAAGTTCTACAAATGTGGTAAATTTGGACATATAGCACCCAATTGTAAGCTTAAAAAGCTGAAGTCTTTGGATCTGGATGAAGAGGTTCACGATAAGATTTATAGTTTGTCTTCTAGTAGTGACCTTAGATTTGGCAAAATTAGTTTCTACCAAAATAGTTTGATCCGATGTATCATATAATTTACATCTAGGATTTAAAGTAGCAAGCAGTTTATAATAGATGCGATAAGATAAACAGATCAATTCCAATCCAGGTGCATAATTATAACCATGTGTTTTAATATTCAAAGTCAAAGCATCTAATATATTAGAATCAGTCAAAGATAAATGCAAATTAGGCTGAGTATTAAAATAAACTGGGCCATAAGCTACTGTGGATTCAATTGAACCCATCAAAGCTTGGTGAAAATTTAACTTTCTCGCATCGTGAAGAGCAGCTAAGAATGTCTCCGGTAATCCTTTAAGAGTTAGAGGCTTGAAAGCAATTTGTACCATGACAATATGCAAGAACTTGTATTGATTTTTATAAACATCAACATCGCGTTTATTCAACAAACGAATAGTTTGTTCGGACGAATTTAACGCCAGAGATTGTTCAGTAGTTTTTATAAGCTGTTTATTAGAGATCTTATCAAACCAACCATAATAATAAATGGTTTTTATATCAACTTTCGGAATAGTCCATTTGTTTAACAAATCAAGGTTCTAAGGTATATCTACCTGTTCTAATCGAGTACTTTTAGTACTAGTATCTCCTAGATCCATGATCAACAAAGATTGAACACGAAGTTTAATGTTCTTTACCAAAGTAGTGAGACTACTAGTCCAAGGTGACTTATTATTATCCTTTTTTAACCTGTCATATAATGGGGCTAAGTCACGAGATAATTTTTTGTAGAACGGGGAAATATAATTCAGGCTTCCCAAGAATCTTTGCAATTGCGTCCTATCTGTAATTACATCAGGAAATTTAGATGCAAACTCAATAGATCTTTGGATAGGGGTAACCTTTCCCTGACAAATAAAATGTCCTAGAAATCGGACACTAGTTTGAAATAAACTCATTTTTGGTTTAGAAATTACCAAACCATTTTGTATAACAATTTTCTTGAAAATGTCCAAATGTTTAATATGCATTTCAAGAGTCTTAGAGTAAACCAGAATATCATCAATATAAACAATAATGAAGTCCAAATATGGGTTGAAAATATCATTCATGATTTTCTGAAATTCAGAAGGAGCAATTTTTAAACCAAATGGCATAACATTTCATTCTTATTGTCCAAGTCGGACATTAAATGCAGTTCTATAAGAATGCTCTTTAAATATTTGGATCTGCCAATAACTTGATTTTAAATCAAATTTTGAAAATATATTGGCGTCATATAATCTTGACAGTAAATCCTTTTTATTTGGAATAGGATACCTAATCCATTTTAAATATTTGTTCAAAGGTTTATAATTTATAACTAATCTGGGAACACCACGCTCTTTTTCGGCTGCATTATTAACATAAAATGCAGTACAAGACCAAAGGGATTTAGAAGGTTTTATCAAACCCTTTGTAACAAATTATCAATCTCCTTTTTGCAGAATTCAACTAATTCGGCATTCATCTGACAAGGTCGAGACTTTGTAGGAATATCATCCTCAAAGAAATTATCTTCATATGGAAGCGTGACGATATGTTTTTTTTTATTCCAAAAAGCACTAGGGTGATCAACACAAATATCAACTGCAATTTGTTCGGAAATCATTTAATTTTTTTCTTGTACTTTGGTGGATTTCAAAGTATCAAATATGTTTATGCTAAACATTTCAAGCTGTAGAGAATCAACATGTTTTTGTTTCATTTTAATCAAAGCATTAATATCACGAGAAATAGGATCAGTGATAAAAGTATAACTAATATCTTTATCCTTGTAAGTAGCAGAAAAACCTTTAGCAGTTATACTAGTAAAAGGATATATAGCATTGATAAAAGGGGTTCCAAGTATAATTGGAGGGTATAACTGATTTTTTACTAAGAAAAAGAAATGCGGAATGCAAACTTCAATTTGGCAAATACTCGTATTAGGGAATTTACACTTTATATCTAAAGCATGTCCAGAAGCAGATTTGACCATGTGAGTTGCTTTCTCAAAATACTTAGTAGGTACAAGACCTTCCTGAATACAACTAACATCACCTCCGCTGTCAATCATAGCAATATCAGTTATAGAAAATTGATTATCAATCAATATGGTGCAATTAACATACCATTTATGTGCAGTAACAATTTGCATCATTTCTAAGAACATATCTTTTTTAGGATCAAAGTTAACTGATTTAGCAAGAGTATTATCTTCAACAACATTCTTGCCTTTGCTACTAAGTGTCTCAATCTGAGTAAGGCGATGATCACAAATCATTTGATTTTGTTTCAATGATTTAATCTCATTTTTCAAATTTTCAATTTCTCCTTTTAAATCATCAAAAGAAGTATCATGTATAACAACAGGTTGTCTACTAAGTCTAGTATTAACTTCAGACAAAGAATACAGTGTAGAGTATTCAAATTCAAAATCATTTTTTGGTTTTTCAACTGGTTTTGAAGAACTAGCACTGTTATTAACAGCAAATTGAATAACTTTATCATGCAAATCATTATAAGTAACTTCTTTCAGAAGTTCAATCACATTATCAGAAGTAATAGTATGAATGTTCAAATGTTCGAATTGAGATTGCAATTTATAAAATTCATCATTTTCACATGAGCAAACATCTCCATGACACTTGTAAGCATTCATAGTAACAGGCTGCTTATCATTAGAAGACTCAGGCAAATCTATGTCTTCTTCTGATCCAGAATCAGTATCATAATCGGACTCAGAACTGGAGGTGTAAAAGAAACTATAAATCTTATCATGAACCTTTTCATTCAGGCCTCAAGGCTCATATAATTGTCCCACCAACCCCGAAGTTGACCAGTGAAACCTGCAATAATCATTTTGCAAATATTTCTATCTGTATTTTTAGTATTTTTACAGATAGTAACATACATCAGCATACAATGAACAAGAATAGTTAACTGCCTATCAGTCAGACCATCAAAATTCCATTCATAAATTTTAGCACCACTATAAGAGGTGTTAGTTTGATTCCAGTCGAGTTCCTCTATCAACACAGCTTAAGGAGTAGGCCGGGAGTAGTAATAAGTCTGCATGCTAGGCTTATAAGCAAATTTAGGATCACCACTATTCTTTTTCGAAACACCATGAAGTTTATTAACTTCTAATGAGACATGCTCTTTATAACCAAAAGCTTGTTCTAGCTCATCAGCAAAAGTTTCTGATAAATCTATTAGTTTAGCACTGAATTCAGCAAACTTTTTATCAAGAAGTTCTTGTAAATCAAAAAGAGGTTTCATAACAAAATCCTGAATCTCAGGGAGCCTTTGCACATGAGTAGGAATTTCTGAGAGATGTTTTGAGGTAGAAGCTTTCTCAGAAGGTTTTAAATAAGATTTTATCTATATTATCAAAGTAGTTAATTCATCTAATTTTTTATCAAGAGAATTGATTTGTTCACCCAAAACTTTAACATAAAGTCCCAAATATTTATTTTGAGAAATCAAATTATTAATTTCGTTGATGTTGACTGCAACAACATCTTCTTCAACAAATTTTTGAAAGACAGTAAAAGTCATACCAGTATTATTTGGTAGAATAAAAGATGCTTGGGGATGATAAATTGCTTTAACAATATTTCCAGTTCCATCTTTATAAGATCGTTAAGAACGTTGACAAATAAAGGTAAATAAGTGGTTATAAACCAAGGTACAAAATACATAATGTGATTATGTAAAGCACAAATTTCATAAAACTCTTGAGAAATATTATTCAAATCATCGGCACTATAAGTGTCAAAAAACCAAGTTTTAAATTGGTTCCATTTATCACTTAAAAACTCATTTTGAATGTACTTTCTTGCCAGGGAACCTGGGCTAAAATCTATTTGATGTGCATCCATCATTAAGTATTATTAAGATCAAAATCCATTTTGGACAGAGAAGGAATACCAACTTGCAGGATCTCTGATGACGGGCGGTAGTCCGCGCGGTCATCTTTAATCTAGCTTGTTAACATCCGAATTCAAAGAATAAATTTGAATCGAAATATATGCAAATTTAATATAGTTTAATGACTCTATGGAAGGATCTCATCCTTTTACCCGAGCAAAGGGCGTGTTAAGATTCAAATATGTATTGTTATTGAGCCCATGTTCTAGCGGTTCTAACCGGGTATAGAGCGCCCTTTTCAACTCATTAACGAGCTTAGAACTACGGCTGGCTAGACGGAGTCACAAAGACAAAGCCAATAACTTGTTGTATTAAATCTAACTGTACCACCATCTCAGAACCAAGTCAAAAACCATATATAAATTTATTTATATTTTGATAAAGTCTAGATCTTTCATGGTATATATAAAAGCGAAGTTAGATATCCGACAAAGATATGAATCCTTTAGCCGGACATAGTCACGACTTTAGATCAGAGAAAGAGAAAAGAGAAAAATAAGGAAGAATTAAAGTACCTTGTAACTATGGCCAACACCAAGGCCTATGAGAGAACTATCCACAATTTATTTACTTCCGGCAGAACTCTGATAAACTAAACACTTTAAAAACTGAGAGTGATTTACAAGAGAGAGAAAGTAGAGAGAGGTTTGTGTTTTCGAACCTGCTTCTTAAAAACTAAAAACTAAACTTATTTATAGAAAGAAAAGGAATCTATGAATAGTAAATGTGGGTCCCTTATCAATGGATCCCCTATGTACAGTAACAGTTTATCTATTGTTGGTCAACAGTGTATTTACTGTTGATAATGGCTTTTGCTGTAGAGATAAACTTTACATCTTGTCCTTTTTCTTTAATTCACGGAGGAAATCTTCCGCCTTTTGTAAAGTATCTTCTGAGATAAGTTTGTTTGACTCATATGGTTGAGCGTCTTGAATATCTTCTGTGGCAACATCATCACTTGTCTCACTCCTCATGGATGTGTCTGATTTCTCGTATTGAGTTATATTGAGAAGTAGATTTTTTCTGACTTCTTCAAGATAATTATTAATCATCTCTTCTTTATTCCCATCTTGGATAGAGATTTTTTGGGCAATATGTCTCACCGAGCTATCTTGGATAATTCCCTTCTGAGGGATATTACAATATTCTTGGATCCTTTTTTCAATAAGATCCAACAATTCTTGTCCATAACGAGACTTGGTTTTGGGATCTCTTTTCATCAATTTATCCCAAAAATTATTATAAAAATCCTATATAAGCAAGGAATTTGCTCCTCGGTGAAACCCACTTCTGGAGTCCATTTATGACTCCAAGGAATAGAAAATTCAATGAAAAAGTATATTTGTTCAATTTTTTCAATGTAACAGATATTATCTGTGTGATATAATTCGATAAGATTCGGTGAAACTTTAACCCATTCTTTGTATAACTTAAGAAATAGATCTGGTAAAATTTTAATCGTTGGACCGTGGTATGCATGTCCACCAGTTTAGAAACCAATTAGGGATTGGATCTGCAAATATCTTCGCACAAATTTTTATAAACCATGTATGCTTATGTCTCTCATTATGGTAGATGAGGTCTTTATCAAAAGCATGAATATAGTCCAAATATGTAAAATTCATAGAGACTCTATTTAGGCTAATTTGCCTTTCCTTCATTGTGGAGATACCCCAATCTTTAACAGATATAATCTGTTTGATTATCATTTTGGAGAAGTTATAAACATTCTCACTGGTGTTATATCCTTATATCCTGAAAAGTGCTGAAATTTAGCACTACCGGTGCTTATCAGAATTGTCTCATAATAAGATCGGATTTTGTATGACTCACCCGGGAAATATAATCCGTTAACCAAATATTGCTGGAATATCTTCCAGGGTTCTTCTTTTCGCTGAATATCAGAATTTTTCAAAAGAAATATCACTTCTTTCTTTGATATTTTTTCATAAGATTTGATATCATCAACATCTTCTTTGGCTATATATGCAAAGGTATCACTTTGCTTCTGAGATAAATACGCTTGTAGTTGTGCGTATAATGAATTATTTTCTGGAATATCTTCCAGATGTATGGAAGAGGAAGCCTCCTTTTGAGAGGTTTTCAAATTTATCAAGCTCATCCCTCCTCTTTGTATAATTGCAGAGCTGGAAGAAGAGGATCCGTATGACGATCCTGGGGATGGTATTCCCCTTCCCCTGGTATAACTTCCCCGTCCTCTAGCCTTGGTTATCCAAGGAGGGTCCATCCTACAAACAAAACACTTTGTTTTATTCGAATGCATCATAGTAATCACTGTAATAATAATTTTCACTGTCAAAATCGACGATCTCCTCGATATTATGAATAGAGAAGATGTCTATTACCATATCATCTATAATTTTTCATAAGTACATCTCTATTGAGAGGAATTACTTTTAATATAATAACTAAGGTTTTTTCAGTAAATAAGGGAGAAAGAAAATTCATTATGAAGATAAATATTCTCTAGATAAGCAATCTAGAAGGGAGTTATCACTTCCCTTTTTATAATGGATTTCAAAATCAAAAGGAGCTAACTGGCTTGCCACCTAGCAAAAATCAATTTTGATGCATCATGTTTAAAATCTTTATCAAACATATATTTCACAGATTGTGCATCAATCTTTATCAGAAACTTTTGATTATATAAATCATCTTGAAATTTTAATACGCATTTGATAATGGTCAACATTTCATGAGCCACCGTAGCATATTTCTTCTGGGCATTGCTCCATTTCCCAGAATGATATCGGATCAAATATTCATTTTTGTCATAGGGATTGATTTGTTTCAATATTCCACCATAACCAATATTAGACGCATATGTCTCAATAATCTTTTGCCAAGCAAGGTTAGCAAGAGTTAAACAAGGCAAAGATTGAACACGAAGTTTAATATTTTTTACCAAAGTGGTGCGGCTATCAGTCCACGGGGATTTATGATCCTTTTTTAGCCTGTCATATAAAGGGGCCAAATCACGAGATAAGTTTTTATAAAAGGGGGAAATGTAATTTAAACTTCCAAAAAATCTTTGTAATTAGGTCCTATCTGTGATAACATCAGAAAATTTTGAGGCAAAGTCAATCGATCTTTGAATTGGAGTAACTTTCCCTTGACAAATATGATGTCCTAAAAATCTGACATCAGTTTGAAATAAACTCATTTTTGGTTTCGAAATCACCAAACCATTTTGTATAGCTATTTTCTTGAAAATGTCAAAATGCTTGATATGTGTTTCAAGAGTCTTTGAGTATACCAATATATCAATCAATATAAACAATGATAAAATTCAAATATGGGTTGAAAATATCATTCATAATTTTCTGAAATTCAGATCGAGCATTTTTTAAACCGAATGGCATAACATTCCATTCATACTGTCCAAACGGGACATTAAAATTTGTCCTATCAGAATGCTCTTTGAATATTTTGATCTGCCAATATCCTGATTTTAAAATTATATTTGCATCATATAATCTTGACAATAAATTTCTTTTAATCGGAATAGGATACCTAATCCATTTCAAATATTTGTTCAAAGGTTATAATTGATAACTAACCTGGGGACACCCCGTTCCCTTTCAGCAGCATTGTTAACATAAAATGCAGTGCAAGACCAAGGTGATTTAGAAGGTTTAATCAAACCCTTTTGTAACAAATTATCAATTTCTTTTTTGCAGAATTCTACCAATTTGGTGTTCATCTGACAAGGACGAGATTTTGTAGGAATATTATTCTCAGAGAAATCATCTTCATATGGAAGTGTAACAATATGCCTTTTCCGATTCCAAAAGGCACTAGGATGATCAGCACAAATATCAATGGTAATTTGCTCAGAAATCAATATGATTTTTTCTTGTACTTTGGTGGATTTCAAAGTATCAAATACAATAACCATTCTACTTTTTCCTCTGTTTTGTTCACTATGTTTATTTACTATAAATGCTGGGCTTGTATGCTTACTATTGCTTTCTTGTATGTACCTTTTTTCTAGTAATTCACTTATATGTATCTTAAATTCTGTTAAATCATTAAAATTATATTTTAATGGTTTTTGGGTTATTATACTATTATTATCAATTAGCTCAATTTTTATTTTTGTTTTATGTTTTTCCCATCCTTGTAAAGGATCTTCACTATATAATAATTCTAACTTATCTTGGATTATTTTTACTTTATCTATAGAGAATATAATTAATTCTATCTTAGGTTTTCTTCTTTTATATTTTCTAATTTTTGTGTAATTTTTTCACTTCCTTTTATCCATTCTGTTGTTTTTTGTTTTTTGTTATTTACTCTTTTTGCTCCTATTTTTTGTTTATACAGTGTTGTGAACCACCAGTGTGTTTTTGTTATTATATGTGGGTATAATTTTTCTAAAAATGGCATCCCTAATAGCATATCTTTTGTACTCAATTCAAAGTTATATATTTCTTCTATAGTTAATATCTTATCCCATATTTGTATTTTTATATTTTTTGCCTTATATGTGATCATGCTTTCTTCATTATTAAATCCTGTTACTACTATCGGTGTTTTTAATTTTTTTCACTTATCTTCTGGTAAACAATTGTATTTACATATATTAGCTTCTGCTCCCGTATCTATCATTGGTGTATAATAGATGTTGTAATATCCCTCTATTATTATCTTTGCAAGTATATATATTTTCATATTTTTATCATACTAAAGTCTTTTTTATTATTACTCTTTTATTTTCATAATTTATTAATAACTGTTTGTCTTCTAGATTATATGGTTTTACTTGTTCTAGCCATTTTATTCCTAAAGTGATATTTTCATCTCCTTGATATACTTTAAACTTTATTATTATTGGTATTCCTCCAATGATTATTTCCTTTTCTGTAGTTTCTTCGGTATATATTAATGCTTTTGGTAGTTCAGGGCATGATTGTTCAGTAGTTATTATTCATCTTCCGTCACTAATTCTCTTGTAATATAGTTTTCTTCTAGTCCTGTGTTTATTAATATTAAATATTTCCGCTGTTCCATTACTCCCGTTATGTAGTAATGATGTGGTTTTATTTCTTCTTCCATTGATTTTTGTGGAGTTTTATCTATTCTTCTTGAGGTACTCATTTTTTATGATATTTGGGGTATTTCATTGTTTATTCTTTTTGATGTACTTAGTCTTTCTTTTACTATTTCCAAATCTTCTTCTACATTAATTTCATTATAACTATAATCATTATTATCTATGACTGTAACTATCCTTTCAAAAGGATCTTCTATTTTTATTTTATCTATTTTATTTTTCGCTGTTATTTTATGTTTTGTTGTTAGAACATATAAGTTTTTACATCTAGCTGTAAATATTTTACTTCCTGGGGCTAGTTCTATCCCTGACATTCACTACAAGAAAAACTGTTACTTAAGACCAACATTTAGGGATGAGCTACTAATCCCGTCTCTAAAGATATATGTATTGGGACGAGATTATATTCCGGTCCTTATTTGTATATTCTATTGCGAAGATACTTAATCCGGTCCCTAAATAACATATTAACTTGTCCCAAATTCAATTAAAAAACTTAGAGCCCAACTTTCAGCCAAAATATAATACTAAAGTATTAAAAAAAAACTTCTGTTTTTTTCACCAAAATTTAGGCGCCAGTTTTTTTTAGCCAAAAAGGAAAAACCCTACTCTTTTCTAAAATCTAAGCAAAACGTAAAACGCAAAAAAAACTCTTTGTCTGCTGCTGGTCGCAGCTTCCCTATAGCAGCATATAGTCGATCTGTTCATCAACAGTCGATCGTTCTTCTCATCTACAACGTCCGACGGCCAATCTCAACATCAAAGTACTTTCCATCGCAACTTTGTCTTCTTCATCGTATAGAATTGATGCTCAACTGCTCAGTGAAACAGATCATACAGGTAATTTGGTTCTTCTTCTAATAAAGTTTCTATTGTTTCGAATTCCATAAATTGTACATGGATTTTTTATTGTTTTATTTAAGTTACTCTTCTTCTTGTTCTTCCTCTTTTCTAACATTAGATAGGTTAAAAGCTTCTTATTAATATGATCTGTTTTCTTATGTACAATCTGTGAATGATTATTGGGTTGAGTTTCTAATAGTGACTCGATTTTGTGACCACTCTTCTAATAAAGTTTCTATTGTTTCGAATTCCATAAACTGTACTTGGATTTTTTGTTGTTTAATGTAAGTTACTCTTCTTCTTGTTCTTTCTCTTTTCTAACATTAGATAGGTTAAAAGTTTTTTGATCTGATCTGTTTTCTTATGTACAATCTGTGAAAGATTATCGGGTTGAGTTTCTAATAGTTATTCAATTTTTTTAACTGTTGTATGTGCCTGAAGATTATACAATTTGATTTATAGAGTGCATATTTTATTTGAAAAATCTAATTATTTCACTAAGAACATATACTAATTTTTTGTCTTCGATGTTGATATTTTGTGAGCGAAATAAGAAGTAGACCTCTTACATGTAACTTTTAAAGTAAGATATACTTACATAATAGTAATGCTTCTGTTAATTAGGGGAGGCGAGACTCGCAAACAAATGTATTGTATATATAAGGTCCATACCTTTTCCATATAACTTATTAAGCAAGAGACTTTTAAAGTAAGATATACTTACATAATAGTAATGCTTCTGTTAATTAGGGGAGGCGAGACTCGCAAACAAATGTATTGTATATATAAGGTCCATACCTTTTCCATATAACTTATTAAGCAAGAGAAATATAGGCGTGTGATATTTGTCGCTTCGTCAAATTTAAAGAGGCGAAGCATCATGATAAACCTAAAAGGAACAAAATTGATTTATTTGGCATTAGAATTTAATTCTATATGAATTTCCAGCGGCTTATAACTACATGTGAGGTATTTTTGTGTTCCGGAAAGTTTGTCTTATGAATTTCGTGGGGCTAACTCCATGTGTGGTTCTAGCGATTATGTGTTTCACAAAGTACATAAAACTTCGTAGCTTGTAGCAATGAATAGAGGATAACATTCTCTTTTCTGATTGCTCCTCTAGGTTGTAACATATAGTTCTGGTGAGAAATTGTGATTTGTAATTTTCTTAGTTCTTTCTTTAGTATTGTTTGAAGATTCAAGTAAATAAACTATTTAGTACCATTCCCTTTTTTTATTTCTTCTCTAGGTTGTAACATATAGTTCTGGTTGAAATTGTGATTTCTAAGTTTCTTAATTCTTTCTTTCTAACCTTATAGTTTAGCCCTATTGTGTGTATCGGATCGTAACAACTTATTTGCATTTTATTTGCAAAGGTAGAAAAAGTTCGAGAAAGCAACAAGTGCAAAGAAGTTGCTTCACTTGAAATTGAACAAAAGCTGAAAGTAACCTTTTATAATAATCGAACGGTTGGAACAAATAACAATCTATTTTAGAGGCATTTGGGAAAACTTGTTTGTGATCGTAATATTTGTCCCTTGGGAGTATCATCGTGGCATGATATTATGCAAGAAAAGTTGAATCATATGTGGGCAGCCATTGAGGTAATAAATATACACATGATTCATATTATATAGTGCTACCTAATATGTCGTGTGTTCTTGTCCATATAGCTAATGTTTCTTATTTTAGAAGTTTATCTACAGTCGCTAGCAATCAATTGTAATAGATAAAGAATCTATACTCAAGTACCTTAGAGTGTTTTTATAACTTGGGAACATATTGTTCAGAAATAGAGATCAAGCTTGTAGATAATAACTGAACTCATGTTTCAATTGTTGTAGCATAAATTTGAGAGTGTTGATATGAATGATCGTCGTGATCATATCTTGGGATGTATGAATGAGTTATGGAACAAATAGAGAGGACACTTGCATGCAAAATGTGTGAAGGACAAGTCAATCCAACAGTCTCTTATGAATGTCCCAAGTGGAGTAGACAATAAAAAAATGAGAATGGTTAGTAAAGGTGCATTTTGCTTCTGAAAATTTCCAGGTATGCTTACTGAATTAAATTTTCTACACTACTGCAACACTGCTGCCAGCTTTTCTGTTTTATTGTGTTCTGCCAAATTGTTGTTCATCCAGCTTAACTTGTGTCCAGTTGATCTGCTATGTTCCGTCATGATTGTCTGAATCTACTTTTAGAGCCTTGGTTGTATCACTTTCCTTCACCCAGTTGTAAGTCACTGCTTGCTCAACTTCTCTTCCTTTAGGATCCTTGACTCTAACCTTCTTCGGCAGCTCCCTAGCTTAAGTTCATACCCACACAAATTTGTAGTAGGGGTTTCCCTATGCCTTATAGGCTGCTTCTGCAAGTCCCATGTACACAAGGTCTTTTCAAAATTAGTAGTCACTTTCTGAATTTGAGCTAGAATCACATTTTCATAAATGTTCAAAACAATCAAATTTAATACTACCAAATATATCTAAGAAAGCACGTTCCAAACAGCTCAGCCAAAACTTTTGAGTAAAAATTGAGAAAATTAATGGTCATCTTAGTTTTTTTCCCCTTCAGCTCTTATTTACATGCTTCTATCATATAGTATAATATATGTTAATCTTTTTCATGCGGCCTCTTGTGATTTGAAACATGCCATGACATTTCTATGAATATAGGAGCACGCCAATGGGAATTTCTTGCTTCTAATCAGACATTTTACAAATAGCAGTACCAAGTCAATATAGCCATAAATAAGCACTTCAGGTACTGATGTATTAGGAACTGATGTTTTTGTGCTTGACGATGTTCACCCCTGGCTCTTCTCACTTATCTCTATTTCATTGCTCTTCGGAGTGACGCTCCTTGGCTTTTCAGGTAGCAAAGGCCACTGTTCCATTGGCTGGCTTTCCCCTCATCCAAACTGTTTTTTTAGCTATCAATGTTATGGATATAAAAAAAGTGCACTTTGAAGCATATAAATCAGGGTATTTTGTTTAGCTTCTGCAATGGTTTCATCCATATTCCTTAGAAATTTCCTAGCCTCTAGGATTTTGAAGTATTAACGGTTTGTTAAAGAATGTGTATGGTCCTGCTTGCAGCATCCTTATATTCAATAGATTCAAACCGAAATATACAGTAACCTCATCGTGCATCATTCATTAACAGGTGCAATATACAGTAACCCTCATCATCCACACATTCATTACAAAATTCTCTAATGTTTAGACAATTCAGTACAAATCTCCCCACAAATCTGCATCAGAGAACTGAAGTCGTCGAACAACCATCTCTATACCATTTTCTTCACCCTCATTTGGTTTCAACTTAACAAGTGATTTCACCCCTAAATCCATTTCCTCTCCTTCAGCAATTGGACGGATCTGAGCTGGGTCAAAACTTCCAAATTGTAGACTTTGTAAACAGTTCCGCTCGTCCTCCGGTGTTATCAGTTGTGCTTCCGATATCGTAGTTATACCAAACTGTTGTTTTTTTCTGGTTCACATTCTTTTCTTGTTGTTTAAAATACATCAATGGCTTCTTGATACTGGCTTTTCTCATCCTCCCTCTGGCCATTTCGGCCACCATGCACAAGATAACAATTCACGTTTATCGTGCGCCTAGAGAGACTTTTTTTTTTCATTACACTTTCATCAAATATGATAGTGTCGATAATGTCTGTATCAAACCTCCTACAAAATATTGTTTACCAAAAATCATAACCTTAAATTTTCTAGGCAGCAACCTTTTGCTTCTTTGGTACACAATAGGTACTCGCAACACAAGGATGGTTTCTTTCAAAAGGTTCAAGAGTAACCTGCTCTACTAGTTTAAACTGCTCAACTTGTAGCTTCTTCACTTCCTGAGCAAATACGATATCCACTGGCACTGTTGAATCAATACAGTTTGCCTTGATTGAGATAACAAAGTTACCCCCAGCTTTCAAGAAGTATGATGCATTCAGAGCTAAAATTCTTGCCTGATCAGGCTGAGCAACATCAAAAAATATCACATCCACCATTCCAACCAACATTCTGTATTTGGTTGGGTGTCTAGCATCCTCGATAATGGGAATAACATTAGTAAGTTTCTTAGCCATGTTAAGCAAGTCCCTTCTACTTCTGTGAGAAAATTCAACAACATATACAACCCCATCAGGACCAATAAGGTCTGAGACATGAGATATTGTTTTTCCTGAAGCAGCACCCAGGTAAAGGACACGAGCACCTGGTTTAATCCAGATGTCATCAACTCCTCCAAGAATTGCAGCTGCTAACTTAGAACGGAAAGGATTCCACACTCTGTATTCAACCTTTGTTCCATCTTCATTCTGAACAGAGATTCTCTTTTCATTGTAGACAGCTTCACCGGGTACCAAATTCTTAGTACAAAGAGCATTTTCCTTTGCCCTTAGCAATGAACACACCTTCATGTCTATGAGGCTCCACCACAACCTTACTACCACCCTTCATTCCTCCACATCCCCTTCCTCCACCTCTTCCACCTCTGTCTCCTCTACCCCATCTTTCACCTCCTCATTTCATCCCACTTTCTCCGCTTCCAAAACCCCTTCTTCCACCACTAAAACCACCTCTACCACCTCGTCCTCCTCCATCTCCTCTACCGCCCCTGAATCCACCACCACCACGACCTCTAGTTGGTGCAACCATGGCTGTTGCTGCTGCTGCTGGAAATTGGTGGAAGCAGAGAAAAGTTATTAAGTAGAGCTATAAACCCTAATGCTGAATCGCCTAGAGAGTCTTATTGGTAAGTGTCGGGTGTATATATCTGCTTAATGTAAAATTTCCTGCACAGCTGCAACATAACATTGCTGCCAATTTCTCTGTTTTACATTTTTCTGCCACGTTGTTGTTCATCTAGCTCGTCTCTTAAGCTATCTTTCCTATCCATTTATTTCAATTTTTGACAAAATGCAATTAGGTGTGCTTCTCTAAAATAGATGTTGGATTCTTGATTGATGTATCTGAAAGTTTTTCTAATAGATTTTTTTCTTATTTCTTGCAGATTTTGTAGAGATGTTTCTGGATATCACATGACAAAGACTAAACTTTAAGTTTTTTTGCTCAACTTTTGTTCATTCTTCAGTGAAGATACTAGCTTAGAAGATGGACCAACTCATTCTTACTTTGCTATGAATGTTATGAAAACCTTGACTGATATCTAAGTTTTTTGATAATTAAGCAAATATTGAATTTACATCATGTGATGCTCACAAATTTATTGTAATCAATTGCAATTTTTATTTCTATCGCCCTACAATCCTTTCTATATCATCTTTTGTATCCAGATTTTTAGTTGTAATTAATTTGATATTTGTTAGATTCTTGTGATAGCAATGGTTGTAGGATCAATGGTGATAAGTTAGAGACCATAATTATTGACTGTCTGTAAAGGTCAATCTAGGACCAAAATTGTTGCTCGTCTCTAATGAATAAGCTAGGACTAGAAATAATGTTCGTCCTTAAAACAATTTTAGGACCAGGTTGTTGGTCATCCTAAAACAACTCTAGGACCAGCTTGTTATGGTCGCTAGAGCTATTCTAGGACCAGATTGTCAGTGGTCTCTAACTCTATTCTAAGACCAGGTCACACTCGTTTCTAAAGAGTTACTAGGACTAGGTTGCGGAAGGTCGCAAAAGAGGTTTAACGACCTGAATGCCAAGATATCAATGGTCCATTAGGGACTAGATATGTAGTCCCTAAAGGTATTTCACGACCAGAATTTTTTCTCGTCTCAAAACCATTCAGGGACCAGTTTTTTTAACTCGTCCTTATTGACCAGTAGCGACGGCACTTTCTAGGACGAGTGACGACCAGGTTTTTCTGGTCTCGATTGCTCGTTTGGGACCAGATTTGAACTTTCAGGGACCAGATTTCCCTTCCTTAGAGGCTGATTTTCTTGTAGTGATTCTCCAATATAATACTAGTGATTTGTCTATATTTCTGTCATTTATTGCTACTGAGTAGTTAGCACTTATTATAAATTTAAATTTTTGGTATATGAGGTTATCTTTTACTGCACTTATTATACTTTTTTCTATAGGTTGTATGATCCTATCATCTGCTAAGTATATTTCTATGGGTGTATCTATTCCTTCTCTAAAACATGTTTTTATTAATATTTCCGTTCCTCCTAAATGTACATATTTAATTGGATTTTTAGCCTTAATATCTTGTATTTCTTTATTTATTATTCGTTTGGTTATTATTGGTATTTTAGTCTTTCCTTTGATGTATTTGCAATCTATGATATGTTCTCTTTGACCTACTACATAATATTCTTCTTTTTGTCGTTTAAACCAGTTTCTTATTGTTGGTATTTCGAATATTTTTTCTACTTTTAGGTCTAATTCTTTTCCTTTTATTTGTTCAAATATATTATTATCAAATATTATTTTTTGTTCTGAAGATTCTTCATTTTGGTATTCTTCTTTAGTTATTATTTGTATATTTGTTTCAGTCATTTGTTATATTATAGAATTCATTGTCTGATTCTATTTCTATATCATTATCTATTTCATTTTCTGATATTTCATATATGCTATCTTCTTTTTCTAATTCATAATCTATATATTCTATCAGCGTATATTTTTCATCGATTATTATTATTTCTGATATTTGTTTTTTCTTTGGATTTTTAGGTAATTTACAATCTCTAGCTATGTGTCCTAATTTTCCTCAATTATAACAAGTACATTCCGTTAGTTTTTTTTTGGTCTTTTGGTTTTGTAGTTTTTTACATAGTATCTTCTTCTTGGTTTTTAATATTTATATTTTGATCTATATCTTTTATTATATTTCTTTCTATTTTTATAATATCTATCCGTACAACCAAATTGAGGTGCTGTTTTATTTTTGCAACATGCCAAGTTTTTTACTAATATTTTTCCCATTTTTGTTTCTTCTTTATGTTTTTCACATAGTTCCATAAACCATCGTTGCAAGAATTTCATTCTAGCTCCTAAGGTATCTGTTAATTCTGCTTCATTCCAATTTTTTATTATTTTTGAATTAAAAGGTTCTGGTAATTTTGTAAAATATAATTTTCTTATTTGTTTACTTTCTTCTGTGCTATATGTTCCTTTATAATAGTATTCTCTAAATGCACATGTATATTCATCTATGTAACACATATTACATATTGCTAATTTTGTCATTAGATTCCGATTTATGATTTTTTCTTTATTTTGTTCTTCTACCTCTGTTGTCATACTACTAAATTCATTTCTTATAACTACTTCGTATTTATATAATATTTCCATAGTTGTAGTAGCTAATTCGCCATTAGATTTTTTATTACTTCTTAGAGTTTTTAAACTTTCATCTGATAAATTTTGTAGCCATAATTTTACTGTTCCTATAAGTGTTCTTTCTATATATCCTAGTGTCTCTGTTATTACTATTTTGTTATCTATTAATTGTTTTGATATATATCATATCCATAATTAGATTGTTTTATTTATATCTGCTACACAGTCTAAATCTAAAAAATCATGTCGTTCAGTGATTGGTTAGGTGTCCAGTTTTTATTTAATCTTTTATCCCATATAGTTTTTTCTCTATCATACTGTTCATAGTTTTTATTATAATATTTTGGATTTAAATTTTTTGGATTATTTACTCCTGATGTGCTAGGTTTTTCATCTATGTCTACGTCTCCTGTATTTATTTCTAAATCCTTTGTATTATCTATGTTTGCTAAGAGTTCCATATATGTTTCGCTTGTTTCCAAATGTTGTTCTAGATCATCGTCGTTTATTTCATCAATTTTTATTTCGGGTAGATTATCTTGGTTATTTTCTTCTTTTTCTTCTAATTCATCTTCTAGTTGCAATTTTTCTTTAAATTTAATTATCTCATTTGATAATTTTGTTTTTTGTTCTTTTTCTCTTTGTTTAATTTCATACATTTCTTTTAACATTGCCAGCTCTTTTTCTAGTTCTATTATTTTAGTATTTTTTACTTCTTCTAATTGTTGGTACTTCCTTTTTTGCTTGTTGTTTTATTTTTTCTATTTCCGTTTTTCTATCTATTTCTTCATTTTCTTTTGTTATTCTTATCATAACAGTTAAACTATCTTCTAGTTTTACCGTTTCTTTTTCTAACATTAAACTTAGATTGTCACCTATTTTCTTATATCTTCTTCCTAGATTAGAAAATATTATCTTTATTTTTAATCCGTCATAGTTTTCATATGTTTTTTCATCTATTGCGTATTCTTCTTTATTCATTTATAGATTGTGTTGTAGTTTATATTCTAAACTTTCTATTTGTATTTCTAGATAAAAAATAAGTTTTCTCTGTGCTAATATAGTTTTTTTACAAATTCCTGCGAATATATTATTGTTAAGTCTACTTTGCCTATGTGCTAATTCTTGTCTTTTTGCTATAATTATTTCATTAAGTTTTTGTCTATATTCGTTATTCTTGTTATTCATTGTAATTTTAAATATTGAATATATTTATATTCTATTTTAGATATATTATCTATTAATTGATTTAATTTTTCGTTATCAGTTTTTGTGATATTAAGTTGTTTATATTCCGGATATAATTTGTTTAATTTTCTTCTTATTTTTCTTAACTTTCTACTAGTATATTGGGTCAGTGATAAAAGTATAACTAATATTCCGATCTTCATAAGTAGCAAAAAAACATTTAGCATTTATGCTAGTAAACGGATAAATAGCATTTATAGAAGGCGTTCCAAGTATAATTGGAGGGTATAACTGATTTTTAACCAAGAAAAAGAAATGCGGAATGCAAACTTTATTTTGACAAATGCGAGTATTAGGCAATTTATACTTTATATCTAAAGCATGTCTAGAAGCAGATTTAACCATATGAGTTGTTTTTTCAAAATATTTAGTGGGTACAAGACCTTCTTGAATACAACTGACATCGGCTCCACTATCAATCATAGCAACATTAGTTATGGAAAAACTATTATCAATCAATATGGTGCATTTAACGTACCATTTATGAGCAGTAACAATTTGCATCATTCCTAAAAACATGCCTTGTCTAGGATCAAG